>CM053144.1:6250000-7500000 GCA_028571685.1 Heterohyrax brucei
AAGAGATAATTCACAGAACAAATACAATTGACTAATTAAACATATTAAAATCCTCTCTACTACACCAACATTAAGCCAAGCCAAGTGCCGTCGCCAACATTAAGAGAAATTGAAACCACAAGATTTGATTTTAACAAAATCTGAAGTGATTAAAAACCTGTTCTAGTTTGATAATGTGTTGTGATGTAACTGGGAAGACCAGTAATCTAATATACTGCTTTTTGGAATATAAATCAATCCAATTATTTTCAAGGGCGTTTTGATACTATCAAAGGGAGCTGTGTGACTCTGCTAAGATCCAGCACTTTCTCTTCTCTGTATCTAACCCAGAAGAAAGTTTTCATACAAGGTAAATTTTTAAAAAGTCATGAGAAAGAAAGTAGTGGAGTGTCAGGAGCATAATGGACACTCGACAAATGTTGATTACTTAAAGCCAGTTGCCATCAAGCTGACTCTGACACATGGTGAGGCTGTGTGTGTCAGAGTAAAACTGTGCTCCATACAGCTTTCAGTGGCTGAGTTTTGGAAGTAGATCACCAGGCCTTTCTTCCAAGGCTCCTTTGCATGGACTCCAACCATAAACCTTTCAATTACCAGCAAGCTCATTAACCCTGTTCACCACTCAAGGACTCATTGATTATATCACAAAGACCAAACTCACTGCCATCAGTGCTGACTCATGGTGACCCTGTAGGCCAGAGTAGAACCGGCTCATAGGGTTTGTGGATTTGAATTGGTTAGTGGATTTGAATTGCTGATCTTTTGGCTAAAAGTCAAGTTCTTAACCTCGATGCTACCAGTGATCTCACTAATTCTGTATTTTAAAAAAAAGAAAAACCAAACCCTGTTCTATCGTGCTGGTTCTGACTTACAGCAACACTATAGAACAGACAAAACTGCCTCATGGAGTTTCCAAGGAGGGCCTGGTGGATTCCAACTGCTGACCTATTGGTTAGCTGTGGCAGCACTTAACCACTATGCCACCAGGGTTTCCAGTTTATTATACAAATAAATAAATAAAACCAAACCCAGTGCCACTGAGTTGATTTGACTCATCACAATCCTATAGGACAGAGTAGAACTGCTCCACAGAGTTTCCAAGGAGTGCCTGGCGGATTTGAAATGCTGACATAGCACTTAATCACTATGCCGCCTGAGTTATATAGGGGATATTAATTTCACTTTTAAAAGTCCCTGTGTGTTGCAACAGTTAAGCACTTGACTGCTAGCCAAGAGACTGGTGGTTCGAATCCCCCTTGGCAGACAGGTAGTGATCTGTCTCCTTGAAAACTACAGAGCACAGTTCTACTACAACACGCAAGGGGTTGCCATGAGTCAGAGCTGACTCAACAGCAACTAACAACAAAAATTTCACGTTTAGGAAATAAAAGGCATGCAAATAAGTGCACAAAGTAAAACTTTTTCCTCCATTACGGAGATCATGAGATCTCAATTTTTATGAATGGGAGAGCACCATCCTGCCAATTCAAATTGAGCTGGAATGAGTTCTACATCATACTCTGTCTATTTGGGGAAAGAGTGCGTTTACAGTTTTATCATCTCAATTCACTTTCTTTTCCTTATGGATGAAGCTGACTTACCATCTGGGCATCAAGAATCAGCTGGGCCATGATCACACACATGCAGCACAGGCCTCACTGAGATGTACAGTCCCTATTGGTCATTGGCATCTATTCCAGCTGCATCCCATAGGACACAACTTCAGGGCAATGGCTATGGCACCTCTATGTGTCTCTTCTCCCTTTTCCCTTATGTGACTAACCATCATAGTGTGTCTTTAGAAATACCTCGCCACTTGAAAGCCAACTTTACTGGGCCCTGGGTAAAGGGAAGCTGATGTGGGTGGTGAGGACCACTGCCCCTTCATCCAGGCAGAAATAGCTAGCTTACCATGGCTAATTTTTTGTGCACTCCTCTGACTTACACAGTAGGAATGTCATGAATTGAATTGTGTTCTCCCCAAAACGTGTGTGGAAGTTTGGCTAGGCCATGGTTTCTGGTATTGTGTTGTATTCCTCTATTTTGTAAATCCTGCCTCTATGATGTTAATGAGAGTAGATGGATGGTAGTTGTGTCGGTGTTTGGACTCTGAGACAGTCTCTTGAGATATAAAGGAAAGAAATTAGCAAGAGATTTGAAGACCTCATACCGCCAAGAAGCAGTGCTGGGAACTGAGCACATCCTTTGGAAACGAACCAGGTCCCTGTGCCTCTGAAGCTTCCAATCCAGGGGAAGACTGACAACAAGGACTTTCCTCCAGAGCTAGCAGAGAAAGCCTTCTCCCAGAGCTGACACTCTGAACTTGGACTTTCAGCCTACTGGACTGTGGCAAAATAAAATTTCTCTTTTAAAAGCCATCCACCTGTGGTATCTCTGTTACAGCAGCACTAGATGACTAAGACAGGGAGAGTTAAAATCCAGAGGACAAGCCTAGTGTGTGATTCCAGGGAGGTGGGAAAAGGAACAAGATCCTTGGATGACCTGTCTAAGCCTTAGGACAGTGGAGTAAAAGTAGCTTCTGAGGCTTGCTTCATAGTCATCTTATTCTCTACAATAGGAAATCAACTAGGATTTGGGGTCCAAATCTCAGAGAGTGTTTTCATGAATGCTTCTTAGTGTACTAACTGAGCAAGAGCATGGAGGCAGTTGTCCTATCTCTGTACCACCAACAACCACAAAGAAAACCATTGCTATGGACTCAACTCCAGCTCACAGAGACCCTTTAGGACAGAGTAGAACTTCCCCCAGGGGTTTCCAAGGCTATGATCTTTATTGGGTGAGACTGTCACAACTTTCTGCATGCAGCAGCCGATGAGTTTGAACCCTGGACCTCTGGGTTAGCAGCCGAGAGCTTAATCACTGTACTTCCAGGGTTCTTAGAGGTATAAATTTTTTCAAAGGTGATCCTCATTCCTCGTTGCATTGGTTAATAGATTAAGACCCACTGCTGTCGAGCTGATGCTGACTCATAGTGACCCTATAAGACAGAGTAGAACTGCCGCATAGAGTTTCCAAGTAGTGCCTTGTGAATTTGAACAACCAACATTCTGGCCATCAGCCATAGCACTTAACCACTATGCCACCAGGGTTTACTTCTCTGTAAAGATGCCAAACTACTTAATTTGCAGCAAAATTAAGAGAGAATGAATTATAGTTCTTTTTTTTTTAATGATTGAATGAAAATGTACATTCCCATATAAATTTGCATGCTTACCTACATGCAGCTTCCACTGCTCTCCCTGCCTGGTGACAGCACACTATTCCTCTCTGCTCGCTATATGTCTCATCCTCCCAACAATCTCTCCACCCACTCCCCACCTCCAGTACGAGGTCAGCAGGATGACATCCTATAGATGCACAGAACCATAAAGTGCACACCCAATATGGTCATTCTGTGTCACTGAGTCCAATCCATTCCTCTCCAAAGATTTGACCTGCATTATGATTTATGGACAGGGGCAGTATCAAGGCCAGGGGCCGTGCTCCCAGGGAAACTCAGAGTCTCCTTTACCATCAGTTGTTGTCTTTTAGTGAAGATCTCAGGGTGTACCCCTTTTTATTCTGGTGTTGCCAGTGAGACTCAACTTTGTGAGCTCCATCACCACTACCACTGGTGGTGGCTTGGCAAGATCTGTTTCTTCCAGTCACAAGTCGATGTAGTCACCCACTCACATGGGTCTCTCTGCCATTTTGGTCCTTGGTGATCATCTGTTCCTGCTGAGCTGGGACCATTTGCTATACCCTCGGGTGGAAGCTTGGCAGCTTTTAAGACCCCAGACACCAATGTGGGGTGCAGAAGGATCTCTTAGCAAAATGCTGGTTGTGCCAGTTGGCCTCAATTTCCCTTGACAGCATGGTCCCCGGACCCCCATCCCAGCTGTTCTGTTCTTGCAATATTGGGTTAAGATGGGAGGAGTAATCATGTTATGATGAAGTCTAGTTAACATTGATCATCTTTCTGATGTGGGCTGTCATAGATTTCACCCAACCAAATTTCTATAAACTATCTGATCTAAATCCTGTCCTCTGGGCCTTCCCTCCCTCCCAACCTTTTCGGCCTTCAAAGAGTCTTTTCTTTTATGCATGAGTCTGCTTTTAAGTTATTATTGTAGGGGTCTCATTAAATATTTGTCCTTTTGTCTCTGACTACTTGAACTCAGCATAGTGTCCTCCAACTGAAAACAGGTTATGAGATGTTTCCTAAAGTCATCATTGTTCTTTATCATTGAGTGGTTTTCTGTTGAGTATATACACCATAGTTTACCTATTCATTCCTCTGTTGTTGGGCATCTGGGTTGATTCTTTTTGCTATTGTGGACTGTGCTGCAGTGAACATTCATGTGCAGGTATCAGTTGGTGTGAATGGTCTTGAGTCTGTAGGATATATTCTGAGCAGTGAAATTACTGGGTCAAATAGTGTATATCTATTTTCAGCATTTTAAGGAAGTGCCAAATTACTTTTCCAATAGTGTAGGAGAGTTCCAATTTCTCCACAGCCTCTCCAGCATCTGTTGTTTTGCATTTTTTGGATCATGGCCAACATTGTTGGAGAGAGATGGGCTCTCATTGTAGTTTGGATTTGAATTTCTTTAATAGCTAATGACTGTGAGCACGTCTGCATGTGTTTTTCGGCTGCATGGATCTTCTCTTTAGAGAACTGTCTGTCCATCTCCTTTGCCCATTGCTTAATTGGATGATTTATCTTTTCCGTATTAATACTTCATAGTACCTTATAGATTATGGAGATTAGACATCAGTCTGACATATAGTTGCCAAATATTGTTTCCCATTCTGTAGGTGGCCTTTTAACTCTATTAATAAAGTATTTGGATGAGCAAAAGTGTTTGATTCTTAACAGTTTGCATTGATTTAGTTTCCGTTGTTTGTGGTTTGTCTGGCAGATTTTGAAGTCTGTCTACTTTGTGTATTAAAACTTCCATTGGTGTCCCTACTTTTTCTTGTATGAGTTTTATCGTTTTAGATTTGACAGTTAGGTATTTCATACAACTTGAGTTGGTTTCTGTATAAGGTGTAAGATATGAGTCTTCTTTCAGCTTATTGCAGATGGATATCCAATTTTGCCAGCACCGTTTGTTGAAGAGATTTTTTTCCCCAGTTTAATGTCTTAGGGCCTTTGTTGAATATCAACTGTTCGTAGGAAGTTGGTGTCATCTCTGGGCTCTTAATTCTGTTCCATTGATCTATTTGTCTCTTTTTGTACCAGTACCAGGCTGTTTTGACTCCTAGGGCCATGTAATACATTCTAAAGCCAGGTAGTGAGAGGCCTCCCAGTGTGTTCTTCTTCTTCAGCAGTGCTTTACTTATCTGGCACTTCTTCCCTTTACAAAGCTGATGATTTGTTTCTCCATCTCATTAAAAAATGTCACTGGAATTTGTATTGGGATTGCATTATGCAAGTAGACTGCTTTGGGGAAAATAGACATTTTCACAATGTTAAGTCTTCCTATCCATGATCAGGGTCGATTTCTCTATTTATGTAAGTCTCTCTTACTTGCTTGTAGTAAGATCTTATAGTTCTTTTCATAACAGTCTCTTATTTCTCTGGTTAGATTTATTCTTAGGTATTTTATCTTCTTAGGGGCTATAGTAAATGATATTGATTTGGTGATTTCTTCCTTAATAATCTCGTTGTTGGTATAAAGGAATCCGACAGATTTACTTATGTCTTTTTTGTATCCTGAGACTTTGCCAAACTCTTCTATCAGTTTGTGTAGTTTACTGATGGATACTTTAGGATTCTCTGCATATACAATCATATCACCTGCAAATAGGGAGATTTTTACTTCTTCCTTGTTGATTCAGGTGCCCTTTATTTCTTGGTCTTGTCTAATTTTTCTGACTAGAACTTCTAGTACAATGTTGAATCGGAGAGGTGAGAGTGGGCATCCTTGTCTAGTTCCCATTCTCAAGGGAAATTGTTTCAGTCTCTCTACATTCAGGATGACATAGGCAGTTGGCTTTATATAAATGGCCCCTATAACATTGAGGAATTTGCAGTCTATTCCTATTTTCCTGAGAGTTTTTAGCATGAATGTGTGTGGGACTTTAGCATGTGTCTTTTTTTGCATCAATAGACAAGATCAGGTGATTCTTGTCTTTCGTGCTATTTTTGTGGTTGATTACATTAATTGTTTTTCTGTTGTTGAACCTGTCTTGCATCCCTGGTATGAATCTGACTTGGTCATGGTGGATTATTTTTTTTTCATATGTTGTTCTCTTCTATTGCCAAGAATTTTGTCGAAGATTTTTGCATCTAGGTTCATGAGTGATATCGGTCTGTAGTTCTCCTTTTTGGTTAAGTCTTTCCCTGGCTTTGGTACCAGGGTTATGCTGGCTTCATAGAATGAATTTGCTAGTATTCCACCGCTTTTTATGCTGTGAAATAGTCTCAGTAGCATTGGAGATAACTTCTATAAAATCTTAGTAGAATTATGTGGTGAAGTCATCTGGGCCAGGGCTTTTTTTCATTGGTAGTTTTTGGACAAATTTTTCAATCTCTTTCTTTGTGATGGGTTTATTAAGTTGTTCTGCTTCACCTTGTGATAATTTTGGCAGATGATATGAATCAAGGAATTTGTCGATTTCCTCTAGGTTTTCAAATTTGTTAAGAGTACAGTCTTTCATAGTATTCTGTTACGATATTTTTTATTTCTTTTAGATCTGTTGTGACCACTCCCCTCTCATTTCTAATTTGGGTTATTTGTTTCCTTTTCTGCTTTTCTTTAGTAAGTTTAGCCAGTGGTTTGTCAATTTGGTTGATCTTTTCAAAAAACCAGCTTTTGGTCTTTTCAATTTTTTCAGTTGTTCTTCTATTCTCTAATTTGTTTAGCTCTGCTCTAATCATTAAGATCTGTTTTCTTCTGGTGCCTGAGGGTTCCTCTGTTGTTCTCTCTCTACTTGTTCAAGCTGTAGGGTTAGTTCTTTGATTTGGTTTCTTTCTTCCTTCCAGACGTGTGCATTTATAGAGATAAACTGATCCTTGATCACTGCTTTGGCTGTCTCACACAGGTTTTGGTAGGAAACATTTTCATTCTCATTGCATTCCATAAATTTCTTTATTTCATCCTTGATTTCTTCTATAACCCATGGTTTTTTGAGCAAGATATTGTTCATTTTCCATGAGTTCACTTTCTAACTATGTTTTTTCTGCTATTGATTTCAACTTCTACGGCTTTATGATCTGAGAGGATACTTTGCATTAACTCAGTGGTATAGATTTTGTTGAGAATTACTTTATGTCCTAACACATGGTCTATTCTGGAGAATGTTCCATGTGCACTGGAGAAGAAGGTGTAGTTGTCTGCTGGATGGATAGAAGGTTCTGTACATGCCAATGAGGTCTATATGGTTAATTGTGGCAATAAGGTCTCCTGTGTCTTTACTCAGTTTTTTTCTAGACAATCTGTCCAATTTTGAGAGTGGAGTGTTGAGGTCTCCCATTGTTGTTGTAGAGTGATCTATCTCATTTTTTAGTGTAGTCAGTGTTTCTTTGATGTATTTAAGTGCTCTAATATTAGGTGCACAAATATTTCATATTGCCTAGTCCTGCTTGTGTACTGAAACGTTCAGCAAGAGTGTCTATCCTTGTCCTTGATGGTGGATTTTACATTAAAATCTATTTTATCTGAGATTAGAATCACCACATCTGCCCTTGTTTATTTATTGTTAGCTCAATATATATTCTTCCATCCTTTAATTTTCAGTTTGTTCATATCTTCAAGTCTAAGGTGGGTTCCTTATAGGCAACATATAGATGGGTCTTGTCTTTTGATCCAAGATGTCACTCGAGGTCTCTTTACTGGAACATTCAGTCCATTCACATTCAAGGTAATTATTGATAAGTGTATGTTTAGTGCTGTCATTGTGATATGTTTATTTTTCTGTTGCTGTTATTCTCTGTTGTTCTTATTAGTCTGTTCTAGGAGATTCTTTTTTGTGAGTTGATTTTTCAGCTTTTTAGGGTAGTTTTGTGGTTGTTGAGACTTTTGTATTACGTTTCTTGATTTGACATGTTGCATCATTATTGTGCTTTATAGCTGTCCCTATGATTCCCCTTTAATAAACTATGTATAAACTCAATTTTAATTACTACCAGTCCTATTAACTTCTATAATGACTGTAGTACATCTCCCTTTCAAATATGATGATATCACAGTTTTCATGATATGACCACTGAATCATTTCTTTCGCTATTATAGCTTTGATTGAGTTTGGAGACTTCCCTAACTGGGTAGGTTTCTGGGTGATGTTCTATATTTGCTTCTAAAATATAAAGTTAGTATGGTTTTGTTCTTCTAAGCCAAGAGACTCTTTCACTATTTCTTGTAGCTTTAGTTTGGTTTTTACAAAGTCTCTGAGTTTCTGTTTATCTGCAAATGTCTTAATTTTGTTTTTATATCTGAAAGATAGTTTTGCAGGATATATAATTCTTGGCTGGAAGTTTTTCTCCTTCAAGGCTTTGGATGTCTCATCCCATTGTCTCTGTGCCAGCATAATTTCTGCTGAGAAGTCTGATGAAAGCCTACATGGTTTTCCCCTGAATGTTAGTTCTGCTTTGAGTCTCACTGCCTTTAAGAGTTTCAGCTTATGTTTCATTTTGTTAAGCTTGATTGTAATACGTCTTGGAGTCTTTCTTTTGAGATCTATATTGAGTGGTATTTGATATGCATCTTGGATATCTCTCTTCTCTTCCTTCATAACTTCTGGGAACTTTTCTGTCAGCAGCTCAGCAACAATACTCTCTGTGTTCTCAGGTTCTAGCCTTGTTCAGGAACTCCAATTAATCGTAGATTGTTCCTCTTAACTGAGTCCCACATGCTTCTTAATGCTTCTTCATTTTTCTTGTTTCTTTTCTCTGATTTCTCCTCATAGATACTGGAGTCAGTAGCTCTGTCTTTCAAGTCAGAAGGTCTGTTTTCCATTTGTTCCATTCTGTTTTCTTGGCTTTGAATTGAAGTTTCTATGTCTTTGATTTTGTTCTGGATCTGTTGGATATCAGAGTACTGGTGTTCCATCAAATCGAACAGCTTGCTTAGTTGTTCACTTTGCTCTGCTGCATGTTGTATAAGGTCTAGGAGATCTATCTATATTATCCTTTTGTATTCACCTTTCGATAGTGTCAGAAAAGTTTTTTTGTAAAGTTCTTTGGTTGCTTCTTTTGGGGTCCTTTTAAAGCCATGGGTGATCTCTTTGTTATGCTTTTATCCATAGTTTGTTGCTTTGGGGGCATCATGTGAGTCAATAAAGGCTGGGAGAGATGCTGTGAGGATGGACTTCAGTTGTTTCTCTAGGCTATCTTAAGACGAAAGGTAAAGGTATCTGACAACTTCCAAAGTCAGTCAGGTTTTCAGGTGTGCAGATCCCTCTTCCCAGCTGGCAAAGTAAGCACCTCTATATCCAACTCCAGATGTTAGAAACTAATTTAAATTACAGAAAAGCTACTGCCCTGCTGGCCTCTGCTGCCAGGCCCTAGCTGTAGGTGACACTGTGTAGAATACCGCTTTTCTGCTGGAAAAGCGCTCTCCTCCGGGCAGGTGCTGCCTCCCATCCTAGGAATTAGGTCCCGCTGAGGCCTCTGTATGGATACACAGTCCTCCCAGTGGAACAAGATGTCATCCCACAAAAGTTCTCCACCTGCCTCAGTACAGGATACTCAATGGCAGAGGTGGACAGAGAGGCCAAAGGTGCCAAGATGGGCAGAGTCCAAAGCTGGGCTCTCAAAATATGGCAATTTTGCCTGCAGATCCCCCAAACAGAGCATCTGAGGTTAGCTGCTAGTCAAGGTCCAGCTTTGCCTGCTGGCTAAGACATAAAAAAAAAGTCGAGTTACCTTTGGTTTGTGAAAGCCAGAACTCTCCAAAAGCGGAGATCAGTGAAAAAGAGGAAGTTTTTGGTTCAATGGTATGAAGTCCAAATGAACAACTCTGTGTCATGTCCTAGGGCTCACTAGGTGTCCAAAAGGCTCCATTTAATTATCAAGTCAGGTCTTATTTTCCAGTGGGATTTGTGGAGATGTGTGTTTAGTCTGCCAGTGACTCTGCCCCTGAATTATAATTCTTACAGAGTGTTTGCCAGCCAGAAACACCATTATAAAATGACCTGTGAGCAGCTATTGTCCAGTGTATCATCATTGCTAACCAATTCTCCCTGAGAAATCACTTATAAGCTCTTGACAAAATATAAAACAACAATAACCTAAAGTCCATGGAGATTGTCTTAGAAGTGGAAACTAGAGGCAAAAGGAACAAAATGACAGGAGGTGAATTTCTTGTTTTTAAAGATGATCACCCAAGAACAGACTCTGGTCAGTGACCTTCAGGCTAGCTAGCACGTGACTAGAAACTTGCAATCTCATAACGGAGGAACTTCGAGAACAGAGTTTGAGACTACCACAACTGAAAAGTGAGAGGAGAAATCTTGGAAAGGAGAGAATCACAGAAGGTGACCCAAATTCTGCAAACAAAATCTACCTAAGTCTTTGTTTGACCCCTGAAGAGCATGTGTATGAACTAAACTCCAAGACACCAAGTAGTGTCTTCAAAACTATGACTTGAACAAAGACTTCAGCTGCTGCTCAGCTCAGACAGGACAAAATTTGTAGCGTGAATTCAGTCAGGTTAACTGACTGCTGAAACATAAGCACACAAATCAATACTATTTGGAGAGAAGTACCAGCTTATTCTCTAGAACAGGAAATCAACAGGAGCTTGGATATAATCATTCATAATGTCCAAGCCGTAGTTCAGAATTGCTATGCATATGAAGAAACAAGAAAACATGGCCCAAATTTAAGAGGAAAATAAAAAAATAAATGGAGACTAACCTTGAGATGTCTCAGCTTTTGAAATGGAAAGATGGTTTTAAGGGCTGGGAATGTGAGGGAAAAATTCAAGCCAAGGAGTTTACAGAATGTATTTTACTATGCTCAAAAACAAAGAAAGTATAGGCATAACGAAAGATCATACTCTAAATCTCAGGAGAGAAAAGAAACTACAATAAAAACAGAGCCTCATGGAAATTGTAGAATGCCCAAAACAAAAATCTCTGAAATAAAAAAAAAAAAAATTCACTGAATTAGGCTAAGAGTACTTCAACAATGAAAGAAAATGGGGCGAAATGAATAGAAGCAGATTAACAAAAATTATCCAATCTGAAGAACAAAGATAAAAAATGATTTTAAAAAAGTGAGCAGAATCTCAGTGGAATAATATGAAAAGTATAACAGCATGCATTGAAATTGGGAAATACTGAAAGGAAAGGAAACCAGAAAACTAAATCAAGTGCTGTCAAGTTGATTCCAACTCATAGCGACCTTATAGGTCAGAGCAGAATTGCTCCATAGAGTTTCCAAGGAGTGCCCAGTGGATTTGAACTGCTGACCTTTGGGTTAGTAGATGTAGCACTTCACCACTGCCCCACTAGCATTAAATGGGGGCTAAATTTTTCCAACAATTGGTGAAAATATAAATGAAATGTTTAGCTGTATTCCATGCTGCGGACTATCTTCAGTCGCTTCTTGGAAGAACCAAAAAAGGGACTGAAACTCTAATTTGTCAGCTTCACTGTCTTTGAAAAGAATTGTTCTTCCCACTGTCAGATAACATTTTATTTGGGAGAAATAAGAACAGATAAGGTATGACGAATCTTTCAAAATACATGCTTTGGTGCTAACTTTTTAAGTCAGATGTCAGTAAATAATTAGGAAAATAATAATGACAAAAACAGGCTACTATCATTGAGTCACCTGGTCTCTAGGGTGCCTCATAATTTGCTTGCTTAAATTCCAAATTATCATCAAAGAACAGCATTACAGCAGAACTAAAAATAACTGGAATAGTTTGGTTCTTTAGTGAAATGCTATAGCATTCAAAATAGAATTTGAGAATTAAAAAAGACAGTTAATGAAGTCAGTAAAATAGTGAGGCCAGTGAGGACTTTGGAGCCATCTGAAACCCAGCACCATCGAGTAAATTCTGACTCATAGAAGCCCTATAAACAGTAGAATTCCCCACAGAGTTTCAAAGGAGTGCCTGATGGATTCGAACTGCTGACCTTTTGGTTAGCAGACATAGCACTTAACCACTATGCCAAAACTAGTTAATTTTGGCACTTACCCCAGAATTTAGCTTTGTTGTCCACAAAGTTATTGCACATCTGCAATGATTTGATGAAGGTCACATATGTGGTTATGTGTGATTCAAACACCACCTGGTCTGTGGATACTTATGCATTTCCCACCCTTAAAAGCATCTTCCATTTCTGTTCCTGGGGCATGGAGACATACTGTACTCACAGAACTCAAATCAGCTCCCACTACTGTCTCTTTGGAACTCAGAAGGACTCCCTGAAGAAACTATTATCAGACCTGAGGCAATATATCATTAATGATGGATCTAATGATAACACGCATCTTAGTAATAATACTCATCTCTCCCAATTACCTGCAAAGGTGGTTGTGAGACCAACAGGAGACCTTAAACAGGAGCTATGTCAAGGCCTGGGGAGAGCATGCTGTGTGACCTAACTAGATTGTTTCACCTTTCTGGGCTGAGGCTTCCTCACCTGAAGAATAGAAAGATGAGTTGCTGTCCTATCCATCTCACAGACTGATTTTGAAAATTAAATTACAAAAGGCATCTAAAGGGTCTGTGTAGCTGATCAAGGACTATTTAAAACTGACAGTATTTTATGCAATTGTAGACGATCTCCAAAAAGTTACTGGCACAAATCAAATCATGATTATTATTGAAACAAAATGTATTTGCCATGTGTACCCTTCTTGTGGGCACTTTCAGCATCTTTGGTTTCTGTAATGATAAATCACAGATGCGGCACCAGATGGTCCACTGTCCTGAGTCCTCTGAAGCATATTAAAAAATGTCAGAGGTGAAAGGCCTTCAAAGTGACCTAGACAAGCTCTGGGCAAAGCACATGGATAGTTTCAACTGGTGCTTAATTTATAAGTTGACTGTTGTTTGACTCAATGTGCTTGATTATCTATATTAAGAAGCAAGACTTTCCAAAAGAATATTAAAATTCTTAAATGGTAATTATCTAAACACACATACAAAAGTAACATGCAATTTTTAATTCAATTAAGATTAGTTATTTACTGTTCTCTTTCTCTCTTGAAAAGTATGGTTCACAGTGGAATAAGCTAAGTTTCTTAATTGTTTGCCAAGTACAGAGGAGGGCCCGTACTGCTATATTTTCATAAGTAATTTAATTTCCCAAGGAAGGCAAAATAAAGTTTGAAGGCCAAGAACAGATCTAAAAAAAGACTATAAGTTTGCATGACCTCTTCATTTAGCCATCTCCAAATGAAATTTGAATCTGCCAATTCCCTATTCAAAAATGATTTATTCATCTACAGAAAATAAGACACATGTGTCATGGATTGAATTGCATCCCCCTAGAAATGTCTGTAGCTATTTGGCTAGGCCATGATTTCCAGTATCATGTGATGTTCCTCTATGTTGTAAACCCTGCCTGCATAGTAGGATGGGCAGCAGTTGTGTTGGTGGGGCAGGACTCCATATTCAAGATTGTACTGTGCCTTGAGGCAATCTTTGAATCAACAGAAGAAAGGGAAGCTATCAGGAAGATTTGGGGGCCTCATGCTATACCACCAAGCAGCAGTGCTGGGAGTGAGCATATCCTTTGCATAGGACCTGGGTTCCCTGCACCTCAGAAGCTCCCAGTCCCAGGGAAGATTGACAACAAGGACATTCCTCCAGAGCCAGCAGAGAAGTCTTACCTGGAGGCGACACCCTAAATTTGAGTTTATCGCCTACTGGATTCTGATAAAATAAAACTTTTCTTTTTAAAGTCATTCACTTAGGATATTTCTGTTATACCATTGCTATATGACTAAGACAATATATTTTCTTCCTATTCGGCATGAAGAATTTGTTAAAAGCCTCCATGTCTCATACTTAGGATGTCCTTGTATTCATGAAACAGTGGAAAAAGACAGGAACATTGTCTGTGGCCACAAGAAAGAATTTAGTGCTGCATCTTTTTATTAATTAATGTGTACTATTGCTATGAAATGGAATCAATATCATATGTCTTTTTTGTTGTTAGTTGCTTTCAAGTCTACTCTGACTCATGGCGATCCCATAAACAGCAAACAGAACAAAATGTTACCTGCTCCTAAACTATCTTCCTGACCTTAGGTATGCTTGAGTCAGTTGTTGGAACCACTATGTATTTTGAACGCCTTCTAATCCAGGGAGGTCAGTTTTCAGCACCATCTCAAACAATGTTCTTACAGACAATATTTGTACGTGCTGATCCACCAGTTTCCATTTGCTGATTTTCGAAAAGGTACTGCCAGGCATTTCTTCCTAGGCTGTCCTAATCTGGGAGCTCCCCTGCAACCTTTGCACAACAGGTGAGCCTACTGGGATTTGAAATACAAGTGGCATAGCTTCCAGTATAATAGTAGCACATAAGCTACTACAACACAATAAACTGACAGAGAAATCATGGTTGTATGCTTCTGTGTACCTATAAATGACTTGACATGCCTACAAATGGAAGGAAAGGATATGCAACAACTTAATTGACTCTTCTCTCTGTATTTGCCAGATAGATAAGGCATGTATTCATTAATCTATCTTGAATTCACAGACCCATACCCCAGAAAAGGCAAAAATAGACTTTTTGTAATTGTTCCACTGGGTGTCCATTGACCTCAGGTAAAAACTTCAATCCTAGTGAGGAAACCCATGCCTTCTTTTAGTTCAACAAACAGATGCAATGCTGGAGTGGCTCACTTGTCTGCACCAAGAAAACTGGAAAACAGCTATCTGGCCACCTAAATGGAAGAAAATTATATTTGTGCCCATTCCAAACAGAGATGATCCAACAGAATGCAGAGATTGTCTAACAATAACATGAATGTCTCCTACAAGTTTGAAATTTTGCTGACGATCATTCAAAAACTGTTGCAGCAATACATTGACAGGGAACCACCAGAAATTCAAGACTGATGCAGAGGAAGACAGAGAATGGATGATACCATTATTAATTTCAGATGGATGACTGCTGAAAGCAGAGAATACCAGTAACGTGCTTACCTGTGTCTTATTGACTATGGAAAGGCTTTTAGCTGCGTGGATATTTTAGATACCTGGCACTGCTCTAACAGAAATACCGTGAATGATGACTTTAACAAAGGTAAATTTATTTTCCATCACAGCCCAGTAGAATACAAGTCCAAATTCAGGACATCAACTCTAGGGGAAGGTTTTCTCTGTTGGCTGACATCAATCTTCCCCTGGACTGAGTTTCAGAGGCTCAGGGAACCTGGGTCCTTCCCAGAGGATGCACTCTGCTTCTGGTACTACTGTCTTGGTGGTATGAAGTCCCCAACTCTCTGCTTCCTTTCCTTCCCTGTATATCCCAAGAGATTGCCTCAAGGCACCCTACCATCTTAGACACTGAGTCTTACACACCAACACAACTGCTGCCCATCCACCCTCATTAACATCATTTGAGGCAGGGATTACAGCATATAGCAACCTCACACAACACCAAGAATGATGGCCTAGTCAAATCACTACATGTATCTTTTGAGGGACACAATTCAATCTACGACAGGATCATAACAAATTATGGATAACATTGGGAAGAATGTAAATTCCTGAACACTTAATTGTGCTCTTATGGAACCTGCACATAGGTCAAGAGGCTGTCACTTGAACAGAACAAGGGGATGCTGAATGGTTTAAAATTAAAAATGGTAGGCCACGGGGCTATATTCTTTCAGCATACTGTTCAGTCTGTATGTTGAAAAGATAATATGAGAAGCCAGACTACATGAAGGAGAATGTGGCATCAGGATTGGACAAAAACTCATTAAAAATCTATATTATGTATTCAGAGGAAGCTGTCCTACTGGTTTCTTTCCAGATGGAAGAGGAGTGCGTGGAGAGAAGGGGACAGGTGTTCTTTAAGAGGATATTAGAAGTAAACAATGTAAAGGCAGAGTGTACTGTCACAGGGTGAGAAGAGCAGATGGAGTTGCAGATAGGCAGGCATGCAAAATTGGGTTGGATTGTATTCTTTCACTTAATCCTAAAAAAAAGGAAAAAATCTATAATATGAAGATGACGGAACTTTACTTGTCAAAAGCAAAGAGGACTTGAAGTATTTACTGATGAAGATCAAAGACTACAGCCTTCCATCACTGGAGTGTCATGGACTGAATTGTGCCCCCTCAAAATATCTTTCAATCTGGTTAGATCGTGATGCCCAGTATTATATGACTGTTGGCCATTTTGTTATCTGATGGGATTTCCCTACATGTTGTAAATCCTGTCACTATGATGTAACTAGATGGATTAGTGGCAGTCATATTGATGAGATTCACAAGATTAGATAGTGACTTAAGCAGTCTCTTTTGAGATATTAAAGACAGAAGCTAGAAGAGAGACACAGGGACCTCTTGTCATCAAGAAAGCAACACTGGGAATGGAGTGTGTCTTTTGGACCTGGGGCCCCCATGAGAAGTTCCTCTACTCAGGGGAGCTAGATGGCAAGGATCTTCCTTCAGAGCCAACAGAGAGAGAAATCTTTCTTCTGGAGATGACACCCTAAATTTGGACTTACAGCCTACTAGATTGTAAGAGAATATATTTCTCTTTGTTAAACCAGCTACTGTGATATTTCTCGTCTAGCATTACTAGATGACTAAGACGTGAAGCAATATGAGACACGACAGTTAAGTCCATGAACTTAATTGTTCTAAGTGCTGCATACCTCACTGCTGAATATCACTACAATCGCCTTCCAAGCACCCACTTTGGGAAGCTATGCACTGATGCCAGCACCTACTCCACACTTCAAAGCAATTTTGGAACACTTTCTGGAATGTCCATTGCACACGAAGACATGAATCTAATTATAGTTATCTGTGAGGGAGTTTTTAGCCAGTAAACAAATAACTGGATTGAAGCACCCTCCCAACTTACCTGATCTGGCCCCCAATGATTTTTTTTTCTTTACTTGAGGATGAAGAAAATATTGATAGGGAGATATTTTAACGACTTTCAGGACATCAAGGGTAATACAACAACATTTCTAATGTCTATTCCAAAAACAGTTCCAGAATTGCTTTGGAGGGTGGACTAGGTGCTGGTGTTGGTGCATAGCTTCCCAAAGGGAGTACTTCGAAAGTGACCATAGTGATATTCAGAACGAGGTATGTAGCCCTTTTTCTAGGATGAGTTTGCAAACTTAACTGGCAGTCCTCATAAGTAATATCATGATAAACAGAGAAAAGACAAGAATTTTATTTTACTTGGATCCACAACCAATGCCCATGGAAGCAGCGATCAAGAAATCAAATGATGTAGTGCACTTGGCATATCTACAAAGATGTCACTTTGAGTACAAACATGCCCTGATTCAAGCCATGATATTTTTGTTTGTATTTATTTATATTGTTTATTGTGCTTTAAGTGAAGATTTACAATTCAAGTCAGTTTCTCTTATAAAAACTTACACACATTGTTATGTGACTCTAGCTGTCCTCCCCACACTGTGACAGTACAATCCTCCCCTCCACTCTGTATTTCCAATGTCCCATTCAACTAGCTCCTCTCTGACTCTGCCTACTCATCTCACCTCCAAACATGAGCCACCCAGTTAGTCTGCCTATAGCTACTTAAACCAAGAAGCACGCACATTCTTCATCAGTATCATATTGCCTTTTGTAGTCCAGTCCAATTTTTGTCTGAGGAATTGGATTGATCAGTGGTTTCAGTTCTTGGCAAACAGAGAGTCTGGGGACTATGACTTCCAGGGACCCCCAGCCTGTCAGACCATCAGATCTAGTCATTTTACAAGAGTTCTGCATCTGAGTTTTCTTCCACTACATTGGTGACTTTTGTGTTCCCTGTCGGAGCAGTCACTGTGGTACCCAACACCATCTGTCTTCCAGTCTCATGCTGATGGAGTCTCTGGTTTATATGGCTCTTTCTGTCTCTTGGACTCATACTTTCCTTGTGTCTTTGGTGTCTTTCATTTTCTGTTGCTCCAGACAGGTTGGGACCAATTGATGCTTCTTAAATGACTGTTTACTAACTTTTAAGTTCCCAAATGCCTTTCACTAAAGTGGGATGCAAAACATTTTCTTAATGAGTTTTGTTGTGCTGATTGACCTAGATGTCCCCTGAAATCATTGTCTCCAGACCCCTCCAGACCCCTACCCCTGCCAAACCTGGAAGTGTTTGGCTGTACTTAAGAAATTTCTTAGCTTTTGTACAATTGTGTTGACGTCTGCTGTATTGTGTGTTGTCCTTTTCCTCACCTAAAATCATTCTTGTCTACTACGTAAGGAGCAAATATGCCCTCTGCATCTGCCCCTACCCTATGACTATGAAAGAATTATTTTCTTCTGTGTTTAAACTTTTGAGTTCTTTTAATAGTGGTATCATACAGTATTTGTCCTTTTGCAGTTGACTAATGTCATTTCGTGTAAAGCCTTCCAGATTCTTCTATGGTATGACATAATTCATGGATCCATTGTTTTTATTTATTATTACTAAGTGTTCCATTGTGTGGCTATACTATAATTTGTTTTTCCACTCATCCATTGATGTGCACCTAAGTTGATTCCATCTTTTTGCCAAACTATGCTATTTTCTATTACCACATACACATGTGAAAGAAAGCCATACAGTGAATCTGGAAGATGAGAGAGGAATTGATGCCTTTGAATTATGATGTTGGCAAGGAATATTGAATATATTACGCACTACCAGAAGAACAACAACATCAAAATCTCTCTTGCAAAAAATGTTTGTTTAGAAGCACGGATGATGATACTTCATCGTATGTACTTTGAAGAGACTGGGCTGGAGAAGGACATCACGCTTAGTGAAGTAAAGGATCACCGAAAAGGGAGAACATCTTCAATGAGATGGTTTGAACTGTGGCTGCAAGAATGAGTTCAAATGTAGCAATCTTTGTGAGGATAGCACAGGACTGTGCAATTCAGTTCTATTGTACATAGGGCTACTGTGAGTTAGAACAGACTCAGCGACACCTAACAACACCAAGAAGTCTGGTTTATTTCAGTGAACTGAACTAGCACACCGTTCCAAACACAGCATTGGTGGTGAATGGTTGATAACTCTCATTTCGTGAAGAAGGCTAGCCTTTATTCAGAGAATATTTAAGCTTCCTTCTTTGGTAAAATCTTGCTAAAAAAAGAAAAATCGATTGAAGTAAACGAGATGAAAACAGTTTATAGGCCTATAGCTGGCCCTGTGTCCATTTTGGTCCAGTGTCACATTCTGAGTGACACTGGAATAGAAAACCTTAAAAAACCTTAAAAATTAAGAACTTGAGCTCTGAAGTCACCTAAGCCTATGCTGGAATCCCGAGTCTGCCACTTGTCAAGTGAGCGTCTCTAGGAGTCAGAATTGACTTGACTGCAGTGCATTTGGTTTCTCAGGTCAGTGAGGTAATCACGGTGGTATCATTGGTTATGAAGATTTTAAAAAATAATTCCTGCAATATGTTTTAACAAGTAGTAAGCATTCAATAAATATTAACTTCCAGTGTTATTGTTTCTTTTTATTCATTAACATTTTTTGAATGCCTAAAGTCTCTGTGCTAAACACTAGGGATCAAAATGAACAAAACGAAGTTGCTTTACGTAAGAGTTTAGTAGCTTAGGTTCTCTCTAGTTCTGAGATTCTGGATTCAGTGGACATCTAGTGGGCTGTCTTAGTCATCTAGTACTTCTAGAACAGAAATAACTACAAGGGGATAGCTTTAACAAAGAAAATCTTATTCTCCTACAGTCTAATAGACTGCAAATCCAAAATCAGGGTACCAGCTCTAGGAGAAGTCTTTCTGTCAGCTCTGGAGAAAGGTCCTCATCTTCAATCTTCCCTTGGTCTGAGATCATCTCAGCACAAGAATCTCAGGTCTAAAGGAGGTTCTCTGCTCCCGGCACTGCTTTCTTGGTGGTATGAGGTCCGCATGTCTCTCTACTTGATTCTGTTTTATACCTCAAAAGATTAGTTTAAGATACTCTCTAATCTTGCAGATCTTGTATATTAATAAGATTCTTCTTGGAAACCCTGGTGGTGTAGTGGGTTAAGGGCTATCTCTGCTAACCAAAATGTTGGCAGTTCAAATCCACCAGGTGCTCCTTGGAAACTCTGTGGGTCACTATAGGTCAGACCCAACTCAACAGCAGTGGTTTTTTAGCAATCAATCTTATTAAATCATGTTGTTAGGTTCCATCAAGTCAGTTCCAACTCATAGGAACACTACGTATAAGAGAATGAAACACAACAGAAATTGAAACTGAAGAAAATTAAAACAAGTACACAAGCACCAAAGTATGACCTTCAGTATGTCCCACCTGAGTTTAGAGACCATCTCAAGAACAGGTTTGGTGCACTGAACACTAATGACTGAAGACCAAATGAATTATGGAATGGCTTTAAGGATATCATACATGAACAAAGCAAGAGATCATTAAAAAGACAGGAAAGAAAGAAAAAACTAAGTTGGATGTGCCAAGCCCACAATCATTATTATGCTTATGCTCATTGTTATAGCCACTGAGTCTACCTATCATGTTGAGGGTCTTCCCATTTTGCTGACCCTCTACTTCACTGGAAAATCTGATGTTGTAATGGTTAAGTGCTATAGCTGCTAACCAAAAGGCTGACACTTTGAACACACCAGGAACTCTTTGGAAACGCTGTGGAATAGTTCTATCTTTGGAGTTGATTCAACTGCAGTGGGTTTGGTTTTGATTTTCTATTTTACCAAATAGGATGTCCTTCTCAAGGGATTGATCCCTCCTGACAAATTGTCCAAAGTACATAACATTTAGTCTCACCATCCTTGCTTCTGAGGAACGCACTGCTTGTGTTTCTTCCAAGACAAATCTGTTTGTCCTTTTGGCAGTCTACGATATAGTCAATATTCTTCTCCAGCACTATAACTCAAAGACATCAATTCCATGTCTATCTTCCTTATTCACTGTCCAGTTTTGGCAAGCATATAATATGATTGAATATCCCATGGCTTAGTCTTCCAAGTGACATCTTTCTTTTCAACACTTTAAAGAGGTCTTCTACAGCAGATTTACCCAACGCAGTGTATCTTTTGATTTCTTGATTGCTCCTTCCATAGGTGTTGATTGTGGATCCAGGTAAAATAAAATTCTTGACAACCGCATTCTTTTCTCTTTTATCAGAATGTTGCTGATTGGTTCAGTTGTGATGATTTTTGTTTTCTTGATGTTGAAGTGTAATCCATATTGAAGGCTGTGGTCTTTGATCTTCATCAGTGTTTCGAGTCCTTTTCACATTCAGCAAGGAAGGTTGTGTCATCTGCAGAACTCAGGTTGTTAGTCTTCCTCCAGTCCTGATGCCTTGCTCTTCCTCATACAATCTAGCCTTTTGTAATATCAGTTCAGCACATGTATTGAATAGGTATGGTGAAAGGATACAACCCTGACATACACCTTTACTGAATTAAATCGTGCAGTGTTCCCTTGTTCTGTTCAAACAGCTGCCCCTTGATCCATGTAGAGACTCCTCATGAGCATAATTAGGTATTCTGAAATTCCTGTTCTAGACAATGTTAGCCATAACTTGTTATGATCGACAGTCAAATGCTTTTGCATAGTCAATGAAACAGAGTTAAGTATCGTTCTTGTATTCCCTGCTTTCAGCCAAGACCCATCTGACATCAGCAGTGATGTCCCTGGTTACATGTCCTCTTCTGAATGTGGCTTGAATTTCTGGCAGCTCCCTTTCAGTATTCCGCTGCAGCCAGTTTTGAATGATATTCAGCAAAATTTTACTCTCATGTGATATCAATGATATTGTTCAATAATTCCCACATTCAGTTAGATCACCTTTTTTTTTGTGAATAGGCACTCTTCCCATTGGTTGGCCAGGTAGCTGTCTTCCTAATTTCTTGGCATAGAACAGTCAGTGCTTCCAGTGCTGCACCAGTTTGTTGAAACATCCCAATTGATATTCCATCAATTTCTGGAGCCTTTTTCATCACCAATGCCTTAGGTGAAATCTTGACTTCTTCCTTCAGTACCGTCGGTTCCCAATCATATGCTACTTCTTGAAATGGTTGAATATCAACTATCTCTTTTTGGTATAATAACTCTACATATTCCATTCATTTTATTTTTGTGCTTCCTGAGTCACTTAGTATTTTCCTTGCAGAATTCTTCTTTTCTGCAACTGGAGACTTGAGTTTTTTTCTTCAGTTCCTTCAGCTTTAGAAATCCCAATCTTTTTCCATTTTGGTTTTGTATCTCCAGTTCTTTGCACATGTCAGTATAACGCTTTACTTTGTCTTCTCTAGCCACCCTTTGAAATCTTCTGTTCAGTTCTCTTACCTCATCATTTCTTCCTTGTTATTTAGCTTTTTGACATTCAACAGTAATTTTCAAAGTCTCTCCTACCATCCATTTTTTTTTCCTTCTTCCCTGTCTTTCTAATGACCTCCTGCAGAAACCCTAGTGGCATAGTAGGTAAGTGCTACGTCTACTAACCAAAACATCAGGAGTTTGAATCTGCTCCTTGGAAACTCTCTGGAACAATTCTACTCTGCCCTATAGAGTCACTATGAGTTGGAATCGACTTGATGGCACTGAGTCGGGAGTTTTTCGTTGCTTTCTTCATGAATGTTATGATATATTTGATGTCATTCCACAACTTATCAGGTCTTCACTCACTAGCAGTCAGCTCATGGAATCTATTCTTGGATGGTTTCTAAACTCAGGGAGGATATACTCGAGGTCATACTTTGGTGCTACTGTACTTGCTCTGATTTTCTTCAGCTTCAATTTGAACTTGCTTGTGAACAGTTGATGGTCTGTGCCACTTTGGGCACCTGTCCTTGTTCCAACTGGTAATGTTGAACTTTTTCTTGTCTCTTTCCACAGATGTAGTTGATTTGATTCCTTATGTATTCCATCTGGCAAGGTCCATGTGTTGCTCTTTATGTTGGCAAAAAAAGGTTTTTGCCCCGAAATCATTGGTCTTGCAAAATTCCCTCGTGCACTCTCCAGCATCCTTTCTATCACCAACGCCATATTTTCCAGCTGCAGATCCTTCTTCTTTGTTTCCAACTTTTGCATTCACCAGTAATTATCAATGCATCCTGGTTACAAGTCTGATCAATTTCAGACAGCAGAAGCTGATAGAAATCTTCAATTTCTTCATCTTTGTCCTTGGTGGTTGGTACATAAGTTTGAATAACAGCTGTATTATCTGCTGTTCTTTGTAGGTGTATGGATATTATCCTACCATTGTATTTCAGGATAGATCTTGAAATGTTCTTTTTCACAAGGAATGCAATGCCACTCCTCTTCAAGTTATTATTCTCAGCATATCTCAGTAGACCATATGATTTGCTGATTCAAAATGGCCAATACCAGTCCTTTTCAGCTCACTAATGCATAAGATATTGGTGTTTATATGTTCCATTTCATTTTTTTCCCCAATTTTCCACATTTCAATTACTACTGGATGTTTGCAGCTGTTTCTTTTCATTTTGAGCTGTGTCACATCAGCAAATGAAGGTTCTAAACACTTGACTCCAGCCACATGAACTCTTCCTTGAGGAGGCAGCTCTTCCCCAGTTGTTTTTTGAGTGTCTTCCAACTTGGGTACTCTTCTTCCTGCACTGTATCAGTGTTCCACTGCTCTTCATAAGGTTTTCACTGAATAATTCTTCCCAGAAGTAGACTGCTGAGTCCTTCTTCCCAGTCTGTCTTAATCTAGAAGCTCAGCTGAATGCTGTCTGCCATGGGTGACCCTGCTGGTATCTGAATACTGGTGACATAGCTTTCAGCATCACAGCAACATGCAAGCCCTCATAGTATGACAAACTGACCCACACAAGGAGGTATTAAATCACATGATATTGAATCAGAGTGATAGAATTTACAACACAGGAAAATCCTATCAAATGAAAAAACGGTGGCCAATCATACAGTACCAGGAATAGAGGCACAGCCAAACTGACACACACGTGTTTCAGAAGACATAATTCAATTCACAACATGGATGAATCTTACTACTTTTTCCACAGTAAACTCAAAGTGTGCAGAGTAAAGAAGAGCATGAATGGATACCTCAGTTACAACAACAAAACCAAACCCATTGCCACTGGGTAGATTCTAACTCATAGTAAAGCTACAGGACAGAACAGAACTGCCCTGTAGTGTCTCCAAGGAGTGTCTGGTAGATTCAAACTATTAGCTTTCTGGTCAGCAGTCATAGCTGTTAACCACTACCCCACTAGTGTTTCCCTTCAGATACAAAGAAATAGATATTTCAAATGTGTTTGCCTGTAGGTAACAGAAAACACCAACTCCAGCTGGCTTTAGCAACAGATGAAGTACTGGTTTACATAACTGGAAGTCTAGAAGTAGGGTCTTCTGGTACTATATCCATTTGCCTCTAACTCTGCCTTTCTCAAAACATTGGCTGCATCTCTAGAGTGGTACAGATGGTGGTAACATTTTACATTCTACACTTACTGTGGTTTGAAGCGTACTCGCTCCAAATATATGTTGGAATCCTAACCCCTATATCTTTGGATGTAATCCTGTTTGAAAATGGAGTTTACTCCATTATGTTAACCAGGTCATACCCCAGCAAGAGGGATTTAAATCTAATCACTTCTCTTTGTTTGTTGTTGTTTTTTTAAGTATTTTAAAAAAATATTTTCGTTGTGATTAAGTGAAACTTTATAATCCAAGCCAATTTACCATACAAGACCCGAGCACCCACCTCTATCTGCTCACCTTACCCTGTGACTGCACATTCATCTCCTCCACTCTTTACTTCCAGTATCCATTTAACCAGCACCTGTCTCATCCTCTCCAGCCTCTCCTTTCCCCTCTAAAAAGAGACATATACCACCTTGCATCACTCTGTGTCCCCAAGTCCAGTCCAATCTTTGTCTGAAGTGTTGGCTTCAGTACTGGTCACAGCTCTGGGCTAGCAGCAAGTCTAGGAGCCATATAGGGAACCCTCGATGTGGTTGGACTATCAAGTCTGGTCTTTTAATAGAGTTCTTATTCTTCACACCCCTTTTTCTCATGTCATATCAGGAGCTACACATTTGTGTTCCCTGACAGGGCTTAATGACTCCTGAGTAACAAAAGCAGTAGATTAGAAACAGAGTTATACGTACATGAAGAAGAAGGGGTGAGGATTGGAAGCCATGTATGGATTATCTATCAGCATGGAAGCAAAGAGAGGAATGGCATAATTGGGACACTGATTTAGACTTTCAACTTCCACTGTGAGCAGATAAATTTCTATTCTTTAAAGCCTCACGCTTGTGTTATTCCAGTTACAGCAGAACTAGGTAACTGAGAGAGTACCCAGCCAGAGACAAAGCAAGACAGCATGAGAAGGAGGCCCTCGGCCAGCCTGACTCCATCTTGCTACAAACAGTAGTTAAGACAACCATGTTATAAACACTAAGTCCTGAGAACTCGCTTTTCCCTCTTCCTTAAGAATTTACCATGTACTGGGTATAAGTTACGCGGCCATTTTTTCCTCTTAGGAGCATTGATTAATTGTTCTGTTTATCTCCTTTCAGCTATTCTCTAAGACTTGGACCGAATCTCCCGGTGGTTTGAATAGTTATCAAGCGCCAACTTGTTGAAGCCATACAGACCCCCTACAACAAAGAATATTGTTGGAACATGGAAATACTACTTATATGTGTACAGGAAAAATATTAACCAGTGTCCCTCCACCTGAGTCAACCTATATAACCTCCAGGCTTAGCACATGCATGCAGACAAGATTTGGAGCAACTGACTTCCCCTTGCCTCTTGTATTTCAGCACTCAATAAATATCCTTATTTAATTATCTCATCTCCTGTCTCATTACTGGCTTTGCAGACAGGTGGCACGAATCTGTGATTGCTGTTGCAAGCACGAGTTGCTTCTAGAAATTTTTCCAAAATAACAACAAAGAGCTTGCCCAGAACACAGTTTTAGTCACATTCTCATTTCTGAACCAATCACTGGCAAAAGAAATTGATGACTCCCAGGCCAGAGTTCTCAGAGAAAGGCTATTGGAGGAACTAAGAGTACTCCCAATAGATGTAAGAAGAAAATGACATCAAAGCCCTTCAGGATTTCCTAAAGGAAAGAATTACTGCTCATAGTTACACTAAGTGTCAGACGTCGAAACTCTTTGAAGATAATCTATATCAACTCCTAAGTTTATAGAAAAGAAACACAAGACAAAAATCAATGGATCTCCCAGGGTTGTACAACCAAAAGTGACACAGCTGTTGTGTGTTCTTTTTTCCCCTCATTGATTTGCTTATTTTTACTTTTTTGTGATTAAGTGTAAGTATACAATCCAAATCAATTTTTCATACCCACCTATCTACAGCTCCTTCTGCTCTCCTTGTCCAGTGACAGCATACTCCTCCTTTTCATTCTCTACTAGTGGCATCCTCTTAACAAGTTCCTGTTCCCTCCTCTTCATCCTCTTCTCTTCTGTCTAGAAAGAGACCTGTGCGTCAGCCTTCCATAAATGCATAGAACTACAAAAGTCATATACCATATGGTCACACGGTGTCCCTGAGACTAGTCCATTTTGACCTCAGTAGTGTTTTTTGGTCAGGGCAGCAGCAAGCGTAGAGACCATGCTCCCAGGGGACCCCCCCAGGCTGTCAGCCCGTGAACTGTGGTCCTTTAGCAGAGTTCTTGTCGTGCACTCCTCTTTTGGTTGTGTTGCCACAGGGACTCAGCATTGTGTCCCCCATCGTGGCTGCCTTTGGTGATGGCCAGGCACCATCTGGTTCTTCTGGTCACATGCTGATGCAGTCTCCCATTCACATGGGACCTTCTACCTCCTAAGCTATTTTTCCTTCATGTCTTTGTTGTTGCTGTATTTTTAATACTAGGAAATCTTTTTTCTTTCTAAACTTTAAAAACAAAAGGCACATAATTCTGATTTTTTTTTCCATTGCTTAGGGATTCTGGCACTTGGTAGGTTCCATTAACATGTACTTAAGAGCAGTTATTATTTACAGTACTCTTCAGCTTCCTTTTGAGGATACAGATTATCTTTCAACATTCTGGTCTTGCGTTGTTGTTTTGTCCCTTATCTATAAATTTTTAAAGGGGATCCGATGCTCTGATGAAGAACTATAGTACTGGGTAAACAAAACGGTATTAATTTGTGATGACTACTATTTTATATCATAATCTTCTGTAAATTATGGAACGAGGTTTTATCGTGGATGATTTTGTGGATTTCATTGCTCAGTTTTGCAGAATTTTACAACTGTTAGAAAGGAATTTCATTTTGAAAGGTGAACATGGGCTTTGCTTAATGCATTTGATTGCTTTTGGACTAGATCGCAGGATAACTATTATTCTAATGCCCAACTCTGCGTTTTGAAGACCTTATACTCAATTTTTCTAAAAATAACCACATACACTTTAGTGACTGCTTTGTTGTTGTTGTTGTGTCCCTGAAAAGCTTTTCTGAAGTGAAATGATTAGTGTGCAAAATCTCACTAGTATCTGTTCCATGCCAGCAACTTAGTCTTTAGTGTGAATCTTTAACACACACACACACACACACACACACACAGCCCTTCACTGGGCTAGTAGACCAGGCATTTTTATTTGACCTGTGACCCCCAGATCTCTTCTGTCTGCAATATGTTTAAGCACAACTTTATCTAATGCTACCACATAAAGACAAACATAAAATATGCAATATCTTTAGGATGCACAGTCATATCTACTCTGTTTCTCAAATTCTCTCTAAGGAGATTTTACTTTCATAGAAAAATAACTCTGATGTTTTAGTAAAGTTTTAACTCGTGAATATTTAAGCCATAAAGCCAAAATATTCCTTCCTTGTCCTTTTAGTTTCTCTCCAATGGGCATTATGCTATATCTAAATATTTAATGCAGGTGATAACGTGGATTAGCCTTCCACACTTCAATGACTTGCGGATTTGCTCCCAGCTGGAAGCGTTTCTGTCCCAGGAATATCAAAATCAGTGACCTTTTGGATGTTGGTTTGTTTCCCCATCTGTCCTACAATATAGATGTGAGAAACTGGGCTGGTGCTACCTCCCTGTGTCTCCCCTCCTTTTAGGTATCAGTATGCTGATTCTTGTGTAGTAAGTTTCTTTGACAATTATCCATCTACGCTCCTTCTCTTCCCTGGAGTCCTGATATCTCATAGGTGAGGAGAAAAATGATAAAGAGGAAGATTCATTCCAGCATCTTCTTTTTGTGGGAGTTCTCATGAAGTTTTTTTTGTTGCTGTTAGTTGTTGCTATGTCAATTTCAACTCATGGAGACTCCGTAAGTGCAAAGTAGAATTGCTCCATAGGCTTTCAGAGGTTGTGACTTTTCAGAAGCTGATCACCACGGCATTCTTGTGAGGCACCACTGTGGGAATTCAAACCACCGAACTTTCAGTTAATAGTCAAGTGCTTAACCACTGTCACCTCCCAGAAAATCCTCATAGTGTCTTCAAATATTCTGGTAGTTTTACCATCTGTGATAGCTAGTGTCTCATATGTGTCAACTTGGCTACACCGTAATTAGCAGTTTTATGTAATTATCCTTGATCTGATATCGTTGTTCTCCATGTTATAATATAATGTAATCACCTCCATAATGTCGTTCAGGGGATTTTCCCCAAACCGTGGTCTGTCCTCTGTGTGTGTGTGTATATATATATACACACACACATACACACACATATACATACATGTATGCACACATAACACACACACATATATACATATATATGTATGTATATATATATGTATCTATACATATATGTGTGTACGTGTGTGTGTGTGTATCATCTGATCTTCAAGTCTTCGGACATGAGCCAGCAGTTTGTCATCTGACTAGGTGGCTTTGGGATTCACCATCTTTACTGCCCTGTCAGCCAGCAAACTACTGTCTGGCCTGCTGATTCTGGGTTCATTAGTCTCTGTAATCACATGAATCAGGAGAAGACTCCGGCCAACACCTAGCCATAAATTGTGGAATTTATCAGCTTCCACAACTGCATAGCCATTTCCTTGAGATAAATTTTTCTCTTTCTCCCTCCCCCTCCCTACCTACATACCTATTGGTTCTCAGTCTAATTCATCTTAAAGCTATTGATGACTCTGCTTCTGTAAGTAAAGAGGTGCTGCTAATCCATGGAATGAGGTGGCAGCATTAATATTAAAAAAAAAAAACACTGACAGATCATGTATTGGTGAAAGATGATGAGGCTGTGACTGATTGTTTGTTTTGATACTTTTCTACAATTTTGTCAGGATGAGAAGTATAGGGAAGCTGTTGGTTGGTCCTACTTTAGCTACACAAAATTAAGAAAAAAGAGATGCTCTCAGGGCTTCAAAGTTAGAGTTCAGGTATTACACATAAACTCAAAGCTGCTATCTTTGTCCTGAAAGGCAGCCTTATCCTTTGTAACAGAGCTGACATTGTTGAAAACTAAATCTAGAGTCTTATTAAAAGAGTGGCTGTATGACAAAGCCAATTAAATCCTCAAGTTCAAATGCTGTATGAAGTTAAAGTGAGGGCATCTATTGAGAATAAATGGAATCCTGAAATTTAGGATGAAGACATATGGGTAGATAATCAGGAAGCTTGGAACACTGAGCCCCTAAATTCCATTGAATCACTCATGCCAACAAAACAATTCCTCTCATCTGAAGAGATTACTCCATCTTTGTCTACCGAGTCACCTTGCCTAGGAAAACTATACCTCCCTCCGCCAACTATTTGATGAGATTAACTGAGATTTGCCTCAAGACTTTTTTTTTTTTTTTGAGATATCATACGAGACAGCACATGGGGTGTTATCTGGGGCATCAACTGAGGCAGATGCCTTACAAGACACTGATGAATGTCCCCAGAACCCACAGAGATAAAGCACAAAGTGTGATCCAGGAGGAAGTATGCTGCAATCCAAAAGAACTGCTTTATTTTTCTAATACATACAAACACAAACCTGGATAATGTGTGGGAATGGCTATCAGAGATGTGGGACAGTAGTGCAAGGATCACAAAATTGAAATAGTCTGAGTTCGTTGATATGGGCTCATTAAACAAACCCTTCACTCAATGTTTAAGCTCAAGATCTATTAGTTCATTTGGTTGGTTCACTGAAGCATGGGTTAAGCAGTAACGTAACTTGAATCAAACTGAAATGCTAGAATTGCTTTGTATGTTAGGGTGGATTAATCAGGTTGGACTCACAGACTTACCCATGGAATTTTCAGAGGACATACTCTTCACCACAACAGTGAGGAACAAATTCGTGAAGGGAGTACCCTAGCACCCTTGAAAACTGCTGTCCTTACTGTTTTATATAAGTCAGATTTGACAGTGGAAATCATCCTGAGTTAAGACAACTAACTACAATAGGTTCGTATTGGATCCTGTTGTAGTATGTGCAATCAACAAAGATAAAGAGGACATAGTTACTTCAGTGGACAGCAGAGTCTAAGATATAATCGGAACTATCTGACTGGTAGGGACTCATGATTTTGCCTACTTAGTCATGGTGACCTCCAGGTGAAATAGACTAAAAATCTACTAATGATGTATACAGGAAGAAGAACTCCAGGTCAAGCAAACAGAAGTACGATTTAAATGATGAGCATAAAGAGTCACATCCCCTCAATCAATTCCCAGACTTGAGCCAGTTTATGGAACCGGGAGGTCTGAAAATTAAGTCTGCGAACTCATCCTAGAAAAAAGTACTACATACTGCGTTGCTGAATATCACTATGGTCACCTTTGAAGTACACCCCTTGGGAAGCTAAGCACCAAAATCAGCACCCAGCTGACCCTTCAAAGCAATTCTGGAACTCTTTTTCCGGAATGGCCATCAGAACTGTTGTTCTATTACTCTTGATGTCCTGAATATCATCCAAACATCTTCCTTTCAGTATTTCCTTTGTCTTTTGGTAAATAAAAAATTCACTGGGGGCCAGATCATGTGAGTAGGGAGAGTGTTCCAATACAGTTATTTGTTTACTGGCTAGAAACTCCATACAGTCACCTTCAAAGCACTACTCTTGAGAAGCTATGCACCCATGTCAGTGCCTATTCCACCTTTCAAAACAATGTTAGTACTCTTTCTGGAATGGCCATTGCACATGGTAGCATGGTGGAAAGTTCACGAACCTAATTGTATAGTTGTCTGTGAGGGAGCTCTTAGCCAGTAAACAAATAACTGTATTGGAACACCCTCCCTATTCACCTAATCTGGCCTCCAGTGACTTTTGTTGTCTCTGAGATACATATTTGCCTTCTCTAAACCCAGTGCTTCTGCCAAAACTACTTTCTGTGCACATACAGAATGCCTTGTCCACCACCTTAGCATCCCAATAGTGTTGTCTCAGTTAAAGGAACTCACTTCACAGCAAATGAAGTGGTACAATTGGACACTGCTTGCGGAATTCAGTGGTCTTACCTTGTTCCCCACCATCCTGAAGTATTTGGCTTGGTGTAACTATGGATTGACCTCCTAAAGACACAATTACCATGGCAGTGAGGTGGCAATATTTTGCAGATTCGAGGGGGGCAATGTTGTTTAGAAGGTTGTACATGCTCTGAATTAGACTACATATGATGCTGTTTCTCCGACAGCTGGAATTCACAGATCAAGAAACCAAGGATGGAAATGAGAATATCACCACTCACTATTACTCCTCATACCCACATGTCAAATTTTTGCTTCCTATCCCTGCAGTCCTATGCTGATCTAGAGGTCTTAGACCTAAAGGGAGGGAAGCTGCCCCATGGAAACACAATACTGATTCAACTGAACTCAAAATGAGGAATCCCATGTGGTCACTTTGGGCTCCTCATGATTCTAAACCAATAGGTAAAAAGGGAGTTACTGTATTGACTGGTGTGATTGATCCTGATTAGCAAGGGGAAATCCGACTGCTGTTACATAATGGAGATAAAGAAGAGTGTGTCTGGAATATACGGGATCCCTCGGCTGCCTCTTAGTACTACCATGCACTGTGACTAAAGACAGTAGAAAACTACAACAACTCAATTCTGATCTGGCTACTAATGGCCTAGACCTTTAGGAATGAAGGGTTGGATCACTCTGCCTGGCTAAATATCACTACTAGCTGAGGTGTTTGCTGAGGACAAAGGGGAATCTATTATGGTTTGTATAAGGTAGCTGTAAATACTAGTGATGACCATGTGACCATTTGCAGAAATAACAACTACAATTGTTATGAGTATTTCTTCCTTCTTTCATTATACGCATAAAACAGAGTACAAATATTTTTGTTTTCTTCCTTTCCTATTCCATCACTTATAAAATATGTAAGTGGAAACCCTGATGGCATAGTGGTTAAGTGCTATGGTAGCTAACCAAAAGGTTGGCAGTTCAAATCTATCAGGGACTTCTTGGAAACTCCATGGGCAGTTCCACTCTGTCCTACAGAGTCACTTTGAGTTGGAATCCATTTGATGGCAATGAGGTTTTTTTTTTATTATGATTGAGTGAAAATGTACATTCCCATATAAATTTGCACACCCACCTATGTGTAGCTGCCACTGCTCTCCCTACCCAGTGACAGAACACCCTTGCTCTCCATTCTATACGTATCATATCCTCCTAACAATCTCCTAGCCCCTCCTCTCCATTCTTTCTTCTGCTTCCAGTAAGAAGTCAGCAGGATGACATCCTATAGACGCATAAAACCATGAAGTGCACACACAATATGGTCACTCTGTGTCTCCAGGTCCAACTCATTCCTGTCCGAAGAGTTGACCCCCCCTTATGGTTTACAGACAGGGGCAGCATCAGAGTCAGAGGCCATGCTCCCAGGGGAACCCCAAGGCCCCTGGACCATCAATTGCAGTCTTTTAGTGGAGATCTCAGGGTGCACCCCTTTTTATTCTTGTGTTGACAGTGAGACTCAAGTTTGTGAGCCCCACCACAGCTATCACTGGTGGTGGCTGGGCACCATCCAGTTTTTTCGGTCACAAGTCGATGTAGTCATCCACTCATGTGGGTCTCTCTGTCTTCTAAGTTCTCTTTTCCCATGTCGTTTGGGTCCTAGGTAATCATCCATTTCTGCTGAGCTGGGGCCGTTTGGTGTACCTCAGATGGCAACGTGGCAGCTTTTAAGACCCCAGACACCACTCACTAACGCGGGGTGCAGAAGACTCTCCTAGCAAAATGCTGGTTGTTCCAATTGGCCTTGATTTCCCCTGAGAGCATGGTCCCCAGCCCCCTGCCGCAGCTACTCTGTCCTTGCAGTATTAGGTTAAGATGAGAACAGTAATCATGTTATGTTGAAGTCCAGTTAATACTGATATTCTTTTTAATGTATGCTGTCACAGATTTCACCCAACCAAATTTTTATGAACTATCTAATCTATATGCTTCTTCATTTTTCTTGTTTCTTTTTTCTGATTTCTCCTCATAGGTGCTGTAGTCAGTAGCTCTGTCTTCCAAGTCAGAAAGTTTATTTTCCATTTGTTCAATTCTGTTTGCTTAACTTTGAACTGAAGTTTCTATCTCTTTGATTTTGTTCTTGATCTGTTGGATTTCACAGTACTTGTTTTCTATCAGATTGAACAGCTTGCTTAATTTTTCATTTTGCTCTGCTGCTTTTTGTGTAAGGTCTAGGAGGGCTCTCCATATAATCCTTTTGTGCTTGCCCTCTGATGGCTTCAGAAAGACTTCTTCACCTGGGAAGTTCTCAGATGCTTTCTTTTGGGGTCCTTCTGAAGCCATAGGTGAGTTCTTCTTTTTGTTTTTATCCAAAGTTTGTTGCTTTTTGGGCATTTGGAGGTTGTATTGTTTCTCCGGTGTTACTTTAATAGGATCTAAAGCTCAGTCTTTAAAGAAAGGTGATCACTAGACACCTCTATGTACCCCAGTGACTGAGTTCAGTGGACTCTCTGGGGCAGCAGTCTCCACCTCCTGATTGGCAAAAATACTGCTCTATCTATAGAGTCATTGGAGAGCCATCAACTGATGCTATAATGTGAGTCAATAAAGGCTGGAAGAGATGCTGTCAGGATGCACTGCAGTTAATTCTCTAGGCAGTCTTATATTGAAAGGTAAAAGGCTTCTGACAGCTTCTAAAGTCAGTCAGGCTTTCGGGTGTTCAAGTCCCTCTTCCCGGCTGGCAAAGTAAGCACCTCTGTATCCAACCCCAGATGCTGTAAACTAGTTCAAAATACAGGAAGGCTACACCCTGCTGTCATCTGCTGCTGGGCCCTACCTGTAGGCCACAATGTGTAAAATACTGCTTTTCTGCCAGGAAAACATTCTCCTCCTGGCAGGCACTGCCTCCCAGGCTGGGAATTAGGTCCAGCTGAGACCTCTGTATGGGTAATCTGCCTCCCAGCCAAACAAGATGGCATCCCACACAAGCTCCCCTGCTTACCTCGGAACAGCCTACTCAACGGCAGAGGCTCAAAGAGAGAGGTGGCAGGTGCCAAGGTGCACAGAGACCAAAGCTAGACTCTCAATATGTGGCAATTCCACCAGTCAATCCCACCAGCAGTGCTTCTGAGCTTAGATGGCAGTCAAGTCCCAGCCCCACCTGCTGGCTAAGACAGAAAAAAATAAGTTAAAATGGCAAGTTACCTTCAGTCTGTAAGAGTGGGTCCTCAACAAGGGTGGGGATAGATGAAAGAGAAGAAGTTTCCCATTCAGTGGTATGTATTCCAAATTGACAGCCCTATGCTGTGTCCTATGGCTCACTAGGTGTCCAGAAGCCTCCATTTAATTATCAGTTCAGGTCTTGGTTTCCAGAGAGATTTAGGGAGGTGTGTGTTTAGTCCACCATCTTGACTCTGCCCCCTAGTGAGTTTGGTTTTTAAACGCGGCTACCATGTTTTCCATTGTGCCTATGTTACTTATACCATATGAGGCACATGTATGACTTTATACTTGTCTTTATTTAGAGATTATGTGTGGTTAAAGACTGTATACAGGTGCCTCATTGCCAAGGAGTGGATTGTGATAGTTAATGTTATGCATCAATTTGGCTGGGCTGTGACTGCTGTATTATGTAATTAGCCTCTATTTTGTAATAGATGAAGAGGGATTTCTTTAGGGATATGGCGTGTATCCAGTGTACAAGGATGTTCTGGCAAAGTTTTTTTTCTCTTTCTGTCTCTCAATCCTGCACCTGATTTGTTATCACCTGACCTCTGTTTCTTCGGACTTGAGCCAGCAGCCTGCCTAAACTGCAGATTTTGGGATTCCACGGCTCTTATAGCCTTGCCAGCCATAAACCTGTTTTCTGACCTGATTATTATGGATTCATCAGCTCCTGCAACCATGCAAATAGGGAGAGGACTACAGCCTGATGCCTAACTCCCAGATTTGGAAATTGCCAGTCTCCACAGCTGTGCAGGCCATCTCCTTGAAGTAAACTTCTCCCTCTGTGTATATGTATATACACAAGCTTCACTGATTTTGCTCTCCTAAAGCACCCACCTTAAGACAGCGAATTTGAGAAACAAAAACTTATTTCTCACAGTTTTGGAGGTTAAAAGTCTAAATATGATCTTGGCCAAATCGATTCCTTCCCTCTTTGAGTGTCTATGTCTATTCTGTTTGGTTTTTTTTAAACTTACAAGTGATTAGGTTTACCATCAATCCTATACTGGTATGACCTCACTAACAACAAAAAGAAAATTCCTATTTCCAAACAAGGTTACAGTCACAGATAAAAGGGCTGGTAACTAGACACATATTTTTTGTTTTTGCCAGGGGGATACAATTTAATCTGTAACAACTAGCAATCTTTATTTCATCATTTTGGTAACCTAACTTTTCATCACTTGTACAGCAAATACAGATATTTGTTTTCTGTTGAGGAAAAAAAAAAAAAAACCTGATGGTATAGAGGGTTAAATGCTACATCAGCTAACCAAAAGGTTGTCAGTTCAGATCCACCAGGTGCTCCTTGGAAACTCTATGGGGCAGTTCTACTCTGACCTATAGGATCTCTATGAGTCAGATCTGACTCAATGGCAGTGAGTTTTTTTAGTGGGTTGAGAAAAAAATTATAAATATATGTATGCCAAATACTTCTGAAGTCACACTGAAAAACCTCCAGTTTCCAGAGTTATTACTTATTTGAATAACATCTTTTTTTAAAATTGTAAATGATAAATATTTGCTATGGGTTTTTTAAATGGTAAAGTATTTTACATTGGGTGCCTATGGCCATTTTGGTTTGCAGGAATAATCTACTATGTGGTGAGTTTACCTGTTGAATTTTTCCATGAGCAATGAATATAAGTGCAGCAAATAAGCAGCTGGCAAAGCAGAGAAAGGTGGTCCAACATATGAGCTTCACATAGAGAATTTAATTAGGTCCAGGAGTAGGAGGGTAACTCGAAGGTTATATATGAGCAAGGAGCTGATCAGAAAACCTGAAGGAAGAACATCCCCAACAGGGGATAAAAATAGGTGTTCAAACCAAGAGACCAAAGCAGCTGTAGACAGATGGTGAGAGCAGAGGGTAGTTCTACAAAGCAGCAGCACAGTGTCTGGGGAGGCTGGCTGTGGAGTTATTTTTAGTGCTTGCCAGAGAAAGAGGCAACCTCAGCCGGGGCCCACAGGATGCTAGTGTTGGTAACGGGGGGTCTTGTCTCTCATCTCCTGTTGTGTCATGTGTCACTGCTGAGGTGCCAGAGTTGCATGTGAGGAAGCTGGGACTAAGGATCCTGGTCCTCCCTATGCCCACCTCATGTGGAAATTTCTAGGAGTGTAGGTGAAAGGGGCCTGAGGATTCCTATTGGATGGCTGCAGCCACAGATACCAGAACCTCACTGGAGCAGGGAAACTGCTCACTGTGGCCACTGATCTGGTGTCTTAGATCTCCTAAAGACTTGGGCAATTCTCATCTCTTGGGTGCATTTGGTGACACTAGTGATTTAATGATAGAGATTTCCCTTTGCGTGTAGGCAACCCTGGTGGTGTAGTGGTTAAGTGCTATGGCTGCTAACCAGAAGATTGGCAGTTCAAATCTTCCAGATGCTCCTTGGAAACTCTACAGAGCAGTTCCCCATTTGTAGGGTCACTATTAGTTGGAATCGACTTGACAGCAGTAGGTTTGATTTTTTTGGTAGGAGACCTGGGTTCCACAGCCACCATCCATCTGTCAGTGCTGGCTTGTGCACTGCTGCAACACTGAGTTGATTTCAGTGGAGCTTCTAGACCAAGACTAGGAAAAGAGACCCGGAATCTACTTCCACAAGTCAGTCAATGAAAGTCCCACAGATCACAATGGTTCAGTCTGCAGTCAGTCATGGGAAAGGCATTGAACTGTGCCTTTTCATTCCTTCGTGCATGGGGTTGGCATGAGTCAGGGCCAGTATGACAGAAGCTGACAATAGTATGAATCTGAGAGTTGGCTGTATTTGGTATGTGTTATTGATTATCTTACCATCACTTTCAAGTGTATTTGAGTATCTTCCCACAAAACCTTGAAAATTATATCAGATGTCTCACACACTGGGGAGATAACTCAAAGTGGGGTCTCTGATGCAGCATCAGCATCTTTGAGAACTGTTTAGAAATGCAAGGTGGGAAGTCTCTAAGTGAAGGTGTTTCAGGTAGCAATCAGTTAGTCTCCACTTCCAGCCGCTGGCACCTTCTGAGGCCACAGGAAGTGTTCAATCAGTACTTGAAAAACTGAATCAATTGCTGCCTTTTGAATAAGCAGAGTGTCTTCTAGAAGCACAGCCTTTTAGTATTCAAGGACTGAACTATTCAACTGAATAGTGCCTCTCTGATGAGAAAGCAGAATAAAGACACATTGAACAGTGTCTCCTCCCCCCTCAGAGGCAGCCTTCACACACTTGAGAGACTTCATTCAAGGAGCAGGGATTCTTATGGACTATGATGAGTGTGCTTTTGCTGCCTGAATGGGAAGCATTGTAGAAAAGAGGAGCTAATGACCCTAGGAAGTCCTGATTGCCGACAAGAGGCTGGTATCAAAGCAGATGTGCCGGCGAGTGAAGTCTCTCCGGCAACTTCCAGCTGCCCCATAGGTGTGAAAGCCACTTGTTGCAAGCTGCCCTGGAGTCAGCCTCTTCGCAACAAAAAGCAATGCTGCCCAGCCCTGTGCCATTCCCATGACTGGTGTGAAGCAGACTGTTGACACTGGATTTTCAGAAGTCAATCATCAGGCCTTTCACCCTAGCCCATCTTTAGTCTGGAAACTCCACTAAAGCTTGTTCTGCATCACAGCAACACTCAAGCGTTCAATGACACACGGGTGTTGGCTGCAATGAGGTGAGCTGGCCATGAACAGAACCGAGGGCTCTCACACGAAGTGTAGAATTCTACCCCTGAACCACCACTGCCTCATGCAAAAGCCACTTCCCACATAAGGAACAGTTTGAAACCAGGAACTGTGCTGTCCTGTTAAAACTGCCCCAAACAGTCTCTTTTCCCCTCCCCTTGAACTTAACTATATATGAAACCAAGTGGAAAAATTGAGAGTGTAAAATTCTATTTCAGGGGAGTCTTGCATGTGATTTACACAGGGCATGGATCTGCAATCACTAATAGAGGAAAAATCAGTTGCGGTCAGCAGATCCCAAATGCTGCAACTTGCTTTACTTCAGGGAAGCGGAGCCAGGTGTCCAACGTGTCTCCTCTTATGTTTCAGAAAACACATTGGCTAGACAAACAAAATCTGAAATTAGTAGATTATAGCCCTGATTTGCTGTGTAAACCCTGACAAGCAGCCCTCTCTAGTTCCTCTCATGTTTTTGCCTCAGTGCTTTTCTAAACAGTCCATGAGGCTCTTTGGTAAAGGGAACTGGAGAGGGAGTACCATGGACAACTAGGAGTGTACTCACAGGCTTTTCTAAAGCATCTAGAAACAATCTCATGCAAAAACAGAGGGCAAGGAGTCTGGTGGGAAGATGTCTCATTGACCCAAGCAGTAACCCGTTGCCACTAAGGCAATACACCAATAAGTGTCAGAGTAGAATTGTGTTCCCCAGAATTTTTAATGGCTGAGTCTTCAGAAGTAGTTCACCAGGCCTTTCTTCTGAGGAGCCTGTGGGCGGACTCGGACTGTCGGTCTTTCAATTAGCAGGTATTCTCATTAACCACTTGCAGCAGCCCCAGACTGCCTCGGCTTCATATGCTACAAAACCTAAGAAGCATGTGCCACACTGAGGGCAGGCTTGAGTAACAATAGACCTCCTTCCTGATCCACAGATTTTTTTGCTCCCTGTACTTCTAGTTGCACTCCAGGTCAACTGATGGTGAGGTGACCCATATATGCAAAGTACAACTGCTGTGTAGGGTTTTCAAGGCTGGGGCCATACAGAAGCTGATTGCTTCCTGAAGTGTCTCTGGGTGGGTTTGAACTGCCAACATTTTGTCTGGCAGTGAAGCAGTTAACCATTTGCACCCCGATGATGCCTTCTCAGTATCACACTTAAATTAAAAAGTAGAATCTGGCTGTGGGGACCATAGTCTCAGGGAACATCTAGCTCAAATGGCATAATGTGGTTTCCAAAAAAATTCTACTTTGATGAGTAGCATCTGGGAGTCTTTGGATTTGTGGGTGGCCATCCGAGGTACTCCACTGCTCTCACCCCATCTGGAGCAAGGGAGAGTAAAGGAAACCTGAGACACAGGGAAAGAGGACTGATGGACCACAACTACCACAGACTCCGCCAGACTCAGTCCAGTGGAACCAGACAGTGCTTGGCTACCAGCACCAACGTTCTAACAGGGATCACGATCAATAGAGGGTCCTGAACAGAGCTGGAGAAAAATGCAGAACAAAATTACAACTCACACACACACACACACACACACACACAGAGAGACTTACTGGTCTGACAGAGACTGGAGAAACCCTGAAACTATGTCTTCAGACACCCTTATAACTTAGTAACGAAGTCACTCCTGAGGCTTATCCTTCAGCCAATGATTATACAGCCCCATAAAACAAAACGAGACTAGGGACAAGGGTGAGAAAATAGGAATGGACAGGAAAGTGGATAATAGGAAATCCGAGGCCAAGAAGGGGGGGATATTGACATATCGTAGGGTTGGCAACCAAAGTCACAAAACAATATATGTATTAATTGTTTAATGATAAACTAGTTTCCTCTGTAAACCTTCATCTAAAGTACAATAAAAAAAAAAGAATCTGATGCTGTTTAGTGGCATTGCCCTATACAGTACTTCACTGAAGTGAAATACAGATAATAAAACCCAGAGAAATGCCAGTATAGTTAACCTAATAATTCCTCCATTTGCTCCCCTGCAAAGCAAAAGCATGATTAAAATCGACACAAAGAAGTGTGCCTGCATGCAGATGAGAAGGCTGATAAATACATTCAAGTCACCTTAAAATGTGAGTCTTATCAAGGAACCGTCTCGGCAATTAGACACGACAGTGCAGAACAAAGAACTAAAAGCCAATTATGGATCCCCTGGGCCCCGGAGAGATTTCATAAAAAATTAATGCTGGGTAAAATAGAAACCATTTGAACTACAGCTGGCAGACACATGTGATGCTCTTTGATAGCCAAAGCCCAGCAGCAAAAAGCAGTTTCCGTTATCACATGAGAGACTGGAAGAATTTTTCTGCCATATTTTCCATCCATGCTGAAAAGCATTTTAGGTTAGGGAAGTGGTGGGGCATCAGAGTTGGCCTGAGGATAGTAGGTGGTCACTCCATTCAGAACAAATGAGTGGTTCTAAAGTGCTCCGCCTAGCCAAGGTGTCCAGCATTGGAGGACAAACTTAGACCTTTCTCATCACAAATGAGTTTAGGGGCCAACTGTAAACCCCTTGAAGAAAAGGATAGCTTCTGAACTCGCACAGAATCCCCAACTCGCCAAGCAGAATTGTAGCTCCCACAAAAAACAAAACAGCCACTGCTATTGACTACAAATCCTAGCAATAGTATAGGACAGAGTAGAACTGCCTTGTAGTGTTTCCAAGGGCAAGCTGGTGGATTCAAACTGCAACTTTTAATCAGCAGCTGGTTTCTTAACCCCCACAACACCAGGGCTTCCAGCCCTACAGGGGTCTTGTGAAAACTAATCTATATAATCACAACGGTTCCATTCGCAACCAATAATGAGGACGACTCAGGACCGGGCTGTGTTCTGTTCCATTGTACAAGAGATTTCCATAACAGCAACAGCAGGCAGCTGACTGGGGGGTGAGGGGGGATGGTGAGGTACCCTGCACATAGGGATGACTGTGAGTGTAGGCCAGCCACCACACTTAGCTGTCACATTGTCACCATACATTCAAGAGCCCTCAGCATATATGCCCATTTTCTTCTGTCACAGAGAGGATCTAAATAGATCTAATCTTCATCCCCTAGAAGCAGGGTGAGTTTGATTCTAGAGACACAATGGAACACGTAGGTTTTAAGGGGAGATGTAAGAAAGAGACAGTAGTTTGGTGAAGATGTATTTTAACTGAGGCACTGAAGTTGATTAAAATAGATTGTCTCCCTCCCAGATCTGTATTAGCAGCTATATAATTATTAGCAGGGTCTGTATGCTTATCCAGGCCTCAGTTTCCTTATTTGTAGACTAGAGATATGACAGAAGGTTGTTTTGAGACTTAAAGAGCAGTCACTGAAATACTTTGTATAGTATGAGGCACTGAGCCAAGCAGATTCTGGATAGATTACTAATATTTCAAAATAAATCACAACTGTGCCTGCCATCATGAGTCAGATTCAGTATTGTACTAGGAGTCCTACCCAGAGTAATAATGCAGGAAATGGACACAAATGGCATCTAAATTGGAAAGGAAGATGTGAAACTATCCCTATTTGCAGATGACATGATCTCATACATAGAAAATATCAGTGATTGCACAACAAAACTACTAATCTAATAGAAGAATTCAGCAAAGTTTCAGGGTTTGAGATCAACACAGAAAAATGGGATGAGCTCCTTTATACTAAGGATAATTCCATACGGGAAATCAAGAAAACAATACCATTTAGAAAAAAAAAAGGAGTGCACTCTGAGGGCTCCACTAAAAGACCCCAGTTGATGGTTCAAAGGCCTGGAGTTCCTCTGAGAGCATGGCCCCTAGAACTGACGCTGCCCTGATCATAAATCATTACTGAGGTCAACTCTTTGGAGAGGAATTCGTTGGACTTGGGGACACAGAGTGACTCTATGATATGTGCACTTTATGGTTCTGTGTGTCTATAGGATGTTGTCCTACTGGTCTCTTACTAGAGGGAAATGGAAAGAGTGGAGAGGAGGGGACAGGAGATTGTTAAGAGGATAAGACATGTGTAGAATGGAAAGGAGAAATGTGTCATCACCAGGCAAGAAGAGCAGAAGGAGGTGCACATAGGCAGGTATGCAAATTTAAACTCGATTGCACACTTTCATTCAATCACAATAAAAGAAAGAAAGAAAGAAAACAATACCATTTAAAATAGCCACCAAAATGATACCTTACCTGGGAATAAACCTAACCAGAAATGTGACAGACCTATAACACAAGAATTACAAAACACTACTACAAAAAAACTAGGAAAGAGCTTTACAAATGGAAGAACATCTCATGCTAATGGATTGGAAGACCTAGCACTGTGAAAATGTCAGTATTACCCAAAGTGATCCACAGAGTGAATGCAATCCTGATCCTACTTTCAACAGCATTCTTTACTGAAATGGAAAAATGTACCAACTTTGCATGGATAAAACAGTGCCCCAAACAGTCAAAGAAATACTGAAATACTGAAGGAGAACAAAGTAGGACACCTCACACTCCCCATCTTGAGACACTGGATTTTTGGTGTGAAAGTTACCCAGAAATTAGGTTCCTATTTAACAATTTCTGCACATGTTGTTCAGTGACACTAGTTACATTTTCCTTATTGCAACAGCACTCCCTTTTTCTGCTCTGGTGGTTCCTCTTTTGTTTTTCTTGCTTTCTGGTCCTTTCCAGCCTTTTTTGTCTTTGATTAGGGTAGATATTGACCATTTGGTCTCAAAGAGATGACTTTTTTTTTTAAATAAAAGGAGCACAGTGCTTACGGGTAATTTGTCTATTTTATGAACCAATCTGTTATACAACATCTGACAATCAAGTCCACAAACTTAATTGTTCTAAATGCTACTTACCTCATTGCTGAATACCACTACGGTCACCTTGAAGTACTCACCTTGGGTAGCTGTCCACCAGTGTCGTCACCTCTTCCACCCTTCAGAGCAATTTTGGAACCCTTTTTGGAATGGCTATTGGACATGATGGCACAGTGGCAAGTTCACAAATTTAACTCTATAGTCATCTATGAGGGAGTTTTTAGTCAGTAAAAACAAGTAACTGTATTGGAACACCCTCCCTACCCTACTCACCTGACCTGTCCCTGAGTGACTTTTTTCCTTACCCAAAGATAAAGAAAATAATGAAAGAAAGACATTTTGATGACATTCAGGACATCAAGGGTTATACAAAGACAGCTCTGATGGCCATTTCAGAAAGTTCAAAAATTGCTTTGAAGGGAGGACTAGGCACTGGTCTTGGTGCAGTGCATGGGTTCCCAAGGGGAGGACTTTGAAGGGAACCATAGTGATATTCAGCAATGAGGTATGTAGCCCTTTTTCTAAAATGAATTCATGAACTTAATTGTTAGGCCTAGTATTACACAGCCACTATAATTAAAACAGCGCAGCACCATTGACAGATGCATCTCACTGGCCCTCTGCAGCGAAGACCCAAAAAGCTAAGTAAAACAGGTAAGAGATTCCAATCCTGGAACCCTAAGAGTCAAATGAAAAGGTGAAAAACTAGATCAAACATCAAATAGAAGAAGAAACTGATGGAAAACAGAGAAAGAGGAAAGATAAGAAATGGAAGTTCCTTGCCAGTTCACACTGCTCAGTGTCACTGCCTTGTAACACAGCTAGCAGCAACCCCCAGACAGGTAGAACGGGAAGGCAACTTCACAGAACTCTCCACAGGAGACACTTTCTGATTCTACACCCTATGTACTGCCTCTACTCTCTTCCTTCCAGACCATGCTGAACTACTCAGCTGGAGAGTGGAGAGTCCCCTGTCACCACGAGTCTGTCTTACCCACGTCACCAGCTCTTACCATGCTATTTCTGAAATTTTATTTTTATAGACAACTTTCTTTTTTCTCCTTCCTTCTTTTCCATTCTCCCCTCATCTAACTCCATGTGTCACCTCCCCTCCCTTCCAACCTCAGGTCCACCTTGCCCACATACACCAGCCCCCATCCACCACCAGTTTTTTCATTCATTCGTTTGTTTGTTATTTATTTATCTTTATTTTTATTTCTTTTCTCTTTCTTCCTTTTCCTTCTCCCTGTAACATAGTCCAGTAAGCCATCTTCCTCCCCTCTGCTGGACTTCCTACACTGCCATAGAGAAAGAGCCACCAGTGTGTCATCAACTTGTTAGTGCCCCAGGTCCACTTCATCCAACTTTCTGGCCCTTACCATGCAACTAGTTTTTAAATTTGTTTATTGTGGGGTTTTTTTCTCTTCCTTTCTTCCTTTTCTTTCTCCCTTTCAGCTACTCTTGTACACCACCACCTTCTTTTTTCCCATCAGACCCTGTTGCATCAAAGCTGCTTGATGGCCACCAGTATATTAAACTACATGTCATACCAGAATCTTTGGGACACAGCAAAGGCAGCTCTAAGAGGTCAGTTTATAGTAATAGAATCACAAGTTAAAAAAGAAGAATGGGATAAAATAAAAATGGTAGCCCTACAGCTCAAAGAAATAGGAAGAAAAGAGCAAAAGTAATCCATTGGCCTCAGAAGAAAGGAAACAATAAAGATTAGAGTAGAAATACATGAAATAGAGAACAGAAACACAAGAGAAAGAATTAAGAAGACCAAAAGTTAGTTCTTTGAAAAGATCAACAATTTGATAAAACATTAGCCAAAATGAGAAAAGAAAAACAGAAGAAGAAGCTAATAACCCAAATAAATGAGACAGGGGACATTACAGCAGACCCAACTGAAATAAAAAGAATCAAGACAGAAAACTATGAAAAACTGTACTGCAGTGAATTATAGAACCTAGAGGAAATGGGCAAATTTGTAGCATCACTACTTGTGTAAACCAACACAAACTAAGATAGTCAACTGAAACAAACCATAACAATAGAAGAGATTGAAGAAGAAATAATAATGTCAATCCCCATTGAGAAAAAGTCCTGGCCCTCATGGCTTCACTGGACAATTCTACCAAACATTCAGAGAAGAGCTTACACTGATACTACTGAAACTATTTCAGAGCATAGAAAAGAAAGGAATACTCCTGAATGATATAACCTTGATACTACAGCCAGGAAAGGCATCATAAAGAAAGGAAATTACACATAGACATACAAGGTCTGACAGTTAAGTCCATGAACTTAATAGTTCTAAGTCCTACATGGCTCATTGCTGAATATCACTGTGGGCATCTTTGAAGTACTCCCTTTGGAAAGCCATGCACTGAAGCCAGTGCCTAGTGCACCCTTCAAAGCAATTTTAGAACTCTTTCTGGAATGGCCATTGTGTGAAGTGGTACAGTGGCTGAGTTTGCAACCTTAACTGTACAGTTGTCTGTGAGGAAGCTTTATCCAGTAAACAAATAACTGTATTGGAACAGCTTCCCTACCCATCTGATCTGGCCCCAATAACTTTTTTCTTTACCCAAAGATAAAGAAAATACTGAAAGGAAGACATTTGGATGCCATTCAGGACATCAAGCTAATACAATGACAGCTTTGATGGCCATCCCAGAGAAAGACTTCCCAAACTGTTTTGAAGGTGGACTAGGTGCTGGCATTGGTGACTATAGTGATATTCAGCAATGAGATATGTAGCACATTTTCTAGGATGAGTTCGTGAACTTAATCAGCAGTCCTCATAGATGCAAAAGTTCTCAACAAAATTCTACCTTACAGAAGTCAGTATCGTATCAAAAAAATAATGCACTATGACCAAAGTGGTATTCACCTAAGTGGATGGTTCACCATTAGAAAATCAGTCAGTGTAATCCACCACATAAATAGAATAAAAGGGCACTAAATAAAGCAAAAGGGCACTAAATAAAGCCCTATGCACATTCCTGATAAAAACTCTTTGAAACAGGAATAGAAGGGAAATTCTTCAACATAACAATGGTCATCTACACATATCCAGTAGCCAACATCATTCTCAAAGAATATAGATTGAAATAATTCCTGCTCAGAACACTAACAAGACAAATATGCCCTTTATCAACACTTGTATCTAACATTGTGCAGGAATTCCTGGGTAGAATAGTAAAGCAAGAAAAAGAAGTGAAGTGCGTACTGATTGGAAATGAAAAAGTAAAATTATTCCTATTTGTAGATGACATGATACCATACAGTTCCAGAGGAAAATTACTGAAACTAGTAGAGAAATTCAGCAGAGTAGTAACAGTGTCTTAGTCATCTAGCGCTGCTATAACAGAAATACCACAAGTGGACAGCTTTTAAAAGAGAAATTTATTTTGTCATAATCCAGTAGACTAAAAATCCGAATTCAGGACATCAGTTTCTTTACCTGTTGGCTCTGGAGGAAGATCCTTGTCATCAGTTTTCCCCTGAACTGACCACTTCTGAGGTGCAGGGACCCTGAGTCTTTCCAAAGGACACACTCTGCTTCCAGCACTGCTTCTTTACTAATAATGGCATAAGGTTCCCAACTCTCCAATTGTTTATCTTTCCTTTATATCCCAGACATTGCCTGAAAGCACAATACAATCTTACAAATTGAGTCCTGACATTAAGTCCTACCCCAACAGCACAACTGCTGCCCATCCTACATCATTAATGTCATAGAGGCAGGGTTTACAGCATATAGAAACATCATACAATACTAGGAATCATGCTCTAGCCAAATTGCTATATACATTTTTTGGGGGAACACAACTCAATCCATGACATTACACCCTTGTTCCCCTCAAAACCACATCCTTACAATAGGTAAAACACATTCACCCCATCATAGCAAAAGTCTTAGGTCCAAGTCCAAAATCCAGAAATTCATCTTCAGCTGTGGAATCTAGAACACAAGTTATCAGATTCCAAATGTACTGTGGCAGAAGACCCACAAGGTAGACATTTCCATCACAAATGGGTAAAATTGTAGGGAAGGAAAATGTAGCAGGTACCAAACAAATTAACAGAATGTATTACTTTAGCCATAAACTGTAAAAATAATCCTCCATTTTCTGAGACATTCTACATAATGGCCCAGTTCTCTAGACTGTGGGTGTTGGCTACACTCTCCAGATGCTGAGTGGAGGTTTCTTGACCCTAAACTACAGCTCCATCTTTCAGGCCCACTGGGACAGCAATTCTGCTTCCTTGGCTTTAGGCATACTATTTTCCCAGTCCAACCAACTGGTGATGTCACCATCCCCACCCCAGCAGGCTCCTTCTTCTGCCCCTCAGGTATGGCAGCACCTCCCCTTCAGCGTTGGGCAGCATATCTGGCTCCATCCAGTTGGCACTCATGAATGGCAGCCCCACACTCTGGAACTGAATAGGTGAAGATCTCACTCTTTGAATCTTAGGAGGCCACCATGCCACACTCTTTGAAGCTGCAGAGGCCCTGGCTGCACCCTTAAAAATCCCTGAATTTATGGCCAAAACTTTTGAGAATGAGGCAACTCAGCTTCTCATGTTCCTAGTCTCTTCATCTTCTGGTTCCTGTGACCTCTTGGCCCAAGCATCAGGCCCCCATCTGTCCTTCAGGGACATGTGTTCCAAAGCTGTATAGCTCCACTGATTTAAGTGCTCCAAGGCACCCCACTCCTGGTACCAAATTCTGTCTTAGTTATCTAGTGTGGCTATAACAGTAATACCACAAGTGGATTCCTTAAACAAAGTCCAAATTCAGGGCATCAGCACCAGAGAAAGTCTTTCTCTTCTGGTTTTGGTGGAAAGTGCTTTTTATCAGACTTGTCCTGGACTGGGAGCTTCTGGGGTACAGGGGCCCTGATTCTTTTCCAAAGGACACACTCTACTCCAAGCACTGCTTCTTTCCTGATGGTATGAGATCCCCAACTCTCCTCTGGCTTCCCTTTCCTTTATATCCCCAGACATTGCCTGAAGTCACAATACAATTTCACACTTGAGTCCTAACATTAAGTCCTACTCCACCAATACAACTGATGCCCATCTTCCATCACTAACATCATAGAGACAGGGTTTTTAGCATACACGAACATCACACAATACCAGGTACCACAACCTAGGTAAATTACTACACACAGTTTCTGAGGGACACAATTCAATCCATGACAAGCAAGATATAAGAGCAGTATACAGAAATCAGATGGATTCCTATATATCAGCAAAGGGAACTTCAGAAAGGAAATCAGGAAAATGACAGCATTTATAATAGCCTTTGGAAAGATAAAATACTCAGAAATAAATCAAACTAGGGATATAAAAGACCTATACAAAGAACACTACAAAAGACTGCCATAAGAAACCAGCAGAGACCTACACAAATGAAAAAACATGCTCAGGGACAGGAAGATTCAACAGCCTGAAAATGCAAATTCTGCACAAAGTAATAAACATTCAATACCAAAAGAATTCTTTAATGAGATGGAAAAAAAATCACCAACTTTATATAAAAAGAAAGGAATCCCTGCATAAGAAAAGCATTATTATTATTTTTTTTTTTTTTAAAAAAGAACAAAGTGCAAAGGCTCATGCTACCTGATCTCAGAGCCTACTATACAGCCACAGTAGTCAAAAACAGCTTGGTACTGGTACAATGACAGACACATAGACAAATGGAACAGGATTGAGAATCGAGATATAAATCCATCCACCTATAGTCAACTGATCATTGACAAAGAACTGAAGTCCATTCAATGGCGAAAATTCAGTCTTTTTAACAAATGGCACTGGCAAAACTGGATGTCCCTCTGTTAAAAGAAAAAAGAAAAAAAACAGGACCCATACCACACACCTCACACAAAAACTAATTTAAAATAGATTAAATATCTTATGCTGATAAAACTTACAATGTTGAATCTTCCTGTCCATGAGCATGTTTTTTCATTTATGTAGATCTCTTTTGGTTTCTTATAGCAGTATCCTGTAGTGTTCTTTGTATACGCCTTTTATATCCTTAGTTTGATTTATTTCTAAGTGTAAATATAATATAAATACAAAACCTAAAATGATAAAGATCATGGAAGAAAAAGTAAGGATGCTTCATGGCATAAATGAAATATAAATCATAACTAACAATGCACAAACACCAAAACATAGGCTAGAAACCTTGGAGCTCCTAAAAATTAAACACTTATGCTCATCAAAAGCTTTCACCGAAAGAGTAGAAAGAGCACTACAAATTGGGAAACAAATTTTTTTGCTATGATACATCCAACAATTGTCTAATCTCTGAAATCTATAGAATACTTCAACACTTCAATAGCAAAAAGACAAATAATCTGATTAAAACATGGGCAAAGGATATTTACAGACACTTCACCAAAGAAGACAATCAGGCAGGTAACAGACCTGAGGAAATACTCAGGATCACTAGCCACTAGACAAATGCAAATCAAAACTAAAATGAGATACCATCTCCCCCCAAAGTTACTGACACCAATTTAAAGGAGAAAAAAAAAAAAAAGGAACAATAACAAATGTTGGAGAGTTTGTGGAGAGATTAGAACTCTTTCGCACCAGTGATGGAAATGTAAAATGGTACAACACTAAGGAAAATGATATGGCACCGCCTTCAAAAACTAGAAATAGAAATACCATATGATCCAACAAACCCATTCCTTGAAATATATCCTAGAGAAATAAGAGTAATCACACAGATAGACTTATGCACATCCATGTCCATAATTCACCAGAGCAAAAAGACAGAAATAACCCAAATGTCCCTCAACAGATGAATGAATAAACAACCTACTGTATACACTGAGAGTGGGATATTACGCAACTATAAAGAAAAATGATGAATCTGAAACATCTGACAATCTGGATGAATCTGGAGGGCATGATGTTGAGTGAAATGAGTCAATCACAGACAAATATCGTAGGAAACCACAATTATAAAGACCCAATGAAAGATTTATGCCCAGAAGAAAAACAATCTTTGATGGTGACAAGGAAGGACGGGGTGGGGAAGGGAAATTGCTAACCATATAGTAGACAAATGTTAACTTTCGTGAAGGGAAAAACAGCATACAGTACGGGGGAAGTCAGTAGAACTTGACCGAGGCAAAGTCATAGATGCTTCTTAGACACCTCCAAGCAGCTTGAAGAACTCAGTTATTGGGGCCAAATGGTGGGAACCACGGCCTGGGGGGACATCTAAGTCAATTGCCATAACATAGTTTATAAAGAAAACATTCTGCATCCTACTTTGCTGAGTAACATATGGGGTCTTAAAGGGTTACAAACAGCTGTCTAAAATAAGACTACTGGTCCCATCATGATTGGAACAAAGGAGAAAAAAACAGAACACAAAGAACAGTAGTAGTCCAAAGAACTAATGGACCTTGTGAACCACCGCCTCTATCAGCCTGAGTCCAGAAGAACTAGATGATGCCCACCTACCACCACCCACTGAAGTTTCCAGACAGAGCTAGGGAAAAACACAAAACAAAATTCAAATTCACACACACACAAGAGATCTGGCTTAACTGATCTGACAGAAACTGGAGGAACCCCTAGGACAATGACCCATGGACACCTGCTAACCCAGAACTGAAACCACTCCCAAAGTTTACCTTTCTGCTAAACATTAGACAGATCTTACTGTAAAACAAACAATAACACATGTGAGGAATGCGCTTCTCAGTTCAATCAAGCACACAAGATCAGATGGGCAATAACTTCCGGGAAGCAAAGAAGAGAAAACAGAAAGGGACAGGAGACCTGGACGAATGGACATGGGCAACCCGGGTTGTCAAGGAAAGAAAAGAGTGCTGACCCACTGAAGAAACTGCAACCAACATCACAAAACAATTTGTGTACAAATTTGTTGTTGATAAACTAATCTGCACTGTAAACTTTCATTTATATCACAATTTCAAAAAGAAAAGGAAGAAAGGAAAGAGGGAAGGAGGGAGGGAGTAAAGGAGGGAAGGAAGGAAATGAAAACAGCTTGCTATACCAGTAAGGAAAGAGGAAGGAGGGAAGGATGGAGTAAGGAATAAGGAAGGAGGGAAAGAGGGAAGGAGGGAAGAGGGAGAGGAGAGTGAAGGAGAGGGTGGGAGGAAGGGGAGGGAGCGGGGCGTGAGCAAGGGAAGGAAGAATAAAGAAAACGAAACCAGCCTGGTATACCACTAAAATGACAAACACATAGACCAACAAAAATGGAAATCTGGAATTAAATCCATCAATCAGTAGGTAGCTGATTTTAGACAAGGGTTCCAAGTCTATCTAAGTGGGAAGAAACAGTCACTTTAGTAAACGGTACTAGCAAAATTGGATATCCATTTGTGTAAAAATGAATCAGGATACATATATAATGCCATACACAAAAATACTTCAATATGGACAAAAGACCTAAATGTTAAAGCCGAAACTACAAAGTTCCTCGAAGATAATATGGAACCAAACTATGGGGCCTAATTATTTTTCAGTTATAGATTACCAAGTGTTTTCATCGTTCAATGCTGCCCTAACAGAAATACCACAAAGTGGATGGCTTTAGCAAAGAAAAGTTTATTCTTACACAGCCCAGTAGGTTACAAGTCCGAATTCAGGGTGTCTGTTCCAGGGGAAGGCTTTCCCGCTCATCTGCTCTGGAGGAAGTCTCTTGTGTTGCATCAGTCTTTGTTCAGGGAGCATCTTGGCACAGGAACCTCAGGTCTGAAGGATGCTCTCTACTCCTGGTGCTGCTTTCTTGATGGTGTGAGGTTTCCAGTTCTCTGCATCTCTCTTTATCTCCCGTAGGACAAAAGGAAAAAAGACGGTACAAGCCACACTCCAGGAAAATTCCCATAGCAAGGGTGTTGCAGTCCCACCCTAATCTTCTTTTAACATACTCATTTTACCTATTAGCCACAGGCAGAGATTAGGATGTATTAGAACTGGAACATCACACAATAGAGGACAGTCACAGAATATATGGAATCCTGGCCCAGCCAAATTACTACACGTGTGTCAGGGGGTCACAACTCAATTCGTGACACCAAGTGCAGCTAAAAATGCACAAGCAAAAGAAGACAAACTAAGTAACAAGAACCTACTAAACATAAATATGCTCATCAAAAAAAACTAGCAAAAGAATAAAAAGAGAACCTATAAACTGGGGGAAAAAACTTTGGGAACAATCCACGTAACTGATAAGGATCTAATCTCTAAATTACATAGAAAACGTCAACAACGAAACCACAAAATGACAAAGAATTCCATTTAAAAGTGGGCAACCAGCATGAACAGAAACATCATGAAATAAGATATTCAAGTCTCCAAAACACAAAGGGCTTAAACATCCAAAAGAATATTTGATCTCATTTGTTATATATCTGAATTCAAATTCAATTGGACATCTTGTATTTTTATTTGTACTTTTGTTAAGCCTATTAATTATGTAACATTATTAAATAAATGTTAAATTGCCTGGATGGATTAACTGTTAGCCAGCCTAGCATATTACTGAAATTTTTCAAAATAAAAAGTTGGCAGTAAAACAAAACAAAATTTGGTAAGGGTCCATAACTTGAAAATGAAACAAAAAAAGCGCCTAAAATAACACATGAAAATATGCTGTTGATCACTAGCCATCAAAGAGACACAAATTTAAACTACCATGTGATACCATGTCACACCAGCAAAAATAGCACTGATCAAAAAACCCAGAAAACAAAAAGTGCTGGTGAGGTTTGGGGGTTGGGGAAAATTGTAACCCTTATTCATCAATAGTGCCAAGGTAAAATTATAGAGCCCCTGGGAAAACTGTTATGGTGCTTCCTCAAAAAGCCAGAAATGGAAATACTGCTATGCTCCAGTATCTACAGGGGATTAGTTCCAGGATCCCTACAGACACCAAAATCTAGGGGTGATCAAGTCCCTTATATAAAATGGAATAGTATTTGTAAGTAACCTACACAATTCTCCTGTACAGTTTAAGTAATCTCCAGATTACTTTCAATGCCTAATATGATGTAAATGCTACATAAACCCAAACCCAATCCGTTGCTGCTGAGTCAGTTCCTACTCATAGCAACCCTATAGGATGCAGTAGAACACTGCCCCATAGAGTTTCAAAGGAGTGCCTGGTGGATTTAAACTACTGACCTTTTGTTTAGCAGCTGTAGCATCTAACCGCTATACCACCAAAGACTAAACCAGACCAAACCCACTGCCATCAAATCAGGTCCAACTCACAGCAACCCTAGAGGCCAGGGTAGAACTGCCCCATAGAGTTTCCAGGGAGCATGTAGTGGATCTGAACTGCCACCCTTTTGGTTAGCAGATGTAGCACTTAACCCACTACACCAACAGGATTCCCTAAATGCTATATAAGTACTTGATAATGCTTATACTTCCCACTTAATGCTTTCTCAGTCTTTTCAAACTTCTTGAACTCATTATATTTGATGCAAAGTTGGTTGAATCCATGGATGTGTAACCTTCAGATAAGACAGATCAACAGTCTTCAGTGATCCAGAAATCCAACTTGTAGGTACATTTATATACCCTAGACATTTGTCAGTCATGACATGGATAGACAGGTGCACACCTATGTTCATTGCGGCACTATTCACAATAGCAAAAAAGCAGGAAAAAACTTAAGCGCTCATTAGTGAATAAATGGATAAGCAAAATGGGTTATACTCATATACACACAATGGAATATCATGCAGCCATGAAGAATAATGATGGAGACTGCAAAGCATCTAACAACATGGACGGACCCAGAGGACATTATTCTGCATGAAATAAATCAAGAACAAGGGGTAAATCTATGATCCCACTTTGACAAAAAGACAAAAATAAGCATACATATAGAAATCAACTTTCTTTGGTGGTTACCAGGGACAGGAAGGAGAGGGAGAGGGGATCATTCTTTATACAGTAGACATTTGTTGGTTTGGGTGACAAGTAAGGCAACACCAAGCATCATGAAGTGAACACAGTTTAGCCAAGGTAAATGCTGACGTTAAGAAACACACAAGAATGAAGGACATTGTTGGTAAATGCTATAACGTGAACCATTTATTAACAATCAAAAAATACAGGGATACTTACATAGATACATACACATGCATATATGTGCATAAGATAGCATGTAAATGTATATATTTAAGCATTTCCAAGTTTTTCTCTAGGCACGTCTCTACACATGTTTATGTGTGCTGCACATATACATATAATCAAACATGAGGGCACAGTCATGAGTACCTAGCAGACACAAGCAAACATCTCTCAGGATTGGCTCACTGGATTTAAAAGTCTAGGACCACGTTGTTGTTGTTCTTGTTAGGTGCTGTTGAGCTGGTTCTTACTTGTAGTGACCTTGTGCACAACAGAAGGGAACACTGGCCAGTCTTGCCCGATGTCCACTTTTGTTTTTACACTCAAGGTGATTGTTGCAGCCACTGTGTTAATCTATCTCATCAAGGGTCTTCCTCTTTCTCGCTGACCCTCCACTCTACCAAACATTATGTCTTTCGCTAGGGTCTGATCCCTCCTGACAACATGTCTAAAGCATATAAAATGCAGTCTTGCCATCTTTGCTTCCAAGGAGTACTCCGGTTGTACTTCTTCCAAAACAGATCTGTTTGTTTTTAGGACCACAGTCTTGTGGAATAGCTCAGTCAATGGCACAACATACTGTACAAAATTTGCAGTCTACATCCTAATTTGCCAGATAGCATCTGGGGTCTTAGAAGTTTGCTAGTGGCCATCTAGGGTACTTGTTTGGAGCAAAAGAGAAAGAAGGAAGTGAAGGACTCAAAGAATAAACTGGTTTACAGGACCAATTACCTATGTGAGCTGCAGCCTCACCGATCCAGAGATCGGAAGAACCAAATGGTGCCCAGCTGCCACCACTGACCGTACTGACTACAGGCACAATAGATGGTCCTGGGTAGAATAGGAGAAAACCACAGAACAAAACTCCAAACCTAAGAAAGAGAGAGAGAGAGAGAAAGAGAGAAAGAAAGAGAGAGAGAAAGAGAGGAAAGAAAGAGAGGAGAGAAGGAGACAAAGAGAAGGAAAGAAGGAGAGGAGAGGAGAGAGAGAGAAAGAGAGAAGAGAAAAAGAGAAAGAAAGAGAGAGAGAAGGAAAGAAAGAAATAGAGAAAGAAAGGAAGAAGGAAAAGAACAAACTTACTGGACCAGCCAAGACCTGGGCAATCCCCAAGACTGTGATACCAGTTTAACTTTGAACTACAGCAGAACTGAACTGATCCTGGAAATCTCTTTTCAACTATCTGACAGATTGGCTCATGAAGTAAATAACATCACCCATAAGCACTGTGCTCCTTTTATTTATTTATTTATTTAAAATATCTATTCAAGAACAAATGGTCAACAACTACCCTAAATCAAAGATGAAAACGGCAGGAAAGGACTGGAAAGCGAGAGCAACAAAAGAGGAACAACCAGAATTGGGAAAAAACAAGAGTGTTGTCGCAATATGGAAAATGTAACCGGTGTCATTGAGCAACTGTGTCGAAATTGTGAAAGGGGAACCTAATTTGGGGTAACTTTCACCAAAAATTCAATGAAATAGGTTTTAAAAAACCATGGTTATGTTTTCTATACTCAGTCCCAATTTGAAGACTGATAGACAATGTGATGGCTTTTTTAGCTGAAGGCACTTTGAAGACAGATGTTAAAACTTAAAGTAAAAGATTTCTGATTTCTAGATTTTTCTAGGCTATTTAGCTCTATGACACCCATTTTGTATTTACATGTATATAAACATACGTATATATACACACATGTATATTTATGTAAATAAAAAATTTGTATATATAATGTTGGATGCTGTCGGGTTGGTTGTGACTCATAGCAACACTGCATACAACAGTACAAAACACTGCCCAGTCCAGGGTCATCCTCACAATCATTGTTATGCTTCAGCCTATTGTTGCAGAATTTAATTCTATTTTTTATATACATATACAATAAAATTCTTTTTTTTTAACAATACCATGAATTTATTGGTTTTTAGTATATTCACAAAGTTGTGAAACCACCACCGCAGTCAGAATATTTTCCTTGCCTGCTAAAGAAGCTTTGTACCATTAGCAGCCACTTCTCAATTCCCCCAACTGCCCAGCTCTAGGCAACCACTTATCTGCGTTCTGTCTGTATGCATTAGCCTTGTCTGAATATTTGATATAAATAGAAGCATACAGTATGTGGCCTTTTGTGACAGACTTCCTAACACTTAATATAGTGTTTTCAAGGTATATCTAGGTTGTAGCATGAAGCAGTAGTTTGTTCTTTTTATTTCTGAATGATGTCTCATTGTATGAATGTAGCATTTTATTTATCGCTCATCAGTTGATGGGTGTTTGGGTTGCTTCCATCCCGACTCGACAGCACTTGGCTCGGCCACCTTTGGGCTATTATGAAGGAAGCTGCTAAGGATTTACAGGCGCAGGTTTTTGTGTGGACATGTGTTTCCATTTCTCTTAATTATACATTCAGGAGTAGACTTGTTGGGCTTGTGGCAGTCTTTAAAGGAACAGTGAGGCTGTCTTCCAAAAGGCGTATTTTACCGTTTTATGTTCCTACCTGCTGTGTATGAGGGTTTGTTTCTCCTGATTCTCTCTTTTTTTATTACGATTGAATGAAAATGTACATTCCCGTATAAATTTGCATGCCTCCCTATATGCAGTTCCCACAGCTCTCCTTGCCTGGTGACAGCACACACTTCCTCTCCGCTCCATGCATGTCTTATCCTCCCAACAATCTCCTATCACCTCTTCTCTACGGGCTCTCCTTCCTCCAGTAAGAAGTCAGCAGGATGACATCCTATAGATGCCTAGAATCATAAAGTGCACACATGATACGGTCACTCTGTGTCACTAAGTCCAATCCATTCCCGTCTGAAGAGTTGACCTTCATTATGATTTATGAACAGGGGCAGCATTAGGGCCAGGGGACATGCTCCCAGGGGAACCCCGAGGCCCCTGGACAATCAATTGCAGTCTTTTAGTGGAGATCTCAGGGTGCACCCCTTTTTATTTTTGTGTTGATAGTGAGAGTCAACTTCATGAGCCTTATCACAGCTATCACTGGTGGTGACCGGGCACCATCTGGTTCTTCTGGTCACAAGTCAATGTAGTTACCCACTCACATGTGTCTCTCTGTCTTCTGCGTTCTCTTTCTCCCATGTCGTTTTGGTCCTTGGTGACCATCCATTCCTGCTAAGTTGGGACCATTTGCTGTACCCTTAGATGGCAGCTTGCCAGCTTTTAAGATCCCAGTGTGGGGTACAGAGAACTCTCTTAGCAAAATGCTAGTTGTGTTAATTGACCTTGATTTCCTCTGAGAGCATAGGTCCTGGCCCCCTGCCCCAACTAGTCTGTCTTTGCAATGTTGGGTTAAGATGGGAGGACTAATTATGTTATGTTGAAGTCTAGTTAATATTGATCTTCTTTCTAATGTGTGCTGTCATAGATTTCACCCAACCAAATTTCTATCAACTGTCTAATCTAAACCCTCCTCCCCTCATCGCCCTCCCACTCTTCCCACCCTTGCAGCCATCAAAGAGTCTTTTCTTCTATGTATGAGTCTGATTCTAAGTTCTTATAGGAGGGGTCTCATTAAATATTTGTCCTTTTGTCGCTGACCACTTTCACTCAGCATAATGTCCTCCACTTGAAACCAGGTTATGAGATGGGTCCTAAAATCATCGTTGTTCTTTGTCGCTGCACAGTGTTCCACTGAGCATATATACCATAGGTTACCTATCCATTCCTCTGTCACTGGGCATCTGAGTTGATTCTATCTTTTTGCTATTGTGGAGTGTGCTGCAATAAACATTCGTGTGCATGTATCAGTTGGTGTGAATGGCCTTGATTCTGCAGGATCTATTCCAAGCAGTGGAATTCCTGGGTCAAATGGTGTATCTAGATCCAGCTTTTTAAAGAGGTGCCAGATTGCTTTCCAAATAAGTGGAACCATTTTGCAATCCCACCAGCAGGGCAGGAGAGTTCCAATTTCTCCAGATCCTCTCCAGCATTTGTTGTTTTGCATTTTTTGGATCATGGCCAACCTCGTTGGGGTGAGATGGGATCTCATTGCAGTTTTTATTTGAATTTCTTTAATAGCTAATGATCATGAGCATGTCTGCATATATTTTTTGGCTGTCTGGATCTCCTTTTTAGAGAAGTGTCTGTCCAGCTCCTTTTCCCATCGCCTAATTGGATGATTTATCTTTTTCTTATTGATATTTTGTAGTACCTTTTAGATTATGGAGATCAGGCTTCAGTCTGACATATAGTTGCCAAATATCATTTCCCATTCTGTAGGTGGCCTTTTAATTCTATTAATGAAGTCTTTGAATGATCAAAACTGTTTGATTCTTAATAGTTCCTGTTTTATCTATTTTCTGTTGTTTGTGGTTTGTTTGACAGATTTTGAAATCTGTCTACATTATGTATTAAAACTTCCATTGTTGTTCCTAATTTTTCTTGGATGAGCTTTATCATTTTAGATTTGATGTTTAGATTTTTTATCCACTTTGAGTTGGTTTTTGTATAAGGTGTGAGATAATGGGTCTATTTCAGTTTAGTGCAGATGGTCACCCAATTTTTCCAGCACCATTTGTTGAAGAGATTGTTTTTACCCCTGTTTAATGTCTTAGGGCCTTTGTCGAATATCAACTGTTCCTAGGAAGATGGTGTCATCTCTGTGGTCTCAGTTCTGTTTCATTGATCTATCTGTCTGTTCTTGTAAGAGTACCAGGCTGTTTTGACTGCTGTAGCAGTGTAACAGGTTCTAAAGTCAGGTAGTGATAGGCCTCCCAGTGTGTTCTTTTTCTTCAGCAGTGCTTTACTTATCGTGTACTTCTTTCTTTTCCAAACAAAGTTGGTAACTTGTTTCTCCAAATCATTAAAAAATGTTACAAGAGTTTGTATTGGGTTACATTATATAAGTAGATTGCTTTGGGTAAAATAGACATTTTCATGACGTTAAGTCTTCCTATCCGTGAGCAGGGTGGGTTTCTTCATTTATGTAAGTCTTTCTTAGTTTCTTGTAGTAAGGACTTGTAGTTCTTTTTGTAAAGGTCTGTTATTTCTCTGGTTTAGAATTATTCCTAGGTACTTGAATTTCTTAGGGGCTGTTGCAAATGGTATTGATTTGGGGATTTCATTAATAACCTCGTTGTTGGTATAAACAAATCCTACTGATTTACTTATTTTTATCTTGTATCCTGAGACTTTGCTGAACTCTTCTATCAGTTTGAGTAGTTTCTTTATGCATTCTTTAGGATTCTCTGTGTATACAATTTTATCATCTGCAAATAGAGAGATTTTTACTTCCTCTTTGCTGCTGCAGATGCCCTTTATTTCTTGGTCTTGTCTAACTGTTCTGGCTAGAACTTCTAGTACAATGATGAACAGGAGAGGTGAGAGTGGACATCCTTGTCTGGTTCCTGTTCTCAAGGGAAACTGTTTCATGCTCTCTCCATTCAGGATGACGTAGGCAGTTGGCTTTGTATAAATGGCCCTTATTGCAGCGAGGAATTGCCCTTCTATTCCTATTTGTCTGAGGGTTTTTAACATGAATGGATTTTGGACTTTATCAAATGCCTTTTCTGCATCAATAGACAAATCAGGTGATTCTTGTTCTTTGTGATACTTATGTGGTTGATTGCATTAATTGTTTTTCTGATGTTGGACTAGCCTTGTATCCCTGGTACGAATTCAACTTGGTCAGGATAGATTGTTTTTTGGATATGTTGTTGTATTATACTGGCAAGTGTTTTGTTGAAGATTTTTGCATCTAGGTTCACGAGTGATATCTGTCTGTAGTTCTCCTTTTTGTTTGTGTCTTTCCTTGGTTTTGGTATCAGGGTTATTCTGGCTTCATAGAATGAGTTTGGGAGTACTCCATCCCTTTCTATGCTGTGAAATAGTCTCAGTAGTATTGGAGATAACTCTTCTCTAAAAGCTTGGTAGAATTCTGCAGTGAAGCCATCTGGGCCCGTGGTTTTATAGGTTGCCAGTTTTTTGATTACTTTTTCGATCTCTTCCTTTGTGATGGGTTTATTAACTTGTTCTGCTTCATCTTGTGATAATTTGGGTAGGTGATGTCAATGTATGAATTTGTCTATTTCCTCTAGGTTTTCAAATTTGTAAGAGTACACTCTTTCATAGTATTATGTTATATTTTTTATCTCTATTGGATCTGTTGTGGCAACTTCCCTCTCATTTCTTATTTGGGTTATTTGCTTCCTTTCCTGTTTTTTTAGTAAGTTTAGCCAATGGTTTGTCAATTTTGTTGATTGTTTTAGTCAGCTGGGGCTGCTCTAACAGAATTACCACAGAGTGGATGGCATTAATAAGGATAGTTTATTCCTACATAGTCTGGTAGGCTGAAAGTCCATATTCAGGGTGCCTGCTCCATGGGAAGGCTTTCCCCTTGTCAGCTCAGAAGACAAGTCTGGTATTACATCAGTCTTTGTCCAGGGAAACTGTTTACAGTGGAGTAGGGACGTGATCTTATAAAGAGATTTACAGTCCCACCCCAATCCTTTAACATACAGCATAGGAAAACCACCAAATGGAGGACAGTCACAAGATATTGGGAATCATGGCTCAGCCACATGGCTATATGTATTTTTTGGGGGACGCAATTCAATCCATGACACTGATGTTTTCAAAAAACCAGCTTTTGGTCTTTTCAATTTTTTCAGTTGTTTTTCTAACCTCTAGTTCATTTAGTTCTGCTCTAATCTTTATGATCTGTTTTCCTCTGGTGCCTGTGGGGTTCCTCTGTTGTTCTCTCTCTACTTGTTCAAACTGTAGGGTTAGTTCTTTGGTTCAGTTGTTTTTTTCCTTCCAGAAATGTGCATTTATGGAAATAAACTGACCTCTGAGTACTGCTTGGCTGTATCCCATAGGTTCTGGTAGGAAGTATTTTCATTGTCATTGGAATCCATCAATTTCTTCATTTCATCCTTGATTTCTTCTATAACCCATGGGTTTTTTAGCAAGATGTTGTTCAGTTTCCATGAATTCCACTGTCTATCTATGTTTTTTCTGCTATTGATTTAGACTTTTAATGGCTTTATGATCTGAGAAGATGCTTTGCATTAATTGAATTATATCAATTTTGTTGATAATTGCTTTATGTCCTAACACATGGTCTATTCTGGACAATGTTCTGTGTGCATTGGAGAAGAAGATGTAGTTGTCTGCTGATAGATAGCAAGTTCTGTATATGTCATTGGGATCTAGCTGATTAATTGTGGCAATAAGGTCTTCTGTCTTTATTGAGCTTTGTTCTAGACGATCTGTCCAATACTGAGAGTGCAGTGTTGAGGTCTCCCACTATTATTGTTTACTGACATATCTCATTTTGGAGTGTAGTCAGTGTTTCTTTGATGTGTTTAGGTGCTCTAATATTAGGTACATAGCCCTGCTTGTATACTGAATCTTTCAGCAATAAATGGTGTCCCTCTTTGTCCGCAGTGGTGGATTTTACATTAAAATCTATTTTATCAGAGATTAGAATTGATACGCCTGCTCTTCTTTGTTCATTGTTAGCTTGATGAATATTCTTCCATCCTTTAATTTTCAGTTTGTTCATATCTTTAAGTCTGAGGTGACTTTCTTGTAGACAACCTATGGATGAGTTTCATCTTTTGATCCAAGATGTCACTCGATGTCTCTTTACCGGAGCGTTCAGTCCATTCACATTGAATGTAATTATTGATAGGTATGTGCTTAGTGCTGCCATTGTGATATGTTTATTTTGTGTTGATGTTTTCTGTGTTGTTCTTAATCTCTTCTGGCACATTCTTTGTGAGTTGATTTTTCACCTTTTTTCAGAGTTGATTTTGCAGCTGTTGAGACTCCTGTAGTACCTTTCTTGATTTGATATGTTGCATCTTTACTGTACTTTATGGCTGCCACTAAGATCCCCATTAATAGACTATGTATAAACCCAATTTCAGTTACTAGCATTCTTATCAACTTCTCCATCTAGAAGGATTGTGAGGAGTGTAGTATATCCCTCTTTTTAATATGATGATGTCATAGTTTTCATGATATGATCACTGGATTATTTCTTTCACTGTTACAGCTTTGATTGAGTTTGGAGCCTTTCCTAACTGAGTAGGATTCTGGGTAATGTGTCTGGTGTTTGCTTCTAAAATACAAAGTTAATGGTTTTGTTCTTTTATACCAAAAGATTCTGTCAGTATTTCTTGTAGCTTTGGTTTGGTTTTTACAAAGTCTCTGAGTTTCTGTTTATCTGCAAATGTCTTAATTTCATTTTCATATTTGAAAGATAGTTCTTCCAAATATATAGTTCTTGGTTGGAAGTTCTTCTCCTTCAAGGCCATGCCACCGTCTCCATGCCAGCATCATTTGTGCTGAGAAATCTGACAAAATCCTACAGGGTTTTCCTCTAATTGTTAGCTTTGCTTTGAGTCTTGCTGCCTGTAAGAGTTTCTGTTTATGTTCCAATATGTTAAGCTTGATTATAATATGTCTTGGAGTCTTTCTTTTGAGATCTATATTGAGTGGTGTTAGATACATACTGTGGATATCTATATTCTCTTCTTTCATAATTTCTAGGAAGTCTTCTGTCAGCAGCTCAGCAACAATACTCTCTGTGTTCTCAGGTGTCTTGCTCTGTTCAGGAGCTTCAATTAATTGTAGATTGTTACTCTTAATAGAATCTAGCATGCTTCTTCACTTTTCTTGTTTCTTTTTTCCGATTTCTCCTCATAGATGCTCTGTAGAAGTCAGCAGCTCTGTCTTCCAAGCCAGAAGGTCTACTTTCCATTTGTTCCACTCTGTTTTCTTGGCTTTGAATTGAAGTTTCTATGTCTTTGATTTTGTCCTTGATCTGTTGGATTTCAGAGTACTGATGTTCCATCAGATCGAACAGCTTGCTTAGCTGTTCACTTTGCTCTGCTGCATTTTGTATAAGGTCTAGTAGGGGTCTATATATAATCCTTTTGTATTCACCTTCTGATAGTTTCAGAAAGGTTTCTTAGTCTGGGAAGTTCTTTGGTCCTTTCTTTTGGGGGCCTTCTGAAGCCATGCGTAATTTCTTGGTTACAGTTTTCTCCAGAGTTTGTTGCTTTTGTGGCATCATGTGAGTCAATAGAGGCTGGGAGAGATGCTGTGAGGATGGACTGCAGTTGTTTCTCTAGGCCACTTTAAAATGAAAAGTAAAATTTCTGACAACTTCCAAAGTCAGTCAGGTTTGCACATATATAAGTCCCTCCTCCCAACTGGCAAAGTAAGCACCTCTATTTTGAACCCCAGATGTTATAAACTAGATCAAAATACAGAAAGACTACCACCTTATGGCCTCTGCTGTTGGGTCCCAGCTGTAGGCAGCACTGTGTAGAGTCCTGCATTTCTGCTGGAAAAGCGCTCTCCTCCAGGTAGGCGCTGCCCCCCAGCTCACAAATTAGGTCCAGCTGAAGCCTCCATATGGGTAAATCTGCCTCCCAGTGGAACAAGATGGTGCCACACACAAGCTCGCTGCCTACCTTGGTACAGGCTATGCTATGGAAGAGGCAGAAAGAGAGGCCGAAGGTGCTGAGATGCACAGAGTCCAAAGCTGGGCTCTCAAAATATGGCAATTTTGCCTGCCGATCCCAGCAGCAGTGCATCAGACATTTGCTGCTAGTCTAGTCCCAGCTCTGCCTGATGGCTACAATGAAGAAAAAAAGTTAAAATGGTGACTTACCTTCATTCCATGGAAGTCAGCGCTTGCCAACAGCAGCGTCAACGAAAGAGAGAGGTTTTGCATTCAGTGATATGAAGTCCAAATTAATAGCCCTATGCCATGTCCTAGGGCTAACTAGGTGTCCAGAAGGCTCCACTTAATTATCATCTCAGGTCTTGGTTTCCAGAGGGATTTAGGGAGACCTGTGTTTGGTCTTCCATTGTGACTCTGCCCCCTATAATAATATTCTTCCATGATCAAAATGATTGTTCTCCATATAAAACTGAAAACAAATGCTGTAATATTGAACTATATATACATATCCATATATGAGGTGCTACATTTAAGTCTGCAAATTTAATTGTTCTAAGTATTACATTCCTTATTGCTGAACACCCCTAGGGTCACCTTCAAAGTAGTCCTCTTTGGAAGTATACACTGATGCCAGTGCCTAGTCCACCCTTCAAAACAATTTTGGAACTCTTTTTGGAATAGCCATTGCTCACTGTGGCATGCTGGCAAGTTCACAAACTTAATTGCGTAGTTGTCTGTGAGGGAGTTTTTACCACTAAACAAATAACTGTATTAGAACACCCTCCCTACCCATCTGATCTGATACCCAGTGACTTTTTTCTTTACCCTGAGATAAAGGAAATATTGAAAGGAAGGCATTTGGATGACATTAAAGATATCAAGGGTAATACAACAACACCTGTGATAGCCATTACAGAAAAAAGAGTTCCAAAACTGCTTTGAAGGGTGTATTAGGTGCAGGTGTCAGTACATAGCTTCCCAAGGGGAGTATTTTGAAGATGACCATAGTCATATTCAGCAATGAGCTATGTAGCACTTTTTCTAGGATGAGTTCATGAACTTCGTTGCCGGACATTGTATGTGGAAAGAACTTAAAACTACAGAAATTATATAAATCAATACTGTCATGAGATTAGGTACTGAAAGAAATTGTGCCAACTTAGTCTCATGTTGATGAGTTATCTTGATTGTGTTAATCTGTCACATACATTAGTTTGTTAACAGAAAGGTTGATGATTTGAAGACACTAGCCAATCTGTTGAGAAAAATGTAGCCTTGGAAACCTTCACAGCCAATTCTACCCTGTCTTACGGAGTCACTATGAGTCCTAATCAACTCCATGGCCATGAGTAACCCCGCTGTCTCTCTATCAAGGTAAGATCTTGCTCAAGTTGCCAGGTTTATACTGCTAAAGTTGAAGGAAGTGAGAAAGGAGAGGCTGGCAGAAGTAGCTAGGGCTGTTGAGTGATTTATTGGCTATGTCAGTATTTCCAAGGTCAGACTCCAAAAGCCCTCTTACAGTTTTGTCGCCTCCCATAAATGTCCTCTGAACAGGAGAGGAGCAGTGGCAGTCAGCTTGTTCTTTAGCATGAGTCCCTAGGTCTGGTGGTCCTAGATACTCAGTGCCTACCCTCTGTTCTCTCTATGCTTAAAAAAAAGCTTATTTGATAAACATAAACACCAGGGGACGAGCAGCCCAAAGAAAGTGGGGGAAGAGCAACCCTATAAATTGAAACATAAGTGGTTACGTGAGTAATATTTTTTGGAGAAAACTGGGCATCTGTTAGTTAAGTGAAGGTTGTTGTGTGTCATGGATTGAATTGGTGTCCCACTAAAATATGTACAGAAATTTAGTTTGGTCGTGATTCCAGTACTGTGTGATTGCCCTCCATTTTGAGATTTTTCTGTGCTGTATGTTGAAGAAGATTAGGATGGGACTGTAAATCCTTTCCTGAGTTCACCTCCCTGTTCCACTGTAAAGGGAGTTTCCCTGGACTGTGGCTTGCACCACTTTTTATCCTATAAGAGATAAAAGGAAGAGAAAGCAAGCAGAGAATTGGGAAACTTATGCCATCAAGAAAGCAGAACCAGAAGAAGAGTGTAGCTGCCAGACCTGAGGTTACTGTGCCAAGACGCTCCCTGAGCAAAGACGGTTGCAACAAGAGGATCTTACTCCAGACTAAAACATTGTGTGTGAATAGGCGACTGTGGAAGGTACAAAGAGCACACTTAGCTGCTAACTGTAAGGTTGGAAGTTCGAGTCTGCTCTAAGAACCTCAGAAAAAAGCTTTGGCAATCTACTTTTGAAAACTCAGCCATTGAAAACCCCAGTTCTGTTTTGGCACACATGAGGATGGCCATGACTCAGAGTGGACTATATAGCAACTGAATTGGTTAGTGTATGAATAACTCCTTTAGGCAGCACAAACCATTATTTACACTTGGTGCTATAAGCAGGGAAAACTGCAATTACTTCATGCTCCTTTTATGTGACTCTCAGCTTCAGAACTTAAGTGTAAAGCGAATGGCTGACTCTTTAAGGCAAGAGGTGAAACAAAAAGTAGCACAGCACACATAAGTCACTCAGAGCCTTTTTGGTCAGTCACCCTTGTTGCTTCCACTAACTGCAGAGATTCCACTGACTTCAGCTAATTAATTAATCAATATATACTTTTGAACACATTTGCCAGATTAGGTGCATACAAAAGATATTTGTCATGGGTGTAAAAAAGAAAGTATTTTAATGTTTATGAAATCATATAAAGAAGCCTGAGATGGAATTCCAAAAGATTAGTTTTTAATATGATTTCCCACCTAGACTATATTCCCTAATAACAGATATCATATGCAATGCTAAGTATCAAATCCATATTTGTTGGATTAATGTACCTTAATTATCTACTGATACATAACAAGCTACACCAAAACTTAGCTTCTTCAAAGAATAGTCACTCTCTTTAAACTCTTTCAGGACTGAACTGTTTTTATACGTGTCCACTTCAGACAGCCACACATGCTGTAAATGAGACAGCAGAATCCCGAGACCCAAGTGGAGCAAAGACTAAAAGCCGACTTTGCACTCCCCTGTGATCATATAGCAGCATGCACTGTGAAGTGTGCCTTAGCGGTCCAAGAAACTCAAAAAGTCAAAAAATCTAAGTGGTCCTTTCACATACCAGGAGTCGCGAAGGGGTTGCTTCATTGCTTCTATTCACATGGTTGCTCTTTCCACACTTTTTTTGGGCTTCTCAGCCCCTGGAATTTATCATTACAGTTTTATCATTTTGGCAGGGCTTAGCAGGGCAGATTGTTTCTGCTCCACATAGCATCTGTTGGAGCATCTCAACAGAGCTCGAGATTTCACTGTTCCACATGGCATTAGCCCGAGTACCTCTACTGACCTAGAAGATCTGCTTCCAAGATTGCTCACTCACATCTCAAGGTGGGTGGCAAGTTGGCAAGGACAGCAGAAGACTGGGCTTCTCTTTCTTTCCGTGTGTCCTCAGGGCCTCAACCTCTCCACCTGACTCCTCCGCATTGTCCTCCACATGAAGGCTAGAATCCAGGAAGGTAGATGTGACTTCTCCATAGTTGCTTCGGGTCCTAAAAGTAAAAAGTGGAAACCTCCATGATCTCTTAAGGCTTAGGCTGAGAACTGGCACAGTATCATGTCCCTTGCATTCCTTTTATTAAAGCCCAGATCCAAGGCAGGAGGTGATTACACCATACTTGGAGACATGGTTAATTGAGGCCATCTTGGGAAATCTGACAGTTCAGAATGAATGAATGAATGTGATTACTAAAGACCACTTCAGGTTTGAGGGAGGATGTTTTAGGATAAATGGAAGCAAGTATACAGTACAGCATGAAGATACATGTGTATATGTATATAAGTGGGATATATACATACCCGATATTTTTAGTTGTTGCTGAATCAATTCCAACTCATGGCAACCCCATATTTGCAGAGAAGAGCTGTGTTTCATAGGCATCCTGTCTTCCAAGATGTCTCTGGGAGTGTTCCAATCACCAACATTTTGGCTGGTACTCTCACACTTAACTGAGTGACCTGCCAGGGCTTCCAAGCCACCCTAGGAGTTTGTAAACAAAATGAATAAATAACAGAGCAGCGCATGAACATATATATTTTAAAAAAAACCAAACCTATTGCCTTGGAGTTAGTTCCCACACATAACAACCCTATAGGGCAGATTAGAACTACCTTATATGGTTTCCAAGGAGCAGCTAGTGGATTTGAACTATTGACCTTACACTTAACCACTGGGCCACACAGTCAAATTCCTTAAAGCACAATGCTGCATGATATTACACAGTTAAGGTTCTGCTCACAAAACCCTGAGTTTTTAATGGGCTTTATAATGAAGAAGGGGCCCTGGTGGTGTAGTGATCAAGCTCTCAGATACTAACAGATAAGTAGGTAATTTGAATCCACCAGCTGCTCCTCTGTGGGAGGAGCATCTTGCATCTTCTGAGTCCATTTTAGCCTGGAAGCTTTGTTGAAACCTATTTAACATCATAACAACATGCAAGTCTCCAACGTTTGTGAGGTGTATTTGGCAATCAAACTGGAAAATTCCTCCACAAAACCACCAATTACCTCTAGCCCATTGAGGATGCAAAATATGAAACCTAAAGGATTCCTCCAGTTGTGTTGAAAGGAGGCTAGCCAGACTATGGGACATCAACTGTATCAGGTGAACACAGAATTTGATGTTTAAGACCAACTTGGTGTCACAGAGTAAAAGTCTATTTAAAAAATGTTGGGCTCTAGGCAGTAAGTATCCCCCACGAGGTGGACAGGAGTTGGATCTTTAGTGAAAACCAAACCCTTCCTCTACCCGGGGTTTGCTTCCTCTACTAAACAGCAAGAAACTCATAGAGTCAAGAGAAGAAGTTCTTGTTTATTGTTGCTCCAATTCTAATAAATACTAGTGTTCAGTTAAATAAGATCTAGCATATTACATATATCACAATCCTTAAACCAAAAGACAGCAGCCATGCAACAGAGGAAGGGACGGAAGGCCAGGCTCTGTGACGTGCTCTACTGGAGGAGATACATTTGATACCAGGATTCCAGGTGCTTGGGGATATATGAGGGCTGCCGATTAAGTTTGTGAACTCATCCTAGAAAAGTTGTACACAACTCATTGCTGAATATCACTACGTTCACCTTTGAAGTTCTCCCTTTTGAAAGCTATACAGCAATGCCAGCACCTAGGCCACCCTTCAAAACAATTTTGAAACTCTGTTTCTGGAATGGCCATCAGAGCTGTCCACGTGTTACCCTTGATGTCCTTAATGTCATCACAGTGTTTTCCTTTCAATATTTCCTTCTATCTTTGGGTAAAGAAAAAAGTCACTGGGGGGCAGATCAGATGAGTGGGGGGGGGGTGTTTCAATACAGTTATTTGTTGACTGGCTAAAAATTTCCTCACAGGCAACTATACAGTTATGTCTGTGAACTCAACCCTTTGCCACTGTGCACAAAGGCCATTCCAGAAAGAGTTCCAAAATTGCACTGAGATGTGGACTAGGTGCTGACGTCGGTGCATAGCTTCTCAAGGGTAATACTTGGAAGGTGACCATAGTGATATTCAGCAATGAAGTATACAGCGCTCAATTAAGTTCATGGACTTGTCAGATCTCATACAGCTTACTTATATTTGAGTATACAGAGCTTTGAGTTTTATGTACACACAGGACAGTATTGTTACAAATATAGTACTACAGTTCTCCCGACACTGTAAGAAACTCTAGTTCACATTTTTGATAGAACCACAGTACAAGTACATACACCAGGTACTCTACCATATACAAGGATTTCCATTCCCCCAGTCCATGCACACTGCCTGGAGGAAGGAGGACATAACAATCAGAACTGTGTGATCCAGCCAACAGAACAAGGGAAGGAACAGACAAATGTGACACGCACACAGCCCAAGGGCTTCATGGATAAGGAAGTGGGACAAATAAGGCTTAGGTGCCCCTGATCCACCGGGATTGCAGCCTTGGAAACTTTATATGGAAGTTTTGTTCTGTCTTAAGGGGTCACTGTGAGACAGAGTTGACTTGCCAGTAGCAGATTTTCATATTATCAAGAAGGAATTTGAGTAATCAAGGACTATGGACTGTAAGAAGTTGCCAGTGTTGGAGGGCTTCTTTTTGGAGCTGATGCTACAACGTTATAAAGCACAGAATACAGCACAGGATGAACCTCCTGAGACTCCTAATATACTGTCTTAAGTTCACTTTTCTCAGAACATAGGTCCAAGAAACTCTTCTAGTTTTGTCACAATATCTGAATTCATTAGAAATGAGTATATTTCAATTACGTTTATTTAAGTTGGAAGGTGAGTTGACAGAAGTCTTTTCAGTGGCTCATAATGTATGTTCTTACGGTCTAACTAATATTTCAGGTGCTATTCTAACAGCCTGGAATTACTACACCGTAGGAGAAACACACTAATAAGAACCACATTTGCAAGAAGGACTTTGGCACAGTTATCTGCAGACCTCCCTGCAGAAACTGCTGAGTGAGTCCCAAAGAAAGGAGAACTTGCTGAATTCTTGGTGTCTACATGTGTGATTGTGCAATGCCCTTTGAATTGCTTTGTTAATTTGTGGATCACTATCCAAAAGCTCTGCTGTTGGGAAGACACTACAGAACATCTGTCCTTTTCACTTCCTCCCAGGCTTCCCTAGAATCTCTTCTCTGGGTTTCCAGCTTTGGTGTTTTTCTCTGCTGTTGCATCTCTCCAGAATATTCCTGCAGAACTGGATCTAGTGCTTCAACCTGTCAGCAAGAATGTGCATTGTGTGACTATGCCAGGGAGCAGCAGTACCCTCTGGAAAATGCGGTGAACTGGACTGACCCCGCTGCCCACACACATGGAGCCCCATTAAAAGGATTTGGTGAGATGCCCAGGCAGGAGTGTTGTTTGGGGATTCCAAAAAGAACTGGAATCCATGCAATAGCTGGTCCATTCACTTGGTGTTGTAGCTGTAAGCTGCCATACTGTGGACCTGAGATCACCAGTACTCTATGTCCCATGAAAAGAAATGCTGCCTGGTTCTGCACCATCCCCATGGTTCATTGTAGATCAGACTTCTGTGATCCATAGAGCTTACACTGGTTAATTTTCAGGAATAAAACTCCAGCTCTTTCTTCCTAGTCCGTCTTAGTTAGGAAGCTCCGCTGAAAGCTATTCAGTGTCATAGCAACATGCAAACCTCCTCTGACAGACAGATAGTGGCTGCACATTAAGTGGCTTGGCAGGTAACAGAACCTAGATCTCCTACACGGAAGGTGAGACTTCTACTGCTGAACTGTCACTGCTCTGTACTTTACCTAAAATCCTTCTCCAGCCCACACCGTCTACAGCTTCCTTATTTAGCTTAACAATGAGAGACTTTTTATTTGCTTCCTTCAGAAACAGATCTGAACATATCCTTGCACACACAACTACAGCTAGCCCATTATAAATCTACTCCCTCTGTGACAATCATGAATTGCAGAATGAATTCTTGAAGCAGAACCCACAGGTCTTTGGACCTCCCAATCAATGATCTCATCCCAGCAAGTGAAGTATCTCCCATTGACTTCCTGCTGCCATGCAGTCATATAGTTTTGAATGCCTACTATGTGTCAAGCATTGTTCCAGGCACTGTGGGACACAGCAGTGAACAACAGCAACAAAATTCTCTGCCCACACAGAATTTACATTCCAGTGGGAGGTGATAAAAATGAAAGAAAATAGGTAAAATTTAGAGTATGCTAGAAAGTGACACATAGTGTGGAGAAAAGCCACAGGGTGAGTGGCCGAGTGGGATGGAAAGGACTCAAATTTACATAGGATGGTCACAGAAAGCCTCAATGAGCAGATGGCATTTGATCATAGACTTGAAGGAAGTGAGGGCATGAGGGCAAGAACTTTCTAGGTGTAAGGAACAACAGATGCAAAAATCCTGAAGCAGGAATGCGCTTGAGGGTCAAGGGACCCTTGGCCAGTGTGGCTGGAGAGCAGACAGTGATTGGGGAATGACAGGAGACCAGATCAGAAAGAAAAAGGGAGGAAGCCAGGTGGATAAAGACTTGTTGGTCATTGTAAGGACTTTGACCTTCCTGCTAAGTGAGACGGAAGCCTGGCTGGAGGGGGCAGGTTTTGATCAGAGGAACAGTAACATACCTCACTTTATTTTCATAAGGTGATTCTGGCTGCTCTGTTGAAACAAACGGACAAGGGCCAAGGCAGAAACAGGAGGTCACTGAGGAAGGTACTGCAGTAACCTAGGTGAAAGATGGTAGCTCACACAACACCTGCCAGTACAGCACCTGAAAGGCTAAGGAACTTCTCAAGGTCTAGTCCAACTCTTAGCCATGCTCTCCTCCCAAAGCCTCCATGCTGACCACCACCCTTATTTCTAAGCACATTAAACACTTCCAATCTCTAATGTCCAGCCCTCTTCCCAGGGTTCCCAGTCTTTCATACAGACTCACTCCCACACATGTTAAATTTGTGTTGTCCTGAAGCTTTGGTAGCACAGTGGTTAAGCATTTGGCTGCTAACTGAAAGTTTAAATCCACCAGCTACTCCTCTGAAATTCTCTGGGGCCAGATGTACTCTGGCCTATAGGTCACTATGAGCCAGAATCAACTCAATAGCAGTGGGTATGATGGATTTGATTGTTTTTTTCCTTAGTCTGGAAGCCCTGAAATAGGTGACCCCTATTGGTATTTGAAATACCAGTGGCATGCTGTTGGCAAAGAATACTGAATGGACTGCCAGAAAAATGAAAACTTCAGTCCCCATAGAGGTAAAGACGGTGAACTTTTATTAAACATTTCCCTGGAGGCTCTAGCCAAAGCAATCAGGTAAGATAAAGAAATAAAGAGCATCAAAATCAATAAAGAAGTAGAGTATCTATCTGCAGATGACAAGATCTTATACACAGAAAACCCTAAAGAAGCCACAAGAAAACTGCTGAAACTAAGACTTCAACGAAGTATCAGAATATAAAATGAAAATACATTAGTCAGTTGGATTCCTATACATCAACAAAGAGCCCATCAAAAAGGAAACCACCAAATCAATACCATTTATAAACACCCCCAAGAAGATAAAATATTTAGAAATAAATCTAACTAGAGACATAAAAGACATATTCAAAGAAAATTGCAAGAATTCACAGCAAAAAACCAAGAGACCTACATAAATGGACAAACCTATCGTGCTCATGGATAGAGGGACTTAGCATGGTGAAGAAGTCTCTTCTATCCAAAGTGATCTGTAGATATGATGCAATCCTCAAACAAAATTCTGATGCCATTTTTAACGAACTGGAGAAGCAAATCACCAACTTCATGTAGAAAAGGAAGAAGCCACAGATAAGTAAAGCGTTACAGAAGAAGAAGAACCAAGTGAGAGGCCTCACTTTACCTAGCTTTAGAACCTATTATACTGCTGCAGTAGTCAAAACATCCTGGTATTGGTAAAAAAACAGATACATGGATCAATGGAACAAACTTTTGAAACCAGATACAATATCATCTACTTATAAGCAGCTGGTATTTGACAAAGGTCCAAAGGCCATAAACTGGGAAAAAGACAAATAGCCTTTTGGGTTTTTTGTAGTTGAGCCTTATACTTTCTTTGGGTAGATCTTTTATGTCTCTGGTTATGTGTCTTGAACAAATGGTGTTGGAATAACTAGAGATCCATTTGCAAAAAAAAAGTGAAAGAAGACCCTTATCTCATACCATGCACAAAAACTAGATCAAAGCTCTAAACGTAAAGTCTAAAACAATAAAGTTCCTGGAAGAAAAAAGAGGGAAACATTGCAAGCCATGATACATGACATAAGCAGGTTACAAAATATTACTAACAATGCAAAAACTTCAAAAGAAAAAATAAATAACTGGGAACTCCTAAAAATCAAACCCTTAGGGTCATCCAAAAACTTCACCAAAAGAGTAAAAAGACTACTTGCAGACAGGGAAAAAAATTGTGGCTACCATGAAACTGATCAACATTTAATCTCCATTTAAAAGGTACTGCAAAACCTCAACAGGAGAAAAGACAAATAACCTGGTTAATCAATGGGCAAAGGCTATAAACAGGCACTTCACCAAAGAAGACATCCAAGCAGCTAACAGATACACAAAGAAATGCTCACTATCATTTGCCATCAGAGAAAGCCAAATCAAAACTACAATTAGATACCATCTCACCCCAGCAAGGCTGACAGTAATCCAAAAAACACAAAATAATTAATTTTGGAGAGGTTGGTGGAGAAACTGGAACTCTTCTGCATTGCTGGTGGGAATATAAATGCTGCAACCACTTTGGAAATCCATTTGGTGCTTTCTTAAAAAGCTAGAAATAGAAATACCATATGATCCAGCAATCTCACTTTTTGAAATACATCCTCTAGAAATAAGGGCTGTCACATGAACAGATACTTGCACACTGTTGTTTACTGCAGCACTGTCCACAATAGCAAAAAGATAGAATCAACCTAGATGCCCATCAACAGATGGATGGATAAACAAACTACGGTATAGTTACACAACAGAATACTGTGCAATGATAAAGATCAGTGATGATCTTAGGAAATGTCTCATAACAAGGAGTCATCTGGAAAGCATTATGCTGAATGAAATTAATTGCTAATGGACAAATATTCTGTGACATACTATTATAAGGACCTAAGGAAAGATTTAAGCACAGCACAATCTTTGATGGTTGCTAGGGTGAAGAGGGAGGGAGGGGATATTCATAGATTAGATAGTAAATACGAATCGAGTTAGGTGAAGGGAGTGGCAGCATGCAGTAGAAGGGAGGTCAGCACAACTGGGCTATACCAAAAGCTAAAAGGCTTCCTAAATGCAATCCAACATTTTGAAGGACAGAGCAGCGTGGACAGGTGTCCGGGAGGCATGGTTTTAGGGGACATCTTGGCTAATTGGCATTACTAAGGGTTATTTCATTTTATTTTTTCAAGAAAACATTCTGCATCCCACTCTGATGAGTGGTAATATCTGGAGTCTTAAAAGCTACCAACCCACCATCTAAATATCATCAATTGATCCCACTCCACCTAGAGCAGAGGAGAATACAAGCCATCAATAAAACATGAGCCCAGGAGACAGAAGATTCTATATGATCTGATTCAGCATGGGACCAGAAGAAATAGATGGTGCCTGGCCATGACCAACAACTGCCCTGACAGGGCACTCTACCTAAAGTCTCTTATGTGGTGGGAGAAAAATGAGTGTGTAGAGCTACAACTCCATTAAAAGGCTACACTTGATGGTCCATCAGACTGAAGCCTTTCCTGAGGACATGGCCCCCAAACTCTCTGTTAGCCCAGAGTTTAAAATAGTACCAAAGTTGACTCTTCAGACAAAGATTGGCCTGGACTGTAAGACATAGAGTGATGCCCGCAAAGAGGGTACTTCTTGGTTTAAATATATATATGAGGCCGTCTGAGCAGCTCCTCTCTAGAGTGGAGGTGAGAGGGTGGAGGGGGACAGGAGTTGGTTGAACGGTTATGGGAAGGACAGGGTGGAAAGTATGAGTGTCCTGTCACAGGGTGGGGAGAGCAGCTAGAGTTACATAGCAGTGCGGCTGCTGGCTCTTGTATGGCAAATTGACTTGGGTTGTAAACTGTCACTTAAACCACAATAAAATATTAAAAAAAAAAAAAGTGAACATGTTGAGACTTCATCTTGCTTACTCTGGATACACCATCAGCAAAGATCAGTTTCTAGAAAAAGACTTGTTTAGTAAAGCAATGGGTCAATACAGAGGAAACCCTCAATGAGAAGGACCAACACAACAGCCACAACAATGGACTGAAACGTAGCAGCATTCACAAAGCTGGTGTAGATCCGGCAATCTTTCGTGTTGTTATTTACAAGGTGGTCATGAGTTGGGGTGAAGCCAACAGCAACTAATAATGACAACAAATTCTTGTACACCTTTCCTCTCTTCTAGCAGAACTCTGCAAGCCAACCTTCACTGAGTACCAGCTTTGTGTCTAGCCCTGGAGTAGGTGCTGCAGGTTTACAGAAACAAGAGAGCCCAAACTGGTAACCTTCCTCTCCTACGGGTACACACAGTCATCTGTGTCTGGCACAGCTGGCCAAGGATTGTGTTTCTAAAATTATCATCTGAAACTGTCCATTGGTCCAGGAAACCCCACCTATCAGAGCTTAAATTGTTGAAGAAACGCAAGCATTTTCCTTCGCTCTTAGCGGTTTCTACTTGTCTGTGCAACAATATCTATTCTCTAGTATGTTTACAAAATGCTTTATTAAGTGGTATTAAATGTTGATGTTTATGTTGATAGCAAAGGCTCACTTTTGAAGCAGTGAACTCCAGATCTCAGCACCTCACCACAGTAAGTATGTGTTTCTCCTACACATCAAAGTGCCATGTGGACTAAAGAAGAAGAATCCCAGTCTTGGTTCCTTTCACGGAGAGGCCCCAGCATCACCCACACCCTTGCAAGGATTAAACCTGAGGGAGTATATGGATACAAGGAAGGGACACACGTTGCCACACTCACACCCCATTGGCCAGGACTCAGTCACATGACCTCATCTAACAGCAGTGTCTTAGTCATTTAGTGCTGTTACAGCACTACACAGGTGGATGTCTTTAACAAAGTTTACTCTGTCACAGGCCAGTAGGCTAGAAATCCAAAGTCAGGATGACAGCTCCAGGGGAACACTGTCTCTGTCAACTTTGGAGGGAAGTCCTTGTGTTGCATCAGTCTTTATTCGGTCTGGGAGCATCTTGGCATAGGAACGTCAAGTTGGAAGGATCTGCTCTGCTTCTGACACTTCTTTCTTGATTTTATGAGGTCCCCAACTCTCTGCTTGCTTCGCTTTCCTTTTATCTTTTGTAGGATAAAAAGTGGTGTAAGCTATTCTAGGGAAACACTCTTAGTAAGAGTGTTACCGTCCGTTTCTTTAACATAATCCAGTGTTGCGCTATTAACTACCGGCAGAGATTAGAATTTATAGCATAGGAAAATTACAAAATGGAGAACAACTCCATAATACTGGGAATCACTGCCCAAACAAATGTTTACACACATTTTGGGAACACAATTCAATCTGTGACAAGCTGGGACACTGGGAAATGTAGTCTAGCTATGTGTCCCATAAAGGAGGTTGCCTTTGATGTTGATAAGCAAGAGCAGTTTGTCACAGAGTTTGAAAACTACAGCCAGCACACGTCTACAGTGTACTAGAAACTCCCACCTAATATTCTAATACTGGTTAATACCAGGACGTAAGTTGAGGCCTTTCTCTGCTCTTCTAGGTCCTAGCTGGCCTCTTCCTTCATCACACAATTAAGAGAAAGATGCAGGGATGCGTTTGCTAACAATTTATAGTTGCCACCCTTTACACTCTCTATTTCCTAGAATATTGTAGTATCAGACGCACCCTGTCCTCAGGAAGGTGTCAAATGTGGCAAAGTGGGTTAACGGCTTTTGTCACCCTGAAGGCATAAAAAGGGAGCAGAAAAGATGCTTGGTGTTATCTTCTGGAGGGGATATTTTTGGAGAGTTCTTGAAGCACTTTAAGATCTGTTGTCCTTCTGCCTCCTGCTGATGCAAAGGAGGAGACAGGGAAGAGGAGAAGAGAAAAAAGAGAAAAGCAAGAACAAAGGAGAGGAAGAGGGCAGAGGATGAGGGAAAAGCAAGGGAAGAGAGAGACAGCCCACCCTTCTCCTCTGCAAACAGTCTCCAGCAGTCTCACACGAGTGGGCTTACCCTGAGTGGGGAGAAAAGCACTCTGCATTCTCATCCCTAGAGCACTGGACAGGAAATCATTGCAATACAAGCAGTGTGTGAAGACTTTCCTTATTTTATCGGGCATCACTACTACTTGGCAAGTTTACATTTATTTCCCAGGTAACAGGAAAGTATAAATGGCATCCATGATGAGAAAAGTTAAAATATTCATCACAAATGAGTCAAGACGGTTCAAATCACGTCTACCATTTTAGCACTAGGAGACTGTACAAAGTGTTTCACCTGCCTTCATAATCCGTGACGGAGAGACACTGCTGATCGTAGGTGACAGAACTGTGGTGTGCAGAGGTTAGGTAACTTGTCCAAAGCCACACAGGTGGTGAGTGAGGAAGCCTAGATTCTAACACCGACTGCCTGTAACACTTGAAACACTGCAAAGCCCCTACACACACACACTCATACATATACGTGCACACACATACACACTGAAGTAGTTTCCAGTAAGATAACAATTTTAAGATGTAAGCATGGTTTTTCATGTCTTCCCATTTACCTGGTGTTGGTTGTGGTTTTAACTGTGGAAACCCCGGTGGCATAGTGGTTAAGTGCTACGGCTGCTCACCAAAACGTCAGCAGTTCAAATCTGCCAGGCACTCCCTGGAAACTCTATGGGGTAGTTTTACTCTGTCCTATAGGGTCACTATGAGTTGGAATTGACTTGATGTGACTGGGTTAGGTTCTGGTTTGGTATTCAGTGTTGTTGTTAAGTGCTAAGGCCACTAACCCAAAAGCCAACAGTTCAAATCCACCAGGCGCTCCTTTGAAACTCTATGGGGCAGTTCTAGTCTGTCTTAAAGGGTCATTGCAAGCTGGAATCGACTCACTGGCTATGGTATGATATTCTTTTAATTAATACATTTATAATAAATCTGTGCAATTACTCTTAGATTTCATTTACATTGATCATTTTGTTCATGTGCCTTGATATGTTTCCATTTTATTTGCATTTTTTTCCCATAAGGTTTTGTTACCTTTGGATGCCTTTGCTACTGAGAAGTAGAGAACACGAGATAGGTGGGTGTGGTCTCTGCTTTGCTGCAGTCTCCAGGCCAAGAGATACTGGATATCACCAGTGTTAAGGAAAGCGTCAGCAGAGCCCAGTAGCCCTCCTCACCCTGCATCTGGCTGATGAGAGGGGCTGGCTGTGACTTCTTAAGCCATTGTTCCCACTTATGACACCTCTAATTAGTCAACATGTTACAAGAAGTACTTCTCGTTTCAAATTTAAAACGTCTTTACAGTGGGGGTGCCCACTCTAGTTGACCTTCGTCATGTTTGATAAAGTCTTTCAAAGTTTAGAAAGATCTCAGAAGCTCTTGAAACTCTGAAGTCCAGCCATGACCTGGAGGACTAGGAAGTCACTGGAGAGTATCTTCTGGAGTTGAACCCACCTCCCAGCATGACCCAAACACCCCCAGGATCTCCTCAGTCCTCCCCTGGCCCTGTCCACACACGGTCACACATTTCTTCAGATGGATGTGCAGACATACACTCACAAATGCCTTCATACTCAGATATACATACAAACACAGATACAGAAAAACACATACACACTCCTAACTATAGTTGCTAATCATCTAGAACAGATCAGTTGTTCATTTTAAGCCGACATTACATATTTCTTAGTTGAAAAAGAATATTCTGTGAGTGCAACCATTTGCCTACTAGGGATGAAAAGTTCACATTAAAGACAGATATTCACTGTAAGTGGATGAGTGCATTACTTAGGTCTTTCATTCCTGTGGAGAATAACAGATTCCCTTCATTTTTCCCCGCAGATGCCCTGCTGTGAGGACATGCAACCTGGTAAGGCCCTGGTCTCCATGGAGAGGGAGGTCCAGGATGAAGGCCAGCTAAAGGCAAGAGGCCTCTCCTGGGAGAGCTGCAGCAATGAGACAACTTCTGTCATCTGGAACTGTCACAGGCCTGAATATACATCTCTTCACGAGGAAGACAGAGAAGAGACTGTCTAAGAAACAGTTCTCCTGTAGACCCCAAGCCTGTGGTGGCAGATGCTTCAGCACTTTTAGTAAATTTAGTGAATTCCTACTTGGGGCTTTAAATGTCATTATCAGACTTTGTGAAAATTCCACTGAGGCCTCTTAAGAAGATGAAAAGATGTTAGAATGCTACTTAAAAAAGAAAAAAACCCCACTGCCATTGTGTTGGTTCCGACTCATGATGACCCTACAGGACAGAGTAGAACTGCTCCATAGAGTTTCCAAGGAGGGCCTGGCAGATTTGAACTGCTGACCTTTATGGTTAGCAGGCACAGCGCTTAACCACTATTCCACCAGGGTTTCCCCACCAGTCACCAGCACTCACAAACTTCTGCTACTGTGGCTGCAACATTATTACAGACTTCTGCCACCTGCTACCATCTTGCCCTCTCCACCTCCTGGAGGGGAAAGTTTTCCTCCACATCTTGTAGGATTGTGAGTACTTGAGGAGAAAGGCTCCCCAAGGGAAGGAGTTATCATTCATGCCGGAAGGTCTGGCATCTTTTTATGAGGCCAATTGTTATTTATATCCACACACTTCCCTCTGGACCTCCAGCTGTGACCAATAAAATTCAGGTCCTATTTGGCTGGAAAAGTCCAGTAGCATCCAGACATGACTAATTTTTTGTTTGCTAGTTTGGATTTTATTTATTTGGAATGTGAAATTTTGCACGTATGAGCGCTACCAGTTAAGTTCACAAACTCGTCCTAGAAAAAATGGGACATACCTTCCTGCTGAATATCACTATGGTCACCTTTGAAGGATTCCCCCTGGGAAGCTGTGCACCAACACCAGCACCTAGTCCACGCTTCAAAGCAATTTGGGAACTCTTTTTCTGGAATGACCATCAGAGCTGTCATTGTGTTACCCTTCATGTCCTGAATGCCATCAGAATGTCTTCCTTTCAAGATTTCCTTTATCCTGGGTAAAGACAAAAGTCACTGGGGGCCAGATCAGGTGAGTAGGCAGGATGTTCCAATACAGGTATTTGTTCACTGGCTAAAAACTCCCTCACAGACAACTATACAATTAAGTTCGTGAACTTGCCACCATGTCACCGTGCCACCGTGTGCAATGACCATTCCAGAAAGAGTTCCAAAACTGCTCCGAAGAGTGGACTAAGCACTGATGCTGGTGTATAGCTTCCCAAGGGGAGTACTCCAAAGGTGATTGTAGTGATATTCAGCAATGAGCTATGTAGCACATAGAACAATTAAGTTTGCAGACTTAATTATCAGACCTTGTAAGTCAAGTAGAATCTGCTAGAAAAGTCATTCCCAGAGCAAACGAGTATTGCCAAGAGGAGGAAAGTGATGGTTTATCTGGAAAGAAAGGTGCCCCTGTCTTAGAAGTGACACCTCATGTTGAAAGAATCAAGGTAGAGACTCACAGCTCCTCCTCCCACCATGCCCAAAGGTTGCTGCTTGTTGGTGACAGGAGCCAGGGTCCCTGAGTGACATTTTTAGGCATTCGTTCTCTGACCTGTGGGTAGGCAAAGGGGTATAAACTGCAGATATCTACAAGTTTCAGTAAACAGGACATTAAGGTCATGGCCTTTTACAGAAAAATGAGAAGGCATGGCAGGGCTCATACACAGAGAGGAAATGCACATCCCTTCAAAGGAAATACATGTCCCCTCAAATGTCACATTCTGAGTTGGGGCAGAACTGAATTGCCATAGTGATCTTCCTGCTGGGTTGTCTTTTGCTCCAGAAAATTACTGAGACCTTATCTCAGTGGCAATGTCTAGGAGATAGGGGAGGGTTTGGTCATAACTGCAATGAAGAGTTCACTATTTCTTGCACCGCTCCTGGAATTGTTTGCCCTAAGATTCATTCCACACTGTGCTGGGGGAGGGATTGCAGAAAAGAGTTCATATCACAGGGCTGAGACTGCCTGTTTTCCTGTCATCTGGGAATGAGGATTTAGGGAGCAAACTAATAAGCATGGCTTACTGTGACCTATGCAGAGCTCTTGGTCGTGCAGTAGTTAAAAGTTACAGCTGCTAACGGAAAGGTCAGTGGTTCAAATCCACCACTTGTAAACTCTGTGGGGCAGCAAATGAAACCCTGGTGACATAGTGGTTAAGCGCTAAGTCTGCTATCCAAAAGATCAGCAGTTCAAATCTACCAGGTGCTCTGTGGAAGCTCTGTGGGGCAGTAGTACTCTGTCCTACAGGATTGCTATGAGTCAAAATCGACTTGACGGTGGTGGGTTTGGTTTTCTCAAAGGATATTTTACTATGCCCAAATTGTGCAAACGTGGTTTATGTTGACATTTGCACAGAATTTTTGTACTGGCTAGGCAGAGGGCAGCTATGTGACCAGCCCCCAGTAAGAACCCTGGACACTAACTCTCCACTGAGCTTCTCTGATAGACAACATTCTACCTGTGTTGCCACAGCTTGTTGCTGGAGGAATTTAGTGCATTCTGTGTGACTCTGGAGCCCTGGTGGCATAATGGGTAACTGCTAAGCAAGAGATCAGTAGTTCAAATCTACCAATCACTCCTTCAAAACCCTATGAGGCAGTTCTATTCTGTCTGATAGGGTATCTGTGAGTCGGAATCAACTCAACAGCAGTGGATTTGGTTTTTTGGTGGTTTTATACGACTAGGAAAGGAGCTTGGAAGCTCGTACCTGGTTTCCCCATCTTCCTTGCGTATGCCTTCTCCCTTTGCTAATTTAACTTTGTACCCTTTCATGGTAACATATCGTACCACAAGCATACCTATGTGTTGGGTTCAATGAGTCCTCCTAGGAGGTTGCTAAATCTGGAACTAGTCCTGGGGACCTCTGACGCATGAGGGGTGGTGGGTGTTAACTTCCAGGCTGTGTTCCAAAGAATCCTTTGTCAATTACTTTTACTCCCTGTTTGTAAAAGAGAGTTGTGGAGGGAAAGCAGAAGAGACGGAAAGGACAAGCTGAAATATTTCTTCCCCCTTCTCTTGATTTCAGCCACTGTTTCCAGAAATAGTTAAATCTTGAGTTCTCCAGACGGGCCCACATGGCTCCAGCTCTGCCACGTAACCCTGGTCTTTGTACCACAATGACACCAACGTCTCCCCACTGTCACTATTTCATGAGTTGACTTGCCTTCCCCTATTTGGCTTCCTGTCTTTTCTACCACCTGTGTAAACAATCTCCTTGGTTAAATTCCTTCTTTTAAAAATACCTAGTGTGGTTTTCTTGTTCCCAGATGGATCCTACCTAATACATTTCTTAAATACCTACACCACACCAGCTGTCTACCAGGTAAAGAAAGTTTAGCAGTAGAAGGCACCTCTCATCCTGGAGGAACTCAGAGTCCATGCACCCAGGCTGGTTCTGCAGAGGCGACAGTTTGTGGCACAGCTCGGCATTCCTCACACGGACAGAAACCTTTGTTCTGATTTCTAAGGCTCATAGGACTGAAGAACTGCTCTATAAAGCAGATGGATTTCAAACCACCTGGATGATGCTCAGGACCCTCAGGAACTCTTACTGACACTGGCTGTTAAGCACAAAGAAACACTGATATTGCAGTTGTTAAGAGCTATGTCTGCTAACCAAAAGGTTTGCAGTGCAAATCCACCAGGCATTCTTTCGAAACTCTAAGGGGCAGTTCTACTCTGTCCTATGTGATTGCAATGAGTTGGAATCAACTTGATGGCAATCTTTTTTTTGGTCAAGCACAAGGAAAGCCATTGAATGCTTAACAGTATTGAGCTGGTGGTTGTATTTGTTTGCTACGAGTGCTGTAACAAAATACTGTAAACAGATGGTTTATGAAAAAAGAAATTTATGTTTCACAGTTCTGGAGGCTAGAAGTCTGAATTTAGGATGTCAGCAGGGTGATGTTCTCTCTGAAGTCTTTAGGCATGGCTCCTTTCTTGTCTCTCCTGGCTCTGGTCACCCCAAGTATTCCTCGGCTTGCAGTTGCAGCATGACTCTGTGATGATATGATCACCTACCTCTCTGTCTCTGCATCTCTTTCTGTTTTTATAAGACATAACTCAGAGTGGATTAGAACCCACCTACTCCAACAAGACCTGATGGTAACTAATAACGTCTTCAAAGAACCCATTTACAAACAAGTTAACACTCACAGGTAGGAGGGGCCAGGGCTTCAACATAAATATTTGGGGGATACAATTAAATTTGGGGTATACACTTCAGTCGGAGAGATACAATTTGTTCAGTGCTTTGGGCAAATTAGAAATCTAACACTTGAGTGTTCTCAGAACAATCCATGAGCCTCAGGCCAAAAACGACCCTTGTGTGATTGTGGTGGGTTGCTAGGGTGGCAGGCCCACCCTGATGATGGCAACACAGCTAGAAATCCCAGGAGGACCCAGTAAAAGTGACCCCTGAGATATCCAAGCTGGCAAGTTCAAGTGCAGTCACTCTCCCCTAAACTCCACACAGGTAAAGACTTGTGGAAATCCTGGACGCTTTAGCTGGATGTTTGTCAGGAGAAATACAACAGCATAATGACACCTTCTCTAGGGTCTTTATCTAGCAGCCAGCCAAAGATACGGAAATATTGAACTGTGGTTACTTGAAGAATAGCAGCCTCTGTAATCCTAGGAACTCTGATTGGAGTCTCTGTCCTCGTGGGTATAGCCAAGGAAACAGAAAATAATCAAACAGAATGGGGAGGGAGATGACAAAGCATGCTCCTTGAAGGGCACCTCAGCAATTCAGGCTGAGATCTGGATGGTGAGTGGGAAATAGACTGTGAAGAGAGAAGAAGGATAAAGGAGAGAACATGCTACTAGTAAGGGGATGGGACACAGGAGGAGGAATTTGTTGTGGTTAGAGCAGAATGAAGGTGGTATGCTGGGTTATGGTGAGGGCATGAAAAGAGACGGGCTGGAGAATTAAGTAGGGGATGGATTGTGTATGACCCTGTCAGTTTGTGCTTGGAATAGATCCTAAAGGCAAAGGGAAGAAGTCATGGACAGGCTCTGTGCAAAGAATTACCCAGTGTGAGCGCCGTACAGCTCGCTCTGACTGCAGTGTGGAGAGCGCCTGGGAAGAATCAAGAGCGGAGGTGGTCGGAGGTGGTTCTGGTGGCTGCCAAGAGATGACGCTGTGATGTTCCGTGCCTACACTTTGGAATGGGAAGGATAAAAGGGGGGGGCGGGATTTAAGGGATATTTAAAGTGATTTAACAGGTAATATTCATTGAAGGATTGGATTTGGAGACGGAAGAAGAGAAAGAAGGAAATGTCAAGAGTGATGCCCCCCATGTCTGGCTTGGCAACCAGAGGCAGGGTGATGACGTTCATTTTCACAGGGAACTTTTAAGGTAGAACAGATTTTTTTGAGGGGACTTTGTATATTTAATTGTAGAGTGGTGATTTTGAGTTATTCTCAGGATGTGCCAAATGCAGCTGGCTAGTAGACAGTTAGACAGGTGAATCTGAAGCCCTAACAAGGATCATGGCTAGAGATCTCTATATGGATATAGGCAGAAATTGAAATCCATGAATTTTTTGAGCTTATCAGGGAGTAGTACTGAAGGAAAACTCCAAGGGGACAATGTCATGGAGGCCAGAAGAAAGACCTCCAAGGAGAAAGTGGCCAAGCCAAAATATCAAACCCACTGCTGTCAAGATGACTAGGACTCCTAGCAACCCTATAGACAGAACTGCCTACAGAACTGCCCCATAGAGTTTCCAAGGAGCTCCTGGCAGATTTAAACTGCTGGCATTTTGGTTAGCATCTCTAGCGCTTAACAACTACGCCACCAGTACTAAATGTTTCCAAAAGGTTCAGTTAGTAAGTCCTTTGCACAGTTCATTGGTGACCTCGATCTACAGTTTCAGCAGAAAGATGGAAGCAGAAGCCAAATGGATGAAGTTTAGCATGAAGGGGAGGAGAGAGAAGGAACACTTGACTTGAAATCGTGTAACCACTGGTGGAATTAGCTACCAGAAAGAGGGAGCTTGAAGACATGGTAGGAAGAGTGGATAAGCAGTACAGTAAAGTCCTTGATAAGAAGATAACATGGTACACAGGTTGAAGGGAGATCAGAGCACTTAGTCTCAGATCAGTTGTTATCTGCTGCTGGCCCGTCAGTCCTTTCTCAAGACAAACTCATGCGCAATGCTGAGCGGTCCTAAACATTTGATCTACTAGATTTCCATTGGCTGATTTTTGAGCACTGATCTCCAGGCCTTTCTTCCTAGTCTGTCTTAATGTGCAAGCCCCACCGAAACCTAATTAGCATTATAACAACATGTATGCCTTTATGAGGTGTCCTGGCAACATGTAGCTACGTATGAAGTTCCTTAGCCCAGAGCTGAACCCAGGTCTCCACAAGAGAAGGCGAGAATTGTCACTGAACTACCACTGTCCTGGACCAGAAGAGGGACACCTTTTCTGCTTTATTTACAGAAGAAAAGAAGGAAAAAGAGTGATGATCCAGCCAAGATAATACATTCAGTAGCAGAAAACAGAAGGAAATTCTAAGCAATGGCATCTTTTCTTTCCTCTGTGAAATTAGAAGTTCAAGTTGCAAGGTCACACATTTGAAGAGAGTCAAGAAGGTCAGGAAGTGTAGTGGTGGAAAATAAAGCTATTTAGAGATATGAAAACTCAAAAATATGGAAAATTTCATAAGAGAAAGTCTTTGTTTCCTTTTCATCCAATTATTTTGGGGTAGACCAACATAGGTTTGTGGAATTCTCCAAGGCAGATCTTCATCTTTCCTCCGGCCAAGCCTCACCTTCTGCAGGAAGTCTTGTGGTTGGGTTGGTGGTGGCTGTGGCTACCTAGATGATTCCAGAATGTACTCCATGCCCACAGACTTATTTCCACAACACGGACACATTATACTTACTTTGTGCATGGTCACAACTATCTGTGTGATCTGTCTAAAGGAGGACAGAGCTTCCTTCTGCAAAGCCACCCAGCTAGCCTCTCAACTCTGCAAAGTAAAGAGATTCCTTTGCAAAGGGACACTGCTTCCTGCCCTTCTGACCAAAAGGGAAGGTGCAGGGACCTATGTGGTGCTTGGCACTCTCGAAACCAAGTGAGCAGGGCAAGAGTCCAAACTGGAGTTGGGGATCGTGAGGAAAGTTGTTTGGGGAGCCTGGGAGTCACTGGGCACAGGAAACTGCCTCCTGGGAGGGTAGGGCGGGGGAAGGAGAGGGAGAGAAGCCTGAGAAGGAAGGCAGAAGTAAGAGGAAAGTCCTTGAAGCTCCTTACTGGCTCTAGCTGTCAAGAGGGGAGGAGAAACTCTGTGGGACATGGGAGGAGAGGGAGGGCTGTTAGAAACTTATTTAAGAGCCGTCTTTTGTGTCATCTTTTCCTGCATCCACTGGAGGAAGCCCAGAGATACACCAGCTGAGTCTGCCCCAGGGCTCCTCTGCAGGAGAACACAGGTAAGCCACTACTTCTCCACCTGAATGTCCCTGGAACCATCACCCAGTGCTTCCTGCACCTCTGTGTCCCTGGCAATCCCCTGGGTGCTGGGGGCAGGGATGAGAGGCACCCACTGGCCCCTTCAGCCATTCACTCTCAACTCTGCACCTCTGCAAACCCTGCTTCCCAGCAGGAAGTTCTCTCAGGTTCTCCATGAAGCTTTTCTGTAGGTGCTGCTTGCTAGGAAGGAAATGGGAAGCGTGTGAATTAGGAGTGCTCCCCAAAGGGACACACTCTTTTCTTCAGGGAGGGGACTTTTGAGCCTAGGATGCAGAGGCTGCCAGGAGAAGCCAGGTAGGGATACTTGCTGAACTAGGAACATACTCCCATTGGTTTCCCACTTCTGTGACTTTATCCATCCCCATGCCGAGAAACTTCAGCTTCAACTCCTTCCCTTCCCCAAATCTGCTGAGAGGGGGTACCCTGCCCACCTGTACCCACTCATTCAGACCTGTGAGAGTTCCTATCGACAGCAACAGAAAGATCAGTGCTTCCTAACTCTGCAGGAGAAAGCTGTGGCTCTCTGCTCCTGTGCAGTCCCACCACCTACCTTTTGGCTAGCAGACAAGCACTTAACCACTCAGCCACCAACGCTCCTTCAAAAGTTTGCAGCCTTAGAAACTATGCAGCTGGTCTACCCTGCCCTTTCGAGTCACTGAGTTGAAACTGACAGCCAAGAGTTTGGTTTTAGGGAGAGGGGTAGTTTATTCGGTCCTTACATTTCCAAAAGACTCCTGTCTGCTTACAAGACCAAATAGCTTAGAAAGTGGTTCTTCTGTCCAGCCAGGCTGCCAGCACTCAACTTGTTTCTGGAACAGTCTACTCTGTTTGCCTCTACAGTGGTAACCCTTCATCTGTTGAGGGTGTGCCTGGTTTTATAACAGCTGAGTTGCCAGAAGTCACGACTGGGTAATCAGGTTGATCAACAGGGGGAACTTCAGACACAAGGTCTCCATTCACTGGGTCAGCTGGTCAACGACTACTTGTTGAGCATGGACAGTGAGGTGTGTAGTGCTTAAACTGGCTTCATGCCTGCACAAATCCCAAAGGAAGGAGAAGTATGCCTCGAACAACAGTAATGTTAGCACATCACTGACCAGGTCAGTCTAGAGAATAGTCTATGCACAGCTTGCCCCATCCAGTCCATTTAACACTGCAGTCTGCCTCCCTGTCACCTCTCAGACTGGGCATTGTATTGTCCCACTCTGATTCATTCTTCGCCTCCAGCACATATCACTGTCTAACCCACTACCTGCTTGCCTTGTAAATTGTTATTGCACTCCTCTTTAGTTACCACTAGACTGTAAGCCCCATGAGGACACAGAACCTTGGTGTTTTGTTCTTTAATGTAACCTGAGTGCCTGGAGCACAGCCAGGGGTAGATTATCCAGTTGGTAAGCACGTGCTTACCTTGCTTACCAGACCACCTGTAGAGAACAATTTCACATTTTTTTTTTCACTTCAAAGATTCTGCTTTGACGTATGGCTGACATCTGTATCTCTCCGAACCCTAAGGCACCTTCTAGTGGAATCAAAGCCTCTTTTCAAATTTATAATCCCTGACAGGGACAGATTAGCCAGTCAGCAAGATAAGCACATGAAAGATGTTGTGAAACCCTGGTGAAATTGTTCACTATAGATTAGTGTGTGAACTCAAGTAAGCTAGCACTTACCTTGCTTATTGAGTCATCTGCCCCTGGTCACAGCCTCATAGCGACACCGTGTGTGTCAGAATAGAATTATGCTCCTTGGGATTTTCAACAGAAATCCTGGTGGCATAGTGGTTAGGTGCTACATTTGCTAGCCAAAAGTTTGGCAGTTCAAATCCACCAGGTGCTCACTGGAAACTCTATGGAGCAGTTGTACTCTGTTCTGTCGGGTTGCTATGAGTCAGAATCCGCTCAACAGCAGTGGGTTTTTTTTGGGTGGGGTTTTCAGTGACTGATTTCTCAGAAGAAGATCGTCTTTCTCCTGAGAAGTCTCTGGATGGACTCAAACCTCCAACCTGTGGGTTAGCAGCGCAGCGTTAACGGATTGTACCACCTAGAACCCTCAGTAACACTTGTTGAATTGAGTTAACTACACATATCTGGATATGGTTGTAGGAGTTTTATTTGGAGATGGTTATAGGAGTTTATTCTTAAAAGTCACTTAGGTCTCATTGTCTAGATCATATGGGCACATGTACAGACATACAGCAGTAAGTGTTTTATAAAAGACGTTGCCTTTAGGGGGATTTAAAACAAACCAAAAAACCTGCCTTCCAAAATTGTTTACATTTTCAGTTCTTCAAATCAGCCTTCTTTCTTCTGTTTTACAACTGTTTGGACAAATATCAGATCTCTCAGAGATCCTTGGGGAACTACATCCTCGTTCCACTGCTCAGTTTTTGTTTATGCGAAACTTGCAATGTGTTGCTCCAGTTCTGTCACAAACAGACGTGTCCTTTTCCATTTTTGAATCCTTGTCACAAATGTGACTCATTTCACACGTCCTTTTCCCTGTTTCCTTTTTTCTCCCTAAGTTACTTGGAAAGGTGAGAATGTCAGAAACAACCGCTACCCCCTTTGGAGGCAGGAGATCCATCCCACCCAACAACTCCAACTCGGCTGAAGATGACCTCCCCACCATGGAGTTACACAGCCTGCTGCCCCGAGGTGTCAGCATGCAAGGTATGGAATATCACGACACAGCCTAGTCCAGGCACACCCCTGGCTCCAGGCACTGCTCTTCATCCTTCACCTCCACTGCACTCCCATAAGGAGATGCTCCTTCCATCTCTGGATTTAAAGAAGACCAAACCAGTTGCCATCAGGCTGATCCTGACTCCCAGAGACTCCTTGTGTGTCAGAGTAGAACTGTGCTCTTTAGGGTTTGCAGTGGCTGGTTTTTCCAAAGTAGATCCTTAGACCTCTCTTCAGAGTGCCTCTGAGTGGATGATAACTTTCAACTTTTGGTTAGCAGCTGAGGGCGTTAACCTGTGCCACTCAGGGACACTTAATTTTAAGGAAAGTACTCCACCAATCTCTTTTGAGTGCTGAAGGCTTCAGACACCTGGATTCGGGTTCCAGGTCTGCTGTTCAGTGGCCTTCTTGCCTCAGGCCAATCACTTTGTCTTTCTTTCTCTCCAGTATTTCCTCCACAAAACAAGGGTGTTTCAAGAGCTAAGGTCCCTTCCAGCCATACTGCTCTATACATTGAAGGCTTTCCTCTAAGTGGAGGTCTCCACCTCCAAAATACGGTGGTTATTTGGCTTGTAAGGCTTCGCTTCATTCCTTCTCCATCCCCCATCCTCCATCCATGACTGTGAAGTCCAGCGATGTCCAGAGATGCTGGCCCTGATGGCAATGGAGATGGAAGCCTCTGTTTCTCTCTAAGCTGAAAAGAGGCCAGCTGATTCCCCTGCCCTGGCGTCTGCTTGATCATACCAGACCTGACTGCCACTCGCCTTGTCAGCTGTGGCAAGGCAGAGGAGCCAGTGGTGATTTAGTGACAGAGATGCTAGTCCCTTGGGCCCCAGCAGGGTCAGGTTTGCCTCCCTGAGTGGCATCCAGGAGGATCACATCTTGTCACTAGCACACATCTACTAGGGTAGGGCCCAGCTTTGACTCTGAGTGTGCTCTATGCTTGGTCTAAAAGGAGGAAAACATCCAGTTACTAGAGACAAGCAGCTTGGTCGTGGTCACCCTGTGGCTCTGTTGGCAATTCCTCTCATCAGAGAGAGCTCTGAGCAAAAAGCCCCAGGTTGATTGGCAGTAAGTGTTAATCAGGAGCAAAGAGAAAAGACAGTGAGGACTACCACCAGATCCACAAGTTAAAGACCTGCTTGGATACCGCAGACAGTTTAATTGTGATAGTGTCATCTCTAGATAATTCAACATCAGTTTGTGAAAACAGAGAGACATCTAGTCCATTGCATCAGGCACCATCCGAACTGTATGTGTGGTGGGTTGGGAGTCCCAAGTAAGAAGGTCATCCTTGGTCAGGAGGACCACTGAAGGAACCAAGAGTTTGCAGTGCTAAACACTCTCTCCCAGCTAAGTTCTGCATCCTCTAAAACTGAGAAGGGACTTGACACAGAGGCCTGAAGCAAGCAGTCACTCTCTGTTTCCTCATAGCCTATTCTTGTAATTTTTGTTTTTTAAAGGATGCAAATATACTTGGAAAGCAGGCAGACAAGGCATCACCAAGAAGATCTCCTTGGTGTGTTCCATTAACTAGCAAAATCCCTTCTGGCAGAGAAGACCCCAGGCCTGGCAATGGGGGACCCAAAGAACTAAAGAGTTGGGAAAGAAGAACAGATAAAGGAAGGGGACATGGCCACCGTGGCCAGAGTCAGTGAGGACAGATGTGAACTGCCACAAAAGGGTATGCAGTGTAACAGAGACTCCACTGGTCCTCAAGTTGGAAGATTGGGTTCCAATTCTGCATTTTTCACTTGCTCACTAGGGAATGACAGCAGGATGTAGAAGTGCCCTAAGCACATTTCTCCTTCAGCAAAACAGAGGCAACATCTACTTCCCAGGTTGTCATGAGGGTCACGTGGATAGTGCCCGTATCTGACACATAGCGATGACCAAAAACTGCTCATTGATTCCAAGTGTGAAAATTACCATAATCTGATGAGGTCAGGAAACCACTCAAGTGTAGACTTGTTTCAAAGGAGATTAGGTCTTCAAAGGTGAAGAGGTACAGCCTATACTTTCCAAAATCTGAAGTCTAAACAAAATCTTACCAATGAGCCCTGGCCACTGCCACAGACCTTGAGCTGTGAAGTCAATTAAAATTAAAAAACACATATAGAGTGGTTGCTTTTTGTTTATTTATTTTTGGAGACAGCGAGTTGCCTACTAAATTACTTTAAAAGAAATCATTCATACATGGCATTCCAGGACACTCATTAGAGGCCCCAGCCGTGTGACTGTGCAAAGGCTGTTTGTGGAATGAGTGAGCATAGCCAACCACTGAAGATTTCAGTGAATGATCCGTTGAGAGTTGTTCTCAGTTTATTATTAACAACAGAGTCCAGATTTTGTAAGCATAGATTCATTTAGCATTGCTCACACAGATGAGCTAAGTGCTACATGCTACAAAGATTGGGTCTCTATCCTTAGGAATTACAGTGTTAAGTCACAGATGATTCTGATAGAAAAAGTCCTCAGTGTGAACTGCCTGAATGAGGAGACACTGCTTCTGCTTTCTTTACATTTTAGACTTCTGTTTAACGTTTCTAAGAGCTTACGGATACGAGGTCTGACAATTAAGTCCCTGAATGCAATTGTTCTAAGTGCAACACACCTCATTGCTGAATATCCCTACTGTCACCTTCCAAGTCCTTCCCTTGGGAAGCTATGCACCCATGCCAACATCTAGTCCAGCTTTCAAAGCAATTTTGCAATTCTTTCTGGAATGCCCATTACACATGATGGTGAGGTGGCAAGTCCACAAACTTAATTATATGGTTGTCTGTGAGGGAGTTATTAGCCAGTAAACAAATAACGGTATTGGAACACACTCTTTACTCACCTGATCTGGCCCCTAATGACATTTTTCCTTACTTGAACATAAAAGAAATATCGAAAGGAAGACATTCTGATAACATTCAGGACACCAAGGATAATAAAATTAACAGCTCTGATGGCCATTCCTGAAAAAGAGTTCCAAAATTGCCTTGAGGGTAGTCTAGGCACGGCATTGGTACATAACCTCCCAAGAGGAGTTCATGGTGTTTCCGAAACCCTCTCCACAGCCTTTCTGGTCTTGAAAGCTATGCTGAGCTGGAAATTTAATGCTCCAGAATATAACCTTTTATTCTTTGTTTGGTTTGACTCTGATTTATTAACAATGTGTAATCACTTGCAGCAGTAATTGAAATACTTATTTGACAGGTCTGATGTAGTGAATTCATACTGAAAAGTAAGCATGTCTCCATAAAAAAAGTTATGTAAAATTTATTAGCTTTCAAATTCCCTTCCTGGGTATCTTCTTCTTCTACCACTCTTTGTCAGGACTAAGTCAACTAATAAACCAGTTAATTAGCAATCTCTTGTTTGTGCAGAGTAAACGTCTCTGCATTCAAGAGAATTCAAAGGACAAGAAAGGCATGTAGTGTATGAGGACTGCCAATTATGCTTGTGAATTCATCCTAGAAAAAGTGCTACATAATCATTATTGAATATCACTACGGACACCTTCAAAGTACTTCCCTTGGGAAATTATGCACTGACACCAGCACCTAGCCCACCTTTCAAAGCAATTTTGGAACTATTTCTGGAATGGCCATGAGAGCTGTCGTCGTACGACCTTGATGTCCTGAATGTCATCAATATTTGTCATCAATATGTCATCAATATATTTCTTTCAATATTTCCTTTATCTTCAGGTCAATTAGAAAACACTGGGGGCCCAATCAGGTGAGTAGGGAGGGTCTTCCAATATAGTTGTTTACTGACTACAAACTCCCCCACAGACAACTATACAATTAAGTTCGCAAACTTGCCACTGTGCCACTGTACACAATGGCCATTCCAGAAGGAGTTTCCAAAATTGATTTGAAGAGTTTACTAGGCACTGGCATCACCGCATGGCTTCCCAAGGGAAGTACTTTAAAGGTGACCATAGTGATATTCAGCAATGAGGTACATAGAACTTAGAACAATTAAGTTTGCAGACTTCATTGTTAGACCTTGTATGATTAAGAAGCCACTTTGTACAGTGCTAGTCTTTCCTTTCTTTCAGTTCATGGAGAAACATTTATCAGTTGTCTCATATGTGTCATGGCGACCCTAGGGTCGCCATGAGTCGGCTCCGACTCGACAGCACTTGCCTTGGCATATGTGTCAGAAAAAGTGCCAGGCCCTCTCTAGAGACACAAAGATGTGCAAGCCATTCATTGGCCTCAAGCAAGCCTCAGTCTAGTAGACAAGACAGGCAAAGAAAAGATAGTTGCAATTCAGTGCAAAGAATATTATAATGATAATTTGTATACAAATATGAAATAACAGAGAAAGAAATGAATGATGGTGTGCGGTAGTGGGGCAAAGGGGTGAGGAAGGCTTTGTGATGAAAATACATCCAGGTTGGGTGTTAAAAAATAAGTATGTGTTTTCCAGGCAGACAAGGGTGCGGAAGGTCACTTCCAACATAGGGGGCATTATGCCAAGTCAGGGGAACAGGAGCGTAAAGCTCTTTTTGGAGAGCAATAGGTGTGGTGCAACTAGCAGGTAATCTTGGAAAAATGCAGGAATAGTGGTCCAATGGGCCTAAAGAACTTCAGCTTCATCATGCAGATAATGGGGAACTTGGAAAGGATTTCAAACTGTAAAACAACGCAATCAGAATTATGCTTCATAAAGCTAATTCTAGGGGAGAGGAGAAATGGGATAAGTGGCTACCTTCAAAGGGTGTTGGGAGAGTCCAGGCTGGGGGAGAAGAAGACCAGATGATTGCCAGATCCTGGAGCAGGTGCTATCTTATTTCTCTTATTCTAGCTTCCTCACAAGCAGCCAAACATTTCTTAAATGTTTCAGAGTGTATCAGACCCAAAACCAATCCTATTGCTGTTGATTTCAACCCTTCCAATTCGTAACTACCCCATGCCAAGTGCCAAGTGCCATCGAGTCGGATCCGACTCATGGCGACCTTACCTCATGGGATATCTTAATTATAACAGTTAAAAAATGCTGCTTAAGGGGTTAAAAAAATCATTCCAGTTAGTGGTGGCTTAGTATTCTGGACATCTAAAAGATATATGAGAATAAATCCATTATCCTGTTTCTCTGTTCACAATAAACAGACCTATTTCCTCATGGAGAGTATTTATACCCATACTTTAATAATAATATTACCACAGATTGCATGGAGAATTCAGTTCACCAGGGAATTCCTAGACTATGCAACTAAATGTTTAACTCATTTCAAGATTCTACCTGTGACAGGTATAATCATTCTCTGAAGAATAGTTTTACAACCTAGGGAGAATATAATCCACTTTTTTTCATATTATGGAGAGGGCAGGAGAAAAGAAAGGCAGCTGGTTCATGAGGAGAGACTTTTTTCCCAAACAGCTCATTTTCTGATATGTTTGGAATTAGGCTAAATTGTGTTTGGTAGACTTTTTGAAAGCTGTCACTTTGAAAGAAGGAGCTGCCAAGTTTCCGGCTACAATGTGTCTATAAAAAGAAAGAAAGAAAGAAATGGACTTAACAATTGAGCTAGTGGTACATTTTGCCAGGAAATGGGATGGGCCACTGAGAAGTAGCAAACTCATTTCCTGTTTGTGGCTAATAGTGCCTGGCTGATGGGAAGGCTCTTTCAATCTGAAACTATGTCTTGTTGAGTCAATAAATGAAGCAAAAATCACTATGCCAGCATAATAAATGTTTGAGTGTCCACTATGTGGGAAGCAGCCCTACTAAGGAAACTGGAAGACAGAAAGAACGATGAGACTTCCGTATCTGTGTCTACATTTTATGTCAGCCATTTGTGGAGTTCTTCTATTACCAGGGAAACCGTGGTGGCATAGTAGGTTAAGTGCTACGTCTGCTAACCAAATGGTCAGCAGTTCAAATCCACCAAGCGCTCCTTGGAAGCTCTATGGGGCAGTTCTGCTCTGACGTACAGGGCCGCCATGAGTGGGACGCACCTCGATAGCAGTGTTGTTTTTTGTTTGTTTGTTTGTTTTCCTGTTACTAGATGCTGTTTAAGACACGAGTACTTGGTTTAATCTGCTGCGACAGTTCATGAGCAGTGAAGAAAATGTTTGATCAATGATAGCAAGAACTTCACTTCCTTGCCCTGTATCTGTGACTGTTTTTGTTAGCTGTCTTTAGCCCCACACCCATCATGACCTTACGCACAACAGAAGAGAACACAGGCAGTTATGTCCCATCCCCACGAATGATGGCAGATCAGACCACTGAGATCCAGAGAGTTTGTTATTGTGTTTTTATTTTCTTTTATTGTGTTTAAGTGAAAGTTTACAGGCCAAGTCAATTTGCCATATAAAACCCCCAGCACCCACTTCGCTGAAACTCTGCTCTTCTCACCCTATGACAGCACACTCCTCTTTTCCATTCTTTACTCCCAGTATTCTCTCAACCCCCCTCTTCTCCATCCTCTCCTCTCCCCTCTAGAGAGGAACCATTTGGACAGTCCTATATATATAGTAAACCATAAAGTACACACACCACCTGCATCAGTCTGTGTCCCCAGATCCAGTTCCTTCTCTGTCTGAAGTATTGGATTCAGTACTAGTTTCAGCTCTGGGCTAGTAGCAAGTGTTGGGACCATGTTCTTAGGGGACCCACCAGGTTGTTAGACCATTGAGTCTGTCTTTTCATAGAGTTCTAGGTCTTCACATTGTTTTCTCTCATGATATGTCAGGGATTCTACACTGTGTTCTTTATCAGGGATGTCTTTGGTGGTTGGCTGGGCAAGATCTAGTTCTTCTGTTTTTCTACTGATGTAGTCTCCCAGGCCCAAAGAGTAGGATAGCTGATCATACAGAATTTCTATTTCTAGCTTTCTAAGGAATATATCCTAGAAATATATCTTACAGAAATAAGATTCGTCGGAGGAATAGATGTATACACACCCATGTTCAATACAGCACTGTTCACAATACCAAAAAGCTGAAAACAACTTAGATACCCATCAACAGATGAATGGATAAATGAACTGTGGTATATACACACCATAGAGTATTAAGCAATTTAAAAAAAAAAAAACAGATGAATTTGTGAAGTATCTTATAAAATGGAGGAAACAGGAGAGTATTATGCTGAGCTGATCACAAAAGGCCAAATTTTGTATAAAAACTCATGAAAAAGCTTATACACAAAAAGAAACAATCTTTGATGGTTACAAGGGAGGGTAAAAGTGGGGATGGAAAACCACTAAAAAAACAATAGGTAAGTGGTAACTTTAGTGACAGTGGGGACAGTACATGATACTAGGGAAGCCAGCACAACTTGTACAAGATAAGGTCATGGAAGCTCCATAGACACATTCAAACTCCCTGAGGGATCAAAACTGCTGGGCTGAAGGCTGTGCAGGGCCATGGCCTTGGGGAATATCTAGCTTAATTTGTACAACATAGGTTGTAAAGAAAATCTCCTACACTCTACTTTGGTATCGTCTGGGGTCTTAGCCTGTGAGCAGGCATCTAGATTACCTCTGCTGGTCTCACCTCTTTGGGAGCAGGGAAGGGTGAAGAAAACTAAAGATCCAAGGGAAAGAGTAGTTTAAAGGACTAATGGGCCTCATCTACAACGACTTGAACCAGACTGAGTCCAGTACAACCAGATGTTGACTGGATACCCTGCTGATTGCTCTGACAGGCAGCACAACAAAGGGTCCCAGACAGAGCTGGAAAAAATGTAGAACTAAATTCAAACTCAGAAAGACCAGACTTTGTTGTGTGACAGAGACTGGAGAAGCCTTGACAGTGTGGCCCCTAGACACCCTTGCAGCCCAGTAATGAAATCACTCCTGAGGTTTACCTTTTACTCAAAGATTGGACAGGTCTAGAAAACAAAACGAGACTAAGGGACACACCAGCCCAGGGGCAAGGACTAGAAGGCTGGAGAGGAGAGGAAAGCTGGTAATAGGGAACCTAAGGTGGAGAAGTGGAGAACGTTGAGTTTTTGTGGGATTGGTAACTGTTGTCTACATTCATGAGAGATATTAGTCTGTAATTCTCTTTTTTGTGTGATCTCTTTGCCTGCTTTTGGTATTAGGGTTATGCTGGCTTCATAGCATGAATTGGAAGGAACCCTTCCTTGTCTGTGTCCCAAAATAGTTTGAGTAGTACTGATATAAATTCTTTGGATGTTTGGTAAAATTCTCCAGTGAAGCCATCCGCTCCAGACTTTTTTTTTTTTGCTTTGTTGGGAATAGTTTTATTATTATTATCACCTTTTGAATGTTTCTTTTGTTAATGGGTCTGGTCAGATTTTCAGCATCACTTTATGTTAGTTTGGGTAGGTAGTATGTTTCTAGAAATTTGTCCATTTTCTCTAGAGTTTCAAATTTGTTAGAGTACTGTTTTCTATAATGCTCTGTTATGGTTAATTTCACTTTAGTTTGGTCTGTTGTAATATTCTCCACTTCATTTCTTACTTGGGTTAGTTGAGTCCTCTCTTATTTTTCTGTTGTATGTTTGGATACTAGTTTGTCAATTTTCAAAGAACCAAATTCTGGTTTTGTTGATTCTTTCTGTTGTTTTTCTGTCCTCTTTCATTTATTTCTCTTCCAATCATTATCATTGCCTTTCTTCTGGTGGTTGTGGGCTTATTTTGCTGTTCTCTATTTGTTCAAGTTGTAGAGCTAATGTTTTCATATTTTTTCCTTTCTTCTCTGTTTGATGTTTGCATCTACTGCTATAAAATGATCTCTGAGGACTGCTTTTGCTCTGTCCCAAAGGTTTTGGTATGAGTGCTTTCATTCTTATTTGACTTTAGTAATTTTTTCGATTCCATCTCTGATTTTTTTTTTAAGCCAGGTACTAGTTCAGTTTCCATGTGATTGACTTTTTTTCCCTTGTTTTTCCTGTTGTTAATTTCTACTTTGATGGTGTCGTGGTTAGAGAAGACATTTTGCATTATCTCAAAATGTTTTGGATTTCACTGAGTCCCAAGATATGGAATTCTCCTATTCTGAAGAATGTTCCATGTACATTGGAAAAGAATGCGTACTTTGAGCTGTTAGATGGAATGTTCTATACATGTCTGAAAGGTCACATTGTTTGACTATGCCTTTTAGCTGTTCTGTGTCTTTTTTGAGTATTTTCCTAGATGTTCTGTCCTTTAGTGAGAGCGATGTTGTTGAAATCTCCTATTACTGTGGAACTAACTATCAATTTGGGTTTACAGTGATGTTAGAGTTTATTTTATGTATTTTGGAGCCCTGTCATTGGGTGCATAGCTGTTCATTATGGTTAAATCTTCATGGTGTTGTCCCTTTAATGACAATTAAGACTATTCTTTGTCTTTTATGGTGGATTTTGTTTTAAAGTGTATTTTATCTGATCCGACTCGACGGCACTTGGCTTATCTGATGTTAGTATGCCACTCCCACTTTTTTTTGGTAGCTATTTGCTTAATACATTTTTTTTTCCATCTTTTGACTTTTAATAAATTAACATCTTTGTTTCTAAGCTGTGTCTTTTATAGATAGCATGTTGATATCTTTTTTAAAAAACCTTTCTGGCACTCTCTTGTCTCTTTAAAGGTGTACATAGGCCATTTATATGCACTGTGTTTATAGACAGGCATCAGTTTAGTGCTGTTATTTTGCAGTGATTTTTTTCTATGGTGCTGACATTTTTTTTGTTCCTGTTATTCTCCTGTGCTGAATTCCTTTTGTTTGTGGTTTTTTTTTTTTTCATTTCTTTTGTTTTTCTTTATTTTGTTAAGCAGGTTTATTAACTTTCTCCGTAGCTACTCTTAAATGTACTTTTTTTTTCCCTAGGTTTGAACAAATCTATGTATTTTCACTCCATTGGAAAGTTCTATACCTATAGCATTTATCCCCTCTTGTTATTCTGGCATTGTTGTTATTACAGGTTAACCTCTGGTTTCCTGTTGTAATTCTTTTATGTTTGGATAGTCCTTGAGAGTTAACTTTCTAGGCTGGTACCATCTTGTATCTTAGATTCAGGCTGTAGTCTGATGTTGCTTGTTTTCAGTCCAAAGGAGTCCCTTTAACAAATTCCTGTAAGTTTGGTTTATTTTTTACATATTCCCTTAATTTCTGTTCGCCTTCTTACCTGCGTGGTTTCTGGTGAATAATCACAGCTTAGTCTTATTATTTCTCTTCCTTCTGTAACTTTTTTTCTTGAGCTACTTTCAGAATTTTTTTCTTTTTCTTTGGTTTTAACTAGTATGATTATAATAGGCCTTGGTGTTTTTTTCTTTCAAAGCTTATTCTATATGGGATTTGTTGAGCTTCTTAGTTAGTTTTTCATCTTTCATGAAATTAGGGAAGCTTTCTGTTGCAAGCTTTTCACTGCTTCTCTCTGTGTTCTCTGTTTTCTTCCCCTGTTCTGCACCTCCAACCACTTGCAAATTTTTGCTTTTGATTGTATCCCATGTAATTCTCAGGCTATCTTTTGTTTTCTTTTCTCTGATTTTTTTCCTCAAACAGAACTGTGTCCAAGTGCTTGTTCTCAATTTCACTGATCCTGTGTTTCATCATTTCAGATCTGCTCCTCAGCCCTTCTGCAACAGTGTCCATTTTTGTAATCTTGTTCATATTTGGGATTTATAATTGTTTTTGTATGATTTCTATTTGTGAATTTATTTTTCATTTTGTTCCTGTATTACTTTCCAGGATTCTTCCACGAATTTGTCTGCTTTATCTATGAACATGGCTAATTTTTCCTCATTTTTTCCTGCTTTTTGCTTCAACTCTAGAATAGAGTTTTGCCATGTTTTATGAATATTAGAGGTTTGAATTTCTTGTCAGGTAGTTCTAGTACCCTTTTTTCTACTGGAAAGTCATTTGGAATATGATTTTCATGCCTACTGGAACCATCCAGTTCTCTCTCTCTCTCTTTTTTTTTTGAATGTTTTGAGATTGTCTACTATCTTTGGAACATGCAGTAGTTATTTTCTTTGTTTACTGATTATAGACCTGTTTGTTTCACCTTATGGGGGGTTTGGTTATATCAACGCAGATGGGCTGTGCATTCTTTGTTGTTTGCTCGTCTGTGGTCATGATACTTTTTATTTCCCTGCCCAGTGGGCAGGGCCATTCACCACTCAGCTATGGTGCAGCAGGGCAGGTCCAGCTGAAAGCGAGTTGCTGGGATGACTTGTTTATAGTTATTAGGGCCAACAGAATTGGCCAGGAATCAGCACTGGACAGGTACCAGTAGGCCATACCTGTGCTCCTCTGGGTATGATGATCAGTGTATGGTGCAGTTACACAGGAAGGAAGGTGGGGCTGTGAGGTCTGAAGCTAAGAAACAGGAGCCAAAATCCAAGAAAGTAACAACACACACAAAAAAGAATGGTAAATGAGCTTACTAGGAGTGAAGTGATGAGAAACTGAGAAATGTAGAAAAACAAAAAGGAAGAAAGAGGAAAAGAAAAAATAACTAGATAAAAAATTGGAAAAGAAAAGAAAGGCCCTCCAAGGTTCCCAACATTGCAGCTGTGAAGATTGTGGAAGTGTCTCCCAGGCTTCATCGTATAGCCTAGCTGGGAGGGATACAGATGACACACAGTGTCAGATATTCAGAAGACAAGAAAAGTAGGTAAGTATAGACAGACGAGAGCTAAGAAATGAAGAAAGACAGGAGGTAAAAAAAAGTCAGAAAAATGAAAAAGAAGTACCCCAAGGGATCTCACTGACACGAGTGTACAGACTGGGAACATGAGTTGTAAGCCATGAGTACAGTTCAGCTAGGAGCTCCCAAGCCTCTAAAGGAAAAAGAAAATCACCAAGCAAACAAAACAAAACATGGCAAAACAAAGCAAAGGAAAAAAGAGCCTCAATGTTCCTACCCGCTTTGTGTCACAGGTTAGGGGAGTGTTTCCCCAGTTGAAGAGCACTTCACAGCCTCTCAAGAAGAAGCAAAGATGACACAAGAAGCTATGAATTGGAGATGAAGTAAGGGGAGGTGGTGGGAGGCAAGGAAGAAGCCAAAAGAAGTGGGGAAAAGCACACAAGTTACAGACAAATGGTGTTAAGAAAGCCAATCAGGGTGGACAGGGTGAATTCAAGTGTTTGGGGCTAAAAGGGTTTCCTCCCTGCCAAGAGACTGCTGCCAGGAGACCAAGGAGGCTGAGGGGCTATGCAAGGGAAGGGTAAGGGTTAAGAAATTATGTAGCACTGGTTACCAGGTAATTTGTATCCTGCTGGGAGCTCTTGAAGCTGCTTTTGAGTACTACCTGCCCACCTATCAGATATAAGCACAGTGAGTCCTAACAGCATGATGCTGTACATCCCAGTTGACTAAGCCACTGCAGCTAGCCAGGAAATGTTGGAAGTGGAGCAGCAGGGAGAATATCAGGGGTGGAAGAACATGCATTGGAGGTCACTGAGTGCTTCGTCTTCTGCTAGAATTTCCTGTGTTCCTTATCTCTTGATCTCTGATAAGAGTCCAAGATGGCAACTCTGTGCTGCATTAGCTGACAGGAGACTTCAACTTACATGTCTTCTCACTCTCTGTTCTCTGTCAGTTTCTATTCCATTCAGTGTTTGGCTGAGATCTTTATCTCTTTTCTTGATACTTCCGGTTCCAGGATTGACATTTGTCTCTGTTTTGTTTAATATTTTGGGACTTTGTTATGGAGGGGTGGTGTGGTGCTTTGGTCTATGGGCCACATTGGCTGGAAGTCTCTGAAGGTTTTCTTTTGGCATAGATTTTATACTCAGATGATTTCATTAGGACCCTTTTGTTTATCTTATGAACAGTAAAGAGTAGGCAATAGGAGGACAGAGCATTTCTATTCCAATCTGAAAAATGCTGATCTGGAAGCTTCGTATTACAAAACTCTGAAACACTATCTTCAGTAATCTAGGGCCCTGAAACTAGCACACACTGAGAATTGAGTTGTCTGAAAAATGACATTTAAGAATTTCTTTGACTTTGGAAGGCAATCTGGCACTTCCTTAAAAAATTGGATATTGATATACCATTTGACCCAGTAATTCCACTACTTGGAATATATCCTACAGATTCAAGGCCTTTCACACCAACGGACACATGCACCAGAATGTTTATCACGGCACAGTCCACAATAGCAAAAAGGTGGAATCAACCCAGATGCCCAACAATAGAAGAATGGATAGGTAAACTGTGGTACATATACTCAATGGAGCATTACGCAATGATAAAGAATAACGATGATTCCAGGAAACATCTCCTAACCTGGTTTCAACTGGAAGACATTATGTTGAGTGAGAGTAGTCAGCGACAAAAGGACAAACACTGTATGAGACCTCTACGATAAGATCTCAAAAACAGACTTGTGTATAGAAGAAAAGACTCTTTGACAGCTGCAAGAGAGAGGAGGGAGGGAGAGAGGGCGAGGGGGGGAGGGTTTAGTTTAGGTAGTTACTAGAAATCTAGTTGGGAGAAAGCAGTGACAGCACACATTAGGAACAAGAACAACATTAAGTGAACTTCAGCATAACTTGAGTACTCCTTCCATCTTAACTCAATACTGCAAGGATAGAGTAGCTGGGGCGGGGGGCGAGGGACCATGCTCTTAGGCAAATTCCAAGCCAATTGGCACAACTAGCGTTTTGCTAAGAGAGCTCTCTGCACCCCACATTGGTGAGTGGCGTCTGGGGTCTTAAAAGCTGCCAAGCTGCCATCCGAGGACACAGCAAATGGTCCCAACTCAGCAGGAACGGATGCTCACCGAGGGCCAAAATGGCATGCGGTAAAGACAACCGAGAAGACAGAGAGACCCACAAGAGTGGGTGCCTACATCGACCTGGGACCGGAAGAACCGGATGGTGCCCGGCCACCACCAGTGATAGCCATGACGGAGCTCACAGAGAGGAGCCTCACTGGCAACACAAGAATAAAAAGAGGTGCATCATGAGATCTCCACTAAAAGACCTCAATTGATGGTCCAGCGGTTTTGGGCTTCCTCTGAGAGCATGGCCCCCGGCCCTGATGCTGCCCGTTCCCATAAATTATAACAAAGGTCCACTCTTTGGACAGGAATGGATTGGACTTGGCAATGCAGAGTAACCATATATTGGAAGCACTTTATGGTTCTATACATCTATAGGATATCGTCTTGCTGACCTCTGGCTGGAGAAGGGGGAGTGGACGGAGAGGAGGTGAGGGGAGACTGTTGGGAGGATGGGACATGTGTGGAGCGGAGAGGGGTGGTATGCAGTCACCGGACAGGGAGAGCAGTGGAAGCTGCATATAGGGGGGCATGTAAATTTACATGTGAATGTACATTTTCACTCAGTTATGTTAAATAAAAATAAAAAATAAAAAAAAAGAATTTCTATGATTAATCTGCCAGGAGCTTTTTGGAACCTCTATGGGCAGTTCTACTCTCTCCTATATGGTTGCTATGAGTCAGAATTGACTTGATGGAAATGAGTTTGCTTTGGTGTTCTCACAGTTAATCCTGTAATAAATGGAAAAGTCAATTTGAAAATGAAAAGGCAATTTGAAGCTATAATTTCTCAAGCACCAGGTTTGTGTAGACTCATAAATATGGCTCACTATGAGTTGGAATCAGCTTGATGGCAATGGACTTGTTTGAGCAGGTTGGTGTAAAGTAGGAAATGGCATATTTGCATATTACTATGGCACTTTGCACATTGTGCAGGCGTAGTGACAAGATGATGAGGTCATGGTCTCATCCTCAAGGAGTTGGTAATCTAATAGAAAAAGTCACCTACATGAAGATACAAGGTCTGGCAATTAAGTCCGTGTTCTAAGTGCTACATAGCTCATTGTTGAATATCACTATGCGTCTTTGAAGTCCTCCCCTTGGGAAACTATGCACCGATGCCAGCATCCAGTCCACCTTTCAAAGCAATTTTGGAATCCTTTCTGGCGTGGCCATTGCACATGGTGGCAAGTTCATGAACTTAGTGGTATAGTTGTCTGTGAGGGAGCTTTCAGCTAGTAAACAAATAACTGCACTGGAACACCCTCCCTGCTCACCTGATCTTGCCCCAATGACTTTTTTCTTGACTAAAAGGTAAAAGAAATATTGAATGGAAGAGACTTTGATGACATTCCGGACATCCAGGGTAATATGATGACAGCTCTGATGGCTATTCCAGCAAAGGAGTTCCAAAATTGCTTCGAAGTGTAGACTAGGTACTGGTATTGGTGTGTAGCTTCTCAAGGGGAGTACTTCAAAGGTGACCATAGTGTTATGCAGCAACGAGGTATGCAGCATTTTTTTCTAGGATGAGTTCACAAACTTAAATGTCAGACCTCACAATACAAAGTGGTTTATGATAGTATACACAAAAGAGACAGAGAGACAAAGGGAGGAAGGGAAGGAAAGAGGGATAAGGAGAGAGAAGGAGAGGCAGCGAGGAAGAGAGGGAAAGGAATGGAAGAAGGGAGGGAAAGAGGGAAGGAGACAGAGAGAAAGGGAGGGAAGGAGAGAGGGAAGGGGAAGAAAAGAGGGGAAAGAAAGGAGGCAGGGAAGGAAGGACGGAAGGAGGGAAGGAAGGACAGAAGGAGGGAAGGAAAGGAGAGAGGGTGGGAGGGAGGGATAGAGGGAGGGAGGAAGAACAGAAAGGAGAAAGAGAAACAGAGAAAGAAAGAGAGAGAAAAAAAAGAGCTATGTGATCTGGCATTTGAGAGGAGAAGCAGATTCTGCCCACTCACGGGACATTCAGGAAAGGAAAGCGAGCTAGTGTAGGCAGAAGACGGTGTGTGTAGAAAGGCATGCTTGCCTGGAGAGGGCTGGAAGGTGTCTCCTACAAGCTTTGCAGAGACGTTCTCCTTACCTTGACGGCTTCCCCTTGCTCCAGTTCCAGCCTTCCACCACTCGGATACCTGATTTGTCAGCTCATCCTTATAAAGTGCCTGCCTAATGCCCAGCGCTATTATTAGCACTGCGATGGCTGTCGTTTATGGTGAACGTGCTATGTGCCAGGACTGCGATGGAGCACTCGGTGAATTTCCTCGCTTGAACCCCACATCCACTCCATTTTGCAGTGTGAACTACAACCATCATTGGTACCAGAGAGTTACTTCACTTGCGCTCTCCAGGTTTATTTTTCCCTGGAGTCAAAGCTATTTGGGAAGGCAAGCCATAATGCTAACATACTGATACGCAGGGATGAATCACCAGGTGGCCAAGGTGAAGGGTAAGCCCTGGGAGTGTTTCAGGGCAGCATACTCTGTTCCCTACCCACAGGAGGAGGAGGGGACTCTTCCTTATCAGGAATGCTGCAACAATCTTTTGAACACTATATATATATATGTATGTATGTGTGTGTGTGTATATGTATTTGTGTATGTGTGTGCATACATGTATGTGTGTGTGCGTGTATGTATATATGAGGGCTTTCAAATCACAAACTCATCCTGGAAGAAGTGCTACACACCTCAATGCTGAATATCACTATGGTCACCTTCGAAATACACCCCTTGGGAAGCTATGCACTGATGCCAGCGCCTAGCCCACGCTTCAAAGCAGTTTTGGAACTCTTTCTGGAGGGGCCATCAGAGCTGACATTGTATTATCCTTGATGTCTTGAATGTCATCCAGATGTCTTCCTTTCAATATTACCTTTACCTCCAGGTAAAGAAAAGTCACTGGGGGCCTGATCCGGTGAGTAGGGAGGGTAGCCCAATCCAATTATTTGTTTACTGGCTAAAAGCTCTCTTGTACACAATTGTACAATTAAGTTTGTGAACTTGCCACATTGCCACTGTGTGCAATGGCCACTCCAAAAAGTGTTGCAAAATTTCTCTGAAGGGTGGGCTAGGTGCTGGCAGTTCACAAACTTGTTAGACCTCACACACACGCGCACACACACACACACACACACATGCACACTCACATATGTGTGTGTGTATTGTATGTCTGTGTTTCTGTGCATCTGTATGTCTGTTTGTGTCAGTGTCTGTGCCTGTACATATGTGCATATGTGCCTATATATGTGTGTATATACGTACATACATATGTATACATATATTTCGTTGGGGGTCCAGTGAAGAATCTGAAACAGTAAACCAGTAGGATTGTGTATTTATACAAACATAAACACACATATATACACACACATGGTGTCCCTGAGTGTGGCAAATTGTTTGTACTTGACTACTAACTTGAAGATTGAAGGTTTGAATGCACCCAGCTGCCCTGCAGAAGACAGGCCTGGTGAAAAGTTAAAATTAAAGCCCAAACCCCTTAACATGGCCTGCCAGACCTGTCTGAACAAGCTGCAGCCTATGCCACCCCTATGCCTCCTGCTTATACTTTGTAGTTGACCAACCAACTTTCAGTTTCTGAAACAAACCATGACCTCTCTTGCCTGACTCCTCAGGCATGCTTCACTCTCTGCATGCAACATTCTTCCCCACCTCCCTATCTACCTGGACAGCTGACCTTTATGACCACAGCTTATGCCTCATTTCCTTCAGAAAGCTTTGATCCTTTCTAGTCTGGGTGAAAGGTTCCTCCCAGACATCCCCCCTGGTAATGCTTACTTCTTTGATTAAATTATTTGTCACACTGTATTGTAGCTGTCGGAAACCCCAGTGGTGCAGTGGCTAAGTGCTTTATCTGCTTACCAGAAGAGTGACAGTTCAAATCCGCCAGGTGCTCCTTGGAAACTCTATGGGGCATTTCTCCTATGTCCTATAGGGTTGCTATGCAGCAGCAGTGGGTTTGGTTTGGGGTTTCGTTGTAGCTATGTGTTCACTTTTGAGTACCTACCACTGTGCATTTCCCTAGTTTGTATTTGCTAGGCAACGATGCAATGGATAAGCATCTGGCTGCTAAGGGAAAGGTTGGTAGTTTGGACCCACCGAAGGATGTGCAGAAGAAAAGACCTGGTGACCTGCTCCCATAAAGATAATCAGCCTAGGAAACCCAATGGGGTCACCTGTGAGTCAGAATTCCCTTGATAGCACACAGCAACAACATGACCATGTCTTAGATGGCAATGTAAAATAACAAATTTATAAAATTCATGAAGGACAGGAATCAAGAGAAGATATTAAATACGTTGCATGCACACTTAGGATCTAAAATTATCTTAATAGCATGGAACAGTGAGCCAAATTCAATAAGATGAAATTGAATATTAATAAACGTAAGGCACTAAAATTGAGTTAAGTAGAAAAAAAAACAATGCATAAATAGATATGGCTAAATAACAGCATGAGAGAGAGATTGATAGGGTCTGAATTAAATTTTGAATGCTAGTGGCTCAGTGGTTAAAGTGCTAGGCTGCTAGCCAAAAGGTCAGTGGTTTGAACCCAGCAGCTGCTCTGCAGAGAAAAATGAGGCAGTCTGCTTCTGTAAAAATTTGCAGCCTTAAAAACCTCAGTAGGGTGGTTCTGTGCTGTCCTATAGCGTCACTTTGAGTTGGAATCCACTTGACAGCAGTGGATTTTACATTTGCATTGAATTTAAATCCATTGTTGGTAGAAATGACATCAGAATATATTTTCAATGGTTTGGGCTCACCAGACACTTGATATAAAGCAACATTAAGGTACAAATATCCAAAACACTAATGATATCTTGGACTAAAACAGTAGAAATACACTATTTATTTTGAAAGAAGTGACATTCTCATTTCTTTTAATTGGAAAAACTACAATCAGAGTAATGTGCTTAATTCTGGGAAATATGTTTCAACAGAGAAACTGAAAAAATGGTGTATATTCTAGGACAGAATAATGAGTAAAAGTTCCTAAAGTCATTTCTTAAAGAACAGAAGAGAAAACAGAGAATGTTTTACTTAAAGAAAACATGACAGCAGAGTCATAAACCATCCAAAGTGTGCCAAATTAAATGAATGGAAGACATAATCTGTATTTATCGACAAATCAGAACCTGGATGCATAGTACAAAAAGTATAGAAAAGCCTACCTCCAGTTCATTTTAAGAGGATTTTTCAAATAATTAGAGTTGCTTAAGAGTGAGACAGTTTTTCCTCTCAGATAGCGAGTTCCTTATTCATGTGGAGGCAAGAATCCCCAAGTACTGAAGCTTTTATGGAGACTTTCATGCAGTAGGGAGCAGATATACCAGATGCTCCATAGAAAGTGCCTTTGAACTCTGAGATTCTGCGAGATTATAGTGTCAGTCTATTCCTTCCAGTGGTACTGAGAAAAAGAAAATTGACCGAAGTCATTATTAGAACTTAAACCAAACCACTGTCGAGTCTATTCTGACTCATGGCGACCCTACAGGACAGAGCAGAGCCTCTGTACAGACTTTCCAAGGAGCGCCTGGTACATTCCAACTGCTGACTTTTGGCTAGAAGATGTGGCACTTAACCACTAAGCCACCAGGGTTTTCCCTGAGGACTCAGGTTCTTAGAAATATATATATGTATATATTAAAATCATTATTAAAAGTCACTGTGTTGAGAAAGAAGGCTAGATCGGTTGATTATTAAGCTCTTTTTCAACTGTGATATTTATGATTCTCATGTTGTTTCAAAGGCTAGTTTAACACTGGGAATTGTAACCTCAATAACACGAGAGAAAGGCAGCTCAGAAGAGAGAGGTCTAGAAAATTAAGAATATTCAGCCCACAGCATAACGGAAAGAAAGTGCCCTTCAGGGGGCCATGTGCTACAGCAGGGCTCTGAGATGAGGTAAAAATAAAACCGTAGCTTGTGTTTTCTGTTTGCAGTAATGTTGTACTCAAAATAGCCCACTGAGCAACATGCCGTGAGAAATGACTCTATCTAGAGAGTCACAAGGAAGCCCATGGACCCACCATACACCAGGACACAGTGCAACCCATTATGTCGCACTACTGTCTCATTTAACCTGATAGAAAGACATTCTCAGTGTATTAGTATCATCATTTGAAAGGTGAGAAAACTCAGATTCTGCAAGGCCAAGTCCCTTACCTAAGTAAGTATGAGACCTGGCTTCAAATTAAGATTGCCTGAATTTGGAGATTATTCAGATTGTTTCAGGGACTCTGAGACTTTAGTTTTAGTTTTGTTCCTGAGGGAAAAAAGATACTAGGAATCCTGCATAGAATTCCTGTATAAAAGAAAAGGAAGTCATCGGAGTACTGCAGGGAGATGCCCCCAGAGCAGGAGAAGTCTCAACAGCTGGATCACACACACACACACACAGGCACACACACACACACACACACACACACATGCACGCACATGCGCACACACGCCATTATCTACCATGAAAGCAGATTTTGGAGCAGGCAGGGTGTGAGAAGTAGAGGGGACATCAGAGGCCAGGCTACCTCCGCCTGAGCTTTCCTTTCTCGGGGCCCCATTAGAACTCCAAACACAAACACAGAAATCTGTTTTCAGACTGAATTTTCTAAACTACAGTGTAGGTGAGTAGTCAGCATTAGCCTCACATTCAGTGGTCTCAGTCTGTATTTTAGTGTGTAAAATAAATGTTAATGTCCACATTTTAAGAATGAGGAAATGAGTTTAAATCACTCACGCAACGTTACTGCAACCCTTTGCCACTGAGTCAATTTCAATTCATAATGATCTACAGGACAGAGTAGAACTGCTCCACAGTGTTCCCAAAGTTGTCATCTGTAGGTAAGCCAGCTGTGACATTTTTCTGTCTTAGAGCAGCTGCAGGGTTCAAACCCCCAACATTGTGATTAACAACCAAGCCCTTAATCACTGCACTATCCAGGCTCCTCAAGTATAGCTGACATTCACACCCTTGATCCCAAAACTCGGAGGGGAAAAAAACATGGATTTTGAAGTCAAGCTCAGGATGTGATTTGAAGATTCATCATTTAGTAGTTAGGGAAGCCTGAGGCTTTAGTTTCTGTATTTGCAAAATGGAAACATAGAACATAGAAGTGTTAGTGTCCTTTCTCCAAACCTATCCATCCCCTCGTTTCCTGCCTTTGAATAAGCAGTTTTAGTTTTAGAAAGATGGAAGAAGGCATGTTTGAAGCTTCCTTAGTTAAGAGGAGAATTTTATGTTAATGGTCAAATTTGTCCTTAAAATATCCCTTTGTGATTTTGTCAGACTTGATTCTTTCCCTTGAAAAGAGGAGAAGACTGGAGTGATCATTTCCTGACTTATCCCTAGCTCTGAAAATTCTGGTGGCGTAGTGGTTAAGTGCTGCATCTGCTAACCAAAAGGCTGGCAGTTTGAATCTGCCAGGCGCTGCTTGGAGCCTCTGTCCTATAGGGTTGCTATGAGTTGGAATTGACTCGATGGCAACTGGTCTGGTTTTGAGGAGGGGTGGTTTTAGTCACACAGTTGAAGCAGTTGTCACAGTGGAAAGCCGTGATCTGAAAACCTAGAGATGTGCATTCTGGCCCTAGCTTTTCTGTCGCTGGTTCTATAACATGTTACCACTGTCGTTGTAGTTGTTAGGTGCTGTTGAGTCAGTTCCAACTCATAGTGACCCTATGAACAACAGAACAAAACACTGCCTGGTCTTGCGCCATGTCCACAATTGTTTTTATGCTTAAGCCCATTGTTGTGGCCACTGTGTCAATCCATCTCATCAAGGATGTTTCTCTTTTTCGCTGACCCTCCACTCTATCGACGTCCTTCTCCAGGACTGATCTTTCCTAACAACACGTCCAAAGTATGTAAGACGCAGTCTTGCCATCTTTGCATCCAAGGAGCGCTCCCATTGGACTTTTTCAAGAACAGATCTGTTTGTTCTTTTAGAGGTCCATGGTACATTCAACATTCTTCTCCAGCACCACAATTCAAAGACATCAACTCTTCTTCTGTCTTCTTTGTTCATTGTCCAGCTTTTGCATGCATATGATGGGATTGAAAATACCATAGCTTGGGTCAGGTACATGTTAGTCTTCAAGGTGACATCTGTACTTTTGAATATTTTAGAAAGGTCCTTTGCAGCAGATTTTCCAAATGCAATGTGTCTTGATTTCTTAACTGCTGCTTCCATGAGCATTGATTGTGGGCTCAAGTAAAATGAAATGTTTGACAACCTCAATCTTTTCTCCATTTATGACAATGTTGCTTACTGGTCCAGCTGTGAGGATTTTTGTTTTCCTGATGTTGAGGTGCAATCCATACTGAAGGCTGTGGTCCTTGGTCTTCATCAGTAAGTGTCTCAAATCTTCTCCACTTCCAGAAAGTAAGGTGGTGTCGCCTGCATAATGCAGGTTGCTAACGAGTCGTCCTCCAATCCTGATGTCTTATGCTTCTTCATATAATCCAGCTTCTCAGATTACTTGCTCAGCACGCAGTTTAAAAAGGTATGATGAAAGGATACAACCCTGACGCACAACTTTCCTAACTTTAAACCACGCAGTGTCCCCTTGTACTGTTCGCGCGACTGCCTCTTGATCCATATACAGATTCCTTAAGAGCAAAATTAAGTGTTCTGGAATTCCCATTCTGCACAACGTTAGCCATAATTTAGTATGGTCCACACGGTCGAATGTTTTTGATAGTCAATGAAGCACAAGTAACCATCTTTCTGGTATTCTGTGCTTTCAGCCAAGATCCATCTGACATCAGCAATGAAATCCCTGGTTCCACGTCCTCTTCTGAATCCAACTTGAATTTCTAGCAGTTCCTTGTCAGTATACTGTTGCGGTCACTTTTGAATGATCTTCAGCAAAATTTTACTTGTATGTGATATCAATGATATTGTTTGGTGGTTTCCACATTTCACATTTGGAATGAGCATAAATACAGATCTCTTCCAGTCAGTCAGCCACGTAGCTGTCCTCCAAGTTTCTTGGCATAGATGAGTGAGCATTCCAGTGCTGCATCTGTTTGTTGAAATATCTCAATTGATATTCCACCAGTTCCTGGAGCCTTGTATTTTGCTAATGCCTTCAGTGCAGCTTCGACTTCTTCCTTCAGTACCATTGATTCCTGATCATATGCTGTCTCTTCAGATGGATGAACACCAACTAGTTCTTTCTGCTGTAATGACTCTGTGTATTCCTTCCATCTTCTTTTGATGCTCCCTGAGTCATTTGCTAGCTTCCCTGCAAAATTCTTCACTGTTGCAACTCAAGGCTTGAATTATTTTTTCAGTTCTTTCAGCTTGAGAAATGCAGACCATGTTGTACTCTTCTGGTTTTCCATTTCCAGCTCTTTGCACGTGTCATTATAATACTTTCTTTTATCTTCTCAAAACGCTCGTCGAAATCTTCCGTTTAGGTCTTTTACTTTACCATTCCTTCCTTTTGCTTTAGCTGAGCCAGTTTCTGAGTCTCTTCTGACATCCAATTTGGTTCTTTTCTTTCCTGTCTTTTTAATGACCTGTTGCTCTCTTCATGGATAATGTCTTTGATGTCATTCCACAATTTATCTGGTGTTCAGTCATTAGTGATCAGCACAACGGATCTGTTCTTGAGATGGTCTTTAAAGTCAGGAGGGATTACGTTGTCTCTCGTAGACTTGTTGTAATTTTCTTCAGTTTCGGTTTGAATTTACATATGAGCAGTTGATGATCTGTGCCATAGTCAGCACCTGGTCTCATTCTGCCTGCTGATATGAAGCTTTTCCATTGTCTTTTTCTACAGATGTAGTCAGTTTGGTTCTTGTGCATTCCATCTGGTGAGGTCCGTGTGTACTGTCACCATTTGTGTTGGTTAAAAAAAGTTTTTGCAATGAAAAAGTCATTAGTCTTGCAAAATTCTATCATGCTATCTCTGGCATTATTTCTATCACAAAGGCTGTATTTTCCAACTACCGAACCTTCTTCTTTGTTTCCAACTTTTGCATTCCAGTCACCAGTAATCGTCAGTGCAGCCTTATTGCAAGTTTGATCAATTTCAGACTGCAGAACTGGTAAAAATCTTCAACCTCCTCATCTTTGGCCTTAATGGTTGGTGTGTAAATTTGAATAATAGTTGTATTAACTGGGCTTCCTTGTAGGCATGTGGATATTATCCTGTCACTGACAGCATTGTGCTTCAGGAAAAGTCTTGAAATGTCCTTTTTGATGACGATCTTAACACCATTCCTCTTCAAGTTTTTGTTCCCAGCGTAGCAGACCATGTGTAGCCACTATTGTTAGCTGCCATCAAGTGAGCCACCAACTGTGACCTCATGCTGAACAGAATGAGAGGTTACCCAGTGGTGTATCATCCCATGATCAGTTGCAGATTGGACCATCGTGACCCAGAGGGCTTTCAGCAGCTGGTTTTCAGATTATGAGGCCCTTCTTCCTAGATCAGCTTAGTCTGGAAGTGCCACTGGAACCTGGCCAGCATTATAACAATATGAAAACCACCACTAAGAGAGGGGTAGTATCTGGGCATGAGATGTACTGGCCAGAAATCAAACTTGGGTCTCCTGCATGGAAGGGGAGAAGTCCGCTACCAAACTGCCAATGGCTTTGATGGAAACCCTGATGGTGTAGTGGTTAAATGCTAGAGCTGCTAACCAGAAGGTTGGCACATCAGAACTACAGGCACTCCTTGAAAATGCTATGGAGCAGTTCTACTCTTATATGGTTGCTATGAATTAGAACCGACTCGATGGTGATGGGTTTGGCTTTTTACCTGTAAGATAGGCATTATAAATACTGCTCCATCTATCCCCACTTGAGTGGTCTGTGTTCTGAAATGACATCGTAGGTGGAAATAGTCTAAGATACCTCTTCAAAAGCAATAATGCCACATAAGACTGATTCGTCAGTTGACTGACCCTCTTACAGAGTTATATTCAACAGACCTTGCCAGATTTCTTCAAGAAAAATAATCTTGTTTTCTCAATTTGTGTTTAAACCAAACTTGCTTAACAATTCACCTTTACTGTATTCTCTGTGAATAGACTATCTGAATGTCATGAATGTTCACCTGTTCAAGGAGAGATGGGACTCCAACAAGCTGGATCACCACACTGACAAGTATGACAACAACAAATTGATTGTGCGTAGAGGACAGCCTTTCTACATCCAGATAGACTTCAATCGTCCATATGATCCCCAAAGGGATCTCTTCAGAGTGGAGTACGTCATTGGTAAGTACCACATGCAAGCCTGAGTCATTGTGCCATGGATTGCATAGCAGAGAAGGGTGGATACAGGTGTAATTGCATTATTTTTTAGAATTATAGATTAATACTTGGCTGGATCCCAGATTATACCCAGTCTCAGAACATCTCTGTGCTCTAAACTGGGTGTGTTTAATGCCAAAATGTCAATCATTTGGGCCTACCCAAACAAAAATTCAATATAAATAAAAGTGCGTGAATTAGTACAAAATGTTGGTGTTAAGTAAGTTGTTTTCCCCCAAACTGATGGTTTTGGCATCATATAGCTGTGACTTTTCATTGGTCATCTCTACCTCATATTTTAACAAGTCTCACGTGATGAAAATGTTTTCACGTGGTAGCATGCTATCTCCATATGGGCATTGCTGAAGTTTCTTCTGCTGTACTCTAGTCCCATGGGATAGGCCATGAAAACAGGTAGCTGAATAAAGTTCAATAAATAATTTCTACTCTACCCTGCTCTGGGATATTCACAACATATATTAGATTTAAGGATTCTGGGAAGTACTGTTATTTAACTTTGCTTAGTCTAGAGCTTCTCAAATGCACTAGGGCTTCTCAAATGGAATCTTATTCAGGTATAGTGATCAGTATTTGGCACATTTTGATAACTTGGTTTCTAGGAATTTATAGAAGTTGCAGCTAAAGACGTGCAAAAAAGGCAAGGTAGCTCAATATCAATAAATCTGACCATATGGTCTCATATGCAGGTAAGTGAAGGTAGAAGGATAAATCAACTCAATAGCCACTGAAAAGGTGTGTGATAAGATTCAATGATCATTTCAGAAAAACAAAACTGGAAGAAAGCTACTCAATTATAATAAAGATGCTTTACACCAGACTAACAACTTTTGGTATTGTAAGCAGAAAACAAAAATCATTTTAATAAAAATCAGAACTTAGACAAGGTCTGCTATCATCATCCCCCTCATCTTTTTTTTTTTTTTGATGCATTGCTTTTAACAAATGAACAATAAGAGAAACAACTACTATAAACACTGGAAAATAGGAAATAAGGCTATATATTTTGTTAATGCTACAACTGCGTATCTAGAAAACTCAATAAAGGTTAAAAAAAACACTCCTAGTATGTCTTAGTTATCTAGTGCTACTGTAACAGAAATACTACAAATGTGTGGCTTTAACAAACAGAACTTAATTTTGTTACAGTATAGGAGGCCAGAAATCTGAGTTTAGGGTACCAGCTTTAGAGCAAGTCTTTCTTTCTCTGTTGGCTCTGGTGTAAGGTCTTTGTCTCTTCTGAACTTCTATCCCTTGGCTCTTTAGTGATCTTCATGTGGCCTGATATCGCTCTTCCTCCATCTCTACTTACTCAATTGTTTAATCTCTTTTATATCTCAAAAGATATCAGCTTAAGAAACACCTTACGCTAATACTACTTCATGGACTGGAGAAAGAAAACCCATTCCTGAGTAGAATTATAACTACAAGTATAACTCAAATCAATACTTGCAAGTCAGTTCTTCTTCATAGTGACCTTATAGGGCAGAGTAGAATAGCCTATAAGGTTCTCAAGGATATAATCTTTATAGAAACAGACTGCCACATCTCAATCTGCAGAGCTGCTGTTGAGTTTGAACTGGTTTGGAGGGCCAAGCTTTCAGTTAGCACTGAAACACTCAACCACAGTGCAGCCAGGGCCATGTAGAAGTTAGGATTTATAATACATATCTTTTGGGAACACAATTCAATCTATAACACATTATCAACAAAAAAGTATCGTAAAATGCCTAGACAGAAAAATGTAGATACTGATACTTTCTCTTTCCTTGCACTAAATTCCTAAAAATGAATGCAAGAAAATGTTTTTCACATGTAATGGTAACCAAAACTGTAAATAATGTAATAGTAAAGCTGAAAAACAAGACACAGGGCCTCTGTAAAACACATGGAAGAGTACGCATGTTTTGGATGAGAAGTCTCCAAGTATTAATAATAAAAAATATATCCAATGGTTAGTACATAAAGTTAGTGTATTACCAATTAGGATCCCAATGGATTTCTTTTTTTAAGCAGGAAGAAAGCTTGGATAGAATAATCATAAATTTTATTTTAAAGAAAAACACCTGAAAAGAGCCCAGAAGTGTATATAAAGTAATAATAAAAGAGAGATTTTAAAAGAATGTTTTCTCAAAGCAAACTCAAAACAAAGCATAAAATACACATAGTAAGAAGTGAATAGAGAGAGTAGAAACAGATCTGAGTATATAAGATGAATTAACACAGTTGTTGACTTAATGGAATAAGAAAAGTGTGAGATTTTTGATTTTTAACAAATGATGCTGGAATGACTGACTCTCCAACTGAAAGACAGTAAAAAGTTGACCGTCATATGATATACTATACTAACTTTCAGATGGGAAAATACTGGTGTGAAAAATAGAACTCTACAAGGCAATATTGTCAGAACATTTAACGTAAAACTGGCAGTGCCAAAATTGTCTAAGAAAGATTCTCTGAGTTTATGTGTATGCTTGTAATGCCATATTTTTACACAAATAACGCACACCTTCTACATTTGTGTGTCAACAGCATCCTCCCATGGTGAGGTATTTTTATAAGTGCCACTGTGCCATTTTTTTAATATCTTACTGTGAAAAAAATTAGCATATCACATTTACAAAAATACCTTGAGGGAAGGAAGAAGCAGTTGACACATAAGCACAGAAGGCACACATTATTCATCAAAAAAAAAAGTACCAGAAATGACCAAAATACAAATACATAATTCAAAAATATGACAAAATCTGTAGACTAAAGATAGATTGGGAAAAATATTTAAAAATGTCAGTAACATAAAATGTCAACATAGAAAGCAAAAAGACAAAGTTCTGTTACAAATTGATAATGAAAACAATAGGAAATGTGCAAAGGCTATGGAGACATAAGTCCCAAAAAAGAAAACCAAATGGTCGATAATCATGTAACAATAAATATAAATTCTTTTGTAGACCAGGGAAGCAAAGTACATCTACGCCTCACTTACCAACATGGTTAGGTTCTGAAGACCATGTCTTTGTGTGAAAACTGATGTTATGCAAAAATGGAAGACAACTGGGGTTGCCAGGATGCAGAGTCTCCTCTTGCACTCTTTCATGGCCCTCAGAGCCAACAGGTGATGCTCCCATCTTGGCAGTCCACTCCAACGCACTTCTCCTTTTCACTCTCCTTTCCCTTCTCCTCTTCCTTCTCTCCCAACTCCTCCCCTGTCCCCTCTCCCTCATTCCTCTTTTTTCTCTACCATCTCCTCCCACCTCTGCTCTCCACCTCTGGGTCACTAGCTAGTTGGAACACAAAGGCCTGTGCCAGAGCACAGCTCTGTGGAGCTGGGTAGGTTGGCCACACTGGAGGGACCCAAGCACAGAAGTATAGGCTCAGGGTTGTATTGCATGGAATGTCTGAGGCAGGGACTGGGGACTGTTCCAAATGGTCACCTCATACCCAGATAGACCACTGGATTTCTTGGCTCACCATTGTCACTTGGTGCCACCTGAAGCTCAGAGACACCATGAGCCACAAGAAACTGGGCAGCTAACTGTGCCTGCCAGAGGGAAGTGAGTCCTGGAAGCCCAGGGCACTCCTGCTGCACAGGCTGGGGCTGGTATGAGAGGATGTCCGTGAGGGATGATACCACAAGTTACTATACTAGGTGACACAACCCTGGTGACTCCATTGTAGCCAGTGTTACTCTTCCCTCATACCTCAGCACTCACTACTGTCAGATATACGTTGTTAATATGCAAAATAGTTATCTGGTAAATTGTTTAGTATACCCTCTCTTCAGTTACCAACATGATTAGGTTATAAAATCCAGATATTTAGGCAAAATCAGTGTTATGTAAAAATAGAAGATGACCATATCAAATCATAAGATGGAGGATGACTACATCATTATATCACTGCCAAATTACATCATTACAGAACTCTCAAACCACTGAGAATCATGTGACACGTAACCTCAACCATTACCACCAACATTACTTTGGGTGTATGTTACTGCCAGATGTATGTTGTTAATGTACAAAATAATCAGTAGTTTTAAACATCATTTTGTAAATACAAAATGTCAGATAAGATAGTTAATAAGTGAGGAGAAGGTATATTGTCATAGGTGCGAAGTGTCAGATAATAAAATAGTCAATAAGTGAAGAGTAAGCTTGATTAACATCTATTAGATAGACAGAAAGTTGAAAAAAAAGATCAAAATATCTGTTTCTGCAAAAAGCATACTGTTGTACAGTGTTGATAGAAATGTGCAATTTTTAATCACGTTTCTGAAGACAATTTGGCAATATTTACTAATACGAAAAATATGTATGCTGTTTGACTCAGCAGTTCCACTGTTGGAAATTTATACTGAAGATATTAAAAATCTGGTTTGTAAAGTCATTATGTACTACAACATTGTGTAGAGAGAAAGAAACTAAAAAGTAAAAATGGAGCAAATATTTCTCAGTAATGGAGTGGTTGACTATATTGTGGTATATTCTCATAATGTATTATTATTATTAAAAAAAAATGTACTAGACTTATGCCAGATAACATCAAGGATAGTGAGTATGAAAAGAAAGAATAGAAAAATGTGCACATGACTTTCTGTATGTGTGTTTGTACATAGCTCTGTGTAATATTTTGAGTGCTAAAAAGAATGTGAAGGCCACATATAGGGGTTGATGAGTTTCTTAGTGGGAGTGTGGCCAGATTAAGGGAAAGAGGAGCAAAAGAGAAAGATGACCAAGCAAAAAGAAGGAAAAAGCAAGCTTGATATGATTATATGTACCATCCATGGAAAATGATTGATACATGTAAGAATACATATATAAAGAAAAACACTAAAGCAAAAACTAAAAATAAACAATTTCTTAAAACAAACAAAAATTCTGGCTCCTGACCACTTGAGGCATAGGACTTATGCTTCCTTGCATTTATAGTGCAAATTGAAGTATAAATGGGGGGAAAGCAATCTGTTAAAGCCAGAGTCGAAGTGGGAGAGGAAAGAGAGAGCTCTCTGAGCTAGAGCAAACAACATGGATAGGATGCTTGGGTTCTATATAGAATTGTTTGTTATCCCAGATAACAAGGGGAGGATGACTATATAATCACCTAACCGCCAAATTACATCATCACATAACCGCCAAACCACTGAAAATCATGCCACAGCCAAGGTGACATATGAGGTCCAACAACTAAGTCTGCAACTTAATTGTTCTAAGTGCTACATACCTCCTTGCTGAATATCACTGCAGTCACCTTCAAAGTCTGCCTTTGGGAAGATATACAATGAAACCAGCACCTAGTCCACCTTTCAAAGCAATTTTGGAACTCTTTCTGTGATAGCCATTGCACACGGTGGCAAGGTGGAAGTTCTCAAATTTAGTTGGATAGTTGTCTGTGAGGGAGTTTTTAGCCAGTAAACAAATAACTCTATTGGAACACCTTCCTTACTCATCTGGCTTCCAGTGACTTTTTTCTTTACTCCAAAATAAAGGAAATACTAGAAGTAAGACATTTTGATGACATTCAGGACATCAAGCATGACGTGATGACACCTCTGATGGCCATTCCAGAAAGAGTTCCAAAATTACTTTGAAGGGTGGACTAGACACTGGCATGGTACATAGCTTTCCAAGGGGAGTACTTGGAAGGCGACTGTAGTGATATTCAGTGATGAGGTACATTGCGCTTTTTCTAGGATGACTTTGCTGACTTAATTATCAGTCCTTGTATAACCTCAAACATCACAGCCAGAATTACAATCTTTGTCTGAAAAGTTGGCTTCAGGGAATGGGAAATAACCACAGTTTAATTACAATTAGAGAGCAGACTATTATTGCTGCTACATATTTTATGTATTTTTTAATTATAGGTATCTTTTGTGAAAAAGGAACCCACAGTTAATCCACAATCCTTATTCTTATCACTATTTTAAGATAATATTTAAATAATATTTTTTCTTTCCTTAACTTCACTTATCTTTCCCTTGTGTGTGTGTGGGTATACACACGTGCACATATCTGTATGTAAACCAAGACTGAATTTCATTAAGATGTCCTCAACAGGTATGTAATGACATTATCACTCGTCCTCAATGCATGTTAACAAATAGTCATCTGAGTACTCTTTCCATACTTCTGCTCAAATTATGATAGCATTTTTATCTCCATCTTTCTATCCGAATATTTGCGGTGCACAGAATGGAAAAGGAAGCTTTGTCCCTTGTCTTAGTCATCTAGTGCTGCTCTAACAGAAGGACCACAAGTGGGTGATTCTAACAAAGAGAAATTGATTCTCATAGTCTAGTGGGCTAAAAGTCCAAGGGAACCAGCTCCAGGGATAGCTGTTTCTCTCTGTCAGCCCTGGAGGAAGGTCTTTGTCATTAATCTTTCTCTGGTATATGAGCTTCTCCATGCAGAAACCTCAGGTCCAAAGAATACACTCTTCTCCCGGCTTTACTTTCTTGGTGGTATGAAGTCCCCATTGCTCTCTGCTTGCTGCTCATTTTTATATCTCAATAATCTTGTAAGAGTGAGTCCTTCCACATTCATATAACTGCTACTAATCCCACCTCATTAACATCACAGAAGAAGGATTTGTAACACACAGGAAAATCACAACAGCTAATAAGATGGTAGACAATCACACAACTGACAGGAATCATCCCCAACTATTGACAGATGTTTGGTGGGGGCACAATTCAGTATATAGCATGTCTGAATTGGACTTGTGTGAGCTCGTCTTTCACAGATCATTCAGAAAACAATTATGACAATGAACATCTTAGGGAGAATGACAAGATGTGTGTATTAGATTGGGTTCCCACCAAATAAACTTTGAGAAGATTAGTGTGCGGAAAGTTTATTGGGGTGCTCTCTTGGGGTCAACATTTGTGATGGAGTAAGGGAAACAATAAAGGGAAGAGTTCAACTATGATGTAACAAAGGTCTCAGTGGTTCCCCTGGGGAACTCTACAACTAAACTGGATATTGGGAGCTGTTCCATCTCGAGAAAAGAACAAGGCATCTTTACACCCTGGGCTTTGGGCATTGACTGGTCATCAGCTGCAGGCTTTCCCCAGGGAAGCAGTTGTAACTTCAGTTTAGCTGGCTCTCTATAGCTGAGGAGCAGATCCCTGAGATTGACTCGATAAGAAATGTCAGCTACCAACACTCAGAAACTGGGGAAATGAGTGTCATAGTCTTTAAAGAGAAATACCTGGGCATCACAGTACAGCATCCACTGCAGTGAGCTTTTGAAGTCTCCTGTCTTACAAAAGGGGATCCTGATGGTGTGGTGGTTGACAGGTTACACGCTAACCCAAAAGTTGGCAGTTCAAATCCACCAGGCACTCCTTGGAAACTCTATGGAGCAGTTCTATACTGACCTGTATGGTGACTATGAGTTGGAATCGACTTGACAGCACGGAGTTTGGATTTTTTATTTTGCACTTTACTAATAGTTTTGTGTCTCGGGAAAAAAGGGAAATATAGATAATGTCTTTGATTTTGACATAACATCTATATATTTTTAAACCAACTTGTATTTGAAATGCTTCTTAGAACTCATAATGTATACTTTTAAATAGAGTTAAGCTTTCTAACAACATGCATGGCCTACTATAATCAACCCACTGCCAGTAAGTTGATTCTGATTCATAGCAAACCTATGGTCTATTATAACCAAAAACTAAAACCAAAGCCAGTGGTGTCCAGTCAGTTCTGACTCCTCACAACCCTATAGAACAGAGTATAACTGCTCCATAGAGTTTCTAAGGAGCACCTGGCAGATTCAAATGGCCTATTTTAGGAATTATCATGTTAGATGATTTTCTTTTCCAAATGTATTATAGATAGCAAGAAACAGAAAAGGGAAAAATTCAACATTCTGCTGTTCAGTGTATGAGAAGAAATTCTGGTGGCATAATAGTTAAGTGCCACATAGGCTAACCAAAAGGTCAGCAGTTCGAATCCTGAAGGTGCTCCCTGCAAACTCTATGGGCCAGTTCTACTCTGACCCATAGGGTCAGAAGAGTTGGAATTGACTCGACAGCAGTGACTTTGAGTGCATGAGAAATCATGCACAATTCTAAAGGACTGTACTTAAACTGAAAAACCCAACCCATTGTTGTTGACTTGATTCCGACTCATAGCAACCCTACAGGGCAGAGTAGAACTGCCCCCACAGGATTCCAGAGGCTGTAAATCTTTATGGAAACAGACTACTGTAACTTTCTCCCTTGCAACAGCTGGTGAGTTTGAACAGCCCACTTTTCAAGTACAGCTGAGCACATCCCTACTGTGCTCCCGGGACTCCTTTAAAGGACCAGCCATGGAGCTCCATCCTTATCAGTGAGTTTACCGCACCTCGAGTCTTTCAGGCAGTTCCCAGACAATCTCAGGCTTCAGTCACTGTGGTAGTACATCACTGGGTGCTCACTGGGGCTCAGAGATACAAAAACAATCAAACAAACAAAACCCAGTACGATCGAGTCGATTCTGACTCATAGCGAAGCTATAGCTCACAGTAGAACTGCCCCGTAGTTTATAAGGAGCGCCTAAGTCTCCTAAAATGCAGTATGTTTTCAATGGGACTGAGTAAAACCATGAAACTTAAATTTTTTTAAGTAATTGCTTAATGAGAAGAGACAAATAGTAAATGTGAATTAGAAATGAAATGAAGTATAAAGGTTTATAAACGCAGGTACATCTCGATTTTAAGAAATTCTGACCGCAAAGCGTGCGTCGAAACAATAGAAATGCAAGTAAACAAAAAAAACCAAGCCCACTGCCACTGAGTGGGTTCTGATTCATAGCAACCCTATGGAACAGAGTAGAACTGCCCCATAGAGTTTCCGAGGATCACCTGACAGATTCGAGCTGCCGACCTTTTGGTTAGCAGACGTTGACACTTAACCCACTATGCCACCAGGGCAATAATTACTGAAAAATAAGATACATAAAAAATCTCTTTAAATATTTATTTTGGAGTGTTTTTAACACATTTAGACTTATCAACAGAAATGAATTACAGTGCTGCTTTTTAAGAATGTGTCTGTTACATACAGCAAGCTATCATTGAAAATGCCGAAAATAAGCTTACACTTCATTTTTTTCCAATTTGCGTTCATTTTCTTGGCTGTTCCTTTCTCTTCCCTTGTGACTTTATTTCAGATGAATATCAAACCAAACCAAACCCAACCCAGTGCCATAGAGTCCATTCCAACTCATAGCGATCCTATAGGATAGAGTAGAACTGCCCCACAGAGTTTCCAAAGAGTGCCTGGTGGATTCCAGCTGCCAACCTTTTGGTTAACAGCTGTAGCTCTTAACCACTATGTCACTAGGGTTTCCTTCCGATGAATGGGGATGTGAGGACTTGTTAACACATTGGAAATTCCCTTTGTTGCTGTCCTCAGGACCCAGGTCAGGGCACCTATAAGTGGCTCTTCTGATCAAGTTTCTTCTTTTCTTTAAGTGTTGAATTAACTAGACTCTATTGGATGGTCCCAGACTAACTCATTGTATGCTGGATTCTACATACAGAGAAGTTGAACCCTAGGTATAGTGCATTACCTCTGCCAGGCTGCAGAAAAATTTGGTGCAGATGGTCGATGTGCTTTGATAACTGCATCCATTAGTGGCTGGCAGAGCACAGCTCTCTCTGTGGTTAGGTGGGAGGTGTTAATGAAATTGAGGAGGTGGGCGTGGATGAAAAACTCTCCTGATGGGAGCCTCTTGTCTCTTTCTACCTCGGAGCTTGCAGCCACATAAATCACGAAATGCATGGAGCAACGTGCTAATTGTAAGTTTTGCTAACCTGTAGTTAGAGCTGTGAAAACTTGGAAACAGCTTGCAGTGTGAATTTGCTGTTAACTTTGACATTGCCCCCTACTTTTGTGTTACACAGTCAAGGGAGGAAGAGTTACTCCAGGGAAAAAATTGCCAGGTGTATTCCTTACCAGCTGTCTCCTTCAAAAGGACAGACATTACTCTACCTGGTGAGCACTGTGAGATAACCATACAATTAGTGAGCAAGGTCATTCTTCCTGGAGATCAGTCGCATGAGCCAAGATGTTAAACTGACACCCCTGAGATTTTTGGGACCTTCTCAGCAATGTCATATTGGCTGCCACAGTTTCAGGGTCTGTGTTTCTGGTTATGGCAGAAAGAAGAGGAGAAGAACACCAAAACCTTCCTCTCTCACCAGGACAAATCTCCACAACAGACTTCTACTATGTTCTATTTGCCACCTTCAGCTGTAAGGAAAGCTATTGAGGTTAATTGCTATCGAGTCCATTCTTGCTGATGGCAGCCCCATGTGTGTAGAGTAGAACTGCTCCGTAGGGTTTTCCAGGCAGAGATCTTTTAGAAGCAGATTACCAGGTCTGTCTTCCAAGGCAAGGCCAAGTGGGTTCGAGGTGCCAGCCTTTCTGCTAGCAGTTGAATGCTGACCTCGTTGTACCACGCAGAGTACAGAGAAAAGCCATGAAAGTCAGTATTTCATTGTTCCAGTCTTCAGAGGAGGTGGACAAGGCATTGTTAAGAACAGATGTTGATAGACAACCAATGTTGTTTGCCACAGGCCTCTTCTAGCTTTAACAACCTGGGACGCTAAAAACCATAGCCTGCTGAGCAGTTGGCCCTTGATGATGATAATTTTGAGGTCATTCATAGGTACAATCATTATAAACCAATAAAAACTAAACCCATTGCCATTAAGTCAATTCCAAATATAGTGACCCTATAGGACAGAGTAGAACTGCCCCATTGAGTTTACAAGGAGCACCTGGTGGATTTGAACTGCTGACCTTTTAGTTAGTAGCCATAGCACTTAACCATTGCACCACCAGGGTTTCCACAATCATGATAGGACCCAGAATTTTCAGGAGTGGCAAGAGGCAGTGGGCCTTTTTTTGTTGGTTGGTTGGTTGGTTGGTGCCCATTGTGTGTATTCTCCTTCACTAGCTCCATACCTACTGCCGTCAAGTCTGGTCTAACTCCTACACCATAAAACATCAGAATATCAGCAATGTTTCAGTATTTTTTATTCCACTTACTTATTCAGTCACTGAAAGCAGACTAGAGTATAAGATTGATGTATCTTAAGGATGAGGGCGACATGGACAAGTCTCATCTGGATAGCTCTCTCCAGCCCACTATATGAAGGCAATTTTGAGGGCAAGAGAAGAAATCCAAGACTAGAGGGAAGGTATTCACAGGACAGAAGATGAGAGCCTGGAGTAAAGCAATAATTGTAGAGAAGGAGAAGAGCGGTGGGATTTGAGAAATTCTCATCGTCATTGTTAGTTGCAAACAAATCGATTCTTTCTCAGGTGTCAGAGCATAGAACTGCACCACAGAGCTTTCTGGGCTGTAATCTCGACGGAAGCAGATCTCCAGATCTTTTCCATTTTCCTACAGTGTCACTGGTTGCTTCGAATCTCCAAACTTCAGGTTAGCAGTTACACACAAACTTTGTGTCACCCAGGTCCTTACTTAGGACCGGATTTAGACTAGTTGTGATAGGTAGCCAACATGGAGTGAGAGGGAGGAAAGAGTGAAGTACAGCCCTCAGATTTCTGCCCTTGTGACTCTGACAGTAGATGCTAGCACTTCCAGATGAGACACTGAATTCAAGAAGTTCAAGAGGAAAACACGGAGTGTGCAGAATACTGATAGTGGCTCCCACTGATAACTCAGGAAGACTAAACGCTGGGCAGAGGCTCTGATCATTTCAATTTATTTCTTCCATACCTTTCTAGGGATAGACATACCCACCTTTCAGGTGAAATGAGGGTTGGACTAAATGGCTATATAGCTTACTCAGTATCACACCTGGAAAGTGCTGGGGCTGCAATTCAAACCAAGTCAGTGTCTTCCAGTCACTGTGTAAGTGCTGTCTCCATCAAAGAGACAACAGAGCTATAAACATGATTCTGTAGTGAACCTGTTGAGTTTGAAAGGCTTGGCAGACTTCCTGGGAAGCATGTCCAATGGCCAGTTGCATACATGAGTCTGAAGTTTAGGTAAGCGATTTGGGCTGGATATATGCAAATCTAGATATCACACACCCATAGGTGTACAAGATCACTCAGAAAAAAAATTAGATCAAATGAGAAATGGATTGAGGCTCAACTCCTGGGGAAAAACAACTTTTGAGGATTCGGTTGAGAAGTAGGAAATCCTAAAACAACACAAAACCAAAAAACCACTGCCGTCAGGTTGATTCTGACTTATAGTGACCCTAGAAAGAGGATCCAATAAATAGGACAGTCAAAGAATGCGGTGCCACTAAATCCAAAGGAGTCAGGTGCTTAAAGAAGAAAAAGTAACCAACTGCAGCAAATCCAACAGGGAGACCTAGTGAGGTAAGAGCTCACCTTTGCACTCGATGAGCAGTATACTGGTTATGTGGGGTGAAACTAGATTTTAATGGGTTGAAAGTAAATGAGATGCGAGCAAGTAGACTTAACAAACTCATATTAATTTTTCAAGACATTTGAAAGAGAACGGAAGAGAATTTGGATAATAAACAGAAAAGAATGTGAGTTTGAGGGTTAGTGTTTCAGTTGTGGTGCTTCACAGTTGAAGGTACTTGAGCATATTAGAAGCAGAGAGGCAGGCACCAGCAGAGAGAGGTCAAATACACAGTAGGAGCAACAGAACTGAAGGAGAAGGGAGGTAGTGGAAGCAGAGCTTATTGGCATGGGTGAGGGAGTGACTAGCAAAAAGAACTCTTGGTCCTGTAAAATAAAATAAAGTAAGGCAAGAGCAAATGTTTTTGGTAGAACTACACCCAAACCCATGCTGTTGAGTCAATTCTGACTCATAGCAACTCTACAGGTCAGAGCAGAACTGCTCCATAGAGTTGTTTTGGTATAGAGGGACATGAAATTGAACATCATGCCCAATGACCTCCAGTTTCTCAAAGGCATAGGAGGTGAGTGGGTGCTGCAGGAACTTAGGGGCAAAAAGGACCATTTCTTCCATCTGTAAGCTTCACCTAAATCCTTGAAGACTATGGCTCATCATTTGATTTTTGATTCAGAAAGACCAGATAAAATCATCACACTGTTGCATGCATAGCTTTTCTGTTCAGAAATTTCTTGCCCCCAAATCATTCAGCTACTAAGATACAGAGAAATATTTCTAAGCCTATGTTGTTTCCACTAAGAGAAAAGTAGGTCTGATGGAAGACTGAACATTCAGGAGAAACAACAGATGTCTGAAGGAGGAGGAAGCATTTGCTGAAAATAAGCTACCTCTTTCATTATTGTGAAGCAACCTTTACATAGGGTGTAACTTCAGGTGTTGCTTCTAGGTGTTTCCGTGCTGGCTTTTGGGTACCCCTGTAAGGGATTAATAATGGCATCTAAGAAACTAGGACAGTGTTTCCCAAAGTATGTTCTTTCTCTGAATACTTGTTGTGTGGGATGTCCTTGAATTAAAAAAAAGAAAAATAGTTGTGTGATCGAACACATTTAAGTCATGTAGCGTAGCATGTCCCTTCCTGGAGAGCTCTAACACATGTCCAAGTGCTGAAGGCACTATCTAACCTTGTTTAGCTCAGCCTCTGTCAGAGTGGTTTTCCTACCACATTTTTACTTTCATAATGCCATTTAATAAAATGCAAAATACTCTCTCAGATACATTGAACTACTGCTGCAAATTCCCTTTGTTCTATAGACTACTGGGGAGGAACAGTGACAGGACTTGAGAGGATATGTAATCCAACTGTCATGGTAACTTAATGTCTGTTTTTATTCTTGACACTTAAGATTTTGTGCCAAACATTAAAATAACTCTATCAATTTGGCATTCACATTTCAATAACTTTTCTTTTCAAAATAATTACTTTCCCTTTTAAAACGTTTTTGCCTCGATTTTCCAGATTTTTATTTGACTTCTTCTACTACAGAGCCTGTTTAGTTTCCCTTTGAATGTGCTTATTCAACACTTAATGATCATCTTATACATGGAAAGCACTGTACTGGGATTAGAGTAGTAAGATATGCTCGTTCTCCATCCTTAAAGGGTCAAAGTCTAGGGGACCACTCTGAACAATGCTAGCTAGCCCCTTTGACAAATGTCTGCAAAGCCACTTGGACAAAGGGATTGGCTGTGGGTAGCTGGAGGAGTCTGCCAAGAAGCAAATTCAAATTGGGTGTCAAAGGATGTATGGGAGTTGACTCAGTAGAACAGAGAAATTGTATATTCCAGGAAAAATAAAAGAGAGAGAGGGAGAGAAGTCCAGTAGAGAAATAAAATTTGTGAACACATTGATGAATTCAGATGTCTTCATATCAAGTTTAAATGTTATTCTATAAACAGCCAGGAACCTCTATGGAAGAGTTTTGACTACAGTATTACAAAGATTTGCTTTTTTTTTATTTCTAAGATTACTGGGATGGAGATACAGAAGATTAATTGGAGGGCCAAGATTATTGTCAGAAACATCCATAAACGGCTTCAAAAAAGGCTTAATAATAGAAGGGCAAATGGTTGTTGTATCTTTTATTTTTAATTTTTCCTCTCTTTTCTCCCAGAGGAATCTGTATGTAATTTTATAATAAGTACTACAGTCTTTCCTTTTGCCTGATAAACTAAGACTCACCTGCAAGAAAGCGATAGTGTCTGTGGTCTGAGGAATTGCCAAAAGAAACAACTGTTGCCATCAAGTCAATTCTGACTCGAAGTGACACTATAGGAGAGGGTAGAACTGCCCCATAGGGTTTTCAAGAAGTGCCTGGTGGATTTTTACTGCCAACCTCTTGGTTACCAGCCAAAGCATTTAACCACTGCACCACCAAGGTTTCTGACAATGTTCTGCAATGACTAGCGCTTGATCATGTGCCAAGTCATTTCCGGAACGACAGCTCCTTTGATTAAGGGATCAGGAAGCAACATGGTGGAAGAGGAGGGCTTTGGAGTCAAGCAGACCCCACTGAGACCAATGACAACACTGCTGAATCCCCTTAGATACTGTTTCTCCCACTTACAAAGTAGAAATCATAATGCTTTAGAGTATCTCAATTCACTCATTAAAGGAGATAATGACAATGAAAGCATTTCTTTATTTTCACAATAAAGTTGAAAAGCAGGGAAGGCAGGAACAAATCGCATCAAAAACCTAGAAGGTGAAACGAGGTCATGAGAAGTTTCCTGGAATCATCATTATTCTTTATCATTGCGTAGTGCTCCATTGATTATATGTACCATAGTTTACCTATCCATTCTTCTGTTGTTGGCATCTGGGTTGATTCCATCTTTCTGCTATTGTGAACTGTGTTGCAACAAACATTCTGTGCATGTGTCCATTGGTGTGAAAGGCCTTGATTCCGTAGGATATATTCCAAGTAGTGGAATTACTAGGTCAAATGGTATATCTATAACCATTTTTTTAAGGAAGCACCAGATTTCTTTCCAGAGAGGCTGGACCATTTTGCAACCCCACCAACAGTGTAGAAGAGTTGGCTGGAGGAAGGAGAGTGGGTGGAGAGGAGGGGAAAGGAGACTGTTGGGAGGAAGAGACATGTATGGAGCAGACAGGAATGGTATGCTGTCTCCGGGCAGGGAGAGCAGTGGAAGCTGCATATAGGTGGGCATGTAAATTTATACAGGAATGTACATTTCCACTCAGTCATAATTAAAAAAGAAAAAAAAATCCTAGAAGGTGAAGTTCACAAGGGTTGCATGACTTGTGCAGGGATGTGCTGGGGAGAGGAGGCCCCCTTGCTCAACTTCCTCTCAGGTCATCAGAACCTTAGCCCCATGGTCCTTCCACGTTGGCAGTGCCTTCTAAAAAATGGCACATTGCCAAGCACTGAGTTGGCAATAAAAGTATAAGAACAATCCTCACTGCATCATTCTAGTGGATTAATTCATGTATTCTACTCCCTCTCCCTGACTCGTATCATTGTCGTTAACTACTGCCGTCAAGTCAGCCCTGACTCTTGGTGACTCCATTCGTAGCAGAATGAAACATTGCCTAATCCTGTATCATCTTCACGATTGGTTGCAGATAGGACTGTTGGGATCCACTGAGTTTTTATTGGCTGATTTTCTGAAGTAGATCATTAGGCTTGTCTTCCTAATCCATCTTAGCTTGAAAGTTCCAATAAACCTGTTCAGCATTATAGCAACACACAAGTCTCCACAAACAAACAGGTAGTGGCTCTTCACTAGGTACGAATCAAACCCTGGTGTGCAGCGTGGAGGGCCAGAACTCTGCCACTGAACTGCCACTGTCTCCGGTCTCCCTGATAGCCCACAGTACATTTGAGATTTTTGCTGAGGCACCAGTCTTGCATGGCATCAGGTACCATTGCTTCTCCAAGAAGCTTTCTGTGGTCTTAGCTTTTCCCCTATTATATATCTGCTCTAATGATGGATCATCCCATTCTGGTCCTCAAGAAATGGCAGTGAGATGAGTGGATCCTTAAAGACTTCATCATCAGACCAGAGGCACTGGATGAGGCTCTGAGTTTTACTAAAGGGTACTTTAAAAAAGGCAAATGGGGAGCCACTGCCCTTGAGTTTCTCTCTCAGGCTGGCAAAGCAAAGGAAACAATCACTGAACTTCCGGGCAAAACTGCTAATGTCCTTCCAATATCCATGCTGGCAGCTTAATTGGTCAGTGAGAACCCTGACAATCCACAGACCCTGTCTGCCCAGAATGACTTCCCCACAGTTTAGGCTAAAGTGACAAAGTGATTGTTATTCCCATTCTGGTGCCAGAAGTCTTACAGCACACCTTCTCAGACTGCCCGTGGCCCACTTTACAATCTACGGAGCTTGCATTGCTAAGCGAAGCTTAGGATCCTTAGGGTAACAAAGTCACTGAAGTGTTTTGTAACCCAAAATGCACTGCACAGAATTCTTGAGATGTCCTTGGATGATAGAAATAAAATTTTCACATAAATGCCAGCCTCTTTCCCTCTGCCTTCTCACCTCTTTTTTATTCCCCTAATTTGTCTTCACCCTTATTTCTTTCTCTGTTTCTTACTGTATTTGTGCTTGTAGCTTACAATGACCTCTTCCACTTACAGGAATTCATAAGTTTGTCTCATTAGCACCCACATAATTGAAACCAGGCTCTTCCAAAAACTCATGATCTGAATTCAGCCATTATGCAGCACATGCATCCAAGACATTTTTGCAGAACGTGAACGCAGAGGCAGGAAGGGTGGGAGAAAACAGTTAATGAAAACCAACGTGCCCACTCTCATACCTTCCTCCTCCATCTCCAGCCCATGCAAAGAGGGTGTCTGCAGGGAATGAAAACCCACTAATTCATGTTCTGTGTTCTCTAGTTACTCTGCGAGCATGTTGTAAGGATTGATGAGAGAACAACTGAAAAAGCTCTTGAACTTCTTGGCGACAGTCACTTTCTAATAAGATGACCCAATTACCAGTGTTATTTTGAATATTACAACTATAAGAAAGGTAAATCCTTGTAGTACTCTGGAAGGAAGTATAACCTTCCCAGAGTGCTACTGTAACAGCAGCCACACCAGACAGAAATTAGAAGGCTGGAAGAGAAGCTATGAATAGCTTTCACTGATTTTCATCGTCGTTTTCACCTGGCTGTCTTCTTTGTAGCTCAGCCTTCCTTCCATCTTTCCTCCCTTTTCCTGTAACTACTCTGACTATCTCTCTGCTTCTCTCTTGTTCTTTTCTCTCCCCCTCACACATTCATCCTTTGGAAGAACGTCTGGGTATTTCCCCTTCAGCTGGGACAGTAGCTGGAGTTACCCTTACGAGGTCGGTCTAACAATGCCTGCGCCTCCAGACTGTAGGAATTTAAAGATGCATGGTCTGAATGATCTCCCTATCTCTGGCTGAAGCCTAGCTTAGCTGCTTGGAAGTTCCTTTGCTGCCCTGTTGGAGGTTCTTCAGGGAGGCTTAGCATGGCTGTGACAGTTCCGCAGTATACCTCTTTCCCGTCTCTGTTTAAGTGCCTTCATAACATCTCGTCTCACATCTGATTTAGTGAACTTTGACAGACACCACTACAATGTACAGGGTCGTGTGAGGTCTTATGGGAGATTAAGAAGAGTTTCCATCCTGCCCTTTGGACAAACAGTTGTCTCTTGGACTCAGACTCATGGCAACTCCACATGGGTCAGAGTAGAATTACACCATAGGATTTTCTTTTCCTTTTCTTTCTTCTCTCTCTCTCTCCTTCTTTCTTTCTCTCTCTCTCTCCTTTCTTCCTTCCTTCTTTCCTTCCCTCTCTCTCCCTTTCTGTCTCTCTCTCTTTCCTTCTTTATTTTTGTGATTAAGTGAAAGTATACAATCCAAATCGATTTTGCATGCCCACCCTTCTGCAGCTCCTTCTGCTCTCCTTGTCTGGTGACAGCACACTCCTCCTTTTCATTCTATACTTACCATATCCTGCCAACAATCTCCTGTCTCCTCCTCTCCACTCTCTTTTCTCCAATCTAGAAAGAAGAAGTAGGACAGCATTCTTACAAATGCATAGAAACATGAAGTACACACACCATGTGGTCACATTGTATGCCCAAGTCCAGTCGATTTTTGTCTGAAAAGTTGACCTCAGTAGTGTTTTCAGGACAGGGGCAGCAGCAGGTCTAGGGGCCATGCTCCCAGGGGATCCCACAGGCCATCAAATCATCAATTGTGGTCTTTTGGTAGAGTTCTTGAACTGCATCCCTCTTTTTCTCATGTGGCCACAGAGATTCCACATTGTGTGCCCCATCACACTGTCTTTGGTGGTGGCTGGACACCATCAAGTTCTTCTGGTCACATGTTGATACAGCCACCCATTCACATGGGTCCTTCTGTCTCCCGAGCTCTTTTCTCCTCGTGTCTTTATTGTTCTCGGTGATCATCTGTTCTGGATGAGTTGGGACTGATTAGTGTACCACAGACGGCAGCTTGCTAGCTTTTAAGACCCAGACGCTACTGAACAGTATGGGGAGCACTGCACCACAGGGTTTTCAACGGCTGATTTTTCAGAAGTAGAGTACCAGGCCTTTCTTCCATGGTACTTCTGGGTGGAATTAAACTTCCAGCCTTTCTGATAGCAGACAAGCACATTAACTGTAAGCACTACCCAGGGATTAAGAGTTGAGTGAGGGGAATTCTACAACTGTGTGATAAGGAATCAAGTGCTAAGCTGATGTGATTCTCTACCGGAAGTGATCCAAGCAGATGCTGCTCCAGGCAGTCAGGACAATCGGGGTTGGGCTGGAGTTAAAGAGTTATATCTCAGGACAAGGCTGGCCTCTTGGTCATCCGGTGCTGCTGTAACAGAAAACACCACAAGTGGATGGCTTTAACAAAGAGAAATCTATTTCCTCCCAGTAAAGTAGGCTAAAAGTCCAAATTCAGGGCATCCGTTTTAGGGGAAGGCCTTTTCTCCATTGGCTCTGGAGCAAGTTCTTGTCCTCAATGTCTTACCCCGGCTGAGGAAATTTTCAGGCACAGGGATCCCATGTACAAAGGACATGTTCTTCTCCTGGCACTGCCTTCTGAATAGTATGAGGTCTCCAACACTTTACTCCCTTCCTTTTCCTTTTATCTGATGAAAGATAAAAGATGGTGCCAGCCACGTGCCAGGGAAACCCCCTTTACCTGGATCAGGGGTGTGATGTGGGTAAGTGTGTTGCGATTCCACAGTAATACTCCTTAACATCAAATTGCAATCGCAGAATGGAGGACAACTGCCCACGAGTCGGAATCACAGCCCAACCAAATTGATATACACACTTTTTCAGGGGACATAATTCAATCCATAACAACAGGTCTTAGACAAATCTCAATGGATTCGAAGTATGACAAGAGGGATAGGAAGGACACACTCTCCTTTTAGGGAATTAGGACATTCCTGGAGATCCAAGAGCTCTTTTTTCTGCCAATAAACTGAAACCAAACCCACTGTCATTGAGTCAATTCTGACTCATAGAAACCCTATATAACAGACTAGAACTGCTCGACAGTTTCCAAGGAGTGCCTTGTGGATTTGAACTGCTGGCCTTTTTGTTAGCAGCCGTAGCACCTAACCACTACACCACCAGAGTTTTCATTTATGCCAATATGCCATTTCTAACGAAAAAGACTTACTAGCTGAACATGGTACCCAGCCATAGTTGGGGTCTGGGAATTATTCACTCTTGAGGTCCCCAGAGTTTTGTGGAGCTTGCAATGGCTGGGAAGGCAGATTCTGGCCCATAGCAGACTCAAACTCCAGGTATTGCCTGGTCCAGGAATCTTTGTATCTTGGGTATTAGAATTCAGACAGAGATCATCTTTTTCACTTAGACGTAAACTGAGGCATCTGGATTCTCCACCCACCAGAGCATTATTCTTCCAGAGCAATCCATTTTATGATGTCAGCATAAAACACAAGTCCTGACAAACTATCTTTTATCAAAGATCAGCATCTCATGAACATGATCAAATGCCATTAAGTCACCATTAGTTTTCAAGAACAATTTAAAAGTGGCTCAATTAATCTTATGGTCTCTGTGTAAGTGGGTGTTTGAGGGAAACTTGAGTGATGCCAACTTCATTTTTACTTACTCATTGTCATAGTTATCTAGTGCTGCTATGACAGAAATAGCACAAGTGGGTAGCTTTAACAGAGATAAATTCATTCTCTCACATGTTAGGAGGCTGGAAGTCTGAATTCTGGACACGAGCTCCAGGGGAAGGCTCTCTCTCTCTGTCCACACTGGGGGAAACTGCTTTTCTCTTTTTAGCACCTGTTGCTCAATTCCTTGACCATCGTGTGGCATGTGTCTTCATCTCCAGTTGGGCTTGCCTCTTTGATTAATCTACTCTTTTAGAGAGAGAGAGAGAGATGATATGACATGACCTGACATGACATGGTATGGTATGATATGAGATGAGATGAGATGAAATGAAATGAAATGAAATAGAGATAGAGACAGACAGAGACAGAGATAGATTTAATAAACATGACGCGCTAATTCTTCCTCACTAAATAACAAAGAAAACCCATTCCCAGTTGGGTTTATAATGGTAGGTACAGGATTTACAATCCAGACACTGGGGGGACATGACTCAATTCACAACATTCATCAAATAAACCTGTGAGGAGGTGATGGAGCAGTGATATGATTGATTTACACTGTCTTGCTGATCTGGAGATTAGAAATCCTTACATTTTGAACTATGGAACCTAACATACTTTGAAGTAATAAAGGCTTCTGGGAAGGAATTATAATGAAAGTAGACTTTCCAACTCCTCCATTCATTCATTCATCCATTCATTCACACACCATTATCTTTACCAACCTTAAGTTGAGTAGTTCCTGTTTGGTTCCACCACTGCCATCTGCCAAGTATGTACCCAGGCAGAGGGGCAGCTGTCTGGACAATGAGACAAGATAAGTGTTCCTGACACAGGATGTTCAATTCTGGCATTGCACTTATGCCTTTGAATGAAGACATGTTATTTGAAGCTCCCCTAATAAAATGAAAATTCTACACAGTGATATAGAACACCCTCTAGCTAGCAACTGTTTATGAATTCGCACACGTTGGCTTTGCAAAATAAGTAGGTAACACCACTCAGAATGCCACTATAAGGAAAGGAGACATTCAGAGAGTAAGTTTTCACAGAAAAGATGGAAAACATGGGATGCTGGGCACGGGGAGAGGCATATAATGGGTTACCATGAATTGACAGCAGGGGGGATGAAGAAGCAAAGGACTGAGCTTGTATTCAGGGTAGATGGGGGAGGCTGGAGGAGAAGGAGAAGTGCCCCAAACCGGCCACCCACAGAACAAACTACACTGAAAACCATGCTTCTCTAAATGCTTTACTAAGTGAGCCTGCTAGTTGTTAAAAGCAGAGTAATTCAAAGCTTGCTGCATTCCATAGAACCACAGATGTTAGGGCTGGAAGGAATCATAGCCATCGTTTCTCCACCCACCTGTTCAACAGATTTTCAATCCACCCGTGCCCAGTAAGGGGTTCTAACACATTCCTGCACTAAATCAGTCCACAAGGGCCTTCTGGGAGCTCAGTGAGGAGATCCCGTAATTTATCATTGAAACCAGTACATTCTGAGATTGAAAGAGGGGCTGGCTGGACACAGTGTTGGGTAAGGACGCACACCCGGGGGCTGTCCTTAGCCAACCTAGGTATATGGTTGCCATGGCAGCAGTGAGGCAAGAGGAAGTTTCTAGAAAGCTACAGAAATGTAGAAGAGAAAGGGGATGTCATCTCATGGTGCCAACAAACAGTATATACTTCCACACAGTATGCAGTAGATCTATCCAGCAAGACTCAGGAGCCAAGAGCCTTTTTGACTGTACAAGCTACAGTTCTGATCTGGCCTCGGATATGCAGAATGGGACTGGTGAATGTATCAGATGCAGGTCAGGTCAGGCCAAAGCAACCACTCAAGGTGAAGCAAGTGGAAGAAGACTTAGCACCGAGACATAGTCAGAGAGGGAAAGAGCCGATACCAGCGAGCTGCTGGATGTGTCACGCAGTCTCCTTAATACCTCCACTCTGCAGGAGCAAGGAAGGCTCAGCCACCCAAGGGAGTGAGCACGAGGGGAGCTACCTGAGCTCTCCAACAGGGAAGAGCTGAGCCTCTCTCCACATCTATGTGGTTTGGGGCTATGCTGGGTATGCTACCATACTCTCTAACACTCCTGGTGGGGGTAGAAGCCTTCAATTAAATCACCTGGGAGAAGACTAGGGCTCAGCTAGGACAGGCCCTGAAAGAAACTTAGGGCAAATGGGAGAATAACTTGGCCAAAGTCACACGAATCTGTGGCTCAGCTAGTGCGGAAACTCAGGAGATCCCAATCATTCTGTTTCTAGGTACATGAGGTGTTACAATTATAATCTGCATTTTGCATATGAGGAGATGGAGGCAGGGACCCTCCAAGTGTATCAGAAAGAGTCACACTGCCCAGTGAGTGGCAGGAAACCCTGGTAGTATAGTGGTCAAGTGTTCCACGGCTGCTAGTAGTTCAAATCTGCCAAGTGCTCCTTGGAAACTCTATGGAACAGTTCTATTCTGTCTATAGGGTTGCTATGAGATGGAATTGACTCAATGATGCTGGGTTTGGTTTAGTTTTTGGTTAGTGAGGGGCTCACTCTTCATGTTGGGCCTTCACCAGGACCAGCCTTCCCCATCCTGGTGGTATTTGCATGCCAAATTCTTGACAAAAACAACCAATTGATAATGCATTCAAAAGGAACTGTTGTCAGCTAACAACTAATGGTAAGTGTCTAATGCATTTATCTTTCCTGAAATTTTCATATCAGATAGAACTGACTGTGCTTCTTCCCACCTTCATATTTACTCTCTATAGGAGATAATTTCTTAACATCTTAAATGAATAAATTGCCGTGGTTGAAGTTCATGCATTACTTGCAGTTTGCAGAGAAGGATGAATTCCTGGCCTTAACTTCCTATTCAGCAGACTCTCCTTTCTTCCAAGATCTTTTCAGATCTGAGGCCTAGTATCAGACTGGGAACACAAGGACCAGATGACAATCAGAATCCGAATTCCACTGATTCCTCTTCTGAGGAAGTGACAAAATATAAGGAACTCAATTAATGTATACCTTCAATAGTCCAGGCTAGTCAACCTTTACTGACCGAAAAACCAAATCCACTGCTGTCAAGTTGATTCTGACTTATAGCAACCCTATAGGACAGAGTAAAACTGCCCCCTAGAGTTTCCAAGGAGTGCCTGGTGTATTTGAACTACCAACCTTTTGATTAGCAGATGTAGCACTTAACCACTATGCCACCAAGGTTTTCAACCTTTAGTAAGAGGGTGACCAAATCAAAACAAAACCAGCTGTCATCAAGTCGACTCTGACTCAGTCGAATTGTGCTCCAGAGTTTTCCATAGCTGGCGTTTTAGAGGTAGATCACTAGGCCTTTTTTTTACCTATGGGTGGATTGAAAATACCATTTTTTTGCTCAACAGCTAAGCATATTAATATTTGTACCACCCAGGGACTGCTAAGGGAAGGACAAGGTGGATGGAAATTAGGGCTGAGACAACATGGAATGAGAATCTTGACAGTTGACACTTCCTGAAGTCTAGTAGCTAAATGACAAGTGTGTCACACTTCACACTATGAGTGTTACATGGGGCAAAATGCATTTACAGGATTTTTTTTTTTTTTGTAAAGCAATGATCTTCACAACATTATCAGCTCTCACATGAAAGACATCATTATTTCCATTTGGACTTACATTATAAGAACCAATGCTATTCCAACTCCCACTCCTCTGAAAGTGAAAAGGGGAAAGACAGAATGTGTTTCCTTCTCAACTGGCTCCCTAAGCACATTTGATGCTGCATACCTCAAAGTTAAGTTGACATATACGCTACAAGTTCACCAGCAAATTAGTCCTCTGGGTACACAAGAGCCTTGAGTATTCTGAAGCAATTAGTTTCAGAGAAAAAAGAAAGTGTCTCCATGACGGAAGTGATGGAACTGAAGTAGTGGGGACAGCTAGGGTGACATTTTTCCATCAAACAACTTTTTTTATTTCTGCGACGTATTTCTAAGTGATGGAAAATGGCACTGTCTCCGCTGGTTCCATCATTCCGATCTTTTCTAACTTTCGTGTTTATGAAACAAATTGCTTTAAACATGTCAAAGACACTTGAGTGAAGTGTTAGCCAAATTTTAAAAATAAAGATGATTCATAAAAACAGCACTTGTGTTTGTAACTATCAAGATAAAACTTCAAGAAAAGAAAATCACAGCCCTGATTATTTAGGACACAAGCATAAGGTAATCATCTTCAGAAATTAGAAAGAAATCTCTTTTTGCTCTCTGCCTCATTTTCCCTGAATTTACATGGCACAGTAAACCTGGTCTCTTGTGTGCTCTGTCTTTTCTATGTCAATGATTTACTAAAGAATCACTCGTATATTGATTTCTTTAGCCTCTGAATCTTGCTCACATTGTTATGTAATGAGTCCAGCACCTCACTGGTGTTCTGTTCCTCGCTTCCTGCTTCCTAAGAAGAAAGGCTGTATTGCGGCCCGGACATAAGGGGTTATGAGATGGATTTAGCCATTCTGTGATGCCACAGGAATCCAGGTTCTCTAACTTCCTGCCCTATCAGCCTTAATATGTCATCTGGTGTTCTTTTCCTTGGCCTTGGCCTTGGCCTTGGAGCCCTGCAATTGCCAAATGGCTGCTGCAGCTCTGGACGTCATTCTCTCATCAAGAGGATTACAGTTTTATTGTAGGAAAAAAGTATATAAATGAAGACTCACATAAGGTGAGGTCTGAGGTTCCCACTGCAAAGCTTTCAAGTTCCAAAAAGGCATATATTATTCTCTGCAGGCATTCTTTCATCAACAAGGAAGTCCTCTATCACTATTTTTTTTTTTAACGTTCAAATTGTTCTAGAGTTTTCCTTTGGAAGGTTTTCCATTTCGTTCTCAGTTTCTTTGGTTCTTTGTTTTCTGGCACAAGATATTTCAGATTCATCTTGTATTTCTCTGTCCTATTAGAGGATCACAGTGCATCAGAATCAACAGCAATGGGTTTGTATGGTTTTATCCCTGCAATCAACACAAGTTCTTCAGCAGAAAATGGTTTTCTGTTTCTTGGGTTTTTTTAAAGTATAAAGTGGTATTTAGGAACCAAATCTGGGTATTAGGAATGCTCATTTCTACTTTATCTCCTTATGATATTTCTCTGGTGGTGTAGTGATTAAGGGCTTTACCTGCTAACCAAAAGGTTGGCAGTTCAAATCTGCCTAGTGCTCCTTGGAAACTTATGGAGCTGTTCTACTGTGTCCTCCAGGATCATTATGAGTCAGAATCAACTCAATGGCAGTGAGTTTGGCTTTTCAGTTTATAATATTTCTGGATCTCACTTCGTTTATTGCACTTTCTGTTTTTTAGACTCTTTAAAAGGTCTGTGGTGACCCTCTGAGCCACAAACCCTGACTTCCACAACTCTCCTATCACTGAAGTTTCTCCCAGTCCCTAACTGTGGAGACTGCACTGGGTATGGGTGGACAGCCAGCAGTAATATCAGCCAACATGTAAATCCTCAAAATGTGCAAATACTGTGCTTTGTGCTTAGGTTACTTTTCTACAACTGCTGTAACAAATTACCGCAAAGACAGAGGCTTAAAATAAAACAGATCTATAGGGTCATCGACGCATTGGATTTGACTTGAGAGCAATTAATTACAGTTTTGTGGGCTGTAAATCCAGCATGGGTCTCAGTCAACTAAAATCAAGGTGTCAGCAGAATGCTTTCCTTTCTGAAGGCCTAGAGGAGCACCTATCTGCCTTACTCTTCCAGCCTCTAGATTCCCCCAGCATTTCTCACATCAGGGCTTCCTTCCTTCGTCTTCAAAGCCAGCAATGTCAGATTCAGCTCTCAGGTCACATTTCTCTGACCCTTCTTCATCTTAATTTTACTTCTCTCCTACCAGAGCTGGAAAAGATTCTCTGCTTTTAAGGGGACCCTTGTGATTACCTCAGAAACCCTGGTGGGCATAGTGGGTAAGTGCTACGTCTACCAACCAAAAGGTTGGCAGTTCAAATCCGCCAGGCACTCCTTGGAAACTCTATGGGGCAGTTCTACTCTGCCCTATAGGGTCTCCACGAGTTGGCATTGACCTGATGACAGTGGGTTTGGCTTGGGTTTTGTGGTTACCTCGGTGTCACCCAGAAAATCCAGGATAATCTTGTCATCTCTAGGTCTAACCTTAGTCACATCTTCAAAGTCCTTTTTCCCATGTAAGGTGACATAGTCACAAGTACTGGGGGGCTCCGAGGAGGAAATCTTTTGGGGACATTAATAACAAGCTTCAGGAAATGGCATTCTAACAATAGCTGCATGTAGTGATTACAGAGATGATCTGTATTTTGCATATAAGGAAACTGAGACAATCATCTTTAAAGTGGAACACACTTTGGGAGGCAAAAAACATATATAACTTACAATTATATTTATTTTTATCTTTGTATGCCAGCCAAAGCCAAGTGCTGTCAAGTATATTTTATAATTTAAATAATCTACTTGTTAATCTCCTATTAATCTATTTATAATCTATTTAAATAATCTACATATATCATATCGTGTATAATGTATGTATAGAATACACATAAAATATTTTTACCAGTGTTGTTATTAAGCACTGTCAAACTGATTCCAACTCATAGCAACCCTATAGGTCAGAGTAGAACTACTCACAGAGTTTCCAAGGAACACCTAGAAGATTTGAACTGCCAGACTTTCGGTTAGCAGACCTAGCATTTAACCACTATGCCACTAGAGTTTCCATTTTTACCAATAAGAACTACACAAATAAAATGTTGGAAACTGAATTAAATATACATGCAAAATCACATACAAATACATTATTTAATTTTGAATGTATGTATTCAAGGGAACATCACTACCATTCTGCCAAGTATTACCTTTCTCTTCTTACTTCCACTTTACTACCATCTCTAATAAACTATGAAACTCCAAAGATTCTCATTCTGTGATGTCTCTTTCCATAGCTTCTGTCACTTCTTTACTGAAGGCCTTCCTGTTGACCAGCCTGGATTACTGAAATAATCCTTAACTGAGCTCCTCACATCTGGTCTCTTCACTACAGGAGGGTTTGGTGGAATTTCCAGCCTGGACTTTGGCTGGTCCTGCTCTTCCTGGTCCAATGCTGGTCTGAGGTCTGGAAAAGGCTCGGAAGAAGACAGGGTTTTCTAACTGTGAAGTAAATACAGTCAGAAACACATCTACCTCTCCAAATTTTATACAGCGAGTTAATCTAACCACGGCAATTTATTCAAGGTATTAGGGAATTATTTCGCGTACAGAGTAAATATGGAGATGAGAGGAAGTACCAATATTATCGGATATGAAAATTTTAGGAAGAATGAATTCATCAGACTTCTGCCATTAGCTGTTGGCTGAGTTTCATGGAAGGAACTGTCAAATGGTTGTTTTTATGGAATGCAGAGATATTTGCCATCTAAATGCTACCAGGGAAAGCTGACTCAGATGAAACCCCACTATGGCGATCTTTGGGCGACTCAGGAGCACTGAAAAAACTCAGGTACATGTTCAAAGAAGTTTGGAGTTTAAGAGTGATGGCAGTTAGCTAAGACCAAATTCACGTATGGTGCCATTTTCCACAGGATAGGACTTACGTTATCATTCAGGAAATGCCAAATTGTACTCTTTCTACTCACAACTAAAGAGACAGTTAGCAATGGCCTTTATTAAAAATTTCAGGGAAGTCAGTGAGTAGAAAGTTACTAGAGGGAGTGAGAGAATATTGCAACATATCCCAAGGCTTTGGGAAACCTTCCAGAAAAACAATCGTGTTCTCTCGAAAGCATCCACTGGCAGGGTTCCACTGGTCCAACCCGGCATGCAGTTTCTTTACCTTTTAGTGTTTAGCCTGTGTTTGTGGTCTGTTCTGCAGTTTATGTGTTTCACATGTATAAGTCAGACTTGAATACTGTTCTTTTTATGATGCTTTTAAATGTGAGCAATGATCAGCTTATGAAGTAACTCTGAACATTTTTAGTAAGCAAAGTAACATCCATTCACAAATATACATATGAACAAATACAGTGCAAATCACCTTTGCTGGTATGTATGTAACGAAATCATTCCTGACTCTCCTCCCAGTTCACCGCTTTTTCTGTTGCTTCCGTGGGACGTTGGTGTTCTGGTTTGAATTACTGCCTGAACTTGGGTATTTGCTTATAAACCAACAGAGAACAGGCAGTATTTTGGATTGGTCTCAGTATGCCTATGCTTGTGTTCTGCAGATTAAGTAGCATTGCTTTGTTCCTAGTAAACAGCTATCGAGTAGACATCTACTGAGCAGTTATTGGGGATATCCACTTGTAGATTAATCTCAAATGGACTGTATCTTATTCCCTAAAATCAGCCCTGATAGCACAGTGGTTAATAGCTCAGCTGATAACCAAAACATCAGCAGTTCATTGATCTAAAAGCAATTGCTGCTCAGACAATTCTGACTCATATTGACCCTACAGGACAGAATAGAATTGCCCCATAGGAGCTTCCAAGGAGTAGCTGGTCTATTTTGTCCTATAGGGTCGCTATGAGTCAGAACTGCCTCAACAGCAGTGGGTTGTGGATCAAACGGTTTAATGTGTAGAGATGCAAACTCATTTAGTATTTGCTGTTAGATGCTGAATTCAAATACACTGCATTCCGAGTTGAGCATTTTCTTACAATTGCCAATGACTCTTCCTTTTTCTCATTCTTATTACCATGAAATTATCAACCAGAAGTGATGGCGTCAGTGAAAATTTCACCAGTTCATCTGTTTAGCTTAAAAAACAGTCAACTAAGCCTTTGGTCATGTCCTAGCTGATCAATGATGCTTCATTATCTTTAATTGGCTACCACGATATTAGTTAAATGCTTCTTTCTGTTAAGACCTATAAGCATCAGTCTGCTCTCCTGATGGAGAGAACACAAACAAATGGAGTTTAGACTCCACAGAGTTGCCATTTGAAGGGAAATCCAGTTCTTACAAAAAAGAATTACACACCGTGTCGTGTGTATACTTTATGGTTCTGTGCATCCATAGGATGTCATCCTACTGGCCTCTTACTAGAGGTCAGTGGAGAGGGTAGAGAGGAGGGGGCAGGAGATTGTTAAGAGGCCATGACATGTATGGAACAGAAAGGTGGAGTGTGCTGTCACCAGGCGAGGAGAGCATGGGGAGCTGCAGATAGGGGAACACCCAAATTTGAATTGTATTGTAAACTCTCACTCAATAGCAATAAAAAAGGAAGAAGAATTAGAGTCCCTGTGAGATGCAAATGATTACATTCTTGGCTTCTAGTCAGAATGTTGTGGGCTAAAGCCCACTCCTAGGTGCCTCAGAAGAAAGGCCTGGCCATCTACATTTGAAAGGTCCCAGTCACTGGAAATCCTATGGAGCACAGTTATACTTTGACATACATGGGGTAGCCATGAGTGGGTTTTGAGTCAAAGGTAATTGGTTTGGTTTTGTTGTTGTTTTCGAAGAATTAGTTGTGGCACACTCCCTAAAGTTGATTGAAAACATAAAAGAAGTTGGCATCACAGCTATAATTATCACACACCTGGTCAATGATTCTTGTGTTCAGTCCAGACCACGCATTTCCCACCAAATGCTTTCCACTTGCCACTTCTAGAGCCAGTGTGAAGGTGGCAGAATCCCAAGAAGTATGGAAATACCCTTTGCCAGTTAAAAGGATTATGTAATAATTGGGATGAGGTCGGGTGGAAAACTGGTGCATAGTCTGGTTCACAATTATGAAAAACAAGCAAACTAAAACCAGGATAATGAAACCAGTATCTTGACCCTCTCCTTTCATGTCTAGATTCTTGACAGCTGTAACCTTGATTGATTGATAGAATGACCACAGAATTTTGTTTAAATCCATCCCAGAAAAGGTGTAAAGATTGCCCTACAAACAACTGTGATATAGATGATCTTTGTATTTCTAGAAACCATGTTTCTTTACATCTCACAAAGAAATTTTCCCATCTTTAAAGTCCAGCTTCCCAACTGTAGAAGCCAGCTTTTAGGAAGGAGTCGACAGCTCTTGGCTGGCTTGGCATTGTAATTCATTTGTATATCATAGTATAACAGATTTAAACAAACATACTGCATTTCTAAGGAATAGAAGCAGTTTAGCATTATGCTTAGTCTGTCTGTTGAAAGGATTTTATTTATCAACAAGGAAAGTGGGAATGTTATCGCAAATTAAGAGATCTTCAGCACTATCTTGACTGCTCTCTTACTGTCTTCAAACAGCTACCAGAGTGATGCTTTTCTTTCAAGAACTTAAGACAGACCATGTCAGTTTGCTGCTTAAAACACTCTAATGACTTAAAACACTCCAATTATGAATTTTCTCACCAAGTAGAATAAAATCCCAAGCCCTGACGACATTCACAAGACCTCACTTGGCCTCCAGGTTCTCTCAACTTTATCTTCCACTGCTGTCTCCCCATCTTCCACAGCACCGGCACACCAGACTCCTTAAACACAGTCAGCATGCTCCTTCCTCTGTATCGCAGCAATCACTGGGACACTCTGCCCCCCAGCACTCCCCTGGCTTGGCTTGGCTCACCACTTCTCAACTGTCACCTTAACAGAGGGTCCTTCTCTGGCCACTTGCTCTCACGTTAGTGCCCCTACCCCCATCACTCTCTGCATCTTTATGCAGCTTTATTTTTTCATAGCACTTACTGCCATTTGATGTATTACAGATGTATTTGTTCTTTGCCTGTTTATCCCCACTGGACTATAAGCATCATGATCCTTGTTGATGCTGACACTGCTGTATTTTCAGTACTTAGTACAGTGCCAAGCAGGTAAACAAGGCTCGATAAATACCTGAAGATGGAATAAATTCTAGAATTATGTCACATCAACAGCCACCTTCTTCACAACCCATGGGGCCATGGTCAGACATGATATAAGCATAATAAGTTTTCTTTGCTCTAGTGGCAATCAGATGCAGATAATATGACAATACTAACAACTTGCTCAGCTCATGAAATGCCCTTCACATGCTTTATTGTTTAACCCTTACATTTTACAGATGCAATTTCCATTTTACAGATGGAAATAGATTGAGAGGCTGTTAGCTTCACAAACATTAGCTCTTGACCAAATAGACCTAGGATCAAATCATTGTTTTATGACTTAATAGCTGTACAAACTGCAGCTAAACTGAACAAAATGAAATCCTTTGCCATTAAGTCAATTCCAGCTCATAGCTACCCTATAGGACAGAATAGAACTGTCCCCATAGATTTTCAGAGCAGTTTCTGGTGGTTTCAAACTGCTGGCCTTTTTGTTAACAGTGGTAGCTTTTAACTACTACACCACCTGGGTTTCCAGTCTGTGGCTAGTTAATTAAATTCTCTGAGAGCCTCGTTTCCTCATACACAGAATGTCCATAATCACTAAGGCCTACATAGAGCGATGAAATAGTACAGTGCCTGACACATGGCCATGTCACTGCCCCAAGTGTAAAATAAAAGTCACTCTGGGTGTTATAAGCAATGGGTTACATGGACCATGGAATGAGTAAGGAGCCAAGCAGGTCACGTGGTGAGACAACCAAGGAATTAGCAGCAGTAGAACAGCTACCAATCCTGGCCCTGAAGGTACAAGGGAAGAGGAGGTTTTACCAGAACCCAGAAGACATCCACCAGGACCTAGAGTCATACAGGGGCTCTCTGGAAACAGCTGAGAGCCATGGAGGCGACTCAGCCTCTTGCCCAAAGGAGCAAAAGGAGAAGGGGAGAGCCATTCTGACTTTTTCTCCTCCTGCCAAGACCTTTTACTGGTCAAACCTTCCAGAAACCAAGGAGCCAGGGGACATGGCTCCCTGTGAAATAAAACAAGGATTTTGAAGGCTTGGAAAATGGTCTTAAGCATCTAGGCAGTTGGCAGGCCCAGTAGGTCAGCACAAATCATAGTCATTGTCTGTAAGTAGACAACCTACAACTCAAATTCAAATTGTCCAACTTCCGTACCTACAGATCTAAGAAGTTTGATCAGCAGAATCAGCACATCTGTGTCATAGTGTTATGTGACCAACATTGTCTAAATTGTAGAGCATCTGATGATGACGATTTGCTCTTAAAGGCTAAAACTATTCTGTCATTTCTCCAATGTGGCAACATACATCTAGCTAAGGGAGTTTCCAGAGAAGTAGCTTCATGTATATACTTGCATTGCACTTAATCACAGCCTTGATTTTTGGAGAAGGCTCTTCACAAAGTATCATGTGCAATGTTTGAAACTTAATCGTGAGTCTTACAGTTAGTTCAGATAGTTTTGTCCATGGCTCTGTGCCTGACATTTGAAATCACACCTGGCATCTAGGGGACACTCAAAACATCTTTGCTGAAGAATGAACTAAACCTGGGGTCACCTTTGGCTGCACCCCTGTCACTCACCAGCATCTCCTACCTGGCCAAGTCCCCAGTGCTCCTGCTTCTTGCATCTACCCTTCCACTTTGCTTTCCTCAGAGTTGGCCACTGTCATAACTGAGGACACAACCACTTGTCACCTGCGGCTCCCTGACTGGTGTCTCTGACTACCCTCTTAGCCTTCGCATCCATTCTCCATAGAGCAGCTGGAGTGGGTTTTCTGTGGGCATCAGGCCACTTATGGGTTTGACGTTTCTCAGAGGTTCCCATACCATTCCAGCCTCTCCCAAGGATACAGTCTAGCCTCCTTTGCAGGGCATCACAGGTTTCTTGGGCTCTTGCCGTGCTTAGGCCAGCTTCTTCACCTGAGGTTCTCCTTCTTCTCTTCATTTGTTATGCTTTCTTTATTCCCACCACTGGAAAAACTTCTCCCCATCTTGTCCATGCTGAGAATTATGTTCCAAAGCCACCTTCTGTGGGGAGACTCCTCCAAACCCTTCAGGCTCCATAGCCATTTCCTCCTCTGGATTCCCACAGCAGCTAATAGCAGTTACTACTTTGTTGTAAAGAGTGATGTCTCAGAAGCCTCCTCCTGTAATATACACACCATATTCTACATGGACAGTAACCCCAGCAAAGCCTGGAATTCCATAGGTGTGTTTAAAATGTGTGTATCTGCTGCTGAAGGAGCTCTCCTGGTGCTCCCAGCTGAAGAAACTTCCCTATGTCTATGCTGTCAGTCTGCTCTGAATGTTGTCTCATACCTTCACTTTCTTTTCTATCCATGGGCAGAATCCTGGGCTGGCCCTCTTTCTCCTCAGATGTTGGGTCGACCATCTAACTTCTGGGTTTCTTAAAACTAGGAACCACTGTAAACGGGTTTCAAGTGACCTAGAAACCTTCTGAAAGAAAAGTGAAAGAAATAAAGTTAAGGTGGAAAATATGCTTTGAGTAGTACCTATCTTGAGTTTACTAAATATTTATTGAGCACCTACTGTGTCCCAAAACTGTGCAAGCTGCTGAGCATACAAAGTTAAACAACAGTCCTTACCCTTGAGAAGTTTCCCCATAAACTTTACACTGGGTTCTTTAGAGAAACAAAACCAGTGAAGCATCTAAGCCTGAATGAGTGTGTGTGTGTGTGTGAGTGTGTGTGTGTGCACATATATACATACATATGCATATATATATACACATATACATATATATGTATGACCCAAACCCAGTGCTGAATATATACATATGTTTTACATATATATATGTGTATATAAAGGACATGGCTCATACAGTCACAGATCCTGGAAAGCTACAAGTCTGTGGGTCAGGCTGGAAGTTTCTCCTGACTCACACAACGTCAAGGGCTGGTGAACCCAAGATCAGCAGGTGAAACAATAGGCCTCTAGCTCATAGACTGCAGGGGCTGACAAACTTTAAGACTGGCAGGTAAGCTGGCAGCCTGTTTGCTCACAGACTGTGGAGGCTGATGAAACCCAAGACTGGCAGGTAAACTGCTAACTCAAGTCCCAAGAACTGGAGGTCAGATGAACAGGTGCCAGATGCAGGATCCAGAATGAGCAAAAGCTCCAGAACCCCTGCCTGAATGTCTAAACAGACTTGACGTAGTCCACATACCCAAGGAAACACCCTTTCAACTGACTGGCTACTCACAGCAGATCTCATCATGGAAGTGATTACATCATTAGATGACTGTCAAACCACTGAGAATCGCTGCCCAGACGAGTTAACGCACAACCTTAACAATCACATCCAGTTTGTCAGAGACTCAAAATAAACACAGCCAGGAAGCTTTCTTCCTTCAGTAAACATCTGGGAAGTAGATTAGATATGGATATAGATGTTTCCAAAACCCTGATGGCATAATGGTTAAGGGCTATGCCTGCCAACCAAAAGATCAACTGTTCAAATATGACAAGTGCTCCTTGGAAACTCTATGGGGCAGTTCTACTCTGTCGATAGTGTCTCTATGAGCTGGAATTGACTTAATGACCGTGAGTTTGGGTTTGGTGTTTACAGATATTCCACCACTGGTCTATTTGTTGTACTGAGGTGGAGTGTGTGTTGCTACGATACCGGTGTATCAAATACCATGGATGACAAGATTCAGCAGAGCTTTCAGAATAAGATAGATTAGGAAGAAAGGTCTATGATCTGCCTCTGAAAATCAGACAATAAAATCCCTACGGATCACAACAGAATATTGTGCAACGTATCGCTGGAAGATGAACCCCCTACATTGGAAAATACTTCAAATAGACAACGACTACAATAATAGACTCTGTAGTACCCATGAGTGCGAAGATGACCCAGGACAAGACAACATTTCATTCTGTTGTGCATGGGATCACCATGAGTCAGAGTTGACTTGATGGCAGCTAGCAACAACAACCTTCCGTTGGTAAGGCAAGTGAAGAAGACAGGTGCTTGAGGTCTTAAGTGGAATGTCTTTCTTTTGAGCATCTGTTTTTCCTTTACCTTGGCAGCTATCATCCAAGATTTTGTTGCCTAATTGTTTGGATCATTTTGGTGGTGGTGTTGGTTTTCGTAGTCAATAACTGATGTCTCCGAAAGTTACCTGGGAACTTATGTCCTCCCGGTTCCCATGCACTTCCGTTCCAAGACTATTTGTAGAACAAGGTTAGCTTCCCTTTACAAGGCTGCTGTATGCAAGCTTCCAGCTCTGCCTTGTGTATCACGCTGTCATGGTTATACTTTCAGGGCCCATTTGGAAATAGATTGATTATTTTGAACACAAGAAGTGTATCTTGGGGAAAACAAATGAATCAAATGGAAAAATGAACTCGCATCATGAAATTTAACTTCTCAGCTGGAGACATGGTCTATTCCTGGGTTCCTTAGAGACCATTCTCTGATATAAAAATACACTATTAAAGAAATGGTGCAGTTAGGTGGAGTCAGAGCTCAGATTTAAAATATGTTTACATATGACTGGAAAACACTTTCTGAAGGAGCTACTTTAGAGTTGGAAATTTTTATTTCTTGCAGGAGGCTTTTGGAATTGACACCTCGATTGCCACACAGGCATCTTATTCCAGAACTTCAAAAGACTCCTAACAAATGCAACAGGGTCAGTTCAGTCACAGTAACATTCACCGGGCACCTATTGGATGCTAGACAGTGTGATATTCCATAGGGCTATACAAACAATCCAAGATAAGACTTTCAGATCAGTTGAATTAGAAAAATACATATCCAAGTGAATTACTTAAAGAGGAAAGGTTTTGTTTTGGTCTTTTTCAGGCGATTGTTTAAGCTCACAAGACCAGAAGCATATCAATAAGCATAGCACAGGTGGAAATAGTCTATGGCAATGTGCCTAACAGACAGGCAAAGCGAGGTGTCCTGAGTGGCAGGTGTCTTCCATTCTAAGCATCAGTAGGCTAATGGCTGAAAGGCTTGTCTCCTTTTGTGACTCTGTAGTGCCCTGTGACCTTCTCCCCGGCTACTGGGGGACTAACCGCTGCATACAACATTGTGTTGTGTGACTAAACAAATTAATTTTTAAAATGCAGCATATTCCTCCGCTGGGTATTACGTCTGCAGGACAATGAACACTTAGATGTGTAAAAAGAAAAGCAGTAAACAAATTTTCCCCACGGCAACCTGAGCTTCAGGTAGACAGAGTTAACTTGCCTGCCTTGTGAATGATACTAATGTGAAGAAGACATGCAAAACATCCTGACCCATTTAACCAGGACTGGCAAAGAGCAAAATCACTAAATATTATCACCCTCTTCCTCTCAGTTACATGCTAAGGGGACTAAGGCAAGCCTACACCCCTCTGTATTTACGTGTGCCCGTGTAAGGAGAGAAGGGGGGGGCTCAAGGAGAGCCAGTGTGATGTTCAGCTAGACACATATGCTCCAAGTGAATTTCACTCAACAGATAGTGTACTTTTGTGGCCTCAAAAATCATTTACAAATTAAAGTAAGTATTGAAACTAAGAACATACAATGTCTGACAATTAAGTCCACAAACTTAATTGTTCTAGATGCTACATGCCTCTTTGCTGAATATCACTATGGTCACCTTTGAAGTACTTCGTTTGGGAAGCTATATGCTGACAACAGCGCCTCGTCCATCTTCCAAAGGAATTTTGGAATTCTTTCTGGAATAGTCATTGAGCATGGTGGCAAGGTGACAAGTTAGTGAACTTCATTGTATAGTTGTCTATGACAGAGTTTTAGCCAGTAAACAAATAACTGCATTGGAACACGCTACCAACTCACCAGATCTAGCCCCCAGTGAATTTTTACTTTAACGGAAGATAACAAAAACATCAAAAGGAAGACATTTGGATGACATTCAGGATTCCAAGGGTAATAAGATGACAGTTCTGATGGCCATTCCAGAAGAAGAGTTCCAATATTGCTCTAATGGGTGACTAGGCACTGGCATTGATGTGTAGCTTCCCAAGGGGAGTACTTTGAAGGTGACCATGGTGACATTCAGCAATGAGGTATATAGCACTTTTTCTGAGTACACAGATTTAACTGGCAGCCCAAGTAGCTTAACTTCTAGATCAATTGAGAGGACAGTACCAATTTTTTATAAGTGTGAAAGAGTGCAGTTGGTAGTTATACTTGTTTCATGTCTGGTAGTCCAATCTCAAACACTACAGTATTGAAAACAAAATGAGAATCCTCTGTGAGATATTATATTTCTTACTCTTCTTTGTCTTCCTCATATTTTCTGTAACACAAAAGTTGGGGAAGCATGCAGTCGCCATCCCTGTGGGCCTGGAAGGTGGAGCTGTAGCGCAGAGCCAGGGAGCTTCCACTCAGAATCTGGAGAGTGTGGTCAATACCTAGAGTCTGGAGGGCAGGACCATTGTGTAAAATGTCTCAGAGAAGGGAAGATGATTTTCAAAAATTTGAGGACTAATTGTTTTGCTGACTTGCTTATTGCCTGTTTTGCCATCTTTCTCTCATTTTTAACAGAAATATCTAACTTGTGCCAGCCTATTCTGTCATTGTATTTTGGAAACACATAACCTGTGTTCTAGATTTCACAGCTGAAGAGGAGCTTCTGGGTTTTGAACTCGGACTTGAGATTTTTGCTAGAATGTGGTGATATGGTTTTACATGCTGCAAGGATGTGATATTTTAGGGAACAAAGGGTGGAATGTCACGGATTCAATTGTGTTCCTCACAATATCTGTGTAGTAGTTCAACCAGGCCATGATTCCCGATATCATGTGATATTCTTTCCTGTTGTAAATCCCGCCTCTATAGCGATAACGAGGGTGGATGGGCAGCAGTTGTGTTGGTGGGGCAGGACTCAATGTGTAAAACTATTCTGTGTCTGGAGGCAGTCTCTTGAGACATAAAGGAAAGAAGCTAGCCGAGAGACTTGGAGACCTCCTGTCATCAAGAAAGAAAGCAGCGCTGAGAGCTGAGCATGTCCTTTGGAAAGGACCAGGGTGCCTGAGCCTCAGAAGCTTCCCGTCCAGGGGAAGATTGATGGCAAAGACCTTCCTCCAGAGCCAGCAGAGAAAACTTCCTCTGTAGCTGACACCTGGGTTTGGGCTTTTAGCTTACTGGACTGTGGCAAACAAAATTTCTCCCTTGAAAGACATCCATTACCACAGTATCATTGGGTATTTCCATTAAAGCAGCACTGGCTGGCTAAGACACAAAGACAACAGCTTCTCTCCAGACATGAGACCCCTGCAGCAAACATGTGCATGGAGGTTGCCTTCTTGAGCTGCTTCTCATTCACATTAAGCGGAGGCGGACTGACAGACGATCATGGGTGGTGAACGGGTGTTCTTCAGCATCGCCTGCTTGTGCTCTATTCAACACACAAATTCCTGGGGGTGGAAAGGCTGTTTAGCTAAATGAAATGCCATTCTGTCACAACTTCCTCACCCGCAATTCAATCGTGGAAAATTCTTCCCCAGTGCTGTCACTGAGATCATTACACACAGAATTAAGCATAGGGCCATAGAGCAGCTGACAAGACCACGAGGCACTATTAAGCGTGTCATGTCCTGCATTAATAGGCAGCTTTTTCACACGGTGAATAGGAAAAAGTCTGCAAAATGGGTCCCATTTCCTCTACCCCTTTGGAATTAATGGAATTGTTAACTGCCTGCTGCAGCTGTGGTCTTGATATGTTTTTCCTCACAATGGACCATGCCTAAGTCCATCAGCAGTGCTGCTCACACTGCTCTTGTCCTCCCTCAGTCGCTTGCTTACACCACTTTAGAAATGTTCCCAACACTGAAACCTGTTGTAGCCCAGAGACACTCCGGACAGTTCCTCACTGACAGGTCTTCTTTCTCATTGCCCAGTCGTAGCCTCTTTAATCCACACTTGCTTTCATGCATCCGACACATCCACAGCAAGTCATCTCAGTCCTCTTTGCCTTATTGCCTTTTTAGGTTTTTGCTATGAGCAGCCATCAATTGTCTCCAGCTCTCGGCGACTCCACAGACAACAGGAACAAAACCCTTGAAGGTCCTGCATCTTCCTCACATTACCACCATGTTCAAGCCCATCGTTGTTTCCCTATTATGTCAGTTCATCTTACAGAGGGTTTCTGTCACCCTGTCATCTTTCTTCATCAAACATGATGTCCTCTTCCAGTTGTCCTTTCCCCATGATGTGTCTAAAGCACCCAAGTCCAACAACATTCTTTTTTGACTCGCAAGGTTTTCATTGCTTGATTTTCAGGAGATTTCTAGACCTCTCTTCTTAGTTTGTCTTCGTCTGCCAGCTCAGATGAAATCTGTCTACCAAGGGTGATGCTGCTGGTATCTGAAATACTCCCAGCATCACAGAAACACATATGCCACCACGGTACAACCAACTGACAGATAGGTGGTGGCCTTTGCCTCATATCCCAGCAAGTATTCCATTAAGTCTTCTCTTGGTTTCTTTCGTCTTCCCTAATCCGTTTCAGCCCTTTTCTTCTTAACCCTCCATGGAGATCCATGATACAGAGAAAGGAGAACGCCTTTACAATGCAGAGGCCTTCATCTAAGTCCTGCCCCTGCCTCTCCAGTCATGTGATGTTTTGTGTGTGACTTAACCTCATGGACTCTCAGTCTCCCACCTAGAAAAACTTCCTTATGGGATAGTTGTAAGGACCACAGGAGACAAATCAGCATTCCTATCACTTTATTTACATCTCTATGCAAACGGAAACCCTGGTGGTGGAGTGGTTAAGTGCTACATCTGCTAACCAAAAGGTCAGCAGTTCAGTCTGCCAAGTGTTGCGTGGCCTCTAAGTTCACTGTGAGTTGCAGCAGACTGGAAGGCAGTGGTTGGGTATCTATGTGAACAGCCTTGACAACTCTGCACAGCTTCTTTGATACTAAAATTCTCAAACATTTCAGCCATGTATGGCTCATACTGAAATCTACAAAAGCTACAACCACTTCCTGTGTTTGAAATACCTGTCCCAGACTGTGAGGAATTTAACTAGTAGGCTTTAGGGAAACTAAAAATTGACCTAATAGCAATTTAGGTTTTGTTTTTTGTTTTGTTTTGTTTTGTTTAGTTTAGTCATGTTTTTCTATGTGATAAGTAAAACTGGGTGCCAATATTTTCTTCCAAGGCCTTAACTCTTAGATACCAAGTGTCTATAATGACCAAACCAAACCCATTGCTGTCAAATAGATTCCATTCACAGCGACTCTATAGAACAGACGAGAACTGTCTCATAAGGTTTCCAAGGAGCAGCCAGTGGATTCAGTCAACTGACCTCTTGGTTAACAGCCAACCTCTTAACTACCACACCACCAGGGCTCTGTCTATAATAAATCTCCCCTTAAATAAATAAAATATAAAATTCTCTAAGGCAGAAATCAGCAAAGTTTTACTGTAAGAGCCAGGTAGTAAATATTTTAAGCTTTGCAGGCCATATGGTCTCTGTCACAACTATTCAACTCTGTTCTTCTTACATAATAATACACAAACTTTATTTACAGAGAAACAAGCAGCAAGCTACAGTTGGCTCGCAGGTGCTTGTTTTAAGGCATGGCTAGAGACTACAGTTATGACTATCAGTGACTCAGAAAGCCAGAAATTATGGTTAAATGATAGATTCCAGGAGATACTCCTGATAATTCCAGGTTTTTTTTAAAGATTTGGGGTTAATCAATGCCATCACTACTTTCTGGCCCGAACATATTCTTCTAAGAGAAAAACCAATCAGCTCAAGACTTTTGAATCTGGAATAACTTGCCTTTGAAAGCAGGCTTGGATCTACAGGTTTATTGGCAATAGGTGAACCTATCCCAGCCCCCGCTTACCTGGAGCAGAGAAAGAACCACTGAGAGGGATCGGACGTGAAGAATTAACAATAGCATTGATAATAATAGCTTAATTGCTATTTTTTTTAGCTTCCCTTCCCATCACAAACTATGAGTACGATTACCCTCATTTTATAAAATACAGCTAAGTTTTAGGTAAGAGAGGGTAAATAACACACCCAAGATCACACAGGGCTGGGATTTAGATCCAGATGTCACAATACTTTCCTCAGTAAGAGTAACACAGCCTCCCCTGGAACACCTGCCTTTCTTCAGATTTAGAACCAGAGGGAGAAAAGATCTTTTATTTATTTTATCTTTACTTTCCAGTAGTACGTAATGTTTAAAACACAAGCAATATATGCCTCCTGAGTCAGCCACTAGTGTGTGCCAGGCATAAAACACTCTGTCTCTCTCTCTCTATATATATACGTTTTTTAATTTTCAGAACTAAATTTCAAGGATAGAAGGAAAAAGATAGTGAAACGGGGGTAGCAGGTATGTAATAAATATGGCAAGAATGGCTTTCTCCATAGAATGTAATAAGCTCCATGAGCAGAGAACATTCAGCTTTGTTCACTGCTTTAGCTCTTAGAATAATGTCTAGGACATAATAGGCAATGTTGTTGCACAAATAAAAAAATCTTCAGACTGGAATCTTTATGTTATACTGGGTTCAAAGCTAGCTTGAATTAACATGGCTGTTTTTAAAGTGTTTAAATAAGGCAAAACTGAATGAATCTTTGAGATCATCATTTGAAACTTAGTAATGGAAACTAGTGATCATCTTAGTTCTTTCAATGTTCTCAATAAAAGTTGATGTTAGTACAAAGAGGAAGCAAGTTTATAGCACATATCAGGTATGAAGAGTGGCTTTGGATGCTCTTTCTTAGTTCTTCGCTGTGTCCAAAGATGCAAGCTTATGGAATCCATTTTAAAATTTCATTTACCACCCCACCCCAGCACACACACACACCAAGTCTGTCATTATCACATGGATTTTTATCTCTGAAAGTTTATTTCTACTAACTTGTATCTTTTTTAACGTCGTGCATTCTAAAACCCAAGTCATTATTTAGTGGTAACAGCTGCTGGGAGCCACTGTAATCGATGAATTATGCTCTATGGACCTGGCCAGGTTGCTTTGATGTCTACCCTTTGACAGAAATATGGGCTACAGGGAGCAGCAAGGCCTCTGGGAGAAAGGGCAACCCCACTGGCTAATGTGGGCTTGCACAGAGAGGACGTGTACCAAGAATATTCAGGGTTGGAACAAACATACTTTTGCAGCTGTATTTACGTAGGGGCTTCTGCTAAGCCCCATGTGTTACCCAAAGTGCTACCTAGGCTCCTTGGCAGACAATCATTGTTAAATCTTTATTGAATTTATAATAAGTGTACGTAATACTCACTTTTAGTGGTGATTAATACCTCCAACATATAGCAAAACCCTGGAGTTCTCCTCTTTCTCCCTGGTTTACATTTTGAAAATCATTCTTTTCATTAAGATTAAGCATCTTGCAGAATTACTCAGCAGTCACGTAGGTACCACTTTCTTCTTCATCTTCTTTTTTAAATATTTTATTGTGCATTAAGTGCAAGTTTACCATACAAGTCGATCTGCCACACAAACTCTACCCCCTACACGCACACTGCTATGTAACTATAGCTGCTGTCTCCACCTTGTGACCCCTGTTCATCCAGCTGGCTCCTGTCTCCCTCCATCCTCTCATCTTGCCTCTGAACAGGAACTTCTCAGTCAGCCTCACATATATACTTAGGGCAAGATGCACGCTCTCTACAAGCACCACTCTATGTCTTATAGCCTAGTTCCATCTTTGTCTGAAGAGTTGGCTTCAGGGCTACTTTCAGCTCAGGGCTACAAGGGAGTCTGGGAGCTATGCTCCCAGGGGACCCTCCAGTCTGCTGGATCATCAAGGCTGGCCTTTGAATAGAGTTCTAGTCCTGTACAACCACTTTTCTCTCACTACGTCAGGTGCTCTAGGTTGTATTCCCTGTCAGGGCAGTTATCAGTGGTAGCCAGGCACCTTTAGTTCCTCTGGTCTCATGCTGAAATGTAGTCTCCACATCAAACGGCCCATCTGTCTCTTGGGCTCATATTTTTCTCATGTCTTTGATTTCTGACTCAACGGCACCTGGCTTGGCTGGCTTGATATCCTTTATTCTCCTCTGTTCCAAGTGGATTGGGACCAATCGATGCTACTTAGATGACCGCTTGCTAGCTTTTAAGACCCTAGATGCCACTCACCAAAGGGGAATGTGAAACATTTTCTTAAAAGTCTTTAGTTATTCCAGTTGACTTAGAAGTCCCCTGAAACTACGGTCTCCAGATTCCTGCCCCTGCCACTCTGTTTTTCAAAAGTCTTGGATTATATTCTGGAAACCTCTTAGCTTTGGGTATAATCCAGCTGTGCTGACCTCCCTTCTGCTGCGTGCTGTCACTCTCTTCACTTAAATCAATTCTTATGTGCTATCTAGACAATGGTACCCCATCCCTCCCTACCCACCCCACCCTGTAATCATCAAAGACTGTTCTCTTCTGCACTTAAAGTTTTTTTTGAGTCCTTATAATAGTGTTTTCAAACAATATTTGTCTTTTTGCATCTGACTAACTTCACGCAACGTAGTGTTTTCCAGGCGACGCCACGTTATGAGATGTTTCCTAAGCTCAGCATCTCTGTTCTTTGTCATCGCACAGTATTCCATTGTGTGAATGTACTGTAGTTTGTTTATCTGTCCACCTATTGATGGGCACCTAGGTCGAGTCCATCTTTTTGCTATTGTGGATGAGCACTCAGCTTCTTAGCAGGGTTTATTTACAGCAGTACGCTTCCCAAGGAATCTTTGGAAAATCTCAGTAATTGAAGAGGCCAAAATGTAATGTTAGTTTGTTTTAAATTTGGAAGCTTCTGCTGAAGTGAGTAAGTTTTTCTTTTGAAGTTTCTTCTGCTTGCAACCTAAATAATTTTCAGGCTTACTTGTATCCTGTCTTTATTTATTTATTTATTTATTTAAATCAAGAAGAATTAAATGTGTGTAACACTTTGGAAGAGTTTGTAAGGAGGGATTTTCCCCCATTTAAAATACCTCTGCATTTGATTATCCTATAAACAGGGAGGTAGAGGTTAAAAGCTTAAAGAAAGCAGGGGGGTTGACTTTCTGTACAAAATTTCAGGAACCTGATCACAAAATTTAGTTCTGACATTAACACCGTGAAACATGAACTTGGTCCAAAATGGAAGCAGTAAAGAGGAATAGGAGTTGCAGTGATACAAATTTCTGCATGAACTCTGATGAGCCTGAGAACACACACATCGCCCTGATGTTTATTCTTCTATTAAAGGAATAGATAAAAAATTATCAAGTGTCTCTGTTGAATCAGGGATTGTGTGAAAAGCACCTTACATCTATTATGACATTGATCTTTCCATGAGACAGTAGATTATGATTCTCACTTCCTGATGAGCAAAAAAGGAACAAAAGGAAGATTGGTAAATGTTAAGTAGCTTGGCGTGGCTGGACAGGGTAAGAAGCAGCAGAACCAGGACTCAAATCCAGATAATTTGCCTCTGAAGCCTGAAGTCTTACATTGGCCCATAAACTCGCTAACAGGATTGACAATAAACACATTTTAGGTTTAATATGAAAACAGCTATATAGGGGCATTCTTTAAGTATAGTCCTATTACAAGCTGTATCATCACAAACGAATATATATGTGTGTGTATATATATTTGTATTCAGAATAAACAAAAGCCAATTGTCTTATGGCCCTGCAAGCATAGTGTCTGACTGTCTTAGTTGCCTAGTGCTGCTGTAACAGGAATACCATAAATGGGTGGTTTTAACAAACAAATTTATTTTCTCACAGTTTAGGAGGCTAGAAGTCCAAATCCAAGGTGCCAGTTCTAGAGGAAGGTTTCCTTTTCTTGTTGGCTTGGAAACAAGATCTGTTTCTCTTTGAACTTCTGCTCCTGGGTAATCTTCATACAGTTTGACATCACTCTTTTATTTCTACTTCTTTTAGTCTTTTTTGTATCTTAAAAGAGATTGATTCCAGATACACCCTTCACTGATCTGGCCTTGTTAACTTAACAAAGACAACCTGTTTTCAGATAGGAATATAATCACAGGCATAAAGGTTAAGATTTACAGCACTTACTTGGGGGAAACATAGTTCAATCTGTCATAGTAACTAAAATGACTCTTATCCAATAAAACAAATTCTAACTCTTTAAAGGGTAGAATTTAGGGAAGATGCTAACCTTACAGCACCCTATAAACTCTGTTTTTTAAAATTGTCTAAATAAACAACCAAAAATTCCTGTAAGTACATATATGTATATATATATACACACACATATATATATATATAGTACAGATGACAAATCTGAGACTCAGAAAAGTTGGAAAACATGTCTAAGATCATACAGCTAGTTGACAGCACAAATGGAATCCGAACTCAAGTTTTCTGATTCTAGTATTGTACCCTTCAGCCATAAAATGACAAGAGTGCGAACAAAAGTGGTCTGAGAAATACACTCAACACTGTACTTGCTCTTTCTCCACCTAGGTCAATATCCTCAGGCAAACAAGGGAACTTACATCCCTGTTCCTGTTGTCCCAGAACTACAAAGGGGAAAGTGGGGAGCCAAAGTTGTCCTGACAGAGGACAGGTCCGTCCGGCTGTCTATCCAGTCATCCCCGGAATGCATTGTGGGCAAGTTCCGCATGTATGTTGCTGTCTGGACCCCTTACGGCGTACTCCGCACCACCAGAAACCCAAAAACAGACACCTACATCCTGTTCAATCCTTGGTGTGAAGGTAAGGGGTGGGGGTGGATTGTTCTCACGAATAACAATAGTTCACATGTTTTCAAAGCATCTGTTCTTTCGGGAGGTATCAGGATGGTTCTGGAAGATATTTCCCTTTCCTACATACATTGTTTTCCATTACTACAAAAGGAAGATATTATGCTATATCTGTCCTTTGTGCGCATAGATGAGGATGAAACCTATATATGTGAAGGTAAAGCTTCCACACAATTATTCCAGAAATTCATCAAAGGTTACCCAAAGCTGTGCAATTTGTTGACTGTGGAAATACATGTTGATTTCCTATCTTACATGTGTACTATTGCCCTGCTAAACAGATTTTAAAAAAGATTTATTAGACTTGACTTTCAAAACAGTTAGGATCCTTAAGTCTGACTGCAGAGGAATACAATAAAGTCTACTTTGTCCATCACGAACTTGCTTCAGTATCTCCTCATTCAGCACCAGGAAGCCTAAATGTCTAAAAGATCCTGTAAGTTGTTGATACACATACCTGTTGCCACTGATTCAATTCTGACTTGTAGCAGCCCTATAGGACAGAGTAGAACTGCCCTATGCGATTTCCAGGGAGCACCTGGTGAATTCAAACTGCTGACCTTTCGGTTGATAACCATGGCTCTTAATCACTGTCCTGCCAGTGTTTTGATTTATAGGGACAGCGGCTGCAAATTTCAAAAGTCATACATCTGAATGTTCAAACATGTAGCTTGGTTTTAATTATAATACAGCTTAATCTCTACTGCTATTTTGAGTCTTCTGTCTGTTGCAAAAGCTTAGTCTAGTTATATTCAAATACACAAAGTTCAGCAAATTTTCTATGAGTTCAATTTAAAATCTCAGTTGCACTCAGAATTTTCTCCCCATCCCCATCTCTGTCCTCTGCTGTGATCCCTTCACTTGTCCCAGTACCTGATATGGAGGCAAATGTCAGCTCCAGACTGAAGAGGATGTCAATGGTACAGCAGCACTGATGGTGGAGGATCCATGTTTAGACATTAGAAACAAGCAGTGAAGCATCTAAAAGCTGAAGTAGAGACAAGAAACTTCATATCATCCCAGGCCAATGCATTACTATCCACTGTCTTTCAAAATGTCCGTCTTATTGCTGATTTTGAATGACTCTTATCTGTGAGAGTTGTATTTTTGATCAGATTGATCTGATCTAGATATAGACAGTAAATGGACAACAACATTTTCTATTTACGTATAACATCAACCTGGATCAAATTGCCCTTGGCTTTGAATTATCCTTTCAAATAGTGTTCACAGATGGCACAAGCTAATCCTATACTCTCCACCCACCTACCCCCATTATCTTATACCTAACACTCCTATCTGTGAAACACAGGTTCAAGGTTAAGAGCAATGTAAGACGTTGTCTGGGCCTGGGCGGTTCAAAGGTAAACAGAGATGAGAGAAACTGAGGGGAGTGGACGCCTAGAGGTAAACTGAGATCTGGAAAATGTTAAACTGAGATGTGTCAACACCCGAGTGGAAATGACAAGTAGTTAATGAAATGTGTGCATCTGGAGGTAAGTATTAGAGATGGAAATTTGGGAGTTAGTCACATGCAGGGAAAGACTGTAGAAACAGAAAGAAAGAAAAGACAGTATAGAGCCTAAAGACGACAAAGATCTAAGCCTTACTTGAGGCCCTGGTAGTACAGTGGTTAAGAGCTCAACTGCTAACGGAGAGGTCAGCAGTTCAAATCCACCTTGGATACTCTATGGGGCAGTTCTACTCTGTCCTATAGGGTCAATATGAGTCAGAATTGACTCAACAGCATCCCCTAAGGCTTAATCATTTAGTATTCTGGCAGAGAAGGAAGCAGCAAGGGAGACTGGGATGGAGGAGTATGGAGGAGGTGGTCCATTGTAAGGGAATCATATTTTAAAAATCCATACCTAGGAAATAAATAAATCAGGAGTTTATTATTGACTTTCTTTGCATTATAAAAGGAAAGCCACAAGCTTCATATAACCACCCAGCACCCTAGGGGATTGAAAGAATAATATGATTTACTCAGGCTTTGGTTTGTTCCCAGCTTTTCTGAATTGCATTGTCTATGTAAGATGCAGTACCTGTCTACGTATCTTTCAGCTTACATGGGTAGTTTCCTAGATGTAAAAGGATTAGCTGTGTTACCTGACACAACTGACTTTACAGGAGAACCAGTCAGGAGGTAGACAGCCCCATAAACCCTGACTTAGGAGTGAAATCTCTAGGCGGATGGCATCCAGGGGCCAGGAGAAAAAGAGCAGAAGTGTAGCTTTTCTAGATTCCTGGAAGAAGAGTGATGTTTACAGCAAAGTCTTCTGTTGGAAATGAGGAATGAGGAGGGTATTTGAGGGACAAGATTTAAGATCTTGTTGGTGTTAGGTGCTGTAAAGTCAGTTCTGACTCATAGTGACCCTGTGGGTTGGAGTAGAACTGCCTGATAGAGTTTCCAAAGGAGCACCTGGTGGATTTGAACTGCTGACCTCTTCATTCACAGCAATAGTTTTTATCACTTTGCCACCAGGGTTTCCAAGATCTTACTTAGGGAATGGAAAGTGAACTTATTTTAGAAGCAGCACAGGTGGGTCTCTGTTCCTCAGAACCCAGGGATAACTGCCATTATCCCTTTAGCTTCTTAGCCAGTGAAAATCTAAACAGTTCTGCAAACCTGTGGAGATTTCTGTCCTTATGGCTGTATTTGCTTCTGGAAATCTAATTTCACACAGTACTGAGACCTATGCCAATCCAGGAAAGAAACTCAACTCTTCTTCACATTCAGGAGCGGGTAACAAAAACAGTCACAAAGAATCTGTGAAGGCTGTAGGTGTTAATTGCGATTTGATGTACGATGAGAAGTGGAAAGGTTTACCCAGTGATCCTCAAACTCGGTGCACATCACAGCCACCTGGGGGGCTTGTTCTCACATATTTCTGTGCAGCACCCAGATTGAATGGAAAACCTGATGGCCTAGTGGTTAAGTGCTACAGCTGCTAACAAAAAGGCTGGCTGTTCAAATCCATGAGGCACTCTTTGGAAACTCTCTGGGGGCTGTTCGGTACCCTGTCCTATAGAGTAGCTATGAGTGAGAATCAACTTGATGGCAGTGGGATTACCCTATATGGAAACCATGATAGTGTAGTGGTTGAGTACTACATCTGCCTACCAAAAGGTTGACAGTTCAAATCCTCCTGGCACCCCTTAGAAACTCTATGGAGTAGATGTACTTTTTCCTATAGGATTTCTGTATGTTAGAGTTGACTCCATGGCAGTGCATTTGGTTATTTTGCACCCAGATTGAGTAGGTCTGGGGTGGGGCCTGAGAATTTGCATCTCCAACAAGTTCCCAGAGATGCTGATGCAGCTGGTGGAGGACCAAAGATAGAGAACCACAGTTCTGTGTAATAAACAAGAATAATTAAAAACATATATATACAGGAAACCCTGGTGATGTAGTGGGTTAAGTGCTATGTCTACTAACCAAATGGTCAGCCATTCAAATCTGCCAGGCATTCCTTAGAAACTCTATGGGGCAGTTCTACTCTGACTTGCAGGGTTGCTATGAGTCGGACCCAACTTATATATATATATATATATGCATATATATATAAGTAAAATGCATTCTTCTTAAAATTTCACTGAATCATCCTTCTCTCGACTCTCTTGCTGTCCTTCAACCTCTTTGTTCTCCAGACTCTCCCCTCCAATCCTCTCTTAGGAGCAGATTCTCTTTATTCTTTCATGCAGAGGAGTTCAGTCAGCATTTTTATTTGTTTGCTAAGTTCTTTGAAACCACCAGCCACTCACTGGAAACCCTATGGGACAGTCCCACTCTGTTCTATAGGGTCACTATGAGTCAGCATCAACTTGAGGGAGATGGGTTTGGTTTTGGGTTTCTAACAATCATGCCTTTGGGGTTGAGTGCTTTTTCAAGATTGTGCCTTCCAGAAAAATTCTGTCCACTTTTAAGGCAGTAATTTTTTTACCTTCTAATATTACCATGGAAACCCTGGTGGTGTAGTAGTAGCTAAGTGCTCTGTCTGCTAACCCAAAAGTCACCTGTTTGAATCTGCCACATGCTCCTTGGAAACTCTACGGTGCAGTTCTACTCTGTCCTATAGGGTCACTGTGAGTTGGAATCAACTCAACAGCAATAGGCTTACTTTGATAACATTACTGTGTATATAGATGTCCCAGGATTACTTATGAAATGGGAAAAAAGCAGTCATCTCCTCCTCCTCACTGTTGGTACCCCCCAGCCTAGCAGTCAAGGTATAACCTGAAAATGAAACCTGTGTGAAGAACCGCCCCCCCGTCGTCTGCCGGATACACTTCATCTGACAGTCACTTGCAGTTCATGCTTGCTCACGCTAGTTCATAACGGGGGACTCATAGAGATACAATCCTACAGCTGAAAGGTAGGTAAAAAGAGCAACAGGACCATAGCCCGAGTGGAAAAGAAAACACGAGAAGTCAGTCCTCACAAGTCATCGAAAGAGAAGGAGGAAAGAGAATATTAACAGTGAGGCACACACGCAGAAGTGAGGTCCAAAGTGGGAGAGGACACAGGCCTAGAAAGTACCAGCAAGGAGAGCACTTATTGATGAAGCATGTTCAGCTGTGCTCCAGGGGGCCTTCCAGCCTGCTTTGCATTCATAGGCCATTTATTCTCCTTAATCACTAAATCATTAAGGGCAATCAATAGCAATACCATTCTAGTCAGGGCAAGGGTGGATGCAGACAGAATTATTGGTTGGTTCTTTTCTTTTTCTCTTTCTTTTTTAGAAATGCTAACTAGGCTTCAGGTCCATTCCACCAGGGCACTGGAGACATAACTATGCCCACAAAGGTAGTAAGAGTGAGTTGGGCATTTGTTGTAAAATCATCTTGTCTTTCTGACCACTCAGGTACTCTGAATAATCCAGTATTTCACTACTTGAACTCAGTTTTTCAGATTGGTGGTTTAGCATTAGTGATAGACAGTGGGCTCTGAAATTGCTGACATGCCTAATACTCTGAGCCGGTAATCAGTTGTTCCACTCAGTTCCTCATCAGTCATTTTCCCAGTGATGATGTGTTTCCCCCTACCCTACAAATAACTGAGTTTCCCTTACCTCATTGTTGGTAGCTGCTGTCCAGTCAGTCCCCCGACTAACAGCAATCACATACGCAGCGGACCATTGTGTTTCATAGAGTTTTCATTGGCTGATTTTCAGCAGTAGCCTGCCAGGCTTTTCTTCCTAGTCTCTATTGGTCTGGAAGCTCTGCTGAAAACTGTGGAGCATCACAGCAACATGTAAGCCTCCATTGACAGATGAGTAGTGGCTGCAGATGAGATACATCAGCTGCCAAGAAAACCCGGGTCTCCTGCATGGAAGATGGAACTCTACCACCGAACCCCCACAATCACTAGCAGGCACATACTTGATGTTAATAAGTGTTTTTCATGAATTACTGATACTTTTCTATACATACTTCATAGGTTCAGTACACCCTATAATCACAGATAAGTTTTAAATGTAATCTCCGCTCTTAGTATCTTGAAAAAAGTTAAAGTCATACGAGGAATGCCAACAAAGTTCACAAACTCATCCTAGAAAAGGAGATATACAGTTTATTGCTGAATATCACTATGATCGCCTTCAAGGTGCTCCCCTTGGGAAGCTATGCACCTACACCAGTGCCTGATCCACCCTTCGAAGCAATTTTGGAACTCTTTTTCTGGAATGGCCATCAGAGCTGTCATCATATTATTCTTAATGTCCTGAACATCATCTGAATGTCTTTCTTTCAATATTTCCTTTATTTTCAGGTGAAAAAGTCATTGGGGGGCAGATCAGATGAGTAGGGAATGTGTTCCAATACAATTATTTGTTTACTGGCTAAAAGCTCTCTCACAGACAACTACACAATTAGGTTTGTGAACTTGCCACTGTGCACAGAGGCCATTCTAGAAAGAGTTTTAAAATTGTTTTGAAGGATGGACTAGATGCTGGTGTTGGTGCACAGCTTCCCAAGGGGTGTACTTTGAAGGTGACTGTAGCGATGTTAAGCAATGAGATATGTAGCACTCAGAACAATGAAGTTTTGCAGACTTAATTGTCAGACCTTGTATATTATGTGTGTGAGTGTGTATGGGTGCATTTAGATTTCTCTCTTAGCATCTGACATCAAATTAACATCTAGTGCCTCCAGCTTTTCATTCAAAGTGATTTTTGCATTTGCCTTTAAACAAACAAATCAGTTTAATTTAAAGAAATCAATAAACTTCTGTTACCTTGGGTGCTTTGAATAGAAAATAAATATGATCAGTTTGTGTTTTAGACCCTTTGATATAGAAGGGAGTAATTTCCTTAGGACTCATATTTCTAGATAATAACACCCAATACCTCTTCTCTTGGAGGCACTTAAGCCCTAAACAAAATTTATTTTCAGTCTAGAACTATTAATTTATTTAATCCACAAAGATGATAATGTATAGTCCTTCTATGCCCACAACATACACAGTGTGTACCCAAGCACAGAGTCCTTAACTGGAGCAAATAAATGCACTCAGCTGCTAACCAAAAGATTGGAGATTTAGGTATATCCAAAGGTGCTTAAGAAAGGCCAGGCAGTCTACTGACAGAAATCAGCAGCTAAAAAAATAAAAAAAGAAAATCCTATCAAGGCCATCAGGAAACCTTGGTGGCATAGTGTTTGAAGTGATATCTCTGCTAACCAGAAGGTCTGCATCTCAAATCCTCCAGGCACTCCTTGGAAACTCTACGGAGCAGTTCTACTCTGTCCTATAGGGTAGCTATGAGTTGGAATCAACTTGACAGCACTGGGTTACAGAGGACATCAAGGTCAACTGGCATAGCTAGCTTTTTTCCTAAGACATTGTTCTACATCTCATATTGGTGACGGTGCCTTGGGTCCTAAAAGTCAGCAAGCTTCTATCTCAGGAACACCAGTTGGTCCTAGGCCACCTGGAGCAGATGAAAACCGAGAACACCAAAGACATCAGGAAAATAAGAGCCCAGGAGACAAAAGGGTCCATATGACTGGAAGACTACATCAGCAAGAGACCTGAACTGGATGGTGCCTGGCCACCACCAAAGACAGCCTGCTAAGGGACACAGTGTAGATTCCCTGATGTAGCATGAGATAAAGAGGGTTGCAGATCAAGAACTCTATTAAAAGACCAGAATTGATGGTCTGACCACCTGGGGAGGGTCCCTTGAGAATATGGCCCCTGAACTTGCTGCTAACCCAGAGCTGAAACCAGTACTGAAGCCAAAACTTCAGATAAAGATTAGACTGGACTGGATTGGACACAAACTGATGCAGGTGGTGTGTGTACTTTATGGTTTAGTACACACGTGAGGCTGTCCAACTGGTTTGCTTTTAGAGAGGGGAGGAAAAGGTGGAGAGGAGGGGACAGGTGTCAGCTGAGTGGATACTAGAAGAGTGGAGTAGATGAGTGAGTCGTCAGTGTGAGGACAGCAGATAGAGCTGCAGAGAGGTGGGCGCTTGAAGTTTTGTATAGCAAATTGACTTGGATTGTAAACTTTCACTTAATCACGATAAAAAAATCAGAAAGAAAATAAAACTCTATGGAGTCTGGTTCTTCTCTGACACACATGGAGCCACCGTGAGTCAGAGTCACCTCAATAACAACTGGTTTTGGGGTTTTGTCTATACATGGTTTTGTCATCGAGTTGATCCTGACTCATCACCACCGCATAGGATTTCTAGGCTATAATTTTTATAGGAGCAATTTGCCAAGGAGTGCCTGTTGGGTTCAAACCACCAATCTGTTGCTTAGCAGCCAAATGTTTAATCATTACACTACCAGGGTTTCTTTACCTATATTCGTAGAACAAAATATCATTCATTCATTCACAAACATTAAGGGTCAATGCTAAATTAAGTACTAGAACTATGACAACCAAATAAACACATTCCTTGTCCTTACAGAGCTTCTAGCAGAAGTTTTACAAATGAGATACTAATAAAAAAGATAATTACATTTGTATTCAGTACTGAAATTACATCAGGGAATAACAAGCACCTTAAACAAGGACATCTAACCTAGAGGAGAGAAGCATATCAGTGGCTTATCTTTGTCTTCGCTGAAGCTCTTAGAATAGGGCTTACCTAAAATAGTGGTAAAACAAAAAAACTCACTGCCGTTGAGTCAATTCCAACTCACAGCGACCCTAGAGAACAGAGCAGAACTGCCCCATAGAGTTTCCAGTGAGTGCCTGGCAAGTTTGAACTGTTGACCTTTTGATTAGCAGCAAGTAGCACTTAACCACTATGTCACCATGATTTCCAAACTAGTAATAAGCCAAATCCAAACCCACTGTCGTTGAGTCAATTCCAACTCATAGTGACCTTATAGGTCAGAGTAGAACTGCCACATTGAGTTTCCATGGAATGCCTAGTGGATCTGAACTTCCAATCTTTTGGTTAGCAGACATAACACTTAACCACTATGCCACCAGGGTTTACAAAATAGTAATAGTAAATAAACGGCATCTTTCTATTTAAGAAGGTAGTATTCATTGTTCTTTCCAGGATCTGAGTCAGGATCCATTGGAGTAGTTTTGTTGCATTGTAGTCAAAAGGAGCCCAAAGTGTTCTAAGTAAATATCCACTTCCATGGCATGTAGATGACCCCAGGAATAAGACCACAAAGCTGCTGATGAGATATGTCTGGAAGGAGCAGAGCTGAAACACTCTAACCCAGAATCACATTCATCTACCAGTTCATGGGGTTTATATCTCCTTGTATCTGGAACTTTTTATACTTTCTGGTGTTTTCTCCTCACCGGAGTCTACCTGCATCATGTTTTCAGAAAACAGGGTTCTTTATCTCACTCAGCCTAGCACAGAGCCTGGCATGGAGCTGATGCTCAGTGTTTACAGAAATGAATAGATAGATCATTGAAAGTCTGAGAGACAGGGAGAGGATTATCAGTTTCATAATTCAAAAGAAAAAGCCAGCTCCCTCATGTTACATAAATTTCTGAAGGTCATACAGAAAATTAGGAAGCAAGCTGGACCAAAATGTGGGTATCCTGACTTGGTCAGGGTAAGCTGTCTTCCATTTAAAACCACAGTCAGTGGTATCAAGCGTTGTGCAGCCAGAGAAATAAGAATTTGATGTCCAGCCAGGATGTATCTATGACATTCTAATCAAGTTCAGAAAGTCCTGCCATTAAGGTAAATAAACAAATAAAGCCAGGTTGAGATCTATAAGATCAAATGAAATTTTTGTGAGCAAACTTTTTTGTTTTTAATGGAGTCAGCAAGGGCACAGATTCCCTTGGAGAATACATGTTAAGCAAAGAAGCTCTGACATTTTCTTTGTAGAATTGCTTCATGAATAATAGTCGATCTTTTGAAGATATTTAAGTACACTAAAAAGTCCTTAACCAGCAAAACTGCCAAATTAGCACACATCAAATAAACTTCCCAAGCCAGTATGACCTATAATGCAATACAACATGTCTGCAGGGGATGTAAGTGGTCCAGCTCTTTAAACAACCTTTTGCCCATGTTTCACAGACTCATTCCCTTCCCAAGTGCATGGGTTTTGAGGTACAGCCTCCAGAGTAGCTCTGTTAAGTCATTTCAGGACAGTGGTGCCTTTGAATCCTTTCAGAATAAAGTGCAGATTCTGGAAATGCCATTCCTCAGCATACTGAAGTATTGCAAAATTGCTATAAACAGGAAGTGACTCTTAAAGGGCCCACAGAATCCCCCATCTGCTGTAGATCCCAGCCCCTTCTCATTTCCTCTGAGATGGAAAAGCACACCCTGATGACACTTGTCTGGAGTCACATTTGTTGGGCAGATGTAGGCACCTCCTCAAAGAGTGAATACCCTCACCCAGCATGGCTTCTCACTTTGTCTCACTGTCGTTTTGTTGGTAGGTACCCTAGAGTCACTTCTGACTCACAGCAGAACTGTCGGGTACGACACTATCCTCACAGTCGCTGCCATGTTTGAGCCCTTTGTTGCAGCCACAGTGACAGTCCATCTTGCCTTGGTTATCTAGGGCTGCTATAGCAGAAAGACCACAGGTGAATGGCTTGAACAAAGATGAATTTGTTTTTTCATGGTCTAGTAGGCTAGAAGTCCAAATTCACGGTATCAGCTCCAGAGGAAGGCTTTCTGCCTGTCTTGGCTCTAGAGGAAGGTCTTTTTAATCTTTCCTGGACTAGTAGTCCTGCTTTCAGCACTCAGCACTGCTTTCTTGGTGTTATGAAGTCCCCAAGTCGTTCTCCTCATGTTTCTCTTTTATGTCTCCAAGGGCAACATAATTGCCATTAATCTATCTCATTGCATCACCTTGTTGGGGTTTACAACACATAGGGGAATTACATCAGAGGACAAAATAGTAGACAATCATACAGTACTAGTATCGTGATCTAGCCAAGTTGACAGATATTTTGGAGGGACGTAATTCAACCCATGACACATTTCATCAAAGATTCTTTTTCATGGATCCTCTCTCTTATCAAGCGTGATGCCTTTCTGCAGGTGCTGATCGCTCGTGATAACATGTACAAAATACCTAAGACAAAATACCATTGTCCCGACTTCCAAGGAGCACTCTGGCTGTACTTTTTTCAAAACAGACTTATTCGTTCTTCTAGCATTCCTTGGTATATTCAGTTTTCTTCATCAATTCCATAATTCAAAGCTATCATCTTCTCCAGTCTTCCTTATTTATTGTCCCATTTTACACACATATGGGGCAATTGAAAACACGTGGCTTGGATCAGGACCACCATAATCCTCAAAGTGGCACCTTTGATTTTGAATGCTTTTAAGATTTCCTTTGCAACAGATTGGCCCAGTACAATGTCCTTTGATTTCTTCACTGCTCCTTCAGTGGGGCATCGATTGTGGATTCAAGTAAAATGAAATCCATAACAACTTTAATCTTTTCTCCATTTATCATGATGCTGCTTATTGGTCCAGTTGTGAGGATTTTTGTTTTCTTAATGTTGGGATGTCATCCATACTCAAGGTTGTAGTCTTTGATCTTCATCAGTAAGTGCTTCAAGTCTCCTTTGCTTTCACCAAGCAAGGTTTTTTTGTCATCTGAGTTTCTCAAGCTGCTCATGAGTCTTCCACTAATCTAGAAGTCACATTCTTCTTCATATAGCCTAGTTTTTCAGATTACTTGCTGAGCATACAGACTGAGTAAATATGGTGAAAGGATGCAACCCTGACACACACCTTTCTTGACTTGAAGCAATACAGTATCTCCTTGTTCCATTCAAAAAACTTTTTCTTGGTCTATGCCCAGATTCTTCATGAGCACAATTAAGTGTTCCGGAATTCCCTTTCTTCATAATGTTAGCCATAATTTGTTATGATCCACACAGTCAAATGTCTTTTCACAGTCAATAAGGCACAGGCAAACATCCTTCTGGTATCTCTTGCTTTCAACCAAGATCCATTAGACATCAGCAATGATATCACTTGTTCCATGTCTTCTTGTGAATCCAACTTGAGTTTCTGGAAGTTCCCTGTCAAGATACTACTTTTTGCTTTCAACCAAGATCCATTAGACATCAGCAATGATATCACTTGTTCCATGTCTTCTTGTGAATCCAACTTGAGTTTCTGGAAGTTCCCTGTCAAGATACTACTGCAATCTCTTTGAATTATCCTCAGCAAAACTTACTTGTGTGTGATATTAAAGACAATGTTCAATAATTTCCACTTTCTATTGAATCACTATTCTTTGGAATGGACACAAATATGAATCTCTTCCAGTCAGTTGGTCAGGTAGTGGTCTTCCAAATCTTTCAGTACTGAATCCATTTGTTGAAACATCTTGTTGATATCGCATCAGTTCTTGGAGGCTTGGTTTTCAACAGTGCTTTCTGTGTAGCTTGGACTTCTTCCTTCAGTACCATCCAGTCTTGAATTAAATGAATAAAAGCCAGCCAATTATTTTCAGAACAATGATTGTGTCTTCCTTCCCTCATCTTTTGATACTTTCTGGATGATTCAATATTTTGCCTATAAGCCAAGCCAAGCGCCGTCGAGTCGGATCCGAATCATTTTGCCTATAGAATCGTAAAAATTGCAACTTGAAGCTTGAATTTTTTTCTTCAGTTCTTTCAGATTGGGAAATACTGAGCATATTCTCTTTTGGCTTTCTAAATCCAGATTTTTACATAAAGGTAATACTTTATCTTTCCCAGCTACTCTTTGAAATCTTCTGCTCAACTCTTTTACTTCATCATTTCTTCCATTTGTTTTAGCTACTATATGTTCAAGCTTAAGTTTCAGAGTCTCTTCCGACATCCATTTTGGCCTTTTCTTTCTCTTCTGTCTTTTTAATGACATGTTGCTTTCTTCACGCAAGACGTCGTTGATGGCATACCACAATGGCAGTCATTAGTGTTCAGTGAATCAAATCTACATTTGAGATGGTCTCCCAAATTCAGGTGGGATATACTCCAAGCCATACTTTCTCTTTCATGATCTTGTTCTAATTATCATCAGCTTCAGCTGAAATTTGCATACGAGCAACTGATGATCTGTTGTGCAGTCGGCCTCTCCATCATGATGATGACTTCTCCATCATCTCTTCCTGCAGATGTAATGAATTTGATTCTTGTGTTTTCTACCTAATGAGGTTGTCATGGTTGGAATTGTGTCCCCCCAAAAATGTGTGTAGCCACGTGGCTGGGATATGATTCCCAGTATCTTGGAAATGTCCTCCATTGTGTGGCTTTGCTAACTGTGCGTTAAAAGATTAGGGTGGGGCTACGAATTCTACATAGGATTACTTCCCTGTCCTGCTGTAGGGGGAGTTTCCCCGGAGTGTGGCTTGTCCCACCCTTAATGCTTTCAGATAAAAAGGAAAAAGAAACAAAGGACAATTGAGAACCTCGCTATCATCAAGCAAGCAGCACCGGGAGCAGAGCGCGTCCTTCAGACCAGAGGTTCTTGCGTGAGGACGCTCCCTGGACAAAGACTGATGCAATACCGGACTTGCCTCCAGAGCCAACAAGGGGAAAGTCTTTCCCTGGAGCGGACACCCTGAATATGGACTTGCAACCTACCGGACTGTGTAAGAATAAATCTTTCTGTGTTAAAGCCATCCACTCTGTGGTATTTCTGTTAGAGCAGCCCTAGCTGACTAAAACAGAGGTCCATTTGTATAGCTACCATTTATGGTTTGAAAAAACAGTATTTTCAATGAATAAGTCAGTCTTGCAAAATTTTATCATGTGATGCCCAGCGTCGTTTCCATAACAAAGGCCATATTTTCCAACTACTGATCCTTCTCTTTCTTTCCAGCTTTTGATTTCTGATCATCAGTGACTATCAACATATCTTGATTGCATGTTTGATCAATTTCTTTAGTGATGTTTAACTTTTATGTAAAAGAGAGGCAAGTCAAAGTTATCCTTGATCCCCTTCTTAAAGCCCTTCTCTTCACTAAAAGGGTAACACACTTTGAATTTTTGAAGGGTCTAGACCAATATTTTTTCTAAATGATTAGAAACAAAACCAAAACCTGACTTAAACTGTTCAAAAGTTTCTTCACAGAGAAAATATGAATGACAGCATTCCAGCCCTGTAGTTATCTTTGATCCCTGAATTCACTTTGCTAGGCTTGAGGTTAATGACATTGGAAAGGGAACTTGCTTTAACTTTAAAATAGCATGTAAATAAGCTACACACACACACGTATCAGCCCATGTAGAGCTGAATAGCTCACCTTTTCCCAGACAAGTTAGACAGGTACTAAAATCAATAGGCTCAGCATTTATTTCTACATGTTTGTTACAAATTCTTGCTTTGCTTGGGTAAAGAAGCAAGCAGTAGCTTTCCAGTACACCTGAAGTCAGGCCTGTTTAAGTCCTAAAATTCCTTATCCCACAATTTTCTTTTTGTAACTCTCCCGCTATTCCCACCAGCGAAGCTGTAAAATTAACGAGATCATCTTTCTTTACTACCTGCTTCAATAAATTCTTAGTCACCCTGTAAGAGTGGTTACTCACAAGACATTTTGAAAGTCCATTCTGGCAGCAGAGTATGTGGAAGTGAGCCAAGATATTATGCCGTGCTCCCCAGTAATGTCAAGTGTAATTTTTCACCTTTTGAATTTTATTTTGATAGTGGTGGCTTACCAGAGGCCACCTAAAATGGAAAATTTGTCAGAAGAGTTATCATGCTACCTCTGAAACCATAAGCTATTTGGGGGAGGAGGGAGTTGCCATTGAGTTGATTCTGACTCCTGCAGACCTCATGTGTGTCAGAGTGGAACTCTGCTCCACAAGGCCGTCAGTGGCCAATTCTTCAGAAATAGATCACCAGGCCTTTCTCCAAAGCACTTTTGGGTAGGCATAAACCTCCAACCTTTAGGTTAGAAGCTGAGCACATTAACCATTTGCACTGCCCAGGGACTCCCTATGAGCTACCTAAATCCAAAACACCAAACCCACTACTGTGAAGTCGATTCCAACTCAACGTGATCCTGTTGGAAAGAGTAGAACTGCCCCAAAGAGTTTCCAAGGAGAGCCTGGCAGATTCAAAGTGTTGACCTTATGGCTAGAAGCTGTGGGACTTAACTACCATGCCTCCAAAGTTTCCCATGACCTACCTAAACTTACTGCCGTCAAGTCAGTTCTGTCTTATGGTGACCATAGGACAGAGTAGAACTGCTCCGTAGAGTTTCCCAAGAACACCTGGAGGATTTAAACTGATGACCTTTTGGTTAGCAGACACAGCACTTAACCACTGCACCACCAGGGTTTCCTAGACACAGCTTATTCCATCAGTTCTCATGTATTTGGCAAGTTTAATCCTCCAGCTCCATACTCAGACACTAGCAAGCATACACACACACACACACACACCCCTACCAACAGTTCAGATGGTTAGCTTTCTAGAACAGTGAGTTACTTGCTAGTTAGTTTTGCATGTTACTAGAGCTCTGTTTTTTGCTTAGTGGAGAACAGTTCTCTCCCTGAGGCTAGTCAATTCCTACCACCTACTAACCAAAAATTAAAGAACACACAAACAAGACAACAACAAAAAAATCTCCAGAGGCAAATGATTAAGTTTTCCCGTGTTGACTAGCCTAGCAAATCCAGGAAGTGTTTGGGAGTTTCCATGTCAAGCCAAGTGCCGTTGAGTTGGATGGGGTTTCCATAGTGATGCTAAAAAATAAATAAATAAATAAAAATACTTTTAACCTAACTTTGGACAGCTATATTTTAAATTGACAGACCTAAGTAAAAACAGGGGTAAGAAGGTACCACTTTCCACCTTCAATCTTCTTTTAAAGTCATAACTAAATTTAAATTTACAATTGAGGCTTCCTCATTTGACTTGCCTTGCCTTGCTGTGAATTCATGATTAATATACCTGCCTGTTTGGAGACAAGATTTAAGTCAACCACTGGTAGGAAAAGGGTTGCCTTTTCTTGAGCTACAGAACTCCACCCTAGTCATAGGCTGCTACAAAAATTTATAACTTCCTATCAACAATAAGCCAAAGCCTACAGGTAAATCTTTCATTTTCTTGAACTTCTCTCTGACTCTCCAGGCTCCAGACATCCATCTCTATCTCTTTCTTTCAGTGGATATTTATTGATTTTCTACTGTGCCCAAGAGCACTGGAGAGCCAGTGATGCTGAGACTCCAGAGACATATCCACTTGGGAGGCAGCTTAATATTCAGATCCTGGCTTCACCTCTTAATGTTAGTGTGACCTTGAGAAAGTTACTATGCGGACTGTCTCAGTTTCCTCATTTATAAAATGGGAATTATGTAATATATTCCTCTTGGGGATGTTATGATATTTAAATAAGTGATTTAAAAAACAAAAAAACAGCAAAGTAAATTCCTCGTTAAGTTATTTGAAGGAAAAAAAGAAAAGAATATTCCTGGCACATAGTAAATGCTATATACATGCTTGTTAAATAACTTTTTTAATCTGAATACGGTGGAGGACATGTTACCCCAGCACCCACACAACAGGAAGGCGACAAGCCTAATCCAGCCCCTGCTGAGAAGAATAAGGGTACACAGCACCTTAAGGAAAGAAGAGGAGTTTTGATTTTATGATAATATTTAATCAGAACACTGATAATAGCACAACCATATAGCCCTTGAAGAAAAATTAATACATCAAAGTTGAACTTAGAAACTTCTGAGTGAATATGTAAATTCACATACATCCAAACACCTTTTAAAAAAATAACTCTCTTTTTTCTGATGGTGAAAGTCTTCTAGAAAACAAAAAACATGAAAGCACAAAAATAACTCAGAGTTCTGCAAATCAGAGACACCAACTGTTGACACTGTGGTGTATTTCCATCTATTGAATATATTTGTGAATGGTTTTAATTTTTATTGACAATTAACTGCACACAATGTTCTTGTTAAATAGACTCACACATATACATGTTGAAGTCTCATACAATTTTCTGTGAAACGCACAGCTTTCCTTGTCTAATTTTTGGAAGTAGATGACCAGCACTTTCTTCCTAGTCTGTCATAGTCTGGAAACTCATCTACCTCGGGTGACCCACTTATATGAAAAACAAATGATATAGCTTCAAGTATTGTAGTAACACAAAAAGCCATCACAGGATGACAAACTGACAGATGAGTGGTGCCTTCAGTATCGTGCCCTTTGGAAGAACTATCTATTGGGGATCAGACTAACAACTGCAGCTCAAAAGGTCAGATAGGAAGCTTATGGGGCAATGAGTTTATATTAGAAGGAGAAGAACCTTCAGCATCCTCAAAATTTTGCTGTGTTTGAGCCCATAGTTTCAGCCACTGTGTCAGTCTATCCCCTTGAGGGTCTTCCTCTTTGTCAATGACCCTTTACCTTACCAAGCATGATGCGCTTCTCCAGGAACTGGCCTCTCCTGATAGCGTGTTTGAAGTACTTGAGATGATGTCTCACTGTCCTCACTTCTAAGGAGTATCACGCTGTGCTTTTTCTAAGACAGATCTGTTCATTCTTTTTTACAGCCTGTGGTGTATGGATGGCTTTAACAAAGGAAGGTTTATTCTTACGTAGTCTGGTAGGCTGCAAGTCGATATTCAGAGTGTCTGCTCCAGGAGAAGAGTTTCCCCCTGGTCGGCTCTGGAGGCAAATCCAGTATTGCATCAGTCTTTGTCCAGGGAGCATCTTGGCACGGGAACCTCAGGTCTGAAGGATGTGCTCTTCTCCCGGTGCTGTTTTCTTGATGGTCTGAGTTTCCCAGTTCTCAGCCTGCTTCACTTTCCTTTTATCTCTTGCAGGATGAAAGGATTAAGGGTGGGGCAAGCCATACTCCAGGGAAACCCCCTTTACAGTGAAGCGGGGAGGTAATCCTATGAAGGGATTTGCAGTCCCACCCTAATCCTTTAACATACAGCATTGGAAAACTACATAATGGAGGAGAGTCACAAGATACTGGAAATCATGGCCCAGCCACATGGCTACCCATATTTTTGGGGGGACACAGTTCAGTCTATGACATTCATCAACACTGTAATTCAAAGGCATAAATTCTTCTAAGGTTTTCCTCATTCATTGTCCAGATTTCATATCCATATGAGGTGGTTGAAATACCATTGTCCTCAAAGTGACGTCTTTGCATTTTAACATGTGAAAGAGATCTTTTGCATCAGATTTGCCCATACAATATGGCGTCTAACTTCTTAACTGCTCCTACCATATGCATTGATTGTTGGTCCAAGGAGAATGAAACAATCTGTAACAAGATATTTCTTTTAAGGAGGCTAGATTCTTTTTAGTAGAGAAAGAGAAAAGATAAGTTAGAGCCCATCATCATCTGGGCTCTGTATTGCTTACTGCCTCTACACTGATATTTTTTTTGTGTGTGTGTGTGTGTGGCCTTGCCAGTGACCAAAGGTGGGAAATATAATTCTTAAATAGAAAATGCGTGATAAGTTAATATTTTCAGACTAAATTTTAAGATTACAGGGTTTTCAATTCCATTTCTTGATTGATTTCATATTTGTATATTTTTCTCATGAAAATCTTGGCTTTAAAATCATTAACATTTTCATTCATGTTTTATTAGTTTCAAAACAGTAATGCAAATAATACTATTATTAACAATAAGATTACTAAAGTAATTTAATTTTTTGTCATTTTTCTTTTCTTTATGATACATCCTGCTAGAGATGCATAATGAAGCTACTCTGTTTTAAAGTCACTTGAAATAATCATTTATTATGGGTAAGCCACTAACTCAGTACATAGGTTCTTTTGTTTCACTCTGCTCTTCTACTTTTTTTTTAAGAAATTACTTTGTTTTTAATTTTATTAATTCATTTATTTATTTTATTATGATGGAATGAATATGTTCATCCCCATAAAATTTGCATGCCCACCTATATGCACCTCTCACTGCTTTCCCTGACTGGTGACAGCACACTCCTCCTCTCCACTCCATACATGTCTTATCCTCCCAACAATCTCCTATCCTCTCCTCTCCACCACTCCCCTTCCTCCAGTAAGAGGACAGCAGGACACATTACGTCCTGTGGATGCATAGAACCACGAACTGCACATATGATATGGTCATTCTGTGTCACCAAGTCAAATCCATTCCTTTCCGAGAGTTGACCTCCATTATGATTTATGGACAGGGGCAGCATCAGGGCCAGAGGCCATGTCCCCAGGGGAATTCCACGGCCTGTGGACCATCAGTTGCAGTCTTTTAATGGAGATCTAAGGGTGTACCCCTTTTTATTCTTATGTTGCCAGAGATGCAACATTGTGTACTCCATCACAGCTACTATCACTGGTGGTGACCGAGCACCATCCACTTCTTCCAGTCACAAGTTGATGTAGTCACCCAGTCGTGTGGGTCTCTCTGTCTTCTGGGTTCTCTTTCCCCCACGTCATTTGGGTCTTTGGTGATCACTCATTCCTGCCGAGTTGGGACCTTTTTCTATAACCTCAGATGGTAGCTTGACAGCATTTAAGACCCCAGACGCCACTAACCAGTGTGGGGTGCAGAGGGCTGTCTTAGCAAAAAGCTAGTTGTGCCAATTGGCCTCAATTTCCCCTGAGAACATGATCCCCACCTCCCGCTCCAGCTACTCTGTCCTTGTAATATTGGATTAAGATGGGAGGAGTAATCACATTATGTTGAAGTCCAGTCAATACTGATCTTCTTTCTAATGTGTGCTGTCACTGATTTCACCCAACCAAATTTCTATCAACTATCTGATTTAAACACTCCCCTCCTCACCCTCCCTCGGTCCTCACCCTTGCAGCTTGCAGCCATTGAAGAGTCTTTTCTTCTATGCATGAATCTGTATTTAAAGTTCTTATCATAGGGGTCTCACACAATGTTTGTCCTTTTGTCGCTGACTACTTTCGCTCAACATAATGTCCTGCAATTGAAACCAGGTTATGAGATAGCTTCTAAAATCATTGTTGTTCTTTATCATTGCATAGTGTTCCATTGAGTATATATACCATAGTTTACCTATCCATTCCTCTGTTGTTGGGCATCTAAGTTGTTTACAGCTTTTTGCTATTGTGGACTTTGCTGCAAGAAACATTCGTGTGTATGTCATCAGCTGGTGTGAATGGCCTTGATTCTGCAGGATGTATTCTGAGCAGAGGAATTACTGGGTCAAATGGTATATCTATTTCCAGCTTTTTAAGGAAGTACCAGATTGCTTTCCAAAGAGGTTGCACCATTTTGCAATCCCACCAACAGTGTAGGAGAGCTCCAGTTTCTCCACAGCCTCTCTAGTATTTGTTGTTTTGTATTTTTTGGATTATGACCAACCTTGTTGGGGTGAGATGGGATCTCATTGTCATTTTGATTTTAATTTCTTTAATTGCTAGTGATCATGAGCACGTCTGCATGTGTTTTTTGGCTGCCTGGATCTCCTCTTTTGAGAAATATCTGTCCATCTGCTTTGCCCAACACTTAATTGGATGATTTATCTTTTTCTTATTGATATTTTGTAGTACCTTATAGATTATGGAGATCAGACGTCAGTCTGACATATAGTTGCCAAATAGTTTTTCCTATTCTGTAGGTGACCTTTTAATTCTATTAATAAAGTCTTTGGATGAGCAAAAGTGTTTGATTCTCAATAGTTCCCATTTATCTATTTTCTCTTCTGTTGTCTGTGGTTTGTTTGACAGATTTTGGAGTCTGTCTGTGTTGCGTATTAAAACTCCCATTGTTGTCCCTACTTTTTCTTGGATGAGCTTTGTCATTTTAGATTTGATATTTAGTTCTTTTATCCAGTTTGAGTTGATTTCTGTATAAAGTGTAAGATACAGGTCTTGTTTCATTTTTTTGCAGATATATATCCAATTTTGCCAGCACCAATTGTTGAAGAGATTGTTTTTACCCCAGTTAATGTCTTAGGGTCTTTGTCAAACATCAACTGTTCATAGGAAGATGATGCCATCTCTGGGGTCTCAGTTCCGTTCCATTGATCTGTCTGTCTCTTTTTGTACTGGCACCAGGCTGTTTTGACTACTGTGGCAGTGTAATAGGTTCTAAAATAGAGCGGTGAGAGGCCTCCCATTGTGTTCTTCTTCTTCAGTAGTGCTGTTCTTATCCAAGGCTTCTTCCCCTTTCCAAACAAAGTTGATGATTTGTTTCTCTATCCCATTAAAAAATATCACTGGAATTTGTAGGGATTGCATTATATAAGTAGATTGCTTTGGGTAAAATAGACATTTTCACAATGTTAAGTCTTCCTGTCCATGAGCAGGGTAGGATTCTCCATTTACATAAGCCTCTCTTAGTTTCTTATAGTAAGGTCTTATAGTTCTCTTTGTAAAGGTCTGTTATTTCTCTGATAGATTTATTCCTAGGAGCTTTATCTTCTTAGGGGCTGTAGTAAATGGTATCGATTTGGTGATTTCTTTCTTAATAATCTCATTGTTGGTATAAAGGAATCCTACCGATTTACTTATGTTTATCTTGTATCTTGAGACTTAGTTGAACTCTTCTATCAGTTTGAGTAGTTTCCTTATGGATTCTTTAGGATTCTCTACATATACAATTAGACCATTTGCAAATAGGGAGATTTTTACTTCTTCTTTGCTGATGCAGATGCCCTTTATTTCCTGGTCTTGCTTAATTGCTCTGGCTAGAACTTCTAGTACAACGTTGAACTGGAGAGGTGAGAGAGGGCATCCTTGTCCAGTTCCTATTCTCAGAGGAAACTGTTTCAGTCTCTCTCCATTCTGGATGGTGTAGGCAGTTCGCTTTGTATAGAAAGCTCCTATTGTGCTGAGGAATTTGCCATCTATTCCTATTTTGCTGAGAGTTTTTAGCATGAATGGGTGTTGGACTTTATCAAATGCCTTTTCTGCATCAATAGGCAAAATCAGGTGATTTTCGTCTTTTGTGTTATTTATGTGATTGGTCACATTAATTGTTTTTCTGGTGTTAAACCAGCCTTACTGCCCTGGTATGAATCGAACTTGGTCATTATGGATTAATTGTTCTTCTATTCTCTAATTTCTTTAGTTCTGCTCTAATCTTTATAATCTGTTTTTTTTCTGGCACCTGATGGGTTCCTCTGTTTTTCTCTCTCCACTTGTTCAAGCTGTAGGGTTAGTTCTTTGATTTGATTTCTTTCATCCTTCCAGACATGTGCATTAATGGAGATAAACTGACCTCTGAGCACTGCTTTGTCTGTCTCCTACAGGTTCTGTTAGGAAGTGTTTCCATTGTCATTGGAATCCATAAATTTCTTTATTTCATCCTTGATTTCTTCTATAACTCATGGTTTTTTGAGCAAGATGCTGTTCAGTTTCCATAAGTTCCACTTTCTATCTATGTTGTTTCTGCTATTGATTTTGACTTATATGGCTTTATGATTTGAGAAGGTGCTTTGTGTTAATTCAGTGGTATGGATTTTGTTGAGAACTGCTTTATGTCTTAACACATGGTCAATTCTGGAGAATGTTCCATGTGCACTGGAGAAGAAGGTGTTGTTGTCCGTTGGTGGATAGAAAGTTCTGTATATGTTGATGAGGTCTGGTTGGTTATTTGTGACAATAAGGTCTTCTGTGTCTTTACTCAGCTTTTTTCTAGAGGATCTGTCCAATATTGAGAGTGAAGTGTTAAAGTCTCCCACTATTATTGTGGAATGATCTATCTCATTTTGGAGTGTAGTCAGTATTTCTTTGCTGTATTTAAGTGCTCTAATATTAGGTGCATAAATATGTAATATTGTTAAGTCCTGCTTGTGTATTGAAACCTTCAGCAATAGATAGTGTCCATCCTTGCCCACAATGGTGAGTTTTACATTAAAATCAATTTTATCTGAGATTAGAATTGCCACCTCTGCTCTTTTTTGTTCATTGTTAGCTTGATGTATATTCTTTCATCCTTTAATTTTTCAGTTGTTCATATGTTTAAGTCTGAGGTGAATTTCTTGTAAGCAACATGTGGTCAGGTCATGTCTTTTGATCCAAGATGCCACTCATTGTCTCTTTACTGGAGTGTTCAGTCTATTCACATTCAACATGATTATTGATAGGTATGTGTTCAGTGTTGCCATTGTGATGTTTATTTTTGTGTTGATGTTTTCTCTGTTGTTCTTATTAATCTATTCTAGGACATTCTTCTTTGTGAGCAGATTTTTCACCTTTCTTGGTTTGATACGTTGCAGCTTTATCGAGCTTTACAGCTGCCCCCAAAATTCCCTTTAATAAACTATGTATAAACCCAATTTCAGTTGCTACCATTATCAACTTCCTCTCCACCTGGAAGGACTATAATGACTGTAGTATATTCCTCTTTCTAGTATAATGACATCATTGTTTTCATGATATGATCACTGGGTTATTTCTTTCACTACCATAGCTTTCAGTTTGGAGCCTTCCCTAACTGAGTAGGATTCTTGGTGATGTGCCCTGTATTTGCTTCTAAAATATAAAGTTAGTGGTTTTGTTCCTCTAAGTCAAGAGATTCTTTCAGTAGTTCTTATAGTTTTGGTTTGGTTTTTACAGTCTGTGAGTTTCTGTTTATCTGAGAATGTCTTAGTTTCATTTTCATATTTGAAAGATAGTTTTGCAGGATATATAATTCTTGGTTGGAAGTTCTTCTCCTTCCAGGCTTTGAATGTGTCATGCCACTGTCTCCGTGCCAGCATTGTTTCTGCTGAGAAATCTCATGAAAGCCTACACAGTTTGCCCCTGAATGTTAGCTTTGCTTTGAATCTCACTGCCTGTAAGAGTTTCTGCTTATGTTTCATTGTCTTGTTTGATGATAATATGTCTTGGAGTCTTTCTTTTGAGCTCTGTATTAAGTGATGTTCGATGTGCATCTTGGATATCTATATTCTGTTCTTTCATAGTTTCTGGGAAGTTTTCTGTCAGCAGCTCAGCAACAATACTCTTTGTGTTCTCAGGTGCCTCACCCTGTAGAGAAACTCTGATTAATCATAGATTGTTCCTCTTAATAGAGACCCACATGCTTCTTACTACTTCTTCATTTTTGTTGTTTCTTTTTTCTGATTTCTCCTCATAGATGCTGAAGTCAGTAGCTCTGTCTTCCAAATCAGAAAGTCTATTTTCCATTTGTTCCATTCTGTTTTCTTGGCTTTGAATTGAAGTTTCTATGTCTTTGATTTTGTTTTTGATCTGTTGGATTTCAGAGTACTGATGCTCCATCAGATCAAACAGCTTCCTTAGTTTTCCATTTTGCTCTACTGTACTTTGTATAAGGTCTGGGAAGGCTCTCTATATAATTCTTTTGTATTCACCTTCTGATCATTTCAGAAAAGCTTCTTTGTCTGGGAAGTTCTGAGGTGCTTTCTTTTGGCGGCCTTCTGAAGCCATGGGTGTTTTCTTGGTTACAGTTTTCTCCACAGTTTGTTGCTTTGGGGCATCATGTGAGTCAACAGAGGCTGTGAGAGATGCTGTGAGGATAGAATGCAGTTGTTTCTCTAGCCAGCCAAGTGCCATCGAGTCGGATGCTGTGAGGATAGAATGCAGTTGTTCCTCTAGGCCATCCTAAAATGAGAGGTAAAAAGTATCTGACAACTTCCAAGATCAGTCAGGTTTTCAGGTGTATAGGTCCCTCTTCCCAACTGGCATGTCAAGCACCTCTATATCCATCCCCAGATGTTATAAACTAGCTCAAAATACAGAAAGGCTACTGCCCTGCTGCCATCCTCTGTCAGGCCCCAGCTGTAGGTGACACTGTGTAGAATCCTGTTTTTCTGCCAGAAAAGCACTCTCCACTAGGCAGGTGCTGGCTCTCAGCCCAGAAATTACATCCAACTGAGGCTTCCATATAGGTATTCCGCCTCCCAATGGAACAAGATGGTGTTCCGCCCAAGCTCGCCACCTGGCTGAGACCAGAATACTGATGGAAAGAGAGGCCAAAGATGCCAAGATACACAGAGTCCACAGCCTCTGCTGCCTGCCCCCAGCAGCAGGCAACACTGTGAACAACACTGCTTCTCTGCCAGAAAAGTACTCTCCCCTGGGCAGGTGTGACGTCCCAGCCCAGGATCCAAGTCTAGCTAGGGCCTCCGTATGGGAGTATCCACCACCCAGTGGTTCAAGATGGCATCCCCCACAAGCTTACTACTGACTCAGTACCAGCCAGTGTATGGTGGAGGCAATAAAAGAGGCCAAAGGCACCAAGATGCACAGTGTCCAAAGCCAAGCTCTCAAAATATGGCAATTGCACTTGCCAATCCTACCAGCAGTGCATTTGAGATCAGCAGCTAGTCAAGTCCCAGCTCCTCCCACCAGCCAAGACAAAGAAAAAAAAATTAAAATGGTGAGTTACCTTCGGTCTGTGCAAGCCCATGCTTGCTGAGAGTGGGGTCAGCAAAAGAGAGGAGGTTTTGCCTTCAGTGGTGTGAAGTCCAAATTAACAGCCCTATGCCACATCCTAGGGCTCATTAGGTGTCCAGAAGGCTCCATTTAAATTATCAGTTCAGGTCATGGTTTCCAGAGGGATTTAGGGAGACATGTGTTTAGTCCACCACCTTGACTCTGCCCCTGTTTTTAATTTTCATTTCATTTTGTTTTATGTTTTTCCAAATGTTGGTCTCAAGTCAAATTAATGATATGAAGACACATTCAGAGAGAAAAGTCTAACTTTCAATCCTCTTTCCTTCCTCCATTCTAAAAAGAGAATCAAATATGTGTATGTATATATAAATGTCTGTTACCTGTCTATTTCCTCTTTCTTAAATAAAAAATGTAAACTGTATACATATTTGTGTACCTTGGCTTTGTTTGTTTAATCTAATAATAGATCCTGGATATCCCTTCATAACAGTGTGTAATCTTCCACAAACCTGTACGCAGTCCTATGGTTAACTCTGCAAACTCAATTGTTCTAAGCGTCACACACCTCACTGATGAATATCACTATGGTCACCTTTCAAGTACCCCCCTTGGGAAGCTATGCACTGATGCCAGCACCTAATCCACCCTTCAAAACAGTTTTGAAACTCTTTCTGGAATGGCCATTGCACACAGTGGTACAGTGGAAAGTTCTCAAACTTAATTGTATAGTTGTCTGTGAGGGACTTTTTCCCATTAAACAAATAATTGTATTAGAACACCATCCCTACTTACCTGATTTGGCGTCAAATGACTTTTTTTCTTTACATAAAGATAAAGGAAGTATTGAAAGGAAGACATTTTGATGACATTCAGGACATCAAGGGTGATATGTCAACAGCTCTGATGACCATTCCAGAAAAAGAGTTCCAAAGTTGCTCTGAAGGGTGGACTAGGTCCTAGCACTGGTGCATTGTTTCCCAAGGGGAGTCCTTAGAAGGTGACCATAGTGATATTCAGCAATGAGGGTAGGTAGCACTTTTTATAGAATGAGTTTTTGAACCTGGTTGATGTCCTTCTATACAGCTGAATTTTACACCACTATGTGGATTACCACATTACATTCAGTTAGTTGTCTAGGCGAGTACAGTCATTTAGGTTATCTCAAGTCTTTCATTATTACAAATAATGCTGTATAAAATAACCTTGTGTGTATTGCATTTTATATTTGGGGCTTGACATCTTTGGGAGGAAACTCTGGTGGCATGGTGGTAAGTGCTGCATCTGCTAACCAAGAGGTCAGCAGTTGAAATCCACCAGGTGCTCTTTAGAAATTCCATGGAGCAGTTCTGCTCTGTCCTATAGGGTTGCTATGAGTCAGAATTAGCTCAACAGCAGTGGGTTTGGTTTTTTCACATATCTTTGGGAGAAATTCTTCAAAGTGATTTTTCTAGGCCTAGGAGTAAATGTACATGCAGCTTGCTAGATATTGCAAATTCCCTTTCATTGCTGTGTCCCATTTTTGTTTACATGAGCCATATAATACAGATGTATTTTCACCCACAGCATTGCCAACAGAATATACTGTCCAATTTCTGGGAGGTTGTCAATAGTGTTTCAGTTGTAGTTTTAATTTTTTCATCTGTTATTTAGATCAAGTTTGAGGCCCTCCTTGAATACTTGGGTGGGTCAGTTCTACCCTGGCCCCTAGGGTCACCATGAGTTGGATCTGACTCGATGGCACTTGGCTTGGCTTTAGATTTTAAATCTCATAAATTAATTTGTATTGCCAATCTCTAAAACCATATGTGTTAGAACTATCTGGAAACCCTGGTGGTGTAGTGGTTAAGTGCTATGGCTGCTTACCAAAAGGTTCCAGTTCAAATCCTCCACGCATTCCTTGGAAACTCTATGGGGCAGTTTTACTCTGTCCTATAGGATTGCTATGAGTCAGAATAGTCTCGATGGTGGTGGGTCTGGTCTGGAGATTAAATACATATATACACACGCAAATATGATACACCGTAGAACATGATAAAATTTTGCAAACATTTATTTACCTCTTTCAACCCAACCTCTGCTATGTCCTGTGCTGCCATCAACTGGAAATTTAATTCATGTTCTTAATAATTTTTATATCATGCATGAATGCTTTTTTCTAGGTAATTATAGCACTCTGAACTTCCTTGAACAGCTTATTTTGGAGAAAATGTGCAAGTAATCAGACATCTTAGTCTTCCATGACAAAGAATTGTTTTTATGTCAACTTTCATTTGAATGACAGTTTTGCTAGGTGTAGAATTCTAGGTTCAAAATCATTTATCTCTTAACTTCTTTGCTTGAGAATGAGATTCAGGTGTTACTCCTTTGCCTGCTAGCATCCAATGCTAATTGTGAAAAATCTAATATCAAAATAGCCAGTTTTATCTATGAAAGTACTTTTTTTAATCTAGTTTCATTAATACAGATTTTTTTTATTTGAAATCTTTGAGGTTTTTGCTTTGTCTTTGAAGTTTTTTACATATAAACACTTTACATCTAGGTGTGTGTCACTTTTTCATTTACTGCTCAATCATGCTCACTGTGGTCCTTTTCAGGTTGACGTCATGAGTTTTCCTTACTACTGGAAATGTTGTTTATTTCTATCTTTGTGTCTTCTTTTTACCTGGTATGCTCGTTGTACAATGCCTATTAGGCAGATATTTTACTTTCTGCATCTGTCTTTCATGTTTCCTTGTTTCTCATACTTTCCTGGTTTTGTCTTTTCCCATTCTAGGAATTTCTTGACTATTTTTGCAAATGTTGAAGATATTTGACAGTACATTTATTCAGTCATTTCAGGATTTCTACAGTAATTATGTAGGTAGAGAAACGGTTTAACCAGTCATCTTAATTAAATTATTTCAGAGCTTTTTTTTATATACGTGGTACATTTTTTTTTATATTTTTGTATTCTACACTTAAATATCCACCTTGCTTCACAGTTTCCAGTGTTCTTTATTTATTCAAAAAGATTTTAAATGCTGCCATTTATATTTAATTTCCAGTTTATTTTGATGTACAGAAAACTTACTTTTTCTAGTCAATTTTCTCTGCTGGATTTAATGAATCAATCGACTGTGTCCTTTGATTTATGGTACTCTTTTAATTACAGTTAGTTTCAAAGACAGGTGGACATGCACAGTTGGCAATATCTATTTCTGTGCTATTTTGACCCATTAATCTATTTTTATTTCCAGTTACTTAAATGATTATAACTTCATAATGCTCTCTAATATCTTATAGGGCAAGTCCAAAAACATCTGATACTATGAAAAATATACTGTGTTTAACAAATACTTCTAAGTGACACTTGAGGAGTTCAGTGGCCTTAAGAGTCTATTTCTATCCCCCAAATAGGCATTTGAGGGCCATATGGTAAAGATGCTCATTATTATAATAAAGTGATATTAGTTAAACCATTACTACAAAGCCAAGCCAGCCAAAAAAAAACAAAAATAGCCTTTTATTTACAGGCTGTTTAGATAACATTTGATGAAGAGCTGTACCTATAAATATTCAATGTCCTTTCATGTTTAATTTCACTTGCATTCTTTTTAAGTAAAGACATTTGTTCATGCTTTTGCTCAGAAGTATTGATCTCAAACTCTGTTGTGGTTTCTTTATGTGTTATCTCTGCTTAGTTCCGCTTAAAAATGAAGCTGAAGTTTTCTTCTGGGGGTCATCCCATTGTATAGAGATTGTTGTTAAAAACTACAGTATCTGCCTCCAGAAATCAGCTAGGCAGGGCCAGAAATCTGGAGGTGTCATTGTTTGTACTTGAAAGGGCTGAGAGGGTCTGGGACACATTTATGCAAATCTGACTTCTTCTGGAAGGATAAAACTGACTTCAGGAAGAATGAAGTATTGCTACGACAGCATGGATGAATCTCAACAATTATTCTGAGTACTCTGATTCCATTTATATAAAATTCTAGAAAATGCAAAATAACTGATAAGAACAGAATGTAGATTTCTAGCATTGGGAGGGGTTCAGGAGGGATGAATCACAAAGAAGTGTGAGAAAACATTGGAGGTCATAGATTTATTATATTGATCATGAAACAATATGCATACTTCATTTTCTTACATTTGCCTTTTTCAATTGTACTTTAGATGAAGGTTTGCAGAACAAATGAGTTTCTCGTTAAACAATGCACATATTTTTTTGTGACACTGGTTGCCAACCTCACAAGTCAATGGTCTTCCCTTCTCAATCTTGAGTTTTCTGTAACCACAGCTTTTTGTCATTTCCTGCCTTCTTGTCCTTGCTCCTCAACCAGTATATGCATTTAGTCTCGTTTTATTTCAGGAGCCTGTCTAATCTTTGGTTGAAGAGTGAATCTCAGGAGCAACTTCATGACTAAGCTATACAGGTGTCCAGAAGCCATACTCGTAGGCTTTATCCAGCCTCTGTTAGACTGTCAAGTCTGGTTTTATTTTTCCTTTTTCTTTCCTTTCTTTTCTTTTCTTGTCCTTCCTTCTTTTCCTCCCTTCCTCCCTCCTTCCCACTCCTTCTTTTCCTCCCTCCTTGCTTTGATCCCTCCTTCCTTTCTTCCCTGCTTCCTCCCTCCCTCTTTCCATCCCTTATTCCTTCCTTTTCTCCTTCCTCATTCTCTCTCTATCTCTCTTACTTTCCTTCTTTCTTTTGGTGAGTTAGAATTTTGTTCTGCATTTTTCTCCAGCTCTGTCTGTGATCCTCTATTGTGATCCCTGTCAGAGCAGCCACTGGTGGCACCAAGCACCAGCTAGTTGCTCTGAGCTGGTGGAGGCTGTGGTGGTTGTGTTCCATGAGTCTTTTAGATTAATCTTTCTCTTGTGTCTTTGGTTTTCTTCATTCTCCCTTGCTCCAGACAGAGTGGGACCAGTAGAGTGTCTTAGATGGCCCCACATAAGCTTTAGAACACCTGATGCTACTCAACAAAGCAAAATATAGAACATTTTCTTTACAAGCTGTCATGCCAAATGAGCTAGATGTTCCCTGAGACCACGATTTGTAGCCCTCAGCCCAGTAGTTAGGTCCCTCTGGGTTTGAATGTGTCTACAGAGCTTCTGTGACCTTGCCTTGGTCAAGTTGTTCTAGCTTCCTCACTATTGTGTACTTTCTTGCCCTTTGCCAAATTTACCACTTTTCTGCTGTCTGTTTAGTGTTTTTCCATCCCTACTTACCCCCTTTGTATTCATCAAAAATTGTTTCTTTTTGTCTGTACACCTTTTCATTACTTTTTGTTATAGTGGCCTCATACACTATTTGTCCTCCTGTGATTGACTTATTTCACTTAACATAATGCCATCTAGATTCATCCAAGTTTTGACATACTTCACAGATTCAGCATTGTTCTGGATCACATAGTATTCCACTGTGTGTATGTACCACAAATTGTCCGCTCATTTGTTGGTGGGTACTTAGGTTGTTTCCACATTTTTCTGTTGTGAGCAATAAGCTGCAGTGAACACAGGTGTGCATGTCTATTAGTTAATGACTCTTATTTCTCTAGGATATATTTCTAGGAGTAGGGCTACTGGATTGTACGGTATCTTTGTCCTATGTTATTTTAAGGATGTTCCATACCATTTTCCAAAATGGTTATGCCATTTACATACCTGCCAACAGTGCATAAGATTTCCAATCTCCCCATAGCCTCTCCAACATTTATTGTTCTCTATGTTCTCTATTCATGCTGGTAATGTCAGGCTGAGATATATTGCATTGTTGTTTTGATTTTCATTTCTCTAATGGTTAATGATCATGAGTATTTCCTCCTGTGTCTGTCAGCCACCTGAATGTCTTCTTTGATAAACTGTCTGTTCTTACCCTTTGCTCTTTTTTTAATTGGCTTATTTGTCTTTTTGGAGCTCAGGTGTTGGGTTTTCTTGCAGATTTTAGAGATTGCACCTTTGCTGAATTTTTCATAGCCAACTCTTTTCCCCTGTCTGTAGGTTCTCTTTTTGCTCTTCTAGTGAATTCTTTCGATGAGCATAAGTGTTTAATTTTTAAAAGACATCACTTATCTTCTGGTGTTGTTATAGTTTTTATCCTGTTCATACAATGTATCAAGGCTTTTAGCATTGGTCCTATTTTTTCTTCTATGATCTTTATAATTTTTTTGCTTCTTATTTAGGTCTTTGATCCATTTTAAAACAGCTTTTGTGTATGGTGTGCGGTTTGGGTCCTATTACTTTTTTTTTTTTTTTTCTTTTGTAAACAAACATACACTTTTGTGAGCACCATTTGTAAAGAGACTGTCTTTTCCCTGCTGGATAAACTTTGGGTCTTTGTTGAAGATCATCGTCACCATAGACAAATGGATTTACATCTGGGTTCTTGATTCTGTTGCATTGGTCAACGTGTCTGTCATTGCATCACTAGTAGGCTGTTTGACTACAGTAAATGAGTAGTAGGATTTAGGGCCAGGTAGTGTGAGTCCTTCTACTTTATTCTTCTACAGTAGGGCCTTACTCACCTGGGGCCTCTTCCCTTATATAATTTTAAACGATAAGTTTTATATTGTTAAAGAATGCTATTATTATTTGAATCAAGATTGCAGTGTGTTTGTAAATTACTTTGAGAAGAATTGATATTTTCACAATACTGAGTCTGCCTACTCGTGCGTATGGTATGTTGTCTATTTACATAGGTCTCTTGATTTCCTGCAGTAGTGTTTTGTAGTTTTCTTTGTGTAGGTCTTTTACAATGCTGGTTAGATTCATTCCTAAGCATTTTGTTTTGGGGAGCTATTTTTTAATTACGGTTGAATGAAAATGTATATTTCCATATAAATTTGCATGCCCACCTATATCAGCTCCCACTGCTTTCCCTGCCCAGTGACAGCACACTCTTCCTCTCTGCTCCATACACGTCTTATCCTCCCAACAATCTCCTATCCCCCCCTCTCCACTCACTCCTCTGCCTTCAGTAAGAGGTCAGCAGGACGACATCCTATGGATGCATAGAACCATAAGGTGCACACATGATATGGTCACTCTGTGTCGCCAAGTTCAATCTGTTCCTGTCCCGATGGTTGACTTCCATTATGATTTATGGACAGGGGCAGGGCCAAGGCCAGGGGCCATGCTCCCAGAGGAACTTCAAGGCCCGTAGGCCATTCATTGTGGTCTTTCAGTGGAGATCTCAGGTTGTACCCCTTTTTACTCTTGTGTTGCCAGTGAGACTCAACTTTGTAGCTCCATCAAGACTATCACTGGTGGTGGCCGCGCACCATTCAGTTCTTCCAGTCACAAGTCAATTTAGTCACCCACTCATGTGGGTCTATCTCTCATTTCCCTTCTGTTCTCTTTCCCCCATGTCGTTTTGGTCCTTGGTGATCATCATTCCTGCCAAGTTGGGACCATTTCCTGTACCCTCAGCTGGCAGCTTTTAAGACCTCAGACACCACTCACCAGTGTGGAGTGCAGAAGTCTCTTAGCAAAATGGTAGTTGTGCCAATTTGGTCTCAATTTCTGGGGGGCTATTATTAATTATATTGTTTTCCTGATTTCCTTTTCATAATCCTCTTTATTTGTATAATAGAATTCCAACTGATTTTTGTATGCTTACCTTGTATCCTGACACTCTGGTGAATCTATTAGTTGCAGTAGTTTTTTCATGAAGTCCTTTGGGTATTCTGTATACAGTATCATGTCGTCTGCAAATTTGGATGCCCTTTATTTATTTATTTTTGCCTCATTGCACTAGCTAGTACTTCCAGAAAAATGTTCAATGAGCATACCAATAAAAGACATGCTTGTCTTGTTACCATTCTCAGGGGGAGTGATTTCAGCCTCTCTTTGTTGACAATGATGTTGGCTGTTGTATTTTTTATAGATGTCCTTTACTATGCTGAGGAATTTCCCTTCTATTCCTATCTTACTAAGAGCTTATTTTTTATCAGGAATGTGTTTTGATCTTTATCAAATTTCTTTCTGCATTGATTGATCTGATCATATGATTCTCTTAATTATGTGGTAGATTACATTGATTGATTTTTTTAGTATTGAATCATCCTTACATACTTGGTATGAATCCCATTTGGTCATGAGGTATTATTTTTTAAATATAGTGTTGCATTCTGTTAGTTAGAATTTTGTTGAGAGATTTTGCATCATATTCATTTTTTTTTCAGTGTCTTTACCTGGTCTTGATATCAGGGTTATGCTGGCTTCATAGAATGAATTCAGAAGTATCTCTTCCTTTCTATACTCTGAAATAGTAGTACTAGTGTGAACTGTTCTCTAAATGTTTGGAAGAATTCTCCAGTGAAGCCATCTGGGCAGGGCATTTATTTTGTTGTTGCAAGTTTGTTTGTTTTTCTTTAATTATCATTTTAATTCCTTCTTTTGTTGTGGATCTGCTCAAACTTTCAACTCCAGTTTGTGTTAGTTTGGATAGGTAATGTGTGTGTAGAATTTGTCCGTCTGTTTCCTCTAGGTTTTCATTTTGTTAGAGTATAGTTTTTCATAGTACTGTTAATTTCAGTTGGATCTGTTATAATATCCCCCATTTCATTTCTTATTTTGGTTAATGACATCCTCTCCTATTTTTTTTTTTTTTTTGTTAATTTAGACAATGGTTTGTTGATTTTGTTGTTCCTTTCAAAGTACCAGCTTTCAGTTGTATTGGTTCTGTGTATTGTTTTCCTATCCTCTATTTCATATATTTTTGCTCCGGTCTTTGTCACTTCCTTTCTTCTGGTGGCTGTGGGCTCCTTTTGCTGCTCTCTGAGTTGTGTAGCTAATGTTTTGATTTTGTCCCTTTCTTCCTTTCTGGTGTGTGTATCTATTGCAGTAAATAGACCTCTGAGCACTGCCCTGTGGTGTCCCAAAGATTTTAGCATGATGTATTTTCATTCTCACTTGATTTTAGAAATTTTTTTACGCCATCTTCAATTCCTTCTATTATTAAGCAAGGTGGTATTCAGTTTCTATGTATTTGATTGTTTTCCCTTTTCCTATTAGTGATTTCTACTCTGATGGTGTTGTGATCAGAGAAGATGCTTTGTGTAATATTGTTGTTTGGGATTTTTTTGAGGGTTGCTCTGTGGCCTAAGATATGGTCTTTTCTGGAAAGCATTCCATGTGTGTTGGAAGAGAACGTGTGCTTCGTCAGTACTGTGTGGAGTGTTCCACATATATCTATTAGGTCCAGCTGGTCTATTGAGTTTTGTTTTTCTATAGGTTCTGTCATTCACTGAGAATGGTGTGTTGAATTTTCCTACTATTATTATGGAATGTCATTTTCTCTTCCCAGTGCTATTAAATTCTGTGTTATGTATTTTAGAGCCCTATCGTTGAGTGCATAGATATTTATTATGCTTATGTCTTCATGGAAATCCTGGTGGAGTAGTGGATAAGTGCTACATCTGCTAACCAAAAGGTCAGCAGTTAGAATCCACCAGGCACTCCTTAGAAACTCAATGGGGCAGTTCTACTCTGTCCTATAGGGTCACTATGAGTCAGAATCAACATGATGGCAATGGTTTGTGGTTCTTTTTGGTTTTTATATCTTCACAGTATATTGTTCCTTTAGTCATTGTATGATGTCTTTCCTTTCCTTTATGGTGGATTTGGTTTTGAAGTCTATTTTCTTTGAGATCAGCATTGCCACTATTTTGGATTTTGCTGAGGGTTGCTCTGTGACCTAAGACATGGTCTATTCTGGAAAACATTCCATGTGTGTTGGAAAAGAATGTGTACTTTGCTGCTAGTGGGTAGAGTGTTCTGGTTTCTGCCAAGTAATCAGAGCTTGGTCTCATTGTTTCCTCCTCTGTATGTAATTTTTCATTTTTTTTCAAGCTGCTCTCAGGAGTCTTTGCATTTTGTTTTAGTGAGCACAAACTATGAGATGTCTTGGTGATTTTCTTTCAGTGTTTATATTATATGGGGTTAACTGAATGTCTTGGCTAGTCAGCTTTTCATCTTTCATGACTACTAGTGAAGTTTCCTGTCAGTAAGTCTTCAATGATCCTCTCTATGTTTCATCCCCACCCCTGTTCTGGAACTCCAAACACACATAAATTTTTGCTTTTGACTGTATCCCACATCATTCCCAAGAGTTTTGATTTTTCTTTCTTCTTTTCTGTGATTTTCCTCAAACAACATAGTACGCAAGCATTTGTCTTCAATTTTGCTGATTTTGTGTTCCCTTGTTTCAAATTTGTTCCTAAAATCTTCAGTGCTAGTACCCATTTATCAAACCGTGTTGCTTATCTTTTGGATTTCTATTTGCTGTTTTCATGTGATTTCTAGTTTTTTTGTTTAATTTGACATTTTGTTCCTGTATTATTTTCCTGAATTCTTCTATTGTTTTCTGTATTTTCCATGATTTTCTCCATTTTTCCTTATTTTTGTGTGTTTTGTCCTTTATCTCTTATAGACCATGACAGAGTTTTATTATGGTGATGATGATGATTAATTGAAAGTATGCAATCCAAATCAGTTTTGCATGCCCACCTATTTGCAACTCCATCTGCTCTCCTCACTGTGTGATGAGACACTCCTCCTTTTCACTCTTCTAGTATTCTCTTGACAGACACTATCCTCTCCACCATCTTCTGTCCCATTCAGAAAGAAACCAGTAGAATGGCTTCCTATAAATGTATAAAACCTTAAGTACACACACCACATGCTCACACTGTGTCCCCAAGTCCAGTCCATTCTTGTCTGAAGAACTGACCTTAGTACTGGTTTCAGATCTGGGCCAGCAGTGAGTTCAAGGGTCATTATTCTAAGAGACCCTCCAGGCTGTCGGACCATTAATTCTGGTCTTTTAGTAGAGTTCTTGAGCTGCACATCTCTTTTTCTCGTGCACATCAGGGACTCTACATTGTATTTCCCATTGCAGCTACCTTTAGTGGTATCTGGGCACCATCTGGTTCTTCTGGTCTCATACTGATGCAGTCTCCCAATCATATGGGTCCTTCTGTTTCTTGGGCTCCTTTTTCCTGTGTCTTTGTTTACAGTTTTCATCTGTTCCAGATGGGTTGGGATTAACTGTTGTTCCTGAGATGACAGTTTGCTAGCTTTTAAGACTCCAGATGCCACTTACCAATATGAGGTGCAGAAGAGTGTCTGAGCAAAAGACTGGTTATGTCAATTGACCTTGATGTCCCTTGAAAACACTATCCCCAAATCTGTGTCCCCACTCCTCTATTCTTTGAAATGTTGGGTTGTATTCAGAAAACCTTTGAGTTTATCATGAAGTCCAGTTATGCTGATCTGCCCTCCACTACATGCTCTCATTCCTTTCACCTGACCAAATTCCTATCTACTTTCTAATCTATGAACAGCCCTCTTCCTCCTTCCCCACCCTTGCAGCCATCAGAGTCTTTTCTTCTGTACTTACGTCCTTATAACAGAGGTCTCATACAATACTTGTCCTTTTGAAGCTGACTGATTTCACTCAGGATAACGTCTTCTACTTGAAACCAGGTTATCAGATGCTTCCTAAAACCATCATTGTTCTTTATCATTACGTAGTGTTCCATTGAGTATATGTAATATAGTTCATTTATCCTTTCATCTGTTGACGGGCACCTAGGTTGATTCCATCCTTTTGTTATTGCAGACAGCAGTACAGTAAACCTTGATGTGTGTGTATCTGTTTATGAGACAGCGTTCATTTTTGTAGGATATATTCTGAGCAGTGGGATTGCTGGATTATAGGGTATTTCTAATGCTAGCTTTTTAAGGACATCCCAGATTGCTTTCCAAAGAGGTTGTACTATTTTGCAATCCCATCAACAGTGTGGGAGAGTTCCCATCTTTCCCCAGCCTCTCTAGCATTTGTTCTTTTGTGTTTTTTGGATTATGACCAAACTTGTTTGGGTGAGATGGTATCTCATTGTAGTTTTGACTTGGATTTCTCTAAAGGCTAATGATTATAAGCATTTCCTCATGTGTCTTTTGGCTGCCTGAATGTCTTCTTTGATGAAGTGTCTGTTCGCGTCCTTTGCTTGTTGTTTAACTGGGCTATTTACCTTTGTCTTTATATTTTGCAGTACCTTGTAGATTATAGAAGTCAGATGTGAGTCCAATATGTAGTTGCCAAATATATTTTCCCGTTCTGTAGGTAATCTTTTGACTCTCTTGAAAAAGTCTTTGGATGAGTGTAGGTGTTTGATTTTTAGCATTTCCCATTTATCTATTTTCTGTTGTTTGTGCATTGTTGCTCAGATTTTATAGTTTGTCGAAGCTATATATTAGAATTTCCATTCTTGTCCCTATTTTTTCTTGCATAATCTTTATCATTTTAGGTTTGATATTCCGGTCTTTGGTCTATTTTGAGGTATTTTTTGTGTAAGGCATGAGATATGAGTCTTGTTTCAGTTTTTGCAGGTGGATGTCCAATTTTGCCAGCATCATTTGTTAAAGAGACTGTTTTTACCCCAATTTACAACCTTTGGTCACTTGTTGAATATCAGCTGTCCACTGGAGGCTGATGAAATTTCTGGGTTCTCTGTTCTGTTCCATTGGTCTATATTTCTCTTTTGTACCAGTTCCAGGCTGTTTTGACTACCTTGGCAGTATAGTAAGTTCTAAGGTTGGGTAGTGTGAGGCTTCTCACTGTGTTCCTCTTCTTCAGTAGTGCTTTACATACCTGGGGTTTCTTCCTTTTCCAAACAAAGTTGGTGATTTGTTTCTCTATCTCATTAAAAATTGACACTGGGGGTAAAAACAGTACCTTCAACAAATGGTGCTGGTAAAATTGGATATCCATCTGCAATAAACTGAATCAAGATCCATATCTTACACATTATAAAAAAACCAACTCCAACTAGATAAAAGACCTAAATCTCAAACCTAAAATGATAAAGCTCATCCAAGAAAAGGTATGAACAACAATGGAAGTTTTAATACACAATGAGGACAGACTCCAAAATGTGTCGAAGAAACCACAATCAAAAGAAGAGAAAATAGATAAATGGGAACCATTAAAAATCAAACACTTTTGCTCATCCAAAGACTTTATTAATAGAATTAAAAGAACACCCACAGAATGGGAAAAAATATTTGGCGACTCTATGTCAGACCAATGCCTGATCTCCATAATCTATAAGATACTACAAAATATCAATAAGAAGAAGATAAAGCATCCAATTAAGCTATGGGCAAAGGAGATGGACAGATATTTCACTAAAGAGGAGATCTAGGCAGCCAAAACACGCATTGCGGACATGTTATTAAAGAAATTCAAATCAAGACGACAATGAGATACCATCTCACCCCAACAAGATTGGCCATGATCCAGAAAACACAAAACAACAAATGCTGGAGAGGCTGTGGAGAAAGTGGAACCTTCCTACACTGTTGGTGGGGTTGCAAAGTGGTCCAGCCTCTTTGGAAAGCAATCTAGTGCTTCATTAAAAAAATGGATATTGATATACCATTTGACCCAGTAATTCCACTACTTGGAATATGTCCTACAGAATCAAGGCCTTTCACACCAATGGACACATGCACCAGAATGTTTATTGCAGCACAGTCCATGATAGCAAAAAGATGGAATCAACCTGGATGCCCAACAATGAGGAATAGATAGGTAAACTATGGTACGCGTACTCAGTGGAGCACTATGCAATAATAAAGAATAACGATGATTCCAGGAAACATTTCACAACCTGGTTTCAACTGGAAGACATTATGTTAAGCGAAAGTAGTCAGCGACAAAAGGACAAATGTTGTATGAGACCTCTAGGATAAGATCTCAAAAACAGACTTGTGTATAAAAGAAAAGACTCTTTGACAGCTGCAAAAGAGGGGAGAGAGGGAGGGAGGAGGGGAGGCTTTAGATTAGATAGTTGTTAGAAATCTGGCTGGGAGAAATCGGTGATAGCACACATTAGAAACAAGAACAACATTAAGTGGACTTCAGCATAACTTGAGTATTCCTTCCATCTTAATCCAATATTGCAAGGATAGAGTAGCTGGGGCAGAGGGCAGGGGATCATGCTCTTAGGCGAAATCGAGGCCAATTGGCACAACTAGCATTTTGCTAAGAGGGCTCTCTGCACCCCACATTGGTGAGTGGCGTCTGGGGTCTTAAAAGCTGCCAAGCTGCCATCCGAGGACACAGCAAATGGTCCCAACTCAGCAGGAATGGATGCTCACCGAGGACCAAAATGACATGGGGTAAAGACAACCTAGAAGATAGAGAGACCCACATGAGTGGGTGCCTACATCGACTTGGGACTGGAAGAACCGGATGGTGCCAAGCCACCACCAGTGATAGCCGTGATGGAGCTCACCAGGTTGAGTCTCACTGGCAACACAAGAATAAAAAGGTGTACATCCTGAGATCTCCACTAAAATACTTCAATTGAAAGTTCAGCAGTTTCGGGGGGTCCCCTGAGAGCATAGCCCCTGGCCCTGATGCTGCCCTTGCCCATAAATCATAACGAAGGCCCACTCTTTGGACATGAGTGGATTGGATTTGGCAGTGCAGAGTGACCATATATTGGTTGCACTTTATGGTTCTATGTATCTATAGGATATCATCCTGCTGACCTCTGGCTGGAGGAAGGAGAGTGGGTGGAGAGGAAGGGAAAGGAGACTGTTGGGAGGATGAGACATGTATGGAGCAGAGAGGAATAATGTGCTGTCACTGGACAGGGAGAGCAGTGGAAGCTGCATATAGGTGGACATGTAAATTTATAAGGGAATGTACATTTTCACTCAGTTATATTAAATAAAAAAAATTGACACTGGGATTTGTATTGCAATTGCATTGTACATGTAGATCGTTTGGGGTAGAACAGAACTTTTCACAATGTTAAGTCTTCCTATCCATGAGCAAGATAGGTTTCAGCAGTTATTTAAGTCTCTTTTGGTTTCTTATAGTAGGGTTTTATAATTTTCTCTGTATTAGTCTCTTCTCTAGTTGGATTTATTCCTAGATATTTTGTCTTCTTGGAGACTATAGTAAATGATATTGATTTGATGATTTCCTCTTTTATGATCTCTTTGTTGGTGTAAGGCAATTCTACTGATTTATTTTTATTTATCTTATATCTTGATATTTTGCTGAACTCTTCTATTAGTTCAAGTAGTTTATGTATGGATTCTTTAGGATTTTCTCTGCATATGATGATATCATTTGAAAATAGGGTATTTTTACTTCTTTTTTACTGATGTGGATGCCCTTTGTTTCTTTGTCTTGTCTGATTGCTCTGGCCAGAGCCTCTAGCACAACTGTTAGAGTTTTGATTTCCCATCTGGTAGTTTCAGTGCCTTTTCTTGTATCAGAAGGTCATCTGGTGTTTTACTTTAGATGCTTTCTGGAGTTATACAGTCCTGTTTTAAATATGTTTTGATGTTATCTGTTGTCTATGAGACATTAAAAAATTTTTTTCTTTGTTTATCGACTGTAGATTTGTTTGTTTCATCCTGCTTTTTTGTTTTATTTTATTAATTCTGGACAGGCAGACTGGTATTCTTTGTTGTCTGCCAGCTGATATTTCTCACCACCTTATTGGTGGGCAGGGCCAGTTACTCAGCTAAGCCATAGCAAGGCAAGTCCAGCAGTGGGAAAGATGTGGAGGTTTTTTTTTTTTTTTTTTTTTTTTTTTGCAGCATGTACTGGGGCCAAAGGGCCAGAGAAGAAGGACAGTACAGGGTGGGTTCTGGTGGTCCACATCTGTGCTGCTCATGGTTGCAGTGCAGACAGGCAGAAGAGATGTGTGAAGTTGTGGTATATGGAGCTATGTGGGTGTGGAGAAAGAATAGAGAAACGGAAGTCAAAAAACTTAAAAAAAAGAATTAAAAAGGTGCTGAATAAAAAAGCCTGCCAGTGAAATGACAGACCTAGGGAAGCTGTGCCAGTGGTTTCCTAGCCAGGAGGTGGTGCTGAGCTTATCAAGAAGAGGTGAAGAAGACACGTAGCTAGATGAGTGGGACAAGGAAAAGTAAAGAAGGCAAGCAAAACGATAAGAAAACTAAAAGGAAGATAAAAGTGGGGTACACATGGCCAGGTGGTCTGGGTAAGAGAAAGGAAGGTGGATAGAGAGAGAAGAAACCCAGAAAACAAAACTTAAAAAAAGTGCCCTGAGGGAGTCCTCCAGTGTGGCAGTGTAGACCTGGAAGCTGTGGGCCAGTAGCTCCCCATACAAGTGACACGGAATAGTCTGTCAAAAAATACTGGAGAAGGCACACATGGCCAGGTCGGGAGAAGTGTAAGGAAGGAAGGTAGAGAGAGTTAAGAAACCAGGACGAAAAAAATGCCCCAAGGGAGCCCACCATTGTAGCAGCACAGACCAGGCAAGTGGCTGCCCAACCAAACTGCATGACACAGCCAGTCAAGAAGGAGCAGAGATGGCACATGGTGCCTGTTGGGCAGGAGAAAAGAAAGGAAAGAGATAAGAGAGAGAGAGAGAGAAAGAAGAAACAAAAAGAAGTCCATAACAACAACATCAACAATAAAAATAGCACTGAAGGAGCTTTGAAGTGTTGATGTCTCTCCAGCAGTATAGCTGAGGCCCACTGGAAAGTGGTAAAAGCAATGCAGAAAGAAAAAGGGTGGATGATGGAAACTTATGTATCCCTGGTTACTGGGTGCTCTGTTTTCTGCTGGGAGCTCTGCAAGTTGCCTTCTCATATTCCCTCTTCACCATTCTTTGTGGCTGAAGGGTCTGAAATGGCAAGTCCATTCTACAGAGCTGATAGGAGATCTCCACTCCATAGGTCTCCTAGTTCTCTATTCTCTGTCAGTTTCATATTCCACTTGGTGCTTGGCTGAGTTCTTTATTCCTCTGTTCGATGCTTAGGGCTCCATGATTGACATTGTATCTGTTTTACCTAATTTTTCAGGTCTATACTATAGAGGAACAGCACAGTGTTTCTGTCTTTAGCACCATGTGGGCTCCGCCTTTGTGAAATAATATACTTTAAATGTGTACAGTTTACTGAATGTCAAGATTACACATACATACATGTGTTTTAAAAAGACAAAAAAACATTAGTATCTAACTAATTCTGACTCATAGTGACCCCACAAGTCAGGGGAGAACTGCCCCATCAGGTTTCCAAGGAGTGGCTAATAGATTCAAACTGTCAACTTTATGGTTAGTAGCCATAGCAATTAACTATTATGCTACCAGGGTTCTGTACATATATATTCATATGTACAATATTCTCTATATTATATATGCTTCAGATATGAGGTCTGACAATTAAGTCTGTGAACTTAATTGTTCTAGGTGCTACATATCTCATTGCTGAATATCACTATAGTCACCTTTGAAATAATCCCCTTCGGAAACTACTCACGAACACCAGCATCTAGTCCACCGTTCAAAGCAATTTTGGAACTCTTTCTGGAATGGTCATTCTGCACAGTGGCACAGTGACAAGTTTGCAAGCTTAATTGTGTAGTTGTCTGTGAGGAAGTTTTTAGCCAGTAAACAAATAACTGTATTGGAACTGCCTCCCTGCTCACCTGGTCTGGCCACCAGTGACTTTTTTCTTTACCTCACAATAAAGGAAATATTGAAAGGAAGACCTTTGGATGACATTCAGGACTTCAAGGGTGATACAACAACAGCTCTGATGGTCATTCCAGAAAAAGAGTCCCCAAATTGCTTTGAACAGTGGACTAGGTACTGGTATCAGTGCATAGCTTCCCAAGGGGAGTAGCTACTGTGTTAATATTCAGTAAAGAGGTATGTAGCACTTTTTCTAGAATGAGTTTGCAGACTTAATTAGCAGTCCTCATATCTATGTATCTTTCAAGTTGCATGAAAACAGGCAAAGGTAGACAAGAGGCAAAGAAGAGAAGGAGGAACATACAAGAAAGTGCTAGAGACCAGACCAAAGGAATTAACAAATGCTTCATTCAAAAGGATGATACAGTCCAAAATGGGGGTCCCAGATGATTGGACTGAACCGTGCTTTTCAAGTTTGAATGTGTCTAGAAACTACCTGGGCATTTGTTATCATGCTGATTCTGACTCAGCAGGTCTCTAGAGGAGCTTGGTACTTTGCACTTCTAATTAGCTCTCAGGCGATGCTGCTGCAGCCTAAACCTTGAATAGTGTGGAGTTGCAGCATTTGTTCTCAACTTTGGCTACACAGGAGAATCACTGGGAGTTTGGGGCGGCGGCAGGTGGAAGCCCTATCTGGGCCTGACTTCCTCCAGTTAATTATAACATCCATCCAATGCTATGAGAACCACTACTCTAGAGAGAATGATCAAAGTCTTTTCACAGAATAGAGGGAAAATCCCTAGTATAGCAATAGGACCCAAGCCAGAGAACTGTAAGGAGCCATGTCCCTTCCAAACATACAAGTTACCTGAGTGTGAGAAACACTTATATGACTCTATCTATATTAAAGATACCTTGGCTTCTCTCACATCTGTCCTTAAATAGGTACCAGACTGATTAAGTAGGTACACAGGAAGCATAGCCTCATGAGGTTATAGTCCCAGGGGAGAAAAGTCTTTACACTAGAGGCAGCTGACGAGAAAAGCTGGCTGGACACACACCCAGCAACACATCCACAAGTACCACTAGTTTACAAAAGGAGCCTCCAGCTTACCTCCTTCTACCTGTGATGGCCCGCAAACTGGTCCTGGTAAATTCTGTCTTCCAGTGAATGTCACTGGATAGCACAAACAGTTTTCACCTGGTTATTAACTAGAAGGTTGGTGGTTTGAATCCACCCAGTGGTACCTCAAGAGAAGAAGGCCTGGCAATCTATCTCCAAGAGGTCACAGCCTTGAAAACCCTAAGGAGCAGTCCTACTCTACGTACACTGGGTCACCATGTGCTGGAATTGACCCAACTGGCATCTCCCAGTATACCCGGATTTGTTTTCCAAATAATTTTCTATCTGGCTAGTTTTCTAACAACATTAATAGGTTGGAAATTATTTTTTTAAATCTGTGTCACAGATTTCATCAACATCATAGAATTTTGATTCTGAAAATACCTATGCATCAGAATAAAAAAGTGTTTAATGGGACATACATGTTTAATTATCATTCAGGAAACTTAAGGAATGTCTAGTTTGTCAGCACTTTCCATCATGCATCATACACAGACTGGCTTTTGGTGCTGATGATATTCACTGTTGTCACAAATTACAAACTGTGAAATGAGTCTGCTTACACTGGTGGTGTAGTGGTTAAGTGCTACGTCTGCTAACCAAATGGTCGGCAGTTCAGATCCACCAGGCACTCTCTGGAAACTCTACGGAGCAGTTCTACTCTGTCCTATAGGGTTGCTGTGAGTTGGAATCAACTCGACAGAGATAGGTGTGGTTTGGGTCTTAGTGAAACAGAAGTTGGATTTCTTTGGCCGTTTAGTTGATTAAATTGCAGTTTAGGAAAAAAATAATAAACTTGAAAATCTTTAGGTTTGGTAATGGCCATTATGTTTAAATCCTGCTGCAGATGATACTGTGTATCTGGATGATGACAAAGAACGAGAAGAGTATGTCTTGAATGACATTGGGGTTATTTTTTATGGCGAATTCCAGGACATCAAGACTAGAAGCTGGAGCTATGGTCAGGTGAGCCCTTTAAAATTTGTCATTGTCACAGGCACTTTTATTTAATGTTTTTGTCCCATGAATCACTGCAGGTACCATACATCGATATCAGACCAGCATAATTTTCTGCTTTCCAGGATCCGAGACTCCAAGACAGAGAGCATGGGAGCAGAGACTTTTAGAGACAGCTGCATAATTTATCAACTGAAACCACATATCTTCGGTTATTACAATGTTATGGAGATCAGTGATTCTGTGGATAGCATGGCACTCTATTGAGAAATGCCTCTCAGTACTGAAATTTCATTAGTGTAGGCATTGCTATTCTATCTGGAGTGGAATGGATTTCCTTTCCTTATAAAGAATGGATTTCCATTAACAATGCAAATCATGCAATATGTGTGCCCATCTCAAAGAAATCACTTTTGTGTAAATGTTGATGTATATATAGGGGGCTGCTCATTAGGAAGGAGTGCTACCCTTCATCAAAGGAGGGGCTAGGCTTTGATTTAGAAGCATCTCATACAGCAGCAACCTCAAGCTACTATCCTGTTATGAAGTAGTGAATTGTTTTGCCTTTAAGATATTTAATTATTCACACTCTTCCCCTTGTGGTATCTTCACCAGTGGAACAAGAATGATATCACATTTCCATAAATGAATACAAGCCATGTCATTAAAAAAACTTTTTTCATTAGAGACATGAGAGGAGATGAATTTGCCCCTTCTCATTTCTCAAAGTTTGGGCCAAGATGACCAGAATCAGGAATCCTGTTTCTGTGGATACAGAGAGAGACTAGACCTGCCTGCAGAGCGCTTTCTTGCTTTCATGGTGCTTTCTTTTTCCTATGTCTTGTTTTGTCTTCTATCTGGGTGCACTCTGTATGCCTTACCCCTAACTCCAGTATGACCACTGCAGCTCTTGTCTTACCCACCTAGTTCTGAGACCAGCTTCTCACCCTGAACCCAGCTTGACCTTTTGCAATTCTCATGCCTTGCCAAGCTTGTGGAAACGCTGATTGCATAATAGTTAAGTGTTACGGCCACTAACCAGAAAGTCTGCAGTTCAAATCCACCAAGTACTCCTTGGAAACCCCATGGGACAGTTCTACTCTGTCTATAAGGTCACTATGAGACAGAATCGACTCAATGGCAGTGGGTGGGCCAAACTCGTAGACCATGTTCTCTTCTCCTGTTTTTGTTGGCCAAGCTCACAGAGCATGTTCTGCTCTCCAGTTTTTGAGTCCCTCTCTGGCTTCCTATTATATGTCCTCCCTTTCCCGGGTGACCACATAGCTTTTGACTACTACCTGTTATCCGATGCCTTTGCCTTGGGTTCTCAATTCCTAGCTTCTGCATGTGATTTTATTTAAGGACCTAAAATGACAAGCTATAAACGGGCAATAAAAAGAAAAGTCAGCAAGGTGAGTAGCACATAGTGTCCCAAGCAAGGTCAGGGTACTCCCAAGGCACTATGCCTTTCATTGTAATGTGGGTACCTTGAAACCCACAACCCAACTGTCAGTCTGTCACTTGGTGGTGGCTTGCACATTATTATGATACTGGAAGTGATGCAACGAGTATTTCAAATATTAGCAGGGTCACCATGGAGGAGAGGTGTGCTCAGAGCTTTTAGGCTAAAACAGGTGAAAGGAAGGCCTGATTAGATGCTTTCAAATATTAGCCAACAAAAATTCTATGGATCACAGAGTACTGTACAAGTCTTCAACGCACTTGCTTTGGACATGTCATCAGGAAGCCCCACCAATGTCTGGTAAAGGACACCATGTTAGTCAAAGTGAAGGACCAGTGAAGGTGAGGAAAACCCTCAATGAGACGGGTTGACACAATGGCAGCAACAATGAACTTGAAAATACCAAGGATCATTAGCCAACACTGAATTCTGTTACATACGGGGTCACCCCACGTCACAAGAGACTGCCGAAAGAGTGAACAAATCTGTCTTGGAAGAAGTACAACCAGGATGTTCCTTAGAAGGAAGGACAGCAAGACTACTTCTCACATACTTTGGATGTGTTATCAGAAGGGGTCAGTCACTGGAGACGGATGTTGTGCTTGGTGAAACAGCGGATGAGCTAAAAAGAGGAAGACCCTGGCTGCAACTGCGGACTCCAGCATAGCAACCATCGTGAGGATGGCACAGGACTAAGAAGCATTTCATTCTGTTGTCTATATATATGGTTGCTATGGGTCAGAACCAACTCAACAGGTACCTAATTGCAACCATCCTTGAGCATAGGCACTGATGTAACTAATACTCCTTTAAAGATCAGTTGATTTGGTTCTTGTAGCCAAAACAACAAGTATATTGTCTGCAGTGAATCAGGAAAACAACTAGTTATGTGACTAGCACTTTAACTCTCCAGTTAGTTCTGTTATGTCCCGTAGATACAGCAGAGCGCTGCTGCTTAATAAGAACCAGAATAATGAGTTACTTATATACCTAAGGAACTAGTGCAGTTACCTATTCATTTCAGTTTTGGGTACCCATGAAGTTGGTATTCTAACTGGATTTAATGAAGAATTACATAGTAATCGGCTATTAAGATTGTGGTTTCTGTCACAAGTGGAAACCCTGGTGGTGTAGTCGTTAAGTGCTACATCCGCTAACCAAAAGGTCAGCAGTTCAAGTCCTCCAGGCGCTCCTTGGAAACTCCATGGTGGCAGATCTACTCTGTCCTACAGAGGCAATATGATTTGGAATTGACTCAGTGGCAGTGGGTTTGGTTTTGGGGTCACAAGTACTTGGATAGGTGATATGCAAGATTTCTGTATGCAGGGAAATGTCCTATTAAGCTGGGCGAAATCTTTCAGACTTGCTTGAATCTCTATTCCTTTTAAAGAAAATTCTGGTGTGTTCTGTGGCTAGCAGTTTTTCCTAGGTAAATTGAACTGACCACCATGAATGCCTTTGATGATATAATCTAGTCTCTTCAGGCCACCCTGTCTTTGACCCTGGAGTTCGCCTTGTCTCAGAAGAGGGAAACTTTAGACTGATGTTTATTAGACGAGGTCTCATACTGTTTCAGGTGCAACCTAACTATGCCTGAATACATCACTGTAATACACCTGGGAGTCATTTATTCCCTAGGGTCACCATGAGTTGGATCCGACTCGACGGCACTTGGCTTGGCTTTGGCACAAAGACTCATTACTCATGCTATTTTTGAAGTCTCAAGACTTTACCCATAGTAAATCATTCTTCCCTTTGCCTTGGACACTGCATATCTTGGAAAGACTGTCTAAATTCACTTATACAACCTTCTGAAGAACTTCCAGTTAGTCCATGTTCCTTGAGTAGATTGGCTATCTAGTAGTTCTGTTTGTATTAATGGTTTGCTTCTTTGTTGCTGTTAGTTGTGCTAGGAAAAAAAAAGAGAGTATCTTCCTTCTTTCACTTTGTAACTTCATAATAAATATCATAAAAGATTACTGCATATGAAATATACTAAATAGATTGTGGATTTTTTGTATTTTTAAGCAGAGTACACCTTGTTTGCATACTAGAAATTAAATAATTTTTCTTTTTCTTTTCTCCTGGATAGTTTGAGGATGGCATCCTTGATGCATGCCTCTATGTGATGGACAAAGCAAAAATGGACCTCTCTGGTAGAGGGAATCCCATCAAAGTCAGCCGCGTTGGGTCTGCCATGGTAAGGAACAACTAATGATTATTAAAACCTACAACACGTGCCATTTGCCTCAGTATGGATGTTAGTCCATTAAGCTGTTGAAATGACGATCAGCATTTAATAAACCTGCCTCAGTAGGATTCAGTCCTATGACATCCAGTACAGCTCTGTGAGTTTCCAAAGGTCATCCTGTGCTCTAGAATATATTATTTTCTCAACACTGTATGTATCTTCAGCTTTAAACAAATGGTGAAACAAGATGACATGATACTACAGGCCCCTTTTTCTTATGAAGGTCTTGTCTCAGGATTGAGACATGGCCATGGCAAGATGTCAGTGATTAAGATCCACCCGTCAATCAATTGATCAAAAGGCACACACACAAAAAGAAAGCACACAGGACTCAGCTCTTCTCGATTTTCACGCTGATAGCAAGAATAAAATCAATGCCTCTAGCTAATCCTGGCTCCTGTTACAATGATACCTCACCAGAGTGCTTTATAGCTCATGCATGGGTGTTTATTATTCACAGGAGTCCCGTGAGGTAAACAGAGTTGCACCGTTAATGTCATTTTACAACTTAGGACACAGTGGGGTGAGGTCAGTGACAAAGTCTCAGTAGAACCCAGGTCTGCTGCTTCAAGTCCAAATACTTTCTTCTTTCCACCCTATTCTCTGTGGAAGATCCTGAAATACCTTTGGGAATGCAAAGATTCCTACAATGGAACAGCTTGCTGAAAGAGATGGTAACACTCCCATAAGCAGAAAGGTCAGAGTTCAGGTATGGTAGGAGGATTAAATGTAACAATCTTGGAATGCACTAATCCATACAGCACATACAGTTATTTCCCTGGTGCATAAAAACATATAAAAATCCCATTCATGAGCCCAGTATTCCTGAAGAAACTTTGGCAGGGTGGTATTTCATATAATCAAAAACAAAAATAAAAATCATACTACCACTAATATCTTTAAAGATTCTAGAAAACCTTTTTCTTGGGGAGAATTTTATCCTTGAGTTTTGTTTGCGTATTCTTTTAAGTTAATGAAAATCAATATTGTTAATATAAAAATATTAGTCTGATAGTGATATGAGGTATAATTCCTGGTGAAATATTTTTATTAACAACTAAGCTGAATATAAATTAAATAGTGGAGCTGTGAAAGCTAAGGCAGAAACAGACATAAACTGACACTTTTCTGCTGTTAGGTGACATAATGACAAGACAGTGAGTTCTAGAAAAGTTTAAGAACTTCTTCACGAGAACTGTTTCTCACAATGTGTACTAAACTCTGGCTGATCTCTGTTTTTCCTGTTAAATAGACAGGCTTTCCCCCTTTCCTCTTCTTTGAAGTTACCAGATAGATTTCTCCTAAGGAGGCAAGCTGCAGCAAGCAGTAGATGGATATAAATGAATTCCTTTCGAAGCATCCTAAAGTGACCTGCTGCTCAGTCTAAGCTTACTTATGCAATTCGTGTATTTTTTCTAAGCCAGAAATTGCTGCCTAGCACAGCCCATACAGGATGCAAGCATATATGAAGTGGCTCACCTAAATACTGTCTCCACTGGCTCTGGGCCAACTGAAAGCAGTTCAAGTCTTGAATAAAGCACATAATCCTCAGGCAAATTGCCTTGAAATTTCATTAATCATAAAAGTCTATGAAGTTCTGATTTTCAAAATATAGAACCCAATTACAAAGTTTAGAACTAGATACAAAAACTCTGGTGGTGTAGTGGTTAGATAAATGCTACGCCTGCTAAGCAAGAGGGTGATAGTTCAAATCTGCCAGGTGTTCCTTGGAAACTCTATGGGGAAGTTCTGCTCTGTCCTACAGGGTCCCTATGAGTTGGAATCAACTTGAACACAATGATTTAGTTTCAGTTTTAGAGACCTAGGTACAGAAAATCTGTTTGGGGAGCAGATTGGTTTGGCTTTAACTTTGGCTTTGAGGTCATTGGGGGGTGCTTCACGTGAGCAGCTTGAATAATATCTTTTACAGCCTTTGGTCCTGCCTTATAAACAGCTCTGTGGCTCTTTCCAAAATGTATTCATTTATAAGGATTTTAAAAACCAGGCTATTGACTCTCAAAAGCAAATTTAAAAAGCATACTTTTTAAGAAAAAAAATTGCGTTTCCTGATCATGCAGACCGTTACCCTCCTGTACACAGGTCTTAGAAATCTCTCAGGAAATTGTAAAAGGAAATTAAGCAAAGACTGGAGGGGAGGGGAACCCTCGAATTTCTTAGTTGAATGTTTGTCGTAAAACAGGTGATGATTATTAAGGGAGCCCAGACAGAAATGGTTGTTGTTGGGAGGATCTAGCCACCCCTGGAGCTCAGGTGATGACGGACACCTAATTTGCCTCAAATAATGCTATCTTCTTGCCCGTGTAGAAGATCTGTCTTGTTAATGCCTTCAAAACCTTCGTGCCTTCAAAGTGTGCTAAAGGGAGATGGCAGGCAATGTTGTACGGAAAGAGTATTGATCCCGTGTTGACAGATCTGACCTCCGATGGGCTTTGCCACTAACTTGCTGTGTGACCTAGAACAAATAGTTAACCAATCTCTCCAGGTCTTATTTCTTTGTCTTTGAAAGAAAATTTTGTCCCTGTGCTCAAATCTCATTTGTTATTCCTAGTGCAGTGAGAAAATCCCTTTATTCTTCAAAACAATGCTCTGTTTTCTATTTTCTTGCCTTTAGATTGTTTAGTATTTTCTCTAGCTTTTTTTTTTTATTTTGATTTGTTGTTTGCTTCACTTTTATGTGAGAATAGAAAAAGTTTATGACAATCTGGACAGCCTGGGGCTATTGGATTTCCCCAGGAGAAAGAAAAACTCCCAAACCCTGTTATCTCACTGTCTGGGGACTGGGCCTGAGATCTCAGAGTGTTACATAAGCAAAGGTTTGCCGAGGAGAGTCCACGCGCTGAGTAATATATTCTGCCAAACCTACACTGCAGATTGATTCAAGGGAGACAAGGAAGTAGGAAAAAGAAGAGGAAACTTGCCCGAAGTTATCCTTCCTCCTTGAAATGGCTACACTCGATTGCTGCTTCCTTTCCACTTCTCTCTGATGTGACAGTCCCAACAAGAAAAATGGTCAGGGAAACTTACAAACGAGGATTCTTACCATCCAAAACTTCTTCTCAGATCGTATTAACAAAACGTGCTGCTTCCAACCCCAAAGTGTTGTAAAGAAACCAGATGTGGATTCTGAGCTCCCAGTCAGCGCAGGTGTGCTATAATATGGTGTGACAAGGACAGCATGGTTCGGTGGAAAGGGCAAGGTGCAAACAATCGTCTGGCACTGCTGTGGGGTGGTTACCTGCCCATGCATGGTTCTGCCAGAGGCTGATTGGATCTGGCCGCAACTTGGTGTAGGGAGCTTCTCCAGGGAGGTACAGCAGCTGCTGAGGTCACTGCAGATGTTTACTTCATTTTCTGTAAACCTCCCCCTCTGATATTTCACCCTGGTAGATTTGCTTTTTGGGGTGAAGACTTTATCTGTAGGTCTCTGTTCAAAGGTACACAGAAGCAGCCTATGAGATGCAGGAGATTCTCCAGGGGTTTTCTAGGGAAGGAAATGGAGGACCTCGGAGGCAACATCACTGTAGTCAAAGACACACAGAAAATAAGTGTCTGAGCTGGAGCTAAGTATTGACCTTACTCTGAGCTCATGTACCATAGAAGGCCGATAATAATGTAGCCAAGCCAAGCCAAGTGCCGTCGAGTTGGTACTATTACAAATAATACAATTACTGTTTCAAATAACTAGCTGTCTTCTAGAAAAGAACAAAGTCCCAAGGGAACAGGCTTAGAGCAGGTGAATTTCGAATAAGACAAGTGAAGAATGGTGTGATTAGAGGATTCTAAATAGCCAGAGGCAATGAGTCTGTGGAGATGGAGTTCCCAAAGAGGATGAGGTACCAAATGTGGTGTGTTGATGGTGACTTGGTGACAGTGATAGGGAGGATGGTGGCAGCAGTGACGGTGAGGATAGTGATAGTGGCTGTGGTGCTAGTGATGGTGAATGTCATAGTGGGTGTCTTAGTCATCTAGGGCTGCTTTGACAGAAATACCACTAGGAAGTGGCTTTAAAAAGAAAACTTTTATTTGTCACAGGCCAGTAGGCTAAACGTCCAAACTCAGGGTGTCAGCTGCTGGGAAAGGCTTTCTCTGCTGGCACTGAGGGAAGATCCCTGTCATCAGTCTTCCTCTGGACCAGAAGCTTCTGAGGTACAGGGATTCTGGTCCCTCCCAAAGGACATACTCCACTTCTGACACTCCTTCTTGGTGGTATGCGATCTCTTAAGCTCTCTGCTGGCTTCTTTCCTTTCTATCTCAAGAGACTGCCCCAAGGTACAAAGCAATCTTACATATAGAGTCCTGCCCCCCCAATCCTCCCTTATTAATATCATAGAGGTGGGACCCACAACATAGAGGAACCTCACGCAATACCAGGAATCAAGACCCAGCCAAACCTGCCCACATATTTTTGGGGGGTACACAGTTCAACCCATGACAGTGGTAAAGCACTCAATATTAACCCATTAATTCAACCAGGGAAACTTGGTGGCATAGGGGTTAAGTGCTATGGGCTGCTAAACTAAAGGTCAGCAGTTCAAATCCATCAGGAGCTCCTTGAAAGCTCTATGGCATAGTTCTACTCTGTCCTACAGGGCCACTATGTGTCAGACTCGACTCAGCAGCAATGAGTTTGTAATTCCACGTGTACTTATTGAGACCCTACCAGCCTAAGCACTGGGGTGCAACTGCGAACACAATATACTTCTTGCCTTCACCGAACTTATAGTCTAGTAGAGAAGACAGAATGCTGTTGTTAGTCGCCACTGAGTCAGTTCTGATTCATAGTGACCTTATGTATAACACAACAAAACACTGCCTCGTCCTGTGCCATACCCACGGTCGTGGTTACGCTTGAGCCTGTTGTTGCAGCCACTGTGTCACACTCCCTTGTTGAAGTCATCCTCATTGTCACTGACCCTCTACTTTTCCATGTATTATATACTTCTCCAGGGATTGATCCCTCCTGACAACATGTCTGAAGTATGTGAGATACAGTCTTACTCTCTTGCTTCCAAGGAGCACTGTGGTTGTACTTCTTCCAAGATAGATCTGTTTATCCTTTTGACAGTCCATGGTGTATTCAAAGACAGAGTAGGATATTTTAGCACACTGTGATAAATTCTCTGCTGGAGATAAGCGTAGAGTCATAAAGAAGAGAAAATTTCTCACGTTTAGTTGAAATTTTCCCAGGTCTACACACTGATCTAACAGATGTTGGGTGTTTGCACCAAGGGATAGGAAAATGGCTAACAGGACTTCATAGCAGTAGTCAAGGATGCTATTATTCACAGAAACCCTTTTCCTCTGGTGGAACAGGGTAATTTACTCCTCTGTGGATAGGTTTGCTCTGCAATTCAGAAAACATAGTTTCAACCACTACAGTGCTTTCCATGTGGATCCCACATTTGTACTTCCTTGCTTCCATGACATTTTGATTCTGTTATAATTAAAAAAACAAAAACAAAACAAAACATAACACTGATGGGATAATATGAAAGATGGGAGAAGAAAAATATGTCAATACAATTACATTTTTTGAAATTCCAGTGCTTTGCACTATTGCCACCTTGAAATTTGCAGCTTCCCATGAGATGCACACATTTATTTTTTCACTCGAGTCTTTTGCTAATAGCAAACCACAATGGCATCATTAATCCCCATTAACACCCTGCTCTGACTGTGCCTCTTGGGAACTAACAACACTGAACTTTTTTAAACCAATCAATATTCAATGTACTCTCAGTATTATAAAAAAAAAAAAAAAAAAACTGGGATGTCAGCTAGTGAATCAAACTGACCACAAATGGAAGCATGTCCTAGAACTCCTCAGGGCCAAGACAAGATGAATGACTGTACACCTGCAAGACAAATCAGGCATCAGGGCTCTGGTCCCCAAGGACTTGAGATCCTGGAGGTAAGCTGACCATAAAGTTATTTTTCTCTTTGTCCAGCTTCCCTCCCCTTCTCCTTGTCCCAGAAGTTAGAAAGTTCTTTCTGTGTGGATGGAAAAGATAATGGCATCATACTTTGCCAAGTGGTACTCCAAATTGGTGCACGCAAAGCATTTGTTTTCCTTTCGTGCAGTTGTTTCCTTGGGCAGCTGATGAGTTGCTTCATCTTTCACAAACCGCTCTATAAAATCAACCTTGAAGAAAAGTACTCAGGTTACTTTACAAAATTCACCGGTATTAGAAACTGTATCCCTCAATCACCCCAAATGAACATCAAAGTCAGAAATAAATACATAAAGTCTCCTTCTCAGTCATACAGACCAATCACAACAAAACAATTAAAAAAAAAAAAAAAGAACTAACACAGAGAAATTGGAAGATTTAGTCCTCATTCTCAACCCTTTCACTACTATGAAGACTTCTCACATTTCCGCATATGGATCTTGTTTTTTGGAAACAATCATCTATCAAAGAAGCATGATTATCTTCGTAAGAATTTGAGTGCCCATTCTTGGGTCAAAGACTTATGTAACTGCCACTCAAGATCTCTAGTCAACACAAGATAATCAGTGCCACCACCGTGAATATGATTCATTGCCATATTTTTTTTCTTTTTCAAAAACATAACTATTTTAATGTGTTTTAGTCAAGACTTACACAGTAGTTTAGGTTACCATTCAGAAACTTCTTGGCTTGGCTTGGCTTCAGAAACTTCTACACAACTGTTCAGAGCCATTGACTCCATTCTTCATAATGTTCAAAGATCCTTCTTATTTCTGTTCTGGTTGTTTTGTTCAGTGACTTTTTTTTGAGTATGAATGTATGATTTCCATTTGATGTTTTGGAAAAGTGGAAATTACTCACATACCTGTATTACTGACTTTGCAGAGTCCTGGAGGTCCAAGTTCCTAGGCCAGTGACCAATGCCACACATCAACTTCATGATGGATTCACGTCTCCATCCAGAGCCTCTGGACCTCCAAGCTTATCAGATTATTTTTATTTCAAATTGTTATTTTATTTCTCCATGACCCAGTCCCGGGCATGGAAGAAATTACATTCCTCATTTTCCAAAGGCACAAACAACTGGAACCCTCAGTATTCTGTATGATCTTTCCAGTGGGGACGCATCTCAATGTGTAGGGCTCCCAGCATGGCTCTTTTTGGAAAGCCTAATGATTAATGTTAAGGAATAAATGCTATTGCATCCAACTAGGTAAAACATGGAAATGTCAGTCTTACTAAGATTTTTTTCTGACCTTTAAAGTTGGAGTCAGGGTATTCCCTAAACATAGGAGACATTACTACAGTCCAGGAATGGTTGAGGGGATCAGTGGTGAAGAGAGTCTTCATGTGTGGACAATGCTGAGATACGTCTCACATTAAACATAATGCCGTATGATCACCTTAGTCACCAGGGATTTTCATTTCTGCTTATTGAGGATTCTTAACAATTTTTAACTTCCAATGACAAATACACAGGAAGTCAAGGGGAACACAGAACTTACCTAACAGATTACCTTCAGACACACTTCTGAGAAATTGTATCCATCTCATAAATAACAAATACACAGATGGAAAGACTGAGGAATTGGGAAGTTAAGTATATTTAATACCCAAAGTGTCTGGTCGAATTGGAATTTTATCACAGGTTACCTGGCCCCACCGTTCTACTGCCTTTGTCCTCTGTCTGTCCTCTCTCCTTGTCACATGAGCTTCTTGGGTACAAACAGACTGTCCTTGACATGCCCTGTTCCAGTCCTTCCTTCTCTTCCAAGGCAGGGAGAGAGAAAACAGTGAGTTATTCAGACATCATTTTTTTTCTCTCTCTCTGGAAAAAGCCAGCAACATAATGAAGTTTTCATCTGTGGGCAAACAGCTTGGTTTCTCAATTATTAAGGTTACATTTCTTATGCCTGCTCTGCCCATATTTTTGGAGAAAAGCAGACATTTATTACAAGCCATCTCTCGAATGTGGTAATCACAGTCAATCTAAATGTCTGCTTTCCTTGAATTGCTTCTTGGAATGAGGCTTCAGCGCCGCATCTATTTTGTAATCACACAGGCTATTTCTGAAACATGCGATGTTTTTCAGCACTCCCTCCAAGCTGTGCCGTTGGTGCTGCTCTGGTCTTGGGGGCAGATATGCCCAGGAGAGGAGAGGTGGATGGAAATCTAGGGAAGTCATCACTGCCTTTTAGGACAGGCCTGATAACTTGGTATTCCCTGTGGTCCCTCCTCATCTCCCTTCCTTCTCTCCTCCTCCTTCAGCGTTCTGGTCCTCCTTTATTCCTCTTGCTCTGTTTTTCTCCCTCCTATCCAACCCCATGTCTTCTAGTCACGTATTTCTGAAGGCCTAGTAGGTTAAGTGCTATGTCTGCTAACCAAGAGGTCAACAGTTCAAATCCTCCAGATGCTCCTTATGGGGAAGTTCTGCTCTGACCTCTAGGGTTGCTATGAGTTGGATCTGATTCAATGGCAATGGGTTTGGTTTTTGGTTTGGGCCCACTGCCATCCCATATACAGCAGTGGCATAGCAATGGGGAAAGCAGCCAGTACTTGCAGGGCTTAAAATCTCAGTTTCTTTTTCTTGGTCCACATTTGATTGTTTCTCTTATAACTGCCAATCAGCAAAATATGTATGGGCCAATTGAGGATCTTCAGTTACTGTGGGAAACAAGGTTAATCATTCCTTGTTTTCATAACCATAAAAAAACCATTGGCATCCGGTTGATTCTGACTCATAGTGACCCAATAGGGACAGAGTAGAACTGCCCCATAAAGTTTCCAAGGAGCGCCTAGCAGAGTTGAACACTGCCAACCTCTTGGTTAGTGGCCACAGTACTTAACCAGTGCACCAACCAGGGTTTCCTTGTTGTAATAGCTAGTCTGAAAAACGAGTTTAATTACCTACCCCTGGTGACATAGTGGCTAAATGCTATGGCTGCTAACTAAAAGGCTGGCAGTTCAAATCCACCAGGCACTCCTTTTAAACTCCATGGAGCAGTTCTACTCTGTCCTGTAGGGTTGTTATGAGTCAGAATTGACTCAACAGCAGTGGGTTTGTTCACTGCTGCGAGAGCTGTGCATTGTATTTACACACCAAAGGCCATTTGTATGCTAGTGGTTACATGCTGAGTTTGTGGGTTTTTTGTTCACAAATTGAAGTAAAATTGCATACAGTGGAATGGATGGATATCAGACACACAATTCAGTGCATTTTGGCTGGCATGATCACCACCTCAGTCAAGATACAAATGACCCCATCACCTCAAAAATTTCCCTCCTGCTGTCTTCTGGTCAATCCATACCCATAAAGGCAATCACTTTTCCGATTTCTTTCAACAGATTAATTTTGTCTGTTCTTAACTTCATAAAACTAGATTCAGACAGTATGTATTATTTGAGGCTGGCTTTTTTTACTCAATCAGTTGTGGCATGTATGTTTACTTTGTTCCTCTTGGTGGCTGAACAATATTTCATTGTATGACTAGATCGCAGCTTGTTTGTTCGCCTGTTGATGGGCATTTGAGATATTTCCAATTTGGGGTTAATACGAATAAAGCCATTTTGAGCAATTATGTACTTGTTCCTATGTGCAAGTCTTTTTGTACTTATATGTCTTTATGTCCCTAAGATAAATAGCTAATGGTAGCATGCCTAGATCATAAAGAAAATATATGTTTAACTTTATGTCAGTTTTGTTTAACTTTATAACTTATGCCTGCCAATAATACATGACAGTTCCAGTTTTCCACAGATTTACTTATAATATGACATTTTCAGCCTTTGCAATTTTAGTCATTCTGTTGTGTGTCTGGCAGCATCTCACTAGGGTCCTTATTTACATTTCTCTGGCGACAGGTGATGTTGACTACTTCGTTAAGTGTGTATCAGCCATTCAAGTGTCTTTCACGTGGTGTCTGTTCAAGTCTTTGCCAAATTTTAATCTTGTTGTCTTTGTATTATTGAGTTTTACTTCATGTACAGTCTGACGACAAGTCCTTTGTCAGATATATGTATAGAGATTTTTCTTTTTTGCTCAGTCTTTGGCTTGCTGTTAAATTTTCTTAATGGTATATTTTAAGAAACAAAAGTGATTACATTTTATGGAGTCCTATTTTGTCCTCAGTTTTTTACAGCCATTTCCAGGAAATGTGTTCTTGCCACAGGACATTTTTCACGAGCTTTGTAATTTTGACTTTCACTTTTAAGTCGATGGACCATCTTGAGTTATCTGTGTGGCATAAAGTAGGGCCAAGACTTGTTTTCTCCCTAGTACATCCGTTTGTTCCAGCATCATTTGTTGGAAAGATTATTGGAAAGGTTTTTACTTGTTAAGAAGACTGACATTTCTCTGATTGAATTGTTTTGACATCTTTGTTGCAAATTAAACGACCGTATAGCTGTGTATCTCTTCCTGGGTTTTCTAGTCTTTTCCACTGCTCTATTTGTCCATTCTGATACCAATACTATATATGTCTCGATTTCTGTAGCATTATAGTCATTCTTGAAATTAGATAGTTTTCTGACTTGGCCTTTTACAATATTATTTTTGTTATTCCAGACTCTGCATTTCTATATAAATTTTAGAAACAATTTATCAGTTCCAGCAGAATTATTTGTTGGCATTTTTGATAAACCAATTTACTTTGATCCTGTAAAGAAATATTAAAAGGTGGCCTGTACCCACCCTCTGCTGACACCACATCCACTAGTCGAATTGACTGAGTGTCCACTCTGTAGTAACACTGAAAATAGAAAGTTGTACCTTCCCTCCAGGAACTTAAAGTCTAATAATGGGAACAGAGACAAGTAAATCAATGACAAAATGCGATGTGTTAAACAGGAAGATGACACTAAACAGAAAGTGCTGTATAAGCAGACGAAGGACATCTAATTCAAAGTGATTGTCAGGTAGAAATTTCCAGAGTAGACCAGCTGAGTTTTGAAGAATCAAAAGTTCTTCACCAGGTTAGGACAGAGTTTGAGTGTGGAACAGCATTCCAAGAAGAGAGAATAACATACACTTCCAATAACATCAAAACAGGAAGCAGCTTGTTAAGGTTGTCTCTTTGAAATGCCATACAGACAGTGATGGGTTTTGTGTGTGTGTGTGTATCAAAGTTCAAGGTCATCAACAAAAGACACAAACAACATGCTCTTCTAGTACATGTGCTAACACTTTACTTACCAAAGTGGCAGATGGAGGTCACTTCACTTGGGGACACTAATCTCCCATGGCAAGCAAGTTGTCCCTTGCAGCTGGCACAGAGTGGTTGGTCTGTGCACAGTCCTCCTGTGGTACAGACTGAGAGACACTTTTTCTTCCTTACTGGGAACAGACATACAAGTGGGGCTGGTCAGATACCCGACAGTGCCCACACATGAGCAAGAAACAGAGAAAGTGGTTGTGTGCCTGCAGCTGGGAGAAGGCTTCCTTGATAAGAAAGAACTGATAGTGAGAAAGAGACCCAGTTCCCAGCCTCCCCACCAGAGAATGTTCTGGGCCCAAGACCTCTGCTTAGATGACTCAGATGGGAGATGTAGAAGCAGACCATCCTCCCATCAGCCTTCTTTTCCTTTGGGCCAAAGTGTGAGACCAAGGCTGTTCTAAGTGCTGTGAAATCCCAGAGAGATTAAGGATGAAGAGCCTGACAAGGGAGAAAATAGAATTTCTGCTACTCCATTTATTTTCTCTTGTGTGTACTTACTACAAGGCCTGCTCATGGAATAATCTCTCTAAGAGCACTTCATCTTCAACTCATCTCTCCTCTGCCCTCACAGCATAACCTGGTGAGCGGCAGAGAAGACAATAAACAGGTTTCCATGTTCCCAAACATATTTTTTAGAGATATTTGATGTGAAATACAGAAAAGAGAAAATACGGAGCAGTTGTCATTGAAAAGCAGTCATGCTTGAAGCCCCTACTGCCCCACCAAGGTTCTTTCGCAGAACCCCAAAGTGCCATGGGACACGACTTGACGTTCATTCTCCCACTTCCAACTGTCATTAAGATTGATTGTTGCTGGGCTGTAGCTGGAAGATCATGGTCCGCAAAATCTGAAAAGCATGTTATGAAAGTTCTGCCAGTTAAGTTTGTGGACTTATCCCAGAAAAAGTGTTACACACCTCATTGTTGAATATCACTATGGTCACCTTCAAAGTACACTCCTTGGGAAGCTATGCACTGATGCCGGCACCTAGTCCACCCTTCAAGCAATTTTGGAACTCTTTTTCTGGAATGACCATCAGAGGTGTTGTCATATTACCCCTGATGTCCTGAATGTCATCAAAATGTCTTACTTCCGTTATTTCCTTTATTTGGGGGGTAAATAAAATAGTAGTCAGATGAATAGGGAAGGTGTCCAGCATAGTTATTTGTTTACTGACTAAACTCCTTCACAGACAACTATACAATTAAGTTCAAGAACTTGCCACCTTGCCATCACGTGCAGTGGTCATTCCAGAAAGAATTCCAGAATTGCTTTGAACGGTAGACTAGGCACTGGCATCAGTGTATAGCTTCCAAAGAGGGGTACTTCAAAGGTGAACATAGTGATATTCAGCAATGAGGTACATAGCGCTTAGGACAATTAAGTTTGCAGACTTAATTGTCAGAGCTGGCATAAGGGGAATAATTCTTTCTGCCCCAACTTAACTCCCCACTTTTGAACTTAGTTCATCTTACCAAGAATTTATATCCAGTGGTCTTTTAGAAACTGTTACAGGCAGGATTAAGTGTAAAAGCTATTTTCTAAAAGAATTACAGAAATCCTAGCCTTTGTAAGAACATAACTCTTAACAGATCTTAGGAGAATATAATACGTTTATAGTACAGAGAAATCATTCATCAAAGACACATAAAATGGGCACACAGGAGAGAAAAATACCTTTACATATTTAAAATGAAATAGCAACTACAGAAAAAAAATAGTAGCTGAGAATCAAGAAATACCACATTTCTTTGTTTTTTAGTAACAAGTTAGAACTTGCTCATGCCCCATGACCAAGACTGGAGAGAAGTCTAGTATCCATCATGATTTATGGTTTTTTCTCCTCCCTTTGTGTAAGAACTGAGGGACTACTCTGTCCCCTCGTTGTGGCTTCTGATCCCAGGCTTCAAGGTCAGAGCTATTCTGCTAACAGGTCCCTTCCTTACATCAAAGGCAAGACAGCATTCCCACTTAACGTTTTGGTGATCTAACTGTTTTCTGCTTTATAGCTTTTGTTGCTACCCTGTTTTCATGAATGTAAGCATGCTGAACCACAGAGACTGTCTTAATTTTTAGTAGGCAGAATGGTATTGTTTTTCTTGCTTTCTGCCACAAGCCTACTCTAAGCATTTAAAAGTGCATGTGAAATACCACTGATTATAATCCAGAGTCTCTACCAAGGTCTATTGATATATACAAGCAACAAATTAAAATTCTTAAAATTTCTATTTTTTACTACCCAAAATTCAGATACTTTATGCAATACCCCGTAAAGCAGTCACTTGTGACAAACACCCATTTCTTTGGTTCTAAACAGTCGCAAATACTTCTGCCTCGTGGTGGCATGCTCTATCAATGGTACAGAAGCTTTCCAATAAAACCTAGAGACTGAAAAGTTCATAGTCACTGTCTTAGTTAGCTTGTGCTGCCATAGCATAAATACCCCAAGTGGATGGTATTAACAAAGATAAAGTTTATTCTCTCACATGTCGGTAGGCTAGAAGTCTGAATTCAGGGCACTGGCTTCAGGAGAAGGCTTTCCCTCTCTGTCAGCTCTGGAGGAAGGTTCCTGTCATCAATTTTCTCCTGAACAAGGAGCATCTCAGCACAGGAGCCTCAGGTCCAAAACACACACTCTCCTCCCAGCACTGCTTTCTTGGTGGTATGACGTTCTCATGTCTGTCTACACGCTTCCGTCTTTGATATCTCAAAATTAATTGGCTTAAAACAGTGATTTTATAAATCTCATCAATGTAACTGCCAATAATCCACCTCATTACATCATAGCAATAGCATTGACAACACACAGGGAAGTCACATCAGATGACCAAATGGTAGATGATCATACAGTGAGGTCAAAGGTGGTATTCCCAAGTGGACACACACTTTGGAGGGAACACAAGTCGATCTATGACATTCACTATATGTGACACAAAAGTTAACAGTCTTCTACACTTACCTGTAGTGGAGGCCTTTGTGTTGCTGTGACGCTGAACAGGTTTCAGTGACGTTTTCATACTGCAAAGGACTAGAAAGAAATCTATTTCTTTGTAGATAGATCTATTTCCAAAAAACAGCCAGTGAAAACTCTGTGAATTACAGTGATCTGGCCCTGTTGTATACAGAGTCCCTGTAAACTAAGGGACTTATCCAAAGGCAGCTACAACATCAACACAGAAGACCCTGCATTTTCTGACGAGATTCCCCATCACTACCCAAACCCCCCCACCCAGCCCACCTCCTGAATTTTCAGACCACTCCTTTGTAATCCTCAAAGAACATTACCTCCACCCTTCCCTACTTTGAAAAAACCCAGTCTAACCCTTCCTTGGAAACCCTGGTAGTGTAGTGGTTAAGTGCTAAGTCTGCTAACCAAAAGGTCGGCAGTTCAAATCCACCTGGCACTCCTTGGAAAGTCTATGCAGCAGTTGTATTCTGACCTATAAGGTCGCTATAAATTAGGATTGACTCAATGACAGTGTGTTTGGGGTTAACCACTTCTCATGATCCTAAACCTGGAAATCTGAGAGGCAGCCCACCCCATCAGGTGCCTGCATTCTCTAACATACACACAAACAAATTTTAATACTCTATCCTCTAGGGTTTACTGCCTGATAGTTCATCATATTGTGGTGCTTTGAATGTCACTGAGATGCTGAAAACTCTGCCATCTGAATTTCAAATATCAGGAGGGTCACCCATGATGACAAGTTTCAGTGGAGCTTCCAGACTAAGCTGGACTAGGAAGAAAGACTTAGCAATTTACTTCCAAATATAAGCCAATATAAATACTATGGATCCCAAGAGAACACTGTCCAATGTAGATCTGGAACATGAGCCCCTAGGGTGGAAAACCGAAACCAAATCCACTGCCATCAAGTCAGTTCCGACTCAGAATGGCCCTGTAGGACAGAGCAGAACTACCCCACCGAGTTTCTAAGGTGTGCCTAGCGGATCTGAACTGCCGACCTTTTGGTTAGGAGACATAGCACTGAACCACTACACCACCAGGGTTGCCCCTAGGGTGGAAGGTCTTGCAAATCCAGAATGGCCACAACAATGGACTGGACCGAGAAGACAGCACAGGATGGGACAATGTTACGTTCTGGTGTACGTCTGGTCGCCATAAGTAGGAGCCAATTCAATGACAAATAACAACAGCAACATCTCTTAGGGTCAATATTTGAAAATATTTTCAATATTCAAATATAAGGAAGAAAATAATCACTCTCTCTATATATGTGTTCTCACTGCCAGAATTAATGCAGTTAGCATCTTGACATCTCCTTTTCCATTTTTTTAAATGAAAATTTTTTTTTGTAAAAAGTTATACTATTGATTTACACTCATAGTGACCCTATAAACAGAGTAGAACTTCTCCACAGAGTTTCCGAGGAGCACCGGGCAGATTACATCTGCCAACCTTTGGCTAACAGCTGTAGCACTTAATCACTACACCATTAGAGTTTCCAAAGTACTCATACTGTGCAGGAAATTTTAAAGATGAAGTTTGCAAAAACCTTCCCCATAAAATCACCCCAAATTTCACCACCCAGAAATAATCATTATTAATATTTGATTTGTGCCATTCCGACTAAATATAATCCACCCATTGCCATCAAGTTGATGGCTGCTCAAAGTGACCAAGAGAAGAAATGTCACATTGGGTTTTCAAAACCATAAATCTTTACTGAAGCAGACTGCCACATCTTTCTCCCATGAAGTGACTCATGGATTCAAACTGCTGACCTGTCGTTTAGCAGCCAGGCGTTTAACCACGGTGCCACCAGGATGCCTCCAACTGGATAGACATATGTTGCCGTTTTTAGGTGCCATTGAGTCAGTTTCGACTCACAGCGACCCTGGGTATAAGACACTGCCCAGTCTATTTCCATCCTCACAGTTGTTGGTATACTTAAGCAACTAGATACAGATACTTAAATAGATACAGCACTGAAAATCACAGATGGTATTATATCTTTGATGTTAGTTTAATTAAAGATATTATATTTTTATAGCTTTATTGAGATATAATTGACATACAATAAAATACACATATCTAAAGTATACAATTTAATAATTTCCTTTATTGCGATTGGGTGAAAGTATACAATCCACATCAATTTTGTGTGCCCACCTGTCTGAAGCTCCTTCTGCTCTTTGCTGCACGGCAGCACTCCTCCTTTTCAATCTATACTTGTCATATCCTCTTAACAAGCTCCTGTCTCCTTCTCCCCATCCTCTTTTCTCCCTTCTAGAAAGAAGCCAATTTTATCATTTTTGACATGTATCTACATCAGTGAAACCATCACCATAAACAAAATAATGAACATATCCTTTAACTCAAGAAGTTTCCTTTGTAGTTTCTCACTGTTACTGTTCTTGCTGCATCTCCCATCCCCAGCCAATCACTGCTCTGTTTTCCACTCATTGCTTGTATTTTCTGGAATTTTATATAAATGGAACCCTACAATACATACTCTGCCTTGTTTTATACTTTGCTCTCTTGTCTTGAGATTCAACCATGTTGCGCATGTATTAGTACTTTATTCCATTTATTGCTGAGTACTATTCTATTCTACAGTTGAGCCAACCTTGATCCACTCACTAGCTGGTAGGTATTTGAGCAGCTTTCAGTTTGGACCTCTTACAAATAAAGCTAAAAACATTCATGAGAAGTCTTGTACAGATATGTGCTTTTATGTCTCATAGGTAAATGCCCAGAAGTAGAACAATTAGGTCATGTCGTACGTGTAACTTTTTAAGAAAATGCCAAACTTTTACCCAAGCAATTGTACCATTTAACGTTCCTATCAGCAGTGTATGAGAGTACCAACTAGCTGCTCTATATCCTCACCAACCCTGGATATGACCAGCCTCTTTAACTTAAAGCCTTCTAGGTGGTGCATCATGGTATCTCACTGTCGTTTTAATATGCGTCTCCTCGATGACCAGCATGTTGAGCATCGTTTCAACATGCTTCTTTGCCACTCATGTGTCTTCTTTGACATAGAATGTGTTCGAATAGTTTCTCCATTTTTAAAAAACTCAAGCCCTTGCTTTTTTGGCTTTCTTGTTTTGTTTTTTGTTTTTAATAGTGTTGAGACTTCTTTATGTATTCTGGAAACCCTGGTGGTGTAGTGGGTTAAATGCTATGGCTGCTAACCAAAAGGTCAGCAATTCTCATCTTCCAGGTGCTTCTTGGAAACTGTATGGGCAGTTCTACTCTGACTGATAGGGTGTCTATGAGTCAGAACCTACTCAACGGCCCTGGGTTTTTTTTTAAATATATTCTATACAATATTCATACACGTATTAAGATGCACAATTTACAAATATTTTCTCTGCCTGTGGCTTATTTTTTAATTCTCTTACCAGTGTATTGAAAAGATCAAAAGACCAAAATTTTGACTAGGTCAAATTTATATACATTTTCTTTTATGGATCAAGCTTTTGGTATTTATCTAGAGAATCTTTGTCTAATCCAAAGTCACAAAGATTTTCTCCTGTGTTTTCTTCTGGAAGTTTTATAGATTTAGGTTTCATGTTTGTGTTTCATTTTAAATTCCTTTTGTATATGGTACAAAATATGGATCAAAGTCCATTTTTCCAAGCACCATTTGTGAAAAGACTATTCTTGTCAACTGAGTTGCCTTTTGGCTCTGTAAAAAATCAGTTAACTGTATTTGTGCAGACCTATTTCTGTGCTTTGTATCATGTTCCATTGATCTGTTTGTCTGTCTTTATGGCAAATGGTATCATGTCTATTTAAAAATATTACATGTAATTACATTTAAATTTTATTTAACTTTGCTTAAATTGTTAAATTTTGATTAATTCATTGACATTCAATTTTACTTTCACAGAAAAATAAAAGAATTGCAGTTGAAGATACAGTGAAGTCCAAGTGAATGCTTTTCACTAAATGACATTATTGTATCCCAACATATTATCAAATTCATTAAGAGAGCATATTATATTTTATTTTTACATTTTAAGTTACTTTTTAGATGACAGCAGTTAACCCTGATATCAACACATTAAAACACTTCTGCTTTCACCTCTCTTTACTTCTTTTCTCCCTCACATTTAATTTTCCTAGTTATTATTTTTATATTATCAAGTTTTTAATTCATATTCAGTCTATACTTACAATTCTGAAAGCTATTTAATTTTTTTTCTTATCACAAGCTCTTGTACCACAAAGTCTACTCTTGTATTCTTTATTTGATTCATCTTTAATTATTAGATTGCTTTTCGGTTTTGCTAAGAAACCTACCATACTCCTTGAGACATTTCATATTTGAAAATGTATGCTGTTTACTTTTATATTTGTACCACATCTTAATTGTGCATAATTTTCTTGAGTCCTTCTTTCTGTCTCTCAGAATTCTGTATATTTAGCTCATCTCTGTTTTCCTGTTGTATCCCACTCAGTGGAAACCTGAAGACAGACTCCTTCTCCTCCTTGCCACTAATTTGCTTTTGGTCTAGATGATTGAACGACTATTTCTTTATTTTAACATCCCATAGCTTAATCAAAATGTATCTAGACGATGAGCATTCTTCATCAGATTTTCCTGGAATACGGATTTCCGTTTTAACCAAAGATCAATTTTCCATCACTTAAGTAAAATATATTATTTCATGAATGGTATGTATTTTTTGTGTCGTTGGTTGGGTTCTCTGTTTTGTGCATACTAATTGTTCTCATGTTGTGTCATCCTTAATCTCAGCTTTTTTCTGAATAATTTTAGCTGTATTTTTTGTTAGCATTTTCTTCAGTTACCTCAATCTTTTCTTGTATGTTATTAATTTTACCTCCAACAGCGTCTAGTCTGTTTCTTGTAGGTTCTCATTTATAATTAGTTTTGTTATAATGTGCTTTGATCTTCAATTTGTTCCTTAGGTCTATGATGTATTAAGAGAAATTTCTTTCTCTTCTCTAATTTTGTTTTCTTCCGGATATGACTTTTTTCTCTTTTTCGTGTGTGCATGCATTCTCCCTTTTTCTCTCTTTCCCGCACTCTCTTTCTTTCCCATTACTGCTTCTTCTCTTCTTAGTCATGTTTCACCCCAGGTGTTCTATTTTCTCTCAGACAGTGTAGATGAAATCTTGACTCTGTTCCCAGTCTGAGACTGGTTTGCATTCTCGTCTGAACTACACTCCGAGGTTCATATATTTCATTATATCTGACCCTAGTTGCATAGTGGTTAAGTCCTACAGCTGCTAATCAAAAGGCTGGCAGTTCAGATTCACCAGGTACTCCTTGGAAACCCCATAGGACAGTTCTACTCTCTTCTATAGGGTTGCTATGAGTTCCAATCGACTCGACGGCAGTAGGTTTGGTGGTTTTGGTTTGATCTTGAGTACTCGAAAGAGAATGTAACTGGAAGAACTGGAAAAACTAAGGAGATGTGAAATCTGTGTTAGAAATCTTGGGCTCTGATCTTTCTTTTAGGATTCTGTATGTTTTGCATTCCAGAATCCACCACACCTGACTGGTGGAATATCTTATTCCTGTGAAGGATGCTGTCAGACTTGGTATCCTTTTCCCATTTTATTCCCAGAATCTCCAGCTCTATTAGAGACAAAGATCATTTTACATTTCTTTCCCCACCACAATTGTTCCCACTATTCTAGTCCAAACAACAACAACAAAAAAAAACTAGAATTTTTACCCAGTTTCTCTCTATTTCTCAGTTATGAAATAGATAACTTTCAGGACTTGCTGACTTGACAGTGGGACTTCTAAAGACATACTGGTTGGGCATGGGGTTGAATGGTGCTGCCTCTCTTCTCCAAGCCATAACCCTCCTATCTTTTCTTGGCACTAGTTTTTTTTTGTGTGTGTGTGTGTGTGTTTTTCTTACATTCTTTTTATTATTGCTATTGTACTTTAGATGAAGGCTTATGGAACTAGCTATTCTCTCATTGAACGCATATTGTTTGACAATACCAATTAACAGTCCTATAACTTGTCAACACTGTCTTCTATAATATGGGTTCCCTACCATCCCCTCCTGCTTTCTTGTCCCTGTCCCTAATCTGGCTGTGCCCTTTTTGTCTCATTTTGTTCTATCGACCTGTCCAGTTGTTGGCTGAAGGGTGAACTTCAAGAGAGGTTCCATTACTGACCTGAAAGACTGTCCAAGGGCCATACTCTCAGGATTTCTCTAGTCTCCATCAAGCCAGCAAATTTGGTCTTTCTTTTAGATTTATAATTTCATTCTACATTTTTCTCCAGCTCCATCCAGAACCCTGTGTTGTGATCCCCATCAGAGCAGTCAGTGTTATTAACTGGGCACCGTCTGGTTGTGCTGGACTCAGTCTGATCGAGGCTGTGGTAGAAGTGGTCCATGATTCCTTTGGGCTAATCTTTCCCTTGTATCTTTAGTTTTCTTCATTCTTTCTTGTTCCCAAAGAGGTGAGATCAGTGGACTATCCTAGATGGCCATTCACAGACTTTTAACGCCCCAGATACTGATCACCAAAGTAGATTCTAGAATTTTTTTTCTTATTAACTATGTTATGCTAGTTGAGCTAGATATTCTCTGAGACCGTGGTCCGCATAGCCATCAGTCCAGTTATTTGGCCCCTCAGTGATCCTGGATGTTTCTGTGGAGCTTCCATGACCTTGCCTTGGACAAGCTGTGTTGACTTCCCCAGTGTAGTGTAGTCTTACTGTTCGCTGAGTTACCACTTATCTATTGTATATTTAGTGGTTTTCCATCCTCATCCCTACCCTCCCTCATAACCATCACAGATTGTTTCTGTTCAAACTTTTTCATGAGTTTTTAGAGTAGTGATCTCATGCAGTATTTGTCTTTTTGTAATTGACATTGTTTCATTCTGCATAAGTCTCCCCAGTTTCCTCCATGTTGTGAGATGCTTCCTATACATCCATCATTATTCTTTATTATTGCTTAATGCTCCATTGTGTGTATGTACAGTTTTTTAATTCATTAATTGGATTAAATTGTTTCCATCTTTTTTGCTGTTGTAAACAATGCTGCAGTGAACATAGGTGTGCAAGTGTCTATTCACGTTACAACCCTTATTTCTCTAGGATATATTCCTAGGAGTAGGATAGAGGGATCATTTGTTATTTCTGTTTCTAGCTTTGTAAGGAAACACCATGTTTTCCAAATGGTTGTGTCATTAGAATTCCTACTAGCAGCCTCCCCAGCATTTGTTATTTTGAATTTTTTTGATTCACATCAATAATGTCAAGATGAGATGGTATCTCACTGTGTCTCAGATTATATTTCTCTAAAGGCCAGTGATAGCAAGCATTTCCTCATGTGTCTGTTGGCTGCTTGAATGTCTTCTCTAGCATAGTGTCTGTTCATTTCCTTTGCCCATTTTTTAATTGGATATATATATTTTTTGTGGAGGTGTTAGATTTTTCTTATATGTATTAGAAATAAGAACTTTTTCTGATTTGTAGTAGCCAAGTTTTTCTTCCCCAGTCTGTAGGTTGTTCCCTTTTAACTCTTTTGGTGAAGACTTTTGACAAGCGTAAGTATTTAATTTTTAGAAGATACTTATTATGTAGCTTATTTTCTGGAGTTTGTGTGTTGTTGGTTATGGCTTATCAATGCTGTTTACAGGGGCTTTTAATGTTGATCCTATTTTTTCTTGTATGAACTTTATAGCTTTTGGCTTTACGCTCAAGTTTTTTTTAATCATTGTGAGTTAGTTTTTGTATATGGTGTGAGGTATGAGTCCTGTTTCATATTTTTGCAGATGGATACCCAGTTTTCCCCATTTGAAAGACTTTAGGACCTTGTTGAAATCAGGTTACCATAGGCGGATGGATTTATATCTGGGTTCTCAAATGTGTTCCATTGATCAGCGTATCTGTTGTTGTACCAGTACCAGGCTGTTTTCACTACCATAGCTTCATAGTAGGCTCTGGAATCAGACAGCATGAGTCCTTCTATTTTGCTCTTCTTCAGTAGTGCTTTACTAATCCAGGGCTTCTTCCTTATCCATGTAAAGTTAACAATAAATTTTTCCATCTCGTTAAAGAATATTGTTGGTATTGGATTGCGATGGCACTGTATTTGTAAATTGCTTTAGGTAGAATTCTCATTTTCACAATGTTGAGTCTACCTATCCATGAACATGGTATGTTTTTCCATTTATGTAGTTCCATTTTGTTTTCTTGCTACATAGTGTTTTGTAGTTTTCTTTGCAGAGGTCTTTTACATCCTCATTGTGTTTACTTCTAAGTGTTTTGATGGGGGGTCTATTATGAATGACTTTGTTTCTTTGATTTCCTTTCTGTATTCCTCTTCATTTGTGTATAACAATCCAACTGATTTTTTATGTGTTTATCTTGTATCCTGCTAATCTGCTGAATCTTTCTATTAGTTCCAGTAGTATTCTCATAGAGTTTTTTGGATTTTCTACATACAGTGTCATATCATCTACAAGGAGGAACAGTTAGATTTCTTAATTACCAATTTGGATGTTCTTCTTTCTTTTTTTTTTTTGCATTATTACTCTAGCTAGGATTTATCACACAATGTTACATACGAGTGGTGATAAAGGGTATCTTTGTCTTGTTCTTATTCTCAAGGGGAATATTTTCAGCCTTTCTCCATTAGGAATAATACTGGTCGTTGGTTTTCAATAATATGCCCTTTACCGTGTTGAGAAATTCCTCTTCTCTACCCATTTTATTGAAGTTTTTCTCAGGAATGGATGTTTGTTGAATGCCTTTTCTTCATCAGTTGAGATGGTCATGGGATTCTTTCATTTAATTTATGTGGTAGTTTATACTGATTGATTTTCTAATGTTAAACCATCCTTACATAAAACCAAACCAAACCCACTGCCTTCAAGTTGATTTTGACTTCTAACAACCCTTTAGGACAGAGTAGAACTGCTCCAAAGAGTTTCTAAGTAGTGCCTGGTGGATCTGAACTGCCAGCCTTTTGGTTAGCAGATGTAGCACTTATCTACTACACCACTAGAGTTTCCCATCCTTACATACATGGTGTGAGTCTCACCAACCTGGTCAGAATTTTGTTTTGTTTTGTTTTGTTTTGTTTTAAATATGAAACTGAATTCTATTGACCAGAATTTGTTGAGAATTTTTGCATCTGTATTCGAGAGATATTGGTCTGCAATTTCATGTGTCTGTGTGTCTGTATGTGATGTCTTTGCCTGGTTTTTGTATCAGGGTTATGCTGGCTTCACAGAATGAATTTGAAAGTATCCCTTCTTTTTCTATGTTCTGAAATAGTAGTGCTTCTGTGAGCCCTTCTCTAAATACTTGGTAGAATTCTCCAGAGAAGTCATCTGGGCCAAAACATTTTTTTTGTTAGAAGTTATTTTATCACCTTTTCAATCTCTTCTCTTGTTGTGAGTCTGTTCAGCTTTTCTACCTCAGTTTGTGTTAGTTTGGGTAGGTGGTGTGTTTTTATGAATGTGTCCATTTCTTCTAGCTTTTGAAATTTGTTGGCGTATGATTTTACATAGTAGTCTGTTATAATCGTTTTTGTTTCAGTTGGGCCTGTTGCAGTGTCCCACATTTCCTTCCTTTTCCAAGTTATGTGCTTTCTCTCCTGTTTTTCACTTGTCAGTTTGGCCAACTGTTTGTTGGTTTTTCTCATTCATTTTGAAGAACCGACTATCTGCTGTTTCCCTAGTCTTTATTTCATTTATTTCTTGGCTAATATTTATTATTTCCTTTCTTCTGGTGGTTGTAGTCTTCTTTTGCTGGAACTAGATTTACAAATTTATTGTACTATGTTATGCAACTTAGGTTGCAGACAGTGACTTTGGGGGAATAAGTTTTACTTTTTCACTTTTTAAAGTATTTTGGGGGGCAATTTAACGTGCCCTTAATGAAGATAAACAATACTCCCTGTCTGTAGTGCTAGGTTCTTATTATCTGCTTGACTCAAATCCAAGGTATTTCGTTCTGCCACTGGTAAAACTCTGAATCCATCACAGAGTATTTAAACAGCTAGTTGTGACATGAAAAATGAGAAATATGTGTTGCCCTTGAAGTGTCCTTCAAGCACATCTTGTTGTCTAGGACAGGAGATATTATTTTAACCCTTTATATCTGTTACTAAACACTTAACTCTTTCAGTGTCTCGGCTACCTAAAAATCTACAGTCTAATTAGAAAACAGTAGTTAATCTGGCCAAATGCTAATAAATGAGAGCTGCGATTTATCTAGCCACAGGGGAACAGCCTAACAATTAAAAGCATGTAAAAAAGAGAGCTTTTTCTTCCCCTTCTTCTTATGCTTCCCCTTAGATGAGTGGGCTTAGCTATATGCTACAAATAGTCCTTCTAATTACTAGCTATCTGTTTAACAGTCATGCTCACAACCGCATTTTAGAATCTTTACCTACAGAGTCATAGATTATATTCTATTTCTCAATGACATTGAATGTTAATGTGAGTTCAAAACTGAATCTACCTAGTCACAATGACCATGTCACATCATAGCCTACCCAGTCATTCTTTAAGCTTCGTTATAATAGATACAGACTTTTTAATAATCACTTTAACTGCAGTGAGAAGTATTGATCTTGAATAGGGTAAAATGGTTGGCCAAAACCTATTGTACCCTATTTGCATCATGTAGCTGTAGCTTAAAGTCAAAAGTTTACATCAAAGGTGTGAGTTCGCAATTAGCTATAGAAGGTCCCTCAAAAGCCTCCAAATAATTGCTTCTCTACATCGAATAAATTAACTGGATAATTACCAGAACTGTCCCTCCCTTTAAGCTAACTGGACACATCAAAGTGGGGAAATAATGTGTCTAAATAGAACTGAATGGCAGTTTTTATAGAACACATCTGAGGACTGTCTTGGGAAATGCAAATCAGTGCTACAGTCAATATCATGTGTCAGTAGAGGACTTGTCATTCACAGTAGAAGGTTCTTACACATCGTAAGTATTTTCTTCTAGTATTTTGCTTAATATTGCCTACACATGTGACATTTGGGCAAAGCAACTAGCAGGTTTCTGAACCCGCCATATTGTTTCACAGCACCAAGCATTAATTCAACCTGTTTCTTCTGTGGCTGTGAGCCCCTTGAGACCTAGTTTGCGCATCACCACCTCTATTAAGCCCAAGCACTCACTCCCTTCAACCTGACAGAACTGATCACTCCTGACTTTGGGCCCCTGCTGTACCTGTACATCTTTCTCTTAATACCAGTAACTACTTCAGATTGGTTCATTTCATGCCCATGCCTCTTCTAAGCTAAGGTACAATCTTTCTCTAATTTATAATGCCTAGATTCTTGTTGGATTTAAGATTGATTATTCAATAACTATTGAGTACTCCACTTTGCTAGAAGTCACAAAGACATAGATGTTCTCTCTGTTCTCAAGGAACTTATGAGGAAAAGCAGGCTTCTACACAACTAAATCCAGCCACCCTAGGAGAAGAGCCCAAGCCTGTGTTGAGGCTGAGCTGGTGGGGCAGTGTACTTATACAAACTCATCATATTTTAAAATTTCTCTTATGGTCTCATAATTTAAAGACATATGTTTCAATCATGCTTACTAAATGCCTTTTAGGCAAAGTCTTAACCTGTGCTTCTTGAACTAATATGCACTAGTGGGCATCTTGTTAAAATGCAGATTCTGATTTGGTGGGCCTAGGGAGGGGGCTGAATTTCTGCATTTCTTTTTTTTCAATATCTAAATATTACTTTATATTTATTTATTACAGTAAATGAATAAAATTTCTAACATCTATCAACTGTCTCATCTATGATAAAAACCTCACCCCCTCCCTTGTAGCTGTCAACATTATTTTCTTCTGTAGATTATTCTATTTCTAAGTCCTTATAATGGGGGTTTCGTATGGTATTTGTCCTTTTGACACTGATTGATTTCACTCAGCATAATATCTTTTAATTGAAACCATGTTTTGAAATGTTTTCTGAAGTCGTCATTGTTTTTTATCATAGCATAGTGTTATGTTGAATATGTGTACCATGGTTTGCTTATCCAGTCATCTGTTGATGGGCATCTGGGTTGATTCCATCTTTTAGCTGTTGTGGAGTGTGCTTCAATAAACATTCGTGTACATGTGTCTGTTCATGTGACAACCTTTGTTTCTGAAGGATAAAATCCAAGCAGTGGAATCACTGGGTCAAATGCTATATCTATTTCCAGCTTTTTAAGTAAGTGCCAAGTTGCTTTCCAAGAGGTTATATCAATTTGCAATCCCACCAGCAGTGTAGGACAGTTCCCATCTCTCCACAGCCTCTCCAGGATTTGCTGTTTTGTGTTTTTTGGATCATGGCCAACCTCGTTGGGGTGAGATAGCTCATTGTAGTTTTGATTTGGATTTCTCTGATAGCTAATGACTGTGAGCATTTTCTCATGTGTCTTTTGGCTAGCTGAATGTCTTCTGTAGTGAAGAGTCTGCCCATCTTCTGTGCCCATCGCTTAACTGAGTTATTTACCTTTTTCTTGTTGATACTTTGCAGAACCTTGTAGATTATGGAGATCAGACAACAGTCCGACACATAGCTGCCAAATAAGTTTTCCCACTCTGTAGGTAGTCTTTTAATTCTTTTGATAAAGTCTTCGGATGAACAAAAGTGTGTGATTCTTAGTAGTTCCCATTTATCTATTTTCTCTACTGTTACTCATGATTCTATTGCTAGATTTTGAAGCCATCTATGCTGTATATTAGGACATCTATCATTGATTCTACTTTTCCTTGCATGATTTTTATCACTTTAGGTTTGATATTTAGCACTTTGATCCAGTTACAGTTAGTTTTTGTGTAAGGTGTGAGATACGGGTCTTGTTTCAGTTTTTTGCAGACAGATATCCAATTTTGCCAGCACCATTTGTTACAGACACTGTTTTTACCCCAGTTTACAATCTTAGGGCCTTTGTTGAATATCAACTGTTCATAAGAGGATGGTCGCATCTCTGGGGTCTCCACTTTATTCCATCAGTCTATATGTCTCTTTTTGTGCTAGTACCAGGCTGTTTTGACTACTGTGGCAGTGTAATAGGTTCTAAGATTGGTTAGTGTGAGGCCTCCCATTGTGTTCCTCTTCTTCAGCAGTGCTTTGCTAAGCAGGGGTTTCTTTGCTTTCCAAACAAAGTTGGTGATATATTTCTCCGTCTCAGTAAAAAATGATACTGGAATTTGTATTGGGATTGCATAGTTTCTATTTTTCTAAGAAGCTCCTGTGTATTGTCAGTATGCTGGTCCACAGACTAAACGACTTTCATGTCAACATATATACATTGTTGGTGTGTTGTGAGTTTTTTAAAAGCACCCACTGCTCCCCGACTAGGCATTAATAGGCATTATGATGATAACTAAATGTCGTGAAAGTTACACAAAGAAAGAAAGTTTCAACAGCGCCCCGGGGGTAAGGGGACAGACAGGACACCACCAAACTGTTACTTCACTGCCTTTGATTTATTGTTGAAGAATACAAGTTCTCTGTCCCCGCACTATAAATTGGTTCTTCCAGATATCTACAGTCTAAATTTATAGCAAGGTTTTAGCAAATATTGGCTTCCCTGCTTAAGTCTTCTTGTATTTAAACCATAACATTCCAGGTCCTTTGTGTAAATGGAAACCCTGATTGTGTAGTGGTTAAGGCTGCTAACCAAATGTTCAGCAGTTTCAATCCACCAAATGTTCCTTGGAAGCTCTATCAGGACATTTGTTCTTTGCCCTGTAGGGTTGTTAGGATCAGAATCAACTTAATGGCAGCAAGTTTGGCATTTGTGTGTGTGTGTGTGTTTGTGTGTAAATGGTCATGTCTTTAACACAACTGTAAAACTTTAGTTTCCTGAAATAACTATAAAGAAAACACTTCTTTAACTTTTTTTGAAACAAACTCTGAAATGTTCACGTGTGACTTTTTTTCTTAACTCTTAATGGTGTCTGTGAAGGCATCTGTTAATTTTTTTCAGTTCATTAGAGTCTGTCACTCATCACATAAGTCAAAATTAGGCCACTGATTCCTCACTTGTTCATTCTGAATTCTCTTTCCACCGAGACAAGATCTCGGCCTGCATCCTTCTCTCGTATGTCTTCTCCCACTTTTCCTCCCTGTTGTTTCACCAAGTGCTATAACTTTATCTTCTCCCAGTCATGTGGAGAAAGCACTGTGTCTCCTCCTATCTGCTGTTCAATCTAACCTTATTACAATAATAAAGCATCTAAGAGATTGTCTTGGTTATTTGGTTGTCCCTTGTACACTTGGAACCCTGATGACATGGTAAATAAGAGCTCAGCTGCTAACCAAATGGTCAGCAGTTCAAATCTACCAGCTGCTCCTTGGAAACCACATGGGGCAATTCTACTCTGTTCTATTGGGTCATTATGAATTGGCATCAATTTTACCAGCAAAGAGTTTGTTTTGTTAACTTGGTCATTGTACTAATTTTCCTGACAACAAAACAGATTGGAACTGAGTAAGAAATGGAACCATTTTTATCATGCAGGACAAATGGAAGACACTAGAAGCTTTGCCTGCTGATAGCTTCTCAGCAGAGTCTGAAGGGTTTCTCATCCTAATGACCTTTATTCCTTCTCACCACTCATGGTTTCACTTAGATTAATGCCAAAGATGATGAAGGTGTCATTGTTGGATCCTGGGACAATGTTTATGCCTATGGTGTCCCCCCATCAGCCTGGACTGGAAGTATTGACATCCTATTGGAATACCAGAGTTCTGGAAGTCCAGTCCGATACGGCCAGTGCTGGGTTTTTGCTGGTGTATTTAACACATGTAAGTATCCAACTGAGCATCTTTTTTTTCCCCCGATGTTAAGGAGATTTATTTCATGACATTTTATGTAGAAACTAGCAAAGAGACCTCTATCAGTCCCTGTTGGCTCTATAAATTTATCAGTGAGTATTCTGGGATGTAGGCAGTGCATAATTAAATTGTACTGTATCAGATTTGCTCACAGTTCCTTTTTGATTACAAAATCTTCATAGAAAGAATGATGGACTATTCTCATATAATCCATCAGTAAACACCCAGGGAAATGTAGGGTCACAGAGGCCAAATGAGAACATGCAGAAAGGAATAAAACATTTTCTCTTCAGTCTCATTGAAAAAAAATGTTTAAATAATAAGAAGAAAAGATATGTATGGCTTATTTTTTTCTGTTTCCTAAATACGGATATCTGCACATTATTTGTTATTGAGAACTTTTATAAATATATTGTCTTAATTTTTGCTCAGCTGTGGAAGGGGTCACAGCAAGTGGTCTCAACTCCAGTTTTACATAACTGAGTCTCAATCCTCTGGGCAATTCAATATCAGAACCTAATAAATGACATGTACCTTGCCTGTTTGCCTTCTGGTCTTTAATCCACCTATATCCAATCTGTAGAGGAAAACATATGGGACCAGAATTACTCTTTTCTGCCTCATGAATAATTTTTCACAATGGCATTCACCTCTGTAGACCCAGACAATGTTAGAGTTAATTCAATGAATGTTTTTAAAAAGTACATTAATTTCAGTATGCCTTCATCCTTTGTAATGAATTTCATTCACATACTGTTTCTACAGTCTTGGAGAAAACATTAAGCTCCAGTTTGAATTTCCTTTCTGAGTACTTGTTAATAAAGAATATTTGATCTAGTAGCAGTTTTTAAATCAGGGAAGCCAAGTAGGGAATGGAGGTTAGGGCAAGGTCATTTTTAAAAATTACTGTGAAATCTACCAATTGCAAATTTGTGAGAGCTTATGAGTTAGTCAGTGTTGGGAAGTGGAAAGAAACCATGAGTTTTATTTTGGTTTTTCCCTGTGACTTCACGTTGAATAAAATTACATTCTTACCTATTTTAGTGTACTGAAGAACTATAAGCATACTTTTTGGAACAATAAAAGCCAGAAGTGCTAGTCTCCTGAAAGTGCAGGTCTTTGATGTTCTAAATGAAACCTTGAGCTTCATGATGGGCTAAGGGTTAGAGGTAGTCCTGTGTCACAAGACTTCCAAGCCAAGACGATGTGAAAGCTGTTTGATGTCAGCAGCCACTCTTGAGACCTAAGTTCAGGAAAACAAAAGGGACCCCATCTAACTCCCAAGTCCTCTCCCTGCCTAAAGTTTCACCAAGAAAGAAGAAGAAAAAAAAAATTGCCATCATGTCGATTCTGACTCACAGTGACCCTACAGGTCAGAGCAGAACTGCCCCATAGATTTTCCAAGGAGCATCTGGCAGATTTGAACTGCCAAGAAGTGTCTGGTGTGTTTGAACTTCCAGCCTTTTGGTTAGCAGATGTAGCACTTAACCACTGTGCAACCAGGGTTTCTGAAGATCTAGTATCCCAGGGTAATACCACTGGGTTTGGAACCAGATAAAATAATAAACATTTCACATCTTTTCAGTCCCTTTTGTCTCAAAGTGTGTCTTCCCGAAAACTTGTTTTGCCTGCAAATTGAGAAAGGCAAAGCACACTGTGAAGAACAAAGTGTATACCTGAAGAGGGAAATTCGGGAGGAGGTACTGATGTCTTCAATTCAAACTTCACCTTCTTTACAGTTAAAAGAAAGGGGAACTCAGAACAATGGCTCTCACTCTTTGGTAATGCAAAGGAGTGTTAAGCCAGAAGTAGAAATAGAACTCCTATCACCCCATAGGACAGAATAGGCCTGTCCCATTGGGTTTCCAAGGCTGTAAATCTTTACAGAAGCAGACTGCCATGGCCTTCTCCCTCAGAATAGCTGACAAGTTCACATCTTCAACCTTTTGGTTGACAGCTGTCTCACTTAACCACTATACCACCAGGGTTTTCATTCTGTCTTGAGTAGGGGAGGTAAATGAACAGAGTGAGAGAAGCGAGAAGAGGAGGCCAGTGATGGAGACCACTGTAGTTTGATATATTAAGATGAAGGCATTGGAAGAGGCAGACACCTAGATTTCCACCAGACCCAAGTGCTGACTTCCAAGGTTACTCTGTTGAAGGAGGCGGATTGTCTTTGGTTAAAAATGCTAAACTATTCTGAGAAAAAAAAAGCAGGCCAAGCCATTAATCTTAAAATTGTCAGCTGAATTATTTTCAATGAGCCCTGATGGCTGGAGTCCTGGGAGCTAGGGAGGGCATTTGAATTGAGTTTAATCAATAGGTACATATGGCAAAAGATGCATCCAGGTAATTTGTTATCTAACAATTAAAATGAATCTGTGGTGTCATCCTCCACTGAGTGTTACAGGGGCAAACTCAAGCCCCAGGAGCAAACCCTACTAAGGACTTGCCCTGTAAATTCCTAATTTTCTATTGGCTGTTTCATTTATTTGTTTGTTTTCAGAGACGTCATCCCAGTAGCTGAACTAAAACAATACTACTTTGAAGACTGTACGGTTAGAAACTACACGAAGAGAACACTACTATTCTATTCTAAAAATATATATTTTTATTGTGAATTAAGAGCAATTTTACAGTCTATCTCATGTTGCCATATAACTCACAGAAAGTTCAGTGCTATTCTATTTTAGCTGACACCCCCACACCCCCACTTGACAGCGTGCTTTCCCTTTTGTTTGAAACTTCCTTTTGACCAAGATCTGACCCTCCTCACCCAACCACCTCTGCTCCAGCAAACAGCCTCTCGAACAACCATGTGTACATGTTTAAAGGTTTGTTAGTCTCCAGTATCACTCTAGGTTTTGACCAGTCCAGTTCAGTCTTTGTCTGAGGAGCTGGCCCCAGGTGGATGCAGTTTGGTGTTAAAGAGAGTCCAGGGGCCACACTCCCAGGGGGCCCTCTGTTCAGGAGGACCATCAAGTGTGGTCTTTTGGTAGAGTTCTTGTTCAAACTCTGTTATTCCTGTTGGCTTCCTTTGGAGCCAAGTGCCGTTCTGAACTCACACTCAAGGATTCTCTCTGACACCCCCATGCTTGAGAACGAGCCCCCTCATTCAGTATGGAAGTTTGAGGACAAGGTGTGCAAGAGGATTTCTTCCCATTGATAAAGAAGAAACTCTCTTATAAGAACGAGTTTTTACTACACATCTATTAATTTTGACGATGTCTTCAATTGTGGTCTGCCCTTCTTCTCTGTAGTTTTACGTTGCCTTGGGATACCAGCGAGAGTTGTTACCAATTATTTCTCAGCCCACGATAACGATGCCAACTTGCAAACAGATGTCTTCCTGGAAGAAGATGGGAACGTGAACTCCAAGCTCTCGAAAGATTCAGTGTGGTGAGTGGGAATTACAAGGCATTTGCTAGTATCAAATTGAAAGAATGTGCCATAACGTAAAGCAAACTCAGTCTAGTATTTTCTTCTCTTCTATTTCAAGGACCGCTTGATGTCATATGTAGAAATGTCTGGTTGTCAGAGATTGCTTTTAGCTAATAACTTGGAAATGCTACTCAACTGGTATTTGTAGGAATAAATATCTATCGTACCATTACAACCAATCCAAACCTACTGCCATCAAATTGATTCTAACTCATAGCAACCCTGTAGACAGAGTTGAACTACCCCATAGAGTTTTCAATGAGCACCTGGTGGATTTGAAGTGCTGACATTTGGGTTAGCTGTAGCATTTAACCACTATGCCACCAGAGTTTCGACCATTACAACAGCAACCTCCAAAAGAAAAAAAAAATCAGTGTAGATGTGTCTACACTGATTCCTCTCCACCTTAGAATTTTATTACGCTTGATGACACCAATGTCAGAGCCAAGCTTTCTCTGTGTCCCTGCCCTGTGAGTAATGTGGCTAACACTAATTAAGCATGGGCTACGTACCAGTCTTTACCACTGTCTGTCTGTTAGCCCTACTGTGGTGGCTTGCCTGTTGCTATGACAACGGGACTATACCACCAGTATTTCATATACCAGCAGGCTCACTCGGGATGAAAAGTCTTCAGTAGAACTCCCAGAATAGACTAGGAAGAAAGGCCTGGTGATGAGCTTCCAAAACCTAGCTGAAGAAACAGATCACAACGTTGTCCAACTCTCTTGCTTTGAACACCTCATTGGAAAAGATGAGTCACTGGAGGAGGCCATCATGTTTGGTGAAACAGAGGGCCAATGAGGATGACGGAGACCCTCAATTAGATGAATTTTCACATTAGCCCCAATAATGATTTCAAACACGCCCTCCGTTGTAAGGCTTATGCAGGGCTGGGCAACGATCCAACAATTAAGCTTGCTGACTTAAGTGTTTTAAATGCTACATACCTCATCGCTGAATACCACTGTAGGCAACTTCGAAGTACTCCCCTTGGGAAGCTATGCACCAATGCCAGTGCCTAGTTCACCCTGCAAAGCAATTTGGGAACTCTTTTTCTGGAATGGCCATTGTACACGGTGGCACAGTGGCACGTTCACAGACTTAGTTGTGAAGGAGATTTTTAGCCAGTAAACAAATAGCTATATTGGAACCCCCTCTGTACTCACCTCGTCTGGCCCCCAATGACTTTTTTCTTTACTAGAAGCTAAAGGAAATATTGAAAGTAAAACATCTTGATGACATTCAGGACATGAAGGGTAATATGCCAACAGATCTGATGGCCATTCCAGAAGAAGAGTTCCAAAATTGCTTTGAAGGGTAGACTAGGCACTGGCATCAGTGTGTGATTTCCCAAGGGCAGTACTACGAAGATGACCACAGTGATACTCAGCAGTGAGGTATGTAACACTTTTTCTAGGATGAACTCACGAATGTAGTTTTCAGACTTTGTGTAAGGTTCTTATGAGTTGGAGTGAACTCAACTAACAATAACCATTCACCAGTCTCTAGGTGTATGTGATCTTACTTAACTTTTTTAGCAGTTTTATCAGGTAAGTGCTATTAACATCACCACTTTACAGGTGAGGAAACTGAGGCCCAGGGGTGCTACAGTAATTTGCTCAGGGGCACGTATCTGACAGACTGGGAATAGAAGCAAACACGTCTGATCCTTAGTCACAACCCTATTTTGCCTTTTCAACATTTGGCTACCCTTAGAATATACAGATGCTGTTCTCCTCACCATGTGTCCTCACCTTTCCTTCAGAGATAGACCTGGGAAGAAAGGTGAAATAGCCACCAAACATCAACCCCATGGTTCTTTCACCACCTTGAGCAGCTGTACCAGAAATTTCAGATCTCAGGGAAATATCTTTTTTCCATGGAGCCCCCCTCCATGCAAAACAATGCACTAAAAATAAGGAAAAAAATCCTAACCATCCCAACTGAAAGGATATTCACAATGGTCTGTATTGGATGAAATTGCGACAATATTTCAGTAGTTGCCAGGCATTGAACTAGATGTGATTTCCAAGCTGAAGATATGTCCCATGAGGTCATTCTTGACAAGTCATAAAGCTAAAACACTGTCAGTTGTGAAAGCATCCAGATGGGGATGATAAGAAGTTATAAGCTCATTTTAAGAGAAATTAAAAGTTAGAAGTGCCTTAACTCCCCTGCGCTACAGGAATGGATCGTGGTTGCAGTACCAGAACTAACTCCCCAGCGCTGGTGAACGCTCGTTTGAGAATGTTGAAAGAAAGAAATCACTGAACTAGTAGCAAAGTGCTGCTGTGAATGAAAACACAGTGCAGTTCATTTGAAGGGAACGAGCTGAGTGGTGGCAAGCTGGAGAATTTGGGCAAGAGAAAAACCTCACCTCTGCAAACTGAATAGCAATTGATAGAACCATTAAAGACCAGGGAATTACAGTACAGCAGCCCTGCATGTCTATGGGATGACAAAAACAGACCAAAATAGCTACAAAGCCCATGTGGCAGTCTGAAATGACAAAATGAGAATTATTTGGCTTTCCTCACTCCGTATCTCTTCCTTACACACACACTCAACACAGACACACACCACACACACACATGCTCAGTGCCTTGGCAGCCAGCTGCAACTTCTAGCGCTTCTTCTCTATGCCTGATCCAAATACCCACCATCATAAATCTCCACTGGGCACCCCAACAAATGATCTCGCTGGTCCCTAAACAAAATTGATAGCACAGTGTGAAGGTAACGGGTCTCTCTCTTGGCAACAGCTCCCTGCTGTGCTCTGGGTCCTTCCCTTGTCCTTGACATGCTTTTGTTCCTTATGTGCTCTCTTCAAATACCCCATCACTTTAGGACGATGTCCCTGGTCTGAGCCCCTTACCCACCATCCTTCACTGCCCAACCCACTCACCTAGGACCCTCTCCCCATCCCTTGCTCTGCACAGGTTTTCAATACATGAAATAACTGATTGACTGAGTGGCAACTGGTGCTCCACCCTGGGACGTCTCCAAATAATAGCTCACAGCCGTTCAAGGGGTCTGTCAGCTCTGGATTCAAGTACTAGCTCTGCCACTAACTGGCTGGCTGATCTTGGCCGTGACACAACTTTTCTGTGCCTCTCTGTCCTCCTCTAAAGTGGAGACAACAAGATGTCCCACATCAGTCAGTATAGCCTAGTATAACAGGTGCCTAATGAATGTGAGCTGGTCTAATTGCCTGAGTTATTAGTCTCCCAGCTGGAGCTGAAAGCAGTGGAATTCTTAGAGGCAATATGCTGCCGTTGACCTAAGCTCATTGAGCAGTCAGAAAGAGAGCTGCCTATTATTCTAAGATGACTATGCTATTTCTTAACATCGGGGTATTTTTTCCAGTAAAAGCAGAAACTTGTGCCTCCACTATGTGAACACTGGGGCACCTTAGAAGCTATAGAGGCTGCAGGAAACCAGAAGTGTTCCTAAGGCCCCCCTTGACTGAGCAAGCTGGGAACTGTCCCTGGACACACCTATCATTATGCAGTCACCGTAGTCACATCCCTTGGCAAGCTCGGGCTCGGCCAGGTACTTGCCATGTGACCTTGAGTATGTAATATCACCTTTCTGAACTTCAGTTTCCTCCTGAGGAGAATGAGAGTGACCTTAGTAGCTACTGTAAGATGGGGTAACTGGAAGAACCAAAGGAGCAAAGTACTTAAGAGTTTAATTGCATTTCTTTCTAATCTGTATGCACAATTAAACCCTACTAATCTAAATTACAGATTAGTAGATAAATGCCATTAAGCCTGTGCATACCATGCCAAGTTGGATAATCGTCCTTGGGTGGCTATGAAGATGAGTGAGGTGATGTAGGTGAAGTACTGAGCACAGAGCTAGGCTCTGAGGGAGTGTTCAACGGAGCCTGCCCAGACACATCATTGTTAATAAAAAACGGGCTGCCTAAGCTGTAGACTGGATGGGGCAAAGGGGAAGGGGCCATCAAGCTGAACAGGGCTGAGGTGAGGGTCGCCATCACCTGAGCCTGAAAAGTCAGTGTGGCAGAAGTGAGCAAAAACACAACCAAATAAATTTCCTGGCAAGGGTCTGAGGAGCAGTTAGTCTTATCTAGGCCGCAGAGGTGCCATGAGCTCCAGGTGGTCAAGCATGCAGCATTTTCTCCCTCTGGGTTTGTGCATGGTTCCTATTCTCATGGCACACAGTTTGGTATGGGATTAGCTTATCCCATTAGATCTCAACCACCCCAGCGCACTATGGAGCCAAGAGGGCCCCTCCAGGATTTCCCTTTTTCCTCGCCTATTGTCACAGAGCCTCAAGGGCTGAGGGTTATTTACCTGCTTCCTGTTTGTGCCACCACCCCAAGATCCACTCTATGAAGCGCACGCCCTCTGACCTAAGGAAGTGGTAGTGGTTCAGTGGTACAATCCTCACCTGTCATGCGGGAGACTTGGGTTTGATGCTTGGCCAGTGCGCCTGGTGGCTAGGAGATAGGCTGCTGACCAAAAGGCTTGCAGTTCAGATCTACCAGCTGCTCCTTGGTAACCCTATGAGGCAGTTCTACTCTGACCTATAGGGTCTTCATGAGTCAGAATCAACTTAATGGCAAAGTGTTTTGCATCTCATGCATAAGCAACAACCTGTCAGTGGAGAATTGCTGGTTCCTGGGATGTTTCACAGATTTCATCAGAGCTTCCAGGCTTAAGACTAGCAAGAAGGGCCTGGCAATCAACTTCTAAAAATCAGCCAGTGATCACAATGATTCTGTCTGAAACCAGCCATGGGGATGGAACAGGACATGAGAGCATTTCATTCCATTGTTTGTAGTGTTGCCATGAGTCAGACCGACTTGACAGCAGCTAAAACGACAGCAGCTTACAACAGCTTGACCTCAGAGCTCTAAGAGCAGCAGGCTCACACAGGATGATGCACAGACCAAGACCCAATGCCATCAAGTCAATTCCAACTCATAGCGACCCTGTAGGTCACAGTAGAGCTGCCCCACAGAGTTTCCAAGGAGCACCTGATGGGTTTGAACTCCTGACATTTTGGCTAGCAGATGTAGCACTTAGCCACTATGCCAGCAGAGTTTCCTAGCATCAGCTACCTTCAGTGCCTGGACTTGACAGTAAGGCAGACAAGGAGCGGTCGAATGGCTAGAGGCACGGCTGAGCAGAGTCAGGGGCCCTGAGGAAGGGACTATCTCCTGGAGGGCGTGCTGATGGGCACTGAGTTGTGTGTCATTCACTAGCGTCTGTGAATCACTGTGGACAGTTTGTTGGACATATTTTCTCAGTGTTCAGTTATAGTCAAAACAGTGGGTAGGGATATGAGGACTTCTCAAGCATATGAGTAAAATTTTGCTCAAGATCATTAAAAAACAGCTACAACAGTACATTGACGAGGAACTGCTAGAAATTCAAGCTGGATTCAGAGGAGGACGTGGAACCAGGGATATCATTGCTGATGTCAGATGGATCTTAGCTGAAAGCAAATACTGCCAAAGTCAAGTGCCGTCGAGTTAGATCGAAAGATGTTTACTTGTATTTCATTGACTATGCCAAAGCATTTGACTGTTTGGATTGTACTAAATTATGGCTAATGTTGTGGAGAATGGCAATTCCAGAACACTTAATTGTGCTCTTAAGGAATCTGTATACAGATCAAGAGGCAGCCATGCGAACAGAACAAGAGGAGACTGCATGGTTTAAAGTCAGGAAAGGCATGTGTCAGGGTAGTATCCTTTCATCGTAACTTTTTAATCTGTATACCGAGCAAATAGCCCAAGAATCTGGGCTATATGAAGAATAACAAGGCATCAGGATTAGAGGAAGACTCATTAACAACCTGCGTTACGCAGACGACACCACCTTACTTGCTGGAAACAAAGAAGATTTGAGACACTTACTGATGAAGATCAAGGACCACTGCCTTCAGTATGGATTGCACCTCAACATCAGGAAAACAAAAATCCTCACAAGTGAACCACTAAGCAACATCGTCATAAATGGAGAAAAGATTGAGGTTCTTAAGGATGCAAGACTTGGGTTCACAATCAAGGCCCTTGGAAGCAGCAGTCAAGAAATCAAAAGATGCATTGCATTGGGAAAATCTGCTGCAGAGGACCTCTTCGAAGTATTCAAAAGGAAGGGTGTCACCTTGAAGACTAAAATGCACCCGACCCAAGCCCATGGTATTTTCATTCGCATCATATGCATAGGAAAGCCAGACTATGAAGAAGACAGAATTGATCACTTTGAATTCTGGTGTTAGAGAAGAATGTTGAATGTACCATGGACCACCAAATGAACCAATAAATCTGTTCTGGAAGGAGTAAAGCCAGAGTGCTCCTTGGAAGCAAAGATGGCAAGACTGCATCTTATATATTTTGGACATGTTGTCTGGAAAGACCAGTTCCTGAAGAAGTACATCATGGCTTGGTAGAGTGGAGGGTCAGCGAAAAAGAAGACCCTTGAGAAGATGGATTGACAAAGTGGCTGCAACAATGGGCTTCAGTGTAGAAACAGTTGTGGACATGGTGCAAGACTGGCAGTGTTTTGTTCTGTTGTTCATAGGGTCGCTAGGAGTCAGAATCGACTAGAGGGCACCTAACAACAACAAGCATATGAAGGCTCTAAAGCCCAGGGAAACACTGGCAGAGTGGCCTCACCTTGGAATAGCTCAGTTAGGCTAAGGTTATAGGAAAGTTACAGTAGGAACAGATCCAATTTTTAAAAGAAGGGGCTGGTAGAACTTAGTAGGGTCGTGAAAGACATTTCAACTAAAGACTTCTTTCCTTCTAAATTAGAGCATTATCTTTTGCCCTCTGCTAGAGAGGATGTATCAGTTATGTGATTCTCAGTGGAGGGGCCATGCCCACCTCTTGCTTGGCAGGTCCGTCTTGCCCCCCTGAGTGCAGCCCCCCAGAGGAAAGCCCTGGCTCATCCGCTTTTGCTTTGCCCACATGTGACAGAGTGCAGGGCCAGGCACTTTAATGACAGTTTTTTGGAGAAAACATAAATACTGACTCAGCTGAACAGACATCATTCAGCAAACAATCCTCTGAACACCAGATGCTGAGATTCAGAGTGGACCTAATCAGGCACTCTGCCCTTGAAGAGCTCCAGCTACAAACATGTTTCCGTCAACTGCTGTCAAGTCAGTTTCAACTCATGGCAACCTTATGCATGTCAGAGGAGAATTGTGCTCTGTAGGGTTTTCAAGGCTGTGACCTTTGGGAAACAGATTGCCACGCATTTCTTCCAAGGTGCTTCTGGGTGTGTTCTAGTTGCCACCTCTTTGACTAGCCATTTGTACCACCCGAGGAGTCTATAAAAATGTAAGATGCACCATTACATGAACTAGAAATCACAGAGACAGGGGAAAGGGCTTTCGTCCTCAGCCCTGGGGAGAAAGGGGAAAGGCTGCTTCTATGGGAATTAGCAATGGACCATCTTCTGGCTGTGCTGTCAAAGGATAGGATGACTGGAAAGTAGCCGTGGGCCCCAGATGACACCTAGGGTATGTCTTTAAAAGTCCCAGAGACTGAGAGAGCCAGAGGGCAATCTGCTTCAGGGACCAGTAGGATAGTGTGGTACTTCATGCAGAGTTGTATATTATCATGACTACAGTTTGTTGAGCACTATAATTTATTTTTGGTCTCTTGATCCAGTCTTGGCATCTCTTCTGTGAACTATGCAAGAAGAGGGTCTGGCTTTTGACATTCCCTTCCTAGAGGAGGGAACCTTGGTGACTTAGTGGTTAAGTGCTACGACTGATAACCAATAGGTCAGCAGTTTGAATACAACAGGCACTCCTTGGAAACTCTGTGGGGTGGTTCTACTCTGTCCTGTATGACCACAGTGAGTTGGCATTGACTCAGTATTCCTGGAGGGGGCAGTGCCCACTATGAACAGGAGCAGTTGGGCTGTTTGAGAATGGAGTAGGCAGCAATTATCCCTCTCCCTTATCCTATCCACATTTCTCCACTCTACAGCCTCAGGTGCCGGCTCACCCCAGTTCCTGCATCCTTTAAGGCAAGCCCACTCCTTGCTCTCTTAGGTTTTAGGGAGTTAACTAATCAACAGACTTCCAGATTCCATCTTGGAACCAATAGATGCCTTAACCACTGACACTATGACTTCTCTTCATCAAACTTCCTGATCACTCATCTCCTCATGTGTCTCTTCCCAAAGAAAGTGTTTTCTTCCAGACAGTGGTTTCCCAAGGTGGGTGGGTAGTATGTGAAGAACAGTAGGCTGAGCACATATCTGCATACTCAGACCCATAAGCTGAGCAGACTGTAAAGGTCCAGCTAACTTACAAATTGGCACAAAGCAGCTTAACTCAGAGTTACAGACATTTTGCATGATATTAAAGGTAATTGTAAAAACTCTGAGTGCTAAAACAATTAACAAGAGCCTTGATCTCCTTTATCTTCTATTTATTTGAAATTAAGTAGGTTTGCTTAATGTGGCTTTTCCAATTTAATTTTTTAAAATAAATCTTTATCACCTTCAGCTCGAAGTTATGCAGTTGATCAATTATCAGCAATCCAAGTGGAAATAAACCACAAATTTTTTGTTTTCCCTGTGGCATTATGGAAACAAATCAAGCCAAGTCCAACTGTTCACGAAACTTGCCTGTCTATGTCTGTCTCGCTGTCTCCTCTCTCTCTCACTGTTGTTAGGTAATACTGAGTTGGTTCCCACTCATAGTGACCCTATGTACAACAGAATGAAACACTTCCTGGTCCTGCACTGTCCTTCAAGTCGTTGCTAGGCTTGAACTCATTGCTGCAGCCACTGCTTGAAAGTCTTCCTCCTTTTTGCTGACCCTCTACCAAGCTTGATGTCCTTTCTAGGGAAAATACCTCCTGATAACACGTCCAAAGGACAGGCGACTGCACCTCCCATCCTTGCTTCTAAGGAGCATTCTGGTTGTACTTCTTCCACGATAGATTTGTTTGTTCTTTTTGTAATCTGTGGTGTGTTCGATATCCTTTGCCCACTCCACAGTTCAAGGGCATCAATTATTCTGTCTTCCTTATTCATTGTCCAGCTTTTACCTTTATATGAGGCAACGCAAAACACCGTGACTTAGGTCAGGCACACCTTTGCTTTTCAACACTTTAAAGAGATCTTCTGCAGCAGATTTGCCCAATGCAGTGCCTCTTTTCATTTCTTTGCTGCTGCTTGCATGAAGCATTTATACATGCTACAGCATGAATAAAACTGGAAAACATTACAATGAGTCAAAGAAGCCAGTCACAAAAGGCCTTATAGTGTATGATTCCATTTATATGAAATGCCCAGAGCAGAGGAATCTATAGAGACAGAAAATGAGTTAGTGGTTACCAGTTAGAGGTGAAGACAGAATGAGTACTAATGGATCTAAGGTTTCTTTCTGAGGTGATAAAAGTGATCTGGTACAGGATAATGATGATGGTTGAACTACTCTTTGACCATACTAAAGACTACTGAATTCCATAATTTAAATGCTATGGCTGCTAACCAAGCAGTCAGGAGTTCAAATCCTCCAGGTGCTCCTTAGAAACTCTATGGAGCAGTTCTACTTGGTGCTGTAGGGTCGCTATGAGTTGAACTTGACTTGACAGCACTGGGCTTGGTTTGTGTTTCTTAAAATATTCTTTCCACCCTTCTCTCCTTCTGAGACTACCATTATGGGTGTCCCACACGTCACCGAGGCTCTGTTCAATTTCCTTTCTTTCTCTTATTCAGAGAGGATCATCTCAACTGACCTAGTTTTGAGTTCACTAATTCTTTGTGCTGCCTGTTCGAATCTGCTCATGATATCTTATAGTGAAGTTTTCATATCCGTTATTATAATTTTCAACTCCAGAATTCCCATTTCGTTCCATTTATCATTTCAGTTTTTTCATTGCTATTCTCTATTTGGTGAATCATCTTTTTCATGCTTTTGTTTAGTTCTTTACACATAGTTTCCTTTAATTACTTAAGCATATTTGTAATTGGAAACAAACCTAACCCATTGCCATCCAGTTGATTATGACTCATAGCACCGTGTGGGAGAGAGTAGAGTAATCTCATAGACTTGCTAAGGAATGATTGGCTGACTCTAATTGCCAACCTTTTGGTTATCAGCGAAGATCTTAACCACTGCACCGCCAAAAAATAGATAGATAAATAAATAAATAAACTCATTAAGTAGATTCCAACTTTATAGGGCAGAGCAGAACTGCCCCCATAGGATTTTCAGAGAGTGCCTGGTGGATTCAAACTGCCAAACTTTTGGTTAAAAACCAATCTCTTAACCATTACATCACCAAGACTCCAACCATGTGACGTACAATTTTTATCTAACAAGCTCTATGTCTTGGCTTCCTCAGTGACAGTTTTCTTTGATCTTTTTGTATGTATACATTGTCTTCTGAACAATTGCACATTTTTAATAACATAACTTGGTGTCTTGTTTACCTAGTGCTGCTGTAAGAACTACTGCAAGTGAATGGCTTTAACAAAGAGAATTTTACTTTCTTATAGTCTAGTAAGCTACAAGTTCAAATCCAGGGTGTCAGCTCTAGGGGAAGGCTTCTTCTTTCTGTTGGTTCTAGAGGAAGTTCCTTCTCATCAAACTTCCTTTCACTAGACTACGAGCTTATCCACACAGACACTCCAGATCCAAATGATGTATCCTGCTCCCAGCACTGGTTTCTTGGTGGTATGAGCCTGCCCCACCTCCCCATCTCTTTCTTGCTTCTCTGTCCCAAAAGAAATTGGCCAAGATCCAATCCTGTGGATTGAGTCCTATGTTATTGACACAACTGCGGCCACCTCTCCCCACTCACTAACATCATAGAGACACATCTACAACAAAACCAAAACCAAACTCACTGCCATGGAGTCGATTCTGACTCATGGCAACAGAGTAGAACTGCCCCATAGAGTTTCCAAGGAGCACCTGGTGAATTTGAACTGCTGACCTCCTGGTCAGCAGCCATAGCACTTACCCAGTGCACCACCAGCATAGGAAAATCGTATCAGATGACAAAATCATAGACAATCACACAACACTGGGGAAAATGGTAGACAATCACACAACACTGGAACCAAGGCCTATTGAAATTGATACATGTATTTTAGGGGACACAATTCGATCCACGGCAAATGCCAGGTCTACAAATCAGATTTTGTCACACCAGGGTCTGCCATGTTTGTTGTTTTTGTTGTTAGTGGTTTTTGTTGTTGTTGTTGTTTTCAGTGGCTTTTCTAGATTAATTCTGTAAAATCTGTGTTTTCTGTTATGTACAGTCACTAAAATGTCTCCCCAGTTAATTAGAATGAAAAAAACCAAAACTCACTGCCACTGAGTCAGTTCCTACTCATAGAGACCCTATAGAGTAGAAAAGAACTGGCCCACATTGTTTCCAAAGAGTGCTTGGTGTATTCAAACTGCCAACCTTTTGGTTAGCAGCTGTAGCTCTTAGTGGTAAGCTAATTATCTAATAGAGATTCCCTTCAATTCCCTGAGTCAATAGCTCTACTACTTTTGCTAAGGGGTGGTTTGTGTGTTCAGATGTATCTTAAGTGCTCCAGTAGGCAATTTACAATTCTGTCTTAGCTTTTATTTCTAACTTGCACAGACCCTCAAGGTCAGCCAGAGCTGAAATATTAGGGCCTTCTCAGGTCTCTCCTGGGTATGTGCACAGCCCTGAACATGCATATGACCTTCTAGATTCCCAGAAATCTGTTGGAAGTTTTTAAATCCCCCTATGCATATCTCATTCCCCAGTTTTTCTGTTTACATTTGTTTCCTTAAAAGGGTACGGGGGAGGAATCTCTTGTTGGTTCCAACTGGTATCACTTTCAGATGCTGCAATTGTTAAACAATTACTTCTAATTGTTTTCAGCAAACATTTTATGAATAAAGCTGTTTGCACAAAATGAGTTCTGAACCAGGTCAAATTAAAACAAGCCTAGAGAATGAGACTTTTGACAAAGGTACTAGACAAGTTGGACAATAGTAATTCTGTGGGAGTTTCTGGTGATTTCCAAACCTATTTTCTCCCTTTTATTAGTTTCTAGGCTGTAAGGCTTCATTGTTACTATAGTTGAAAGACTTAGATTTCAGGACTACCACAGAATTATGGAGGAGGATAGGAATTTTAAAATTCCATAAAGATTGCTATTCTTAAGAGATTCAGCTGTTTTTCTTGAATAAACACTCTTCAGATTGTTACAAGTCTTTAGCTAATTTTTAGGATCCAGGAATGTTGACTTTCATCATAGACCTTGGTATTCTTTTTTCTTTTATGGAGGAGTGGGTTTCCAGAGGTCCTTTCTCTGCCATTCTGGAAGTTATTTCCCCATAGCCCACTCTCACCCACTACTCAAGTGGTTCCAAATGGGGATGAGGGGTTTCCATACTCCTGGGATGTATTAAATTTGAGAGGATATCTTTGGCATCTAACATGGTCTTCCTGACATATGCTCATTGAAATATATATTTTTAATGTATGTCCTTTTCTTTATTCTATGCACTACAGGGTATTACCTTGGTCATTTAGAAATTATGTGTGTAGGAAATGATCTGTGAATTCCATTTCAGTATAACAAAGGTGTGTTAAAAAATATTTTTAAATAGGAGATAGCACCATGTTTGAGAGGCTGAAAATCACTACACCAGACTGTCTCATTTCTTTTTTATTATGATTGAATGAAAATGTACATTCCCATATAAATTCACATGCTCACCTGTATGCAGCTCCCACTGCTCTCCCTGCATAGTGATAGCACACCCTTCCTCTCTGCTCCATACATGTCCTACCCTCCCAACAGTCTCCTATTCCTTCCTCTCTATTCACTCCCCTTGCTCCAGCAAGAGGTCAGCAGGATGACATCCTATAGATGCATAGAACCATAAAATTCCCACAAGATATGGTCACTCTGTGTCACCAAGTCCAATCCATTGCTGTCAGAAAAGTTGATCTTCATTATGATTTATGGACAGGGGCAGCATCAGGGTCAGGGGCCATGGTCACAGGGGAACTCTGAAGCCCCGGAACCATCAATTGCAGTGTTTTATTGGACATTTCAGGGTACAACCCTACTTATTCTCTTATTGCTAATGAGACTCCAATTTGTGAGCTCCATCATGGCTATCACTGGTGGTGGCTGGGTACCATCTGGTTCTTCTGGTCATGAGTCAGTGGGTCTCTCTGTCTTCTGGGTTCTCTTTTCCCCATGTCATTCTTGTCCTTGGTGATCATCCATTTCTGTTGAGTTGGGACCATTTGTTGTACCCTCAGATGCAGGTTGGTAGCTTTTAAGACCCCAGACACCACTCACCAATGAGAGGTGCAGATGATCCTCATTAGCAAAATGCTAGGTGTGCCAATTGACCTCGATCTTGTCTGACAGCATGGTCCCATGGTCTGTCCTTGAAATATTGGGTTAAGATGGGAGGAGTACTCAAATTGTGTTGAAGTCCAGTTATTATTGATCTTTCTAATGTGTGCTGTCACTGATTTCACCCAACCAAATTTCTATTAACTATCTAACCTAAACCCTCCCCCCACCCTTGCAGCCATCAGAGAGTCTTTTCTTCTATGCATGAGTCTGTTTCTAAGTTCTTATCATAGGAGTCTCACACAATATTTGTCCTTTTGTTGCTGACTACTTTCACTTAGCATAGTGTCCTCCAGTTCAAACTAGGTTAAGCGGTGTTTCCTGTAGCCATGTTGTTCTTTATCGTCCTGTTGCGTATATATACCATAGTTTACCAATCCATTCCTCTGTTGTTGGGCATCTGAGTTGTTTCCATCTTTTTGTTATTGTGGACTGTGCTGCAATTAACATTCGTGTGCATGTATCCGTTGGTGTGAATGGGCTTGATTCTGTAGGACATATTCCAAGCAGTGGAATTACTGGGTCAAATGATATATCTATATCCATTTTTTTAAGGGAGCACCAGATTGCTTTCCAAAGGGGTTGCACCATTTTGCAATCCCACCAGCAGTGTAGGAGAGTTCCAATCCCCCCACAGCCTCTTTAGCATTTGTCGTTTCCGTTTTTTGGATCATGGCCAACTTTGTTGGGGTGAGATGGTATCTCATTGTCCTTTTGATTTGAATTTCTTTAATAGCTAATGATCGTCAGCATTTCCGCATGTGGTTTTTGGCTGCCTGGATCTCCTCTTTAGAGAAATGTCTGTCCATTTCCTTTGCCCATCGCTTAATTGGAAGATTTATCTTTTTCTTATTGATATTTTGTAATACTGTATAGATTATGGAGATCAAGTAGTGGTCTGACATAGTTGCCAAATATTTTTTCCCATTCTGTAGGTGGCCTTTTAATTCTATTAATAAAGTCTTTGGATAAGCAAAAGTGATTGATTGTTAGTAGATCCCATTTATCTATTTTCTCTTCTGTTGTTTGTGGTTTGTTTGACAGATTTTGAAGTCGTCTGTGTTGTGTATTAAACCTTCCATTGTTGTTCTTACTTACTCTTGGATGAGCTTTATCATTTTAGATTTGACATTTAGGTCTTTTATCCAGTTTGAGTTGGTTTTTGTGTAAGGTGTGAGATATGGGTCTTGTTTTAACTTAGTGCAGATGGATATCTGATTTGGCCAGCACCGTTTGTTGAAAAGATTGCTTTTACCTCAGTTTAATACCTTAAGGCCTTTGTCAAATATCAACTGTTTATAGGCAGATGATGTCATTTCTGTGGTCTCAATTCTGTTCCACTGATCTATCTGTCTGTTTTTGTACCAGTACCAGGCTGTTTTGACTACTTTGGCAGTATAATATGTTCTAAGGTCGGGTAATGAGAGGCCTCCCAGTGTATTCTTCTTCTTTAGTAATGCTTTACTTATCCAGGGCTTCTTCCCTTTCCAGACGAAGTTGGTAATTTGTTCCTCCATCTCATTAAAAAATATCACTGGAACTTGTATTGGGATTGTATTATATAAGTAGATTGCTTTGGATAAAATAGACATTTTTACAATGTTAAGTCTTCCTATCTATGAGCAGGGTAGGTTTCTCCATTTATGTAAGTCTCTCTTAGTTTCTCGTAGTAAGTTTTTTTAGTTCTCTTTGTAAAGGTCTGTTATTTCTCTGGTTAAATTTATTCCCAGGTACTTTATCTTGCCAGGGGCTATGGTAAATGGTATTGACTTGGTGATTTCTTCCTTAATAATCTCATTGTTGGCCTAAAGGAATCTGTCTGATTTACTTATGCTTATCCTGTATCCTGAGACTTTGCCAAACTCTTCTATCAACTTAAGTAGTTTCCTTACTGATTCTTTGGGATTCTCTGCATATACAATCATATCATCAGCAAACAGGGAGATTTTCAGTTCTTCTTTGCCAATGCAGATGCCCTTTATTTCTTGGTCTTGTCTAATTGCTCTGGCTAGAACTTCTAGTACTGTGTTGAATAGGAGAGGTGAGAGTGGGCATCCTTGTCTCGTTCCTGTTCTCAAGGGAAACTGTTTCAATCTCTCTCCATTCAGGATGATGTAGGCAGTTAGCTTTGTATAAATGGCCCATATTACACTGAAGAATTGGCTGTCTATTCCTATTTTGCTGAGGGTTTTTAGCATGAATGGGTGTTGGACTTTATCAAATGCCTTTTCTGCATCAATAGACAAGATCTGGTGATTTTTGTCTTTTGTAATATTTATGTGGTTGATCATATTAATTGTTTTTCAGATACTGAACCAGCCTTACATCCCTGGTCTGAATCCAACTGGTCATGATGGATTATTTTTTGGATATGTTGTTGTATTCTATTGGCAAAATTTTGTTGAAGATTTTTGCATCTAGATTCATGAGTGATATCAGTCTGTAGTTTTCCATTTTTGTTGGGTCTTTCCCTGGCTTTGGTACCAGAGCTACGCTGGCTTCATAGAATGAATTTGGGAGTATTCCATCACTTTCTATACTGTGAAATAGTCTTAGTAGTATTGCAGATAACTCTTATCTAACAGCTTGGTAGAATTCTGCAGTGAAGCCATCTGGGCCCGGGATTTTTATGGTTGGCAGTTTTGGGATGCCTTTTTCAATCTCTTCTTCACCTTGTGATAATTTTGGCAGGTGATATGAATCAATAAATTTGCCCATTTCCTCTAGATTTTCAAATTTGTTAGAGTACAGTCTTTCATAGAACTCGGGTATGATATTTTTGATTTCTGTTGGATCTGTTGTAACAGCTCCCGTCTCATTTCTTATTTGGGTTATTTGTTTCCTTTCCTGTTTTTCTTTAGTAAGTTTAGCCAATGGTTTGTCAATTTTGTTGATCTTTTCAAAAAACCAACTTTTGGTCTTTTCAATTTTTTCAGTTGTTCTTCTATTCTCTAATTCATTTAGTTCTGCACTAAGCATTATGATCTGTTTTCTTCTGGCGCCTGAGGGGTTCCTCTGTTGTTTCTCTCCACTTGTTCAAGCTGTAGGGTCAGTTCTTTGATTTGGTTTCTTTCTTCCTTCCAGAAATGTGCATTTATGGAAATAAATTGAACTCTGAGCATTGCTTTGGCTGTATCCCATAGGGTCTGGTAGGAAGTGTTTTTGTTCTCATTGGAATTTGTAAGTTTCTTTATTTAATCCTTGATTTCTTCTATAACCAGTGATTTTTTGAACAAGGTGTTATTCAGTTTCCATGAGTTCCATTTTCTATCTATGTTTTTTCTGCTATTGATTTTGACTTTTATGTGTTTATGATCTGAGAAGATGCATTGCATTAATTTAATAGTACGTATTTTGTTGAGAATTGCTTTATGTCCTAACACATGGTCTATTCTGGAGAATGTTCCATGGGCACTGGAGAAGAAGGTGTAGTTGTCTGCTGATGGATAGAAAGTTCTGCGTATGTCAGTGAGGTCTAGTTGGTTAATTGTGACAATAAGGTCTTCTGTGCCTGCATTGAGCTTTTTTCTAGACGATCTGATCAATACTGAGAGTGAAGTGTTGACATCTCCTATTGTTATTGTGGAGTTATCTATCTCCTTTTTGAGTGTAGTCAGTATTTCTTTGATGTATTTAGGTGCTGTAATACTAGGTGCATAAATATTTAATATTGTTAAGTCCTGCTTGTGTATTGAACCTTTCAGCAATAAATAGTGACCGTCCTTGTCCACAGTGGTGGATTTTACATAAAAATCGATTTTATCTGAGATTAGGATTGCCACACCTGCTCTTCTTTGTTCATTGTTAGCTTGACACGTATTCTTCCATCCTTTAGTTTTCAGTTTGTTCCTATCTTTAAGTCTAAGGTGAGTTTCTTGTAGGCAACGTATAGATAGGTCATGTTTTTGGATCCAAGATGTTACTCGATGTCTCTTTACTGGAGCATTCAGTCCATTCACATTCAATGTAATGTTGATAGGTATGTGATCAGTGCTGCCACTGTGATATGTTTGTTTTTGTGTTGATGTTTTCTCTATTGTTCTTAGTCTGTTCTGTGACCTTCTTCTTTGTGAGTTGATTTTTCACTTATTTCAGTGTTGGTTTTGTGGTTGTTGAGACTTCTGTATTACATTTCTTGATATGGTATGTTGCTTTTTTATTGTGCTTTACGGTTGCCCTTATGATCCTGCTTACTAAATTATATATAAACCCAATTTTGATTGCTGCCAATCTTGTCAACTTCTTCTCCATCTGGAAGGACTATAATGACTGTAGTATATCCCTCTTTTTAATATGATAATATCATAGTTTACATGATATGATCAATAGATCATTTCTTTCACTATTATAGCTTTGATTGTATTTGGAGCATTCCCTAACTAAGTAGGATTCTGGATAATGTGTTCTTCTAAAGTATAAGGTTAGTGGATTTTTCTTCAAAGCCAAGAAATTTTTTCAGTATTTCTTGTAGCTTTGGTTTGGTTTTTACAAAGTCTCTGAGTTTCTGTTTATCTGATAATGTCTTCATTTCATTTTCATATTTGAAAGATAGTTTGGCAGGATATATAATTCTTGGTTGGAAGTTCTCCTTCAAGGCTTTGAATAGGTCATGCCACTGTCTCCGTGCCAGCATCGTTTCTGCTGAGAAATCTGATGAAAGCCTGCAGGGTTTCCCTCTGAATGTTAGCTTTGCTTTGAGTCTTGCTGCCTTAAGAGTTTCTGCTTGTGTTTCATTTTGTTAAGCTTGATTATAATATGTCTTGGAGTCTTTCTATTGAGATCTATATTGAGTGGTGTTTGATATGCATCTTGGATGTCTATATTCTCTTCTTTCATAATTTCTGGGAAGTTTTCTATCAGCAGCTCAGCAACAACACACTCTGTGTCCTCAGGTGTCTTGCCCTGTTCAGGAACTCCAGTTAATTGTAGATTGTTCCTCTTAATAGAGTCCTACATGGTTCTTACTTCTTCTTCGTTTTTCTTGTTCCTTTTTTTCTGATTTCTCCTCATAGATGCTGGAGTCAGTAGCTTTGTCTTCTAAATCAGAAATTCTCTTTTCCATTTGTTCCACTCTGTTTTCTTGGCTTTGAATTGAAGTTTCTATGTCTTTGGTTTTGTTCTTGATCTGCTGGATTTCAGAGTACTGATGTTTCATCAGATTGAACAGCTTGCTTAATTTTTTGTTTTGCTCTGCTGCATTTTGTATAAGGTCTAGGAGGGCTCTCTATATAATCCTTTTGTATTCACCTTCTGATAGTTTCAGAAAAGCTTCTTTGTCTGGGAAATTCTGAGGTGGTTTCTTTTGGGGGCATTCTGATGCCATGGGTGGTTTCCAGGTTACCATCTTCTTGTTTGTTGCTTTTTGAGCTTCATGTGGGTCAATAGAGGCTGGGATAGATGCTGTGAGGATGGACCACAGTTGTTTCTTTAGGCTGTCTTAAAATGAGAAGTAAAAAGTATTTGACAACTTCCCAAGTCAGTCAGGTTGTCAGTTGTATGCGTCCCTCTTCCCAGCTGGCAAAGTAAGCACCTCTTTATTGAACCCCAGATGTTACAAACTAGGTCAAAATACAGAAAGTCTACTGGCCTGCTGGCCTCTACTGTCGGGCCCCAACTGTAGGTGATACTGTGTAGAATTCTCCTTTTCTGCTGGAAAAACAGTCTCTTCTGGGTAGGCACTGCTTCCCAGCCCAGGAATTAGGTCCAGCTGAGGCTTCCATATGGATGACTCTGCCTTCTAGTGAGACAAGATGGCGTCCCGTACAAGCTTGCCAGGCAGCCAGGACCAGGCTCCTGGCAGAAAGAGAGTCCAAGAGTGCCAAAATGCCCAGAGCCCCAGCCCCGGGCAACACTGCACAAAACACCACCTTCCTGCTGGAAAAGCACTCTCCCCTGGCAGGTGCCACTTCCCATCCTAGGAACCAAGTCCAGCAAGGAACTCTGCCTGGGCTTCTCCATTTCCCACTGGATCAAGATGGCATCGTGCACAAGAGTGTCTGTAGGGTTATCACATGGTGGAGGCAGAAAGATAGGCCAGGGGAGCCAAGGTGTATAGAGTCCAAAGCCAGGCTCTCAGAACCTAATCCCACCAGCAGTGCATCTAAGACCAGCAGCTAGTCAAGTCTCAGTTCTTTCTGCTGGCCAAGACAGAGGGAAAAAAAAATCAAAATGGTGAGTTACCTTTGGTCTGTGTAAGCCTTTGCTCACCGAGAGTGGGGTCAGTGAAAGAGAGGAGGTTTTGCACTCAGCGGTATGAAGTCCAAATTAACAGCCTTGTGCTGCATCCCAGGGCTCACTAGGTGTCCAGAAGTCTCTGTCTAATTACCATTTCAGATCTTGGTTTCCAGAGGGATTTAGGGAGACGTGTGTTTAGTCCGCCATCTGGACTCTGCCCACACTCTCTCATTTCTATCATGTGCCTACCTGGTCCTGTTGCCTGAATATCTCCAAAAGGCATCTGCATCTCCTGTTCTACTAAAGTGTCACTTGAGAATGAGCAAGAAGAGAATTTCAAAAGTAAAATGCCAGAAGTCATTACCAGTACTTCTCAGGAAGCTAGGCAGAATAGGGAAGAAAGTGGAAACCACCTAATACACCACATAGAAAACACTAAGATATTTTCCATAATAGAATAATTTCATGTTCTGGTTAATCATAAATTCTCTCTAACACAGGATCATCATACTTACCATTCAAAGAAGACCTTTTTTCAAATAATAATTGAATAAAACATTCACCACCTGAGCTATACTGAATGTAATTTTATTAGTTTTGAAGATTAGGACTGCCAAAAAATTTATATAAATAGGTGCTATCAACTTAAAAATATCATGTATATGAACACCTTTATAATACAAAACAGTAACTGGTACCCACTCAGCCTGTTGATTGGATTGAAAAACACAAAAAAGCAAAATCTTCTGTTCAATAATTGTGGGTAATCTATGCCAAAATTTAGTATAGAAAGATTTTTATACTTTAGACTTATATTTTTAAAAATTCTCAAAACTCAATTGTTTTCTCCATTTTCATTTGGGAAATCAATTATTAACTTGCTAGGCCAGAGAGAGAGGTAAATGGTGGAGGCAGGGTGGATAATTTTCAAAATGAATCCAGCTCAGGCAACCAGCAGAGGTCAGAGAGGGTCTTTTTGTAACTAGTGACAGCAAATGTGGCTTGTGTGAATGGATTGTACTTCCTGAGCAATTTGTTTTAACCCGATTTCAGTTTGAACTTCTGTGTCTGCCGTTTGCTGGTGTCACAATGGAAAAATAAAACAGATCATTAAAAGAGGAAAAACAGGATGGCAGACTAGTCAGACACACAAAGCCATTCCACTATAAAAAAGACCTAAAACACCAAGTAAAAACAAACACAGTCATCAACCCTAGAACCCAGAACCTTAAATAAAGGGATAAAATATTAGCTAGAACAAAATTAAAAGATTTTACAACATGGAACTAGAGACACAAATCTGCAAATGATGCCAATGTCAGAACAATCTAAAGGAGAATATGTGTTATGGGTATAGAATTTCCGAATTAACTCAGGGAAACATCAAATAATAAAAGACTGATGCAAGCTTAGGAAGATTGGGATAAATTTCAAGGTAACCACAAAAAAAAGGTAACAAACCTACTCATCAAAATAAAGAAGAAAAATATAGTCTCAGTAAACATGATACTTTCGATAATGAAAGAGATAAAAAAAATTTCACAAATAAAAGGAATTCAGCACAAGAGAGTAAGAGGAACAAAGAAAACATCAGTACCACAAAAAACAAGCACTACAAAATGACAGCAACAAACCCACATCTGTTGATAATAACACTGAATATAAATGGCTTAAATGCACCTATAAAAGACAGAATGACAAAATGGATATAAAACCTATTTATAGGCTCTCTACAACAGACACACCTTAGACACAAAGGCATAAATATATTAAAAATCAAATGATAGAAAATATGTATCAAGCAAATAGCTACCAAAAAAACAGCAAAAGTGCCAGTACTAATATCAGATAAAATAGACTTTCAGGCAAAATCTTTAATCTTTAAAGAGTCCTGGTGGTGTATTGGTTTACAACTCAGCTACTAACCAAAAGGTTGGCTCCTTGGTAACCCTATGGACTATTCTACTCTGTACTACAAGGTCATTATAAGTTGGAATGAACTCAGTGGCAACAAATGTTAAGGCAAAATACACCATAAAGGACATTATATAATGATTAAAGGGACAATGCACCCAACAATAGGGCTCAAAAAAATATAAACTCAACAGTACTGAAAAGAGAAATTGACAGTTCCACAACAATAGTAGGAGACCTCAACACACCATTCTTGGTAAAGGAAAGAACATCAAGAAAGAAACTCAACAAAGGTAACATCTAAAGGCCACAGTTGACCATCTTGACTTCATACACATTCATAGGCTACTCCATCCAACAGCTACAAAGTACACATTCTTTTCCAACACACACGGAATGTTCTCCAGCATAGACCACATCCTAGGCCAAAAAGCAACCCACAAAAAAACCCAAAACACTAAGACAAAACAAAACATCTTCTCTAATAACAGTGTCATAAAAGTGGAAATTAACAACAGGAACAAAGGAAAAAAGTACATGGAAACTGTATAACATCTTGCTTGAAAACCACTGAGTGACAGAAGAACTCAGAGATGGAATAAAAAATTTCTAGCATCAAATAAGAATGAAACACATACCAAAAGCTGCAGTGCCAGTGTTGAGAGGTCAATTTATAGCAATAAAGAAACAATCCAGAAAGAAGAAAGGGACAAAATCAGAATGTTAAGTCATTCTCACAACATAAACAAAAAGAGAACAGCCAAAGAAGCCCATAGCTACCAGAAGAATGGAAAAAATAAAGATCATAGCAGAAATAAATGAAACAGAAAATACAAAAACAACAGAAAGAATGAACAAAGCCAATAGTTGGCTCCTGGAAAGGAACAAGAAAATCAACAGTTGGCCAAATTATGAAAGAGAAACAGAAAAGGAAGCACATAACTCAAACAAGAAATGAAATACAGGATATTGCAACAGGTCCAACTGAAATTAAAAAGGTCATCATAGAGTATTCCACAAAATTGTATTCCACCATATTTGCAAACCTAGAGGAAATAAATTTCTAAAAACACACCACCTACCTAAACTAACACAAACTGAAGTAGAAACTCTGAACAGACTCATACCAAAGATGAGATTGAAAATGTGATAAAATAACTTCTAACAACAAAAAAGTTCTGACCCAGATGGCTTCACTGAAGAATTCTACCAAACATTTAAGAAGAGCTCACACCAGCACTACTTAAACTATTTCAATATAGAAAAAGGAAGAGATACTTCCAAATTCATTCTATAAAGCCAGCATAACACAGATACAAAAACCAGGCAAAGATATCACACACACACACAAAAAAAATTATAGACCAATATGTCTGATGGATGTAAATGTAAAAATCCTCAACAAAATTCTAACCAACAGAATTCAGCATCATATTAAAAAACAAATAAAAGACTCCAACTAGGTGGCCAAGATTCAGACTAGGTGTGCAAGGATTATTCCATATTAGAAAATTAATATAAAAGCCAAGCCAAGTGCCAAGCCTAGGGTTGCCATGAGAAAATTAATATAAGCTACCACATAAAGAAAAGAATCACATGATCATCTCAATCAATGCAGAAAAAGCATTCAATAAATCCAACACCAATTCTTGAATTAAAAAAAAAAAGAACTCAATAAGATAGTAGAAGGGAAATTCCACAACTTAATAAAGGACATCTATGCAAAATCAACAGCCAACATCATTCTCAATGGGGAGAGGCTGAAAATATTCCCCCTGAAAACAGGAACAAGACAACCCAAACCAAATCCACTGCCATCGAGCTATTTACAACTCACAGTAACACTATAGACAGAGTAGAACTGCTCTGTAAAGTTTACAAGACAGCCTGGCAGATTTGAACTGTTGACCTCCCATTTAGCAGCCATACCACTTAACCACTATGCCACCAGGGTTTCCAGAACAAGACAGCCAAGCCAAGCCAAGCGCCGTCCGACAAGGATGTCTTTTATCACCGTTTCTTTTTAATATTGTGCTGGAAGTTGTAGCTAGAGAAATAAGGCAAGAAAAAGAAATAAAGGACATACAAACTGCTAAGGAAGAACTAAAACTGTCCCTATTCACAGATGATATGGTACTGTACATGGAGAACCCTAAAGTTTCTACAGGAAAACTATTTGATCTAATAGAAAGACTCAGCAGAGTAGCAGGATACAAGATGAACATAACAACATCAGTTGGATTCCTATGTACACTATAAAGTGAACTACAAAAAGGAAATCAGCAAAGTAATGCCATTTAAAAATAAAATACTTAGGAGTAAATCTAACCAGAGATGTAAAAGACCTATATGAACAAGACAACAAAACACTACTGTAAGAAGCCAAACAAGACCTATATAAATGGAAAACCTTACTAAATGCTGTGCAAAAGTCAATTCCACTCAAAGCAGTCTACAAATACAGTGCAATCTCAATTGAAACATCAACAGCATTCTTTAAAATGTGAAAACTAATCATTAACTTTATATGGAAAGGAAAGCGGACCCGGATAAGAAGAACAAAGTAGAAGGCCTCACATTACATAACTTCTTAACAGCTAAGGTAGTCAAAATAGTCTGGCAACAGTACACCTATAGATACATTGACAATGGAACAGAATTGAGAACTTAGATAGAAATCTGTCTGCCTACGGCCACAGAAACCCTAAATGTATAGTGGCTGAGTTCAACAGCTGCGAATCAAAAGGTTGACAGTTTTAGTCCACAAGATGCTCCTTGGAAGCCCTATGAGACAGTTTTGCTCTTTCCTACAGGGTGAATGGCAACCCTGGTGATGTGGTGGTTAAGCACTATTTCTGCTAACTAAAAGGTCGGTAGTTCAGATCTGCCAGGTGCTTCTTGGAAACCCTATGGAGCAGTTCTGCTGTGCCCTATAGGGTTGTTATGAGTCAGAATTGACTCAGTGGCAGTAGGTTTGGTTTCATAGGGTCCCTGTGAGTTGGAATCAACTTGAAAGTAACGGGTTTGCTTTGGTTTTTGGTACCTATGGCCACCTGATCTTTGACAAAGGTTCAAAGTACATTAAGTGGGAGAAGAGGCAGCTTTTTAAGCAAATGGTGCTGGCAAAATTGAATGCCCATCTGTAAAAAATAAAACAGGACCCATGCAAAAACTAATTCAAAATAGATGGAAGACTCAAATATAAAACCAAAAATTATAAAAATAATGGAAGAAAAAATAGGGTCAACACTAGGGGACCTAAAATATGGCATACATGGGATACAAACTGTAACTAACAAACACAGGCACTGGAGGTAAGCTAGATAAAGAAGGTCATCTAAAAATTAAACACGCTTATCAAAAGACCACCTAACAAGTAAAAACAGAACCTAGAAACTGAGAAAAAAAAAATTTAGGCTATGACATATTTGATGAAGGTCAAATTCATAAAGTCTATAGGAAAATCCAACACCTCTACAATAAAAAGACAGATATTCCAATTGAAAATCAGTCAAAGATACAACTAGATTATTCATCAAAGAAGACATTCAGCTGGCTAACAGATACATGAGGAAATGCTTGCCATAACTGGCCATTAGAGAAATGTAGCTCAAAACTACAGTGTGGTACCATCTTTTCCTGACATTACAGATGTGAATTGGAAAAAAAGAAGGAGAAAAAAGAAACAGGAAATAACAAGTGTTGGATAGACTGGGGAACTGGATTCTTATACACTAGTGGTGAGAATGCAAACTTCTACAATCATTTTGGAAAATGATACGGTGCTACTTTAAAGAAAAGCTAGAAATAGAAACACTGTATGATCCAGCAATCCCACCCCTAGGAATATATCTCAGAGAAATAAGAGCAAACACTTCAGTAGGTATATGCACACCCGTGTTCTTTTCAGCATTATTCACAGTAGCAAAAAGATGGAAAAAACTTTCTATCAACAAGAGAATGGATAAACTACAGTACATGTATACAGTGAAATACCATACAATGACAAATGACAACGAATCTGTGAAACATCTCACAATCTGGATGAATCTGAAGGACATTATGCTGAATAAAATAAGTCAATCACAAAGTACTGTATGAAATCATTATTATAAGAACACACGAAAATATTTCCACACAGAAGAGACAATATGTGATGCTTACTAGGGGAAGGAGGAGGAGAAAAAAAATACTAACTAGAGAGCAGATAAGTGGTACCTCTGGTGAAGATTTAGACAGTACACGAGAGTGGGGAAGACAGCACAACCTGCCCAGGCTAAAGGCGTAGAAGCTTCAGAGATAGACACAAACTCCCTGAGGGACCAAGCCACCAGGCTGAGGGCTGGAGGCGATGATCTCAGGGGACATCTAGCTCAGTTGGCATAAGACAGACAATAAATAAAATGTTCTACATCCAACTGTGGTGAGTAGCAATTGGGGTCTTAAAAACCTGTGAATGGCCGTCTGAGATATATCTGCTGATCTCATCCAGGCTCTAGCAGTGGACAATGAAGAAAACAGAAGACATGAAAGAAAGATAAGTCCAAAGGACTGTCGGATCACAGTGACCGCAACCTCCATTAGGCTGAGCCCAGAAATAGGTGGTGCCTGGTTACCACCACCAACGGATATAACAGGGATAGCAGTAGACAGAGGGACAAAAATATAGAACAAAATTCAAATTACCGCCCCCCCAAAAGAAAAAAGCAGTCTTGTAGCTTGACAGAGACTAGAGAAATCCTGAAAGTATGGCCCCTAGACCCTCTTTTAGCTCAGTACTGAAGTCACTCCTGAGGTTCATCTCTTGGCCAAAGGTTAGAGAAGTCTATAGGGCCACCAAAGCACACAAGTGAAGAATGTGCTTTGTAGTTCAATCGTGTACACAAGACTAATGGGGACAACAGCCTGAAAGCAACGACAAGAAGGCGAGAAAGGTCAGGAAAACCAGATGAATGGAAACAGGGAAGCTAGGGTAGAGATGCAGAGAATACCAACACACCACGGATTTGGCAACCAATGTCTCAAAACAATTTGTGCGTTAGCTGTTTAATGAGAAATAAATTTGTTTTGAAAACTTTTACCTAAAGCACAATAATAAAGCGGGAAAACAATAAAAAGAAGATAAGTGTGTAAGTGTGTGTGTGTGTGTGTGAGTGATTATCCTCTGATTTCCTAAAAATTAAAGTTAGTAAACACCTGCAGTAAAATCTTCTTAATAAATCTTTAAGAAATCGGAACCCAGAAGCTTAAGAAAAGAGTAGAAAAGCTACACTCTCAAGACTAAGGAAATACATTCTCCCAGATAACTTTGTAAATGGACAGGAATGTAGTTTACTACATATGTGATTGAGCACATCTGGACTGGGTCCAACTGTACCGGTATTGAGAGCCTTTCTGGTCGGCCAGGACTTCTGCTTGGCTCCTGTCTGTGTCTGAGCAGTCACTATTTTTGACATCACCTCTAGTACAGAAGGTCTGACAACTAAGTTTGCCAACTCATCCTAGAAAAAGTACTCCATACCTCACGGCTGACTATCACTATGGTCACCTTCTAAGTACTCCATCTGGTAAGTTATGCACTGACACCAGTGCCTAGTCCACCCTTCAAAGCAATTTGGGAACTCTTTTTCTGGAATGACAGTCAGAGCTGTCATCATATTACCCGTGATATCCTGAAGGTCATCCAAATGTCTTCCTTTCAATATTTCCTCTGTCTTAGGGTAAAGAAAAAAGTCATTGCGGGCCAAATTAAGTAAGTAGGGATGGTGTCCAAATACAGTTATTTGCTAACTGGCTAAAAACTCCCTCACAGTCAACTACACAATTAAGATGGCAAACTTGCCACCTTGCCACTGCGCAGAATGGCCATTCCAGAAAGAGTTACAAAATTGCTCTGAAAGGTAGCGGCACTGGCGTCGGTGCATAGCTTCCCAACGGGAGGACTTCAAAGGTGACCACACTGTTATTCAGTATATACGTCACATTTAGGATGATTTAGTCCATGAGCTGAATTGTCGGACCTCGTATACTCATTTCATACCTTCATACATACATATATGCCAAGCCAGGTCAAGTGCCGTCGAGTCAGATCAGACATACATATATATGTTTCACTTTGGGATTTAACTATTTCCTCAAGTCCACTTTCACCTTGTAACCCTTCCATTGGTGCCTCATGCTGCAGCAGACCTGGCTTCAACAGAGACGGTCTCACTGAGCTTTGTGTCTCTTCAGAGGACAGGCAAGAGCAGACATCTTCATTACATCTCTTTTTTCTTGGTAGGCATTTGGTCCCTACACAACATCCAAACTAAGTCATCTTCAGCATCCTCTTTTCACGTCCTGCACAGCATCACAGAACAAATGAGGCTATGCATGTCTGGTTACCTGGGACTCCTTCAGGTGGCCCCCAGCCTGAGGGATCTGCAGCCGCTGAGCCTCAGAGAGGACGGGGAGGCTGGCCTCCTCTCCCCCTGTTTGGGCCTCTGGCCTCTGGCTGACTAGACCCCTTCCTGGTTCCAGCACTCAGGTATCCCAAGAGTATACAGCTGCATCTGGAGATTTCTCCATGAAAGTTTTCTCCAGCATGCCTCCTTCCTCAGAATAATTCCTTTTTATTGTCTTGTTCCCAGATGTTTTCTCCACCCAGGTTTTTGTTTCCACTTTGTGATGTCTTGTTGGATAAGCCTCAAAGCCCACCAGCTCCTCCCCCATTTCTTTCTAACAGTGGTCACACCGTCAGCCATTGGATCGTTTAGGGGCAGGCTAACCAGTGAGCAAGGTACACGGAGGCTTACTTATGCTTACTTCGTGATCTGTAGTACACAACGTGAGCAGCTTTTCACCACATCAAACAAGTGAAATTTTATACTACGGGGTAGTAAGTAAGCCCAAGTCAACCCTACATACATCACTTATTGGATAATCCAGCCCTGACTTCAGAGTGGTCCATCATTTTGTCACCAATATTGTCTCCTGGGTGAGAAGTCTGTCTGCAGAACCAGGGAGGTGTGCCTTGCCTCGCTACCACCAGCACGCAAATAATGTACAGGAGGAACTTTCACCCCCTGCCATTTTGCAATAAAAGAATTTGAGCGCTTGGTTTACATTTGAAGTATTTCCAAGCCATTGCCTCCAGGGCTTTCTCTCTTTTTCCTGGTCTTCCTTGAGCCCTAATATAACTGTAGGAACAAAGTTACAAGCCCTTATCTCTTTCTTCGCTTTTAAGAACTCATTCTCTCTGAAACCTTTCTGGACAGTCTGTAAATGAGATGACCCTGTGGGACATTTTAACAGTCAGCTTAAGGCATTAAAGAACTCATTGCTGAATTTACAGGAGACTGTCCTACTGGTTGCTTTCTAGATGAAAGAGGAGAGCACGGTAGGGGGAGGCCAGGTGTTCATTAAGAGAATGCTAAAAGTGAAAAGTGAAAAGGAGGAATGTGCTGTTAACAGGGTGAGGAGAGCAGATGGAGTTGCAGATAGCCAGGCACGCCAAATTGATTTGGGTTGTATACTTCCACTTAATCATAACAAAACAAATACAAAAATATAAATAAATTCATAATAAGGACTCATTGCTGAAATCTACCGCTTTGTTTTCTCCGAACGCGCAGCACACAGAACTTGGAGGCCCATCTCAGCTTGAGGTGTGTAAGGTGTGTTCTGTGTCCAGGTCTTCACCAAGCCACAGCCCGACCACCTGGCTGTGATCTCAGCCAGCAGGCTGAGCTGGGCAGGTTTGAGCTGTGACCTCTCATTGTTCTTGTCTGTTGCTGTACAGCAGACTCATGCTCCTGACAACAGAATGAAACACTGCTCAGTCCCATGCCATCCTTTGTGAACCCTTGCCTGCTTAGTCCATTGTGGCCTAGCCGCACTTTATCAGGCAATATTCTGTTGTGGTTGGTAAGGCTTTCACTGGCTAATTTCAGAAATAGGTTGTCAGGCCTTTCTTCCTAGTCTAAGTTCTACTGAAACCTGCCACCCATGGGTCACCATGTTGGTATTTGAAATACCAGTGACATAGCTTCCAGCATCACAGCAACACAGAAGCCACCGCGGTACAACAGACTGACAGGCAGGTGGTGGGAGATTCACACATTTACTGAAAACATTTCAAACAGTGCAGAAAACAATACAAAAGTAGAAAACATCCACTTTCTTACCATTCAGATCATTTTGATAAACATTCTTTAATGCACCTCTTTGTATATTGCGTTCACTTTTTTCATAGCTACGTAACAAGTTACCATGAACTCAACAGCTTAAAAGAAAACAAATTTTATTATCCCAATTTCTGTGGGCCAGGGTTCCGATACAAGTTGGCCAGGTCAGGGCTGTGGTCCCCTCTGACTCCCAGGGTCCTCTTCCAAGTTCATTCAAGTTCCGTACAGCTATAGAACTCATGCCAGCTTCCATCTTCGTCAAGGCCCGAAGGAGAACATCTGTGCTCGTTGGAATCCCTGATTTGCTCTGTCTCTGATCTCTAGACTCAGTTTAAAGGGCTCGTGTGATTAGATCAGTCTCACCCTCATACTCTCCCTTTTGATGAACGCAGAGTTAACAGAAGAGTAACTTTAACTGCATCTGCAAAATCTTCTTTGCCATCATAGTGACAGGTTTTGTGCAGCTGAATGGAGGGAATGACACGAGGGGGTCATTGGAGGGGGTCCCTGGGAATCCTATGCACCACAGATATGCAATGAGAACATACGCTGTGCAGAGCATTCTACAGCCTGCTTTCTTTAACACCCATGGACAGCTTTCTGGCCTGTTCTTTGCCATCATGGTTAGTTGTCACTAAGTCAGCTAGAGCTCACGGAAGTCTCATGCACGAGATAACAAAACGTTGCCCAGTCTGTGCTGTCTTTGCAATCTTTGGCATTTGGGGGTCCATGTCCATTGTTGCAGTTATGATGTAGTTAGTGCCTTCCAGCCTTGGGGGTTCAGCCTCCAGCACATTGTCAGACCACGTTCTGTTGGGATCCACAGGGTTTTCATTGCATCATTTGGGCGCTAATTATCAGAGGGTCAGCAAAAAAGAGAAAGACCCTCCACAAGATGGGCTGACACAGTGACTGCCACACTGGACTCAAACTTAGCAAGGATTGCGAGGACGGCGCTGGACAGGGCAGTGTTTCATTCTGTTGTACATCAGGTCTCTGGGAGTCAGAAGCAATCTGATGGCACCCAACAACAACAGCTTTGGGAAGTAGATCTCCAGGCTTCTCTTCCTAGTCTTAGTCTGGATCTCTACTAAAACCTGTCCACCATGGAGGACCCTACTGGTATTAGACACACCAGGGGCATAGCTTACAACATCAGAGTGACATGTAAGCCACCACCATACAAGAAACTGAGAGGTGGATGATGGCCTACTAAGTGTAGCTCTGTACTTTTACGGCTGACTAGCGTTCTTATTTGGTGTTTCAAAATAATTCATCACGTTTGCACAGTGAGGTTGCTTCCAATTTTTCTTTTTCATAAATTATGCCAGGATGCGCGTTCTTACATACCTGCCTTTGCATTTGTGGGATTATGTCTTGTGTGCAAATTCCAAGGCATCTAAAGCAAGCTAAGTTAGCATTGTGTACCCCTTCCCAGGCTACCAGAAGTGCCTGCCACTGTCTTAAGGAAGGCTGGCCTTGGAGGAGACTCTTGGGGTACTCTGTACTGATAAAATCATGGCATTGAGTTGATTCCGACTCATAGTGAGCCAGTAGGTCAGAGTGGAAATGCCCTGTAGAGTTTCCAAGGGGCACCTGGCAGATTTTAACTGCCAACTTTCCATTTAGCAGACAAAGAGCTTAACCACTGCGCCACCAGGATACTCTGTATCAGTAATGCTGAGTTCTTTGTAGCTTTGCAATGAGCTCTAAAACTCATTAGCTGTCCCTGCACAAGACACACAAGAAGTTAGAGAAAACAAAGGCATTCTCCACTTGTCATCTTCATTGGTATAAAAAAGGAAGAAGGAAAAAAAAAAAGATTTCTATCCTGACATCTTGATTCAACAACTCTCGATGAAATGGGGCATATTTTAATTTCTACCCTGCTTCTTTAGAAAGAGGCAACAAGGAAACTAGGTCACTTGGGAGGTTTTTCATATTTTTAGCTTTACAAAGACAGCGTATACTGTGACCAGATAGTGGGACCTTGGGTTTCAAATGAAGGCTCTGAGAAGCCAGCCAACAAAAGGTTTAACTCCCGCTGCTTTGCTCAGAAATGTCCTCACCATTCAACCAGTCTGTCCCCAGCAAGCCCTCCTGCACGGCAGGCACTGCTCTAGGTGGAGGTGTGGTGCAAAACAGAACAGCCAAGTGAATGTATACATACTACATGGAATTTCACAGTAAGAGGAAAACCATTAGAGTTTTGTGAATCTAGGTAAAGAAACTTTACAATATGAAATAATATTGCAGGAAGTGGTGCATACGTTTCCCAAACTGGAAAGTTAGACAAATGCCTTTCAAGATTGGCTCCTTTTGGGGGGAATCTGAGATATGAAGACATGCATGCTGGTTTTGTTAGCTGCCATAGAGTTGGCTCTGACTCACAGTCACCCCGTGTATAAAGGGTCTGCCTAAGACAGATGAGGAAGGAAAGCCTGGCAATTTGGGTGATCATCGTCGTGGCCACTGTGGATTTTGAGGGCTTTCCAGTGTAAAGGGGCTGCTTTTGCAGCGCTGTATTGGAAACAATCTGGTTGTGATCCACAGGATTTTCACTGGCCAGTTATCAGAAACCCTGCTGGCCTGGTGGTTCCATGCTTCAGCTCATAACCAGAAGGTCAGCAGTTCGAATCTGCCAAGTGCTCCTGACAAACTCTATGGGGCACTTCTGTGACAACCCTAGTGGCGTAGTGGTTAAGTGCTCCACCTACAGACTAAAAGGTTGGCCGTTCAAATCTGCTGGGTGCTCCTTGGAAGCTCTGGGGGGGCAGTTGTACCCTGTCCTATAGGGTCACTATGACTTGGAATCAACTTATCAACTTGACAGCAGTGGGTTAATTATCAGAAGTAGATCACCAGGCCTTTCTTCCTAGTCCATCTTACTCTGGAAGCCCTACTGAAACCTGTTCCACACGGGTGACCCTGCTGGTATTCAAAATAGGACTGGTGGCATAGTTTTCAGTATCACAGCAACATGCAAACCAGCACAGTATGACAAACTGTTAGACGGCTAGCAGCTTATTAAACTCTTCTACCCTAAATATACAGGTAACATCTCAGGCATAAGCGAAGCTGAAAAGGATCATGCGTAATTAATTAGATCCCATAGTGAGAGGAATGAAAGCTATCCCTATCCCCCAGTCTTTGAAATGAAACATTATCCTCAAAGAGAAGTCTTGACCAGAGATCTGAAACGCAAAGCATTTATCTTACTCAAGGCTAAGCTTGCCAAGGATATTTGAATTTAAATAAGGATGCTCTGGTGTCTGTTAATTTAGGGTGTGACAAAGCCAGGGCTGCTCTCTCCACCACAGGTGACATCAGCAGCAGGCCTAGGCGTCTGCTTGGGACTGCAGAAGTGTTACTGCTGGTTTTCTCTGAATCTCTCTGCCTGACGGTGCAGCTTTACTGTCCTGAGGGGGAACTAGCCATGTCCTTACTTAATGCTTAAGGTGACCTTCCTTCAGCTGCAGAGCGAAGACAGAGGCTCTCAGATGGGAGAGTCCCTGTCCCACCTTCCCACCGACCCTGACCCTACCCTGCTGTGTCCTTGGCAATGAGCTGCTTTGTCCGGTCTCTGTTAAATCTTTGTCGGTTTCCTTGTTACTGGTTTCTTCCTCATAATCATGCCTTCATCTCTCCTCACCACAAATTACCACTGTCCTGTCTGTTTTTTTCTTCCTCTCACAAACTAGATCACTCTCTTTTGCAACTTGTTCTCCATCTTTGGCCCTCTCTCCTTCCATTTCCAGTCAAGGCGTCACTAAATTTTGAATGTCATGTGTATCTATAAAAATGCTGAGAGGTTTCATCTCCTGAATTTTCCACTGGCACCTCAGGTTTACCACATACAAAAACCGAATGACGAGATTAATTTCACAGCCCCACCAACACAATCTACTCTTCCTCCTCCCTTCAGTCTTGGTAAATGGGGTCATCAGGCTCCCTAGAAATGACAAAGCCTTCACTCACTCATCCAGCTCTCTCATGGTTCCACACTGGCCCTAGATGTTCCCCTGCAGGCTCCTCTCCCTGCCTGCCTGGGGGCCTCCTCTGCAGTGAGCCCCCTGAGATCCATTCCAGACCCCTAGGGTGCCTCTGATGGAGCACAGGGTGTGGCTCTGTCTCCAGGATGACCATCTCCCACAGAAACGGGAGATCTGTAACTCTGACTCTCCGACGTGATTTCAGTGCCTTCTCACTGCCTAAGAATAAAGCTGTAATATTTAACTTGGCACAGAAGTATTTCACAATCTAATCCTCACTTACATAGCACAGCTCAGGGTATAAAAGCATGAACCCCAGAACTCTGTCACTCTCTGTGACATACAAGGCTCTTAACCTGCCATGCCCTCACTTTTTAACTGGAGATAATAATAATAGTGTCTTTTTCACAGAAGGATGGGAGCATCAGATGGGTTAGCAGACATGGTGTTCTCTGAACAGCACTTGACACATAGTAGGCGCTACCCCCATTTGTCAGTTCTGGGCTCACCTGTCCACCCTCCTTTGCCATCCCTCTTCTCCCAAGCACACAATACACAGATGTGACTCTCGAACCTAACAAGTAGCTTCCAGTTCCCCCAAACCCTCTAGCTGAGCCATTTCACACCTCCACTGTGTCTGCTCCTGCTGTCCGCTTGCCACTTAGCTTTCAGGACTCAGCTCAAATTATCACGTGTTGCAAAGTCTTCTCTCACTAGTGCCTAGAAATTTTCTCCATTGAGATCCCACTGTCCCCCAAATGAATTTCCGTTTTAGTATGCATCACTTGAAATTAGAACTGAGAACACAACTGAGAGTTACCATTCTGGACCATTTACCACTTGGCAGATCCCATTCTAAATGCTTTCCACAACTCTCAGTTTGCTTCACACAGTATTACCTTGTTTAAGCTGTATGCACACTCACATTCACACTCACACACATAAACAGCATTTACCTTTGAGGTGATTTCAACCTGTGGGAAACCAAGGTGTGTCAGAGTAGAACTGTGCTCTGTAAAGTTTTCAAAAGTTGAGTTTTGGGAAGTGGGCTGCTAGTCCTTTCTTCTGAGGCACTCTGCCTGGATTCGAACCTCCAACCTTTCAAATAACAGCCAAGACCATGAACCGTTTGCACCACCTGGGGATGCCTAAGCCTCATAACAAGCCCATAAAAGTTTCAGTAGTTGGTTTATATATTTATCTCTCTCCCTGACTCCTTGTGAGACAGAACCTCAGTCTCGATCGTCTTTAGATACCTAGTACCTAGCCCAGTGCTTCGTATATGGTCTCACTCCATAAATGTATGTTAAAACATCTTAGTTGAGAAAATCACAGGTGGTGTTTTAATCAGCTAGTGCTGTTCTAACAAAAATACCACCAGTGGATGGCTTTAACAAAGGACAGTTTATTCTTACTCAGTCCAGTAGGCTACAAGTCCGAATTCAGGGTATCCAGTCCAAGGGAAGACTTTCCCTCTGTCGACTCTGAAGGAAAGGCCTTGTGTTGCACATGTCTTTGGCTGGGGACCATCTTAGCACAGAAACCTCAGGTCTGAAGGACGTACTCTACTCCCGGTGCACTTTCCTGATGGTATGAGATCCCCAACTCTCTGCTTCCTTCCTTTTTCTTTTATCCCTTGTAGGATAATAGGATAAAGGGTGGGGCAAGCCATACTCCAGCCATACTCCAAACTCATTTTACAGTGGAGGTGATTTTATGAAGGGATTTACAGTCCCACCCTATTCCTTGAACGCACAGCATAGGAAAATCACCAAACGAAGAACAGTCATAAACTATTGGGAATCATGGCCCAGCCATGTGGCTGCACACATTTTGGGGGTGAACACAGTTTAACTCATGACAGGTGGGCTGAACTTAGAGACAAGTGGGAATATGAACAAATTACTGACATTGAAGGACTTTTAGGGAAAGGATAGATAGTAGTTGTATCTGGAATTCCTCAGTGCTGTAGTCGAAGACTGCTATAGCCACCTCAGTCCATCATTAAGCCGTTATTACTGTGTGAACATTTTCTGCAGTGCTGATGGATTAATGCATTCTCATTTGCTTCTGTACTGCCATATAATTTTAGGTCTTCGCAAGGACATCATAATACAATTCATTATGACATTTTATTTCATGCTCTGGCTTCAAGGGTGAAATGCAAAGTCCTGCAATGTTTTGCCTGGCTGTCAGCTCATGGGTCACCCACCTTTGATAGAGGGTAAAGAGAGGCATTCACCCTTCTCGATATCTGCCATAGATTAAGAAGAACTATAGTCAATAGTTAATGTAATTCTTCCTATGGCAATGATCTAAGACCACAAACGTAAAGTAGTACTTATTTTTTACTACTTAATTGCTACAAAGTAGTACTTATTTTATAAATACAAACTATATGAAAGAATGCAAAGGTATAAATTCATGTTTCCATTTCCTTCTCTATGCTTTCAATAAACAGTAAGTTCTGCTTTTATTAGGTGGCAAAGAATAGTTGAGATCTAAACAGCCTAGTACATGGATTCAAATATCTCTGGGTAACTGTTTTAGTCATCTGATGCTGCTCTAGCAGAAATACCACAAAGTGGATGGCTTTTACAAAGAAAAATTTATTCTTACACAGTCCAGTTGGCTACAACTTCAAATTCAGAGTACCTGCTCCAGTGGAAGCCTTCTACTCTTTGTCAGCTCTGGAAGAAAGCCCTTGTATTGCATTAGTCTTTGATCATGGAACACCTTGGCACAGGAATCTCAAGTCTGAAAGACGCACTCTCCTCCCAGTGCTGCTTTCTTGACTGTGCAATGTTCCCGACTCTCTGCTTGCTTCCCTTTCTTTTTATCTCTCCAAGGATCAAAGGAGAAAAGGTTGTGCAAACCACACTCCAGGGAAGCTCCCTGTACATCTGAGCAGGAAGGTGACCCTAAGAAGGGATTCACAGTCCCACCCTAATCCTCTTTGGCCTACAACGTAGCAAAATCACAAAAAGGAGGGCTGGTAATCACAACCCAGCCAAATTTATATATATATATGTAGAGAGAGAGAGAGAGGGGACAGAATTCAATCTATGACAGTAAACTTGAAGCCCATATTCCCGTGAGTCAAGCAATATCCAGACTACGAGTGTCCCCAGGGTGTACCAGTGGAAATGGGTCTCCCCAGCGAACTCAAGTCTAATTTTTAAGCATCTCTCTAAGAGTCCCAAATTACCTTAATGCTTTCCAATAACTCATGCATAATGGCCCTAGGATTCTGTGTGACTTGCTGATGTCTTGAAGCACTGACTCTTGGTTGGTTGTGTTTTCTAAGGAACTACCACTGCTGGAATGAAGCCTGGATGACCAGGCCTGATCTTCCTGTCGGATTTGGTGGCTGGCAAGCTGTGGACAGCACACCCCAGGAAAACAGTGATGGTAAGGCTGCGTCCTCACCTGGGGATATTGCCTCAGTATCAATCTTTATTTTGTCCTTCCAATTGCATTTGATGTGCAGAAAATCCTCCCACTACACACCAGCATCAGAAGGGTGCTTTATGGGCACACAAACAGGTGGAATACCTGTCCAACAAGTTTAATTTCTTTCCAGCATTCAGCTTATTTTGATTATTTTGCAACTTTCAGAAAAAGATTATAAAATTTGGCATATGTAATTCATCTACTCTTGCTTTGATAAGCAATTTTGAGGACAAGAGAAAAAAATATCTGTGTAAGCATTTTTACTGTCCTGTAAGATATACTTCAGCCCTCCCAGACACCCAGTGATAAGACATAAGGCAGAAGAGAAAATAGGGAACTAAAAAAAATTGTAGATTGTCCTTCAAATTCCTGCCTCCCCAGAACATGATTTCTTTTTGATGTTCTGTGATTTCTTTCAAATTTGAGGCATGAGGGTGTTCGTCTGCTAACTCGCAAGCTAAGCTAAGCAGCGTCAAGTAGGAGCTGTCATAGAATTTGTAATATCAAATCATAGGCCTCCATTTCTCTTTCATGCAATTAAAAGAAGATGTGTATGTGCTGGGGACATGATTAAGTTTATTTCTTCAGGTGTTGATATGATGCATTGACCTAGATATAGAGATATATGGAAGCATAAACCAGCTGCTGTTAAATTGGTTGTGATTCATGGAGACCCCACATGTGTCTGAATAGAACTGTGTTGCGTAAGGTTTTCAAGGGCTGATTTTTCAGAAGTAGATAGTCAAACCTTTCTACCAAGATGCCTCTGGGTGAACTTGAACCTCTAAAGTTTTGGTTAGCAGCTGAGCATTTTAACCATATGCACCACCTCGGGATAAACAGAGACATTCAGTTTCTATTCCTTGTGGAAGCTTGGAATACTGGATTTTGAAAAAAAAAGTTCAAACACTTGCTGGTATTCTGGATTACATGTCATGAGATGATTTATGTTACAGAGATGACTGGTGACAGCTAATCTTTTATCAACTAGGGATCACAGTTGAAGTCTAAAGAATTTTAGAAAATTTTAGGAAAGTAAACTTGAAAGTGTTGACTTTCTACATCCGTGGTGGGCACTAGTGAGTGCATGTGAGCAATGCCAGGTTCTCCAGTTAAATTTGACCTCTGTTGTGGCTAGAAGCTAGCCAAAATCTCAAAATAATCACCATCACCATCATGAAAATAAATAACAGCCACCGCTGAGAACATATCAAAGTTTCCAACATTTCAGGTACTTGTTGAAAGAGGTAAGACAAAAGCTTACCTTAGTATGTTCTAGAAACAGCTTACCTTAATGGGAAGTATACAAGACAACAGCTTAGCTAAAATACACTTGGATATGTGTTCTGTTGATGGCAGAAGATTGTTACCCTTCATAGTTTTTAATATGGCCTCACATATTAGTTTCAGGAAACATTTCTAACCAAATCCTCCTCACTAAGCATTATGACCGTCTGCCTTCTCCAGCCATGGAGAGCATTCGGGCAAAATCAGTGATGAAGCTGTGACTCACTTGTCTCTGAAGAGCCATTCCAGCACTGTGAACTGTTTTGTGGTCATACAGAACCAGAGACAGCCAACTCATGCTTTGTTCCCCCTGTGCTGTAGGGATGTTCCGGTGTGGTCCAGCCTCTGTTCAAGCCGTCAAGCATGGCCATGTTTGCTTCCAGTTTGATGCACCCTTTGTTTTTGCAGAGGTGAGTGAAAAGCATGAGGAGAAGGGTATTTTTCTCTTTAAGTCTCTGAACACATGAAAGGATACAAGGCTGAGTTTCTACTTCTCATTTTCCCAGGTACATGGTGTATGCCCCTTGTTTACAAAGTTAACTAGGCATCGTTCCAACCTCCAGGTTCTTAATTCTAAATGCAGTTCTTGGCTATTATTTTCCTACCCCATCCCCCAAAGTAAGGATTTACTGACCTTAGCTCAGTTTTCTATATCCACAATAAACATCGATTACCCCTAAGAAATAAGATAGTTAAATGAATACTCCAAAAAAAAAACCCTTTGCCATAAGATCAATTCCAACTCATAGAGACCTCACAGGGCAGAGTAGAATTGCTCCATAAGGTTTCCGAGGAGTAGCTCATGGATTAGAACTGCCAACGTTTTGGTTAGCTCTTAACCACTTGACTAAGAAATAATACGGAGCCCATGGACTGAAATATCTATGCATATGACATCACTCTTGGATGGGCTGAGTAATCCCTGTAACACAGAATCCAAACACACCACCTGTGGTCTTGGTCTGGGAACTGCGATGCATTTTTTGTCATCACTGGAGAGGGAAAGCAGAGCTGGCAGAGTGAAGAGGAGGAAGGGAAGGAGGGAGGCCGCCCACTTAATGTTCACGGGAACACTTTGATGAGGAGTCCAAAATTCTGGAAAAACTGAGGAGGGGGCTTAAAGGAGAGAAGGCAGTAAAGAACATGCCAAAGAGAGTTTTGAAAATCAAATTAAATGTGAGAGGGGTCCTGTGAAGGGGAAGGCAGCTTGTAGGGGGAGCTAGAGGAAAGGCTGAGACAGGACTTGACCAGCTCCATCTGGACCAAAAAAATACGAAATAATAACTATCTTCTGTTAGGCTCATTCTGGGTAATCACTTTGCCTACCATTTGATACTCTTGCCGTGAGTCGGATCCTACTCGACGGCACTTGGCTTGGCAGTAACTCTTCTTACCATTTTACAGAAAGGAAAACTGAGGGACAGAGTAGTTAACTTTCCATACTCATCTAGCTGTTAAATATTAGTAGAACGGCATAATAAAAGCCAGAAAACTCAGTTGCTATCAAGTCAATTTGTATGTCAAAGTAGAACTGTACTCCACAGGATTTTTCATGACTGCTTTTTCAGAAGTAGGTCAGTAGACCTATCTTCTGAGAAGCCTCTGGGTGGACTTGAACCTCTGCATTTCAGTTAGCATCCTATACTGAGGAACTAGCACCTATACTGAGTCTTGAAGGATGTTGTTCAGTTGTTAGCTGCCATCAAGTTGATTCTCACTCATAGCGACCCCTATGTACAACACAATGAAACTGCCTGGCCCTCACCATCCTATTGGCCATTGTTACGCTTGATCCCATTGTTGAAATCACTGTGTCAGTCCGGATTGTTGAAGGTCTTCCTCTGTTTTGCTGACCCTCTGCTGTGCTCAAGCATGATGTCTTTCTGCAGGAGCTGGTCCCTCCTGGTAATATATCCGAAGTATGTGAGACAAAGTCTACCCATTGTCACTTCTAAAGGACATTCTGGCTGTACTTCTTCCATGACAGTTCTACTCATTCTTCTGGTAGTGCATGGGGTATTCAATACTCTTCACCAGCACCATAATTTAAAGGCATCAGTTCTTCTTCAGACATTGTCCAGCTTTCACATGCATATAAGGCAATTGAAAATACCATGGCTTGGGTCAGGAGCACCTTAGTCCTTAAAGTGACATCTTCACTTTTTAAAACTTTCAAGAAGCCTTTTGCAGCAGACAGAGGGGTTAGAAAGAAGCCAGAGGAGGCATGGCATTTTGGGCAGAGGAGAGGACTTCAGGAAGGTGAGCCCTAAACAATGTCTCATTCAGACAGAGGGGTTAGAAAGAAGCCAGAGGAGGCATGGCATTTGGGGCAGAGGAGAGGACTTCAGGAAGGTGAGCCCTAAACAATGTGTGGGAGATGGAAAACTGGGCAGCTCCCTGGAATGTCAGGTGGGCAACCAGGAATGTCAGAGATAACAGCTGAGAGGACCAAACCAAACTAATCCCACTGCTACCGAGTCAATTCCAACTCATAGCAATCTATAGAACAGAATACGAAGTCTGACAATTACATTCATGAACTCATCCTAGAAAAAGTGCTGCATGCCTTATGACTATAACTATGATCACCTTTGAAGCAGTAAACACCACTCAGCAAGACACGGCTACATGTCAACACAAACCCAGCTGTGAGACACTGATATACCAAAGTTATGAAACCTTACTGAGTTGTTCGTACAGTGCTGCTGACGTAAGCACACGGTGGCAAGTTTGCGAACGTAGTTGTCAGACTTTGTAGACCTGCTCCATCGAGTTTCCAAGGAGTGCCTGGAAAATCTGAACAGCCATCCTTTTGGTTAGCAGATGTAACTTTTAACCACTATGCCACCAGAGATCCCAAGACAGGGGGAAATGTGTCATCCTTAAGCAAGGGGACTGTCACTGGGGAGGAATGCGAGCCAGCTGCCAGATCACCAGCAGGCTTCTGGGTCATGAAGTAGATGGGCATGTAGCTGGACATAGAAAGACCAGGTAGAAGGCTGGGATGGTACTCTGTGCTGAGACCGACAGGCCTGAACGAAACAAACGGCAAGAACAGTGAAAGGGGGAGGGGGACATGGGAAACTGTAGAAAGTTAAATAAGTATGGATATTTAGGCAAAGTCAGAAATTCACAGTGCATCACAGAAAGAGGGGTCCTTCCACTGGAATCACCATTATAGTTGCTAGAAACCTTGTGGAAATGCACATACCATATTTGGAACTGTATCTGTCGGTGTTACTTTAGTATTTGAAGACTTCCACAAACCTTCTGAGCTGCTATCTTGAGGTTTATGATGCTACGAGACCCTCTTAATGGAAAATCAGTCTAAAATTCACAGAGTCTTGTTCTTCTAATTTCATGATGCTGTGTTACCACTGAGACAGAGAGAGGAAGAACTTCCCTCCATGAGTGAATTGCCTAATAGCTGTTAATAGAAATGGTTTTTGCTAATGTTAAATATAGATCTGAGTGTTATGAATGTCATCAGAACTGGAAGATTATAATTACTCTTCCTCATCCACTGTGGAGACCTGTCTGATGGCACACGATTTGTTGCTCAGGCTCGGGATGAGATCCAGGCAGGCCCATTTACAAGATAAGATTAAACTGTTGAAAAGTGTGTGAGTATTTTCTCAAGAGGGCCTAAAGTAGAACTCCATAGGGGACACAGTATTTAACTTTAATGGGGATCTACGTGACTCGGTTTAGATGGTGTGCTCTTTCTCTCCTCTCTGATAAGTCAGCGGGCCACTCACTGCACAGGTCCATCAGCAGGAAATGCCTTTCCTTGCCTCTCGGCGTGTTCACTTTCTTGTTCATTGTCCATTCTTACTCATTTCCGGGCCAGATCACACAGTATGTTCACTGACTGAATTCTTGCTTTTCCCAGGACTCTGGTCCCCTTGAGTGAAAACAGAATCCTAGAATGTGAGGGTTAGCTATGGGAAGCATCTTGTCTTTTGTTACTGTCCTCTACTCCGTTCTGAAAATTCATCTTTCTCATGTCTAGATTTCTTTCAGAACCGGACACCTATTTAGCTAATCTCTTGCTTTCTCATGATTTTATCTTGTGGTAGGTTACCTCATTTCTCAAAGTCATCTGTCTTTTCTCTTCCCCGCTCTTGGTGGCCTAGGACTTCTGAAGAGATGAGAAGAACACAGAGCTGTTCTCAGTGTCTGAAATAGTCTTCTGAATAGCCATATGCTAGAGGCACTCAGGGGATGTCCCTTCCCTTTTAGCTTCTTCTCATTGGCTCTGTCACGTCTCTTCACCCCCCACAAAAAAACCTTCTTATTCATATACACATACATACACACACATGCCCTGCACATATACAGACATGCATATGCATGAAGAATCATCCACACATGTGTGGCTACACGCAATACACACATGCACATACACACACATGCAGTGCACACACACACACACACACACACACAGTCTTTTGCCTTCCCTCCCCTGCCATTTTTGCAGCTGCAATGACTGGCTTCTTGAAGCCATAGTAACCACCCCTTGGCTCCAGAATCTATGCCATCCCTAGCTCTTGGCCAGCACTTCTCTGAATGCAATCTGTACAGATACTTTTCTGCATGTTATTCTTTCCCAACTCAAAGGTATAGTTTATTTAATTTCACTTGTTAGATGCAAGACAATTTTTTTTATTGTGATTAAGTGAAAGTTTACAGTCCAAGTCAATTCGCCATATAAACCCCTGACCACCTGCCTCTGTACAACTCTATCTGGTCTCCTCACCCTGTGACAGCACACTCTTCTTTTCTGCTCTTTACCTCTAGTATCCACTTAATGAATACCTGCCCCCTCCTCTACAGCCTCTCCTCTCCACTCTAGAAAGAAACCAGTAGGACAGCCTCCTAAATATGTATAAAACCATAAAGTATACACAGCCACATGCTCACTCTGTATTCTCGAGTCCAGTCCGTTCTTTGTGTGAAGCACTTCTAATAGAGTTCTAGATCTGCATACCACTTTTTCTTGTGCTATGTCGGGGACTCTACACTGTGTTGCCTGACAGGGCTGTCTTTGGTGGTGGCCAGGCACCATCTAGCTCTTCTGGTCTCATGCTGATATAGTATAGGACAATTTTTAACATCTCAGTCTGGTCTAAAATAGTTCATCCACTTATTTGGAAAACAAATACAGATTCGGGATCATCTTGGTGCCTCTTCTTAACCTTTCTCACTTATCTGGCCAATAATATCTTCAAACGTATCATGGACCCAACCACCTCTCTGATCTCCATTGTCACCCATAGGCACCCTGCACTAAAGGCTCTTCTGGAAACATCCAAACAAGCTCTTGTTTCAGAGTTTCGCACATACTGTTCCTTTTACTAGGAAGGCTCTCCCCCAAATCCTACTCCAATTGCCTGATTTCTTACCTCACTTCATTCAAGTCACCTCCTCCCAGAGGTCCTCATTAGCCCCCCCAGGTATCACTATATTCCATGTTTTTTACTTTCTGACCCTGCCTTAGTGTTTAGATTTCTCTACCTTCTGAAATACGAACTCTAGGAAGGTTTCTTAAGCTGTATCCTCAATGTTCAGAGAAGGGCCTGGCACACAGGAAACTTTAATATTTATCTGTTGCGTGAATAATTCAATGGAGCAAGCCCGTGAGAACTAACCCAAAGTACACTGCTAGAAACAGTGTCACAGAGAGCTAGAAACCAGAGGTGCCAGCAGCCGTGGTGGTGAGACAGTCAAGTGCAATCAGCAGAGAGCACAGGCTGGGCCTGGCACCTCGACTGACACCTAGAGACCGGTGGAGGAAGGGCAAATACAGGAGTGGGTACAGGGCTATCATGCCAGGAGGGCCTCCTGGCCAAGGCAGGTACCCACTGCCCCCATACTCCTCTGACAAGCAGCATTTTCTCTGCACTAACCCTGGTGGCTTAGTAGTTAAGTGCTATGGCTGCTAACCTAAAGGTTGGCAGTTCAAATCCACCAGGTGCTTCTTGGAAACTTGATGAGGCAGTTCTACTCTGTCCCATAAGGCTACTATGAATCAGAATCAACTCAACAGCCATGGGTTTTGTTTTGTTTTTTGTGTCTTTGTTTCCTGAGCAGCATTTTCTCTGCACAGTGTGCTGCTCTAGTTGGAAGCAAATGAACAGCCCCCCAAAACGCTGTCCTCGGTCCTGAAAACAAGAGTGATTAATTGTGAAGGGTGTAGCTTCTACTAGCAGCAGACATACGCTCATATTCTATGGACACAAGTGAAGTTTGCAGAGAGATGCCCTGTAACTTGCTGTCACAGCCCACCTTTGCTGAGTTCTGGGGGTCTCCTGCATAAGAGAGGTGTCTGACCAAGGGGCAGGGCTGTGGTATAGTGAAATTAGCACCATATTTCATATCAGATACAGAAGATCTGCATAAATTTTGTCCCTTCAAATGCCAGGGTAGGACTAGTCAATGGCTAAGATCCCTTTGCATTCAAAAGAAAGGAAATCAGCCTCAAACAAAGGGCTTTTACAGGTAGTACTGATGTACCTATCAGCCCAGCAAAAACAAACCAGTTGTCACAGAGTTGAGTCTGACTCATGTATTTCACGAGATAACTCCTTGTATGTCAGTGTAGAACTGATTTTTCAGTGGCTGATATTTTGGAAGTAGATTACCAGGTCTTTCCTCCAAGGTGCCTCTAGATAGGCTTGAATCTCCAAAATTTTGGTTAGCAACCAACCACTTTAATAGTTTGCCTACCCAAGGGCTCTACCAGCCCAGCAAAGACAGTATTATTAAACTGAGGCTCATAAAGACACAATAACTTGCCCAAATTCAGTATTCCTTCCTGTATACCCTGAACTCTCTATTCTTCTACTGGAATGGCTCAGTTGGTCCCAGGTAGAGCCTCACAAGTACTTTGTTAAGCCCCTCAGAGGAGGCTAAGGTGTACTCAGGGTGGAGGTCCACTGTACTGCTGGCTGAAGCTGTAAAGAAAGCTTTCTGATGTCACTAGGAAAGACTACTTTTCTGACTGCCCACCTCCAACATACATGTACAAAAGCCATCTGTAAGTGCGACTCTCCTGTCTTCTCACCACGAGGGATGGTGTTGTTGGAGTGGCTTGAGATTTCAGTCTCCCTAAATTTCCTAAGCCACGCTCAAGCAGAACAAAGGATTTAGATGTTTTCACAGCTAGCCTTGTCTTTCTGGAAAATCATACCCTGTGGTAAGGGTTTGTTTTTATGAGGATATTTAGCACCATCGTCACCATAATTTTCAAGTGGGAGAGGTAGCTGTTTGTTCTTGCTGGCCCCTTGGAGGGAATGCAAAAATTCTTAGGCAGCTCATTTAAAATTTTGAAGCATTTCCCCACCAAATTGTAAATATTCCTTGAGTATCTGCTCTGTCTTCTCTTGTCCTGTTTCCTGCTTTCACATGTCAGCCTTTCACAGACAGCTAGCACTACACAGCCATGGGGGCTCCACCTAAGAAGTAAAACCACCAGTGGTCACTCCTCAGAAGCCTGAGTCCCAAATGTGGGAGCATCTCAGCATCTAAGCCAGGCTGGAGTTCATGGTCCACAGGGTAGAGTAGAAGAGGGAGTAAGGTGTGAAGGTCAAGGAAACAGGTCATGATTAGACTGGGGTTTGGATTTTTGCTCTACCAGGTCCTGGCCACATGACCACAAAAACGTGCTTGATCTCATTAAGTCATGGTGTCCTGACTGGGAAAATGGGGATCATAATACGCACCTCATAGTGTTGCTGCTGTGAGATTTAATTAATAACTACAGAAAGTCACCCAAACTTTCAGTGGTTCTCAGTGGAGGTAGGTTACTTTCTCCTTAGTATGGGTCAGACTTAATGTAAATTCAGAATATTCCACGAGAAAGTAGAGAAAAGTTGCTCTTTTTAACCCCGACTTTAAAAGTTGGGTATATATATCATCTCATTTCCCCACTACCTAATAGTATTGGAGTTGACAAGTCATTTCCACATATATCTTGTATTATTTAGTTCTAAAATGATTTTATAAAATGGCCAAGCCAAGTGCCATCAAAATTAGGCAGACCAAAAATAATTATTTCCATTTTATGGGCACTGGAACTGAAATTCAAAGGAGTAACGGTAACTTACTAAAATTATACCATCCGACATCAAAATCCAAATTCTTGCAGCTAATCCATTGCTTCTCCCAAATACTTTCCTCGTAGCCTTCGTCCCTCCAGCCTCTCAGCCATCCATGCACTCCTTATTTCACTAACACCTACTCACTGCCAAGTTACAACTTGGGCATTATTTCCTAGCCAGCCCCCTACCCCACAGTCCCACGGGCTCCATAGTTTCTTTGACTGGACTTTCCTTCTACTTTTGTACTACATTTCAGAAGCTTTCAGGCCTGTGTGTCCATTATAATTATCTGAGAGCTTTTAAGAAAAATAAGAATACAATTAGCATCTCACTTAAGACTTCCTTCATCAGACAACTGTGTTTAAAAAGTTCCCCGGATGACACCTAGGTCAATCGGCGTAACAGAGTTTTTATAAGAAAATGTTCTGCATCCTACATTGGTGAGTGGTATCTGGGGTCTTAAAAGCTAACAAGTGGTCATGTAAGTAGCATTAATTATCCCAACCCACCTGGAGCAGAGGAGAACAAAAGACATAATGAGCACAAGAGACAGAAAGGGCCACATAATCCAGAGGCCACATCAGCATGAGAACCAGAGGAACTAGATGGTGCCCAGCCACCACCAATGACTGCCCTGACAGGGAACACAACACAGAGTCCCTGATGTAGCAGGAGAAAAATGGGTGTGCAGAACTAGAACTCTATTAAAAAGACCAGACTTGACGGTCTGGCAGACTAGAGGGTCCCCAAAGACACAGCCCCCAGGCTCTATTGTCCCAGAACTGAAACTATTCCATAAGCCAACTCTTCAAAGTTTGGACTGGACTCTAACACATAAAATAATACTGGTGAAGAGTATGCTTCTTGGCTTAATCACGAGATTAACAGGCCACAGGCCAGCTCCTGTCCAGAGGCATGGTGAGAGGTTGGAGGGAGTCAGAAGCTGGTTGAAGGACATGGAAAGTACAAGGCGGAAAGGAAGAGTATGCTGTTACACAGTGGGGAGAGTAGTTAAGTTGCATAGTGGTGGGGAGGGGGAAGTTGTATGACAAATTGAGTAAGATTGTAAACTTTCACTCTTTAAGTGAAAATACTTACGCAAGAAAATAGTTTTTGTTAATAAAAAGTTCACCAGGTGATTCTGCTGCACAGAATTACCCTTACTAGAGTATAAACCCCATAAAGACAGTGACTCAGTCTATTTGTTCACTATTCAGACTCCGAAACCTTGAACAATATAGGGCCATAGTATTATAAAATATATTATTGTTGTTGCGTTATTTATTATTGACTATTTACCAGACACTGTAATAAATAACCTGCCTGTATGTAGTTCAATTAATTCTGCCAGTCACCCTATGAGGAAGAAACTGTTATAACCTGATTTGAAAGAAAACAGAGGTTTAGAAAGGAGCTTGGAAAATATTTAGTAAATACAACAGTGGATATTTTTGCCTGCAGCAGTGAAGTTTGTGTTTCCTACCTGCTTTTAATCCATTAAGTTAAAATCCCTAAGAAGGTGACTGGAAAGAATGTAATAAGGGAACCCTAGGGTCGCCATGAGTCGGATCCGACTCGACGGTGCTTGGCTTTGGCTAAGGGAATCTGGAGGGTAGCTCAGATTAGTCATTGTCTCTAGAAAGTAAGGTGATAAAGCAAGGCCTTGAAAACGAACACATTGAGGGTCAGCCATTGTGGCCCCAAGATGTTACTTCCAAGCCCCACAAATAGCATGGTTTAGCTTCTGGTTCACCAGAAAATTTTCTGGATCCCTCCTGGGTAGTGTAATAATATTTTCGATTAAAATGCTTTTGGCTTCAGATAACACAATTAAAATTACTTGAACAGTAGGAGTTTTATTTTTATCATATAAGCTCATAGTTGGCTTAGCCATCTATCAGCATCATCCAGCACTCAGATGCTTCTCACCTTTCTACTCTGCCATCTTCAAAAGGGTGGCAATGTTTCCCTAGTCTCTCCTGGGATAATTACACCAGCTGCTAGCATCACCTTACCTCACACGGCTTCTGAAAGCAGGAAGGGAAAGGTAGACTCTCTCATGCCCATGTACCTTTTTCCTTTCATGAAGAAGAAAATCTTCCCCAGAATGCCTCGAACAGACTTCCTGTTCTTCCTAGAAGTAGATCACGTGGCCGCTGCTGGCTTAACATGTATCTAAAGAAGTAACAGGCATGGCATTTTCAGCGCTCCGTGAAGTGGTGGGCTTTTCCACAAGAAAAAAAGAGGAGAAAGAAATGGTTGATGTCTTGACAGCCAATAGTGCCAGCCCTATATGTTTTCAATTTATAAAGATCTGATGATTAATCTAAACTAGACTCTCCTTCAGAATATTTTAAAAATGAGCCTCAGCCTATAAGTCTACTGCTGTTGGAGAAAGGAATGTATTCACTCTAGGGATCTGTAGATGATTACATCATGTAGAGTTGAAAATTTGGGTGGCAAGGACATTTAATAATGGTAATGTTCTCCTTTTCTGCTTTCAGGTCAACAGTGATCTTGTTTACATTACAGCCAAAAAGGATGGTACCCATGTGGTTGAAAAAGTGGATTCTACCCATATTGGTAAATTAATCGTGACCAAACAAGTTGGAAGAGATGGCATACAAGATATCACAGATACTTATAAATTCCAGGAAGGTAACTGACTACAAGTGAAGGATAAGTTCTTTGCCAAACTCTCTTTCTCTGTTTCATTTAGTATGTATTCGCCATCACTACAAAGTGTGTTCCAGAGAATGCGCTGGGATTTGCAGCACTTGGTAGTGAAGACAAAAGTAGAAACTCTCTTGAGTGAAAGATGAATCACACCCACAATTTTTCACAGTAATTTTGCTTTCTTGTTTGTCTTATGCAGAATTCCATTACTGTGCCTTGTGAAATAGTTCAATATGAAGTCATGTCTCTATATAACAAGATACAGATATACTCTTGCACACAAAAATATGAAAAGATCTTCATCTAAAACTATCCTATTAGAAAACACTAGATAACTAATATAATTTTAGTTCAGTAATAGAAATTTAATAACTACTATCCTTTGTTTAGGACTTTGCAAACTTTTTTTTTTAATACCTTGTTTCATTGAATTCTCATGGAAACCCCACTGTGTAGATGATACAATATTAATAGTACTGTGGAAGAAAGGCCTGGCGATCTACCTCCAATAATCAGCTGGTGAAAATCCTGTGGATTCAGTGCACGTCTGATCTTGAGGGTGACACAGGACCAGGCAGCATTTCATTCTGCTGTGCATGGGCTTTGCCATGTGTCAGGAGTGGTTTGACCATAGCTAACAGTAAAACCAAAACCAAACTCAGTGCCACCGAGTCGATTCCAACTCACAGCAACCCAACTATTAATTCAGAGCAGCGAGGCTGAAGGCCACCTCTGATCTTAAAATAATGTTAAGGTGGTTTTGTTAACTTTTATTCTATGGAATGTTTCAAACAGAGCTGTTAATTCGTATTCTGTCTTGATCTTTGCCTAGAACTGTGTTCAGTGCTGAGGATTCAGCTGTGAGCAGGACCCATCTCTTGGCCTCAGCCACATAATAGGGTTGTTGTGCAGAGAGCCTTTGGGAACAGAGAAGAAGGATGCTCAGCTCTCCCAGAGTGTGCGGAGAAAGCCAAGCCCAGGGAGCTAGAGACGGGCTTTTTTAGGCAGAGGGACCATCAAAGAGGTACAGAGGTCACTCAGCCCCTTGTGTAGGGCTTGCAGGCAGGGCTCAAGCATCAAATTCAGAGGTGCCCTGTGGCCTCAGCTGAAGCTGCTCCCCAGTGGCTACCAGGATGTGCAGGGCCTTGAACACTTTGGTGAAGAATGGGGAACATATTTTGCAAATAATTCATCAACAGAGGTTCTTAGGAGAGGCATTGATTTTAGTGAATGGATAAAAATGACTATCAATTAGCATACATCTAAATATTCATCAGCATTCCTGAAGTGCTACGGGCAGCAGAATCTGTTTTAAATATTCCAGACAGTCGCCCAGCAATTATTTACAAAAGTAATTTACACTACAAAGAATTGAGAACTCTTGCGCATAGGATTAGAAATTCAGGGTTTTTGTCATCCGAACTCACCAATTTTTACTGTATTCCTGAAGTGGTTTATTCTTCCCTTCTGTTGCTTATCAGCCATTGTATATCACAAATCCAAGAGGTGTTCTTTGTTTTGGTTTTTCTCTTTGGCTTTTTTCCTGAAAGGAAAGTTAAAAACAGTATATGCAAAATAGAAACAGACAAACAAATACAATATGCTTTCAGAATAGAGTTACAGGCAAAAATGTTTAGAATGGGGAAAATAAAAGACATAATGAAGAAACTAACTATAGCAGTCTTCATTCATTCATTCACTCAAAATTTGCTCTTAAGCACCTAGTACATTCCATGAAGGTCCCCAGGTGGTACAAATAGTTTGGACTCGGCTACTCCCAGAAGGTTGGTGGTTTGAGTCCACTCAGCAGCACTACACAGGAGATGCCTGGAGATCTGCTTCCAAAAGATCACAACCAAGAAAACCTTATAGATCTTAATTCTGCTGGGTAACACACAGGGATCGCAACGGAGTCAGAATTGACTCAACAGCAATAGGTTTAGTTGACTTTTTTTCTCACACTCGAAATGGAATCCCTGGGTGGGACAATGAAGGCTCTACTATTAACTGAAAGGTTGGTGGTTCATATCTGCCCAGAGACTCCTAGAGACATGTGTCTTAAAGTTCTCAACCTTGAAAGCCTTGTGGAATGTAGTCCTATTCTGAAACACATAGGGTCTTCATGAGTTAGAATCAGCTTGATGGGAACTGGTTCATTTCTGGCTCAACCGCTAAGACCATTGTTGTCAAGTATGTTCCAACTCACAACCACCATGGGAGAGTAGAACTATGCTCCATAGGGTCCTCGGTGTATGTGACCTTTCAGCAGTGCGTTGCCAGGCCTTTCTTCTCAGCTGTCTCTGGATAGACCAGAACAACCAAGTTTGTAGTTAACCATCAAGCACACTAACCTTTCGCACCATACAGAGGCCCCTGACACAAACACACAACCCTTATATTCTCAGATAGCTGTAAGATTCACTGCACTCTGCTTGTGGGGCTGAAGTTCTGATTTCAGATGGTTAACTGATCTGAAACTCAGCATGATACATACATTTCATATTCTACCTTTGATAATGATTTAGTGGAACACTACTTTGAGAAGGATGCTGAGGCTGCTTCTAAATACAATAGGAAAGAGATTGATTATTGATATCTATATTGGGTATATAGGAAAGTGTCATGGACATTCATGACGGTACGGTTGCAACACTGCTTTTCACGACTGAGTCTCCCAAACAATTTCTCCAGTCCACAAATTTTCTGTGGCTGCTGGACTGAGAATGTAAGTTAAAACAGAAAATAAATGATTGTCAATGTAGGGATGAACTTTGAGACAGAGGTCACTTCTCTCTTCAACAAACTAAAACCTAATGTTATAATTTTTTTTTTAAATATAAGACTGAGAAACTGTACAGTTTCAAAAAACAGAATATTTTTAAAAACATTGTATTGTGCTTTAAGCGAAAGTTTACAGTTTAAGGAAATTTGTTATTTTGTTATACAAAAACATATACACACTTTACTGTGTAACCCTAGCTACTCTCCTTGTACTGTGACAACACACTCCATCCTTCCACCGCATATTTCTCATGTCCTGTCCCCCACTGCCCTGTCATCTCGCTTCTGGACAGAACCTGCCCAGTCAGTCTCAGGTATCTACTTAAGCCAAGGAACACATTCTTCGTCAATATCATTTTATATCTTTTTATAATCCAGTCTATATTTTTCCAAAGAGTTAGCTTCAGGAACAGTTTCAACTATGGGTGAACTGTGAGTCCAGGGATCACGCCCTGTGAAAACCATACAGTATGTTAGACCATCAGCCAAGCCAGCCAAGTGCCGTCAAGTGTGGCCTTTTTAATAGGGTTTGAGATCTGAGCCTCATTTTTCTTCCTTCACTGGGGACTGTACGTTGTGTTTCCTATCAGGGTAGTCATTGGTGGTGGCTGGGCACTGTCTGGTTTATCTGGTCTCACTTTGATGTAGTCTCTGGATTTTGTGGCCCTTTCTGTCTATTGGGCTCATATTTTCGTTATGTTTTTGATGTCTTTCATTCTTCTCTGGTCCAGGTGGGTTGGGACGAATTAATGCTTCTTAGACAGCCACTTGCTCACTTTTAAGACCCAGACACCACCAGCTAAAGTAGGATGCAGAATATCTTTTAAAAGACATTATTATGGCAATTGACCTAGATATCCCCTGAAGTCACAGTTCCCAGACCCCTGCATCTGCACAACGTCCTTCACCATGTTGGGTTGTGTTTAGGAAACTTCTTAGTTCGGGGTTTAGACCAATTGTGCTGACTTCTCCTTTACTGAGTGTTGTCCGTCCCTTCATTTAACTTAATTCTTCTCTGTTATCTAATTAATGAGTACCTATCTCCCTCTCTCCCCACCCTTGTATCTGTCAAAGACTGTTTTCTTCTGTGTTTAAACCTTTTCTTGAGTCCTTATAATAGTAGTCCGTTACAATGTTTGTCTCCTTGAAACTGATTAATTTCACTCAGCATAATGCCTTCAGATTCCCCCATGTGATGAGATGTTCCCCAAATTCATTTTTCTTCTTTACCATTGCAGAGTATGCACTCTTGTGTGAATATGAGGTCTGATGAGTCCACAAATTTAATTGCCAAGTATCATTACAATTACCTTTAAAGTACTCCTATTGCAAAACTATGTACTGATGCTAGTGCAGAGTCCACCCTTCAAAGCAATTTTGGAACTCTTTCTGGAATGGCCATTGCACATGATGGCACAGTGGCAAGTTCACAAACTTAATTGTATAGTTGTCTGTGAGGGAGTTTTTAATCAGTAAACAAGTAACTTTATTGGAACACCCTCCCTACTTACCTGATCTGGCCCCCAATGACTTTTGTCTTTACCCAAGGATAAATGAAGTATTGAAAGGAAGACGTTCTGATGACATTCAAGACATCAATGGTAATACGATGACAGTTCTGATGTCTATTCCAGAAAAAGAGCTCCAAAATTGCTTTAAAGGGTGGAGTAGGCTCTGGTGTCAGTCCATGTATTCCCAGGGGTAGTACTTCAAAGGTGACCATAGTGACATTCAACAATGAGGTATGTAGCACTTTTTCTAGGTTGAGTTGGTGAACATAATAGTCAGACCACATATGTCATCCCATTGCCTTCTTGCCTGCATGATTTCTGCTTAGTCTGAGCTAAGTCTTATTGACTCTCCTTCGTAGATTATTTTTTGTTTACCCTTAGTCACTTTTACATTTCTCCTCTTATGTTTAGTTGTTCTTTAAGTTTGATTATAATATGCCTTGATGCCTTTCCTTTGGGATCTACCTTCTGCGGAGTTCGATGAGCATCTTGGATATTTTCTCATCTTTCATGATATCAGGGAATTTTTCTGTCAACAAATCTTTGACAATTCTTGCTGTATTTTCTGTTATGCTCCCATCTTCTGGTACTCCTGTTACTCGAAGCTTATTTCTCTTGCTAGAGTCACACTTAATTCTTACTGTTTTTTGATATTTTAAAATTATTTTATCTGATTTTTCCTCAGATATATTGGTGTATGCTTTATCTTTAGTCTCATTAATTCAGCCTTCCATTGCCTCAGTTATGCTTCTTTAACTTTCTACTGAGTTATCTAATTCTTCAATTTTGTTATTAATTTTCTGAGTTTCTACTTCCTGCCTCTGTATCCTGTCTTGCAGTCTTTTCAGTTTGTTATTATGCTCTGCTGCATTTGCATCTCTCCTTTCTGATCTCTTGAACAATTCTAAATATTAATCTTTTGTATTCTACCTCTGATACTTCCAGGAAGTTCCCTTTATTTGGAAAATTTCTTGGTTCTTTGTTTTGGGGCACTTTTTGAAGCCATCCTGTTCTGCCCCTTTAAGTGATTTGCTACTGACCATGTCTCTGAGCCATCAGTAATTTGTTTATTTATTATGTTTCCTACTGTGTTCTAGCTTCTTGTTTTGTTTCATTTTGAATTGTCCAAAATAGGCTGGTATTGTGTGCTAGCTTGATTAGTGCTTTGTCACCAAGTGGTTAGAGCTGTTACTGGCCATGCAAGCCCAGGAGTCTCTTTACTTTTCTTGTATGGATTCAGCTTCGGTAGTAACCAAGCAACTATGTGGTGCAGACTCTCCCCTACAGTCCTAGATGGGCAGGGGTGATTGGTGTCAGCACAGAAATCTGGCTGCATATTCTGAGAAAGGCAGGGCTAATAGCTGTTCCTGAGTGTCTGTGAGGAAGACATTCCACTTATGCCTGTTTCAAAGAAAATCTTTCTGCCTTGAATTTCTGGCTAGGTGAGTTGGAAGATTTCCCCCCCAAAACACACATTTGTTAAATTGTTCTGTCTCTGACCTATGGTAATAGTTCAGGGTTCATGTTCCAGCTCAGAAACTGTGTCACACTCTGGAGCTTCACACAGTGAAGAGAAAGAAGAGGGACGCACTGGGGAACAGGAAACAGGTTTATCCCCTAGGAAAATTTTAAAACCACGTGTGGTAGTTTAGACATAAACCACTTAGATTTTGACAACTGGGTGCTGTTTTCCACTGGTTCAGGAGGCACAAGTGGACTCTCTGTTGCTGCTCAATATCTGCTACTGAGAAGGACACTCTTCAAATGCCACTGCCGTATTCACCATGCTGGCTGTAGCCTGTACCTGGCAAGTCAAATCTAACACACTAGCTAATTTTGGAATTACTCTCCCTTCCTTGTCACTCAGTCCAATTTTCAACTCTCCCTTTGATGTTCAGGACTCCTAGAATGTCATGTCTAACTGATTCACTTATTCTTTGGGGTCTTCATTGTTAGAGGGATCACAGGAAGCATCTGACTACTCTGCTATCCTGACTCTGCCCCCCAAAACCAGGATTCTTAAAATTTTCCTTGTAGCAAAGCACCTGTCTTGATTTTCTCCTTAACCTTTTTCCTGTCTCTTGTGTTTTCATCTCTCCTTCTCTAACTTTTCCTTCCCACCAGCATTCAGACATGCTCAAAAGTCTTTTATGTTAAAAAATATATATATACAAATGTCTTTCAACAACATATTTGCCACCATACATTGCCTCTTCTTTTCTTTTCTTGCATCTACACCCTGGCATATTGAAAGTGTTGCCTAGACTAGACTTGAGGTCCCATTGCCTTACTTTTCCAGTCATTCCTTGCTGTTACTTAGTTTCTGCTACATGAATCTGTTCTTCTCAAGGCTGCCAGTGACTACCTGATCTTCAAAAGTACAGACCATTTCAGACCTTATCTTATATGACTTTTTCATCATCTCTTGGTGTTCTTCACTCCCCTTTGTTGATAGTCCCTCTTCTCTCTCTACGATACAAAATTCTCCTGGTTCTAACACCACCTAGTGACTCTTTTTTCTATCCCTTTCTGCAACTCTAAGCTTGCCCTTATTCATTCACCCTCTGACTGCTCCTTCATCCCAGAATTCAATCCTTGGACTTCATTTCTACCACTTTCTGTTTTTTTCCCCATAGCTACTGTCAACTCTTACACATATGCTATCACCCCTGAGTTGTCTTTGGCCCAGACTTCACTTTTAAGCCTTACATGCATCTAAATGTCCCACAGAACTCTAAAGATCACACAGTCCCAAACACCACCTTCTGTTCTCTTCCTAACCCATAGCAGATCTCTTTCTCATGCAATACCTATCCTACTGAATGAACTACAATCCACAAAAATACAGCAATTTGAGAGTTGGCCTAGTCTTTCTCTTTTCCGTTTTCCTTATACAGAGTCCATCACCAAATTCTATAAATTTTACCTCTGAGATATCACTTAAATTCATCCCCTTCCTCCATTCCATGGCTATTCCTCAGAATTAAATGGTATCAGACATGCAGTGTGCTGGTGTTCCTGGGTAATGCAACCAATAATGCATCTGGCTGATAACTGAAAGGCTGAAAGTTCAAATCTAGCCAGAGGCACCCCAGAAGAAATACCTCATGATTTACTTCCAAAATTAAGCTGATGAAAACCCTGTGAATAACAATCTGGCCTGCAACTGATCATGGATGTGGCCCAAGATCAGTGTTTCATTCTACTGTGCTTAGGATCCCCCTCAGCTGGGGGCTGACTTGACAGCCACTAATAACAACAACACAAAGACACACAATCTGTCCCTGAGAAAGCAAAATGAATCTCAAAATGTCAGTCATTCAGACGGTCCATGGGGCACAGAGGTGGATAAGACTGAACGTATCCCTGTCCTCGTAGTACTTATTTCTCTTGGGACGTAGTGTGATGTCACACAGGATGGCCTGACAAGTACTGTGAAAAAGAAAAGGAAAGAAAACCAGGTGATGTGCGAGTGATGACAGCAGAGGGTGAGGATTAGGGTTGACCCATGTGTGCCGGGGCAGAACTGTGCTCCATAGGGTTTCCAGTGGCAGATTTTCAGAAGTAGATGGGCAGGCCTTTCTTCCAAGAGGACTCTGGGTAGACTGGAATGCATAGCCTAACATGTTAACTGTTTTTACCACACTGGGACTTCCTGCCATCTCAGCTCCTCCCCTCTCTGATTCTGTTTCAGCTGCTGGAGTTTGCCCCTTTGTTCTATCTAAATGTACATTTGGTCTTCACCCAAAGCAGAAATCATTAACGCTCTTTCTCATTAAGCTCTTTAGCCAAAGGATTTCTGCTAAAATATTTCATAGTGCATTTATTTCTTTAGTCCCTCCCTCCCTTTATTGTTAGGTTATCTTACTCTGATTGATCTGTAAACATATGCCCTTGCCAGTGCTTTGTCCTAGATCAATTGTTTCTGGTACATTCTTGCAGTTTTGACCACAAAGAAATAGTTAAGGCACACACACACATATAAACACACATTCATGTCTGTTTGCAACATCTGTGGGCATTGTCTCCACTATTGCAGAATAATAGTAGCCTCCATTTACTTGCCCTGGAAGAGCTCTGGTGACCCTGTGGTTGTAACCTATGGCTGATGACCAAACGATTGGCAATTGGAATCTCCCAGCTAATCCTTGCAAATGCTGTGAGGCAGTTCTATTCTTTCCTACAGAGTTACTGTGAGTCAGAATGGAGTAGACAGCAGTGGATTTGGTTTTGGTTTTATGCCCAGGCGCTCTGTACAAATCCTCTCTAATCCACATGACAGCATGGAGGTAGGCCCCTTGTTCTACACAGGAGGAAAGTGATGGTAACCACAGGGTCTACTGAGTAGCACAGCCTGCAGTGTAGATTTGTTGTGAGGAGTAAATGGCACAGTGCACAACAAACACTTATCACATAGTCAGCTGTCAAAGAGAGTTGCTGCTATTAATTGGTCTCTCAGTCTCCATTGCATTTAATTATTAACTAGGTAACATGGAAGTTGACATCTTAAAATCAGCATGAGTAAAAGCACTACCAATTTTGAAGTGTTTGTTTTTTTTTTGTTTGTTTGTTTGTTTGCTATTTCCCTGACTCTTCTTTACAAGCTAAAAAAAAACCACCCTCATCTTTACCCTCCTTGATGCTCTAACATATACTTAATATTCAGGGTGGAAAAGAGAACAGCTACTGTCCTTCTTGAAACCCTGGGGGTACCGTAGTTCAGAGCTACAGAGACTAACCAAAAAGTCATCAGTTAGAATTATCAGGCACTCCTTGGGAACTCTATGGTGCACTTCTACTCTGTCCTGTAGGGTCGCTATGAATCAGAATCAGCTCAGTTGCAATGGGTTTGGGTTTTCTACACCTCTCAAACTTGAGTTTGGTAAAGAGCACTAGCCTAGCCTGTCAGTGTCTGAAACAGCCAGCTGCAAGGCCTAGCTTGCATTTCCCTCTTCCTTGCCTGGACAAGGCTCTTTTTCTATCTCCAATGCTCAGCCCTCCTCCTCCTCCCTCTGTGTTCCCTGCCATCACCACCTTGGAAACTCTGCACTGAGGTTTTCCTAAAAGAAGCACACACGTTTTAAACTGTTGAAACTTCCATGCACCACCAGATGCCAACAGCTGTTCATCTAAAATTTCTGCTCCGTGTCAGCAGAGTTCAGGAAATCTTGTGCTTAAGAAAAGTAAACAAATCTCTTGGCTGTAGGGATTACTTGCAGAACTTTGGGTAGGCTAATGACCTTTGTGGAGATCCAGGGGCACTAAAGAATGAGGGGGTTTGACCTGAGAGACCTCGTTGCAGGGATTTCTTGCTAGAAATGAGTGGGAGTCCCTCAGTGGTGGCAATGGTTAACTTGCTCAGCTCCTAACCAAAAGGTTGGACATTCCTGCCCACTCAGAGCACCTCAGAAGGAAGTCCTGGAAATCTACTAAAAAATTCTAACACCCTAAAGAGCACACTTCCGCTCTGACATGCATGGGGTTGCCATGAGTCAGAGTCCATACAATGACAGCTGGCTCAATCTGAGTGTTGTGGAACAAGCAGAGAAGGAAAGACTCACCCTGCTGGCCTTCTGCAAGGCAAGCAGCACAGGGAAGGGTGGAGATGAAGGGCAGGAGCTTCCCGAGGTGAGCCAGTGAGGAGCATGTGGGGCACCCCCAAATGGAAGCCCGGTCTTGTTTGGGGAGGGGTTGGGGAGTTCAAAGGGACACTCACAAACAGGAGAAAATTCACATAGCAGAAGGCAGAATAAGTTCCAAAATCTATACCTAAAACCAAACCAAACCCAGTGCTGTTGAGTTGACTCCAACTCATAGTGACCCTATAGGGCTGAGTAGAACTGCTCCATAGAGTTTCAAAGGAGAGCCTGGTGGATTTGAACTGCCAGCCTTCTGGTTAGCAGATGTAGCACTTACCCACTATGCCACCAGGGTTTCCAAAAATTCTAGCAACGTGTCTAAGACCCAGAGAGAGAAGCACATTGGTCCCATTAGATTATGCCCATTTTGCTAGTCAAACACTAAAATGGTAGTCCTGGAGATACAACTTTTAGAGCAACAGCCTTTCCAGATAGACTCCCTCGCTGCTGCTTACTCACTGTGTGAGCCAGGCATGTCACTGACTCTCAGAACCTGATTTTACATCATTTATAGCATAGGAATAGTAACAACACCTGTTTAAACGGAAGCTGGGGACCCAGTGAGCAAGGCTCAGAATGCAGCACACAAAGCGAGCTTGTTAATATTCCTGTCTCTTAAACAAATTTCATCTGCTGTCTCTGGATTCTTCTTAGGTCAAGAAGAAGAGAGATTGGCCCTGGAAACCGCCCTGATGTATGGAGCTAAGAAGCCCACCAACACAGACAGCGTCTTGAAACCACGCTCCGATGTTAACATGGACTTCGAAGTGGAAAGTGCTGTGTTGGGGAAAAACTTCAAAATCAACATCAGTTTCCAGAACAACAGCCCCAACCATTATACCATCTCAGCTTATCTGTCAGGCAACATCATCTTCTATACTGGGGTCTCCAAGGAAGAGTTCAAGAAGGAGACATTTGATGTGACGCTGGAGCCCTTATCCTGTAAGCTAAAGGGTGTGGTTCTCTCCAGATTCTTGGCTGGCTCCCTGTTCTACCTTGTTGATGACTTCTCTCTGCCCCCAAAACATTCCATCCTAGTTGAAGTTCTCCTCTAGAGCCCAGGAGAATGAACCCATCTATCAGAAGACCACCTATTCTAGAAAAGCCTCAACTTTTGTCTTTAAGTCCTAGATATAGAGATGAATGCAGAAATTCTGAAACCTAGAGCCCCAGGTAACTCATGAAAACTAAATATATCTTAAATTCTTGCTACTCAAAATGGGATCAGAAGATGGAAGTGTCAGCATCCTCTGGGAGGTAGTTTCCCATGCCTACTGCAGGAGAATCTGCATCTTAACAAGCTCCGCAGGGCATTCATGTGCACAGGAAGGTTTATAAAGCTCTGCTCTGAAGGACCCATCTCAGAAAGCAGGCTTCCTGGGGGTTCCTCTCTGTCAAGTTAGGAAGGGCTTTGGAGGGCTGCCCAGCAGGAATTGCATATTTTCAGTTACCATTTAGAAAGCAGAGTATATTCATTTTCTAGGGCCACCTTAGTGAAATATCAGAAAGTGGGTGGCTTGCATGAACTGAAAATTATTGTCTCACAATGTGAAGGCTGGATGTTCAGTTTCAGGGCGTTGACAGGACTGTACTCCCTCCAGATGCTCTAGAGGAAGATGCTTTCTTGTGTCTGCCAGCTTCTGGGGGCCACAAGCATTCCTTGGAGCACAGGTGTGTTTCCTTCTGTCCTTTTTTCCTGATAGCATGGTGGTTAAGTGCTATGGTTGCTAACCAAACACCGGCAATACAAATCCACCAGGTGCTCCTTGGAAGCTCTATACGACGGTTCTACTCAATCATAGAGGGCTGCTATGAGTCAGAATCAAATAGACATAATAGGTTTGGTTTGTGTTTCATGTCTCCTCTCCTCTTTTAGGTCATCAGACAGGATTAGGACTCACCCTACTCCAGTAGAAGCTCATGTTAATGTAGTTGGTAGCATCTTCAAAGACCTTATTTCCAAACAAGGTCATATACACAGGTACAGGGATTAGGATTTCAATCCCTCTTTGGGGGACATCAGTCAATCCATAACACAAGGAGAATTAGGCTCTGCATAAGGGTGTTTCTTTGTTTCTTGAAAATGATGCATCTGAAGGTGTTGTCAGGAAGAGGCAGACATTGGAAGAGGAGAACAGATTCAGAGGGTGACTGTCCTAGGCTGCGATGGGCTTGATTCTGTCTGCTTGGAGTGTCTTTCACACTCTTGGTATCTTCTAGCCTCTCTTGCACACATGCCCTTCCAATGATTTTTTTCACTATAAAAATTCAGAATATTTTAGGCGATATTGAGATCAACACACGGAAGCCAGTCTTTACGATTGCAGTCTTGACTAATTGCATTTTCTGGGGTGCTAGTACCGCTCAGCACAACAGTTGGTCATACGACTGGCAGAAAGTCAGCTGGAAGAACTGGGCTACAGCCAGGACATGTTGCGATACATTAAGCAGATCAGGAAGGGGGAACACTTTCAAAACATGGGGTTTCTTTTGACCTGAACATGGCCCTAGTTCACTGGTGGTCTGAAAGAGGGAAAAAATAAAGTATGCAAATAACAAATTTTATAGAGACAAACACAGCTAATATGCACTCCGAAGATAACTGAATCACATGTATCAATTGTTCTCAATCTTTTTGGATGCGGTATTCCCAGAAAAAATGGACAGCCATTGCTAAAATCCTATTTCCAAGAAACCAACCCAAAGTAGAAGCAAACAAAATCTTCCTGGCTTCAGTAATATAGGTAATAGTTACATCACCCCGGTATTTTTCTTCAGAAACTGGAAGATGGAGCACTTTTCCTACCCCTTTTGGGTGAAACCAAAATACCAAACCCATTGCTGTTGAGTCAATTTTGACTCATAGCAACCCTGTAGGACAGAGTAGAGCTGACCCATAAGGTTTCCAAGGACTTGCTGGTGGATTCTAACTGCTAACTTTTGTTTAGCAGCCAAATTCTTAAACACTGTGCCGCCAGGGCTCTTCCCTAGGGGCAGGGAAGGTAATTCTTACAGAAGAATCAATATTAAGGACTCAAGAGGAGAAAAGTCACCATAGTTTTGCAGAACAGTTCGACACATTGGGCAGAGAGCCTGAGCTTTGGAATCAGACAGACCTGTATATTCCTTGTAACTATGCCATATTCTAGCTGTGTGGCCCTCAGCTGTTCCCCTCTGTAAATGGAGATAACACTGGCTTGCATCCCAGAATTGTTGCTTTATCCACCAGACTTTTATGTAATGCTTTTCAAGTGCAGGTACTATTGTGTGCTGAAGACATTGCAACAAATGAAAGAGAAGTCCCCACCCTCGTGGAGTTTACAGTCTAGTAGGGAACCAGGCAGTAAACACCCATGCAGTGGGTGTATCATGAGTGTGCAGCGTCAGGTGCAGTGGAGAATGAGAAGCTGGTTAAGGAGGGTAACAGTGCTACGGCGTAGCCTTGGTCAGTGAAAACCTGTCTAATGGGAAGACTGCAAGAGTATGACTGATGTGTTCAGTGATAAGCAAGGAGAACCAGAACAGAGGTGGTGAAGGTGACAGTGGTGGGAACAAACCACGCTAGGAACTATACGCTCCTTTAAGGACTTCGACTTTATATCCAAGTTGGGTGTCGAGTCATTGGAGGACTTCGAACAGTAGTGTAGCATGATGTATCTTAGGGTTTGGAAAATCACTCCCGCTACTGTGTTGAAAAGAGACTCTAGGGGAAGGTTGGCTTGAAGTTTAAGGGCCAGGTAAGGTGCTATGACAGCAGACCAGGTGAGAGATGCTGGCGGTAGTGGTAGAGGAATTAAGAAGTCTTCAGGTCTCAGTGTGTCCTGGAGGTAGAGCTCCCTGGATTGTCTGAGGGATTTGACATGTGGTTTCTAAGAGGAGAGTCTGGAGAAAATTAAAGGAAATAATGTATGTGAAAAGCCTGCTACGTGGTAACCTCCCAGTAAGTACCAATTTTCAACACTTTTACATTAAGGGCAACTGAGGCTGGAGAGATGACTTATTCAAGGCCACCCAGGCAATTAGAAGCCAAGTGGAAAATAAAACCCAGGTCTAGTCAGGCAGTGGCAGTGAGCCAGTTTTGTGTAGCAGCCCCCCACCACACACACATGCACACACACACCTCTACAGTCTCATCACTCAGTCTCCTTCCTCTTCTCTCCTTTAGCCAAGGAAACAATGACAGGCTTTGTTAGCTGCCGTGAAGTCAGCCCCCAACTCATGGGGACTCCACGTACAATGGAACAAAAAACACCACCCCCTTGATCGGTTGCGAATTGGACCATTGTGATCTATTTTCACTGGCTGATTTTTGGAAGTAGATTTCCAGGCCCTTCTTTTTAGTCCATCATACTCTGAAAGCTCTCCCCGAACCTGGTCAGCATGATAGCAACCCACAAGTCTCCAGTGACACAGGGGTGGTGGCTTGTATGAGGTTCATTGGCCAGGAATCACAAGAGTCTCCCACAAAGAAGTAGAATTCTACCCCTTACCCAGCACTGCCTCAGTGAGACACAGCAGTCATGTTTCTCAGTCGTATATCTGCAGACCGCTGATCAAACCTAAGCCCGACTCAGTATTAAAACAGCCCCCTACACACAGACACTCAGCTCATCCAAAAGGCTTGTCCTGTATAACTCAAAGAGAACTAGAGACTTTTGTGCTTTATTCTGCAGATAATGGCATTAATTGTATGCAATAAATTACTGTCTCTATTGCCAAAAGAAGCATAATTCTAGACCTTGTATCAAGCAGGTCAAAGACATAGATCTCTAGGTGGCTCTATTAAAAAAGAAAGTTTTCCACGAAGAATTGAAGGCATACTTTCCAGATTGATGATTAAAGGGAATGTGTGGGCTGGAGTCAGCTGGAAGACTTGAATAACTTAAACTTTCCAGTACCTTCAAAGGTGCTATCATTTCCACTTGGATATATTTAGTTTTCCTTGCTTTTTGGAAAAGAGATGAGGCAGCTCCAATCTGTGTCTCCCCTGGCTTTCCCCAGACACCATAAATGATACTGGCAGCATCCCAGCTCCACCACTCACATAGCAAAAATCTATTCTTCTTTCTCTTGCCACGTTTAATAAACTTTATCTAGAACAATTTCTTGTTCAGTGGCAAAACACAGCACTTATATAACATACTATTTCAGGAGCACTGTTCTCTTGGGCTCTGAAGCACAGCCCAGTTTCTTTAGTTCTATGATCTTGGGGATTTTCTAATCTCGGAGGATAAAGAAGTCCTGTTGCTGAGATTTCGAAGGCAGCAAGAACCTTTTTAAAGACCATAGGAAGAAGACAGGCACTTCCTACCAGCCTAAAGGAACCTAGCAGTCAGATACATCCTTCTAGAAATAACCAGAGGAAGCACATTATTGTTGCTAGAGGGAGCTAGAGGCAAAATTCAGGCTGTTCAAAGCCTGTCACTCCTGCTACTCTGTCAGGCCCAATCTGAGAGCAAACCACACATGCTCAATCCAGATTGTACCCCACTTGGGGCCACAGCCATATCTGGTGGGACAGCTAAAGGCTAGGGGAGCCAAAGAAGAAGTAGGGTCTAAGGCCAGATCCAAAGAAGGCAAAATGAGTGGATCATTCAAAAAGCCAGAATTTGAGGGCCAATGTCTAGACAAGGTCATAACCTCATAATATTCTAACTAGACCAGAGCTGCCACAGGAATCAAGGTATTTCTCTAGCACTTGTCTAGGATAAACTGATGCAATTCAGTAACTCCTGTAGCCTAGGGCAGGGCTCCTTCACTGCTGTTCTACCACCGTTTTGGATGGCGCATTTCTTTGTTGAGGCACACTTTGTATTATAATGATATTGAGCACCAGCCCTGGACTCTACCCACTAGGTTCCAGTAGCACACACGTCCCCAAGAGTGACAGTCAAGTGTGTTTCCAGATACTGCCAAATGTCCCCTGATGGAGTCAAAGTTGTACCCAGCTGACAATAATTGTGTTGGGTCATCAACTCTTTTGGTTTGCCGAGGATCAAGGGGGTTCCCAGGACTCAGGACTCCAAGTTATAAAACTGAAACCATCCTTACTCATCCTAAACATTGCCCCATCTCTGCTCCATCTGCTGTTAGAACCACCTACTGCTCTGAAACTCTCAGATTTTAGCAAGGATCATCTAAGGATCTTACCAAAGCCTGAGTCAGCAGGACTGGCAAGGGTCACGGAACCTACACTTCTGACAAACTGCCGTAAGATGACAGTACTGCTGCTTTGGGGACCACAGGCTCAGAGTGGCGAGGTCTGAGATGGAAAGGCTCACATCTTCCAGTTAACCAGTTGTTGTTGTGCTGATGCCAACTTACAGTGGCCCCTTGTGTGACCGGGTAGAACTGTGCTTTGTAGAGTTTTCAGTGTCTGAGTTTTTGGAAGCAGATCACCAGATTTTTCTTCTGAGGCACCTCTGCATGGACCTGAACCTTCAGTCTTTCAGTTAGCAACCCAGCATGTTGTTTTCACTTTTCATTTAGATTGAGGCTTTCTGCAGGACTGGTTCTATGGCATTCAATCAGATGCTAATCCTGATACAGTGCTTCTTGCCCCTGGCTGCACATTAGAACTTATGAATGTTTATAAAATACTGTTTCCTGGACCCGAACCTCCATTAGAGGGCTAGAGGTCCTCATGGAATCTGCTCATTCGTGGAGAGACTTTGCAGTAAAAATCCTGCCCAAGAGGAGGCCTCCCTGGCCTCCTGGCCCTCAGAGTAAGTTGCCACAGACCCACCCCAAGGTATAAAAGCCCCATAGATGACCTGTTGCACCCTTGATTGGGAGCCAGTATGAGTCCTGGTGGGCCACCACTCCAAGAGCACTGGTCCCTTCCCCACTGTCTTCCATCATCGACAGGGGCCTGCTTGCTTTTCAGTCAGCAAGGATAAAATGGGCTCCTCCCTGCCATTTAAACTGCCAGCCATGAGAACTATTTCCTTCAGTAACTTCCATAGAGGAGTTGAAGGAGGGATCTTTGGTAGAAGCCTTAGATTGAGCAGGGAAGAAGTGGAGATGTTTATAGAGGCTGTGCTCTGCACTGTGGACAGAAGAGCAAGTCATCGCCCCCTGCTGGGCTGTGGCTAACGTCACATCACCGGCATCACCGGCATCACCGGCATCACCGGCATCACCGGCATCACCGGCATCACCGGCATCACCGGCATCACCGGCATCACCGGCATCACCGGCACCACTGGCAGCTGTTCTCTCCAGGTAGCATCCTGGCTGAGCTATACTGGGGTCTGGTCAGAGAACTGCCCTTTGCTCTCTAGAGTTACGGGTTGTAGACGACAGAAGAGAGGAAGTAAGCAGTGCAGCCAAAGCCTCATCAAACTGGCCAAAGGCACAAGTGAGAATCCCCACCTACTCACCCCACCCCAAGGGTAGCCGGGACCACCATCTCACTGGCCATGGTCTTCATTACCTAAAAACCGGCACTAATGATATGCAGAAGCAAGTCTGGGACAAAGAGTCTTGTTTTAAGGAGCAAATAGGACAGGTGTAGGAGAGGACTGACTGCTTCTGACGAAAGCTAGTTTCAACAGCTTCTTTCTGTTAAATAGAAAAAAAAAGTGTTACAGGGAGGTGCAGGAACAGCCAAAGAGAAAATGTGGAGGTGCAGGGATGAGGCTGCCACAGTTCCCAGCTGTGCCCCCAGCATGGTCTGTGGCTAGGTGAGATACTGCTTATTCTAAGAGGTCAGGGACTCCTGGAGTGATGACTTTTCACACACTTGGCTACTCCTTACCTGCCCTCATTGAGTTGCCCTCTGCCCAAGCCCAAGTGTCCACAATTAAAAACTCCTGCCTTCTCAGTTTTAAATATATCTGTGGAATCCCTGGGTGTGACAAATAGTTAGGCACTGAACGACTAACTGAAAGGCTGGCAGTTCGAACCCGCGTGGAGGTGCCTTGAAAGAAAGATGCTGGTGGTATACTTCTAAAAAATCATCTATGGAAAACCCTATAGAGCACAATTCTACTCGGACACACGTGGGGTTGCCATAAGTCAGAATCAGCTTGACAACAACTGGCTTTATGGTTTGTGGTGGCATTCTATTTTCATAGCAGCATAAGTTTTGTTCTGAAAGTTTGACACTTTTTTTTTTCTGGTAAGGCTTTACTGAATTAAATTTCCAGCACATTCTTTCTTTGCTGAACAAGCAGGAGAGCTAGTCCTCAACTGACCCTAGTTCAGTTTGCCCCTCACCTTTGCTTAGCCCCTGGTTGCTGCTGTGTGAATGTGGGAAACAGGGTGGAAACTGGGAGGAAACAAGGCACATCCCGTTTCAGGTTCGGATGCCTGACATATTGTTTTTCCTTCTGCTAGTCAAGAAGGAGGAGGTGCTGGTCACAGCCGGTGAGTACATGGGCCAGCTGCTGGAGCAGGCCTCCCTACACTTCTTCGTCACAGCCCGTGTCAATGAGACCAGGGATGTCCTAGCCAAGCAGAAGTCCGTTGTGCTAACGATCCCTGAGGTCATCATCAAGGTCAGTGTTTGCACGGCAGACAGGGTTGTGTGTTAGACATCCAGGCTTAGTGTGTGTGAGAGTGAGTGTTCTGTTCTGAAAAATTGAGCCATATCTTCCTGTTCTTTGAAAGAAACAAATCATCCTTTATATAGACACACACATATAACACTCCTTCTCTTCTCCAGATTTAAATATATACATGTGGCTGCAGATATAAATATAACCTGTGGGTATAAACACACTTGTGGAGGAAGAGAAAGATGTGTGATGAATGCAGAGACTTAGAGTCCCAATGTCTCTAGCATAAAGTGGGTCAGACAGGGTGTGTGACATAGAACTGCCTGGACCCTCTCCCACCTGCATTCTGGCTAGTAATATGGTTAATTGGGCATAACGGGTACGCAGTAAAATGCACAAATAGATGATGATGACTTCTTATATCTGGTATACACCCTTGTAACTATCAGCTAGATTAATTTACAGAGGTTTCCAACTCCCCCTTCTGTTTTCCAGTCAGTAGCTCCTCACTCCACTTATCAGCAAGATCATTCTTTTTATGACTTCTTTCACCACCTTTTTGATAACAGGTTTTTTTAAATTTTTTTTATTATGACTGAGTGAAAATGTACACTGCCATATAAATTTACATGCCAACCTATATGCAGCTTCCACTGCTCTCCCTGCCCAGTGACAGAACACGATTCCTCTCTGCTCCATACATGTCTCATCCTCTGCACCCCACATTGGTGAGTGATAACAGTTTTGAGGAATAGTTTGGCTAATAGTTTCAACATTATCTCACCAACTACCAGCATACTCTGCCAGAGGTTCAAGGAACTTGTCAGAGAAGAATCAAGTGGGGGCAAGAGTGAGGATGAGTATGGTGGCCCACCTGTTTCCATTCCTCGGGACTGAGATACTACTCACCCAGTGAGAGGAGTTCAGGCCTCCAGCAGGGACTGTGGGGCTGGCATCTTGTGTTTAGAGCTTATCCCTCAACTCTGGAGAACATTTTTTCTTGAAGCGACTCAGTGTTTAACACAGGTCCTGTAAGACGTATTTCTGAAAAGTGGTACATAATTCACAATTTTGTCAAGTGTGTCATATTTTAAATGGCCTTCCAACAGGAGTTCTTGTTTCTTAAAAGGCCTTTCCTGTGAGCCATTTGTAAAATTTGTTGTTATTAGGTGCGGTCATGTCAGTTCTGACTCATAGCAACCCTATGTATGGCAGAAGGAAACACTCTCCAGTTCTGTGCCAGGCCCACAGTCGTCGTTACCCTCAAGCTCATTGTTGCAGCCATTGTGTCAGTTCATCTTGTTGAGAGTCTTCCTATTTTTCACTGACTATCTGCTTTACCAAGCATCGTGTCATACTCCAGGGATTGATCCCTCCTGACAACATGTCCAACGTATGTGAGACACAGTCTCTTCATCCTTGTTTCTAAGGAGCATTCTGGTTCTACTTCTTCCACAACAGATCCGTCCCTTCTTTTGGCAGTCCTTGGTATATTTAATATATTTCTCCACAACCACAAATCAAAGGCATCAGTTCTTCCTCTGTCTTCCTTATTCTTTGTCCAGCTTTCACATCCATATGATACAATTGAAAATACCATGACTTAAGTCAGGCACACCTCAGTCTTCAAGGTGACATCTTTATTTTCAAGTCTTTAGTAGATTTGCTCAATACAATGTGTCCTTTGATTTCTTGACTGCTGCTTCCATGGATGTTGATTGTAAAATAAAATCCTTGACAAGCTCAGTCATTTTTCCTTTTACCATAACATTGCTTATTGGTCCAGTTGCAATGACTTTTGTTTTCTTGATGTTGAGGTGTAATCCATACTGAAAGCTGTAGTCTTCAATCTTCATCAGTAGATGTTTCAAGTTCTCTTCACTTTGGGCAAGCAAGGTAGTGTTATCAGCATAGGTTGTTAATGAGTCTTCCTCCAATCCTGATGCCCCATTCTTCTTCATATAGTCCAGATTATTTTATCAGTATATAGATTGAATAGGCATGGTGAAAGGATACAACCCTGATGCACACCTTTCCTGACTTTAAACTACCAAGTGTCCCCTTGTTCTGTTCACATGACTACCTCTTGAGCAGGTTCCTCGTGAGCACAATTCGGTGTTCTAGAATTCCCATTGTTCACAATGTTATCCATAGTTTGTTATGATACAAACAACTGAATGCCTCTGCATAATCAGTAAAACATAGGTAAACATTTTTCTGGTATTCTCTGTTTTCAGCCAAGATCCATCCAATGTCAGCAATGATATCCCTGTTTCCATGTTATCTTCTGAATCCAGTCTGAACTTCTGGGAGTTCCTTTTCCGTATAGTGCTACTGCTGCTTTTGCATGACCTTTAGCAAAATTTTACTTACATGTGAGATTAATGATATTATTTGATAATTTCCACATTAAAGGGGTAGGAACAAGCATAATTATGGATCTCCTCCAGTCCATTGGCCAGGTAGCTATCCTCCAAGTTTCTCGGCATAGGTGAGTGAGCACTGCCACTCATCCATATGCTGAAACATCTCAAATAACAGTCCATCAATTCCTTGAACCCTGTTTTCTGCCAACACCTTCAATGCAGCTTTGACTTCTTCGGTAACGTCATTTCCAGCTTATATGTTACCTCTTGAATGGTTGGACATTGACGAGTTCTTTTAGGCATGATGACTCTGTGTATTCCTTATATCTTCTTTTGATACTTCCTGCATTGTTTAATACTTGTCCCTTCACTATTGTAACTTGAGGCTTGAATTTTTTCTTCAGTTCTTTCAGCTTGAGAAACACAGAGCATGTTCTTCCTTTTGGTTTTCCATCTCCAGCTCTTTGCACTTGTCATTATAATACTTTGTCTTCTCAAGCCACCCTTTGAAATCTTCTTTTACTTCCTCATCTTTCCTTTTGCTTTAGCTACTTGACATTCTAGAGCAAGTCTGAGTCTCTTGTGACATCTATTTTGTTCTTTTCTTTCCTTCCTGTCTTTTTAATGACTTCTTGCTTTCTTCACGTGTGATGTCTTTAATGTCACTCCACAACTCATCTGGTCTTCAGTCATTAGTGTCCAATGCATCAAATCTATTCTTGAGATGGTCTCTAAACTCACATAGGATATACTCAAGGTCATACTTTGGCTTTTGTGGACTTGTTCTAATTTTCCTCAATTTCAATTTGAAATTGCATATGAGCAATTGATGGTTTGTGCTGCATTCAGCAACTGACCTTGTTTGGCTTGGTGACATTGAGCTTTTCCATTGTCTTTTCCCGTCGATATAGTTGATTTGATTCCTGTGTATTCCGTCTCATGAGGTCCGTGTGTATGCCAAAGCCAAGTGCCGTCGTTGTCATTTATGTTGTTGAAAAAAGGTATTTGCAATGAAAAAGTCATTGGTCTTGCAAAATTCTATCATGGGATCTTCGGCATTGTTTCTGTCACCAAGGCCATACTTTCCAACTATCAATCCTTCTTTGCTTCCAACTTTTACATTCCAAACACCAATGACTATCAGTGCATTCTTACTGTTTTATCACTTTTAGACAGCAGAAGTTGGTAAAAAAAAAAAATCTTCTGTTTCTTCTTTGGCTTTAGTGGTTAGTGTGTAAATTGGGGTAATAGTTTCATTAACTGGTCTTCCTTATAGGTGTATGGACATTATCCTATTGCTGTACATCAGGATAAATCTTGAAATGTTCAGTTTGATGGTGAATACAATGCTTTTCCCCTTCAAGATGTCATTCCCATGATAGTACATACCACATGTCTGTCAGTTTGTCATACCAAATAAATAAATAAATAAATAACCCACATAGAGTTTCCAAGGAGCACCTGGCAGGTTTCTGGTTTGTCATACTTTCAGGTAATGTATGTTGCTGTGATGCTGGAAGCCACTGGTATTCAGATGCCAGCAGGGTCACTCATGATGGTCAGGTTTCAGCTGAGCTTCCAGAGTAAGACAGACTAGGAAGAAGGACCCAACAGTCTGCTTCCAAAAAGAATTAGCAAAAACCTGACAGATGACAGTAAAATATTGTCTGATACAATGCTGGAAGATGAGCTTCCAGATGGGAAGGCACTCAAAAGGTGACTGGGAAGGAGCTGCTGCCTCAAAGTAGAGTTGACTTCAATGATGTGGACAGAGTGAACATTTCAGGACTTTCATTTACTGATGTGAAACAACTCAAAAAGAGAAGACACAGCTGCAAACATCCATTAATAATCATAACATGGAAAGTACAAAGAATGATTCTAGGAAAATTGAAAGTTGTCAAAAATGAAATGAAACACATAAACATTGATATCCTAGAAATTCTTGAGCTGAAAATGGACTGGTATTGGCCATTCTGAATGAGACAATCGTATGGTCAATTTGTAAAGGCAGTAACTATTAATGTGGCTTTCACAATGGGCGCTTCCATTGTGTACTTACTGGGCTCCAAGCATTGTCATCCAAGCACTTCATATGCATTGCCCTTCTGTTATCCACACACAGCAGCCCTACAAGGTAGGCAGTACAAATATCTCTGCTATACAGAGGCAAAAACTAAAGAGAAGAGAGGCTCTGTAGCTTGTCCAAGTTCTGCAAGGGCCAGGTGGTTTTCTGGGTTCCCACCCCAGCAGCTTCCTGTGAGTCAGGGTAACCCAGCTCCCTCACTGCTCTGTGTGGTCTGTTCCGCATGGACAGCCCATAGCACAGCTACATGGGCAGAAGCTCAGCAAGGCCTGGCCAAACACAGACTCTCACGCCTGTCAAGGAACAGAATGCCCAGGCCCTGTATCTCCAGAAAATCCTAAACTATCCTGTGTCTAGTTCCCAGGCCCAGGAACCACGCATAGGCAGGCCTGTCACACACTCTTTCCATAAGAGGGCTGGAGAGACAGGATAAGAATCAGGGCAGGTGTTGAGATCTCCAAAGGCTCAGTAAAGCCCAAGAGGACATGCATTCAACAGTATGAGGCACCATAGACCACTGCCAGGACTAGCCATCCATGAGACAGGAAGGCTGTCAATCACAGAAGACTCCTGAGAGACAGGCTCAGCCCTTCTGCTGGCCTCCCCCAGCCTCCACCAGCAGGGCTGGTGAACTAGGCCCTGGAACTTTTCCCATCGGGCCACGCCCACATGCTCTCCTTATAAATGAACTACTGGCTTGTCCCCACAAGGGTCTCAGGAGAGAGCCTCTCCAAGCTGTGAGGCGCTCAAACCACAGTCTAACATGAATTTAATTGCACCATTGATAATAAACTGGATGTATAAAAAAAACTAACAACTTTCATCTTTTAGGCATTATTAATTTGTAGGGTTATTTGTTAGTCATCTTCTGGGCTTACTTAAAGAGCACTTTCATTCTGTGGGGGCAGAATCAGAATACCTTATCCTGCAAGTTAACTAACCTGAGCTTGGTGCGGGCATGGTCTTTACTTTTAAAAGAGTTGCTTTGTTTTCTTTTTTTTGCCAAAAGATATTGGGAAACTGTTGCTCAGAATGTATACTTTGAGGAGGCAACTGTAGGGCCGTTAAGCTGGGATTCAAACATGAGAGACTCACATGTTCTAGCCCTGTGCAGTGTCAGGTTAGCCCAGTAGAGGACAAGGCATCTTTACATAAATTGTCCCTAAAGAAATCCTATAGCTCCAAGGATAAACTACATCTGACCCTGGTAAAAGGTATGCCTGGACTGAGCACCTCACATCCTAAAAACCTCCCAGGTATCACTGAGCTATGAAAAGCCCTGATTCCAGGGCCTCCTAGGTGACTGAGAGAGGAAGGACACAAGGCAGAGTAGGAGAGAGAAGTGATACTCAGTGCAGTAAAACCGCAAACTGCAATGGCTAACAGTCACCCAGGTCATATCCCCATATTCTAGGACAATTCTGGAACCTCTCCTTCAATCCCTTTAAGTCCAAGACAGGACCACAACTGACTAGACCTCTCAGGGCTGCTACCCATGAATGTGCCAGGCACAGGGAGAGATGAAATGAGAAACAAAAAGACCAGGAGGACAGGAAGATCCCTTCCTTGGTTTCCACACAAGAAGAAGAAAGAGAGAAACACATGCATGGTGTTAATACTGAAAACAGCTGTGATTTATTGAGCACCATGACAATTAAGATTGTGTGTCAACTTGACTGGGCCATGATTCTCAGTGTTATGGCAGTTGTTTAATGTTGTGATCTCCATTGTGATGGAATCTGCTGAGTGGTACCTGCAGGGGTGGGGCCTGTAGTGGCTCACTGACCCTCAGCCTTCATCTCTCTGCCTTCTACCACATACGTCCTGCCTACTCAACTTGCCAAGGTTTTTGGCTTGTTGTGGATCCAGCAGCTGCCTCTCTCTTGTTTTCCGACCTCTGGTTCTTTGTACTTGGGCTAGTAGCTCACCTGTCAATCATGGGATTCATCAGTCTTCATAGCCTATGATTAACAGTCTTGTTCACTGACCTGCCAATCTTGGGTTCACCAGCCCTTGCAGCTACATGACTCAGGAGAAACTTTGCAGTCTTGCCTGCCATCTTGGGATTTGCTGACCTTCACAGTGCCTGTGAACAGTAATCCAGCTCTCTGACCTGCTGACTTTTGCTTTGCAAGCTTTCTGTGGCTATATGAATTGACAGAGACTGTGTCCTCATTCAGGCCTGGAATATTTCAGACTCTACAATTGTGGAAAATCTGCTGCAAAGGACCTTTTTAAAGTATTGAAAAGTAAAGATGTCACCTCGAAGATCAGAGTGCACCTGACCCAAGTCATGGTATTTTCACTTGCATCGTATGCATATCCATGTGAAAGCAGACAACAGAAAAGGAAGACAGAAGAAAAATTGATATCTTTAAATTGTAGTGCCAGAGAAGAATGTTGAATGTACCATGGACTGCTAAAAGAGCAAACAGATCTATTCTGGAAGAAGTATAACCAGAGCACTCCTTGGAAGCAAAGATAGCAAAACTGCATCTCACATAATTTGGACATGTTGTCAGGAGGGTTCAGTCCCTGGGGAAGGCAATCGTGCTTGGCAGAGTGGAGAGCCAGTGGAAAAGGGGAAGACACTCAACAAGATAGACTGACACAGTGTCTGCAACAGTGGGCTTAAGCATAAAAATGATTGTGGGTATGGCAGAGGACTGGGCAGCGGTTCGTTCTGTTGTGCACAGATTCACTGTGACCTGGAACTGACCCAGTGGCACCTAACAACAACAAATGCATTATATATATGTATTGGGCAAACCTGACAATTAAGTTCACAAATCCATCCTAGGAAAAAAGCTACATGCCGCATTGCTGACTATCGCTACAGTCACCTTCAAAGTACTCTGCTTGGAAAGCCCTGTGTTGATGCTGGCACCTTGTCCACGCTTCAAAGCAATTTTGGAACTCTTTTTCTGGAATGGCCATCAGAGATGTCATCATATTACCTTTGATGTTCTGAATGTCATCAAAATGTCATCTTTTCCATTTTTCTTTTGTCTATGAGTAAAGAAAAAAGTCACTGGGGGCCAGATCAGGTGAGTAGGGAGGGTATGTGAGTACAGCTATTGGTTCCTTGGCTAAAAACTCCATCACAGACAACTATACAATTAAGCTTGTGAACTTGCCACATTGCCACCATGCACAGTGGCTTTTCCAGAAAGAGTTCCAAAACTGCTTTGAAGGGTGGACTAGGTGCTGGTGTCAGTGTATAACTTCCCAAGGGGAGTATTTTGAAGGTCACTGTAGTGACATTCAGCAATGAGGTATGTAGCACTTAAAACAATTAAGTTCACAGACTTAATTGTCAGACCTCGTGTACACATGTGTGTGTGTGTATCTGTGTATGTATACCCTTTACTAGTTTCCTTCTCTAGAAAATCCAGCTAAGACAAGCACTGTATTAAACACTTTCATTGTGTTGTCTTATTTAATTCTCATTATCATTCTACAAGGTGGGTATTGTATAGTTACCCCATTTTACAGATTAAAAAAACTGAGAGGCCTGGAGAAGATAACGTATTATAGCACGGTGGTCAAAACATGGGCTCCAGGACTAAACTGAGTTCAAAGTCTGTTTTCTCTGCATGATAGCTGTGTAACACGAGATAAGTCACTTAACCTCTGGCAGCCTCTGTTGTTGTTTTCATTGCAAATATCTTTCTTCAACAATATAAACAGTAACTGAACACATGGAGTACACCAAATACAATACACAGGAATCGAACTGACTACATCTGTGAAAAGAGATGATGGAAAACTTCAGTATCATCTGTCAGAACAAGAGAGGTATGCTGCAGAAAAGACTATCAATTGCTCTTATGCAGGTTCAAGTTGGAGGTGAAGAAAATTAACACAAATCCACAAGAACCAAAGTATGGCTGTGAGTATATTCCACATGAATTTAGAGACCATCTCAGGAATAGATTTTTTGTGTTGAACACTAAGACTAGGCAAGTTGTGGAATGGCATCAAAGACATCATACATGAAGACCACAAGAGGTCATTAAAAAGACAGGAAAGAAAAGACCAAAATTGATGTCAAGAGAGACTCCAAAATTTGCCCTTGGGCCTAAAGTAGCTAAAACAAATGGAAGAAATAATGAAGTAAGATAGCTGCACAGATTTCAAAGGTTGGCTGGAGAAGACAAAGTAATGTTATAAGGAAGTATACAAAGACTTAGAGTTAGAAAACTAAAAGTGAAGAATGTACTCAGCATTTCTCAAGCTGAAAGAACTGAAGAGAAAAAGCCATGAGTTGCAATTTTGATAGTTTCTGTAGGGAAAATATTAAATGATTCAGGAAGCATTCAAAGAAGATCAAAGGAATACACAATCAGTGTACTAAAAAGAAATGGTAGATGTCCAGCCATTTCAGGAGGTAGCACATGATTAAAAACCAGTAGTACCAAAAGAATAAGTCCAGGTTACACTGAAGATACCGGTGAGAAACACGACTCCAGGAATTGATGGAATACCAGCTGAGATGTCTCAACAAATAGATGCAGCACTGGAAGCACTCACTTGTTTACGTCAAGAAATTTGGAAGACAGCTACCTAGCCAACCAACTGAAAAAGATCCATATTCATGCACATTCCACAGAAAGGTGATCCAACCAAATCCAAAAATTACTGATCAATATCATTAATATAACACACAAGTAAAATTTTGTCAAGAATAATCCAAAAACAATTGCAGTAGCAGGATGGCGTGGAACGATCAGAAATTCAAGCTGAATTCAGAAGAGAACATGGAACAAGGGATATCTTTGTTCATGTAAGCTGGGTCTTGGCTGAAAACACAAAACCCCTGAAAGATGTTTACCTGTGTTTTATTGACTACAGAAAGGCATTCCACACTATGGATCATAAAAAACTTATGCGTAACATTGTGAAGAATGGGAACTCCAAAACACTTAATTGTGTTTATGAAGAACCTGTACATAAACTAAGAGGCAGTTGTTAGAAAGAATAAGCAGATACTATGTAGTTTAAAGTCAGGAAAAGTGTGTGTCATGCTTGTATCCTTTCATCATATCTGTTCAATCTGTATGTTGAACAAATAATGCAAGAAGCAGTACTAGATGGAGAAGAACGAGGCATGAGAATTGGAGGGAGACTCATTATTAACAGCTGCAGTATGCAGATGCCAACAGCTTTACTTGCTGAAGGCAAAGAAGACTTGAATCATGTACTGATGAAGACCAAAGACCACAGCCTTCAGTACAGATTATACCTCAACGGAAAGAAAACAAAAGTCCTCACAACTAGACCAATAAGCAACATCATGATAAATGGAGAAAAGATTGAGTTTGTCAAGGATTGCATTTTACTTAGATCCACAATCAACATCCAGGGAGCAGCAGTCAAGAAATCAAAAGATGTATTGCATTGGGAAATCTGCTGCAAAAGACTTCTTCAAATTGTTGAAAAGCAAAGATGCCACCTTGATGACTAAGGTGTGCTTGACCCAGCTATGCTGTTTTTAATTGCCTCATATGATCCAACTTGACAGCTTTGGCTTTGGCATGCCTGTGAAAGCTGGATGATGGATAAGAATTGACAACTTTGAATTGTGGTGTCAGAGAAGGATACTAAATACACCATGAGTCTGTCTTGAAAGAAGTATAACCAGAATGTTCCTTAGAATAAAGGATGGCAAGACTATGTCTCATTACTTTAGATGCATGTTGGGAAGGATCAGACCCTGGAAAAGAACATCATGCTTGGTAAAGTAGAAGGTCATCACAAAAGAGGAAGACCTTCAAAGCGATGGATTGGTACAGTGGCTGCAACAATGGACTCAAGGCTAACAATGGTGAAGACGGCACGGGACCAGCCAGTGTTTTGTTCAGGGTCACTATGAGCCAGAAACAACTCGATGTCACCTAGCAACAACAACAAACTAAAAATAGTGTCAGTACTTGCTTCACAGGGTTGCTATGAGGATTTAGTGGCTCAATGGATGATTCAGAGTCCCTGGTAGATGCAAATAGTTAATAAGTCTAGCTGCTAACTGAGAGGCTGGAAGTTCAAGTTGACCAGAGTCACTTTGGAAGCAAGGCAATGAAAACCCTATGGATGAGTCAGAGCCAATTCAAGGGCAACTAGCCTTCTAAAGATGAGCCTAGAAAGGCAGTTGGGGGCAATTTTGAGGGGGGCCTAAAGTTTTATGATGAGAGCTTTGTAATTAACACTGTGGGTAAAGAGGCTTTAGTGTAGATTTTAGAGCATGAAAGTGATAACGCTGTCAACTGAATGTTCCAAGCGTGGAACCTCTACTTTCTCCCTTCTCTTCACAACCTTTGCACAGAGCACTGCCTTCTTCTGGGAACTCCTAGCTCAGCCTTGGGACAGGGTGCTATTTCCCAATGGGGCTGCATGGTAACCATTTTCCTGCTAATCTTACCCAGCTCCTTTTCAGAGCAAACACCAGTCAACTGACAATGAAATTGGCACATTAGTCTGAGTCCAAGTCCTGGTTACTGCCATGGAAATAGGGTGAAAAACCTTATTGTCAACCAACACATTTAGGTTGGTGGCTACCTCTTCCTGCATCCTAATGGATCCGGTCTGCAATTTCATTCATTCTGGTGCCAATAAAGACTGGGACTGGCTTGTATACTGTGCACCCATTTAACTATTCCTGGCACTCACGAGGCATGAGTCAGAGTGTGTAATCTTCATACGGAAAATGGCAGGGAGAGACAACTCATTAAACTTTAATGAGCACACATCTCCTTTGCCAGGCTATCAAAATATTTTGATGAGGAAAATATATTTTATTAAAACCAGACGTAGAATTTTCCCCTTCTTTCTCATGTGTTGATTGCTGTAAGATGCTTTAAATTGGGAAAGAACTTTCAGCACTTTAATTTCTTATGAATGGTTGTTTTTTGGGATGATTGGAGCAAGAGAGGGTGTTCAACTGGTCCCCAAAGTAGGGACTGGTTTGTCTAGAACCGGTAGCCTAAAGTGCAGGAAGAGAGTTCTGGTGGGCTTCTCGCATTCACAATTACCAGTGAAGTTTTCATAGCTTTCATGCCCACATGCTAGGAAGGGAACCCTGGTGATACAGTGGTTAAGAGTTACAGCTGCTAACCAAAGGGTAAGCATTGCAAATCCACCGTGTCCTCCTTGGAAACCTCCAGGGCCCAGGGCACTCTTACTCTGTTCTATAGAGTTGGGATGTAATGAGTTTGTTCTTTTGGTTTTCAAGCAGGCAAGGAAACCCAAGGGGTGCCTGCAGTCCCTTTTGTCAGAGAGAATAGTTCATTGGCTTAGAGATGCTGGAGCCAAACCACCTGAGTCCACAATTCTACCTGAGATGCCCTGGGCAAATTATTTCACTACCTCATATGTAACATGGGACCAGTAATGGTACTGACCTCATTGGGTTGCTGGAAGGGATAATTGAAACAACCCACGCAAAGAGCTTAGCACACTGGTTTTATCATAGTAAGTACTCAATAAATGCCACTCCTGCCTACTCACCAGGGTTTTCTCCACTTCTCTCCCTCTCCAGGGAGCATGCATGGAAGGAATTCTCATGGTGCTCGGAACGATGTTCATTCAGCATCTAGGGAACAGCTAACCTCTGCAAACACTGCTCTAAAACAGCTCAGGTGCCCTTACAGCTGAGGTCAGGGGCACCCTTTAGTACCATCGTGCAGGACAAGCCCTGCATCCTCTGCAGAACTTTATCACACACTGATAGAAAAATTTCCATCATATAAACTAACAACTATTTCAGCAGGAAGAAATTCAACCATTTCACATATATGTGATCAAAAATGACAACTATGGCACACCCCAAATCAAATCAAACCTACTGCCATTGAGTAGATTCTGACTGATAGAGACCCTATAGGACACAGTAGAACTGCTCCATGGAGTTTCCAAAGAATGCTTGGCAGTTCTGAGCTGCCGACATTTTGCTTAGCAGGCATAGCACTTAGCCCACTACACCACCAGGGCTTTTGAGTTTCTAAAATGTACCCCAAAATAACTTTTTTTTTCAATTTATTAAGAACAATTGACTATCTCCAAGATTTTTTATTAACATGCACTTGGTCCTTATTTATTTGTTTTCTTGCCTAAAAAACACTCCAGTGTTTGTTTATCCCTTTGTTCAGTCATGAGCTCCCTCAATCATTCGTTCATTCACTTATTAATTCATTCAACAAAAGATTCTTTGGTGCCCAGGCTGCGCAGTAAGTACATTGGAGTGAATGCCAAGAATGTAGAACATTCTGTTTAAGAAAAACTCAGCACTGAGAAACATTATCCTTCTCAAGATCTCAAACCAAGCATGCTTCTCTTTCATGATCTCTCTTGATCTCCAAGACTCCACAGAGAGCTCCAGCCACGCCCCTGCTAGGCCCCATCTTCAAAGCCCCCTATATGTCCCTCACTTGGGGATTTTTAGAGCAAAGAGGCTGTGGGCAGGGAGGAGGTCTTCTCTACTTCTTCTGTAAAAAGTGTTGGTGAAAGAGTCTAGTTTCTCCCCTACATGGTCCTTCTCACCAGTGCCTGAGAAATCCAATACACAGCATTCACTACAGAGGGACTTCTGTGCAAGGATTTCTGATGGTCAACCTTGCCAACATTCTCTTCCTTTAAAACTCAGAGTCAATACATGCTAGCATGTTTCTACTGCTCTGCTAGATCATGTTACGTATAATATTACATTTAGCTATTCTAATAACTGCATGAGAAACTGAGGCCCAGAGAGCTCAAGCTACTTGCCCTAGAGCACACAGCCACTGGTTTTCAGGCCTGGAGTCCAGTGTGCATGGTCCACTCAGCTTCTCCTGTGAGTGTCCTCCACCCTCATCCCCATCCATACAACCACGTCCAGAGATACTCTGTTCCCACACGCTGTGGGGTCCCATCATAACTGCTCTGTAGCAGGGGATACCTGCTGTTTTGTGTCCTGGTGTTGTTGTAACAAAAATATGACTTGTCAGTGGCTTTAAAAACAGAAATTATTTTCTCATAGCTCTCCAGGGTCCTGGCCATGTCCATCTGTTTCTTGTTGGTAGTCCTGGGTGTTCCTTGGCAATCGCTTGCTTACAGATAATCCTCACTTCATCTGTCTTCCTGGGTGTCTGTCTCTAATCTGCTCTTTTTGTAATCCACAAGTGATTAGATTCCAAACCCATCCTACTCGGAGGTGATGTAATTAGAGTAACAAAGAAACTTCTGTTTCCAAACAGGATCATATCTATAAATATAGGGGTTATGATTCTAAAACATATTTGGGAGAACACAATTTAATCCATACCCCAGGGGCGAGGCCCAGGTAGGACATACCCACTGTGGCTATTACACGCTTGGGGAACTGACTCCTCTGGTGTCCACAGAAGATTAGGACAGAAAGCCAGACACCGTCTGTGCTCCACCTGTCAGGAAAGCATCTCCTGTGTACTCATTGATGAAGAGGCTACATTTCCCAATGAACTCTATAATGCAGGCAGGCATGTATCTAAGAATGAAAAATGAGAAATCACTGGTAACTAGGTTACTAGTAATATAATTTTTTCTGTATGTTTTTGGATTGCTTTTTTTTTAACCCCTACCTATCTGTGAGTTGATACTACTGTGAGGGCTTTCAGGCTCCTGGGGTGCTGGAAGCTATACAACCATATTCAAATGTCAGCACAGTCACCCATGGTGGACAGGTTTCAGTTGAGCTTCCAAACTAAGGCAGACTAGGAAGAAGGACCCAGTGGTTTACATCTAAAAAGAATTAGCCAGTGAAAACCTTACAAATAGCAGCAGAACACTGTCTGATGTGGTGCCGGCAAATCAACCCCCACATTGCAAGGCACTCAAAATATGACAGGGGAAGAACTACCTCATCAAAGTAGAGTCAACCTTAATGATGTGTGTGGGGTCAAACCTTCAGAACCTTCATTTGTTGATGTGACATGACTCCAAATGAAAAGAATCAGCTGCAAACATCCGTTAATAAGAACATAAAATGTAGAAAGTCTGAATCTAGGAAAACTGGAAATCATCAAAAATGAAATCGAATGCATAAATGTTGATAACTTAGGCATTAGAGAGCAGAAATGGACTGGTATTGGCCGTTTTGAATCAAACAAGCATATGGTCTACCTTGCTGGAATGACAACCTGAAGAGAAATGGCATTGCATTCATCATCAAAAAGAACATTTCAAGATTTATCCTTAAGTACCATGCTGTCAGCAATAGGATAATATCCATATGACTACAAGAAAGGCCAGTTCTTATGACTTTATTCAAATTTACTTTATCAACTTCTGCAGTATGAAATTGATCAAATAGTCATCAGGGTGCATTAATAATTGCTGGTGACTGGAATACAAAAGTTGGAAACAAAGAAGGATCAGTAGTTGGAAATATGGCTTTGGTGATAGAAATGATGTTTGAGACAGTATGATAGAATTTTGCAAGATGAATATCTTCATTCCAAATTTTTTTTTTTTCGCCACCATAAGTGGTGACTATCCACATGGACCTTGCCAGATGGAATGTGTAAGAATCAGATTGACTACATCTGTGGAAAGAGATGACGGAAAAGCTCAGTATCATCGGTCAGAACAAGGCCAGGGCTGACTGTTCAACAGTCCATCAATCGCTCATATTTAATTTCAAGTTGAAGCTGAAGAAAATTAGAACAAATCCACGAGAGCCGAAGTACGGTGTTGAATATATTGCACTAGAGTTTAGACACCATCTCAAGAATAGATTTGACGGGTTTAACACCGAAGACTGAAGACCAGACCAGTTGTGGAATGACATAAAAGACATCATAGATGAAGAAAGTAAGATCATTAAAAAGACAGGAAAGAAAGAAAAGACCAACACAGTGGCTGCACCAATGGGCTCAGGGCTTGTGAGGGTGTCATAGGACCGGGCACTTTTCCATTCTGTTGTATATAGGGTCACTGTGAATGGGAATGTCCTTAACAACAACAACTTTTTCTTTTAATCTTACAGAGATACCAAAAAAAAAAAAAAAATGAAGAATGACCAATCCCATCAACTTTTACATATAATCATGCTATACTTAAGTTAAATGAACTCTCTGTCTTTACCCTAAATAGTAATAAATGCTATTATCATTAACTAATATATACTAAGGCCCTCAGGACACCCTGTCACATTTCTCTCTGACATATGAAGCTGAGGCCTCCCCAGAAAGTCAAAAGAAAAGAACTGAGAGGTATATATTTTCAAATTTAGTTCAGGGTCAACTTCCAATCATTGCCTTCAACTGGTGGTTTAGTGAGAACATAAGGAGGTAATGCTGAAATTATTCTTTAATGGATTTCAGAAAATAAAGAAACTATTTCCAGCAGGAAGTGTTACTATTTTTGCTTCTCTGCTGTCAGAGATCACAGAGCAGAGAGTGTTTAAAGATTAATGTTTTGCACTCAGAAAGACCTAGATTTATGTCTGGGTTCTGCCAACATAGTAGCTCTATGACTTGTGTATTTTTATCTACCTTCTAAAATTTAGTTTCCACATCAGTAGGGCTGTAGAAAGGATTACATAAGATAATGTAAGTAAAATGATAAGCACGTTGCCTGAATCACTAATTAATCACTAAATACATATGATATTATTATTATCATCTTTATTATTAATCAGTATTAAGTCAGTATAAACCAGATGCCATCAAGTCAACTCCAATTCATGGTGATTCCATGTGTATCAGAATGCACTACAGGATTTTCAATGGATGATTTTTTGAAAGGGATGCTCAGACCTTTCTTCCAAGATGTCTTTAGGTGGACTCAAACATTCAACCTTTCAGTTAGCAGTTGAGTACAGTTATCTGTCTGTAACACAGTATAGGGCCCAGCTAAACAAGGACTCTGGCATTCAAGTGTCATCTCCCCAGCTTACTGTGGGAACTTGAATGAGTTACTTAGCTTCCTTGTGCCTCAGTTTCCTCCTCTATAAAATGAAGACTTATACCATCTACCTCACGCGATTGTGAATATTAAATAAGTTTTTTAAAAAAGAAAACAGTGCCATTGAGTCGATTCTGACTGGTAACGACCCTATAGGGTAGGGTAGAACTGCCCCCACTGAGTTTCCAAAGGAGATCCTGGTGCATTTGAACTGCCAACCTTTTGGTTAGCAGATGCAGCACTTTCCCACTATGCCACCAGGGTTTCCATTAAATGTTAGTATATGAAAATCACCGAATGGCACTTACCGGTATGGTACCCATTAACATTATATTGCTACGGAACACTCAAAATGTGAGGGATGCAACTGATGAAGTGAGTTTTTACTTAGATTTTGGGTTTTCCTTCAGTAGCCATGGACAGCACCGACTTAGAACATTGCCCAACCATAGTAAAACATTAGTGTTATCTACTAAGTGCTAACATACTTGTTGGTTAACAGGAGCAGTAGCGTTAGCCCAGGTGATCCCAGTTCATAATTGCTTGTTTTCTACTGGCAGCAGCCATATACTCAGTAGGAGAGAAAAATTTCATTTCCAGTAATAAACATAACACATGATTGAAAACACTTGAAATAAGGACTGTTGTGTGAACTAAAGAATCATGTGAATCATACTGCCAACTGAATTCTTATTTTTTCTCAAATGTTTTCCTTCATTTCAGCTTCAGTTTTGAATAACGGTTATGCATATTGGAAGGTGTATAGTCGGTGGAAGATTTCTTGTGATTTCCAAGAAAGTCATTTATTCCAAAAAGTGTGCCTACTTGTGTGTGTGTAAGAGAAACGGAGTGTTAGGAATGTTTTTTTTCCCGAAAGAATCAGTATTTGCTCCTTATCATTAAATAGTATAAGAGGTACCTCAGTGTGCCAATATTTGTGAATGGTATTTAACTTGGAAAAGCATGATATTACGTGTCAGTTTTTAAAAAGCAACTCTTTTAGATAGATTATTAAAAAGAAAACAGTCCCATCAAATGTAAGAAAAAAACTGAGATGCCACTGAGTACAATCAAAAGCTTTGTCCTTTTTAATGATTTGAGTAATGAATAGTCTTCTCAAAAGCGAACACATGCCAAAGTGTCTTCTTGATCTAACCTTCTCTTCATTGCCTAAAGGTTCTCTTTACTTAAGTTTTTATGAAAGCAAGAATATCAGAAATATAACTACGCCAATATGGTATTATTTCTACAGTATGATGAAAAGAGGAAGCTGTGCAGATTCTTAAGAGAACTAGATGCAAACAGACTTTTCCACCCTGAATCATCACTGTGCTCAGCATTTTATAGACACTCCAGCACAATGTATCCCTCAAATCAATACATGATGTGAAAATACTGTGTTAGCTTCCTTTTCCTCAAAGGAGAGGTGATGGAGACAGAATAGGTGTATTTAAATTTCCTAAGCAGAAAATTGTGATGTTGAGTATTAGACAGGCTTTTGTATTTAGGTTTAGTTTGTGATTCTAAGATTAATTGCAATCTCAGAAAGTATAATTCTGGGTCCAGGAGGCAAAACATCAGAAACAGTACACTAATTTTTGTTAATTGCAGAAGAAACCACAGTTTCAAACGAGTTCATTTCAGCTTGAACCCCTTCTGAGAATCTAAATTTCTAGAAGTTCCCAACAAGCTATACATAAGAATCACCTTAAGTTGTACACAAGAAACACCCACAGACTTTTGTCAAAATATAGGTTCTGATTCAGTATATCTGGACAAATGATCAGCAGGAAAATCATTAGAAATGCAAATTCTCAGCAGGTATTTGAATCAGAACACATTGGCTCAAAGGCCTGGAAGTGAAGTAACCATAACCTGAACACACACACACACACACACACACACACACACACACACACACACACACACACACCATCATCTGCCCAGCGTCCTCCCTCCTCCAGGATCAGCGAAGCCTAGGTAGTATTTATAAGCTCATGCCAGGAACTAATTACAGAGATGATACCTGGAAGCAAACTATTAGGCATGATGAAACCCAAACTTACTTGACTCATAGCAGCCCTATAGGATGGAGCAGAACCGCCATGGATTTCCATGGAGCAACTGGTGAATTCTAACTGCCTACCTTTTAGTTAGCACACATAGCTCATAACTGCTTTGCCACAAGGGCTCCCATTAGGCACGACATGTGAAATTGTCCTAGAAGGATTAATCTTCAAAGCAGACTTACATCTAAAGCCTATTCTTATATAAAGGCTTACACACATGAGCCAACTTTTCAAATATAAAAATGTCCTTCTCACTGTCATCAGTGACCTGGAAGAGGGTACCTTCCTTTCTACATCACAGCAATCTATGTAGATTTAGCCCACCAGTATGGACAGCGTTCTTAACCTGGAGTGCATGAGGCCTTATGGGCCTATGGAGGACTTCAGGGGTCAGAGAATGGGTCCCCTCATTCCGTATTTTTCACTGTGTAGAAGAAGGATCAGTAGCTATTGCTGGATTTATTTTTTTATTTTTATTTTTTGGAGAGCCGTAACCAACCCCTAACTGGTTATAATAGTATGTTGCAAAGAGCACAGAGGGCTCCAAAATATTTTTCCAGGAAAAATTTTCTTTTATTATTATGACTGAGTGAAAATGATCATAGCAAATACTTTTGCCAACAGTGTATCTGTAATAGCCCTACTTTCTGCAGTTTACAAAGCTTTTTAAAATATGTTATCCTTGTTTCGTGTTTTGTAAAAACACAAATGTGTGTAAAAAATTGGTTTTCTATTTGGAAAAAATATGTTGGGTACACTGGGAAACTGAGCACCAAGATACTGTGTAAAATAATATAGTGATTACTCTACGTATTATTCTATACTTTTAACATTTGAATTGATAAAGCAACTGAACATCTCAGAAGAAAGCAACGACTTCTGTCTGTTTGTCTGTCTGTCTTTCAAATGTTTTGTCTGCACCAGTGATTTTCAACCTCAGGCAAATTTGCCCCTCAAGGGACATTCAATAGTAGCTGGAGATGCTTTTTCTTTTTTTTCTTTTTTTGTTATGACTGAGTGAAAATGCACATTCCCATATACATTTACGTGATGTTGCCCTTGCCTATAAATCATAACGAAGGTCCACTCTTCGGACACGAATGGATTGGACTTAGTGATGCAGAGTGACCATATATTACATGCACTTTATGGTTCTATGCATCTATAGGATGTCATCCCGCTGACTTCTGACTTTTTTCATTTTCAAGACTGGGTGCCACTGGCATCAAGTGAGTAAAGGCCAGGGATGCTGCTAAATATCCTACAATACACTTGGCTCTTCCCCATAACATAGAACGATCTGGCCCAAAATGCCACTAGTGCCAAGACTGCCACTACTGCCAGAGCCCGATCCACCCATACTCTAGCCCCAACCAGCCTGAATAAGTAACTTGTGGTTCGTTTTCCATTTGGGCAATTATTCATCCAGTCTCCTCTCCATTGAACCTTGTTTATGCTAAGTCTCAGCATCATGGCTCGAACTCTGATCCTCCCCACAAGTTGAAACTTTCCTTCTTCCCTAACTGGCATTGGATCTCAGTCCAAAATGGTTTTTGATAGTTGCTATGTCGTTGGTTTCTCCAGATCCTCTGGCCTCAGTGTCTTAGAGTTCAAATTAGACTTGAACTTGTCAGTTAGTAGTTTTGAGTCATTGTGCAACTTACTTGTTTCCCTGAACCACAGTTTTTTTTTTTTCATTTGTGACTTAGCACAAATGAACAGGGCTGAGAGAATCTCATTCTTCTCATGGGAAAAGCCATTATTATTGCCTAGTTTCCAGGTTACTTAATACAACTAAACCAAACCCATTCCCGTAAAGTTGATTCCAACTCAAAATGACCCTGTTACTTAGAGTTTCTAAAATTCATCTGTAGTGCTGCTGTGAGGCTTATCTGAGGCAGCATGACACGTTGGTTCTCATTTCTGGTCAGCCGTTAGGAATCAGCAGGAGTACTTACAGTGATCACAGGCTCTGCCTCCTGAGATTCTGATTGTTCTCAGGATGAGGCTAGACTACCAAATCAAAACCAAACCCACTGCCGTTGAGTCAATTCTGACTCATAGCAACCCTGTAGGACAGAGTAGAACTGCTCCATAGGGTTTTCAAGGAGCACCTGGCAGATTTGAACTGCCAGCCTTTTGGTTGGCAGCTATAGCATTTAACCACTATGCCACCAGGGTTTCCAGAATCACCAGGAGAACTTTTTTTTTTCCCTCAGGTCATCACATTTTTTTTTCTTTTTTATTTAACATGACTGAGTGAAAATGTACATTTCCGTATAAATTTACATACCTACCTATATGCAGCTTCCACTGCTCTCCCTGTCCGGTGACAGCACACTATTCCTCTCTGCTCAATACATGTCTCATCCTCCCAACAGCCTCCTTTCTACTCCTTTCCACCCACTCTCCTTCCTCCAGCCAGAGGTCAGCAGGATGATATCCTGTAGATGTGTAGAACCATAAAGTGCAACCAATATATGGTCATTCTGCATTGCCAAGTCCAATCCATTCCTGTCCAAAGAGTGGAACTTTGTTATAATTTATGAGTAAGGGCAGCATCAGGGCCGGGGGCCATGCTCTCAGGGGAACCCCGAAACCACTGGACCATCAATTGAGGTCTTTTATTGGAGATCTCAGGATGCACCCCTTTTTATTCTTGTGTTGCCAGTGAGACTCAACCTAGTGAGCTCCATCGTGGCTATCACTGGTGGTGGCAGGGCACCATCTGGTTCTTCCGGTCCCAAGTCGATGAAGGCACCTACTCTTGCGGGTCTCTCTGTCTTCTAGGTTGTCTTTACCGCATGTCATTTTGGTCCTCGGTGAGCATGCATTCCTGCTGAGTTGGGACCATTTGCTGTGTCCTCGGATGGCAACTTGGCAGCTTTTAAGACCCAGATGCCACTCACCAATGTGGGGTGCAGAGAGCTCTCTTAGCAAAATGCTAGTTGTGCCAATTGGCCTCGATTTCTCCTAAAAGCATGGTCCTCTGTCCCCTGCCCCAGCTACTCTATCCTTGCAATATTGGATTAAGATGGAAGGAGTACTCATTATGCTGAAGTCCACTTGATGTCGTTCTTGTTTCTAATATGTGCTATCACCGCTTTCTCACCAGGAGAACTTTTAACACTACTATCATCTTATAAAGGTCAGTAACTTACCCAAGACCCCACTGCTAATTAGTATGGAAGCTGACACTGAACTGTGGTCATCACACTTCACACTCTGCCAGACACCCTTTAACTTTCTAGAAGCGCCTCTAGATACCTCCTGGTGACTCTGTTGTGCATGTCAGCTTGAGAACCACTGGCCCACTTGTTGAGCACCGTGCCTGGTGTGCAATACATGCTGTAATCACCATCACTGTCACGTCTTCACTCATCCCACCCAAGAGACAGAAATTTACATGGTAATAAGCACAGGAATCAGCAGAAATTTTCATTGAAAAATTCCATAGACATAGATGTAAGTCACAAGCCATGGGGTGATCAATAAAGCTGTAAGATTTTATGCTTGACTCAGAATCAGTAAACAAGAGTTTACTTCACTGGGAAATGTCCTTTCTACTTGCCTTCATTGATCAGAAATGCTCATTGCCACATGTCTGTCTTCTATCACACACTGGTTAAAGAACTAGGTGTAATAACATCTGCATTCCTTTATGGAAAACTCGACCAACAGATAAATTAACGAATTGAACAAATTATTGGATTGAACAAATGTGGATTAAGTGTTAGAGTTCAAGGTAGTCTAAAGTATAAGACAAATGAAACAAACGTCCATGAACGTTGCTACTTTAGAAAAGTTTAAGCTGTAACAGACAGAGACTTCACCACATACCACCGTGTAATCTGCTTTATATGCGTTATCTCAGTTTACCTCTTCCATAGGAGGGAAGAGCTATTATTATTACCTTGTTTCCAAGTTACTTAAAGCATACTCAGATACATCCAGTTAGCATTTATGGGCCCCAGACAAGCAAACAAATCCTCCTGGGCATTTTCCAACACATTGTATTGGTGTCGGGAAGGCATAATTTGAAGTGTATTGTACATAGGTAGACGCTAAGAAATAGCTTACGATAATGATGGCATTCTACCCATAGGAACATCAGCCCAGCTTTACAGACAGGAAAATTGAAGATTATAAAGGTCAGTAACTTACCCAAGGCCCCACTGCTAATGAGTATTGAAGCTGGCATTGAACTGTGGTAATTGCACTTCACACTCTGCCAGACACCCTTTAATTTTTCAGAAGTGCCACAATGGCCAAGAGAGACCAAACAAACAGCTTTGTGTCTCTCCTGAACTCAAATGTGGTAGTTCCAAATTAAAGTCTCTTTTGCCTTAGTGTCCTGATTCTTCATTCTCATGGTCAACAGAAAGGATTCCCTCTTTGGATATGTTTCTACCTATTGTGTTTAAAAGTAAGAAGGTAGAGGTTTGCCAGAGTGTTTCCTACCACTTGAATTCAGAAATTCCCCAAACCCTGACTCGCAGGACATGGGAGCCCCTTTCAAAAGCAGAGTTCATCCAATAGCTTCCACCGTAGAAGTCTGTTCCTGCATGAAGCACATCTCCACCTCCCGCTGAATCAAGGGCAGCCGGTGCCACAGCTATTAACCTGTGCTTTAATTAGGCTGATTTTTATAATGAGGAAATGAGTGTTACTCTAATTAGTAATTTTCCATCTTTTTTCAGTAAGTATCCACCAGTCAGAGCAATAAGTTCTTCTCATCACACTGGTTCCATTGTCAAAAAATAACTATATAGCAAATAACCACAAGCAAGCATGAGGCTAGTTAAGTGGAGAGAAGAACAGAAAAAGGTTTCAGTTGTTGTCAATGAGCTAATTCTCCTCTTACTCATTTTTTAGGTCCGTGGTGCTCAAGTGGTTGGTTCTGACATGGTCGTGACAGTGGAATTCACCAACCCTTTAAAAGAAGTTCTGCAAAATGTCTGGATATATTTGGATGGCCCTGGACTGATGAGACCAAAGAGAAAGATGTTTCGGTAAGGGATGAGGGGTGGGGTGTGCAGCGACAAGGAGGGTCCTGTGGGAAGATTTCTCACTCTCTGTCGCTATCTCGATCTCTAACTCCATCTCTGTCTCGCTGTCTCGCTGTCTAATCTCTCCCTCTACCTCTCTATCTTTATCTCTCTCCGTCTTTTCCTAAACTTACAGTTAATCTGCAATGAAAATATCTGAGAAGCTATTACCTCCATGTTGGCCACTTATGTGGAGCACGGAGTAAAAATGGATTTGACCCACGCTTCCATCATTTCATTCTTAAAATCACCTTCATGAGGCAGATGCTATTATTATCTTCCTTCTGTAGCTGAGAAACTCAAGGCTTCGGGAGACTGATTAGTCTATCCCAAGTTATAGAGCTTACAAGAGTAGAACAAGAATTCAGGTTGAGAGTGGCTGATTCCAGAACCCAGCGTTCAATCATTATGCCGTATTTCCAGTTACCAGTTGCCATCAAGTCAACGCTGACTCATGGTGACCCCATGTGCGTCACAGTACAACTGTGCTCCGTAGGGTTTTCAATGGCTGACTTTTTAGAAGCAGATTCTTTGGCAGTAACTCTAGGTGAACTCAAACCTTCAAACATTCGGTTAGCAGCTGAGTGTGTTAACCATTGGCATCACCCAGCACCTGTGTCGTACTGCCTCCTCATGTATCAATTCCACTAATATTAACTGAGTACCCACCGTGTGTCAGATATTGTGCTGAAAGATGCCTCTTCTCATAGAGCACTTCCCTTCCGATCTTACTTCCAGGTTTTACTGAACCAAGCACCTGTCTCTGTTGGGTTTATTTTTAAAAAGTCGAGCCTAACAAGGTCTCCACTCAATTCTCCATTCAGGGGATCAAAGACTTCCCTAGGTTCTGTAATAATATAAATGAGACTAACCCTCTTCCCATCCAGCACCATCAGACTATGCTCAATTGGTCCCTACCCCTGTATATATATTGACAAAGAGCCAATAACCGAACAAAATAGCCCATCCCATGGTCAAGTAGTTCTAAGTGTGAGAAAGTACTTTTTTACTTTTTGGTCCTACCAACAGTGCTAATTTTGTCACCTGGATCTGTGCAGAATAAGAACCATTTCTCTTCCCCTCAACAGCTTGCAAATGCTTAAAAACAGTTGTCATGCCTTCCTTGAGGCTTCGCTTTTGGGGGTCAAACACCTGCCCTGACTTTATCTGTCTGGCTTCTAATGGGGTTCAGCTCCCTCACTCTCCTGCACACTCCAATTTGTCAGTGCTACTCTTCAAGTCTGACATCCAGAATGGATCCCAATCTTTGAGGCTTATTGCTTTCATTTCTACCACAAATAAGTCCCTGTCAGTATCAATCAATCTAGCACATTTCCTCTGAGGTGACCTTGTAAGGCACTGAGTGGAAGGTAGAGGGCTTTGTTGTCTTAGGAAACTGCATATTGATTTGTTATGTTAGGGATTTCCTAATCCCCTTCAAAGAAGCTACCTCACCTCACTCACTCCTTCTGGTCCACCTGTAAAAGAGGATGAAGCCACTGAGCATTCTATCTTTTGCAAATTACCGCTTTTGCTTCACCATTTAAAACTTGCCTAATGCTGACTGATGCAATCAACAACAGAGAAAATAATCTGAGTGCTTTAAAAAAACGTAAGTACAGACCGTAACAACCTTCCTGTGCTAATAGGAAAGTTGCAGGAAAAGAGAATTAAATTAGAAACCAACCCTAGCTAGAGGGAGAGGTCAGCAGAGATAGCCCCACTTTCGTCAGAAACGACAGTCTCACCCGCCTGTTCTAGCACCTTCCCACTCTAATCAGATGCAAAATTCACTCAGGCAAAGTGAAACACGTTTCTACTTCCAAACAGCCCCCTGCTGTATCCAATTTTTCCTTCTCGAACAGTACCCCAGAAGCTGCAGCTTTGCAAGTCTGGGAACCTCCAACTACCTTTGTACCTTGGCTGTACCAAGGTGGAAAGATTTCAAGAATGCTGCTTTGATCATGTGCCAGCCCATGAAAAGGGACACTCTGTGTTTTAGAAAAAGATAACTCACCATATACCATTTGAGTAGTATAGACTTAAATTAAGTGAAGTCTCCTTGGCTGCACTTATTGTTAATATTTGACATCTCCAGTAGGAGAAAAAATGGCTTTTTTCAGTAAAATGATGGGAGGGGCCAGTCTCTTCAGGAACATGGGCAAATGACCCACCCATACTCTGGTTTAAAGTACTATTCATAGCTCATATCAAAACACAGGACTATAGCAGAGAAGACAGGAAAATATTCCCAAACAGTTATGGGAACCCGGATCCAGGATGAAATCTCTCCTAGGCAACGGAAGCTCTGTTTCTCAGAATCACTTGCCAGGGCATTAACTCCAATTTATGGCAACTCTGTGTGTGTCAGAGTAGAACTGTGCTCTACAGCATTTTTACTGGGTGACTTTTGGAAGCAGATCGATCACCCAGCCTTTCTTCCTAGGTACCTTGGGGTGGACTTAAATCTCCAACCATTTAATTAGCAGCTGAATACATTACTGTTTGTACCACCCAGTGACTCTTATTTTTCAGAAACTATCAAAAATTGGAAAGAACATGAAATATAAAGTATATGTGTCTTAGGCTAGGTTGTCTAGAGACAGCCAGCCAAGTGCCGTCGAGTCTGATCCAACTCATGGCAACCCTAGGGAACAGGTTAGAACTGACCCCCAGAGTATTCAAGGAGCGCCTGGTGGATTTGAACTGCCAGCCTTGTGGTTGGTAAAGCATATACATATATATATATATATATGTAAAGAGAGTCAGAGAGATGTGTATCAAGGAAATACCTCTCACACACAGTGGCAGAGGCTGGCAAGCCCCAAGTCCATGGGTCAGACATCAGGCTAGTGACTTCTCCTGACTCACAGAGCTGGAGGGGCTGATGAACCCAAGATTGGCATGTCAGACAGTGGGCTGCTACTGGCTCACAGACTGTTTAGGCTGACAAATTCCAAGACTGGCAGGCAGTAGGGCAGGCTGCTGGTTCAAGTGCCTGAAACTGGAGGTCAGGTGGATGAGGAGCAGAGCAAGTGAACAAATTTTCCCAGAATGCCTATATATATGAGGCCACACCCCCAAGGAAACTCCTCTTACAACTGACCGACTGACCACAACAGATCACATCATGGAAGATGACTACATCATTACATAACTGCCAAATTGTATCATTACATAACTGCCAAACCACTAAGAATTATGGCCCAACTAAATTGACACACAGCCTTAACCATCCCAGTATGATACGTGGGCTAGATGTGATATGTGGAACCTACTCCACTTGCTCTGTGTCCTCCTAACTCAGGCACACACCTTCCCAGCCAACACTTGGATCAGCCGGTGACCCTTCCATGTTGTCAGATACTTAGAAACATTTCACTGTACTTTGTGCTGCAGAGATCTGATCACAGAGGGACAGATCCGTGTAACATCCTGGATCCCTCTTCAAGACTATATTCCTTTCTAGGTAGATATCTTGAATAATCAAAGGAATCATCACCCCCAGCTGCCTACCACACACACCCCCTTCCAAGGCCCCATAAGTGGGAGAATCTCATGCCCAAAGCACTGGGCATGGGCAGGTGTAGCTGGTGAACCAGCTGTAGAAACCAGGAAGAAGAGCTATGTGGTAGTTCTTGCTCCTTGCTCAGGGTTCAAGTCACCTGTTCTCTGAGATGCCTGATGTCCCTGCATCCCTCTGCCTCCTGCCTGCCTCAGATGTTCCCAGGTTCTGCTGTCACAGACACTTAGCTTTTCTGTTTCTGCATTTGATACTTCCAGAACATCAAATCATTTCTCTTCCAGATTCACTTTTTCTCTTTAAAAACTGATTAAGTTCAGTGAGTTATTTCAAGAGACTTTGTGAATTTGATTTAAATTTCCAGTTTCCTGAGTAGGACAGAGATGGAGGGTTAGACACACAGAGGACAAACCCTGGGTAGTTGCAGTTTATTGTAACGATGATCCCATTTGCCTGCATGCACTCCAGATGATGAATGGCCGGCAGAGCCTGATGGCTCAGCACATTACTGAGGATCATTCATCACAACATCTATCCCCAGGCAAATCAGATTATTCTAATATTACCCACTTGCCAAATATGGGTGAATGACTTTATTTTTCTCTCCTTCTGTACATATTTATGTTTGCAAACACACCCACAGACATGTACCTGTTTCTTTAGAGGTGTATCTGTGTGTGGGTAAACATACACATAAACGTGCATATGTATCTGAAGGAAACTCGGCTAACACAGAGGTTAAGGGTTTGACTGCTAACTGAAAATCAGCAGTTCGAATCCACCAGGTGATCCTTGGAAATCCTATGTGATGGTTCTACTCTGTTCTATGCGGTTGCTATGAATCAGAATTGACTCAACAGCAATGGCCTTAGTTTTTTATTTATGTATCTGAAGAAAAATGCACACAGAGATACACATCTGTGTCTTCACATTGTGTGTGTTGATAAAGACACATATAATAATGCACCTCTTGATCCTCATGTGTGTACTTATCTGTCAATAAATACACATGTAGACCTGTGTCTGTATTTTCACATGTGTATTGATATGTCAGGAAATGCACACACAGACATGCTCCTGTATCTTCATGGATATGCTTCTCTGTAGGCAAATGCACACACAGACATGCTCTTCTGTCTTCATGGATATGCTTATCTGTAGACAAATACACACACATGCATGCACGTGTATCTTCATACATGACCATCTATGTGTGTGAACATCCACACATGGAGTTTCATGAGTAAGAGAAATAACAAAGTTATGTCAAAGACTTTGTTTCCTGGTGAGGTAGATACCTGCATGATATGGCTCAGGCCAAACCCTGATACAAGACAATCATTTCACAGAGCGTTTCTTAAGGGAGCCAGGAAGAAAGTGAATGATTCCAGGTAGGTAGCACAGCTATTGGGCAGTATCATGAACTTGTATTTGTGTAGGATCGATCATTGCAGAGTAAGGACAGAGGATTGTTTCTCCGCCTACAGGCAGGAGAAGCTTTAATTTCTTCAATTATTTTGCAGAGTCAGGCAAACAGCAACCACAGAGATAGTGGTAAATCATAATAACAACAGTGCTGAAAATAAGACAGGTTGAACAGTTCTTGGCACTTACCATGTTCCAGGCACTGTTGCTAGGCAACACAAGTATTCACTCCTCGCCACCTCTCCACACCCTATTCAATACTATCAGTGTCTACGTTCTACAGGTGAGAAAACCTACAGTGAGGTTGGCGTTTTTCAAATCTTGCAACAGCCTCAGTAGGTGTCTATGTATTTTTTACCCAATTTGATTTTCCTACAACTGATTAAAATGATTGGCACAGCTACATTTCTAAAGAAGAAAACTTAAGGAAGGGGTTATCAAATACCAAATTAATTTAGCTATTTTACATTGTTGGTGTCAAAATCAGTATGTGGTACAGCCCCTGGGACAGCTTCCAAGGCCTTAGCTGTATTTCCCAATCTACTGGCCACCGATATGACAGAGGAAAGATTTCTTACTTAATGTCTGCAGTTCTGAGATGTGAGGCCTTTCCTCTCTTGTCTGGTGAATGGACACTATACCAAAGTGAAAATGAACACACTTCTGTCAAGTCGATTCCAGACTCATAGCAACCCTTTAGGATGGAGTAGAACTGCCCCATAGAGTTTCCAAGGAGTGCATGGCAGATTTGAACTGCTGACCTCTTAGTGAGCAGCCGTAGCACTTAACCATTTCACCACCAGGCTTCTGAAATGCTGTTCATTTACTGATGCAGACTAGGTCAGGTACAGACATGCAGACCCACGTTTCCCCTTCACATGTGTTCTGTCTACAGCGGGGTTGTACAGCCCACCTCCAAGGGCAGAGGGGTCTCAGGTACTCAGGCTGTGGGCACACTTGACTCTTTTTGTCAATCTTCTGCCTTACAACGGCTCCCACTGCCATCCTGTCCAGAGTGGCAGCCATCAGCTGCTACTCTTTTGGGTCATCCAGTGTCTTCAGTGGTACCTAGGAGGACTGCCTCATTCCAATCCCTGATCTCTGACTCGGGGATCTTGGGATCCTTCCACATAACTTCCCCGCTCAACTCCTCTCTCTTGTCTGAGCACATAGCATCTTCTTTGGGTCCCCCCAAACATTTCTCTGTTCTTAAAGTTATGCCACCCTTTCCTGACCCATTTTCTCCATACAGTCCCACTTCCTTCACAGTTCTTAAGTCCCCCATCATGGGTGCTGCTGGGAACAGTGGGAATCAGGCCACTGGAATGCCATCTACCTGGCTATTTACTAGCTGTACAATCCAAGCGGAGCCACTTGACGTCCAAACGGACTTCCCTTACCTCTAAACTGAGGACAATAATGCCTTCCTTCCAGTCCTTCACTCTCTGCTGCCCGTCTGAGTGCTAGCCCTCCCTGCTCTCACGCACACAGCCAGCGTTCGTGTGAAGTCCAGTCGCAACCGCCCCATTGCAGACCCCAGCCACAGCCAAATTCACATATGATTTGAGGAAAGAGATTTAGACACAAAAGTCAGCCCCGTCATCAAAGCCATCAACATTGCTTTGAGGCTTGAGCTAGCCAAGTTGCCATTTTGTTAAAATAAAAAAAGTTCCGATTGAGTTGATTCCAGTCCAAGGTAAGCCCCATGGGTGTAAGAATAAAACTTTAGTTGTAGAGTTTTCAATGTCTGGCTTTCCGGAAGTAGGTAGCCAGACCTTTCTTCCAAGCTGTCTCTGGGTGACTTTGAACTTCTAACCTTTGAGTTAGCAGCTAAATATGTTAAGGATTTGCATGCCAAGGTACTCTGCTGAGCAAACCAGCTACATTCCTACTGCTCCTTTAGCTTCCCTCTCAGCCTAAAGGTTGGGCATAGCTTGAGCTATTTGCCTAAATGTCACCATAACCTACTGATTCAGTAAATTCTATCAAACCATGAATTCACCTGCTGGGAGATGGAGGAGCAACTGAGCCATCATTTGTCTTCCTCTAAATAAAGAAGTAAAAAAGTTGGTATACGGAGAAGGCAATAGTGAGGTAGTATTTCCCCATTTAATCATCGTAGTGGTTACAGTGCATGAGGCTGTGTGAGGCTCTTTGCTTGGATCATTCATTTAATTCTTGCAACAGTCCTAGCAGGTAAACACTCCATCATCCCCACTTTAGAAGGGAGAAAAGGTGTCCCGGGATGGTACAAATGGTTTAGTGCTCAACTGCTAGCCAAAAAGTTGGTTGTTCAAACTCACTCGGAGATACCTCCAAAGAAAGATGGGCTTCTGAAAGATCACAGCCTTGAAACTCTCATGCAGCAGTTCCACTCGGCACACATGGGGTCACCAACATCTGAGTCAAATCAAGAGTAACTAACAACAATAACAGATGAGGAAATTGAAGCTGAGATAAGTACAATACACTGCCTAAAATTGTGCAGTTGGGATGTAGGAGAGTCAGAATTTGAACTCAAGTTTTCTGGCTCAATAGCCTGCATTTTCAGCTGCTACACAGCATTTTATTATACAGGCACACAGTCAGTGGTATACTCTTTAGATACTAATGCCTTTGTTTTTTACAATTAAAATGGACGCATTCGCCCCAGTTTAGTCTTCTTCCTGCAGATCCATCTCACAGACAGATCAAAGAAGTCAAACCAAACCCATCAAGGCAATTCCAATTCACTGTGATCCTAATAGGACAGAGTAGAGCTACCTCCATAGACTTAGCAAGGAGCACCTGGTAGAGATGAAATGCCAACCTTCAGATTAGCAACTAGAGCACTTAACCACCATGCCACCAGAGTTTCTGATATATGGCAGATATAACCATTAAAACAAACTCCACAAACAGTAGTGTTCATTTTGATGCCAAATTTAGTGTATAATAGAAACAACGTCAAATTTCATTTGGTATTAATCACCGCAGATGTATCAAAAATCCCATTTTCATAACTTCTAAGCACCCAAACTGCTAGTTGCTTACAGGGGCTTTATATAGGCTTTATATATGGTTAGCGCACTTGGCTGCTAACCAGAAAGTTGGAGGTTTGAGTCCACTCAGAGGTATCTCAGAAGAAAGACCTGGCACTCTAGTTCAAAAAAATTAGGCACTGAAAACCCTATGGAGAAGAGTTCTGCTCTGACGCACATGAGGTTGCAATGAGTAGACATCAGCACAATGGCTTCTGTTTTTTTATGTCCCCAAATCCACTGGAAAACAAATTCAGCAGGCAATATATTGCAGCACTAGTAAAGTAACTGAAAACCAGCTGGGTTTACATCTGAACAACTCCTATTTGTAACAAATGCTACCTTGTACCAGGCACACGGAACAGATTGCACTATGTGGAGGCAGCCAACTCCTTTGCTATGCAACAAGTCTTGTGATAAATCCCACATTTTGCTTCCTGGTTTCCAGGTTTGCATGAAATTCAAAATAGAATTAACCCTATTGTACTAGCTGAATCTGAAAAGAACACACAGCTGGTTCACTATCTGGGTCATTGGGCTAAATGGCCTTGGAAGATTTCCTAGGCTCTTTAAGATCCCTCAGTGTCCTCATCTGTTAAATGGGACAGTTTGACTAAATGATTTCTGAAGTCTCTTCCGACTTTGACACCATGTGTCTTAATAATTCTATGAAAACAGCCAGACCGAGAGATTGCAGGAAGACCAGCCAGAACATGCCCTCGCTGTAGCCCAGAGAGCAGACCCCTAGGAATTATGAATGTCCCGCTTATTGATAACTCATACTTGAGAACAGACTGTCTATAAATCCTATTATATCCAAAACGAAGTGGGTTAAATTCATACAGTGGCTCATAATAACCCATGTACGCACTACTCTGTGACCCTCAGGAGAACACTGCGGGATTTGGAAGTGATTAGAACTTTAGTACCTGTTCCAACTTATGTACAAATTCAACTTAAAGACAGACTTAGGAGCAGGTCTTGTTTGTAACTCTTGAACTACCTGTATTGGTTTGGAAATAAATACAAGTTCAAATCTCACCTCTGCCAATTTCCTAGCTGTATAATCTTGGAAAAGTTACTTCACTCGTTTAACTGTCTAGTTTGTTAATTATAAAATGTATAAAATAGTATCTACTTTGTGGGGCTGCCACACATACAAAACACGTACGTGCTATGTCCCTCCTGATGCCGTGATACATGTGATGCATCCCAGAGAAGACTCAGCCCCCTGAGCCTGATGACCTCAGCCATCCAGGGACTAGGCTTGGCCTGAGGATTATTGGGACTTCAGAGCATGACCTATGGAGGACAAGAAGAACAATGGGATCAGGAAAGCCTGGCCCAGTCACCAGAATGCCGTAGGGAACTGGTGGCCACAGCCAGGTATCAGAAAGGTGCATGGATGGAGCAACCCCCTGGTAGAAACAGGATGACTTGAAGAGTTACATGGTGATCAGAAAAGTCACATGGCAACAGTGGAATATTCCAGGTGCTGGCCTGGGAACAAAGTCTCTCCTATGGGGATTAAAACCCACTGCCATCGAGTTGATTCCAACCCATAGTGACCCTATAGGTTAGAGCAGAACTGTCCCATAGTGTTTCCAAGGAGCACCCGGCTGATTTGAATGGCCGACCTCTTGGTTAGCAGATGTAGCAGGACTTAGCCACTACGCCACCAGGGTATTCCCCAAGGAGGTTGGCAACAGCTTATTTGGGTATTAGGCCTTCAATGGAGGAGGCTGAGGCATTCAGATAGGACCTTAATCTGGGAGGCAAGTTAGGTACTAAATGCAAGTAAAGCAGAAGGAAGGTCGTACAGGTGAGGCCCACTAGCAGAACTTGGGGACAAGCCTGAGTTGAGCTGGCCTGTGGCTATGAGGGCTCATCCCAGCAACCCACCCTGGATGGATGCATCTACTGGGAGGTCAGTGGACCAGTATTGGTCATGGCCAATATTACCATCTCTGAGGGCTCTGACAGAGCATCAGGAAGGGACCTCTTTTGTGCTGAACTTTACAGAACCAGCCAACCAGGCCCTTCACTCTTTTGCGTCATAAACTGAGAAAAAGAGCAAAGAGCAGTCACTCATGGGGGTTCTCGCTGCTACCTGACCAAGGTGGGAATCTGGATCTACCTCTCCAGGCAGTAAGACCTGTCTTCTCTTTTCTCTCTTTCCAGTGAAATCCAACCCAATGCCACCGTGCAGTGGGAAGAAGTGTGCCGGCCTTGGGTCTCTGGCCACCGGAAGCTTATAGCCAGCATGACCAGTGACACCCTGAGACATGTGTATGGAGAGTTGGATGTGCACATTCAAAGACGACCTTCTGTATAAACACACCAGATGCTGCGTGGCACCGGGCACTTGGCCTCTTGCAGTCTTGGCCAAGGATGTTCTAACCCACAAATAGTTCTTGCTTTAACTTAGGTGCAAAGGCCCAGAGACAGCATTGGATAAGATCCCAGGGTAGGGGTGTCATGTGTTCCAGGACACATTTTTCTCAATCCCAGCCTATTCAGCATGGAAGTCCAGTTTTAACTGCCAACTTGCAAAGGATTCTGAGCATTAGCTTTAATTAAGCTCTAATTAAGCTTGTAGCTCGTAAGAGTAAAAGTCATCATTTATCATCGCAAATGGCTTCAACTTCAACTAACAGAGGACTTCCCTTAGCAGTGGGATTTGCCAGTACCAAGCCTCATTTAAAACAAGTGTTCTGGTTCCTTAGTCAGCTTTTAGGGGGTAATATGCTACCCCAAAGTTAGGGAAGCCCATGGTTTTCCTTTTCTTAGATTCAAGTTCTGCCTTCTCTATCCAGAATATTTTCCCCGAGAACTGAGCACATCATTCTTCTTCTTAGCAAAGCCAGGGAGAGGTCTTTCATCTCACACCTGCAGCAAAGTGACTGCCTGCCAAATTTCACAGCTACACCTTGTGAAAAGATGTGGCCCTGTATTAACAAATTGCCTTTGTGGGAAACTTAATCACCTCAGAGGAGCTAAGAAAGCAGGTGCAGCACTAGAATCTATTAAATAATGTAGTTTTATGATACATTTTATAAGAGTTGTCACACTGTGACCTGATCAGCAGGAACCAATAGTCTTTACATCAACCCTTTCTGCAGTTGAAAGAGGTGAGGCTGCTTTGAGACAGGAGTGAGGGTCTAGTCTCCTTAACTTGTGATTGTAGTTACACCCTTCTCTCTAGAATTATTTCCTTTGTACAACAGTGCAGGCCTAGGTACTCTGGCAGAGACAGAACAAGCATAACACATTGGAGGAGCTGGGAGATTTAGAGAACAGACATGTGGGAGGACTGGAAGCCACTAATTCTCTCTTGTCCTTCACCTGCCCCAAGTGGAGACCTATGCTAAGCATTCAGGGTCTGAAAAGTAATACAGGACCAGCCTTGCAAATAGCCAATGGGTTCAGATCTGATGCCAGACGATGCTGACAGCATTTTATTATGTATCAAGTTTCTAGGAGACAAGGCTGCCAGGTATTTATTTTCAAGGCTGATTTATGGTCAGCATTTCCCACTGATATGCCCACGGTATGATTTAGGTCACTAGATTATGGTTCTTTGCAAAAAAAAAAATGGGACAGTGGGAAGTAAATTGGAGGAAAGCCAGAATAGAATGCCCTGGTCAGGACAACCACATTTTTAGGCCTTTTGAGACTGATTTTTGAGGCTGTTCCTCAGCTTTCTATACCACAAGGATCAGCTGGTTCTCCCTACAGGGGCGTCCTATCTAACTCTATTAAGTAGCTCCATGGCATTTTCCAAGCTTTCCAAGACCCAATTTTAGAATTAAATGCATTTTGCTTGACTACTAAACTGGCTTGATTTCTTGTATTCTTATTAACTAGAATGTGACAGAAGCTTAAAATAAAGTTAATCCGATTGTATTTGCATCTGCACAGAAGTAAGCTCTCTTCATTTTCAGCATAACGCAATACTAGCCGCGACTATTCAAAAAACCTTCGTCCCTCAAAAGGTGACAACCCACCCTGGGTAAGAAAATAACTGTTTCTCCTTTAAAGAGAATCACTCTGATAGGTATTGATGTTACAGTTAGCTTCCCTCCTTTCTTTCTGTACATATGATTAACTGCATTCACTGAAGGAAGAAGTTTGCATGTTTAGTTTAAAAACCAGCTTCCAGAAACTGTCAACTCTCCATACTTTCTCATGAGTGATCTGATAAATTATTATGGTATATTGGTGGACAGTGCTCTATAGATGCCTATCACCATGAACACTGGTTATGGTCTTAGAAGAGAGATGGCAAATATTAGAGTATTACCCATACTCATGGCAGACATCATTGATCACTTGCAGTTCAGACTGGGCTTCATAATCCTTCTCAACACAGTACTCCAGACAGCTACTATTAACTGCTTGGAGTTGCCACTCAAGATGAAATCTATTTGACATCCCCAGCTTAGAACCAGCCCATCCCTCTGATCCTGGGGTTCCCACACAATGATGAATGTATGTAAGTAATGCCATGGCTCTAAAGATCATATTTTACGAGTGCCTACTCGGGTAGCAGGTAAGTGCTATATCTGCTAAAAAGCTGGCAGTTCAAATCTACCAGATGCTCCTTGAAACCATAAAGCAGTGGTACTCTGTGCTATAGGGTTGCTATGAGTCAGAATCAAGTCAATGGCAGTGGGTTTGGTTTGGGGTTGGTTAACAAAGACTATGTCTCAGACAGAAGGAAAGACTCTGAATGCTTGTTTCTGTCTCTTCTAGTCCTCTGTATTTCTGTAGAAATCCTTATTTGTGTTTAGACCTTCAATGACAGAAGAAGAGTAACAATACTTAGTGTTACCAGTAAGCACTTGTAGGGAACATAGTAAACAAGCCTTAACAATAATACACTCACAATTATAAATAGAAAGATGCACAAGTAGGTATTATATATGTAAATTAACTACACAAATATATATTTCAAATAATTTACCCTCAAATCAATCCTGTAAAGCAGGTAAACAGTTACTGCCAGAAAATGTTGATGAAGAACCTAATAAGGCCTAGGAAGCCACATATCATGGCAAATCAGTCTGGGGTGGAAGTGGGCCATAAAAGCTAACTGAGGTTTCAGATTAACCATATACTGCGTACTCTGTGGAAACCCTGGTGGCGCAGTGGTTAAGTGCTACTTCTGCTCACCAAAAGGTCAGCAGTTCAAATCTACCAGATGTTCCTTGGAAACTCTAAGGGGAAGTTCTACTCTGTCTTACAGGGTTGCTATGAGTCAGAATACACTTGATAGCAGTGGGTTTGGTTTGTTTTTCTTGGTATACTTTAAATGGAGCCCTGGTAGTGCAACAGTTAAGTGTAGGTCAACAGTTCAAATCCACCAGCTGATCCTTGGAAACCCTCTTGGACAATACTACTCTGTCCTATATGATTACAATGGGTCAGAATTGACTAGAAGGCAACAGGTATACTCCTTAAATCTCTTGTTTTTCTCTAGAATTTTAAGAATGTTGAAATTAAAAAAACAACTTCAAGTCCCTTCAAAGTGCTGCAGTGTAACAACAAATAAAAACACGTTGTATTTTGTCACCCCACATTGGTGAATGGCTATTAAAAGCTGCCAAACTGTATCTGAGGGTACAGCAAATGGTCCCAACTCAGCTGGAATAGATGATCACAAAGGACCAAAATGACATGGGGGAAAGAGAACCCAGAAGACGGAGAGACCCACGTGAACGGGTGACTACATTGACTTGTGACCAGAAGAAATGGGTGGTGCCAGGCCACCAACAGTGTTAGCCATGAAGGACTTCACAAAGTTGAGTCTCACTGGCAACACAAGAATAAAAAGGGGTGCACCCTAAGATCTCCACTAAAAGATCACAATTGATGATCCAGGAGCCTTAGAGTTCCCCAACAAGCATGGCCCCTGGCCCTGATACTGCCCCTGTCCATAAATCATAATGGAGGTCAACTTTTCAGACAGGAATGGATTGGACTTGGTGACACAGAGTGACCATATGATGTGTGCACTTTATGGTTCTATGCATCTACAGGATGTCATCCTGCTGACCTCTTACTGGAGGTGGGGGAGTGGGTGGGGAGGAGGGCATAGGAGATTTTTGGGAGGATAAGACACATATGGAGTGGAGAGGAAGAGTGTGCTGTCACTGGGCAGGGAGAGCAGTGGGAGCTGCATATAGGTGGGCATGCAAACTTATATGAGAATGTACATTTTCATTCAATCATAATAAAAAAAATACATTGCATGTTGTAATGAGCACTTGGAAGAAAATGGAGTTTGTGCTAGGGTCATTGACACTCGGAAGTCACAAAATCCCAGGTGAAAGATTTTGTTTATAAAAACGTATCTATTGTTATTGCAGAGTTAATAAATAGTCAACCAGCCCAACCATCCACTCATTCACCTTTTCAACTAACCAAGCACCGCTACCTCATCACCAGCTAGAGAGCCATCCATCCATCCTTTTTCCTAACCATCTGGCCATCATTCCCTAATGTATGCATGCAAGTATGAGTTCAACAAGTACTTACTAGACATCAAGCACCACACTAGGGCTTTGCAACGACCCCTACATCTCCTTTAAAAGGAAACTTCTCCAACTCAATGCCTGAGGAATTAACTGTTTCTGGAGACCTTCATTCCCACCTTAGACCCAATTTTGCCTTCTGTTTTCAGCATCTCAGTTCATGTAGACTCAGTTTTATCTTCATAAGTACTTATGAGGACTAACAATTAAGTTCATGAACTCATCCTAGAAGAAGTGCTACATGTCTTCTTGCTAAATATCGCTACAGTCACCTTCCAAGTAATCCCCTTGGGAAGCTATGCACTGATGCCAGCACCTAGCCCACCCTTCAAAACAGTTTTGGAACTCTTTTTCTGGAATGGCCATCAGAGCTGTCATCACATTTCCCTTGATGTTGTGAATGTCATCAAAATGTCTTCCTTTCAATATTTCTTTTATTTTCAGGCAAAGAAAAAAGTCATTGGGGGCCAAATCAGGTGAGTAGGGATGGTGTTCCAATACAGTTATTTGTTTACTGACTAAAAACTCCCTCGTAGACAACTAGACAATTAAATTTGTGAAGCTGCTACTGTACCACCATGTACAATGGCCACTCCAGAAAGAGTTCCAAAATCATTTTGAAGGGTAGACTAGGCCTTGGTATTGGTGCACAACTTCCCAAGGGGAGTGCTTCAAAGGTGACCATAGTGATACTCAGCAATGAAGTATCTAGCCCTTAGAACAGTTAAGTCCTTAGACTTAATTGTTGGACCTTTTATGTAGTTGTAAAGGAATGAAAACCAGACTTCTTTAAAAAGCAAAAGAAAACTTGTGTCTGTCTGAAATCACTTTATAAAAACAAGCACATATAGAAGGGGAAAGACAAAACACCTCATTTGCAGAGGAAGGAGAAAAAGGAGCTCGTGCCCATTCTAATCGCCAGAAGTTGCACTAAGCATTTTCTATCTCTAAAGACAACAGATCTCTAAAAAAAAGATGCTTGGTCAGCTGGCTGCTGATGAAATTCATGAATGCCAATTAATGTTCTCACTAATCATTGCTTTAGGACTTAATTAGATAAGCAGTGTTTCACCAGCCCTGAAACTAACTCAGACATAAAAACCAGACCAAACCCATTGCTTGCAAGTTGATTCTGACTCACTGCAACCCTATAGGACAAAGCAGAACTGACACATGGTGTTTCTAACGAGTGCCTGGTGGATTTGAACTGCCAACTTCTTGATTAGTAGTTATAACTCTTAATCAGTGTGTCACCAGGGCTCCAACATAGGAGGTCAAATTTCATTTTGTGATTTTCTGATGCCATAAATTCTAGTCTCTGTCTGTGGTTAACAGGCTGGAATTAAGTTAAACAGGAACAGGGTGGGACTGTAAAACCCTTTCTGAGATCATTTCCCAGCTATAATGTAAAGGGAGTTTCCCTGAAGTATGATTTGCACCACCTTCTATCCTGTCATTCTACAAGAGATAAAAGGAAAGAGAAGCAAGTGGAGAGTTGGGAACCTCATCCTATCAAGAAAGAAGCACCAAGAGCAGAGTATGTCCTTCAAGTCTGGGGTTCCTGCTCCAAGATGCTCCCTAACCAAAGACTGATGCAACGTGAGAATCTTCCTCCAGAACCAACAAAGAGGGAAATCCTTCCCCTGGAGCGGACACCCTGAATTCAGACTTGTAGCTTACTGGACTGTGTAAGAATAAACTTTTCATTGTTAAAGCTATTCACTCATGGTATTTCTGTTAGAGTAGTACCAGATGACTAACAAAGAGGTCTTAATGTATTTCCTGTTACCAAAAACAATGATAGAGAGATTTCTTTCCTATCTGCATTTCAGTAAGTTTAAGAAGTGGGAAACACAGCATGAATAAAAGTTATAGTTAGATTTAGAACTTATTTCCTTGTGGCAGGGCCAAGGTGGCAGACTAGACACACGTTTCCTCAATTCTCTGTAAGAAGCAAGGTCTGGTATGATAGTTGAATGGAGCACTCTGGACATTTAAGGAGCCCTAGGATTTGGCATAGGGTTGTAAGATTGGACTGTGTGCCACTAAACAGGAAACTACCTCTCTCTAAGATGAAGCAGTGCATGCTAAATCTTGCTTCAGCTGACTTGCTGTACAGGAGGACTGCAGGTACTGATGCCTTCTTTGTTATCCAGGAGACAGGAGCTGGGCATTAGCCAACCAATATACTGAACTGCAGTGCTAAACCAAATGGTGTATACCACAACAGAGAGAACGTGAGTGGGGTAGCCACATGTTGAGAGCCCAGCTGTTGACTGAGGGCACTGATGCACCTCCACCCTCTCTTCTGAGCTGTTCCACAAATTCCACTGTTTTGTGGCAGGAAGGACAGCTTGGCTGGCAAGCCTTCTTGGTCAGCTGGGAGGCAGAATTACCCAACTAGAGGTCTCCACAGGAGCTAATTCGCAAGCTGAGAAGAAGTACCTGTCTGGAAAGTGCTTTTCTTGCAGAAAGGCGGTGTTTAGGACAGTGTTACGTTAAGGGATGGGTCTGGCTGAGGATGCCAGCAAGGCTGTAACCCCCTCCCGGCTTTGAACTATGTCATAGCATCTGAGGATGGCCAAAGAGGTGCTTCCTTTGTCAGCCAGAAGGAAGGGCCTGCCACATCTAACAGTCTGTCTGATTTTGGTAGCTATTGGACAGTTCCCAGATTAACAATAAAATAAGTAAAATAAGACTACCTGGAGAAATAACTTCTGAGCAGCCCAGTAGCAACTCCTCTGCCCTTCACTGACCCACATCATAGGGTCAGCTGACAGCCCCCCAGTGACTCCATAAGTAGGGCACCATCTTGGTCAACCGGGAGGTGTAGCCTGCCACCCCAGAGAGTCCACTGGGGCCAGTCACTAGAGTACACAGGGGTATCTGGTAACCAACTCTCCTCTCAGAACTATGTCTCAGCTCCTGTTGAGGTAAATCAGAGAAACTGAACAGCCTCCAGGTGCTGTGAAGGCAACAAATGGTGGCTAACCATTTAAAGAAATAGTACACCATGTCTCTGGAAAACTCCCCAAATAAAGAATCCAAAATCTTACCAGATGAAAATGCCATTCTGAAACTATTGGGAGTTGAGTACAAAAGAATTATATAGACATCCCTCCTAGAGATTAAACAAAATGCAGCAGAACAAAATGAAAATTAAGTAAACTATTTGATCTGATGGAATATCAATAATCTGAAATCCAGCAGATCAGTAACAAAATTACAGAGTTAGACAATTCAACCCAAAGCCAAAAGAGCAGAATTGAGGGACTAGAAGTCAGACTTAGTGACCCTGGGGACAGAGCAACTGACACCAGCATTTATGAGCAGAAATCAGAGAAAAGAAATAAGAAAAATGAAGAAGTATTAAGAAACATGTGGGACTCTATTAAGAGGAATAATCTACAAATGACTTACTGTACAAAGAGGGGTGAATGAAAATACAGAAAGCATGACTGTAGAGTTGCTGACAGAAAACTTCCCTGAAATTATGAAAGAAGAGAACATAGATATCCAAGATGTATATCAAACACCACAAAAACTAGACCTCAAAAGAAATACACCAAGACATATTATAATCAAGCTTAACAAAAAGAAACATAAACAGACGTTCTTAAAGGCAGCAGGGCTCAAAGTAAAGCTAACATTCAGAAGGAAACTATGTAGGCTTTTGTCTGACTTCTCCACAGAAGCAATGTCGGCAAGAAATCAGTGGGATGACACATTCAAAGCCCAGAAGGAGAAAAATGTCCAGCCAAGAATTATATATCCTTCAAAACTGTCTCTCAAATATGATGGTGAAATTAAGATGTTCACAGATAAACAGAAGCTTAGAAACTTTGTAAAAACCAAACCAAAACTACAAGACATACTGAAAGAAGCTCTTTGCTTGAAAAATGAAAACATTAAGTGTATACTTAAGGAAGCAATGTATGACACAGCATCCAGAATCATACTCACTTAGGGAAGTCAATAAGCTCAATCAAAATTACATTATTAAAAGAATGGAACCAACAACCATAACACAAAAACTATGACATTACCACACTAAATAGAGGGATATAGTACAGCAGGTATAACTCTTTCAGATGGAGAGGAAATTTAAAAGACATGCAGAAGTTAAAGTCTAGTTTAAACTTAGGATATTAAGGGGGATCTTAGGGGTTGCCACAAAGCAAAATAGCAATGTGACATATCAAAACAAGAAGCATAATACAAGAGTCTCAACAAACACAAAACCAACAATGAAAAAGACAATAAGTCGACCCATAAAGAAGAATGACCCAGAACAGGATATTAAGAAAAACATAGAAAACATCAGCACAGAAATAAATGCATCAAAATGACAACACTAAACCTATCAATAATTACACTGAATATAAATGGAATGAATGCTCCAGTAAATACACTAGGGACATCATGGATCAAAAGACACAACCTGTCTATATGTTGCTTACAAGAAATACATGTAGGACTCAAAGGTAGGAATAAACTGAAAATCAAAGGATAGAAAAACATATACCAAGTCAACAACACAAAGAAGAGCAGGAGTGGCAAAACTAACCTCAGATAAAACAGACTTTAATGTAAAGTCCGTCGTGGACAAGGATGGTCACTATTTATTGCTAAAACTTTTAATACATAAGCAGAAAGTAACAAAACTAAATATTTATGCACCCAGTACCAAAGTGTCTAAATACACTGAACAAATATTGACAACATTGAAAAATGAGATAGATCACTCCACAATAATGGCTAGAGACTTAAACACTCTACTTTCAGTAATGGACAGATCATCCAGAAAAAAAGCTCAATAGAGACATATTGCCATGGATTGAATTGTATCCCCCAAAAAATGTATGTGTTGATTTGACTTGTTTGGAGTTCCAGTATGGTGCCCTTCCCTCCATGTGTTGTGAATCCTGCCTCTGTGACATTGATAATGGAGAATGGTTTACAGTTTTGTAAGTGAGGCAGAACTCAAGCTTGTGGAATATAAGAGAGAGAAGTGAGCTGAGGAAGTTGGGAACTTCATACCACCGAGAGAGAAGCCCTGAGAGCAGAGCACATCCTTTGGACCCGAGATTCCTGTGCCAAGATGCTCTCGTTGGATTTGGACTCAGCCTACAGGACTGTGATGATTTCTCATTCTGAATGAACTTACAACCTATAATGGATTTGCAGCTTACTGGGCTGTGTCAATAAAAGCTTCTCCTCATGAAACCTTCCACTCGTGGTATTTTCCGTTAAAGCAGTACCCAGTGACTAGGACACGTATCTTATTGCAGCAATCAACCAACTAGACCTTATAGATGTATACAGAACTTTTTACCCATCAACAGATAACTACTCTTTCTTCTGCAATGCATGTGGAACATACTCCAGAATAGACCAAGTGTTAGGACATAAAGCAAGTCTCAACAAAACCCAAACCACTGAATTATTGCAAAGCATCTTCTCAGACCATAAAGCCATAAAAGTTGAAATCAACAGTGGAAAAATCATGGGTAGAAATTCAAACTCATGGAATCTGAACAATGCCTTGCTCAAAAAGACATGAATTATAGAAGAAATCAGGACTGAAATAAAGAAATTTATGGAATCAAATGAGAATGAAAACACATCCTACCAGAACCTATGGGATACAGCAAAAGCAGTGCTCAGAAGTTGATTTATCTGTAAATGTGCACATCTGGAATGAAGATAGGGCCCAAACTAAGGAATCAACCCTACAGCTTGAACAAGTAGAAAGAGAGCAACAGAGGAACCCCTCAGGTACCAGAAGAAAACATAATAAAGATGAGAGCATAACTAAGTGAATTAGAGAGGAGAAGAAAAATTGAAAAATTAACAAAACCCAAAACTAGTTCTTCAAAGAGATCAACAAAAGTGATAAACCACTGGCTAAACTTACAAAAGAAAAACAGGAAAGGAAACAATCTGAATAAGAAATGAGATGGGAGAGGTCACAACAGACACGGCTGAAATAAAAAGTAGAACAGAATACTATCAAACAATTTGTTTTCTTAAGGTGGTAGATTATAAATACCCTCAAGTTTTTTACACTCTTCTGTTGAGATGTGTCCACATCGTGTCTCTTCCCTTTATTCTTGGCATGTTCTATAACTGCTTTGATCAATAGAATGTGGTGGAAATAACACTGCCAGTTCTCAGACCCAGGACTTAGGAATTGGTATCTTCCACCGCTTACGTCTTGAGATCCACTCCATAGAAGCCCTGTGCTTCCATGTAAAACTTCTATTCCTGTGAGACCACCATGCTGGAGAGACCACATAGGAAAGCCATCATAAACAGTCCTACCTGAGTACAGCCTTTCTGTTATCCTTGCTAAGGCACCAAACATGATTTAAAAAAAAAAAAAATTCATCTTAGAAACTTCAGATCAGTCCATTCACCAAGGGAAACCACTAAGTGATCTCAATGCTAACTCAAGCAAAAGAACCACCCTACGAGGTCTTACCCAAATTCTTCACCTACAAAATCATGAGACATGATAAAAATGATTGTCGCTTTAAATGGCTGATGTAGTTTGTAACACAGTGAGACATAATCAGACCACTTAGCTTAACAGTGTCAGGAAAGAGAGCAGCTCACTGATTAATGTGGTTCTATTCTTGAATCCAGTGCTCAGTCAGTGTTTTTAAAAACCACCTTTTCTTTCTGAGAAACAGCTGTTAGATACAGATATATATGGATATAGATAACATAGGCAGATAGATACAGATACACAGATAGATTGAGAACTGCCAATTAAGTTCAGGAACTCATCCTTGAAAAAGTGCTACATACCTCATTACTGAATATCACTACGGTCACCTTCAAAGTACTCCCCTTGGGAAGCTATGCTCTGATGCCAGTGCCTAGTCCACCCATTAAAGCAATTTTGGAACTCTTTTTCTAGAATGGCCATCAGAGCTGTCATTACACTATCCTTGATGTCCTGAATGTCATCAAAATGTCTTTCTTTCAATATTTCCTTTATCTTCAGGTAAAGAAAAAAATCACTGGGCGCCAAATCAAGTGAGAAGGGAGGGTGTTCCAACACAGTTATTTGTTTACTGGCTAAAACTCCCTCACAGACAACTAGAAAATTAAGTTCATGAACTTGCCACCATGAACGGTGGCCATTCCAGAAAGAGTTCCACAATTGCTTTGAAGGGTGGACCAGGCACTGGCATCAGTGCATAGCTTCCCAAGGGGAGTACTTCATACAGGATCGTAGTAAAATTCGACAATATGTATGTCACACTTAAAATGATTAAGTTCATTGACTTAATTGTCAGACCTGGTAAGTATAGATAGGGTTTGTTGTTCCTCTAATCCTCCACATATCTGAAGAGACCCAGTACATACACTGCTGGTTCTAGTTTTTAAATCTCTCCAGTTCCTTTAACTCTTTCTTTAAAGCCATGGCTTTCTGCACCCTTCAAGTCCTTCATCTTTGCCAAAGTTCAGTTAAATACTCTCAGGGATAACTTTAAGATAAGAGAGGTCATAACAAAGATGACACTTCTCTCTCACAGACGTTTATGAAGTGGAGCCAGTCCTTTGTGACCCTCAAAAAGATGCCGATCCTGCACCACACCAGGAACTCAGCTTCCCCTAGCTGAAGTCCCTGTGATAGCCTAGCATTCTGTTCATGAACTTACATTCCACTTTTCCCTTTGGACATTCAGAAATGATTTGCAAACAGGTTTACACCAATTTAACTCTATGTATGTGAAACAGAGAGTCCCTGGGTGGTGCAAATGGTTAACGCAATCAGCTGCTAACTGAAAGGTTAGAGGAGCTATAAATCCTCCCAGAGTCACCTCAGGAGAAAGGTCTGGCAATCAGCACACATGAGATTGCCTGGAGTCAAAGGTGACTCAATAGCAACTGGTTTTTATGGGAAACCAAATAGAAAAATTTATTTTATTTTAATCCAAAATTTGTAGCCACTGTAACAGGTAAGACCACTCACTAATAGACTAAAATCAGAAGTTTCAGAGGAATGAAAAATCAGTCACAGAAGCAGAAAGTCAGTCCACGATTGATGCAAGTGACCCTAGAATAGAGGCTTGCCTTCTAAAAATGTGTCCCCATCACTATCCAGTGGCCATTATGAGTTAGCCCTTCTCCTGCCCAGGTTTTGACGTATAAGGGCCTTTGGATCACAACTCTTGTTCTGCAGACCCTTCCATCAGAATACTGTCAAAGACCCACAGAATGTCCATATCCAAGTGATTTCTTTGAAATCCCAACAAGATGCATTGACTATCCTCATCTCTCACATCTCCTCCTTGTTCTTTGCTGTACTAATTGGTACAGCACAGCTCTCAGAAAGTGAAAGAGCACTTGATCTGTCATCTTATGCCTTATTCTTCAGAAGCATTCTTAGACCTGGTACAGAATGTCGTTATATTACGCCCTTATATATCGTGACCCACAGCATTTGACATGAATTTCAATGGTTTCCTACCATAATGACATGTTCTTTCTCTCACTTTTAATAATTCTTTTTTATTAGCTTAGGCTTTAGTGTTTCTTGTGCTAGTCTCTTATGGATAGTACTTCTCGTATTCCAAATTTGGATATCTACAACTTCCAGGGATCTCCAGATGACAACATCACAGAAGCAAGCACATTCCACCGCCCCCCAAATATTTCCATCCCAAACCAAACCTGTCAAGGCTGACATACCCACAGCGTTCATCTACAACTACCAAGTTTGCTTCTCTCTATGTTACTTTTATTATAGATACAAGGCTGAGTTCATGAGCATTAATCTTTTGTTTTGGATAGAGTGATAAATTTAAAATTATGACTCCAATAATGAAATCTGCCTTTTATGCTGATCATTTAAAACAAAATCCTAGGTGTCTTCAATAATATCTCAATTAGTTTCATTGTGTACACAACACTTGAAGTCCATATAGATCAATAAGTTATTATTACTGACACAAAGTTGAAAAATAGGTAGGATACAAGTGAACTTTTCTCTATGATGAAAACAATGGGCTTCAGTGATTTCTTTGCTAGAAATGTTAAGCGGAAAATGAAGGCCATTTCCAGGGAAACTGAGTTAACAGAAAGCCTAAGCTCACTTGAATTACCTACTATTGGAAACATAGTGCAAAAGTATTTTACATCAACCATTGTTTTTCTTTAGCCCTGGCTACCGCCTTTAAAAAAAAAAAAAAATCTAATTTAAGGACAAGAATGGAAATAGAAAACCAAAAGAGAAGAACATGTTCTGCATTTCCAAAGCTGAAAGAAATGAAGAAAATCTTCAAACCTCAGGTTGCAGTAGTGAAGGATTCTACAGGGAAACTATTAAACCAATCAGGGTACATCAAAAGAATATGGAAGGAACACACAGAGTCATTATACCAAAAAAAAAACTGGCTGATGTTTACACATTCGAAGAGGTAGCACATGATCAGGAACTTATGATACTGAAGGAAGAAGTTAAAGCTGCACTGAAGGCATTCCAAAACACAAGGCTCCAGGAACTGATGGAATATCGAATGCGATGTCTCAACAGATGCAGCACTGGAAGTGCATTCCCCTGAAACAAGCAACACCACATTCCAGAACCATATTGATGAAGATTTGATTGGTCCCATCCTTTGAGACTCATTAACTTGTCTGTGCCAAGAAATTTAGAGGACAGCTACCTGACCAACTGACTGGAAGAGATCCATGTTTATGCTCATTCCAAAGAAAAGTTGTCCAACAGAATGCAGAAATAACAGAACAATATAGTTAATACCACACACAGATGAAAATTTTCTGAAGATCATTCAAAAGTGAATGCAACAGTATATTGACAAGGAACTGCCCAGAAATTCAAGCCAAACGTAGAAGAGGACATGGAACCCAGGATATCATTGCTGATATCAGATTAATCTTGGTTGAAAGCAGAAAATACCAGAAATATGTTTACCTGTGTTTCATCTACTGTACAAAGGCATTAGACTGTGTAGATAATAATTATGGATAACAAATTATGACAAACATTGCAGAAAATGGGAATTCCAAAACATTTCATTGTGCTCTTAAGGAATCTATATACGGGTCAAAAGGCAGCCATGTGAACATAACAAGGGGACACTGCATGCTTTAAAGTCAGAAAAGGTGTGCATCAGGGTTGTATCCTTTCACCATGTCTTTTCAATCTGTGTGCTGAGAAAATAATCCAAGAAGCTAGACTGTAAGACAAAAAACAAGGCATCAGGTTTGGAGGATGACTCACAACTTGCATTACGCAGATGATACCACTTTATTTGCTGGAAGTGAAGATTTGAAACACTTATTGATGAAGATCAAAGCCTTCAGTGTGGATTGGACCTCAACATCAAGAGAACAAAAATCATCACAGCTGGGCCAGTAAGCAACATCATGATAAATGGAAAAATGAATGAGGTTGTCAAGGATTTAATTTTACTTGATCCCACAGTCAATTCCCATGGAAGCAGCAGTCAAAAAATCAAAAGAATCGTTGTATTGGGAATATCTGCTGCAAAAGACCTCTTTAAAATAGTAAAAAGCAAAGATACAGCCTTGAAGACTAGGGTGCACCTGACCCAAGCCATGATATTTTCAGTTACATCATATGCATGTGAAATCTGGACAAGGAAAACAGAAGAATTGCTGCCTTTGAAATGTGGTGTTGGGGAAGAATATTGAATGTATCATGGACTGCCAAAAGAATAAACAGAGCTGTACTGGAAGAAGTACAACCAGAGTGCTCCTTGGAAGCAGAGATGGCAAGACCACATCTTACATACTTTGGACATGTTGTCGGGAGGAATCAGTCCCTAGAGAATGACATCATGCTTGGTTGAGTGGAGGGTTAGCAAAAAAGAGGAAGATCCTCAACAAGATGGATTGACACAATGGCTGCAACAATGCACTTAAGCATAAAAGCAATTGTGGACATGGTGCAAGACTGGGCAGCATTTTCTTCTGTTGTGTACAGGGTCGCCACGAGTTGGAACTGAGTCAATGGCATCTCATGACAGCAACTTGATATCTATGTATTCTAATAAATTCTTAATGTCCTGTTTTGTTAGCATTCATTGCATACAAAGCAATAACAAATAGTAATAAGGAACTTGCTGTATCTTGATTTTTTCTTTAAATCATACGTCGTATAATCAGAAATTCACAACGTTAACTTCACTGTTATTAGTATTATCATATACATAAACTGTGCTATTAAAATCAAGTGGCATAGTCGATCCTGTGATAAGTTGCAAATCAGCAAAGAGTCCTGTCAAAATAGTGAGATAAAAGATTGATCTTGGACATTGCAGGTGGGAACGTAAATTCATACAATCGTCTGAAAACCTATTTGGCAGTAACTGCTACATCTGAAAAGGAACACTGGTGGTGGAATGGTCAAAGGACTCAACTACTAACTGAAACGTTAGCCATTCCAAGGGTGAAGGGTTTATCAATCTGCTTCCATAAAAACATACAGCCTTGGAAACTCTACAGTACAGTTCTACTCTGTCCTATAGTTCACTGTCATGGTTGAATTGTGTCCCCTCAAAAATGTGTGGTTTTGCTAAACTGTATGTTAAAGGATTAGGGTGGGGCTGTAAATTCCTTTTTAGGATTACTTCCCTGCCCTGCAGTAAAGGGAGTTTTCCTGGAGTATGGCTTGCCCCACCCTTAATCCTTTCAGCCTGCAAGAAATAAAAGGAAAGAGAAACAAGGAGAATCGTCAAGAAATCTAAACCATCTGTCAGACCTGAGGTTCCTGCACCAAGACGCTCCCTGGACAAAGACTGATGCAATACTGGACTTTCCTCCAGAGCCCACAAGGGGAAAGCCTTTCCCTGGAGCAGACACCCTGAACATGGACTTGCAACCTACCGGACTGTGTAAGAATAAACCTTCCTTTGTTAAAGCCATCCACTCTGTAGTATTTCTGTTAGAGCGGCCCTAGCTGACTAAAACAGTCACTGTGAGTCAGAATCAACTTGACAGCAGTGGGCTTGGTTTGGATATTTTACTGCGTTAGAACATATACTATGATCCAGTAATTCTACTTTGAGGTGTATTTCCTACAGAAATATCTTTCATCAAACGATAAGAAAGTTCATAGCATTCAAAATATCTACCCCAAAATGAAGACAACTCAAATGTTTTGCTACCATAGAGTGAATATAACTGTGTATTTTAATACATCAGAATAATACACATCAATGAGACTAAAAGATACATTATAATATAAAATAAATGTAAAAAAATAATAATATAAAATATGATAGTATGAAAAAATTGGAACCTGGCACTGACCAAAAGAAGCTAGACACACACATAAAAGTATATACTGTATGATTCCATTGAATTACAGTACAAAAATAGGCAAAACTAGTCTATGGAGTTAAACCTCAGGATGGTAGTGTCTTAATCACCTAGGGCTCCTATAACAGAATTACAACAAGCAGATGGGTTTAACAAAGAGAAATTCATTCTCTCACAGTCTAGGAGACTAGAAGTACAAACTGAAGGGGCCAGCTCTTGGAGAAGTCTTTGTCTGTTCTGGAAGGAGGTCTTTGTAATCAATCTTCCCTGGGGTCTAGCAGTTTCTCAGTGCAGAGACCCAGAACCAAAGGATGTTCTTTGCTTCCAGCTCTTCTTTCTTGGAGGTAGGAGTTCCGTCTCCTCTCTACTCCTTTCCCTCTTTTAAATCTCAAAAGAAATTGCCTCAAGATGCAACCTAATCCCATAGTGTCCTGCATCATTAACATAACTACCTCTAATCCTGCCTCATTAACGTAATAGGAGTTAGGACTTACAATGCTCAAGTAACTACATCAGGTAGCAAAATGGAGGACAAGCACACAATACTGGAAATCAAGATCTAGTCAAGTTGACATATATTTTTGGGACACACTTCAGTCTATAACATTCCACCCTTTGGTCCACAAAAATTCATGCCCTTGCCACATGTAAAATATATTCACCCCATCATGTTATCCCATAGTCTTAAATCAACTCCAAGGGTAAATTCCATTCTGATGCAAAAGTCCTCTCTACCTGGGAAGTCTAGAAGACAGTTATCTGATTCAAAAGTACCATTGTGGAACAAGCACAAGGTAGACATTTTCATCATAAATGGGAGCAGTTGGAGGGGAAAAGTGATAATGGGCACTAAGCAAATTAACGACTCAGCAAAACAATTTATATTAGCTCTCTAGACTGTAAAATAATCCCCAGTCCTCTGAGACTATCTCAACAATCGCCCAGCCCTCCAGGCTATGAATGTTGGCCATGCCTCTGGATTCTAGGTGGTGGAAGAGCAACTCTGCTTCCTCAGCACGGGGCGGCCCTGTTCTCCTAGTCCATCTGAGTGAAGGCCCCAACCCCTCAGCCCCACTGTTGATCATGGCAGCCATTCAGCTTCTGAGAGCAGATCTAGCCCCATCCCCCTGACACCAGCAGCCCCACATTCCAGAACCATATTTACCATATTTATGAAGACATAGGAAGCTATGGCCCTATCCTTCGAGAGTGAGGCAGTTACGTTCCCTATGATCCTTGTCTCTTTGGCTGTTGCTTTCTGGTTCCTTGGTCCCTCAGCTCCTCAGCCTCTCGGATCTTTTGGGCCATCTTGGCTTCCACCCTGCACTAGCAAGTGTTACACAGCTCTTTAGCTCCATAAGTAAGTGTCTAGAGATCCCATCCCTCCAGTAAGTCTAGGTGCAAAGGCATTCCGGTCTCTGCCTCCATGGGTTATAATGTCTGGCTCTTCCAACAAAAGCCCAGAGGTATCGCACTCCTCCAGAAGGCATCCTGCCCCCAAATACTCAGCTATCTGGCTTTGTGAGTCAGCTCCCATGCTATCTCATGCTGCTCTCCTGGTTCTGCTGTTGCCAGTTCTCTGCAGCAACTTCTCACCATCCAAGACTCTTTGAGCAGCTAGTTAGATTATCTAGCAAAGAAGGTGTCATTTGATTGACATGGAGGACGGAGTTGCTATTATCACTTGAGGACAGCATAGCTCAGGAAAAGGATTTAGGAAAACCATCACCCTTCACCATTCATATAATCGACGGCACTTGGCTTTAAGATGAAACCGACTCTTCAATCTTAAAGATGATTGTCTCTTTATTCTCTGTTGTTCATTGACATGATCTTCCTAACAATTTCTTCCAAATGTTAAAAAAAATATAGTATCTGTTTGATCTATCACGATGGTTTTCTTTGCTGAAAATGACTAACAGTCCCAAATGACTAAAATACAACTAATTTAGGCAAGCATCCACTTTAAAACTTATAAAAGGAGCTTTGTGGTTCTGATGCACATACTGCTGTGTACCTAGTGTAAAAGAGGCTGTCAATGAATATTTGTTCAACAATGAATAATTGTTAGGGCCACCCAATAGGGAAGGGGAGGAGTGTTAACTGCCGCTGGTACCGTGTAGTTCAGGCTGCCCCTGTGACCTTGGTTACTCCCATTCATGTGTTTCCCATGTCACCAAATTCCCAAAGCCTTTTGTTTCTAACTAGTTTATTTCTTTTTTGGACATTCTACCTTCTAGAGTTCACCAAACCTAAATAGTATCAAAGGAAACAGGAAATCAAGATGGGATGAGAATCAGAATTCTGCCATTGAATGTAGCTGATTTGAACATAGTTCATTGATGATCTGATCCCTACTGGAAATCAGACATCCTGAATCATCCTTTCTTGTTCTCTATCTCCCATGTACAAGCATCCTCAAAATAATACTGTAATCACACAGTCAGAAGCAGCTTTTTGTCACTCCCCATGCCATTGCAAAATTGTATTTAACAACTCTGCAGAAACACTCTGCCACTCTTAAAAACTTCTTTTGCTGCTAGAATTGAGGCTCACTGTGCAGCTGAGTTTAGGGAACCTAGCGAGAAGATACAGAGGAAAAGGGAACTCGAGCTTTCATTTTGTATCTCAAAACTGGACAAATGTGCTGGGAACAAATACAGCTCCCCAGCTAAAGACCAAGCAACCACTAAAGATGGTAAGGTCCCCAATTCTGGAGATTCCCAGAGGTCATCCAGATGGCTTATTGAAGGCCACTGAACTAGGCAAGAGAATGGCCAAGATGGTTTTCAAAGTCATTTCTAGGTGGAAGAAGCTATTTTTATAAGGTTCTGTGTTTAATATAATGTAATGCCTAACTTTTCTTCATCAACATTTTGAGCTGAAACATTCGCTGTGCCATTCAGTCTTCCTTGTTGTAACCGTAATACATGTTGCAATATGTTTTCTCTTTTTCAACATGTACAATCAAGAACTTTGCATAAATAATGCCATAATGATACTCTAAATAATCTGTAAGTGTTTTTTACTGTACCAGCTACTCTGGCCTCTTTCCAAAAGGGCACAGATCCCCCTCAGCTCCTGTGAACTTGGTCTCCCTCCTCTTCTTTGCTCTCCTGAGAAATGGCCTTCAGCCTGGAAAACAGCAGCTAGGAAGGCTGCCTGGTATTTTGTGTATCTACAACTTTCTTCCTTGTTCCTTATCTCAGAGTGGACTTGGCAGGCTACTTTCATTAGCTGAGGAATTTTTGTATAAGTTTTGTCTTTGCCGGTTACAAATATGCAGATTATAGTCCACGTGTCTGATATACATACCTGTAATTTAATAGTTTCTTGTGACTACTTTGTAATGTATACAGTTATCTGTGGGCTACATGCTTAAAAACGTGAAATATTCCTTTCTGAAATGATATAATTGTTTTGAGACTCCACAGAGAACAGCCTGCATTGCTGTCTAGTCTCCAGTGGTATCACACCTCTTAAAAAACCTTCTTACTCTTTCTTGAAGTATGTTTCATTGGCTTGACTGCTCCAGGTCATGGAACCAAATCAGGTAACGTTGTGACAAAGATGGCTATTGTGAATTGCATGTGCAGTATGTGTCCATAAGTAAGAATTATATTATTTCATGCAGACAAGAATACAACTTGAGGCTCATCAGTATGCCATTGTGGCCAACTGCTCTGATTAGATACAGCCAGTACACTCTTGGAGTGACAATTAACAAAGATAGTAGAAGAAACAACAACAAAGATTTCAAACTCACTAATTTCCTGGGCTTTTCCCACAGCTCCTGAGGTCTAGTTTTTTCAGCAAATTGTTGCCTTCAAATAACAACAATGAGCTATTGGTAAGAGCAAGATAAATAAAAGTCTGGAAGCAAAGAGATACTCAATACAGGAAAAGTCATAATAATCCAGGCTCCAAAAATGACTTTCAATTATATTAGCAAGTTGTAGGAGGTTGATTGTTCAAGAAGTATTGCATATTTGTTGGAGGCATAAACTCATTGGAAAACACAAGGTACTCTGTGTTGCATTGACTCATTCCCAACTGTCTTACACTGGGTTCTCTAGCAAGAAAAACTAGTAAAGCGTATAAATATATATATACATAAATATCTATAGCCAAGCCAAGCCCAAACCTAGTGCCATCGAGTCAAAGTAGAACTGCCCCATAGAGTTTCCGAGGAGTGCCTGGCATATTTGAACTGCCAACCTTTTGGTTAGCAGTGGCAGCACTTAACAACTGCACCACCAGGCTTTCCTAAATATATATATATACAGAACGAGAAAGAATGAGGTTTATATGAAGGGAACAGCTCACTTGATCGTAGAGGCTTGAATGTCCCAAGTCCATAGATTGGGATAGTGGCTTCTCTTGACTCACAAAGCCATAGGGGATAGTAAACCCAAAATCATCAGGTCCCACTCTCAGGCTGTGAAGATCTATGAATCCCAAGATCTGCAAATAAACTGACAGCTTAAGTCCAAAGACCTGGAGGTCAGATGAAAACAAGGCAGCTGTAGGGTCTATAGCAAGCAAAAAGCCAGAATGTCTGCTTATATACGGATGCAGGCCATCCCTCTAAGAAAACTCCGCTGACACTAATTGGCTTTCACAGCAAAAGCAATCACAGCTGTGATCACATATACACTGAGAATGATAGCCCAGTCAAGTTAATATGCAATCCTAACTGTCACATTAGCTAACTACCATCCAGAGTATGGACGGGCTTTGAGAGAACGAGGAATGAGTTTATCACTTATCCATCAGTCTGTGGTACTGTGGTGGCTTGCGTATTGCTATTAAGCTGAAAGCTATGTCACCGGTATTTAAATACCAACAAGTTCACCCATGGTAGACAGTTTTCAGTAGAGCTTTCAGATAAAGACAGACTAGGAAGAACAACTTGGCAATCTACTTCTGAAAATTAGCCAATGAACCCTCACAGCAGAACATTGTCTGATTACTAACAGTCATGAAGATGTTGCTGGACCAGCAACCAACAGAACTTTTGTTCTGTTACACGTAGGATCACCAAGAGTCCATTCTAACCCAAAGGCAACTATCAACAACATAAAAGAGACCCCAGGATTAAGAGGAATGCTTTCAAGAAAAGACATCTGCCTAGTGCGTGAAGAGATGGAGACTGACCCTTTCACAAGCTTAGCTGGAAAACATGGATTCTCTCTTAACCATGGGAATGACTAGGGATCCCTGGAAAGTATCAGTGAAGGGACATTAGAGTGAATAACAATGAAGGACCCTGGGCTCAACAGGTGACACTGTAAAATAGGGTGATGGGCATTTGAAGAAGGGAAGGACAATATTGTCCACTACTTTACAGCTCTGCATTCACTCAGCATCGCTCCAATTCTTCAACCTACTCCCTCAAAAGAAATTACTTAACCCATTTGCTGATGTGTCCTCCTCGGTCCTTGGAGACTGGCTTTCCCTTACTTATCCAACAAGGGGCAATACAGAGTCTTCTACGGTACAATGCTGAGCTGGGCTTTTTGCTCTGTAGGTTGGGCCCCCACCCTAAAGTCCCTTATTACAGGTCATAGACAATGGGGAGAACAAAGCATTAAGGGCTTAGAATTACTACTTATCATTGGCAGTGGCCGGGTACCATCTAGTTCTTCTGTTCTCATACAGATGAAGTCTCTGGATCATATGGCCCCCTCTGTCTCCTGGGCTCATATTTTGGGAAAAAGAAAACCTTTCTAACACTCTAGATATAGAAATTTTTCCTTTAGGATGAAACATAGATATCTATTATCTCCCAATTCCTAGGCCTGTAAATTTATGAGAATCATGGTCTTGGGGAAATCTGAATTAAAAGAAATCATGCTGGGAAAAATAAATTGAAATTTCTTATGTCTCAAGAGACCAGAACTGATACCATATCACCTGATATTAATTGTGTTGGCATCAAGTACCAAGAAAGGGTGGGAGGGGCTGTGGGGACTGTGACCTGGTAAGAGGTTTCCCAGGCAGGCTGCCCGGCATAGTATGACTCAGTACTATATACAGACTTCATCTCCATTCACAGAAGCTCTTTCCACCTTCTCCTGAGCCCAAAGGAGAGTCCTCACCTCCCTTGCACATGTCCTTTCTGTTTTGTATCATCTGCACATAGACATGGAAGACACTCCATTTCAGAATTCTGTGAAATGGTGATGGAAGCAGAAGCATGATCTGGCTGTGGCTAAGCCTTCAATGAATCCCAACTAAAATTTGGTCAGTGCAGTGTATAAAGCGCTATCACCTCAGAGCTTACCAAACAGATTCTAGATTTGAATACTGAGGAAGCTTGAAAATAAGACAGTAGTGTTAGCAGAGCCTAATTTCATTGATTTAAAATTTCCCTTTAATTTTATCACATTTAATCCTCTTATATACCAAGGAAACCCTGGTGATGTAGTGGTTAAATGCTACGGCTGCTAACTGAAAGGTCGGCAGTGCAAGTTTATCAGGCACTCCTTGGAAACTCTATGAGGCAGATCTACTCTGTCTTGTTGGATTACTGTGAGTTGGAAGAAAGAAAAGTCATGAAAAAAATGACGTTTTGTTTTCAGATTCTGTCTAATCATTTGTAACTCATAGCAACTCCATGTACAACAGAGTGAAACACTGCCCAGTCCTACGTCATCCTCATAACTGTCACTATATTTGAGTCCACTATTGCAGTCACTGTGCCTATCCATCTCGTTGAGGGTCTTCCTCTTTTTCACTGCCCCTCTACTTTACAAAGCATGATGTCCTTCTCCAGGAACTGGTCTCTCTTAATAACATGTCCAAAATATGTAAAAAGGAAGTCTCTCCATCCTTGCTTCTAACAGGCATTCTGGTTGTAGTTCTTCCAAGAAAGACTTTTCATTCTTCTGGCAGTCCACGACGTACTTGATATTCTTCACCAATATCATAATTCAAAGACATCAATTTCTCTTTGATCTGGTCTTCTTTGTAGTTGCATAGATACTACCCTATCACCGACAGTGTTTTACTTCAGGACAGATTTTCAAATGTTCATTTTAACAGTGAATACCATATCAGTCTTCTTCAACTTATCACTCTCAGTGCAGTTGACCATAGGACTGTCCATTTCAAAATGGCCAATACCAGTCTATTTCAGCTCATTAATATATAGGATATCAGGGTATGATATATTCTATTTTATTTTTGATGATTTGCAATTCAGACTTAATATATTCTATGTTTCTATTATTGATGGATGTTTCCACCTGTTTCTTCTCATTTTAAGTTGTGCCACATTAGCAAACCAAGATATGAAAGCTTGAATGCATCCACACTATTGAAGTCAACTCTGCTTTGAGGAGGCAGCTCTTCCCCAGTCGTATTCTGAGTGTCTTCCAACCTGAGGGGCTCATCTTCCAGCACTATATCAGACAATGCTCTGCTGTTATTCACAAGACTGTCACTGGCTAATTTTTTTCAGGGATAGACCACAAGTTCCTTCTCCCTAGTCTGTCTTAACCTGGTAGCTCAGCTGAAACCTGTCCACCACTGGTGACTCTGCTGTTATTTGAATATGGGTGGCATAGCTTCCAGTATCGCAGCAACATGCAAGGTACCAGAGTACAACAAACTAACAGACATTGGGGGAAAAACGAGTGAGAAAGCTAAATGCCAAAATCTTGATAATCTATATTTAAGTTCTAGAAAGTCTATTCCAGAAGCTCACAAGAATGACTTCACTACAGGTTAGTTGTTGGAATGCAGTATCATTTTAGTCTTGAAATGTTAAGCCATTAACTACTCCTTGGTAAGTATTCATCTCAAGAAGATGTACTGCCTCCAGACTAAAGCTTGCAAATACAAAGTTATGATTCCTGTTGTGCAAAATAATATTTTCTATTAAATCATGGAAGCAAGGCTTAATTGACCATAATGCAGTGTCATGCGGGTAAGATTGACTAACTGATGTTACTTATCTAACATTCATGTTTTTCTACATCGCCTATGTAATACTTTTGTACGTGCCCAGTTCTCGATTAAATGTAAGTTGCATGCAATTCCATCTTTGTTTACTAGAGACGTACATCATCTACATAGAAAAGACTATTCAGACTCTCCATCTTTACACCAAATTTGAAGCATGCTTCTTTTTTCCCGCTATTTCTCTGCATTCTTCCTAAGTGCCACGGATTTTATTGAGAATGAACTGTATCTAAGGTCGTATTCTCATGGTGTCACAAAAAGACAGAGCTTAGGAATTATATGATGACAGTTGAAGGCATTCCAATGTTCCAGTGACGTGTAAGATCGTTTCATCATAAGTGGCTAAATTGTCAGTTTTCTGCCATCACACTTCCCCTTAAACTTTCTAGAGGTAATCTGGGAATCAGGAAAAGGGAAAGATGAATAGAGAATAGATTCGCTTTGTATTTTGTTGGATACTTGAGTGGTTCCTCTTGTCTGTAGTGAAGTTACTATTTCAGTTCTTATCCATACCAAGCCAAAAGAAAAAAACTCTTATATTAGGTATAAGCTAAATACCACAACCTTTATCATTGCAAACACATGATCACATTTTCCCCCCTTCTTGATGGGAATAATGTAAAATAGAATTTTGAAAATTCCTGGGTTTATACCACACAAGTTTACAGCAATGACGTCAGAATGTGAATATTCACATGCCTTCACATTCATCGTACCAAAAGTGTGGATATCATATTTTAGCAGATTAGATACACTGAATTTTAATACAGCCCAGTAGTTCCAGACAAGATATCATGAAAACTCATACTATTGCAGTGAGACAACCTGAAGAAACAACTGTGCTAGTGACAAACTGCTATATATATTCACCAATGAGTGCAATATATGTCATACTAATAATCTGATCACATAATTATATTGATAAGTATAAACAAAGCAGTAATTTTTAAAAATACATTTGGATTTCTCCTATCTATGCCTTAATAACATAAATTTTTGAGATATTTTCAGAAATACATAACACTAATATTCAAATATGAGATCTGATAAGTAAGTCAGTGAACTTAGTTGTTCTAAGGGCTATATACCTCATTGCTGAGTATCACTATGGTCACCTGTGGAGTATCCCCCTTGGGAAGCGTTGCACTGATGCCAGCACCTAGTTCACCCTTCAAAGCAATTTTTGAACACTTTCTGGAGTGGCCATTGCACACGGTGGCACAGTGGCAATTTCACGAACTTAATTGTAGAGTTGTCTGTAAGAGAGTTTTTAGTTAGTAAAAAATAACTGTTTGGAACAACCTCCCTACTCACCTGATCTGGCCCCCAGTGACTTTTTTCTTTACTTGAAAATAAAAGAAATATTTAAAGGAAGACATTTTAATGACATTCAGGACATCAAAGCTAATACAGTGACAGCTCTGAAGGCCATTCTAGAAAGAGTTCCAAAATTACTTTGAAGGGTGGACTAGGCGCTGGCATCGGTGCATAGCTTCCCAACGGGAAGACTTCAAAAATGACCATAGTGATATTCAACAATGAGATACGTACCACATTTTCTAGGATGGTTTGCACACTTAATTGGCAGTCCTCATGTGACTGGGAAGAATCCTGGTGGAAAGAAAAAAATGTGGAAGCTCAGCTGAAACCTGTCCACTGTGGGTGACCCTGCTGGTATCTAACTACTGGTGGTAGAGCTTCTGGTATCACAGCAACATGTCAAGCCCCCACAGTAGGACAAACTGACAGACAAGTAGAGATTATCTTATTAGAGTATGTGTTTCCAATACTTTTTCCAGTTTGTGACTTTATTGTTAATCTTATTAATGGTATCTTTTAATGAGCAGAAGCTTTTTACCTTCTTTAAGTCAGTTTGCCTTGGGCTGTTTCTCTACAAAAGCAAAGCATGTAAACACATACAGAGATTTGTAAGAAAATGAACCACGCAGTTGTAGAGGCTGGTGTGTCCCAAGTCTGTGGGTTGGGCTGGAGGGTTCTTCTCATTCATGTAGCTTCAGGGGCTGCTAAGCCAAGATCCACAAGTTATGCAGCAGTCCTCTGACTCACAGGCTGCAAAGACTGATGAATCGCAAGATTTGCCAGCAAGATAGCAAGTAAGCTGCTAGCTCAAGTCCCCCAAACTGGAATTCAAACAGAAGCCAGGTGTAGGGTCCAGTAGCAGCAAAAGCATGCAAGCCTTTTCAGAAGGTTCATCTATATTGAGTGCAGGATACACACACAAGGAAATTCCTCTTTTACTGATTGACAGCTCACAGCAAATCCCATTATGGAGGTGATTACATTATATCAGATCTCATCATGGAGGTTATTAAATATGATTGCCAACCTACATCATAACTGCAGAACAACTAAGAATCATGGTCCACACAAAGTGACAGACAACCATAAACTTCACTCCATTCAGTCAATTATTTCTATGGCTCGTACTTTCTGGGTCCTGTTAAATCTGCCTGTCACAAAGCTGTGAAAACATTCTTAACACAGTTTGTCCTAGAACCACTATTGTTCTCTTTCATTTACAAGTATGATCTATCCTCAGTTAATTTTTGTACATGTTGTGAAGAGTGAATCAATTCATTTTTCCTACACAGATATCTACTGGTTCCGGTAGGTTGAAAAGACTTTATGTTATCCATTGAACTGCTTTGGTGTCTTGGTTAAAATCAGCAGAACATATATGGGTCCTTCTGGACACGCTGTTTTATTCCTTTAAGTTCTGTGTGACTATTTTCACACCAATATGTTCATTAGTGTAGCTAGATGATAAGCCTTGAAATCTGTAGCTATATAGTAAGTTTTGAAAATAGTCTTTTCTCTTTCAAGACTGTTTTGGGTATTTTAGATCCTTTAAATTGCTACACAAATTTTATTACCAGCCTTTCAATTTCTACAACAATACCTGTTGAGATTTTGATTGCAATTGGATTCAGAAACCCTGGTGGTGCAACGGTTAAGTGCTACATCTGCTAACAAAAAGGTCAGCAGTTCAAATCCACCAGGCACTCCTTGAAAACTCTAGATTGTTATGAGTCGGAATTGATATAATGGCACTAGGTTTAGTTTTTGGTTTTGGATTGAATCTGTAAATAAATGCAAGGATAGCTGACATTTTCCAGTATTAAGACTTATAAACTATGTATGTTGCATGTCTATTTAGATCTTTAATACCTCTCAGTGTTTTATAGTTTTCATTATTTTCATTTTCAAGGTCTTAATAATATTACTTTATGTTTTAGATACAACAGCAATTAGAATTTTAGAATATTTTATTTGCCATTTTGTTACTACTACTACATAGAAAAACCCACTGCCGTCGAGTCAATGCTGACTTATAGTGACCCTATGGGACACAGTAGACCTGCCCCATAGGGCTTCCAAGGAGAACCTGGTGGATTTGAACTGCTGACTTTTGGTTAGTAGCCATAGCAATTAACCACTATGCACCAGGTCGCCATGGGTCGGAATCGACTTAGTAGCAGTATTTTTTTTTTCTGTGTTTTGTTTTTATCATATGGAAATATATTTGACTTTTTGTATAATGACTTGTGTCCCACTATCTTGATAAGTTCACTTACTATATTGTCATGGTTTGAATTGTGTCCCCCCAAAAATGTGTGCAGCCATGTGGCTGGGATATGGTTCCCAGTATCTTGGAAATGTCTTCCATTGTGTGGTTTTGCTAACCTGTAGGTTAAAGGATTAGGGTGGGGCTGTGAATTCCTGCTATGGGGAAGTTTCCCTGGAGTATGGCTTGCCCCACCCTTAATGCTTTTAGCTTGCAAGGAATAAAAGGAAAAAGAACCAAGGACAATTGAGAACCTCGCTACCATCAAGCAAGCAGCACCGGGAGCAGAACGCGTCGTTCAGACCAGAGGTTCTTGCGTTAGGACGCTCCCTGGACAATGACTGATGCAATACCAGACTTTCCTCCAGAGCCGTCAAGGGGAAAGTCTTTCCCTGGAGCGGACACCCTGAATATGGACTTGCAACCTACCAGACTGTGTAAGAATAAATCTTTCTTTGTTAAAGCCATCCACTCTGTGGTATTTCTGTTAGAGCAGCCCTAGCTGACTAAAACATATATCTAGTAGTTTCTTGGAGACTCCTTAGGATTTTACATGTAGAGATTATGTCATCTGTGAACAAAGACAATTCTGCTTCTTTTCTAATCTGTATGCTTTTTATTATTATTATCTTTCTTTATTGCCTTGGTTAAGACCTCTATTTACAACGTTGAACAGAAGTGATATGAGAGGAGTTAACTTTCCTCATTCCCAGTTGTAACAGTGAAGAATCCAGTTTTTCACTATAAAGTACTGTGGTCAATATCATTTGTATAGGTACCCTTCATCAGGTAGAGGAAGTTCCTTCTATTTCTAATTTGCTACCATATTTTTTGTAAATCTTTACTAGGAGTTGAATGCATTTTTTTTGCCTCTATTGAGAAGATCATATGATTTTTTTTTCCTTTATTCTGGAATTGTGTGGTTTTCATATGTTAAACTGACTTTGCATTCCTTAAATTTGACTTGATTTGATTTGCTAGTGTTTTGTTCAGCATTATTCTTCACGTATTTGTGAGATGTTTGCTTCTAACTTTTTTTTTAATGCCTTTGGATTGCTACCTCATAGAATGAAATGAAAACTATTTCCTTTTCTATTTTCTAAAAGAGTTTGTATAGAATCTTTAATGCTTCATAAAATTTACCAATGAAGTCAACTGGTATGAATTTCTTTGTGGATAGGTTTTTACGTAAAATTCAATTTCTTGAGAAAATACAGGACTATTTATATTTTCTACCCTTCTTGATTCAGTTTTGAGAATTTGTGTATTTTGATGTATTAGTCCATTTCATTTAAATTATTGGATTTATCATTATAAAGTTGTTCTTAAGACCTCTCTGTTATTAAAATTGTAGTATCTCTTGGCTTTCTAATGATGTCTCCACTTTCAATAACTATAAATATTCTACTAAGTACTTCTTTAGCTGCATCTCAAAAAGTTTGGTATATTGTATTTAGAATATCATTAGATCTAAATATTTTCTTTCTACATTGCTAATTTTCTATGTATTTGGGGGCACTTCCTGATTTTTTTGTTTCCTGACTGGGAGTGTACCAATTCTCCTAACCTTTCTTAGTTCTTCTGTTATTATTTTTATTTTACTTTTTCCTTGATTACTCTGATTCTTTTCCTTACATTCCTAATATTGACTGTGAGAAATTTAGCACCCATGGTACTAGATTTGCCATAATTTAAGAAATAACAATACTGTGTTTTCAGTGAAGGTTTGCATGGCAATTTAGGTTCCCATTCAACAATTTCTACACAAATTGTTCAGTATCATTGTTACACTCTTCATAAGGCATGAACTTTCACATTATTACCATTTGGGTTGTTCAATTTCCATTAATCTTGTTTTTCTTCCTTATTACATTCTCTTTGTTTTAAAGTAACTGTTGACTAGTGGTGTTATATAAGTGATCTTAAAAGAAGCGCAGTACCGAGTAGTGATATTCTTTTTTTTCTTTTTTGAGTCAATTTGTTTTTTAGCTACAAGTTGACCACAAGGGTTAATTTTGGTGCAAGATTCTAAGAGTATCTCAAAGCAATAAACCTGGGGAGTCCCCTGTCTCATCCAGTCCAATAGGTCTGGTGTTTTTATTTTTATTTTGGTCTTCAAGAACTTGAGTTCTGTTACACATTTGTCTCCTATTTTATTGGAGTCCATTTGTTGTGACCCTGATTAAAATGGTTAGTAGTTGTAGCAAGGCACCACATAGTTCTACTGATCACAGATTAGAATCAGACCACAGTTCGTGTAGACTATTTGTCCTGTAGACTATCTTCTTCTTTAAATTTTTGGCTCCGTTCATTCTTTTTTGCTCCAGGTGCATAGAACAATTTTTCCCTAATTTTAAACTTAAAGAAAAGCTGAAATTACAATGCAAAACCTTTATATTCCCTAAACATTTCACTGTCAGTTTTTGGCATAGTTTATCACTAACACCTCAATACTTTAGAGCGCATTTCCTATAAACAAAGGAATTCATGTACATAACCGCAGAATAACCATCAACATCAATAGATTAATATTTATACACTGTTACTGGTGTGCCCTGCTGGGATGGTTCCAACAGTGAACCTATGATCAACAGAACAAAACACTGCTGGGTCCTGCACCACTGTCATAATTATTGCTCTGTTTGAGCTCGTCATTGACTCTACTTTGTCAATCTATCTTATTGAGGGTCTTCCTCTTCTTAATGACTCCTGCTTTACTAAGGCAATCCCCTGGTAGTGCAGTGATTAAAAGCTGCAACCGCTAACCTAAAATGTCAGCCATTCAAATCCACCAGATGTTTCTTGGAAGCTCATGGGGGCAGTTCTATTTTGCCCTACAGGGTGTCCATGAAATGGAGTCAACTCAATGGCAGTGTGTTTTGTTTGTATTTTGACTTTACTGAGCATGATGTTCTTCTCCAGGGACTCTTTCTTCCTGATAACAGGTCTAAAGCACATGACAGGAAGGCTCTTCAGCCTTGTTTTCAAGGAGCATTCCAGCTGTATTTCTCCCAAGACAGTTTCATTTCTTCTTCAGACAGTTCATGGTATATTCAATGTTCTTAACCAACACCATAATTTAAATGCATTAATTCTTCTTCAGTCATCATTATTCATTGCCCACCTTCACATACATACAGCCAAGCCAGTCAAGTGCCGTCGAGTTGGACATACATACAAGGTGATTGAAAAATACCTTGGCTTGTGTCAGGTGCACTTTGGTTCTTAAAGGGGCATCTTTGCTTTTAAACTCTTCAAAGAAGTCTTCTGCAGCAGATTTGCCCAATGCAATGTGTAATTTTCCCTCTTGGTTGATGTTTCCATGGCTGTTGACTATAGACTAAAATGAAATCTTTGTCAACTTCAATATTTTCTCCATTTATCATGATATTGCATATTTGTACAGTGCTGATGATTTTTATTTTCTTTGTGTTGAGGTGTAATCTATATGGAAGTCTATAGTCTTTGATCTTCATTAGTAAGTACTCCAAGCCCTAAAATTCATGGCAAGAAAGGTTGTGTCACCTGCATATTACAAGTTGTTAATCAATCTTCCTCTAATACTCATGCCACATTCTTCTTCATATAGTTCAGCTTCTTGGATTATTCGATCAGCATACAGGGTAAATAAGTACGATAAAAGGGTACAACCCTGAAGCACATCTTTCTTTATTTTAAACCATTCAGTGTCCTATTGTTCTGTTCAAATAATTGCTTCTTGATCTATATACAGTTTGGGCATGACAGAATTGCCAGGATGACAACTAATCACTCTGAAATTCCCTCTCTTCATCATATTATTCATAATTTGTTATTATCCACACAGTTGAATGTCTTAGCGCTGTCAATAAAACATGGATAAATATCTTTCTAGTATTCCCTGCTTTCAGCCAAGATTCATCTGACATCAGCAATGATATTTATTATCCTACATCCTCTCATCTTCTGAATCCACCTTGAATTTCTGGATGTTCCCTGCCAATATTCTGCTACAACTATTTTTGAATTATCTTCAACCATTTTTGAATTTTCTTTTAGAAGGGGGTGGAAAAGAATAATCATTTTGACACACACCCCTAGCATTCTGTTCTCCTTAACAAAGGATTGCCTTCTGTCGTGGAATGAATTGTGTCCCTCAAAAAGTACATGTAGTGATTTGGCTGGACCACGATTCCCAGTATTGTATGGCTGCCTTCCATTTTGTAGTTATCCTATGTCATAAATCCTAATCTCTACCTATAGTTAATAGGGCAAGACTGGATTATATTAAGGAGGATTAGCATGTTACTGTCACACCCTCAACTAATCATATCCCTGATCCAATGTAAAGGGAATTTCCCTGAAGTGTGGCTTGTATCACCTTCCATGCTTTTATCCTACAAGAGATAAAAGGAAAGGAAAGCAAGCGGCGGGGGCGTGGGGGGATGATCACACTGTCAAGAAAGCTATGCCAGGAGCAGAGCTCATCCTTTTAACCTGAGGTTCCTATGATGAGATGCTCCCAGACTAAAGGAAGACTGATGGCAAGAACCTTGCTCTACAGCCAACAGAGAAAGCCTTCTCCTTGAGCCAGCACTCCGAATTTGGAACTCTAACCTACTGGACTGTGAGAGAATAAACATCTCTTTGTTAAAGCCATCCACTTCTGGTGTTTCTATTATAGCAGTACTAGATGACTAAGACACCCTCAAAAGAATCTATTCTACAAGATCCTAAGCAAATTGCATTTTACCAATGCCTAACTGGTTTCATGGACAAGATATATCCTGATCCAATTCCCTTTAGCTTCCATGTCTCACTTGAAGGGTTGGGGGTGGGGGCAGGGACTGAGAAGCACTTCTGAAAGGCACAACCACAGGGTGCAAGCACACAAAAGACTGAGATCTAATCTCATGATTTTATAATGTTTGTTCTTCCCTAAACCTTACCATCACATCAATATACCCAGTGCTGTAGAGTCAGCTCCAACTCATAGCAACCCTAGAGGTCAGAGGACAACTGCCCCATAGAGTTTCCAAGGAGTGCCTGGAGGATTTGAACTGCTGACTTTTGGGTTAGCAGACATAGCACTTAACCTAGTATGTCACCAGGGTTTCTATATCACATCAACAGTACTTTTGTATAGTTACAAGGGATTGCACCTGTAAGAATTACAAGGCTCAGATACTACTTAAGAAGTAGTCTCTAGAGGAGTTGAGAAACAACAGGAGAGGCAGAAAACTGAGACAAAAGAGGAAATTTCAGCCTCTCACACTTATAGCAAAAGCAAACAGTAAATACCAATTTAGTAAATAGGAGTCCTAATTTCTGTCTAGATAAGCATAAAATCTCACAAATGTCTATCTACCTCAGTTCTTTTTATTTTATACACCACGTATGGCTTTAAAAAAAAATTAGAAGGCGTACTAAAAGGTAACAAAAAAGAAAGAAAACATAATCTGAAGAAAAAAACCAAACATCAGAATAAGACTCAGATACAGCAGAGATTTTGGAGTTATCAGACCAGAAATTTGAAGTCACTATGATTAATATGTTCAAGTGGAAAAAGTGGTCAACGTGCAAAAACAGAAGGATAGTATAAGTAGAGACGTATAGTAAATCCACAAATGAAAAGGGAATGCTGGAATTCAAACACATGGTAACAGAAATAAAGAATGCTTTTAATATGCTCATCAATAGCTAGACGTGGTAGTAAAAAAAATCAGTAAACTTGAACAGCTGAAACACCCCAAAGATAAAAAAAGAAGCAAAGATAAAAAAGAATTAAACTACAATGACATACTGCTACCAGCTGTCTCCTGTCAAGCTCATTCTGAATCAGAGTAAAACAATATTTCACAGAGTTTTCAATGGTCCATTTTCCAGGCATAAATCTCCAGACCTTTCTTCCAAGTTATCTTGGGGTAGACTTGAACCTCAACCTTTCAGTTGGAAGCCAAGCATGTTATCCATTTGCACCACCCAGGGACTCCAAAATACTGCCACACAAACATTAAAACGGCTACACATAAACAGACAATCAACACCAAATACTGGCAAAGACACGGAGCTACTGAACTCTCACATATTGCTGGTATTATTGTGAAACTGACTACCACTTAAGACATCAGCATGGAAGTTTGTCTTAACGTTAAGCAGATATACTCCCTATGACCCAGTAATTCCACTCCCAGACAATTCTACCCAAGACAGATACCAAATGTTGTTGTTGTTAGGTGCCATCGAGTTGGTTCCAACTCATAGCAACCTTACCAACAGCAGAACAAAACACTACCTAGTCTTGCACCATGTCCATAATCAGTTTTATGCTTAAGCCCATTGTTAAAGCCACTGTGTCAATCCATCTCATTGAGGGTCTTTCTCTTTTTTGCTGACCCTCCACTCTGCCAAGCATGATGTCCTTCTCCAGGGGCTGATCCTGACAACCTGTCCAAAAGGATGTAAGACGTAGTCTTGCCATCTTTGTTCCCAAGAATTACTCTGGTTGTACTTCTTCCAGAACAAATCTGTTTGTTCTTTTGGCAGTCCATGATACATTCAACACTCTTTTCCAACACCACGGTTCAAAAGCATCAATTCTTCTTCTGTCTTCTTCGTTCATTGCCCAGCTTTCACATGCATATGATGCAACTGAAAATACTATGGCTTGGATCAGGCCCACCTTGGTCTTCAAAGTGACATCTTTACTTTTGAACACATTAAAGAAGTCTTCTGCAGCAGATTTCCCAAGAGTATGTACATTAAAAGAAATGTGCATAAATGTTAAAAAGAATTTTATCCATAGAGCAAAGAAATGGGGGTATCCTAAACTGGAGGATGGATAAACTAATTCATACGTTCCATTCAAACATTTATATAATTGAATATTACTCAACAGTGTTTCATTTTAAGTGCTACTGAGTGGGTTCTGGCTTCTAGTGACCTTGTTTACAAAAGAATAAAATGCTGCCCAGTTCTGCACCATTCTAACAACTGTAATTGTGCCTGAGCCCATTGTGGCATCCGTCTCATTTGGAATCGTCCTCTTTTCTCTGACCCTGTACCAAGCATGATGTCCTTGTCCAAGGACTTGCCTCTTCTAATAACGGATCCAAAGGATGTGAAATGAAGTCTTGCCATCCTTGCTTCTAAGAAGCATTCTCGGTTATACTTCTTTCAAGTTAGATTTGTTCATTCTTCTAGCCATACATGGTACATTCAAAATTGTTCACCAGTAACATAATTCTATTGTTTATTCAGTCTTCATTATTACTGTACAGCTTTCACATGTGTGTGAAAATGTCATGGCTTGGGTCAAGAGCACCTTAGTCTTCAAGGTGACATCTTAGCTTTTCAGCACTTTACAGAGGTCTTTTGTAACAGATTTACACAATAAAAAGGAACAAATTATGTAAATTGTAATAATATGCATGAATTGCTAAGTCAGTCTGTTGAGTAAAAAAACCCAGACAGACTATATAATTTCATTTATTTAACATTCAAGCATACGCAAGACTAAAGTATGTTGATAAACATAGGAAAATTTGTTGTCTCTTATGTGTATGTGTATGAGTAAGGATTGCCTTTGAAGAGCATGAAAGATTTTCTGGTATGAGGAAACATTCTTCGTCCTTAATTTACATGTATAAATTGAAGGGCCAGAGGTTGGGAGAAAAAACTCTTCACTCAAACTAGACTATCTCATGACATCTAATGTGAATATCACTGGTCTTCCTGCTTTCACCCTTGACCTTCAGTCATTGTCAGCAGAACAGCCAGAGTGACTCCTTTAAAATCTAATTCAGGTTGTACAAGTATGTAATTCTTTCTCTGAACTTAGTTTCCTTGTATGCATGTACAAGTCAGTTCCCTGGTGACTATTCAAGAAAAAGAGATGGGGGAGGAGTCAATATGGTAACCTAGACAGATGCAGCTCACCATCACTCTGCAGCAAAGACCCAAAAATCTAAGCAAAATTAATACAAACATCAATCCAGGAAGCCTGAGCATCAAATAAAAGGATAAGGAACTACATCAAACATTGAATGGAAGAAGAAACTGATGGAAAAAAGAGAACAAGGGGAAATACAAAGTGGAAGTCTCCTACCAACCGATAGGGCACATCATTGCCATATTGAAACATAGCCAGGAATGCCCTCCAGACAAGGAGTATGGGAAGGCAATTTCATGGAGTTCCCACTAGGACACAGAGCACTCAGGAACCAAAGAAACACACTTTCTCACCCCTCAAACTTCTAGTGCATAGTAGCCAGAACCAGCCCACTCTGGCTGTCCCCATCACCAAGATCCACTACACAAACCATCTGCCAGATTCAGCCACATGGCTATTTTAATTGTTTTTTAATTCTTGACTTTCTCCCTCCCATCTGTCGTCCAAAAAGCCACCATTCATCTCACTGGCTCCTTTGTCTGCTGTACTACCACCTGCCAATTCCCACTGCATTGCCTTTTTTTTTCCTTCTCTTACTTTTCTGTCTCTTTTCTACCTCGCCCTGTATGCCACATGACCCTCTTTCTCACTGGACCCTGCTGCATTGCTATAGGTAAAGCACCACTAGGACTCGGGCCCTCCACTATACCGGTCTGCCTCACTGCCATCCTCCGGCCTCTACTGCTCCAGTTTCTTTTTTCCCTTTCTTTCTTTCTTTCTACCTTCTACCTAGCCCCATATGCCACCTCCTCATCTTCCAAGTGGTCTTTGGGTCTGCCCTGTCCCCATCCATTGGCTCCTTTTAAATACACTTTTTTTCTTTCTCTCTCTATATAAGCATAAAGTATGGGAATTTCAAAAGGCCAAACCAAACTTACAAGAAATGTATTTAAACATTTCCCTTTTCCCCTGGGAGCATGGTCCCTAGAACTGCTGCTGCACTTGTCTAGAAAACACTACTGAGGTCAACTCTTTGAACAAGAATGGACGGGACTTGGGGATACAGTATGACCACATGGTGTGTCTACTTTATGGTTCTATGCATTTATAAGGAGTTGTATTACTTGTCTCTTTCTAGATGAGAGAGAAGAGGTTGGAGAGGAAGGTACAGGAGCTTGTTAAGAGGATACTAGAATTATAGAATGAAAAAAAGGAGTGTGCTGTCACTAGGCAAGGAGAACAGAAACAGATAGGCAGGTATGCAAATTTGATTTGGACTGTATACTTTCACTTAATCACAAATATATATATGTATATATCCTTCAGTTAAAGAACCAACAACATCAGTTGTTGAGGAGATGGGACAGCATCAATGAGATAACAAATGAAGTAAAAAAAAAAACTCTCAATAATAAAGCAAATGTTAAAGACTTAAAAGACTATAGGGTCACTGTGAGGTAGAATAGACTCAGCAGCAGTGGGATTGGTTTTGGGCAACAGGTAAAAGACTTAAAACAGGGAAAAAAAGATGTCAATCTGGAAATGACAACATCAAAACCATCAAAGGGGGAATAAACAGTGTAGGCACAGAATTTTCAAATGGAAAGGAAATGAAAGTAATACCAAACTTATTAAGACAAGGGGAAATTTCAAGGTAACCATAAAAAAATTTAACAAACCTATTCATCAAAATAAAAAAGAAGAAAAACATAAACATTTGTAAGCTAAAAATCCATAGTAATAAAAGAAAGGAAAAGAAAATCTACAAACAAAGGAACTTAACACAGGAAAGTAAGAGGAACAAAGAAAGCACTGGTATAACAAAAAAAGCACAATATGACAGCAATAAAATCATCCTTATCAATAATCAGAACGAATGGCTTAAACATACCCATAAAGTGACAGAGTGCTAGAAAGAATTAAAAAAAAAAATAAACGACTCATCAATATACAGTCTACCAGAGATACCTTAGATCACAGACATAAATATACTACAATCAAAGGACAGAAAAATACACTCAAAGCAAACAGCAAAAGTGAGCAAGAGTGGCAATATTAATCTCAGACAAAATAAACTAGAAGGCAAAATCCAACATAAAAGACAGAGAAGGACACTATGTATTGTTTAAAGAGAAAATCTGTCAGTAAGACGAAACATTGAGAAATATCTATGTTCCAAATGACAGGGCTCCAAAATACATAAGACAAACTCTAACAGCACTGAAAAGAAAAATTGGCAGTTACACAATAACAGCAGGAATCTTGAACACACCACTTTCAGTAAAGGACAGAACATCTGGAAAGAAACTCAACAAAGACACAAAAGACCCAAAGGCCACAATCAACCAACTTAACCTCATAGACATATATAGAATACTCCACCTAACAGCAGTATACATTCTTTTCCAATACACATGGAACATACTCTAAAACAGACCATACTTTAGGCCACAAAGCAATGAAATCCAAAATGTCAAAATCAATACAAAGCATTCTTTCTGATTACCCAAGTAAAAGTAGACAGAAATCAAAGCAAGAAGAGCAAGAGAAAAAAAATCAAATACCTAGAAAGTGAATAACACCTTGCTTAAAAACACGGAAGAAATCAGAGAGAATTTAAAAAAAAAAAAATCCTAGAATTAAATAAGAAGGAAAACATCATATCAAAACCTGCAGAACACAGCAAAGGCAGTGCTCAGAGGTCAATGACAGCAACACACACATTCAAAAAGAAGAAAGAGACAAAAATCAAGATGTTAGCACTACAACTCAAACAAATAGAAACAAAACCACAAAAAAGAAGAAGAAAATCCACAGCCACCAGAAGAATGGAAATAATAAAAATTACAGCAGAACTGATTGGAATAGAGCACAGGAAAAACAACAGAAAGAATCAAAAAGATCAAAAGTAAATCAACGTAATCAACAAACCATTAACCAAACAGATAGACAAACATACAGACAGGATAGACAAAAACAGGAAAGGAAGCCAATAACCCAAATAAGAAATGAGATGGTGAACATTACAACACACTAAATGAAATGAAAGGAATGATACAGAATGCTAAGAAAAATTGTACTCTACCAAATCTGAGAAACTAAGAAAAAAATTTCAAGAAACCTACTACCTACCTCTGTGATCATCAAGGTTGTGTGTCAACTTGGCAAGCCATGAATCTCATTGGTTTGGTAGTAATGATGCAGTCTGGCAGTTGTATACTTATCTAATCACTTCTATGATGAAACCTAACATAATGTGATCACTTCCATGATGAGATCTGTTGTGAACAGCCAATCAGGTGAAAGGCTTTCCGTGGAGGTGTGACCTGCATCCAGTATAGACAACTGGGAAATATTCTACAGATTTTAGAGGTTAGACCCTTATTGGATATGTTGTAGCCAAATTCTTTTCAGTCTATAGGTTCTTTTTTTACTCTTTTGGTGAAGTCTTTTGATGAGCATAAGCTAAATTTTCAGGAGCTCCTAGTCCTATGGGGTCGCTGTGAGTCAGAATTGACTTGATGGCAGTGGGTTTTGGGGGAAGGTGGTTAGTACATCTAGTTTATTTTCTGGTGTTTATGCACTGTTTGTTATGATTTGTCCTCTATTTGTGTCATTTCTTAGCATCCCTAAATTGTACCTATCTTTTCTTTCATCACCGTTACTGTTTTAGATTTGACAACACCTTGAGGGACTGAGTTACTGGAGCTGAGTTCTGGGAACCATGGTCTCAGGGGACATCTAGGTCATTGCTGTAACACAGTTTATAAAGAACATGTTCTACATCCTACTTTGGTGAGTAGCATCTCGAATCTTAGTATTTTTAGTTTTCGGACGCATTTTGAGTTAGTTTTTGTGTATGATGTGAATGTAGGTCCTTTGTCAATGATCAGTTGACACAAGGTGGGTGATTTTATGTGTATTTTCTCAATTCTGTCCCATTGGTCTATGTCTCTGTCATTGTACTAGTGTCAGGCTGTTTTGACTATTGTGGCTGTGTAGCAGGTTTTGAGATCAGGTAGTGTGAAGGCCTCTATCCGGTTTCTCTTTCAATAATGCTTTGCTTATCTGCTCCTTATCCACGTATAAGGCTTGCTATGAGTTTAAATCAACTCTACAACAACAGGTGATTTGATTTTTCATCTTGTTAAAGAAGTTGTTGGTATTTAGCTCAAGATTACATTATATCTACAGATTGCTTTGGGTAGAACCGAGAGTCTCATAGTATTGAGTTTTCATATCAATGAACATGGTATGTTTTCCATTTACTTATGTAGATTTCTTTCGGTTTCTTTCAATAGTGCTTTGCAGTTCTCTTTGTATAGGTCTTTTATGTGCCAAGTTATACTGATTTTTAAGTATTTTATCTTTTTAGAGGCTATTATGAATGATATTGTTTTTCTTATTTGCTTTTTGAATGTATCTTTGTTGGTGCATAGGAATCCAACTCCTTTTTGTATGTTATTCTTGTATTCTGCTACTCGGCTGAATCTTTCTGTTAGCTTCAGTAGTTATCTTGTGGAATCTTTGGCATTCTCTTTGCACTGGATTATATCATCTACGGTGAATCCACAAACATCTCATGGCATAGATGAATTTGGAGACCATTATGCTGTGTGAAATATGTCTATCACAAAAGTACAAATATTGTATTATACCACTATTATAAAAACTCAAGAAAAGGTTTACACATAGAAAAAAAAATGATGTTTATGGGAGAGGAAAGGGTTGAGGAAGTGAAAGCACTAACTAGACAGCATACAAATGTGAACTTTGGTCTTCGGTGAAGTGAAAGACAACACACAATATAGGGGAAGTCAGCATAACCTGACCAAACTAAGGTCATAATAGCTTCCTAGATACATCCAAATACCTTGAGGGACTGAGTTACTGGAGCTGAGTTCTGGGAACCATGGTCTCAAGGGGCATCTAGGTCACTGCTGTAACATAACTTATAAAGACTATGTTCTACATCCTACTTTGGTGAGTAGCATCTGGGATCTTAAAAACTTACCAACAGCTGTCTAAGATGTGTCTGTTGGTCCCACCACATTCAGAGCAAAGGAGAATGAAGAAAATCAAAGACACAACCACAGCTTCCCTAGACCTGATCCCAGAAGAACAAAACTGTTCCCAGCTACCACCATCAAACACTTTGACAGGGATCATAATAGAACAGACAAAAAAACAGAACAAAATTGAAATTCACACACAAGAAAGACCATACTTATGGTCATTTTACTGTGTCAGAGAGACTGGAGTGACTCCCCAAAACTCCCCTGGAACATCCTGCTAACACAGAACTGAAGCCGCCTGACATCTACCTTTCCCTCAAAGTTTAGACTGGCAATAAAACAAATAAGACCAAATGAGCAGCTGCTACCCAAAAGCAAAGATGAGAAGGCAGGACAGGATAGAAAAACTAGACAAATAGACAGGGTACACCTAGGATGAAAAGGGCGAGAGTGCTGACACACGGTGAGGATGACAAGCAATATCGCAAAACAATTTGTGTACAAATTATTGAATGAAAAAGTAATATATGCTGTATACTATCACCTAAAGCACAATAAAATGTAAATAAAAGTTTATCCTAAGGCACCTCCCCCCCCAAAAATTCTGTACCCTAGGAATCCCCATCTCAATTCCAGTCTGTTGGTTTTAGAGCCAGTGAATCAGAATCAGCTAGATGACACACAACAAACTTTCTATGCCAAATGGACATGGTAACGTCTTCAGCACTGTTAAGTGTTTACTAAGCATGGTGGGGCAGTACTGAAGTAACCAGCCGTTGATGAATCGATACGGTTGGTTCACTCATTCAGGATACTGAGTGAACCCTTCATATATGTCAGGCACTGTTCTAAGGATTTGGAATAGACAAAAGTCTACACTTTCGTAGACCTTATATTCTGATCAAGGGAATAAATATTACATAGCAATAAATAAAGTACACACTGTGTTAGTGCTAAGTGCCAAAAAAAGATTTTAAAAAAGCAGAGTAAGTCAGAGAGAGAGAGAAAGAGTCTGTCGTGGATTGAATTGTGCTCCCGCTTCCCAAAATTGTGTGTCCCCATTTGGCTAGGCCATGATTCCTGGTATTTTGTGATGGTTCTGTATGCTGTGAATCCTGACTCTGTGATGTCTTGTTGGTGGAACAGGACTCAATGCGTAAGACTGTCTTGCGCCTAGAGGCAATTTCTTAATATACAAAAGAAAAAGCTAGCAGAGGGTTTGGGAAACCTCATGCCATCAGGAAAGAAGCAGCACTGGGAGTAGAGTGTATCCTTTAAAAAGAACCCAGGTCCCTGTGCCTCAAAAGCTCCTAGTCCAGGGGAAGATTGATGACAAGGACCTTCCTGCACAACTAAAAGAGAAAGACTTCCCCTGGAGCTAATGCCTTGAATGTGGACTTTTAGCCTACTGGACTGTGACAGAATAAGTTGTATTTCTTTCTTTCATTTTTTGAAGCCATTCACTTGTGGTATTTCTGTTATAGCAGCACTAGATGACTAACACAGGATCCTATCCTGAGGGTGTATTGCAATTTTAGATGGAATAGCCAAGGAAGCCCTCAGTGTAAGGGATTTAAAAATAAAAATTAAAAAAGACTGAGGTAACTTCTAAGATCTGAAATGACCAGTTTGAGGATTGGATATGATTCTTTGCTGGTTTTGTTCCCACGTTAATGGCAGTCATCTTCCATACTCTCTAAAAGAGAAACATTCAGCAATGATGACCTAACTATACAGTCACCCCTCCGTGAAATCCTGCCACGTAATCACCACACTGTAATCAATCTGAGAAAGAGATACCTTTTTAAGCCAATTGCTTTACAGAGCTTGGCACAGGAAAACCTACCTTAGAAGTTCTGCCTTAAAATGATTTGCTACCAACTAATTAATGTCACTGAATGACCTGAATTTGTAAATACCAATCAAGTAAAGTGTTTCATATCCCCTGATCCCCTCCCACAGACCAGCACTGCTGAGTTGCCACTTGGATTACTGGGTTCCACCATATGGAGTTCAGAGTGTTCTCAGCTTTAACTGCCTCTTTTCTTTCAATGAATCTCTCAATTTTACATTACCCTAGAGTACAGATGGTTACTCTAGGGCATACCTGAGTAAGCACGTGAAGAAGAAGAGCATGTGCACCAGGTATCTGTGATAAATGCTTTCCAAACAAAGGGTACTAGAAGGACAAAGCTTAGGGGCAAGAGAATATTCAGCATGTTGGGAGAATACCAAGGTGAGAAGATAGCTAGAACAGAATAAGTAAGTGGGAGAGTCACAGAGGCTGTTGGGAGAACACCAAGGTGAGCAGGTGACTAGAGCAGAGTAAGTGGGAGAGTCATTGAGGCTGACATCAGAAAGGCAGCTGGTCACTGGACATACGGGGCTATCCTGGATTGAACTGTGTCCCCCCAAAAATGTGTGTAGCCATGTGGCTGGGCCATGATTTCCAATATTTTATTATAGTCCTCCATTTTTTTATTTTCATATGCTGTATGTTAGAGAGAATTAGGGTGGGACTACAAATCCCTTCATAAGATCACCTCCCTGCCCCACTGTAAAGGGAGTTTCCCTGGAATATGGCTTTCTGCACCCTTTATCCTTTCATCCTACAAGAGATAAAATGAAAGGGAAACAAGCAGAGAATTGGGAACCTCTTACCATCAAGAAAGCGGCACCAGGAGAAGAGCACATCCTTCAGACTTGAGTTTCCTGCACCAAGATGCTCTTTGAACAAAGACTTTCCTCCAGAGCCAACAAGGGGAGAGCCTTCCCCTAGAGCAGACATCTTGAATTTGGACTTAAAGCCTACTAGACTGTGTAAGAATAAACTTCCCTTTATTAAAGCCACCCACTTCTGCTATTTCCCTTAGACCAGCAATAGCTGACTAAAACAGCAGCCTTACAGCTATTCCAAGGACTTTATTTTTATGCTGAGGAGGAAGCCCTTGGAGAGTTTTGAGTGAAGGAGTCGTGTCACCTTATTTAGCTGTGAACAGAATTGCTCGAGCTGTTCAGTTAATAAAGACCAAAGGGGTTCAAAGAAGAAAGCAGGAAGATCAATGATACCCCCACTAAATGCCACCAGATGGTTTGAACAGAGAGTTCTTGTCCTCAGCCTCTGGACCTTTGTTAGAGGAGAGTAAAGAGTAGGCGAACAAGAAGTCCTATTCAGGGCTTGTTAGAGGAGAGGAAAGAGTAAATGAAATTAAAGCAAGTCTATCTTGTTTCTTGGAAACAAGTTATGAAAAAGTTTTAGAAATAAGTAGAAAGAGAAAAGAATAAGATTTATGTCCCCTTCACTTTTCACTGCAGTACAAATGGCCAATGTGCTCTATTACTAACTGGAAGGTTCAGGTTCAACTTCACCCAGAATCCTTAGACTAAAAGCCTGGTGATCTACTTCTGAAACACCAGCTACTGCAAGTTCTGTGGTGCACACCGTCTACACTACATGGAATCACCATAAATCATAATTGACTCAACTGCCACTGGTTACGCTTCCCAGCAACATCAAGGACACTAACCAAACCTGGTGCCCCTTTTGTCTTTAGATGGGACTGACACTTGAGGTGAAGGAATAAATGAGTGAATCTCCTAGTTGTCTATGGATCTGTAAGTTAAAAGGGAAAGAAATGTTTTGTTAAGGGCCAAAGAGAGACAGGAATGATGAGTAATGAAAAGGGGGAGATATTTCCAGCTGTGTACAAAAGGGAATGGAAGTATTGCAACTCAATCCCTCTAGGAAATCTGGCCTTTCTTAGAAACATTAATCCATTAGCTACAATGAAGAAGAAAGAGAACATTGCCAAAAAGGTATTCAACCTTAACATCACTGCTGCGAAGAGCTCTCCTTGCTTGGCTAGCATCTTGAAGATTGGGAAATCAAAGCACAGGGTTAGGGTTAGCTCTGTCATCACAACTGTACACAAAATGAAAAAGGACACATGTGAGCACAAGCGGTTAGTAATGACCAAAGCAGGAAGATTGGTTTGTTGCTGCTGGTGCCTGAAGCAGGGTGTCTGCACCAACAGCAGCCCAAAAGTCTGGACTAATTGGATTATTGGGGTTGGCCAGAAATACATAAGGTAGCTGTGAGTGTTTCTGGCATTAGACTATGAAGAAAATGCAGAAAACATTCATCTTGCCTTATCATTACACACATAATAATCAAATTTTTGAATGCAGGAATGCTGAAATTACGGGAAGGAGAATTTATCTTTTCCTAGATTCTTTCCAGGTTCAGGATGGTAGCAGTCGTTTCAGGTGCCCTCCAAGGGCTGAGTCTTGCAAAGCTTATTCCCGTTATGAAAGATCCCCACTGGCAGTGGGACTGTCATTTTGTACTGTGAACATTACACATTGTTAGGAATTGTTTGGGTATTTTTCAGGTGGAGGGAGAAAGTACTTTGACACACTGAAAAGCTCTATAAGTTGCTATGAGACATCAAGATTGGAGGATAACTTATTAGCAACCTGCGTTACACAGACAACACCACCTTACTTGCTGGAAGTGAAGAAGATTTCAGACACCTACTGATGAAAATGAAGGACCACAGCCTTCAGTATGGATTGCACCTCAACATCAGGAAAACTAAAATCCTTACAACTGGACCAGTAAGCAACATTGTCATAAATGAAGAAAAGATTGAGGTTGTCAAGGATTTCATTTTACTTGGATCCACAACTAACACCCTTGGAAGTAACAGTCAAGAAATCAAAAGATGCATTGCATTAGGAAAATTTGCTGCAAAGGACCTCTTCAAAGTATTCAAAAGTAAGGATGTCACCTTCAAGCCTAAAATGAGCATGACCCAAGCCATGGTACTTTCAATCACATCATATGCATGTGAAAGCTGGACCATGAACAAAGAAGATGGAAGAAGACTTGATGCCTTTGAATTGCGGTGTTGGAGAAGAACGTTGAATGTACCATGGACTAACAAAAGAACAAACTGATCTATTCTGGAAGAAGTACAATCCTTGGAAGCAAAGAGGGCAAGACTGTGTCTTACATACTTTGGACATGTTGTCTAGAAAGATCAGTCCCTGGTAAAGGACATCATCCTTGGCAGAGTGAAGGGTCAGAAAAAAAGAAGACCCTCAATGAGCTGGATTGACACAGTGGCTGCAACAATGGGTTTAAGCATAAAAACAATTGTAGACATGGTGCAAGACCGGGCAGTGTTTCATTCTGTTGTTGACAGGGTCATTATGAGTCAGAACCAACTCAACGGCACCTAACAACAACAGCAATGAGATTTTAAATACATCCAGTAATTCAAATCCAGAGTCATTAATACCAATTTTTAAAGTTCATGGATTATTGTAATTGCCACAAATTTATTTCTTCAGAAGAAAGCATTGTTCCATGCAAAGGAAGATGACTGCTATACATTGAGGCACTTTGCCTCAGTGCATTACCTTCTACCTATTTTTCTTTCCAAGTATTTCTTGGTGTATATGAAGGTAGGGAGTGACACATGCACACTAATGCAGCAAGGACTGAGAGTTTCTATCCTTTCCTGGTCCCTAAAAAATCTCTTGCTTTCTTTGCAAGAGACTCAGGTTTAATTCCGCCGATGGTCTGGGCCAAAATCAACTCAACAGCAAGAGGTCTGGTGTGTGGTTTTGTTTTGTTTTCTTTAGTGAGCTCTTTCAAAATCTTGATTCTCGATCCATGTCTTATTTCATTACATCAGAACTTAAGCAGTAGTGTTTTTAAAACCCCTCAGATAATTTCAGTGTGTGGCCAACATTGAAAGCCTCTGGTGTAGATGAGCAAGAAGCTCTGTTCTTTTTATGCCGTTGAGACAGTTCTCCAATATCTCATTCTTGAGAATCAAAGATATTTCTCCGGCGTCAAAGGCTTAGTGGTTGTCCTGTATGAGACATGGTAGACAAGAAATGAGTGTGTTGATATGTATGCATGGAGGAGGGGAACCAGTGCATAACAGTGTGTTTGCATTTAGCCTCGGCACACGAAATTATAACACTCAATTTACCTTCTGAGTCCTCTATCAGCTCTGAGATTCGTCTGCTCACATTGACTTGTTTATCAGATATTTTACTGAAATCCACTGTATACCACACAGTGTCCACTTGTTCTGACCAAATGACTGCCTCTTGGTCTATGTACTGGTTCTACGTGCACACAATTCAGTGTTCTGGAATTCTCATTCTTTACAGTGTTACCATAATTTGTTATGATCCACACAGCTGAATGCCTTTGCACAGTCTATAAAACACAAGTAAACGTCTATCTGGTAATCTCTGCTTTTAACCAAGGTCCATCTGACATCAGCAATGATATCCTTCATTCCACATTCTCTTCTGAATCTGGCTTGAGTTTCTGGTAGCCAAGGATTTCATGTTACTTGGATCTACAATCAAGGCCATGAAAGCAGCAGTCAAGAAATCAGATGACACATTACATCGGGAAAATCAGCTGCAAAAGACCTCTTTAAAGTGTAAAAAGTAAAGATGTCACCTGGAGGTCTAAGGTGACCCTGAGACAAGTCATTGTATTTTCAACCATCTCAAACACATGTGAAAACTGGACAATGAACAAGGAAAACCAAAGAAAAATTGATGCCTTTGAATTACAGTGTAAGCAAAGAATATTGAATACAACTACTAGAAAAATGAACAAATCTGTCTTGGAAGAAGTACTGCCAGAATGTTCTTTAGAAGTGAGACTAGAAATACTTTATCTTACATTAATTTGGATGTGTTATCAGCACAAACTAATCCCTGAAGAAGGACATCAAGCTTGGTAAAGTCAGTGAGAAAAACAAAGACCCTGAAGGAGGTAGACTGACACAGTGGCTGCAACAACAGACTCAGACATAGAAACTGCTGTGAGTGTGATGCAGAACAAGGCAGTCTTTCATGCTGTTTTACGTAGGGTTGCTGTGAGTTGCAACCAGCTCGTGGTACCTAGCAACAACAGCACCGTATACTAATATGTATTCTGATATGGTTGTATTCTTACTATGGTTGATGGGATGAGCTACAGTTCAAGAAATATAAGGTCAAATTTTCCATCCCATGTCACCTTTTGTTGACTGTTCTGGGGGTACAGAGTACACACACACTCCTAAATAGTTTGGGTAGCATAGTATAGTCATTGGTATTGCCAGATCAAGGACAAATCCATTTTATTCCTGGAGACATAACTCAGAATGAGTACCTTTCTGGTAGTCAATAGCCTTATTGGTGTACAGAAACTACGATATCTGAACAGTGATTCTGCTACCAAGTTCAAGTGATGAAACAGTGCAGAGCTCTGACTTTTGTAGTGTTAGAGCACCCTGAACAAGCATTCTGTCAACCAGAACAGAATTGCCCTTCACAAACTCTTCTTATCTTTGATGCTTTCTCTTCTCTCCTCACCGCATGTGCCTGTAAGCAGTACAAAATTTTAAGAAAGTATTTCAAATAAAAGTCAAAATTTTAAGAAAGTATTTCAAATAAAAGTGGTTACCTATGTTTAAAATCTCCGTGCCACTAATGGTAATGTTAGGCCAACAAGTTGAGAACATCAGAATGGCCAAACATGCCTTTGGCCAAGTAAACCCAAGAAAGCTAGGAAATTGTTGTTGTTGCTATTGTTGCTGTTAGCTGCCTTCCAGTTAGATGCCAACTCATGGTGGCCCCATATGTGACAAAACCAAACATTGCTCAGTCCTGTGCCATTCCCGTGATCACAGCAGTCTAATCTGCAACACATCATGAGGAAACTAGAGAGAAATCTAATACCAGATCTGATTAATATCCTGGGAATTTCTGTAGGGCTGGGCTTCCCTCTTGCCTTCTCAATAGAGAGGACGGTGCCCAGGCATTGGGATGGTACACAGATATAAATGCGCAGGCTCACAGGACAGAGGGTTCACAAGTGAGCAGTGGAATAAGAAAGCAAGGACTCACCCAGGACTAAACCCAGTCGGGAAACCAACTCTTCAGACAGAATAGACAGAACTATAAAATGCACAAGGATTGCCAATTAAGTTTCTGAACTCATTCTAGAAAAAGTGCTACATAACTCATTACTGAGTATCACTACAGTCAACTTTGAAGTATTCCCCTTGAGAAGCTGTGCACCAACACCAGAACCTGGTCCACCCTTCAAAGCAATTTTGGAACTCTTTTTCTGTAATGGACATCAGAGTAGTCATCGTATTACCCTTGATGCCTTGAATGTCATCAAAATGTCTTCCTTTCAATATTTCCTGTATCTTTGTGTAAAGAAAAGTCATCGGGGGCCACATCAAATGAGTAGGGAGGGTCTTCCAATATAGTTTTTTGTTTATTGACTAAAACCTCCCTCACAGGCAACTGTACAATTAAATTCCCAAACTTGCCTCCGTGTGCAATGGCCATTCTAGAAAAGGAGTTCGAACATTGCTTTAAAGGGTGGACTAGGCCCTGGCATCAGTGTATAGCTTCCCAAGGGGAATACCTTGAAGGCCACGGTAATGAAATAAATAATACTTACAAAGAGTGTGTGTCTTAATTCAAGTAGATACATGAGATGAATTGGGCAGCTTTTGTCATGAGGGTGATGAGATGGCAGAAATGGATAGCAGCTGGTTAAATGAGCACAGCAAATCCAGGGTGGAAAAGGGAAGGGAGCTGTCACATTACAGGGATCACAATTAGGGTCACGTAACCATACGTGTGCAAATTTTTGAATGAGGAATTTACTTGGGCTGTGAAATTTCACCTAAAGCACAATAAAAGAAAGAAAAAGAGTAAGAAGTCCCACCCCCACTATTCCAGCATTCCTGGTATACAGGGCAGAGCTGAATCAGCTTTTGCAGCTAGCTGAAACACTCTGGGGAATCATAGCCTACGAGAGGCGGAAATACACACCCTGCCGGTCTTCCTCATCCACAGAATGCCTTACTGGAAGAGACAGAGCTCTAAGAGATTCATTTCCTTTTTTCTCTTCCACTAAGGCCTGTATGGTTTCATAGTGGCATTTTAAGCTAGCTGTTAATGTGGGTAATGTAGTTTGGGAAAAAGCAAAAAGGCCCCATTATAAGAATCAATATATTGTGTGAAGGGAGAACAAAAGCCTCTATTAAATATGAAGCAGGGCTTCAGTTCCAACCTGAATGAGGCCAAACAAGGAAACTGAAACTGCTGGAGGAGATTGATCTAAGCGGGAGAGAAGGGACTTTTTTTCTCCGAGGGTGTACCTCACCAGCCCCATTCCTGCCAAACGAAACACTGTCACTTTACCAGGCAGACCAAATAGTTGAAGGGACTCAGGCCCAGTCAACAACTGCGGAACACAAGTGCAGAACACAACTGTTGAGTTGATTAATGAAGAAATGATTAATGAAGAAGGCACCCTGAGGAGGCACCCTGCCCTCCCTTTTCAATCTTTAATCTACCCACTGGAAAATTCACTGCCGGCAAGTCAGATTCCAACTCATAGCGACCCTGTAGGCAGAGTAGAACTGTCCCACAGAGTTTCCAAGGAGTACCTGGCAGATTTTCACTGCCACCGTTCTGGTTAGCAGCTAGGATGCTTAACCACTACCCCACCAGAATTTCCTTCTTTCACCTAGTACTTCTTAAAGTGTGGTTCCCTTGACCAACAGCATCAGCATCACCTGGGAACTGGTTCATCGGGAAAGACTCCCTCTCCAAAACCATAGCAGATCTGCTGAGTCAGACACTGTGAGTGGAGCCCAACAATTTGTGTATTAACAGGCACCTATTTTAAAAGTTTGAGAGTCACTGATTTTGTCCTAGGTTTCAACAAGGAAATCTACCACTAAGAGCATCCTTAACGCTATAAAGGTGAAAAGTTGAATCTAACATTCCACCCTTAAGACATCTTTTGGAATCATGTCTTTCAACTAGTGGCACTAACAGGTTCCGTTGAAAATTTAATTCTTCTCTCCCACTAAAAAGTCTATGAAGCACGTCTGTACTTTGAAACACGTGGAGTGGCCATGTGTTGGAACTGACTAGATAGCAAGAGTTTGTTGGTAGTTTGAACCAGCCCAGAGGCACCTGGAGATTAAGGCTTAATGATCTGTTCTGGAAGGTCACAGGTTTAAAAATTTCATGGATCAGAATCAACTTAGCAGTAATTGGTACAGTTCTTTGTTTTGTTTTGTTTTACTTATTTATTTGGGAGGGGGCAGATAGTTAAAAAGCCAAAGACTGATTTAATGTTGCTACAGAATGGGTTTTGGCTACAGGGAGTAGAGAGACATGTAAGGATTGAAGTCGTATCATTAGGGAACCAATGGGACTTGGCCTGCGGGGACCGAGCCACATTCTGACCCTCATTCTCCAAACAATCCCTCATACTCAGCCAGGTCTGTACCTTCTGAAAATCAGAAAACGTTGGGAATTTAAAGCTGTTTCCAAGACCTCATCCCCGCCCACACCATCCCCAAGAGCACAGCAGCTAATTGCCTCTTATTGATTAAGCACAAATACAATTTCCTGCTTGACCTGAATCCAGAAGTTTCTGGACCTGGCTTGGTGGATCCTGAACAAGTGCATCAGCACACCTATACTTCATGTGTCTCACCTGTAAATTCACGTCTCCCATGCCACGATACTGTGAGATCAAGAGGACTTCCACAGAAACCAGTGCCAAACTTCCATACTTAACTAGAGACTTCAAATATTGATAAAGCTTGACCCTCACTGCCCAGGCCCTGGCCAAAAACACATTAAGTATTCAGGAAAATGCATGAAGCTAATTGCTAAACAGTACTCCAGAGCCAGACTCCTCTGAAGGGGCCAGTAGTGGAGCATGGGAATAATTTTGCAGCACAAACGCAGTTTTCTCCAGTTGAAGAGTGAGTATATGTTGTTTGGTATGCTTACAAATAGGTTGACCGTACCTCCTGCTTTCCCGTTTCCTACTTCCTTGTAACTGCTTGAATTCCTGGGATAGCCAGCACTGACCTCTTCACTCCAGATATTGTGATACATTCTCAGGACTTTTTTCTTCTATGACTCACACTTACTCAACCTATTCCACCCAAGTGAAGCTCTGTTCTCCCCAGGCCTCCCTTGACTAGTTTGAATGATGCTCCTCCTTGGATTTCTAATCACCTAACTACATCTCCTGTAAGTTTCACTTCTTAGTCATCTCCATCATGTCCTAGACCCTCTGTTTGGGGGAGCCCATGTCCAGAGACACCTCACCAGCCCCAACCTCTTACCTCAGCTCCCATCCAAACACTTTAAGCTCCTTATGCCAAGCCAACTTGTAATTAAATAGTCTTTTGTGGCTGCCTGGCATCCTACCCACTTTCCTGTTTGGGGGGTTGTCATGGATTGTACTGTGTCCCCACCAAAAAATATATGCATTGATTTGACTTGGCTATGAGTCCCAGTAAGATGCCACTCCTCCCATGTGTTGGGAATCCTGCCTCTGTGATGTTGACGAGGGAGAACGGGCAGCAGTTGTGCTGGGGAGGCAGGACTCAAGCTACCAGCTGTGGGAGAGAAGGGAGAGAAGAGAGCAGAGTACACTGGGAACCGCGTACCACCCAGAAGGTGGCACCAAGAGCAGGGCACATCCTGTGGATCTCAGGTTCCTATGCCAAGATACTCACTGGATTTGGACTCAGCCTACCACACTATGATGATTTCTCTTACTGAATGGACTTAATAACTTGTGCACCGATTTGTGGCTTACCAGACTGACAACAAAATGTCTCTTCACAAAGCCTTCCACTCGTGGTATTTTCTGTAAGAGCAGTACCAGGTGACTAAAACAAGGAGACTTCCAAGATCTGATCAGTTCTGATAGGAGACAGAAGCTGTGCTCTATTTTGAAAACTGAAAAAACTGTGTACTCACTCTCCCAAGTATTCTTACAGGCAGTTATGGCTATGAAGCCTGTGCCACTCAGGTATACCTGCTGCTTGACTCAAGAGCTGAAGACATCAGGAAGTGTGCCCTGGGAAGTCTGATTGCAGCAGGGGTTGGTGCTGGGTGAAGTTGAGTCCAGGGCCGATGCAATGTCCAGGATGCAGACATGGAGCTGGGGGGGTGATCCCATGATTTGGGGTGTCATTTCAGGGTTCCAGTCTATACACCTGGTTCCCAAGATTTCCCAGAGATATTCTGAACTACCCATCTCCCTCTAAAAAGTTCCTTTGCTGCTTATGTAAGAGTTGGTTTTGATTGCTTCCAGCTAAGGATCCTGACTGATATAGTTTGTTATCCATCATCTTAAATTCAACTTGTCTAAAATGGAATTTTGGGTTTTTTTTTCCCTACAATCTGTTATTTACAGGAACTTTCGTTTTGCTCCCAATGACATCATTCTGCCAGTCACCTAGATTGTAATTTCAGTTATCTTAAGCTTTTCTCCAAACATCGATTCCCCCAAATCATATTGTATGGATTTGATTTTTCTGTGATAATGCCTTTCTTATCCATTTCTTCTTTTTTGTGTTTCTTATCCAACCCAATGTTTCTGCTTTAATTTAACTTCGTCTAATGTTACACTAATGTGTTAATCAGCACACTGCTTTCCACTTGTGCATGACATCACTTTCTTTGTTAACCTCTGCTCAGAAACACAATTCCCTAATCCACCGATAAGTTCCAGGCATTTCAGTGTAACCCAGAAGCCAAGTGATAACTTTATCCTTCGGTTTTCCCTTTGCCACAAGCTATCTCTATTTTTGCCCTTTATCATCTTTGATAAAGAGTTTAGCCCTTCTTTGGATTTCTTCAAATAAACCTGAACTTTCACAGCGTTAGTGATCCATTCACCTTTGAAGTTTGCGTAAACCAAAACCAAACTAAACCTACTGCCATTGAGTTGATTCTACACAGGGCTTCCAGAAAGAAGCTGGTAGATTCAAAGTGGCAACTTTTTGGTTAGCAGCCCAGCTCTTAACCACTGAGCCACCAAGGCTCTGAAAGATACATAAGAGATGAGAAATGAGTCTTAATGAGGTTGTGTGGCACACTCTAAGCAACCACATTGGAAGTATAGATAAGATGCTTCCGTCCTCCTAAATCCTACACAGCCACAGTGCTCCTTAGAAGTAGGGATGGCAAGAGTATCTTACATACTTTGGACACGTTATCAGGAGGGATCAGTCCCTGGGGAAAGGCATCATGCTTGGTAAAGTAGAGGGTCAGTGAGAAAAAAGCAAACCTTGAATAAAATGGGTTGACATAGTGGCTGCTACAAGGGTCTCAAGCATAACAAAAATTTTCAGAGTGGCACAGGACTGGGTCGTGTTTCATACTATCATACATAGGGTCACTGCAACCATCTTTTAAACAGCATATAGTTATAACATCTTTTAAGATGTTATATAAACAGCATATAGTTCTAACTGGATTTGGTGGAATTTTCTTAATCTAACCTGGGAATATCTGATTGTAGTAGACAAATTTTACGTTTTTCACATTTTTTTTTAAATTATTGCTTAGTTTTTACTTCTCTTACCTAATTACGTGTTTTATACTTAGATTTTTTCAATTATTTTTCTCTTCTGTTTCCTTTTCTTGCAATAATTACATTTTTAAATTTTCTTCTTTCTCCCTCTACTGCACTGAAAGTTACGCATTCATTGTTATCATTTTAGTGATTTTTAAATATTTAAGTGCTTAATAGTTTAAAAAAAAGAAAAAGTTAGTGTTTCTGTTTCCCTCTCAAGTCATACAAAGACCTCAGACGATTTTAACTTTCATTACGATTATTCACTTCCATTTTACCTGTAATTATTTCTTTTAGGCCCACCTTATTTTAATTACCCCCAAGCAACCAATATGTTGTTGTTATTGTTTTTATTGTTGTGGCGATGGTAATGGTTTTTATTTAACCCCACATTTTCCAGCTTGCTTACACATCATTGCTCTTACATACCACTAATTATTTAGGCATTCAATTTTTTTTTTCTGAATTAGTCCATTTTGTGTAAATATATGGGTTGTAAATCTTTTCATCCTATTCATTATTTTATCCACACACTTTAGCAGTTGTTTCTCTGGGTATAGAATTCTACATTAACCATTCTTTTCTTTTGGCTTCTTGAACTTATTATTCCATTGGCTTCAAGCTTTCATTGTTCCTCGAGAAAAGTTTGTTAACAGTCTGCTATTGTTCTTTTGTAAATAAACTTTTTATGATTGCTTTAAGATTTCTGTTTAATTTTACTTCTATGCAATTTAATCACAATATTTCTAGGAATTCATTTATCTTTTTATTTTAAACGCATGCAATTAGATTTTTTTCAGTGAGAGCTTATTATTCTATAATTCTGATTAATTCTCTACCCTTATCAAAATGTATGTACCAGTCTATGTATTTTCTTCTTCTAGAATTCTTATTAAGCACACTGTACTTTTTTATTTTCTTCTCCACATTTATTTACTTTGCCACTATTGCTTTGAGTTTTATTTTAGATAATTTTAACAATATCATGCGTTTCATTAATTCTCTTCTTTTTTATACTGTTTTTCAACTGTTATTTAAATTATACAGACTTTTATTTTTAAATGACTGTATCTTTCAACGAATATCCTTTCAAATATGCCAGTTTTTTCTTCATATCTTTTATTAATTTTACATACTTAATTTTTATTCCCTTTCAGTGTTTTATTATCTTAAGTTCTTGGGGGTCTTAAACTTACTGTCTGTGTCTGCTGATGCATGAACATGAACTCTTTCCCAGAAGTATTTATGTAGGCTCATTTTAACTCAGGCTTGTTCTTTTTTTCTGTGAGAACATCTTGTGGTCTGAATTGTGGATGTAACCCCTTTAGATTGTTTGTGCATTTGCTGTTGTTACAATTCAAGGGAGTATCAGTATCTCAAGGTAAGTTTCATGTTAATATTTCTTGGTTTGGCTTGATGCTGTGACCACAGAGGTAGTAAAACTGGAATCCAAAACTCATGTGATGTTCAAGTCTAGGTTTTATAAAACCTCAAGTAAGTCCTGTCTTGCCCATTTAGAACCCAGTAGATACAAAATTTTTTTTTCTGAATGATTCACCCTTTAACTAAGTGTGCAGTCTTTCAAATTTTCTAGTGTTCTGTTGGGTCTTCCCAATTCCAAATTTCTGTCACACACAGAGACAAGGCTTAATCTTCTGTTTTCATGTGGATTATAACAACTAAGTTCTTAAGTTAACAAAACCTATATGCATTCCCCTACTTTATCTAGGACATCATAATGCCTGTTCATGCCCATTTGACTCTGAGTGTTCTTTATTGTTCTCCTTTCGAGATATTAACTATATATTTGAAATGTTTTTGTTATTTTTTTAACCCACTTTTCCCAGGTTCTTGTAGCAGAAATAGTTCAGGTTAGCTTCAGTTTATCGTATTGTCAGAATGGAAGTCCCTTGTACCTGTCTTTTTAATTTTAACCATCTCTAAAAGCAATGTCATTTGTTTTAGTCATCTGGTACAGCTCTAATAGAAATACTATGAAGTAGAGGACTTTAGTGAAGAAAAGTTTACTCTTATACAGTCTGAGTTGGCTACAAGTCCGAATTCAGGATATCTACTCCAGGGAAAGGCTTTCCCTCTTTGTCAGCTCTGGAGTAAAGTCTTTGTGTTGCATCTGTCTTTGGGATATTTGGCACAGAAACCTTTGAGCATCTTTGCACAGACACCTCAGATATGAAAGATGTCCTCTACTCCTGGTGCTACCTTCTTGATGGCACAAGGCTCCCAACTTTCTGCTTGCTTCCCTTTCCTTTTATCTCTTGTAGGATGAAACGATAAAAGGTGGTGCGAGTCACACTTCAGGGAAACTCTCTTCACATTGGAGCTGGGAGGTAACTTTAAAAAAAAAAAAAAACATTGCTATTGAGTCAATTTTGACTTATATCAGCCCTGTGGGGCAGAATAGAACTAACTACTCCATAGAGTTTCCAAGCAATGCCTGGCAGTGACCTTAGAAATGGTATTACCCTCTGTCTAACATAATCCACTCTATTAACCGCAGGCAGAAATTAGGATTTATAGTGCAGGAATGTTACAAGATGGAGGACAATCACAAAATATTGGGAATTACAGACCAAGTAAATGGCTATGTTTTGGGGGGACACTGTTCAATCCACGACATCATAGAAATATTGAGACAACCCAAGAAGAAAGCTGTGCCAACAAGCTTGTTACCCATTGTTCTGTATCATTCCTTACTTGTTTCTAGTAAAATCAAACAGACTTCTGTTGGGAAGCAACAGGTACATTCCGTGTTGATAGTAAATTAATAGAGGACCTCTAGGGTCACTGTAAGTAGTTACTGTTTGTGACAAACTTTAAGCTCCTAAAGAGGAAGTAAAAGGAATAAAAGTGTCTGAGAAAAGCAATTTTTCCACTACCAGATGCTAATTATGACAGAGCAAACTGCTGTGAGTCTATTGTAATAGTTTTAGTAAACTGAAAAAAAATACAAATGAGAAAGAGTGACATGTCCCCATAAAGGGGAGGTATTACAGATGACTCCTAGTGATTTGGACAGATGAACCCTTGAATTTAAATGTTGGGGAAGTGGGGCTTAGATGGTGGAGTAGCCATGTGCATCCTGTGAGCCCTCAAACAACAAAGAACTAGAAAAACAACTGAATGGATTATACAGGAGGTTCTACGACTCCTGAGCATCAGGGACAAAACTAACAGAGCCGACTGGCAATACAGAGGGGAGAACAGGTCCAGAAGCAACTAGTTTGGCCAAAATTAAATCAATACCCCCACAGAGGAACCGTTTCTGCCAGCCAAAAGGAATGGCAGCAAGGTGGCAAATAGAGCAGTGGCAAGGAAAGCTGGGCAAGACAAACTTTGGAAGGTCACACCTACAGAACCAGAGAGGGATTTTACTTAAACATCATAAACTAAGTGCTTGTAAATGCCTGTGAGTTTAAATCTTTCCTATGGTGTCTTAGGCTGGGTTTTCTAGGAAAGCAAAACCAGTAACACGTGTAGTTACAAGGAAAGATTTATAATATATATATATATATAGACAGATAGATAGATACAAATATAGGAAACAGCTCACGTAATCACAGAAGCTGAATGTCCCAAGCTCTGGCACAAGCCTCACGTGTCCACGGAAGCTGAGGAACCCAAGGTCAGCAAGTCAGAGAACAGAGTTGCAGATCACCGGTTGTGTAGGTCAGTGGATCCCAAGCTGGTGGCGAGACGAAGTGACAGAGGCTGGCGAACCCAGGATAGGCAGGTCAGGGAGCAGGACTGGGCAGAGGCTGGCGAGCGCAGGATTGGCAGGTCAGGGAGCAGGACTCTCACGTGCCAACTGTAAGGACTGATGAGCCCAACAGCTGCTAGCTCAAGTCCCGGAACCAGACGCTGGAACAAGAGAGCAGGAGCTCCTGGCCACGTGAGCGATCAGCAGCCGTAGTCCAGGGTCACGAGATGAGAGCCAAGGGGCAGGGAGCCACCACAAACCCCACCCTGCCACTTAATACAGCAGCCAAATAGGTAGTAGCCAAGTTGACCTAATCCTGACCACCACATATGGGCTAATCTTTTTTCTGTTTCCACAGCATTTCCCTTCTCTTCTCTGCTCTGCACCAAGTGCTAAATTCTGACACTATACCTGGGCAAGAAGTGGGGCAGCTTATGAGTGGCTGCACTGAGCCAGAAGGTCCCACTACCTTCCTAAGTGTGCTCACATCTGCAGCCACCTGGTGACAGGAAGTTGGTATTTCTAAGACTCCAAAAATCAAACTAACTCAAATGACCAGACTATTCAGATACTCAAGAACTAAATTATATATTTGAACTGCTCAAAAAGTGCACAGTTCAAATCTGCCAAGCCCTCCTGGGAAGTCCCGTGGGGCAATTCTACTTTGTCCTATAGGATCACTATGAGTTGGAATTATCTCGACAACAATGAGTCCATATGTATATGCCTACATATATAGTTTGAACACAATACTCAAACATAAAAAAAATACAACAACTTTCTAATGGCTCAGAGACAACAACTGATTTCAAGTCATTTAAAGAAGCAGACCACTATAACTTCAGAAAACTCTCAAAACAAAGAATCAAAAAATGTCCAGACAACAAAGACTTCCTGCAATTATTAGAGGAAGAATACAGAGGAGTAATGTGTAGAGATCTTCAACACATCGGGAAGGAGATAAGACAAAGTGTAGCAGAGAACAACAAAAAATTAAACAGGATGCAAAAAATATTTGAGCAACAACTATCTGAATTTCAGCAGATTAATAACAAAATTACAGAATTAGACAATTTAATACACAGTCAAAGGAGGATAATTGAGGCAATGGAATACAGAATTAACAAGAAAGCAATTGACACCAGCATATTTGAGGAAAAATCTGATGAAAGAATTTTTTAAAAATGAAAAATTACGAAGAGTTATGAGGGACTCTGTCAAGAGGAATGATATGGGGGGAACATAACATACAGAGAGAATTGAATTTTTTCAGATGTGTTGACAGAAAAACTCCCTGATATCATGAAAGTTGAGATGTCTGTCTAAGATGCTCATCTGACTCCACACAAGGGAGATCCCAAAAGAAAGACACCAAGACACACTATAATTGAATCTATCAAGACTAAAGAGGTGCTTTTAAAGGCAGCTAGTCTTTAAAAAAAAAATGTACAAAGGAGATACAATAAGAGGAAATTATGATTATTCAACAAAGAACTAGAAAGAGACTATGATGGCAAGAAAGCAATGCAAGGATATATACAAAGTCTTGAAGGGGAAAAAAAAAAACGCCAGCAAAGAATAATATATTCTGCAAAATTGTCTCTCAAATATGACGATGAAATCAGGACATTCACAGACAAACCGAAGTTTAGAGAATTTGCAAAAACTAAGCCCAAATTACAAGAAACACCAAAGGAAGTTCCTTGATTAGAAAATCAGTAACATCAGATGTATACTCTATGATACAAAGCAGGACATACCATGAAGATATCAACATAGATAGGGAAATCACAAAAATAAATCAAAGCCCAAACACTAAAATTAGGGAAACAGATTTCAGTATGTAATTGATGACATTATACCAAAAAGAAGGACCAATTCGTGTATTCACAGATCTTTTAGATGGAGAAGAAGTCAAGGCAATGTATACAAGCTTAAACTTTGAACATTAGGAATAAATACTAAGGTAACAACAAAGAAAACTACCAATCCTACACATCAAAATAAGAAATAAAATCAAGAAGTCTCAGCAAATATAAAATGAACAACAATGAAAAAGAAGAAAAGAAAGCCAATGAAGAAAATTGACTTGGCACAAAAAATTAAGTGGAACAAGGAAACTGTCAATAACACACAGAAAAAGGACACCAAAATGACAGCACTTAATTCATAAGTATCAATAATTACATTGAATATAGTAGATTAAAGTCACCAAAGCAAAGAGTAGTAGAATAAATTTTTTCAAAAGAAAAATAAAAAGCAGCCATCTATATGCTATCTAAGGAGACACTATTTAGGTTTAAAATACAACCAAACTGAAACTCAAAGGATAGAAAAATACATACCAAGCTAACAACATTCAAAAATGAGCAGGAGACACAATATTAATCCCAGATGAATAAGCTTGAAAGTAAAATCCACCACAGTTGAGAAGAAAGGCCACTGTAGCTAGCTTAAAGGACCAGTGAATCATTATGGAGAAACCATCATAAATATTTACACATCCAACAACACAACTTCTAAATATATCAAACATCTCCAACAGCATTGAAAAGTGTGATGGACAGCTCCAAAATAATAGTGGGAGACTTCAACACACCACTTACGGTGATGGATAAAATATCCAGAATGAATCTCAATAAAGACAGAATTTCTAAATGTCACAGTCAATCAGCTTGACCTTGTAGACAAGTATACTGTCTTTTCAAATGCACACAGAACATTCTCCAGAATATACCACATCTTAGATCATAAAACAAGCCTTGGCACTGAAATATTGCAAAGCATCTCTTGAGACCATAAAGTCATAAAAGTCAAAATCAACAGCAGAAAAAAATAAGGGAAAAAAATGATATACGTGGAAAGTGAACAACACCTTGCTCAAGAAACTTCTTGGTTATAGAAGAAATCAAGGACAGAATAAAGTAATGTATGGGACCAAATGAGAATGGAAACACAACCTGCTTGCACCTAAAGGACACAGCAAAAGCAGTGCTCAGTGATCAATTTACCTCAATAAATGCACACATGCAAAAGGAAAAAGGACCCCAGTCAAAGAATTAACCCCACAACTCAAACAAGTTGAAAAAGAACAACAAAAGCACCCTTCAAGCACCCTTCAAGCAAATATTAAAAATTAATGCAAAGCTAAATGAATTAGAGAATAGAAAAACAATTGACAGAGTTAACAAGACCCAAAGCTGGATTTTTGAAAAGATCAACAAAATTGATAAATCACTGGCCAAAACAAAAAAAGAAAAACAAGAGAAGAAGCAAATGATTTGAATAAGAAATGAGATAGGCAATATCACAGCAGAACCAACTGAAGTTGAAAGAATCGTAACAGAATACTACGAAAATTTTACTAATGAGTATGAAGAAAAAAACCTAGAGGAAATGGACAAACTTCTTGAAACAGAGTGCTACCAAAACTAAAACAAAAGTAGAACACCTTAATAAACTCATCACAGAAAAAGAGATTGAAAGCCAAGCCAAGCCAAGCCAAGTGCCATCGAGTTGGATCCGACTCCAAAGAGATTGAAAAGGTAATTTAAAAACTCCCAACCAAAAAAAAATCTCTGCCCCTCATGGCTTCAGTGGAGAATTCTACCAAACTTTTAGAGAAGAGTTAACACCACTACTACTAAAGATATTTCACAGCATAGAAAAAATAGAATACTCCCAAATTCAGCCAATGAAGACTCCACAGTGCTGACACCCAAACCGGGTAAAAATAGCACAAAAAAGGAAAATTACAGACCAACATCTCTCATGAACCTAGAAGCATAAATCGTCAGCAAAATTCTAGCCAGTAGAATTCAACAACATATCAAAAAAACAACTCACCATGATCAAGTAGGACCCACACCAGGATGCAGAGATGCTTCAACACTAGAAAAACAATTGAAGTAGTCAATCACATTAAAAAGATAAGAATCACTTGATTTTATCAGCTGACACACAAAAAAAGCCTTTGACAAAGGCCAACACTCGTTAATTTTAAAAACAATCAGCAAAATAGGAATAGAAGGTAAATTTCTCAACATAAGGGACATATGCAAAGCCAACAGCCAACATCATCCTAAAGGGAGAGATTCTGAAAGCACTCCCCTTGAAAATAGGAACCAGACAAGAATGTCCATTCCCACCACTCTTAGTCAACATAGGGCTGGAAGTTCTGGACAGAGCAGTCAGGCAAGATAAATAAATAAAGGGCATCTGAATTGTTAAGGAAGAAGCCAAAGTCTCTACCGGCAGACAATATGATCTTATACACAGAAAACTGTAAATAGTACACCAAAAAAAAAAAAAACTGACTGCAACTGCTGTGGATTGAGTTGTGTCCCCCCCAAAAATATGTGTAGCCGTGTAGCTGGGCCATGATTCCCAATATTTTGTGATTGTCCTCTATTTTGTGATTTTCCTATACTGTATGTTAAAGCATTAGGGTGAGACTGTAAATACCTTCATAGGGTTACCTCCCTGCTCTGCTGTAAAGGGAGTTTCTCTGGAGTATGGCTGGCTGCACCCTTAATCCTTTTGTCCTACAAGAGATAAAAGGAAAGAGAAGCAGGCAGAGAATTGGGAAGCTCACACCATCAAGAAAACAGCACTGGGAGAAAAGTGCATCCTTCAGACCTGAGGTTCCCATGCCAAGATGCTCCCTAGACAAAAACTGATGCAACACCGGACTTTCCTCCAGAGCTGACAAGGGGTAAAGCCTTCCTCTGGAGGAGACATGCTGAATTTAGACTTGTAGCCTACTGGACTGTGTGAGAATAAATTTCCTTTGTTAAAGTCATGCACTCTGTGGTATTTCTGTTAGAGTAGCACTAGCTGACTAAAACAGCAACTAATAGAAGAGCTCTGCAAACTATCAGGATACAAAATAAACATACAAAAATCAGCTGGATTCCTTTACACCAACAAAGAGGCCATCAAAGTGGAAATCACCAGAAAAATACAATTTACAATAGCCACCAATGAAATAAAATACTTAGGAACAAATCTAACCAGAGATGTAAAAGACCTACACAAAGAAAATTACAAGACCCTCTACAAAGAACCAAAAGAGACCTACGTGAGTGGAGAAACCTACTCGCTCATAGATAAGAAGACTTAACATCATGAAAATCTCTATTGTACCCAAAGTGACCTATAGATACGATGCAATCCCAATACAAATTCCAATGGATTTTTTTAATGAGCTGGAGAAACAAGTCACCAACTTCAAATGGAAAGGGAAGTATCCATGGATAAGTAAAACATTACTGAAAAAGAAGAGCAAAGTGGGAGGCCTCTCATTACGTGACTTTAAAACCTATTATACTGCCACATTAGTCAAAATAGCCTAGTGCTTGCACAAAAACAGATACATAAACCAATGGAACATAATTGATAATTCAGATATACTACCATCCACCTATGAGCAGCTGATTTTTGACAAAGGCCCCAAGTCTGTGAACTGGAGAAAAAACAGTCTCTTCAAAAAATGTTGTTGGCAAAACTGAATATCCATCTGCAAAAAAGTGAACCAACACCCTTATCTCACCCCATGCACAAAAACTAACTTAAAATGGATCAAAGACTTAAATATAAAATCTATAACAATCAAGATCATAGAATAAAAATTAGAGGCAGCACTGGAAGCCCTAATACACAGCATAAACAGACTACAAAATATTGTTAACAGTGCACGAACACCAGAATAGAAATGCTCATCAAAAGACTCACCGAAAAAGTAAAAATTCTCTCCATAAACTGAGGGAAAACATGTGGCAACCACGAATCTGATAGGTGCCTAATCTCCATAATCTAGATGATACAGCAAAAGTGCAATAAGAAAAAGACAAACAACTCAGTTAAAAAATGGACAAAGAATATGAAAAGGCACTTTACCAAAGAAAACATCCCGGCAGCTGAAAGACACGTGAGTAAATGCTCGGGATCATTAGCCGTTACAGAAATGCAAATCCAAACTACAATGAGATACCATCTCACCCCAGCTAGTCTGGCATTAACCCAAAAAACAGAAAACAGTAAATGCTGGAGACGTGGTGGACAGAATGGAACTCTTCTACACAGCTGGTGGGCAAGTAAAACGGTGCAGCCACTTTGGAAATTGATCTGATGCTTTCTTTAAAAGCTAGAAATAGATATACCATATGATCCAAAAATCTCACTTCTTTTTGGGGGGGTGGGGGTTTATTTAATATGACTGAGTGAAAATGTACATTCCTGTATAAATTTACATGCCCACCTATATGCAGCTTCCACTGCTCTCCCTGTCTGGTGACAGCACACTATTCCCCTCTGCTCCATACATGTCTCATCCTCCCAACAGCCTCCTTTCCTCTCCTCTCCACCCACTCCCCTGCCTCCAGCCAGAGGTCAGCAAGATGACATCCTATAGATGTACAGAACCATAAAGTGCATCCAATATATGGTCACTCTGCATCGCCAAGTCCAATCCATTCGTGTCCGACGAGTGGACCTTCGTTATGATTTCTGGGCAAATCCCGCTTCTTAGAATATATCATAGAGAAACAAGGGCTGTCACATGAATAGATACAAGCACATCAATGCTTGCTGCAGCACTACGCACAATAGCAAAAAGATAGAATTAACCTCAGTGCCCATCAGCAGATACACTATGGTATATTTACATAGTGGAACACTGTGTAATGATAAGGAACAATAATAATCTTGAGAAATACCTGATAAAATGGAGTCATCTCTGAAAGACATTATGCTGAGTGAACTTAGTCACAAAAGAACAAATATTGTATGACACCACTATTATAAGGACTCAACAAAAGGTTTAAGCACAGAAGAAAACAATCTTTGAGGTTACAAGAGAAGTGAAGGGAGCACAGAGTAGGAAAAAAGTTAACTGCTGGACTATATCAAAAGCTAAGACATTTCCTAAATAGAACTCAACATTTTTAAGGACACAGTAGCATAAGCAGGAGTCTAGGGACCACGTTTTCATGGGACATCTAGGTCAGCTGGCATAGTTAAGTTTTGTTTGTTTGTTTGTTTTAAGAAAATGTTCTAAATCCCAATTTGGTGAGTGGCATTTGAGGTCTTAAAACCTTGCGAGCTGCCATCTAAGAGGCATCAACTGGTCCCGCTTCACCTGGAGCAGAGGAGAATGAAGGATATCAAAGAAGTGAGGAAAATATGAACCCAGGAGACAAAAGGGGCCATATGAGTCACAGATACATCAGCTTGAGATCGGAAGAACTAGGTGGTGCCCAGCCACCACCAAGGACTGCCCCAACAGGGAACACAACATAGAGTCCCTGACGTAGTGGTGGAAAAAATGGGGGCTCAGATCTAGAACTACATTAAAAGACCAGTCTTGATGGTCCAACATCTTGGAGGGTCCCCTGAGGACATGTCCCCTGGACTCTCTGACAGCCCAGCAGTGAAACCAGTACTGAAGCCAACTCTCCGGACAAAGAACAGACTGGACTGTAGACACAGAGGGATGCTGGTAAAGAGTGTGCTTTGGGCTTAAATACATAGATAAATCTGTTGGAGCAGCTCCTGTGCAGAGGTGAGATGGGAGGTGAAGATGGAGTGATGAGAGTTTGTTGAACAAATATGGGAAGTACAATGTGGGGAGAGCACCTAGAGTTGTATAGCAGTGTGTGTGCAGGGTTTTGAACGGCAAATTGACATGGATTGTAAACTTTCACTTAAAGCCCAATAAAATATTTTTTAATGAATCAACAGATGTTAAAATACACTTGATGAGATATCTTTCTTTGAAATTCTCTAAACATATAGTAAAATAAGACTCTTAAGTGTTGTGGCTTGAATTGCGTTTCCCAGGAAATGTGTGTGGTGGTTTGGCTGGGTCATGATTCCTAGTATCATGTGATGTTTCTTCATGTTGTAATTCCTGCTTCTATGATGTCAGTGAGGGTAGATGTGTGGCAGTTGGCTGCTCAGGTCTCAGTGTGTAAGATTGTTCTGCCCTGAGGCAGTTTCTTGAGAGAGAAAGGAAACAGGCTAGCAGAGAGATTTGGAGGGCCTCATGCTATCAGGAAAGCAGTGCTGGGAGCTGACTGTATCCTACTGGGGTCCTTGCGCCTCAGAAGCTTCCAATCTGGGGATGATTGACAACAGCCTTCCTCCAGAGCCAGTAGAAAAAGTCTTCCCCTGGAGCTGACACCCTGAATTTGGAATTTTAGCTTACTGGGCTGTGACAAGTTCTCCTTTTAAAGCCATCCACTTGTGGTATTTCTGTTAAAGAAGCACTAGTTGACTGAAATACTAAGGAAAATGATATTTTAGCCCATATTGTCAGGGCTTCTCAGTGTCTCCCAGAAAGCATCTGGGTGAGAAAGCAGATCACTAAGCATAGACCTACGTGCAGCCTTTAAGCATAGCTGCCAGTAAAAATTAATGTAAGCCACAAATGGAAGTTTAATACCTAGAAACCACATTAAAAATAGTTTTAAAAAAGCAAAATTATTTTCAGTAATATATTTAACCAATATAGCCAAAATATTGTCATTTCAACATGTAATCAATAGAATAATGAGATTTCATATTTCTTTTGTCTACTATGTCTTTGAAATGTGTTCTGTATTTTACATCAAAAGTGTGTCTGAATTTGAACTGGCCACATCTCAAGTGTTCAATAGCCTTATATGGCTAGTAGCTGCTGCTTTAGACAGCATAACTCTAAACACTAGCATACAGACATATATTTTTGCATAAGCACATGTCTGTGCATGTGTTTTATTAGTTCATCAGAATAAATTACCAGAAGTGCAATTTCTGGGCAAGGAGTATACCAATATTATATTTTAATTTAATTAATTGTTATTTAATGTATTTCCAAGTTTATTTCCAAGAATTTGGGTAAATTTAAATGTCTGCGGCAAACTAATGGTGCCATTCCTCCGTGATTGTGCCCTTTAATGAACAACAGAACAACATCCAATGAAGGAGCACTAGAAAACAAAGTTTTATAGCTAGGGCTTATTATTTATGTTTACAAAGTCTGTTTTCTCTAATGAAAAAGTTCATGCATTCACAATGCTTTCAAAATATTAACAAACAGGAAACGACTTGTAATCAAATAACTCAAGGATATTTGCTCTGAGAAGACAAAGTAAAGCACTGTAATGACATGTGAAGAACTGCGAATAGAAAACCAAAAGAGAAGAACACAGTGCATTTCTCAAGCTGAAAGCACTGAGGAAAAAATTAAGCCTCAAGTTGCAGTAGTGAAGGATTTACAGCAAAAATGTTAATTAAGCTCAGGAAACATCAAAAGAGGACGGAAGGAATACATGGAGTCATTATACCAGAAAGAACCAGTCAACATTCAACCATTTCAAGAGGTAGTGTATGATCAGAAAGCTATGGTAGGGAAGGAAGAAGTTGAAATTTTCTGAAGGCACTGGTGAAATACAAGGCTCCAGGAATTCATGGACTATCGATAGAGATGTTTCAACAACAGATGCAGCGCTGAAAGTGCTTACTAATCTCTGCCAAGAAATTTGGAGGACAGCTACCTGGCCAACCAGCTGGAACAGATTCACATTTATGCCTACTCCCAAGAAAGTTGATCCAACCAATGAGGAAATACAGAACAATATCATTAATATCACACGCAAGTCAAATTTTGCTTAAGATCATTCAAAAGCAACAGTATATTGAAAGGGAACTGCCAGAAATTTAAGCCAGATTCGGAAGAGGACACAGAACCAGGGATATCATTGCTGATGTTAGATGGATCTTGGCTGAAGGAGAATACCAGAAAGATGTTTACCTGGGTTTCACTGACTATGCAAAAGCATTCAACTCTAGCCATATAAGGCTACTGAACACTTGAGATATGGCTACCATTACATAAAATGAGAATTCTAGAACAACTTAATTGTGCTCTTTAAGGAATCTGTATATTGATCAAGAGGCAGTCATGTGAACAGAACAAGGGGACACTGCATGGGTTAGAGTCAGAAAATAAGTGTATCAGCATTGTGTCCCTTCACCATACCTTTTCTTTCTGTATGCTGAGCAAATAATCCAAGAAGCTGGACTATATGAAGAAGAGCAAGGCATCAAGATTTGAAAAAGACTTATTAACTACCTGTGTTACCCAGGTGATACAACCTTGCTTGCTGAAAGTGAAGAGGATTTGAAACACTTACTGATGAAGATCGAAGCCTTCAGTGTGGGTTGCACCTCAACATCAAGACAACAAAAATTCTCACAACTGGACCAGTAAGTGACATCTTTATAGATGGAGAAATGATTGAGGTTGTCAAAGATTTCATTGTACTTGGTTCCACAATCAACACCTGCAGAAGCAGCAGTCAAGAAATCAAAAGATGCATTGCACTAGGCAAATTTGCTGCAAAGGGCCTCTTTAAAGCGCTAAAAAGTAAAGACGTCACCTTGAAGACTAAGGTGCCATGATACTTTCAATCACATCATATGCATGAAAAAACTAGACAATGAGTAAGGAAGACAGAAGAATTTATGCCTTTGAGTTGTGGTGTTGGAGAAGAATACTGAATGTACCACAGACTACCAAAAGAACAAACAGATCTTTTCTGGAAGAAGTACAACTAGAGTGCTCCTTGGAAGCAAAGATGTTGAGACTTTGTCTCACATGCTTTGGACATGTGAAGAGGAGGAATCAATCTCTGGAGAACAACATCATGCTTGATAGAGTGGAGGAAGACTCTTGACAAGATGGATTGACACAGTGGCTACAATGATGCTTTTAAGCATAAAGATGATCATGGCCACGGTGCAGGACTGGGCAGTCTTTTGTTCTGTTTTGCAGAGGGCCACTGTGAGTGGGAGTTGACACAGCAGCACCTAACAATAACAGCTAAAATACTCATCTCGTCTAAGGATGACTGATCAAGACTACTGAGTCTTTTTCCACTTTCTTTTTAAAATCAAAATGTTTCATAAAATTTCCTATGTGCTTTATAATGACTTTATCTATGTGACGATACCTAGAGAACAGAGATTGTCTGATTCCACAATGTCATTTGTCCAGCTGAAATACCAGTTATAGCTGTACATACAATGTGGCAACAGGCCTTCACTACCCTAATAATCTGAAATTGTCTACCACAAGAAATAATTCTATTCTATTGACTTAAAACTGATTTATGACGCTAAAGGAAAACCAAACCAATTGCTACTGAGTCAGCTAAGACTCATAGTCATCCTAGAGAACAAAGGAGAACTGCCCCATAGGGTTTCCAAGGAGTGACTTATGGATTTGAACTGCCAACTTTTTGGTTAGTAGGCAAACTGTTTAACCATTGACCCGTTAGGCAGAATTAAAGTCTTTGTTTCCAAGCATTGTAAGGAAAAATACTGTACTGTGTGAAATCATCTACCCTTGAAAAAAATCCTAAAATATTTTATTGCTTTTACTTCAAAAATCTCCTTATAAAGTTAATATTCTATTTTGCAAATTTTAAGTAATCTCTTTTATATATATAATAAATGTTTAGTATATTAATGCTCAATGTTATGATAACATATGCTCTTTGAAATCTAGAGATGAAAGATATTCAGCACAGCAAGTTATTACTATTACATTTTATTATTTTTTGGCACAAAATGCTGTTACTATTTTCTCTAAGAATTCACTGAAACATCAAAAATAAAATTTAAATATAAGAAGTTGCATTGAAAAGCTAGTTTTTTCATTTTTGCTCTTTCCACCTAACTGTAAATCTTAGATATCATTCTACATACAAGTCTGCCCATTCTTCTTAATGGTTTCTAATAATTATTCCATAGTGTGGAATCACCATTGATGAAGACTTTTAGTTTTTTGCTACTACAAATACTGTTGTAGTGAACAAAAGGACAGCTGTATGTTTTGTACATGTATAAATACTTCTGTCAAAAAAATTAGAATCGTTGATTCAAGAATCTATAGTTTTTTGTTTATTTAGTTTGATACCAACTAGTTGCCATTGAGTCAAGTTCAACTCATGGTTATCTCATATGTGTCAGAGTGGAAGTGTTCTCCATAGGACTTTTGATGACTAATTTTTCAGAAATAGATCACCAGAAGTTTCTCCTGCGGTGACCTCAAATTTCCCACCTTCTTGTTAGCAACTGAACACATTCACCATTTATTGGTGCCGCCCACAGACTCCACTGTTTCGATGGATACTACTAAGTGGTTTATAATAAGGTCATGTAAATGCACACAGTACTAAAGTTCAGTAAAATAGAAGAAACATTAAATATATTGCTGAAACAACAAAAAAGACAGGGCACCCACAAATGAAAACAACTAAGCAAAAGTCAGACCCTATTTTAAGAGTCTTTAAACTGATCTTTGCTCTATAACTGACTCTTACACTTTTGTGAGATGTGCCTCCATTTTGATAGCAGTATAGATCAAGGAAAACAGGAAATGAAAACCAGGATTTATACAAAAAAGTATCAAAAAGTCCTGATCCCTGTCTTCTAGAGAAGGCAAATCAGTCAAGTCTACAAATATAATAGAGAGAGATATACATCAAAGAAACAGCCCACATGGCTGTAGAGACTGGACTGTCCCAAGCAAGTGGACTAGGATAGAGGCTTCTGATTCAGGTAGCCACAGGAGCCCACGAACCCAAGATCAGCAGGCCAGAAAGCAAGCCTTTTGCTCACAGGCTGTGTATATTGCTGAATTCCAAGACTGGCAAACCAGATTGCAAATCTTCCCTGATTCACTTAGATGCAGGGGCTGGTGAACCTAAGAATAACAGATTAGAAGATAGGGCTCAGCTCACAGGCTGTGAGGATTGATCAGCAGGTAAACTGATAGCTCAAGTACCAAAAACAGGAGGTCAGAAGAACAGGAGGCAGCCACATGATTCAGAGTGGGGAAAAAGCCAGAACATCTGCTTATATTCAGATGCAGACCACACCCCCAAGGAAACTCTCTTTCAATTAACTGACATGGGATCCTGTCATGGGATAGATTACATATAAACACTGAGAACCGTAGCACAGCCAAGTTGACACACAATCTAAACCATCGCAATCACTTAAAAACTTAGAGAAATAAACTTTCACTCAGAAACTTTCTTCTCTTTGTTGGATAGATGGTACAATAAATTTTCCTGAGGATTCGCAATAACCAGCTGATGTCACATATGTTTCGGCCTCACATTCGCATTACCCAGACAATCAAAATAAAAAAAAAAAAAAAACAAGTATTGAATGAATAATTTATGATTAATATTTCCTTCAAGGAACTTATAGAAATGAATTTAAACTCTCAGTGAAGGAATATAACTTCAGCATAAGCCTCAAAAAACTTCCAAATTCAAAGGAAATAAAACCACAGCTCAAAAAACACACAAGAAAAATAAGCACTTGTCTACTACCTAGTTAATGAATATCCTCTCCCCACATCCTTACCCTCTTAGCCATCAAATAATGCTTTCTTTGGTGTTTAAACCTTTGCTTAATTTCTTACAATAGTGTTCTCATACCATATTTTTCTTTTCATGACTAATTACACTCAGCATAAAGCCATCCAGATTCCTCCGTGTTATGAGATGTTTCACAGACTCATCTTTGTTCTTTACTGCTGCCCAGTATTCCCTTGTTGTGAATATATCATAATTTACTTGGTCCATTGATCCACTGATGGGCACCTAGGTTGTTTCTGTCTTTTTGCTATGGAGAACAGTGCTTCAGTGAACATGGTTGCACAGATGTCTATTTGTGAGACAGCTCATGCTTCTCTAGGATATGTTCCAAGGAGTGGGATTGCTGAGTAGTATGATATTTCTATTTCTAGCTTTTTAAGAAAGCACCAAGTCAATATCTGTCTTAGTCATCTGGTAGTGCTCTAACAAAAATACCACAAGTGGATGGCTTTAGCAAAGAAAAGCTTATTCTTACATAGTCCAGTAGGCTGGAAGTCTGAATTTAGGGTGCCAGCTCCAGGAAAGCACACTCTCTTCTGTCGGCTCTGGAGGAAGTTCCTTGTATTGCATCAGTCTTTTTTTTGATTTGAGAGCTTCTCAGGTTAGGAAGTTCAGGTCCAAAGGATAAACTCTGCTCTGGGTGCTGCTTTCTTGATGGCACGAGGTCCCTAATTCTCTTGATTGCTTCCCTTTCCTTTTATCTCTTGTAGGATAAAAGACAGTGCAAGACACACTCCAGAGACAATCCCTTTATAGGAGCAAGGGGGTGGGCGACCTTAGGAAACATGGTAGAGTTCTACCCTAATCCTCTTTAATATAATGCAGTCTATTAGCCACAGGCAGAGATTAGGATTTACAGCATAGGAAAATCACAAAATGGAAGACAGTCACAAAATACAGGAATCACAGCCCAGCCAAACGGTTACATACACTTTGGGAGGTGGGGGTGGAATTCAGCCCATGACAATATTCAAGGTAATTGTACCATTTTACATTCCTACCAGCAGTATATAAATCTTTCACTCTCTCCATAGTCTCTCCAGCATTTCTTATTTTGTAGTTTTTGGAGTAATGCCAGCCTTGTTGGAGTGAGATAGTATCTCACTGTAGTTTTGATTTGGATTTCTCTAATGGCTAATGATTGTGAGCATTTCCTCACATATTAGTTAGCAACCTGAATGGCTTCTTTGGTGAAGTGCTAGCTCATATCATTTGCCCATTCTTTAATTTGGTTATTTGTCTTTTTGTCAATGAGGTTTTGCTGGATCTTGTAGATTTCAGAGATTAGACACAGATCAGATTTCTCTTATCCAAATTTTTTCCCCAGTCTTGTAGGTTGGTGAAGTCTTTGGATGAGCATAAATGTTTGATATTTTAGGAGTTGCCAGTAGTCTGTTTCCTCTTCTGGTGTTTGTATAATATAAGTAATGTTTTATATTTCATTTATGCCATGTATTAGGGCTCCTAGCATTGTCTCTATTTTTTTCTGTGTTATCACTTTAGATTTTATATTTAGGTCTTTGATTCCATTGAGTTGTTTTTTGTGCATGGTGTGAGATATGGATCTTGTTTCATTTCTTGGCAAATGGATATCCACTTACACCAACACTATTTGTTAAAGAGACTGTCTTTTTCCCAGTTTACGAACTTGGGGCCTTTGTCAAATGCCAGCTGCTGGTAGATGGATGATTTTATGTCTGGATTTTCAGTTCTGTTGTACTGCTGTATGTATCTGTTGTTATACAACTACCAGGCAGTTTTGATGACTTTAACAGTGTAATAGGTTTTAAAGCTAGGCAGCATGAGGCCTCCCACTTTGTTCTTTTTCTTTGGTAGTGCGTTACTTACTCATTGAAAAATGTCATTGCAATTTGGATCAGGATTGCATTTTCTCTGTAGATGTCATGTCTTTGGGTAGAACAGACATTGTCACAGTACTAAGTCTTCCTATCCATGAGCAAGGTATATTTCTCTACTTACGTAGGTCTCTTTTGGTTTCTTGAAGTAGTCTTGTAGTTATCTTCACATAATTCTTCTTTGTCTATGAACAGATTTATTCCTAAATACTTAATCTTGTTGGGGGCCATTGTAAATTATATCAATTTGCTGGATTTCCTCTTCGATGTTGTCTTTGATAGTGTAGAGGTATCCAGCTGATACTTGTATGTGTCTCTTGTCCTCTGATGCTTTGCTGAACTCTTCTATTAGTTCCAGTAGTTTTTTTTTTTTCGTTTGTTTGGTTGGTTTTTGTGGCTTATTTAGAGTTTTCTGTGTATAAAATCATATAGTCTGCAAATAGAGAGATTCTTTTAATTCTTCCTTACCAATTGGATGCCCTTTTTGCTTTTTTTCCAGCCTAATTGCTCTTGCTAGAAGCTTCAGCACAATGTTGAACAAAAGTGGTAAAGATCATCCTTGCCTTATTCCTGTTCTCAATAGGAATGCTTTCAGACTCTGTCCTTTTAGGGTGATGTTGGATGCTGGTTTTAAATAAGTGTGTGTTTTGTTATGTTGTGGAATTTCTTTTTTGTTTGTATTTTACTGAGAGTTTTTATCATGAACGGTGTGGGATTTTGTCAAATGCTTTTTCTGCGTCACTTGGTACAAGTATGTGGGTTTTGTCTTTTATTTATTTGTGGGATTATACCAATTGTTCTTATAATGTTGAACCACCCTTACATACACACCCAGTATGAATCCCAGTTGGTCACAGTGACTTTTGGGGGGTTTTTTTTCAGTATGTTGTTGAATTCTATTGTTTTGAATTGTGTTGAAGATTTCTGTGTTTAATTTCATGAGGCCAAGCCAAGTGCTGTTAAAGTCGAGGGATATTGGTCTGTAATTTTCTTTTTCTGTGGTGTCTTGGCTTTTGTATCACGGTCATACTAGCTTTATAGAACTTTTTTGAGAGTATACCATCCTTTCCTATACTCTGAAATACCTCTGGTAATAGTGGTGTTAACTCTTCTTTGAAAGTTTGGTAGAATTTTCCAGTGAAGTCATCAGGGACAGGGATTCTGCTGTTGTTGGGAGCTTTTTAATTACCTTCTAAATATCTTTGTTTGTTATAGGCTTATTTAGTTATTCCATTTCTGTTTGCATTAGTTTAGGCGAATAGTGTGTTTCTAGAACTTTGTCTATTACCTCTACTTTTTGAATTTGTTAGAATACAATTTTTTATAATATTCTGTTACGATTTTTTAACTTTGAGTTGGGTCTGTTTTGATATTGCCTGTTTTACTTCTTATTCAGGCTGTTTCTTCCTCTCCTGTTTTTCTTTTGTCCGTTTGACCAATGGTTTATCGATTTTTTTGATCTTTTCAAACAGTTGGCTTTTGGATTTGTTAACTCTTTAAATTGTTTTTCTATTCTCGGTTTCATTTATTTCTAATAATTTTTATTATTTGCTTTCTTCTGGTTCCTGAGGGATTCTTTATCTGCTCTCTTTCTGTTGGTCCAAGTTGTATCATTAATGCTTTATTTTGGGACCTGTCACAGATAGAACTGCACCCTCCTCCACCAAAATGTATGCAGCTGTTTGGCTAGACTATCCTTTCCAATATTCTGTGACTGTCCTCCATTTTGTGATTTTCCTATGCTATAAATCCTAATCTCAGCCTATGGCCAATAGATAAGATGATTATGTTAAAGAGGATTTGGGTGGAACTGTAAATCCCTTCCTAAAGTCACCTCCCTGATCCATTGTAAAGGAAAATTTCCTGGAAAGTGACTTGCACTACCTTTTATCCTTCAAGAGATAAAAAGAAAGGGAGACAAGCAAAAAATGGGAACTTCACATCATCATGAAGGCAGTGCCAGGAGTAGAGCACTTCCCTCAGACCTGAGGTTCCTTCACAAAGATGCTCCCTGACCAAAGATTGACACAACACCAGAAATTTTCTCCAGAGCTGACAGACGGAAAACCTTCCCCTGAAGCAGACACCGTGAATTCGGACTTGTAGTCTACTGAACTGTGTAGGAATAAACATTTCTCTTTTAAAGCCATCCATTTTGTGGTATTTTTCTTAGAAGGGTACTAGATGACTAAAACAGGCCCTTTCTTGTTTTTGGATTTATACATTTATTGCTATAAATCAGCCTCTGAATACTGCTTTTGCTGTGTCCCAAAGTTTCTGGTAGTATATATTCATTCTCATTTGATTCTATGAATTTCTTAATTACTTCTATATCCAACTCGAAGGCACTTGGCTCTATAACCCAGTAGTTTTTGAGCAAGGTGTTGTTCAGTTTCCATGTGTTGAATTTCTTTGGTGGGGGTTGCTTTTTCTGATACTGATTTCCACTTTTATGGCTTTAAGATCAGGGGGAAAAGCCTTCTAGTATTTCAGTGCTTTGGTTTCTGTTAAGGCTGGTTTTATGGCTTAATATGTGGTCTGTTTTGAAGAATGGCGCTGTATGTTAGGAAAAAAGTACGCTTGGCTGCTGTTGGATGGAGTGTTCCATGTATTTCTATGAGGTGAAGTTGATTGATTGAGACATTTAGATCTTCTATGTCTTTATTGAGCTTTTTCTGAATGTGCTGTTCTTTAGCAAAAGTGGTGTGTTGAAGTCTCCTGCTATTATTGTGTAGCTGTCTTTCTTTTCAATGCTGTTAGAGTTACATATATATATATATGTATATATGAACCCTGTCATCAGGTGCTTAACATTTAATATGGTTATATCCTTCTCGTGTATTGACTCTTTCATCATTACATATTGTACTTCCTTATCCACTGTGGCTGATTTAGCTTTAAAGTCTATTTTATCAGAAATTGATATTGCTAGTCCTGAATTCACTCTATGGTAGTGCCTTTGGCTCTTTTTTGAATGGTATTTGCCTGATGTGTTTTCCCCAATCCTTTGAGTTTTCTAAGGTGTGTCTCTTGTAGACAGCATATAAATGAACCGTGTTTTAATCCATTCAACCACTATCTGTCTCTTTCTTAGTTCCTTTAATCAATTTGCATTTAGTGTAATTATTACAAGGTATTAGTTTAATGCTATCCTTTTGAAGGCTTTTGTGTGTGTTGTTGATACTTGTTTGTTCCACTTAATTTTCTGAGCTGAGTCATTTTTCTTTATGTGTTTTCTTTTCATCTTTTTTATTGTGTGGTTTTGGAAGTTTGATTTCAATATCTCTTGGTGACTTTCTTTAGAGATCTACCTTTTGTGGAGTTCAGTGAGCATCTCGATAGTTTTCTCATCTTTCTCAGTACCAGGAAAGTTTACAGCCAACAAATCTTGAACAATTTTCTGTAATTTCTATTGCCCTCATCCCATTCTGGTACATCAGACACTCATAGGTGATTCCACTTGAAAAGGTCCCACATAATTCTTAAATTTTCTTCATTTCTTAAAATTCTTTTATCTGATTTTTTCCTCAAATATGTGGTGTCAAATGCTTTATCTTCAGTCTAGATAATTCTGATGTTCATTGCCTCAGTTCTCCTCCTCTGACTTTGTGATGAGTTGTCCAGTTCTGAAATGTTTTTCTGCTAATCTTCTGAATTATTTGCGGTCACTCTGTGGATTCTTGCAGCTTGTCAGATTTGCAATCATTCTCTGCTCTAATCTTCTTAATTACCCCATCTACTGTGTCTGTATCTTTCTTGACTTCTTCTGCTTTTTGTCTGATCTCCTTCCTGATCTCTTGGCATGTTCTATATGTTAATCTTTTTATTCTACATCTGGTATTCCAGGAAGTTCTCTTTGTTTAGAAAATTTCTTGTTCAAAATTTTTGTTTCATTGTGTTTTAAGTGAAAGTTTACAATTCCAGTCAGTTTGTCATAGAAATCTTACGCACACTTAGCCATGTGACCCTAGCAGCTATTCCCATACTGTGACAGCACACTCCTTCCCATCACCCTGCATTTCCCACATCCATTTTAACAGATCATGTACCCCTCTGCTTCTTGTCTTGCCTCTGGACTGAAGCCTCTCAGTTAATCTCCTGTATCCAACCAGATCAATAAATATATTCTTTACCAGTATCATTTTATGTCTTATATACCAGTTCACTCCTTATCTGAAGAGTTGGCTTCTGGGATGGTTTCAATTCTGGGTTATCAGAGAGTCTGAGATCCATGTTTTCTGGGGACCTTCCAGCCTGTCAGGTTATCAACTCTGGTCTTTTTATTAAAGTTCCAGTTCTGTACCCAACATTCTCCCACTCCATGAAGGACTCTTTGTTGAATTCCCTGTAAGGACAGCTTACAGGCTGAGTACTATCTAGTTCTTACAATCTCATCTAGTGCTAGTTCTTACAATCTCATCTCCAGTGCTCTCACTTTCCTTGTGTCTTTGATGTTCTTCTTTCTCCTTTGCTCCAGATGAGTTGAGACCAACTGAAGCTATTTAGATGGCCACTGGCTAGCCTTTAAGACTCCAGACACCACTCACCAAAGTGAGATGCATAACATTTTAACAAACTTTGTCGTGCCTATGGATATAGATGTCTCCTGAATCCATGGTCCCCAGATTCCTGACCCTGCTACTCTGTCCCTCAGAGTGTTTGGCTTTATTTACAATATTTTGAAGCTTTGAGTTTAGTCCATTTGTTCTGACTTATTCTCTACTGTGTGTTGTCTTACCTTTTACCAAAAATAATTTCTGTCTATTATCTAATTGGTGACTACCTATCTTCCTCCCACCCCCCTCACAAATGTGAAAGACTTTTCTTCTGTGTTTCAACCTAATCTTGAGTCATTATAATAGTGATCTCATACAATATTTGTCCTTTTGCAACTGATTAATTTCATTCAGCCTACTACTTTTCACATTCTTCCATATTATGAAATGTTTCCCATATTCATCACTTTTCTTTATTATTGCATGGTATTCCATTATGTGAATATACCCTAGTTTGTTCATCCATTCTTCTGCTGATGGGCACATAGGTTCATTGCATCTTTTTGTTGTGGATAGTGCTGAGATGAACATTGATGTGCACGTGTCTATTTGTGTGGCAGCTCTTATTTCACTAGGATATATTCTAAGAAGTGGGATTGCAGGATTATATGATATTTCTATTTCTAGCTTTTTAAGAAAGCACATTTCCAAAGTAGTTGTAACATTTCACATTCCCAGCAGAGGTGCACAAGTGTTCTAGTCTCTCAGCATTCTCTCTAACTTTTGTTATTTTGTGTTCTTTGGATTAATGCCAGCTTTGTTGGGATGAGATGGTATCTCATTGTAGTTTTAATCTGAAATTCCCTAATGGCTAATGTCATGAGCATTTTCTTATATATATATAAGCTGCCTGAATGTCTTCTTTGGTGAAGTTTCTGTTGAAATCCTTTGCCCATTTTCTTATTTGATTATTTGTCCTTTTTTATTGCAATTTTTCAATATCTTGTAGATTTTAAAGATTAGATGTTGAACAGATTTATTGTATTCAGAATTTTTTTTTTTTACCCATCCTGAAGTTGTCTTTTTACTCTTTTTGTGAAATTTTTGAGTGACCATAAGTGTTTGATTTTTAGCAGTTTACAGTTGTCTATTTTCTCTTCTGGTGTTTGTGTATTATTGGTAGTGTTTTGTATTGTGTTTATGCGATGTATTAGAGCTCCCAGCATTGTCCCTATTTTTTCTTCCATTATGTTTATCATTTCACATTTCATATTTAGGTCTTTGATCCATTTTGAGTTAGTTTTTGTGCATGGTTAGAGATCTGGGTCTTATTTCATTTTATTGCAAATGAATATCCAGTTATGTCAATACCATTTGTTAAAGACATTATCTTTTCCCCAGTTTACTGACTTTGAACGTTTTTCAAATACTAGCTACTCATATGTGGATGACTTTATGTCTGGATTCTCAATTCTCTTGCATTGGTCTCTGTGTCTGTTGTGCCACTGTGAGGGTGTTTTGACCACCATGGCAGTGTAGTGGGTTCTAAAATCAGGTAGTGTGAGGTCTCCCATTTTGTTCTTCTTCAGTAATGCTTTACTAATCCAGGACTTCTTCCCTTTCCACCTGAAGTTGGTAATTTATTTCTCCATCTCATTAAAAAATGACGTTAGAATTTGGATCAGGATTGTATTGTATCTATAGATCACTTTGGGTATAACAGTCATTTTCACAAATGTTGAGTCTTTCTATCCATGACCAAGGTAGGTTTCTCCCCTTTTGCAGGTCTCTTTTGATTTCTTGAATTACACCTTCTTCACCATGGCATACATACACCCAGATTTACCGTTCTCCTCTGCAATCTGGTTTCTGCTGCCACACTGACCTTATTTAACTGCAAGTCTGTAAGTGTTCAAGGCCTGAGAATATGGTTAACACTTCTACCTGTTAATAGACAAATGTAATGAAAGGACCTAATTTGGATCTTCACCTCTCAAAAGTCTTTAGCACAGTTGGGAAATTTTTATCAAAAACTGGATATTAAATGACATTAGGAATATAAGGACGCATTGGCAACTTAGACTTGATGGCACTTGGCTTAGCTTGGCTGGCAACTTAGAGGGTCCCCTGAAAACGTGGCTCCCAGACTTGCTGTGATCCCAGAACTGAAACCAGTACTGAAGCCAACACTTCAGACAAAGAATGGACTGGACTTGGGAACACAGAGTGATCCAGGTGGTGTGTGTACTTTATGGTTTAATATATATATATAAGGCTGTCCCACTGTTTGTTTTTTTTTAGAGGGGAGTGGAGAGGATGGACACGAGGGTACAAGTGTTGGTTGAATGGATACTGGAAGTAAAGAGTGGAAAGGAAGAGTGTGCTGTCACAGGGTGAGCAGAGAAAATAGAGTTTGCAGACAGATAGCTGCTCAGGGTTTTGTACAGAAAATTGGCTTGGATTGTAAACTTTTACCTAGTCACACATGCAAAAAAATTTTTTTTCTGAGTATTAGTATTTTTTGGAGATGTGTACTGAAATATACAGGGACAGAATTACATGATAGATGGAATTTGCTTTAAGATATTGCAGCAAAGAAAAAGAAGGGATAGAAGAAAATGCTGTCAAATCTTAGTATCACAAGCAAGGTGATAGGTACATAGTGGTTCATTATATTATTCTCTATTTTTGCACACATTTGAAACATTTCATAATAATTTGTTTTAACTGCACCCCACTGCTCTTTCAGGAAGTTCCTCAGCTTCCACTGAACTGGATGTCACTAGATTCTGAGACAAGGCTTGCTTACCAAGTTCAGTTTCCATTCATTTCCTAGCCTAGATCTGTCCCAGGCAAGGTCTGTTATTTCCAATAAGCATACACACACACACATCATTACCTTCTGGTTAATTGCAGCTACAGGCAGAGTAGAAATGTCTCATTGGGTATCGAAGGCTGTGAATCATTGCACAAGCAGACGGCCGGTCTTTCTCCCACAGACAGGGCTGGTGGATTTGAACCACTGATCTTTCTGCTAATAACGTAATGTTTAACCACTGCACTACCAGGGCTGCTTCCAGTCAATATCTCTTGCCATCAAGTTGATTCCAATTCAGAGTAACCCTACAGAACACAGTATAACTGCCCCTATAGGGTTTCCAAGGAGCAGCTGGTGGATTTAAACTGCCACCTGTTGGTTAACAGCCAAGCTCTTAACCACTGTATCACCAGGGCTCTCCATTCAATACTGGGCCCTCAAATCTTTGCACAAGTTTCTGATTAAGACACATTTATTGGAGGGTGATTCTTAGATCATATCCCTTGCCTTTCAGAAAAGAAAGTCCAAGGACATTCCCTCTAGCAGTGGAAAGAATGCCTTTTTCATGACATAGTTACTACTACTGGGTTGCCATCATGGAAAAATAAACAGATTTTAAATTGGCTAGTAAAAGGGAAGGACATTCAAGGTAGAAGAAACAGCCTGAGCAAAAGCACAATGGTGGAAAACAACCTAGTTTCTTTTTAGTGTGTTACCAGAATTCACTCATTTATTAAAGATTTTTTTTAATAAATGCTTACTGGCAGAATTTATTGAATAATATCATTAATATCACCAGTGAGTAAAATTTGCTGAAGATCATTCCACAGCTGCTTCAGCAGTGTATCAAAAGTCTGAACTGATTCAGAAGAGAACGTGGAGCAAGGAATATCACTGGGGATGTCAGATAGATCACGGCTGTAAACAGAATACCAGAGAGACACCTATATTTTATTGGTTATGCAAAGGCATTCGACTGTGTGGATCACAATAAATTATGGATAACATTGCAAAGAATGGGAATGCCGGAACAATTAATTTTGCTAGTGAGGAATCTGTGCTTAGATCAAGAGGCAGTTGTTTGAACAGAACAAGGGAATATTCATGGATGAAAGCCAGAAAAGGTGTGCATCAGTGTTGTATCATTTCATGATACCTATTCAATCTGCATGCTGACCAAATAATACGACAAGTTAGACTGCATGAAAAAGAACAGGGCATCAGGATTGTAGGAAGACTCATTAACAGCCTGTGCCATGCAGATGATACAACCTTGCTTGCTGAAAATGTAGAGGACCTGAAGTACTTACTAATGAAGATCAAAAACCACAGTCTTCAATAGGGATTATACCTCAACATAAAGAGTACAAAAATCCTCACAACTAGACCAGTATGCAACAGCATGATAAATGGAGAGAAGATTTATATTGATGTTGTCAAGGATTTTATTTGCATTCATAATCAACATCCATGGAAGCATCAGTCAAGAAATCAAAATAAGCATTGCATTGGCCTAATCAGCTGTAAGAGATCTCTGTAAAATGTCAAAAATAAAAAGTGTCACCTTGAGGACTAAGGTGCATCTGACCCAAGACGTAGTGTTTTCAATCACCTCAGTTGCGTGCAAAAGCTGGGAAATGAATCAGGAAAACAAGAAAAGTTGATGAGTTTGAATTATGATGTTGGAGAAGAACATTAAACATGGCATAGACTGCCAGAAGAATGAACAAATCTTTCCTGGAAGAAGTGCAGCCAGAATGCTCGTTAGAAGTGAGGAGGGAGAGACTTTGTCTCACACACTTTGGACATGTCATCAGGAGAGACCAGTCCATGGAGAATGACATCATGCTTGGTAAAGCACAAGGCTATCAAAAAATGGGACAGTTTTCAGTGAGATGGATTGACACAGTGACAGCAACAATGGGCTCAAGCATCACAATGATTGTGAGGATGGTAGAGGCCTGAGCAACGCTTCGTTCTGTTGTATGCAGGATCGCTATGTGTCAGAGTCTACTTAATGACACCTAACATTTGCCCAGAGCTTTGGTATTAAAGTGGAGATCAGTGATGTAAAAACCAAACCCAGTGCCGCTGAGTCAATGCTGACTCTCAATGGCACTATAGCTGATAAAAATACATGAGTAGATAGTCATTTCTGATGAAGTCATAAGAAATGAAGAATTGTTTTGTTTATTTAAATACACATCCCTCAAAGAGTTAAGCATAGAATCACTCTACAACTCATTGCATTCCAGTGAGTCTCAACTCCTAGCTACCCTATAGGATGGAGTACAACTGCCCCACAGAGTTTGCAAGGTCTTCCTGGTGGACTTGAACCGCTGACCTTTTGGTTAGAAGCCATAGCCTTTAACCACTACACCACCAGCGTTTACCATACGACCCAGTAATTCCAGTCCTAGCTATATCACCCAAAGAACTGAACAGATACTTACATACTACAGCTCACTGCCACGTTACTCACATCTGTCAAAAAGTAGAAATAACCCAAGTGCCTATCAAAGTATGAGTGGGTAATTAAAAATAAGGTTAACTATTGTAGCAGAGAAAACTTGAACGCTTTCAGAGTAAAGCAGAGAGCTTTAGTAAGAGTTTAAAAACAGTCTGAACCAGGGATCTACACGGTCTGTGCAAACAAAATCACAAAGTCTGAATGAGGCACAGCATTACAAAGACATTTTTACAGAGCCAAAACAAAAACAGGCTCTTTAGTATTCTGATTTGCTTATAGTAATTGAGGTCAGTTAAAGGAAGGATAAACTGAAGAATGATTTTTAACATTATTGTTTACATTAATGCAACTGGAATACATTGATTGGCTGAAAGACGTAATTGCAAAGTATGTGGCCCCAGAGAACGTCTCACGACCCATCACAAATACAGTGGCATGAAGGATGTTACCTTACCCAAAGATCAGTGGTTTTCTGGGACGGTTTGAAACAAAGAGTTTTGATAAGTTTTGGTTACAGACTCTTCACATGTAGTGATCCCCATTCTTAGCCTGATCACAAAGAAATTCATTTCCTTAATGGTAGGATTGCTTCCTAAGCAACAAGATTTGACTCTGTGTGAGACGTTACGCTTAACCTTAACATTAGTTCAGCCGTTTTATTTTAGGTCAGATACTTCTTTTGCAATTATATCCCATATAAGGAGACAATGGAAAGTAACTCAACCATAAAAAGAAATTAAGTTCTGGTACACTCTATGACCTAGATAAACATTGAAAACACTATTCTGAGTTAAATAAGTCAGATACAAAAGGACAAATATTGTATGATTTCCTCCTATGTGAAGTACCTAAAATAAACAAATATATAGAGACCAAAGTTTATTAGTGGTTGCTAAGTGTCTTAGTTATCTGCTGCTACTGTAGCAGAAATACCACAAGTGGGTGGCTTTAATGAAGAGAAATTTCTTCTGTCACAGTTTAGGAGGCTAGAAGTCCAAATTCAAGGTGTCAGCTCCAGGAGAACACTTTCTGTTTTGCCTCTGGGGGAAGGTCCTTCTCATCAGTCTTACCCTGTTTCAGCAGAGTTTCAGCACAGGGACTCTAGGGACTCTAGGTCCAGAGGACACACTCCACTCCTGGATCTTCTTGTTGGATTCTCTCTTTTACACTTCGAAAGAGATTGACTCAAGGTACAACCTAATCCTGTAGATTATGACACATCTCCTTAACATAACTGCCTCTGATCCTGTTTCCATAACATCAGAGGTTGATTCAAAACACTTAAGGGGGATACATCAGATCATACACCATACTGGGAGTCACAGACTAACCAAGTTGACACACATTTCATGGGGACACAATTTACTACATAACATCAGGGGTGAGTAGGAAGGGAAAATGGGAGGGGGTATTGCTTAAAGACTACTGAGGTGTTTCTGTTTTGTTGCTGAATTTAATTGATGTTATTTGTAACGGTTTGAATTGTGTTTCCCCCCAAAACCGTGTGTAGCAGTTTGGCTGGGCCACGATTCCCAGTATTATGTGACCTTTGGTGTCATAAATCCTGTCTCTGTGACATTAATGAGGGAGGATGGTTAGCTGTTGTGTTGGTTGGGCAGGACTGAATGTGTGGTACAATCCCACTATGCCTTGAGGCAATCTCTTGAGATATAAAGGAGAGAAGCTAACAGAGAGATTTGGGGACCTTATACCACCATGAAGCAGTGCCAGGAGCTGAGCATGTTCTTCGGAAAGGACCTGGGGGGTGGTCCCTGAGCATCAGAAGCTCCCAGTCCAGGGGTAGACTGGTGACAAAGACCTCCTCTAGAGCCAGCAGAGGAAGTGTTCTCCCAGAGCTGACCCCCTCAACTTGTACCTTTTGCCTACTGGACTGTAACAAAATAAAATTTCTCTTTTTGAAGCCATCCACTTGTGGTATTTCTGTTAAAGTAGCACTAGATGACTAAGGTATTGTTGAGAATACACATGGCAAAACACACACCAATTCAACAGTTTCTACATGTCCAGTTCAGTGACACTGATGACGTCATTGGAGTTGTGCAGTGATTCTCACTATCACTAACATAAACTCACTGCCTCCTAAAGTTTCATATCTAATGTCTCAACTTGCTGTTGTCAGTTTGATCCTGTATACATAGTTCTTTCAGCCCTGTGGCTCGGTGGTTAAACATTTAGCTGTTAACCGAGAGGTCAGCAGTTCAAATCCACTAGTCACTCCTTAGAAATGCTATGTGGCAGTTCTACCCTGTCTTATAGGGTCTGCATGAGTCAAGAGTGACTTGATGGCAAGGGTTTTTTTGTTTTCGTTTTAGATAGTTCTTCAAAGCGTAATGCTGAAGGCAGACTTTTCTAACTAGTGAAGCTAGTGTTTGGTTTTTAGATGACTTTGGGGATATTTTTGGTTTAAGGTTGAAAGATTACATAAGAGCAATACTTTCAGGGATTCTGTTACCCTCCATGGCTTCAGAAAGTCTGTGAGAATCTGAAACTCTATTCTGTATAGTCTCCCTTTTGATCAGGGCTCATTTATAAACTCTTTAATCAAAACATTCAGTAATAGTAGCAAGGTGCCATCCAGTTCTTTCAGCCTCATGGTAAGAGAAGCAGTTGTTCATGGTGGCAATCAGCTATATGTTCCACATACTCCTCCTCTTCTGACCTACCTTCTTCCTCCGATGCTCCAAGATCAATTGTTGTGCCCTAGATGGCTGCTTGCAAGTTTCTTAAGTTCCTGGGCACCACACAACCAACTAGGAGGTAGAATAGAAACCCTAATCACATTATTAGGCCAATTAAGTCTTTTCAATATGAGGTTTCTACATTGGGATTTCTCATGAAACCACGACTCTAAACCTCCAGACCAAGGGAACAGATCCTATAAGGTGTTGGTTGTACTCAAGCAGCCCCAGCTGCTACTCTCTTTCTCTGTGTGTGTGTATGTGTGTGTGTGTGATTGTTGTAAATACATCTATCACACAGCTTTTGTCCATTCAGCTTTTTACAGTTATTGACAGCAATTACAATAATGAGAGGTGCAACCCTACTTTTAATCAGTGTGACTTTTCAATCACAAATTACCCCCTTTTTCCCCCTTCTTCCCACCCCTGGTAACCACTAATAAGTTTCATCTCTATACATTTGCCATTTCTTGTTGTCTTATATAAGTGAATGTCATGGATTGAATTACGTCCCCTCCTAAAATTTGTGTATCAATTTGGCTGGGACATGATTCCCAGTACCACGTGGTTGTCCCCTATTTTGTGATTGTAATCCTCCTATGGGTTGTAAGTCCTAATCTCTGCCTGTAGTTAATGGGACAAGGTTGGATTACATTAAAAAGGATCAGCGTGGGACTATAACACCCTCCGCTAAGGTCACATCCCTGATTCAGTGTAAGCGGAGATTCCCCAGGGTGTAGCCTACACCACCTTTTATCTTACAAGAAATAAAAGGAAAAGGAAGTGAACCACCAAAAAAGACTGTAGGGAGCAGAATGCATCATTTGGACCTGAGGTTCCTGCACTGAGATGCTTCCAGACAAAGGAAAGACTGATGACAAGGACCTTCCTCCAGAGCCTAGAGAGAGAGAAAGCTTTCCCCTAGAGCCTGCACCCTGAATTTGGACAGTGAGATCACGTAACATTTGTCCTTTTTTGATGAGCTTATTTTTCTCATCGCCATGCCTTTAAACTCCTTCCGTACTGTGACACTTTGAAAACTTCATTTTTCCTACTAGCTGAATAGCATTCTATTGTATGTATGTACCACACATTGTTCATCCATTCTTCTGTTGATGAGCATTTAGGTTGTTTCCACTTTGGGCTATTATAAATAGTGCTGCAGTAAACATTGATGTATGAGTTCCTTTTTCAGTCTCTGGTTTCAAGCCTTTGGCATGCATGCCTAGGAGTACAATTGCTGGGCCCTATGGAAACTCTGGTGGTACAGTGGTTAGGAACCACGTTCATGAACTGTGAGGTCCACAGTTCCAATCTGTCAGGTACTCCTTAGAAACTCTATGGAGCAGTTTTACTCTGTCTTATAGGGTTGCTATGAGTCAGAAGTGACTCAGCGGCAGTGGGTTTTGTTGTTTTTTGGGTTTTGTTTTTAACGGTCATTCTGCATTAGTTTTTCGAGAGAAATTACCAAACTGTTTCCCACAAAGACTCTACAGTTTTCCTTCTCACCAACAGTGGGTAAGGGTTCTAATTTCTTCGTGTCCTCGCCAACATTTGTTATTTTTCATTTTCTTTTTTTGTCTTGAATATTTTGAACCAAAAAAAAAGCAAAAACAAAAAAAACCTATAGTGTGGAGTTGACTCCAACTGATAACAACTTTATAGGGCACAGTAGAACCTACGACAGGTTTTCCAAGGAATGTCTGGTAGATTCAAACTGCTCTTCTTTTGTTCTTTTGGTTAGTAGCTGAATTCTTAATCACTGCTCCATCACGACTCCTAGCCATCCTAGTGGAAGTGAAATAGTATTTTGTTGTAATTTTTGTTTACATCTCTCTGAGCATCTTTTCATATGTTTGGTGAATATTTGAATGTCCTCTTTGGTGAAATGTCTGTTTAAGATCTTTGCCTTTTTTGTGATTAGGTTGTTTTACCTTGTCGTTGTTAAGTTGTTGTAGGTTTTGTGTCTATATTGATTATTAAATTCCTGTTGGGTATGTGCTTTCTGAAGATATTCTCCTAGTTGGTAACTTGTCTTTCTATGTTTTGCTAAAGCCTTTTGATGAACAAATTTTTGTAACTTTTATGAATTCTCTTTTATTTCCTCTTTTGCTGCTTGTGCTTTTGTTATTAGGTTGGCCAGCCAAACCAAGTGCCATTGAGTTGGATCCGACTCACAGCGACCCTAGAGGCCAGAGTAGAACTGCCCTCTAGAGTATTCAAGGAGAGCCTAGTGGATTAGAACTGTCAACCTTGTGGTTAGCAGTGGTAGCACTTAATAATGTTAGATAATCCATTTTTGAAAGCTATAACAAAGTCTGACACCTTTGCCCCTACTTGTTCTTCTAAAACTTTATGTTTTTTAAGGTCCTTTATCCATTTTGAATTTCTTGTGTGTATACAGTGTGAAGTATGGGTCCTATTTTATTTCATTCCACTTTTCATAGATTCTCTTAGGGAAAGACCCTTCTTTCACTTTGAATGGATTTAGCACCCATCTCAAAAGTCAATTGACCACAGATGTGTGAGCTAATTTCCGGACTCTCAATTCTACTCCATTGATCTACGTGTTACCAGGCTGTTTTGATTAGTGTAGCTGTATGGCATGTCTTCAAACGGAGAAGTGTGAGTCCTCCTACTTTTATCTTCTCTGTTAGCATTATTTTAGCTATTTAGGGGCTCTTGCCATTCCATGTAAAGTCGAGGATCAGTTTTCCTATTTCTGTAAATCAGCTGTTGGACTTTTGACCACGATTGCAGTGAATCTATAGATCATTTTGGGTAGTATTAAAATCTTAACACTACTACATCTCCAGTTCATGAACATGGAATTTCTTTTAATTTATTTAAGTCTAAGATGTGGAGTTGCTGTTAAGGGTGATGAAAACAGATAATGATGATGGTTGTGCAACCTGGTGAACATAATATCACTGAATTATAAGTGTAAAAATGGTTGAAATGGCAATTACTTGTTGTGTTTATTTCCACACACAAACAATAATAATAATAATAATACAGATAATGAAGACCATGATAATTAGGCAGTATAAAGAGACAAATGTTGTTGTGCAGAAACACAACAGACTTTTAGGTAAAGGGAGCTTTCTTCCTTCTGTATAATATTTTTAGTGGATTATAAAATATGTAAAATGTATTATTTGTAGAAAAGTGGAAAACATGCAAAAGCAAGCACTAAACACACCCCCCAAACTGAGCAGCTTTCTGAAGTATGAAAGTTGTCCTTCTTCAGGTTTCTAGGAGTCTCTAGAATCTCCTGTAGAAGAGCCTGGATTTTCTCTCTTTCTCCAGGGACTTCCCCAAGGGCTGCCTGATCACTGAAATTTTAAAAATAGACCAGTATATCCAGAAGCACATTCTGCTTTACCTCGCTACTTTTATAGCAGTAGAGTCTCTAACAGGAGTCCCAAAGAATAGCTAGCGTGTCTTTAAAACAGACACCTCCACTTTCCAGTTGAGCTGAAATTCAAGAAATTTCAGTAATTAAGTCATACTCCCTAGAAGTCATGATGTATACCATGTGCAGTGAATGCTTCTTCCATGTTAATTGAAGGAACAAGATGCTTTCCTTCAGTCATCCCCGCAGCTAAATTATCCCTGCCTTGCAAAGCCTCTTCGCTCTGTTTTGTGTTTAAAAGCCTGTGTTCTCAACTCTAATGAACTGCTTTGCTATGTTTAATACTCTGACTGCTTGAACTGATTTCAACATAAATGGCTGGAAAAAAAAGCAACAGGAACAAGGGTGGGAAGTGCACTGTGTGGTGGTGTTTTCCAGAAGATGAGTGACTTAGGGACACTTCACAGGACCCCCAGGAAACAGCCCTACCACACTGTGCATGTGGAGTCCCAGGGACAAGATCTGCAGCCTCCTCAGCCTCATACTGCCAATTAATGGAAAACAACCTAAAATACAAACTCCTTATTCTATCATTTTAGCCATTAAAGTCATTTTCAAGAAATTGCCATCCTCTCCAGAGAGGAGAAACTGCAGCAACCCCTTCCTTTAGAAACTAGAATCACACAGAATAAGTGTTTCTATAAAGGATCCCTACATATCTTACTCCACATGTGTTGATATGAATGGGTAAATATTCAACAATATGTATTTTCTAGACATTTAAATGTTTCATCATTCATGTTTTGTCTACAAGTCATGTTTTGGTACATCACTGATCTCTTATCTTTGGGGGAAATCAAAAGATAAATTCTTAATGAATGTTAAAAGTACATCTATGCCATATGCTGTATTATAGTCACTATGCTGCTGTAATATAGAGCATATTTAATAGTATAATCTACAGATAAACATATACATAAGAACAGAGATACAGTGCCCTCTACTGGATCAAATTCAACGTGATGAACCTCTGCCTTGAAATAGTTAATTTAACCCTCCATCAAGGGGCTGTCAGCTCCAGAATATAAGCCTTACTGTTAGGGATCCTCAGAGTTACGTGGGTCCTCTCTGGCCCATACTAGCAATAAGCCAAACACCCGGGTGCACGCTCATTGTCTCACTAACACTTGCTCATTTCCTATTCCTTCCTTTCCAATTATTCATCTCCAGAAGAATTATGACAATGTACAACTATACTCCAGTTAGTAACTGTACTGTTTGGGTGACAGCCAATAGCACAGAGGAAGGAGAAATTTGACTATTTGATTGATGAGAGCCGTCTAAACAAATAATCCAGGCTGTGTAATTCCACAAGCTTTCTTTGCGGTGTGCCACTTGAACTAATCAGATGTAGTTTCAAGCACCTAACAGACACGGGTTCAAATATAGTATGCATCTTTGTCTGGTTGGACAGTTCAAGATGTTCTGCAACTTGAGAAGTATTGGTCTAAAAGCAATTATATGTTGTAGAGGGGACTTAAACCAAACAGAAATCATCACTGTGAGTAATGTGTTCTTGAGTAATACAGTGACCCCATAAGAAATACGTGTCTACTCCCACAAAGGTTGTAAGTGGAGTCTTAAAAAATGAAGAATAGCAATGGACTTAGAGCTTTCCTGGTACAGAAAATGACTAAAAACCATAGAAAAAACATTGTAAAATATTAACAATTTCCAAAACATCACACAATTTCATGTGCATGCAATATTGAGAGCCATCCAGGATGTGCAGGTGTTCCTAAATTGTTTGGAATACCATTACACTCCAACAGTTCTCTTGCCCTCTGGCACTATGTTAACATACCTTCTTCCTGGGAAGATTCTGTCTTCCTCTGGTCCTGACTTAAAACAGCCGTAAAGTTATGCTTCAACAGATTTTCAAGAGCTGGGCAGCTTGCTATGGAAGTCCACATGTAGCTAAAATAATACAAGTCAGCTGGGAAACCTGAAGCCATCTCCCTGACGCAGGAAATTCAAAGAGAAGATGTCATACTTATTGTAACCCCATCCTAATCTCTGCTGGAGAGTAAAATGGGAGGGAAATCTTCTGCAGCCCCTCAGCTACTTCCATCAGTATTTGGAGGAGAACTTCATGGCTGTTCCCAGCAGAAGTAGCATGGTTGCCTGCTGGGTTCACTCACCTACTTTGGTTTCTCAGGGGAACCTCAGGCAGTGGCATGGGGCATTTTAGCTCTATAATTCCTGAGAACCCTTGCTCCTTCCAACACCACCAGCACTCCTTGGAGTTCACTTTGGTGACTATAGGAACCCCTAGAGTACCTGTAGAAACTCCAGAGGCCATGGTGACTCCAGAAGTTTGGAATCAGTGGGTCTGGGGAAAGCCCCAGGAATCTTAATTTTAAGAAGTATCCCAGGTGACTCTGGTGCAGGGGGTCCACGGACTACAGAAGCAGCGCCTAAGGAAATGCAGAAATACATTTAGCTAAATATACCAATGTCTTATAACCTTCTCATTTTTTAATGAGCTCCTCATGGAATAAAAACTTCCTCTTACTGACTTCTGTCCTTGCTTTAATAGGATTATAATAAATGTAGCTATTGTTTTGCAATCCACCCCTATGCCATCATACAGGACTTTCTGCCAGTGTAGACACCCCTGGGACAAGTTCTGTTCCCAGGCTAGTTCTCTGCCATGGTATTTGACCCATCAACTCCAAGTAATGGGTTTTCTGCTTCTGTCTTAAAATTGCCTTCAACTATTCCCTCTCCAGTCTTGCAAAATAAACAACATTACTGCTTTTCTCTCACCTATTCTGTCTCTAAAACAATGCACAAGACATTCTAGGTTTCCCTGAAGATTTACTATAAGCAACAAAGAGGAAAAGACAGGGGAAAATAAAGGTATATATAGAACTAAAGAGAAATCTCAGTGTCTCACGTAAAAAGTGACTGCCAAAATTCAGATTCTCTTTTTATGCCACTGTGTACACTGTAACTACAGTATCTGTTACATTCCTTCCCTCGTTATTTAGGTCTGGCCTTATTTCTTTCCTTCCTTACTGTTCTCTCCTTACCTCCCTTTTCCTTTCTGGCTTGACTCTCTTCCTCATTTCTCTTTCCTTTCCTCACTTTCCTCATTTGACAAACTTCTGTTGAGTGTTAGACACACTGGGCATAACGGTGTAGTCCATATACATTTAACGGAGCACAACACATTATGAAAGCTCCAAAGAATAAAAGTTTCTAAAGGAAGCTTCACTAAAGCTAATCTGAAAAGACTGTAAAAGAAAGTTGACCAGGAACATTGACAGCGGAAATAAATTCCTTTCAGCAGAGAAAACTGCACCATACAAAGAATGAGAAACAAGACTGGGAATCCAGCAGTTCAGCAGAATTGGAACACAGGGTACCTCGAAGGGTGTTGGAAATTAGCCCAGAAGAGCAGGCAGGGTCAACTGCTAAAGGGTCATGTAGTGTATGGCACCAAGTGGGAATTTCTCTTATAAACAACACATAAGTGACCATGGAATGATTTTTAATGACCTACAATATTAAGAATTCTATAACAGTGGGGGGAAACCCTGGTGGTGTGGTGGCCAAGTGCCACTGCTGCTCACCAAAGGTCAGCAGTGCAAATCAACCAGACTCTCTTTGGAAACTCTGTGGGCCAGTTTTTCTTTGTTCTATAGGGTCACTGTGAGTTAGAATTGACCCATTGCCACTGCTTTTTGTTTGTTTTAGTAATGGTGGTTGAGTGTCAAGGGCACTAACAATTACACCAGGATGGTGAGCATATCAAGGGAAATCCGATAACCACTCTGGCCCTATGGTGTCCTGGCTATGGTGGTCCTGTCCTTTCACTCAATTCTTTTTCACCCTTTGTGAGAAAGTGAACCCACGCTTGGCAGCTAAACCCCACCAGTACGAACACTTAGGTGGAAAACCAAATTTACTACTTTTTTTTTCTTTTCACACACAGCAAAGCTCTCCTAGGTATTTCTTCAATTTGAGAAGTCATAACTCCTTGGAAGGAAGGATAAAGCCAAGCCACTGCCATCGAGTCGATTCTGAGTCATAGCAACACTATAGGCTAGAGTAGAACTACCCCGTAGAGTTTCCAAGGAGCACCTGGTAGATTTGAACTGCCTAACTTTTGGTTAGCAGATGTAGCACTTAACCACTGCACCACCAGGGTTTCTGAAAGGAAGGATAGACTCTTTGAATACAGCGACAGTGATGCTAACCACAGTGTGATCCGCTTAATAAATCATTTTTTCTCCAATTCTTGTGTCTCTTATCAGAGACACAAGTTATATAATTTCTTAACACAAAGGTCTTTCCTTTTTCATTTATTTACTTTTTTAAGTATCTGCATTTTATATTAAATCAAGAGTTCTTCAATACAGTATCCCAGGGATCCAATTGTCCTCACTTAGTATTGTCAGTATCAGAATGAATGTCTGACTTTTATTAATTTAAGGAACTCTCGGGAGAGAGGGTCAACCCACGGCTTTGCCTTCCTCAGCTAGTAAGGCTGTAAGGCTGTGTATCATCCTTAGACTGGAAGAAGGCACCTGCGCTTCCAGCTGCCACATGGCTTCAGTCATTTTTTATCTCATGAACAAAAGTCACCACAAACTAAACATCTATTTGGTGTTGCTCCAGGGCTTAGAAAGAAATATCTTTATCCAAGGACTAAAGAGTCTCAGTAGCAGACATATTGTGAGGTTCTTTCCCTTTTGAAGCTCTTAATCCATTTTAGCAATGAGGCCAGATGTATAATAAATGAACATTAACTGCCAGATCCCACTCGGGGCTGTGTCAAGGCACAGTTCAGCTCTGGTAATGAGAGTAGCACAGCTGCCTCTGGATTTCTCTACAGAGGTCCCTGTGTCCAACTGTGACAATCAGCTTTTGTGGAACCACTTGCAAAAGGTGATCTAGATCAGTGATTCGCAAACTGGTCACCTTCATTCACTGGATCTGGAATGGGACCTCAGACGCTGTTTCTAGCAACCTCCTGGGTGATGCCCATGCTGCTGGCCCATAGACTACACTTCGGGTACCAAGGCTCTATAATGTATTCACAAACTACGAAGACTGCCAATTAAGTTCACAAACTCGTTCCAGAAAAAGCGTTACTTACCTGATTGCTGGATATCACTATGGTCACCTTTGAAGCCCTCCCCTTGGGAAGCTACCCACTGATGCCAGCTTCTAGTCCACTCTTCAAAGCAACTTTGGAAAGCTTTTTCTGGAATGGCCATCAGAGCTGTCATTGTATTACTCTTGATGTCCTGAATGCCATCCAAATGTCTTCCATTCAGTATATCCTTTATCTTTGGGTAAAGAAAAAAGCCACTGGGGGCCTGACCAGGGGAGTAGGGAAAGTGTTCCAATACAGTTATTTGTTTCCTGGCCCAAAACTCCCTCACAGACAACTACGCAATTAAGTTCTTGGACTTGCACAATGCCACCATACACAATGGCCATTTCAGAAAGCATTCCAAAATTGCTTTGAAGGGTGGACTAGGCACTGGTGTCAGTGAATATCTTCCCAAAGGGAATATTTCAAAGGTAACCATGGTGATATTCAACTATAAGGTATATAGCACTTAGGACAATTAATTTCACGGACTTAATTGCTAGACCTCATATTTCTGAGATATTTCAAGGGTAAAAGACACATCAAGATATAGAAATTAAGATGTTGACTCATTCTAGCATCTCTGAGATATGCAGTCATTCCTCTGTTCCAGTGTCTCTTGACATCTTATGTGGGTTCCAGGCCATTACAATCCCTTCTGCTGTTGTTCAGGTGAATCTTAGTTTGAGTCTCACCAAGACCACTGGTAACAAAAGGGGTTTATCTTTCAAATTGGGCTTGCTTGTACTCTATATTTTTCCCATTGCATGGTATCTGTTTTCCTTCCTCCTCATTACCCTGTCCTTCCCAGTCCTTTCCCATTCCTTATCTGAATCAAAAGCTGCTCAACCCAGTTCCTCAATACTACCATTCCCCCTATGAAAATGTTCTTTCAGGAAAACAACCTGACTAACTCACCCGCATGTAAATAAGCTGCTTCATGAGGTATAGGTGTAGGCTTAAGCTACAAAGATGACTGTCTAATGGAACAATTGCATTCACTGCCCATGCAGTGAAAAGCAACATTGGAGATCATTAAGGTCTTTCCATTAGTAGTCTGAGGCTGCCCCCCAAATCCATCCCAGCCTGCCTGAATCTACTTCTAGACCCACCTGTGGCCTTGAATTTCTCAGCCCTTCAGGATGGCCCTAGAGTCTGACCTCGGGCTACCACAGTCCAGCCAGGTGTTTGAGCAACACTCCAGGTTGGTTTTATGAAGTCCTCTGACACTCTGTTAGATATTATAGTCTTAGTAGTTGACACAAATCATCAAGTGAGAGTTCCTAGTCTCAAATACATTTGCTTATGTTTATAGAGGCAGTAAATGGAGATTAAAAAAAAAAAAATCTGTAAAAGAAGGCTTCTAACTACTCCAGGCCATCAGATTTAGCTTTGACCTAAAACAGGGGTCCCTTTGTTGACTCCCCATCTTTGAGGATGTTTCTTCCATCAATTTCTGGCCACTGAGGAGAAGCAGAAACAAACGACAGGTCTCTGTTGCCTCCTTCCTCCTCTACATGCATCCTGCCAAGTACACCTCTGTCCCAGCTAAGTGGAAAAATGCCATGATTTTGCACCACGTGGGCTGGGTTTTTTGAGTTCAACCACTGGCGCCCAATCACCAGGGCCAAACCCAAAGTGCTTGTTGCAGTAGGTTATGCAGTCTGTCCACTGTGTCATTTAAGAGGTAAAGAAAATCCTGCAGTAGGATACAAGAACAAGAGGAATCCAGGTGCCCAGCCACTGGAAGGATTGGTAACAAGAAAACAGAATCGACCTGTTTCAGCAGAGCTGGGAAGTGGCAGGGGAGTGTAAGAAGCAGCTGCTCACTTTGGGCAGCTACAGTGAAGAGCAACATTATGGATGTCAAAAAACAGCCTGTTTCCGAAAGCGAGGCCAATTGGCACAACCAGCGTTTTGCTAAGAGGGCTCTCTGCACCCCACGTTGGTGAGTGGCATCTGGGTTCTTAAAAGCTGCCAAGCTGCCATCCGAGGACACAGCAAGTGGTCCCAACTCAGCAGGAACGGATGCTCACCGAGGGCCAAAATGGCATGGAGGAAAGACAACCCAGAAGACAAAGAGACCCACATCAGTGGGTGCCTACATCGACTTGGGACTGGAAGAACCGGATGGTGCCCGGCCACCATCAGTGATAGCCGCGATGGTGCTCACTAAGTTGAGTCTCACTGGCAACATAAGAATAAAAAGGGGTGCACCCTGAGAACCCCACTAAAAGACCACAACAGATGGTCCAGGGGGTTCGGGGTTCCCCTGGGAGCATAGCCTCTCACCCTGATGCTGCCCTTGACCATAAATCATAATGAAGGTCCACGCTTCGGACAGGAATGGATTGGACTTGGCGATGCAGAGTGACCATATATTGGATGCACTTTATGGTTCTATACATCTATGGGATGTCATCCTGCTGACCTCTGGCTGGAGGAAGGAGAGTGGGTGGAGAGGAGGGAAAAAAGAGACTGTTGGGAAAATCAGACATGTATGGAGCAGAGAGGAATAGTGTGCTGTCACCGGGTAGGGAGAGCAGTGGAAGCTGCATATAGGTGGGTATGTAAATTTATACGGGAATCTACATTTTCACTCAGTTATATTAAATTAAAAATTAAAAAAAAAAAACCAGCCTGTTTCAGTGCAGCTCCTGCACTGGCCTTTAATGATTTAGGAGCACAGCCGCCTTTAACGACACTTGAGTGCTGTCCGGCTTAAGGGCAAATAAACTGTCTTCGCTTCATCAGCCTTCTTAGAGAAAGAGCTTCTGAAAAACTGGAGGAAGAGCTCCCACTTGACCTTGGAAGACCCAGAAACACTCCTCTTTTCCATCTTTTATCTATGAAATTTCCTTTTTTTTTTTTTTTTTTTTTTGAGACAATCCACAAATTGTATTTTTAGGTGCCATTTCTACTATGGTATCTAACCTAAATAGTGTGACTACAATTTGAGGATAAGGTCCTAATAAATTTAAGCTAAGAGGATTTTCACAACCAGTAGGCCTCTCTGACTTACTGTCAATTCTTACAGGACAGAGCACAAGGTACCCAGAGAGCATCTGGTGGCTTCCAACTACCAATCTTTAAGTTAGTAGCTGAGCTCTTAACCACCGAACCACAAGGGCCATTAGTTCCCTCTAAAAGCAAAACCCAATGCCACTGAGTTGACTCTGACTGATAGTGATCCTAAAAGACAAAGCAGAACTGCCTCATGTAATTTCCAAGGGGCACCTAGTGGATTCGAACCACTGACTTCTTCGATTAGCATCCACAGTTCTTAACCATTACACCACCAGGATTTCCTAAGTCCTTTGTAAGACGTTCTAAATTTAACAGTGAACAAAATTCATTATAATCTTGTGTGACATATTCACTTAAAACGAGCTGTATTTTTAAAAGTGCCCATGCCACAGAAGTCATTAAATAATGCATCTGAAAACATGGTCTCGACTTCTGGCTTTCAGGTGTGTAGTTGAGAAGAAGACTTCATGATTTTTGTATTCGACTAAATTCAAACTCTACCATTTTTGTTAAATAGGTCAGCAAAACATTGCAACATGTGTCTCTTACTCATGTTGACTAGACCCAATTCTGACAGAAGAATTTCATAGGTTCTTTAACCGTTAGTGTTTCTGTCACTGTGAAATGCAATGTAAGAGGCGTTCCGTGAAGTAGATCATGTTCAGTGACTACGAAGTTACTGACTTTCATCTGACAGGTTGTGATTTTGAGATACCAGGTTTGTCAGTATCATTTGTGAGGAAGATTCTCAAATATTTCACTGCTTTTAATTGTGAAGATACCCGAGCTTTTAAATAAATGCCTTTTATATCTGCTCTATTGCTTGGCTTATTTATAGTCTGCCATGTAAGTATGTGTGTGCAGGTATGTTAGAACAGACTCAAGGTTATGCATAACGTGTCTTTACTGTCACTTAAATTTCTTCTGAAATGCTCTACTGAGACAGAGAGACAGAAAAGGGTGATATTGGGCCAATAACTGTCAAAACTGCACTGCCAGTTGTAAGCAATCCGTTGTAAATGTGCTGTTAGTAATTGTTTAAAATGGGCTCCTCTAGGCACCCATTTTATTCATTAGGGGATCACCCCACCAGTCTAACTCCCAGATGGTTCATCCCTTGGGAAAGCCAGCTGTGAAGTCATTTTCACCAGCCCACCACATGTGAGGAAGTGTTAGACCAAGAACTCCTGAAGCCACCAACTCTACTGAGGACATAGAAGGCAGTCCACCAGGAATCACAGTAATCCATATGATTGCTGCCGGAGACTACACCATCTTGCGAACTTGACTTATTCACATCATAATTTTAAAAGTATGAGCAGAAAATTAAATATCAGAGTAATCAAAATAATTAGCTCCCACCAAAACAGAATTAAGGCAGAAAAGGACAGAACGTCTGAATGATTTCAAGGAGTTTTGAGAAAACAAAACAAGATCAGCAGGAGAACATCATGAAAGAACACTTAGGCATAAACATTTTAAAATATATAATGTGATTATTCTACTTTGAAAAATCCATCAGAATCAGCTCAGAAACTCCTTTTTAATTTCACATTTCAGCAAGTCATTAAAGAATCTCCTTGATTCTCTCCACAAAAAAACAGAAATTAGGATGACAAAACAAGGAACCAAAGATATTTTGACAACAAAACTAAATGACGGGATATTTCCAAGAATATTAAATGGGAGCAAGTGGGGACAAATACTGACAGCCACAGATCCATGTGGTATAAACATCTGCACAGAAGGAAGCAAAGGGAGGCAGTGAAGGTCTGTCAGCATCAAGAATGGGGAAACTCCCAAACCATCCAGAATTTTCAGCAAAATTGATCTTCAGGCATTAAGCCTGTAGAAAGCTTGTAGTGAACATGCAAGAACTCAAGCAACATGTACCCAGGAGACTTTCCTGGAAACCTAGAAGAGAACAAGCTGCCACCAACTAAAAGGACTGGGGACATTGTCATAAGGATTAAAGGATACCAATGGATTCAAACAGAAAACATCAAAATGTGGAAAACTCTACAGAAGAAATGATCTGGATTCTTCAACAACAGATAGAAGCAAAAACAGGAGTGGTGGAGCATATAGATTTAAGGTACTTGTAAGACATATCAAACAATTACAATGTTTGGAACTTATTTATATCCCGATTCAAACAAACTGTTAAAAATAGCGACAACTGGGAAAATGTTATTACTGGATATTTAGTGTGATTAATAGCTTGGTGGGGGCAGATGAAGGAGAATGTTGTTACTGCTTCTTCTATAGGGTGTGATTATGTAGGGAGAAGTCAAATGTCTACATTGCGAATGTGTGTCTTTGGATTATACACATTATGCATGCATTATCAGGGTTCTCCTTGGAGAAACAGAACCAATAGGAGATACATTTATACACACATACACACACATGGTCTGCAAATTAAGCTGTGAACTCATCCTGGAAAAGCTGCTCCACACCTCATGGCTGAATATCACTATGGTGAAATACTCTCCTTGGGAAGCTATGCACTGACATCAGCCCCTTCTCCACCCTTCAAAGCAATTTTGGAGCTGTTTCTGGAATGGCCATCACATTACCCTTGGTGTCCTGAATATCATCAAAATATCTTCCTTTCAGTATTTTCTTTGTCTTTGGGTAAAGAAAAAAGTCATTGGGGGCCAGATCAGGTAAGCAGGGAGGGTGTTCCAATAGTTGTTTACTGGCTAAAAAAATCCCTCACAAACACCTATACAATTAAGTTCACAAACTTGCCACCAGGCCGCTGTGTGTACTGGCCATTCCAGAAAGAGTTTCAAAATTGCTTGGAAGGGTGGCCTACATGCTGGCATCAGAGCATAGCTTCCCAAGGGGAGGACTTCAAAGGAGACCACAGTGATATAGAGCAATGAGGTAAGTAGACCTAGAACAATTAAGTTCATGGACTTAATTGTTGGACCTATGTGTGTGTCTATCCCAAGTCAATCCTGACTTATAGCGGCCCTATAGAACAGAGTACAGCTGCTCCATAGTTTCCAAGAAGTGCATGGTGGATCAGAACTTCTGGCCTTTTGGTTAGTGTATGTAGCACTTAACCACTGCACCACCAGGGTTTCCATAGATAGATAGAGAGACAGACAGAGAGAGACAGATAGATACACAGACAGATAGACAGACAGGCAGACAGAAAGACAGACAGACAGTATTTGTACATTCAGAGTTTAAGTAATTGAATCACATAATTGTGGTGGCTTGGTAAGTCTGAAATCTGTAGGGCACACCATCAGGCTGGAAATTCAGGTAAGAGTTGATGTTTGAGTCTTGAAACCAAAATCCTTAGGGTAGACCGAAAGGTTGTTAGAAATTTTGTGTTGCAGTTTTGAAGCAGAATCTTTTTTCTTTCAGGAAGCTTGGTTTTTGTTCATCAAGTATTTAACTGATTGGATGAGGCCCACCACATTATATAGTGCAATGTGTTTTACTTGAAGTCAACTGATTATAAATGTTAATCACACTGCCAAAATTCCTTCACAGCCAAATGTAGACGAGTGTTTGGCCAAACAACTGAGCCCATAGCCTAGCTAAGTGGCCGCATAAAATTAACCATCACAAAACATGTACTACTTGTTATTAAAAAAATAAAAATATTTCATTTCACTTACAGACTTCTTTGGAGATTTTGCATTTCTTTTAGTGCTTCTGAGCCATGCTCTTGTAGTTAGTTCTGTTCAATGTTTTAGTTGGCCTAGGGAAGAATACAATCATGGATCAAGGACACTTAATCGATCAGTACATTCAAATCTTCACTGTGTATGACTAAAAAGGATGCTATGTCTGGTTATGATTAACACTGGTTAGTCACGTCCCAACTGTTATATCCAAATAGAAAGTAAACAAAATGATTACTGCAAAAGAAATTAGCAATAACATTATAGTAATGAATATGTTGAAGATCAATATACCTACTTGTAATTTTTGCATAAAATAAGCTTTATTTTTGCTTATTCTTTAAAGATGTGTACTTTCTAACTTTGTTAGCATTATTTATGCAGTAACAGTCTAAAAACATTAACTTTCTTTATAAGTTCAATTGTTTTTTCCAGACTGGTTAAGTTCTATTTTCTTTCTAAAATGGTAACATTTTTTATAATTGTATTTCAGTGAAATGTACAGTACAAATTAGTTTCCCATCCAGAATGTATACACAGATTCTTTCATGACATTGGTTGCGATCCCTCCAATGTGTCATCATTCTCCCTTTTTCGTTTTCCACCCCTAGATCCCCACATCTATTTGTCCAGTTTTCCTGCCTTCTTGTCTACGCTTTTGGGCCAACTTTGCCTACTTGGTCTCCCATATGCAACTGAATTATAAAGCACCTTCCTCACAGGGGTTACTGTTTGTTTTATTGGACCTTTAGTCTTCAGCTTTACACAGCAAGCACTAGGTCTAAAGACGAAGCAGTTAAAGATCGTTACCAGCTTCTGCAGTCTGAACTTGATCAAATGTGCAATCAAGATGCACTGATAATTACTGGTAATTAGAATGCAAAAGCTGAAAACAAAGAAGAAGGTTTGGTAGTTGGAAATACAGCCTTGATGATATAAATCATGTCAGAGATCATGAAATAGAAGATTGGAAGATTAATAGCTTCTTAATTGCAAATGCCTTTTTGCACCAACATAAACAGCAACTATGCATGTGGACCTCACAAGATGGAATACACAGGAATCAAATCAACTACATCTGTGGAAAGAGATGATGGAAAATCTCAGTGCCATCAGCCAGAACAAGAGCAGGGGCTGAATGTAGAACAGGGTGTCAGTTGCTCATATGCAAGCTCAAGCTCAAGCTGAAGAAAATTAAAACAAGTCCACGAGAGTCAAAGTATGAACTTAAGTATATCCCACCTGCATTTAGAAACCATCTCAAGAATAGATCTGAAGCATTGAATACTAATAAGTGAAGACCAGATGAGTAGTGAAGACATTAGAACATTACATATAAAGAAAGCAAGACGTCATTAAAACGACAGAAAAGGAAGCCTAAAATGGATGTCAGAGGAGACTCCAAAATTTGCTCTTGAACATCAAGCAGCTAAAGCAAAAGGAAAAATTGAACAGAAGACTCCAAAGGGCAGCTCAAGAAGGCAAAGTAAAGCACTATAATGATTCGTGCCAAAAGCTAGAGATAGGAAACCAAAAAGGAAAAACATGGTCTACATTTCTCAAGCTGAAAGAACTGAAAAAAATTCAAACCTCAAGTTGCAATAATGATGGATTCTATGGGGAAAATATTGAACAACGCAGGGAGCAGTAAAAGAGAATGGAAAGAATACACAGAGTCATTCTGAAATAACTGGTTGATGTTCAGCCATTTTAAAAAGGTAGCACACTAGCAGGAAGAAGTCCAAGGTGAACTGAGTGTAATGGTGAAAAACAAAGCTCCAGAGATTGACAGTATAACAACTGAGATGTTTCAGCAAGAAAAATCTACACCAAGAAATTTGAATAACGGCTACCTGTCCAACTGACTGGGAGATGCACATTTATGTCTATACCCAAGAAAGGTAATCCAACGAAAAGTGGAAATTATCAAAAACTACCTTTAATTTCATTCTGTTGTACATAGAGTCACTATGAGTCAGAACCAACTCAGCAGCATCTAACAACAACAATACCATAAACATCACACAAATAAATTTTTGCTAAAGATCATTCAAAAGTGGCTGCAGCAGTATATCAACAAGGCCAGAAACTCAGGTCAGATTTAGAAGAGAACGTGGAACCAGGGGTATTGTTGCTGATGTCAGATGAATCTTGGCTGGGAGCAGAGAATACCAGAAAGTTATTTACCTGTGTTTTATTGATTATGCAAAGGCATATGGGGTCTAACAATTAAGTCCATGAACTTGCCCCCATGTGCTTACATTGGCAGCACTGTACAAACAACTGTAAGGTTTAATAACCTTGGTATATTAGTGTCTCACAGTTATATTCTTACTGACATGTGGTGGTGTCTTGCTGAGTGGCATTCATTATTGTTGTTGCATGCTTTTATGTGCCATTGTGAGAATGTCGGAGCTTGAATTAGAGCAACAAAAAAATATCAAATTTCTTGTTAAATTTGGTAAGAGTGGAAGTGAAATCAGAGACATGTCAAAGTTTATAGGTATAATGCCATGAAGAAAACAGCAGTGTAAAAATGGATTAAATGTTTTCCCCAGGGGAGAGAAAGTGTCACTGATGAAAAGAGGACAGGGCGGCCAGTAACTAGCAGACCTGGTGAGAGCATTGCAAAAATTTGTCGAATTGTACATCGAAATCATTGGCTGACTGTGAGAAGTATAGCAGACCAAGTCAATTTCAATAGAGAGACAGAAAAATCGCAACTGAAAATCTTGGCATGAGAAAGGTGTGTGCAAAAATGGTCCCAAAAGAGTTCATCAGCAAACAAAAGCAAAGGAGAGTTAATCTTTGCCAACACCTTTTCAAGAGGCAAGACGATATTTTGGGCTATGTTATCACTGATGATGAAATGTGGGTGTATCAATGTGACTCTGAAACAAAGCATCAAAGTGAACAATGGAAGTCGGCCAGTTCTCCACAACCAGAAAGGTGCCATCAGTCCAAATCAAGAGCCAAAATGATAGTTGTTAACCTTGTTTGATATTAGAGGGATTGGTTGTTATGAATTTGTACCAGCTGGACAGTTAGCCAGAAACCCTGGTAATGTAGTGGGTTAAGTGCTACCTTTGCTAGCCAAAAGGTCAGCAGTTCAAATCCACAAGGTGCTCATTGGAAACTCTATCGGGCAGTTTTACCCTGACTTCTAGGGTCACTATGAGTCGGATCCAACTCGACAGCAGTGGATGGTGGTGGACAGTTAACCAAGTTTACTATTTGGAAGTGCTAAAAAGGCTGCATGAAAAGTTAGAAGAAAATGACCTGAACTTTTTGCCAATAACTCATGCCTCTTGTATTATAATATACACCAGCTCACAAGGCACTGTATTTGAGGGATTTTTTAGCCAGTAAACAAATAACTGTATGGAACACTGTCCCTACCCACCTGATCTGGCCCCCAGTGACTTTTCTCTTTACCTGAAGATAAAGGAAATATTGACAGGAAGACATTTTGATGGCATTCAGGACATCAAAAATAAAATAATGACAGCTCTGATGGTCGTTCCAGAAAAAGTTCCAAAATTGCTTTGAGCGGTGGACTACGCACTGGTGTTGGTGCATAACTTTCCTAGGGGAATACTTCAAAATCAACCGAAGTGATATACAGCAATGAAGTACATAGCAGTTTTTCTAGGATGAGTTTGTGAACTTCACTGGCAGATCTCATAGACTGTAGAGTCCTTCTTCCTTATCTATCTGATTCCTGTCAGTACGACAAACTGACAGGTGGAGGTGTCCTCCAGCACAACTTCATTAACTTGACTGATAACATCTTTGAAGACTCTATTTCCAAACACAGTCATGTTCACAGGTGCCAGGCATCAGGACTTCAGCATGACCTTTTGGAGGACACAATTAAATCAGCAACACTTGGTAAAGCTGAAATTCTCCAGATCATTTCCCTCCATCAGAATTCAGTTATAATGTCAGCCCTGCTAGATCAAAGCACATACTTCAAAAATCCTCAAATAGAAGATACTTGAAATCCCTAGTTATGGAGACATAGGATCATCGTGTCCAGGGAGAGGCCCTTGGGCTCAGGAAGACAACCAGTGATGATGCTGCCCCATCTTAGCTGTTCTTCTCTCTCCTAATAACAATTTCCCACTTGGCTGTCACCTTGTCTTATTGTGGGGGTTTGCATGCTGCTCTGATGACAGAAAGTATGCCATGGAATTCAGGTATCAGCAGGGTCACAAAAAGTCTCATCTGAGCTTCCAAATGCAGAAAGACTAGGAAGAAGGACCCAGCAGTCTACTTCTGAAAAGAATTATCCAGCAAAAAACCTTATGAGTAGCAATTGAACACTGACTAATATAACACCAGAAGATGAGCCCCTGCAGGTTGGAAGACACTGAAAAGATGACAGGAGAAGAGCCGACTCCTCAAAAGAGAGTCAGCTTTAATGACCTGGATGATATCAAGCTTTTGAGACCTTCATTTGCTGATGCGGAATAACTCAGAAGGAGAAGAAACAGCTGCAAATATCAATACCAAAAACCCAGTGCCTTTGAGTAATGTGTAGTGTAGACTATGAACTTAGGAAATCTGGAAATCATCAAAAATGAAATAAAACACATAAACATTGATATCCTAGGCGTTGGTGAGCTGAAATGGACTGGCACTGGCCATTTTGAATGGGACAATCTTACGATCTACTATGACAGGAATGACTATTTGAAGAGAAATGGTGTCACATTCATCATCAAAAAGAACATCTCTGGATCTGTCCTGAAGTACAATGCTGTCAGTGATATGATAATATCTATATGCCTACAAGGAAGACAAGTATATATGATTATTACTCAAATGTATATCCCAACTGCTAAGGCCAAAGATGAGAAAATCTAAGATTTTTACCAGCATCTGCAGTCCAAGATACATCAAACATTCAATCAGGATTCATTGATAATTACTGGTGATTGGAAAGCAAAAGTTGGAAAGAAAGAAGAAGGATTGGTAGCTGGAAAATATGACCTTGATGATAGAAATGATGCTGTAGATCCCATGATAGAATTTTTCGAGACCAACAACTTCTTCACTGCAAACCACTTTTATCACCAACATAAACAGTGACTGCACATGTGGACCTTGCCAGATGAAATACACAGGAATCAAATCGACTACATCTGTAAAAAGAGACAATGAAAAAGCTCAATTCCATCAGTCAGAACAAGGACAGGGACTGATTAGGGTACAGACCATCAATGCCTCATAGACAAGTTTGATAGAAACAATAAAAGTAGAGCGAGTCCATGAGAGTCAAAGGACAACCTTGAGTATATCCCACCTAGGTTTAGAGACCATCTCAAGAATAGATTTGATGCACTGAACACTAATGACCAAAGACTAGATGAGCTGTGGAAGGACATCATGCATGAGGAAAAGAAGTCACTAAAAAGACAGAAAAGACAAAAAGGATATCAAAAGAAACTCTAAAACTTGATCATGAATTTCGAGTAGCTAAAGCAAACCAGTGAACGGATGAAGTAAAACAGCTAAGTAGAAAACTACAAATGATAACTAGAGAAGACAAAGTATTATAATGGTATGTGCAAAGATCTGAAGAGAGAAAACCAAGCCAATTTTCACAAGCATTTCTGTGCATTTCTCAAGCTGAAAGAACTGAAGAAAATATACGTATATATACACTAGATTGAAGTTGTAGTAGTGAAGGATTCCATGGGGAAAATTTTGAGCAAACAGGAAGCATGGAAAGAAAATGGCAGGAGAACATAGAGTCATTATACAAAAAAGAATTGGTAGACACAATTTCAAGACGTAACATATGATCAGGAACTGTTGGTACTAAAGGAAAAGCTGAAGCTGCACTGAAGGCACTGGCAAAAGACAAGTCTCCAGAAACAGAAAAAATGCCACCTGAGATGTTTTGACAAAGGAAAGCGGTCCTGAAGTGCTCACTCAGCAATACCAAGAAATTTGCAAAACAGCTACCTGGCCAACAGACTGGAAGAGAGACATATTAATTCCTGTTCCCACAAAAGGAAATCTAACCAAATGCAGAGATTATCGAACAGTACCATTAATACCACACACAAGAACAATTTTGCTGAAGGTAATTCAAAAGTGTCCGTAGCAGTATAATGACAGTGAATTGCCAGAAATTCAGATTGGATTCAGAAGGCATGGAACCAGGGATATCATTGCTAATGTCAGGTAGATCCTGGATGAAAGTAGAAAATACTAGAAAGAGATTTACCTCAGTTTTATTGACGATGCAAAGGCATTTGACTGTGTACCTCATAACAAATTACAGGTAATACTGCAAAAAATGGGAATTCCAGAACACTTAATTGTGCTCATGAGGAATCTGTACATGAATCAAGAGGCAGTCATTTGAACAGCATAAGGGGGCATTGCATAGTTTAAAGTCAGGAAAGGTGTACACCTGGGTTGTATCCTTTCACCATACTTACTCTGTCTGTATGCTGACTAAATAATCCAAAAGGTACACTGTATGAAAAAGAACAGGACATCAGGAATGGAGGCAGATTCGTTAACAACCTACATCATGGAGATGACACAACCTTCCTTGCTAAAGCAGCGTGGACTTGAAGTACTTACTGATACAGATCAAAGACCATGGATTTCAGTATGGATTACACCTCAACCTAAAGAGAACAAAAATCCTCACAACTGGACCAATGAGCAGCATCATGATAAATGGAGAAAAGATTGAAACTGTCAAGGATTTCATTTTGCTTGAACCCACAATCAACGTCCATAGAAGCAGTAGTCAAGAAATCACAAAAAGAGAGATGGGACCAAGATGGTGGAGTAGACAACCTCTCTAACAACAAAGTTCCAAAATAATGAAGGAATACAGTACATATGACATCCTAGGAGCTCTGAACATCAAGGGAAAGTTGAGAAACTGGACTGAGCAATGGGAGAAAGCAGAGTAGCCCTGGAAGTAAATAGGATTCCACAGGCCTGACCTGCCAGGAAGCAGCTATGTCATGTGGTGGGCTAACAAGGAGATTGGTAGGCATTCCCCTCATTGGAGACGATTTTCTGGAGTGTCCTCTCATGCCTCTGGAGCCATTGAAGGACAGTAGCAGATCATCAAAAGCTAAGTCAGCGCATGTAACCTGCCACGCACACAGGTCTGAATCATTCCATAGATGTGGGCCTATCTCCCTTTTCCTAGTGCTCCACCTTCCCTTCTCTGAACTATATCCAGTGCTGGAGGCTGACACCATTAACTGCAGTAGGACTCTTCAAGCCTGCCGTGAGCCTTCCTCTCTCTTCTCTGCACTACACCATTAACTGAGCCAGAAGTAGGATACATTAAGCCCACCTGTAACTGTTATCTTACACTAGGGAAGAAAACAATTTAGCAAATTTGAGGGAAGAAAAAGAAAATGTTTCTGATGACTCTCCTAAGCTAGAAAATCAGGGCAGAAATCATTCCTTCACCCAGATTCAGACACAAAGCAATATGCCAATCTCACAGATACTCAGGGACAGCTGTTAAGCCCTGCCTTTCTCTGAAGATTCAGCCAGACATCTGTGTCTATACCAATCACCCCTGCCCATCTAGGACAGTAGGCAGGAGCCTGCATCACACACTTGGCAACTGATCACCTGAGCTGAATCCATATAAGAAAAGCAAACTGTAAGTTTTAAAACAAGAAGCTAGAACACAGTATGTAAACATAAATAACTACAATTTACTGATGGCTTGGAAACAGTAATCCATATCAAAGCACTTAAAGGGATAGACCATGATCTCTTCAAAGAAACTCTCGAAACAACCAAAATTTTCCAGAGGGAAAGAATTTCCTGGGAATACCAGAGGCAGAATACAAAAGATGAATATTTAGCAGTCTTCAAGAGATGAGTAAGGAGACGAGGAAAAAATGCAGCAGAGCATAATGACAAATTAAACAAGAAGCAAGCAAGCACCAAGTGGCAAAAATTAGAAATGAAAAAAATTAATAGTAAAATTAAATATTTAGACAACTCCATAGAAAGTCAAAGGAGAAGAACTGAGGCAATGGAAGGCCAAATTAGTGAGACTGATGATAAAGCACATGACATCAACATATGTGAGGGGAAATCAGATAAAACAATTTTAAAAAGTCAACAAACACTAAGAATTATGTGGGACTCTCAGGAGATAAATAATCTACAAGTTATTGGAATTCCACAACGGGGGGAGATAGCAAAAATACAGAGCAAACTGTCAAAGATTTGCTGACAGAAAACTTCCCTGACACTGTGAAATATGAGAAGATAGCAATCTAAGATGCTCATCAAACTCCACATAAGGTAGATCCCAAAAGAAAGACAGAAAGACATTTTATAACCAAACTCGTCAAAATTAAAGATAAAGAGACACTTTTAAAATTGGCTAGGGATAAATAAACAATAATCTATGAAAGAAAAGCTATAAGACTAAGCTTGGACTACTCAGCAGAAACCATACAGGGAAGAAAATAACGGGAAGACGTATACAAAGTCTTGAAGGAAAGTAACTGTCAGTCAAGAATTATATAATTCAGAAAAACTGCCTCTCAAACATGATGACAAAATTAGGACACTTCCAGATAAACAGAAATTTAGGGAATTTGCAAAAATGAACCAAAACTACATGAAATACTAAAAAGAATGCTCCAGCTAGAAAATCAATAACACCAAATAGAAACTCAAGACCATAACAGAGAACCAAGCAGTTGGATGTCTACCCAAATAGGGAAATCATAAAAATAAATCATAGGCAAAACAGTGAAAATAGAGAAATATATATATCATTATGCAAGCATTGTAGTAAAAAGAAAGGGCCCAAAAGATAATGTAGTTATAAATCATCCACACAGACAGGAAGTCAAGGTGATATAAGTAAAGATTGGTTTAAATTTAGAAAAATAGGGTAAATATTAAGGTAACCACAAAGGAAACTATCAATTCTATGCAATAAAGTAAAAAAGAAAAAAAGGCATGAAGTCTCAGCAAATAGAAAACCACCAACATTGAAAGAGATTTAAAAAAAAAAAAACACACAAAAAGAAAAAAATACTCAGCACATAAAATTAAACGGAACAAAGGAACTATCTACAATACACCAAAAAAAGACATCAAAATGACAGCACTAAGCTCATATCTATCTATAATCATACTGCATGTAAATGGACTAAAAGCATCAATAAAGAGACAGGCAGTAGCAGATTGAATAAAAAACATGATCCATATGCATGCTGCCTACAGGAGACACATCTTAGGCTCAAAAACATGAACAAGCTACAACTCAAAGGATGAGAAAAAATATATCAAGCTAACAACATACAAAAAAGAGCAGGAGTGGTGATATTGATCTCTGGTAAAATAGACTATAGAGTAAAATCCACCACATTGGATAAGGAAGAATATTATATAATGATTAAAGTTTCAGTACTCCAGGAGGACATAATCATATTAAATATCTACACACCAAACAACAGGGCTCCAAAATAAAAGAAAGACTACCTGCACTGAAAATAGAAATACAAGGCTCCACAACAACAGTAGGAGACTTCAACACACCACTCTCCATGGAGTACAGAACATCTAGAAAGAAGTGCAATAAAGATATAAAAAATCTAAAGACAAAAAATCAATCAAATTAACCTTAAAGGTATCTACAGAACACTCCACCCAACAGCAACCAAGTACACTTTCTTTTCCAATGCACATGGAACATTCTACAGTACTGACCACATATTAGGCCACAGAGCAATCCTTAACAAAATTCAAAGATCTAAATAATACAAAACATCATTTCAGACTACAAAGCCATAAAAATAGAAATCAATAACAGAAAAAAGATGGGGAAGAAAATAAAAAATGTGGAAACTGAACAACATTTAGCTCCAAAATGACTGGGTAATAAAAGAAATCAAGGATGCAATACAGAAATTCATAGAATCAAATGTGAGTGAAAGCACATCCTACCAGAACCAATGGGACACAGCAAAAACAGTGCTCAGAGGTCAGTTTATCTCAGTCAGTGCACACATCCAAAAAGAAGAAAGGGCCCAAATCAAAGAATTAACTCTACAACTGCAACAAGTGGAAAGACAGCAGCAAAGCTGGACAGCAGAAGACAGCAAATAATAAAAATTAGAATAGACCCAGATGAAATAAAGAATAGAAAAATGATTAAAAGAGTTAACAAGACCAAAAGCTGGTTTTTTAGAAAGATCACCAAAATTGATAAATCACTGGCCAAACTGACAATAGAAAAACAGGATAGGAAGTAAATCACTTGATTCAGAAATGAGACAGATGATATATCACAACAGACTCAACAGAAATTAAAAGAATCATAACAAAACACTGTGAAAAACTCTAAGAAATTAAAAAACCTAGAGAAATGGGCAAATTTCTTAAAACACACTAACCACCAAAACGAGCACAAACAGAAATAGAGCAACTAAATAAATCCATCACAAAAGAAGAGACTGAAAACATAATTTTTAAAACCTCCAGCTAAAATAAAGTCCTGGCCCTATGGCTTCGCTAGAGAATTCTTCCGAATTGTCAGACAAGAGTTAACACCATTACTACTAAAGGTATACCATGGCATAGAAAATGATTGAATACTCCCAAATTCATTCTATGAAGCCAGTATAACCTTGATACCAAAACTAGATAAAGACAGTCCAAAGGACAATTATAGACCAATTTCTCTCATGAACTCAGATGTAAAACTCCTCAACAATAGAATTCAACAACCTATCGTATATATATATGTGTGTGTATATATATATATATATTTCCACCATGACCAACTAGGATTCATACTAGGGATGCAGCGATGGTTCGACATTAAAATATTGATGTAATCAACCACATAAATAAAACAAAAGACTAGAACCACCTGTTTTATCAACTGATGTAGAAAAGGCATATGACAAAGTCTGACAGCTGTTCATGTTAAAGACTCTCAACAAAATGGGAATAGAAGGGAACTTCTTCAACATAAGGGAATCTATGAAAAGCCAACAGCCAACATCATCCTAAATGGAGAGAGTCTGAAAGCATTCATCCTGAGAACTGCAAACAGATAACAATGCCCATTGTTACCACTCTTATTGAACATTGTCCTGGAGATTGTAGCCAAAGCAGTCAAGCAAGATAAAGAAATAAAGGACTTCCAAATGGGTAAGCAAGAAGTCAAAGTTTCAATATTTGCAGATAAATGATCTTATGCACAGAAAACCCTAAGGAAGCCACACAAAAAAACTACTGCAACTAGTAGAGTTCAGCAAATTATCAGCATACAAGATAAAAATACATAAATCAGTGGGATTCCTTTATACCAACAAAGAGATCATGCCATTCATTACCATTTACTACAACCCACAAGAAGATAAAATACTTAGGAATAAATCTAACCAGAGACATAAAAATCCTATATAAATAAAATTACAAGACTCCACTGTAAGAAAACAAAAGAGGTCTACGTAAGTGGAGAAATGTACCTTGCTTGTGGATAGGAAGACTTAATATCATGAAAATGTCTGTTCTACCTAAAGCGATCTATAGATACGTCACAATCCCAATAGAAATCTAATGGCATTTTTTTCTTTTCTTTTTTTTTTTATTTAACATAACTGAGTGAAAATGTACATTCACATGTAAATTTACATGCCCCCCTATATGCAGCTTCCACTGCTCTCCCTGCCCGGTGACAGCACACTATTCCTCTCTGCTCCATACATGTCTCATCCTCCCAACAGTCTCCTTTCCCCTCCTCTCCGTCCACTCCCCTTCCTCCAGCCAGATATCAGCAAGATGATATCCTATAGATGTATAGAACCATAAAGTGCTCCCAATATATGGTTACTCTGCATCTAATGGCATTTTTTAATGAGATGGAGAAACAAATCACCAACTTCATATGAAAAGGGCAGAATCCATTGATAAGTAAGCGTTACTGAAGTAGAAGAACAAAGTGGCAGCCTCATATTATCTGACTTTAGAACCTATTCCATTGCCATGGTAGTCAAAACAGCCTGATACTGGCACAAAAACATACACGGATCAATGGGACAGAACTGAGTGTCCCTATATAACATCATCCACCTATGAGCAGCTGATATTTGACAAAGTTCCGATGTTTGTAAACTGGACAAAAGACAGTCTCTTTAACAAGTGGTGTTGGCAAAACTGGATATCCATCCACAAAAAAGAAGAAACCAGACCCCTATCTCATACCATGCACAAAAACTAACTCAAAATGGATCAAAAACTAAACATAAAATCTAAAACAGTAAATATCATGGAAGAAAAAATAGGGACAATGCTGGAAGCCCTAATACATGACACAAACCAACTATGAAATATTAGTAACAATGCACAAACGTCAGAAGAGAAAATAGGTAACTTGGAACTCCTAGAAATCAAATACCTCATCCAAAGACTTTACCAAAGCAATAAAAAGGACTACCTGCAGATGGAGAAAGAATTTTTTACTACTATGAACTCCATCTGTATCTAATTCCCATAATCTACAAGGTACTGCAAAATCTCAACAAGAAAAGATAAATAACCCAATTAAAACTTTAAAAAGGATACGAACAGACACTTACCAAAGAAGACACCCAGGACACTAACAAATACATGCGGAAATGCTCACAGTTATTAGCCATCAGAAAAATCCAAATCAAAACTACAATGAGATACCTTCTCACCCCAACAAGACTGGCATTAATCCAAAAAACACAAAATAATAAATGTTGGAAAGGTTGTTGAGAGACGGGAACTCTTCTGCACTGCTAGTGCAAATGTAAAATGATGCAACCACCCTGGAAATGAATTTGGCGCTTTCTTAGGAAGCTAGAAATACAAAACCATATATTCAACAAGCCCACTTCTTCGACTATATCCTAGAGAAATAAGGGCTGCTATGTGAACAGATACATGCACACTAATGTTTTTTGAAGCACCGTTCACGATAGCAAAATGATGCAGTCAACTTCAGTGCCCATCAGCAGATAACTGGTTAAAGAAACTATAGTATATTCACACAACAGAATACCATGCAATGATAAAAAACAACAATAATTTTAGGAAATAGCTCATAATACAGAGTTATCAGCAGGGCATTACACTGAGTGCAATTAGTCAGTTGCAAAAAGACTAATATTGTATGAGACCACTATCAGAAGGACTTAAAAAAAGGTTTAAGCACAGAAGAAAAGAATCGTTGACGATTACAAGGGTGGGGGAGGGAGCAAGAGGAGTATTTATAGACAGTAAATAGCAATTGTGTTAGATGAAGGGAGTGAATTCATGCACAACTGGTTGGCACAACTGGATTACACCAAAAGTAAAAGGTTTGCTAAATACATCCCAGCATTCTGACAGACAGAGTAGCAGGGACAGTGGCTTGGGGAGCACGGTTTCAGGAGACATCTAGGCTAATTAGTGTAACTAAGTTTTAAAAAATATATATTCTTCATACCACTTTGGTGAGTGCTATCTGGGGTTTTAAAAGCTAGCAAGCAACCTTCTGAGTAGCATCTACTGGTCCTCTGGAGCAGAGGAGAATGAAGGACATCAAAGATGTGAGGCAAGGCCCAGCAGATAGAAAGTGCCGTATGATCCAGAGACTACATCATGAGACCAAAAAAACTAGATGGTGCCCAGCCACCACCAATGATGTCTCTGACAGGGAACATAATGCAAAATACCTGATGTAGTGGGAGAAAAATCGGTACGCAGAACTAGAACTCTATTAAGAGACCACACTTACCATCATCAGACTGGAGGGTCCCCTGAGGACACAGCCCCCAGATTCTCTGTCAGCCCAAAGCTGAAACCAGTACCAAAGCCAATTCTGCAGACCATGATTGGACTGGCCTGTGAGACAGAGTGATGCTAGTGAAGAGTGTGCTTCTTGGCTTAAATATATACATGAGGCTTCCTGAGCAGCTCCTCTCTAGAGGCATGATGAGAGAGTGGAGTGGGACAGGAGTTGGCTGAATGATACAGGAATTACAGGGTGGAAAGGAGGAATGTGCTGCCACAGGGTTCAGAATTTTATATGGCAAATGGATTTGGATTGTCAACTTTTACGTGACTAATAATAAAATATTTTTAAGAAAAACCTTCAATCAAAAAAAAAGAATCAAAAGACACATCGCATCGGGCAAATCTGCAGCCAAAGACCTCTTTAAAGTGTTTTAAAGCAAAGATGTCATTTTGAAGATTAAGGTGTGTCTGACCCAAGCCAATCACATCATATGCACATGAAAGCTGGGCAGTAAGTAGCAAAGACAGAAGAAGAATTGATACCTTTGAATTGTGGTATTGGAGAAGAATACTGAAGATACCTTAGACTTCAAAAAGAATGAACAGGTCTGTCTTGGAAAAAGAACAGCCAGAGTGCTCCCTAGAAGCAAGGATGTCAAGGTTAAATCTTACATATACTGGACATGTTGTCAGGAAGGTCCCTGGAGAAGGACACCTTGTTTGGTAGAGTGGAGAGTCAGTGAAAAAGAAAGGAAGACCCTCAACGGGATAGACTGACACCAGTGGCCGCACCAACGGGCTCAAGCGTAACGGGTACCATGGGCGTGGTGCAGAGCTGGGCAGTGTTCCATCTTGTGGCACACAGAGTTGCTATGAGTGGGAACTGACTTGATAGCACCTAACAACCAGCTGTCCGAATTCCTTCAGTGACGACAACGATAATAAATAAATAAATACTGTGACTGTGGAGGTTAAGAAGGGCACAGAATTATTTTTTAAATATCTGTCTGCTAGTATTAAAAACAACTTCGTGAACCTGTTGCCACTGAGTCAATTCCAACTTATAGAGACCCTATAGCTGAGAGTAGAACTACCCCATAGAGCTTCCAAGGAGCACCTGGAAGATTCGAACTGCTGACCTTTTGGTTTGCAGCTGTATCACTTAACCAGTATGCCACCAGGGTTTCCTTTAATCTCCACGACAACAATTAACGTGACTGCTGAGTTTAAGGAGAACCCAGAATTGTTTCTTTTTTTTTTTTTTTTAAATATCTGCCTGCTAGTATTAAAAATAGCTTTATGAAGTAAATAGGGCTTGGCACTGCGTTTTCTCACAGCTGTATTGTTATTCAGTTAATATTCTGTTCCATCTGAAAGTGTCACTGGGGAATTGTTTTGTTTCCAATACAATCTATTTTTCATCTCCTCCAGCTGCTTGTAACTCCTGAGAGACAATGATATGAAGAAAAGATATATATATTTTTTTTTCCTTTTTAATTTTGTTTGTTTATCTTCTGTTTGTTGTCTTTAAAAAATGAGGCCATTTCAGCTGATGATGATGTGGGATTTCGTTTGTTGCTTTGTTTGGGAGTTGTTCATTTATTGTTTGCTCCTTCTCTTTCTCGTAACTTCTCTTCCACTCCAATTATGTTGTAGCAAAGACTAAGCCCTCAGCAGCTTCCTCAAATCTACAGGTACGCAAACTCTAACAACCAGTACCCTAAATGACAAGGGCAAATGAGCAAGTTCCAATTAAGGATTAGTTTTTCCCCATTTATTATCTTCAAACATTAGGATTCCCCAGGACTGAAAAAAGAAAAAAGTCTGAACTCAGCATATCCTCCTGGAGTGCTCGTGCTAGGAACCGAAACACACATCTCTCCTTCTGCCCCAGGAAACCCTCCACCTTGTGTTGGACACAAGGACTCCTAGCAGCCCTAGGCTTGCCCTAGCTGATGCTAGAACATCTAAACCAAACTCAGGGTATGGGGTGCATGTAAGAATATCATTCAGCTAGGATACCAAGTCACACCCAGTTCCACTCCCATCTCTGGGCCATGGCAGTACAGCATGGAAGGAAACATACTTTTCGCACTTCCTACACGTGCGACTGTCGTGTCTTACATCTCAGCCAGCTCTGCACCTGCCCACAGCCCCCACAACCAGAGACAACACACATTTCTCGGCAGTATCCAGAGCTACTTGAAATCTGTTCATCTCAGCAACACGGTGGAAGGAGCAACGACGCATTTTTAAAAACTTGTCGTTTGGGTCATTGCATGTCCAAGTCCTCGGTTTCCTCATCTGTGAAATAAAACAGGTGGCTTTGAATAAATGGTCTTTAATTTTATTCCCACGAAGCTGTAGTGGCTGAGTGATAGAATTCCCAGCATCCCTGCTGAAGACCTGGGTTTGACTCCCAGAAGATATACCTTGTGCTCAGCCACCACTGGTCAGTCAGTAGAGGCTTGCATGCTGGCTATGACGATGAACAGGTTACAGGGAAGCTTCCAGACTAAGATGGACTAGAAAGAAAGGCCCAATGAACAGCTTCTGAAAATCAGCCAACGAAAATTCAGGGATCATAAGACTCTGACCTCCAACTGATGACAGTGAATGCACAGGACAAGTCAGTATTACAATTCCATGCTATGCGAGGGTCCCCGTGAGTGGGGACTGACTCAACAGCAGCTAGCAACAATAATACGTCACTGAAGCACCTTCTTTATTCTCCTTAACTATTTCTCCTCCTTGCACACTTCCTACACGTGCTGTTGTCGTGTTTTAAATCTCAACCAGCTATGTGCCCGCACATAGCCCCCACAACCAGAGACAACACAGGTTTCTCAGCAGAATCCAGAGCTATTTGAAGTCTGTTCATCTCAGTGCAGAAGGGTTCTGGGTGGCAATTCTATGCATGATGATGGGATTCATTCCTGAAAACCTCCTGGCTGTTGTGCAAACTGATGAATTCAGTGTAGTTACGCATTGACTAGGAGCTCTCTGTTACAACGCGTTGCAGTAAGTGAACAATCTAGATTTATAAGAGCATTTTGCTACACGTCTTTACAGCTAAGTGAACAGCTGTTTATCGTTTCTAACTTGAAGCACTGCAAAACCTCGATATTGTCACAGGGAAGAATTCATTTCACTGACTTTAGATGGACTTGAGTTAAAGTCTTTGTAAAAGCACTTCTGTCATCTCTCTCCTTGTGTCTTTTGCTCTGTCTAACCAAAACATTATATTTCAACCATTCTGGAAGAAAAACCGTTTACTGCAGATAAGTTAACCCACACTCTGTCAATTACACAATAAGTGCATAGCATTCTGGCCTTCTATTTTTAAGGCTGCATTTCATTGATACTCTTTTCCTTATGTAAATGCCAAGATTTATAAAACACTCATAAGAAAATCATTAGATCCTTTGCTATAAACTAGTAAGTTTTGAAAAGTCTGATAACCTTCAAATCTGAAATACTAAAATATGCTCTATCTTTTCCAAATGTGTGCACGGTACAAAAAAAACCTGACAAACGTTAAACTAAGTCTGAAAGCTCAAGCCTGGATGATGCCTTGCAAAAACAACTCTGCAAAAAGGCTGTGATTTTTTGTCCCATATGTGCATATCACATGAAGGTTGAGACACTGGGCCCCAAGCTCAACAGCTACTTAGTTGACCAGGTTCACAATTTTATCAACCTGATTTTCTTCTAGAGTAAGTGTGATTTAGAAGGATCCAACCTTGAACCCTTACAGCAGTCATTAGCAGCAAAAGGTAGCCTTTCGTGAAAAGGGACTAACCTCCCAAGTATCTGTGAGCAATGAGGATCTTCTCAACAGAAAGACTCTCCAAAAACAGGCTACAGCCCAGAGCTGGGACACCAGACAAGAAAAGGGATATAGGAAGAGCACCCAGAGCACTACTCCACAGATGTAATTAAAGACTACCTCTCCTGCTAGTGGGGAACAAAAAACCCACTGGTGTTGGGTAGATTTCCATTCACTGTGACCCCTTGTGTTACCTGGTAAAACTGCTCCATAGGATTTTCTTGGCTATAATCTTTACAGAAGAAGATTACTAGGCTTGTCTTTAGCAGCACCACCACCATGCATGCTCAAATCAATGACCTTTACCTGTGTTGTTATTTTTGTTAAGTGTCATCAAGTCATTCCAACTCATAATGATCCTACATACAACAGAAAGGAACACGGCCGAGTCCTGTGCCCCCCTCACAATCGTTGCTATATTTGAGCCAATTTTTGCAGCTACTGTGTCAATCCATCTCACTGATGTTCTTCCTCTCTTTCTCACTGACGTTCTTCCTCTCTTTTGCTGACTGGCTACTAAGAACGATATCCTTCTCCAGGGGCTGGTCCCTCTTGGTAAGATGTCCAAAGTACATGAGACAAAGTTTTCATCATCCTTGCTTTGAAGGAGCATTCTGACTGTGCCTCTTCCAAGACAGATTTGTTCATTCTTCTAGCAGTCTATGCCAGCCAGCCAAGTGCCGTCAAGTCAGATAGTATATTTAATATTCTTTGCCAGTAATATAACTCAAAGGCATCAGTTCTCCTTCAGTCTTCTTTATTCGTTGTCCAGCTTTTTCGTTCATATTAGGTGATTGAAGTACCATGACTTGGGTCCAGAGCACCTTAGTCCTCAGTGATATCTTTGTTTTTCAATACTTTAAAGAAGTCTTTTGCAACAGATTTGCCCAATGCAATGCATCCATTAATTTCTTGACGGTGGCTTTGGGATGTTGACTGTGGATCCCAGTAAAATGAAATCCTCAACAACTTCAGTCATTTCTGAGTTTATCATGAGATTCCTAATTGGTTTTGTTGGTTTCTTGATGTTGAGCTGTAATCCATACATGAGGCTGTAGTCTTTGATCTTCATCAGTGAGTGTTCTGAGTCCTCTTCACTTTCATCAAGCAAAGTTGTGTCATCTGCATACTTCAGGTTGTTATGAGTCTATCTGCATTTCTGATGCCTCCACTCTTTTTCACACAGTCCAGCTTCTCAGATTATTTGCTCAACATATGCATTAATTAAGTATGGTAAAAGGATACAACCCGGATGCACATCTTTCCTGATTTTTAACCATGCAGTTTCCCCTTGTTTTGTCCAAACAACTGCTGCTTGATCCATAGATGAGTTCAGCATGAGTACAATTAAGTGTTCTCGGATTCCCATTCTTCACAATGTTACCCACAGTTTCTTATGACCTGTACAGTCAAATGCTTTTGCACAGTCAGTAAAGCACAGGTAAATCTCTTTCTGGTATTCCAGGCTCTCATTCAACATACATCTGACATCAGCAGTGATATCCCTCATTCCATGTCTTCTTCTGAATCCAACTTGAATTTCTGGCAATTCTCTATTCATATACTGCCACAACCTCTTTCAAATTCTCTTCATCAAATTTTTATTGTGTGTGATATTAATGATATTGTTCGATAATTTCCTCACTCTGCTGGGTAATTGAAACACAGAATGTACAAAGTATGCATCCAGAAAAACTGGAATTTGCCAAAAATGAAATTGAACGCATAAAAATTGTTATCCTAGGCACTAGTGAGTTGAAATGGACTGATATTGCCCATTGTGAATCGGACAATCGTACAGTCTAATATGCTAGGAATGACAAACTGAAGAGGAATAGCACCACATTCATAGTCAAAAAGCACATTTCAAGACCTAGCCTTAAGTACAATACTGTCAGTGATATGCCTACAAAAAAGACTAGGTTATATGACCATTGTTCAGATTTACTCACCAGCTACAAATGCCGAAAAATGAAGACATTGAAGAATTTTACCAACTTCCGCAGTCTGAAACTGAGAAAATAGACAACCAACATGTGCAGATAATTGCTGGCGATTGGAATTTATTCTTCAGAAACAAAGGCTGTCACATGATCAGATACATGCACAAGAATGTTTACTGCAGCACAGTCCACGATAGCAAAAAGATGGAATCAACCTAAATGCCCATCAACAGATGAATAAACAGACTGTGGTACATATAAACAATGGAACACTATGCAGCAATAAAGAATAATAATGACTTTAGGAAGCATCTCATTACCTGATTTCAATTGGAAGACATTATAGTGAGTGAAATCCATCAGAAGCAAAAGGACAAATATAGTATGAGACTCCTGCTATAAGGATTTAAAAATAGACTTAGGTACAGAAGAAAAGGCTGTTTGGTGGCTACGAGAGGAGATAGGGAAGGGTTTGTTATAGATTAGAGTTGATAGAGCTTAGAAATTTTGTTCATTTACTGTATCCTCATGAGTCAGATCTGACTTGATGGCACTTGGCTTTGGCACTGTATCCTCAGGGGAAAAAAAGTATAAATTTGTTCAAAGTGGAGAGACCTTGAAAGAGTGCTAAACCTGTATTTTTACTGTACAAACTTCTGTTATATTTCAAATTGAGTCTTTAGAAATGAAATAATTCTTTATACATGCAGTCTCCACTAATCTTGTTATATATGATACACCTACTTACATTTTTGTAAAGATGTATGTGTAATATAGTTACGTATTCATTTTATTAAAAATAAAAAAAGAGAAACAAAGAAGAGGGATTGGTATTTGGTAAAGATGGCCTCTGTGATAGAAACAAAGCTGGAGATTGCATGATAAAATTTTACAAGAGCAACAACTTATTGACTGCAAATTCCTTTTTCGTCCAGTATAAATGGTGACTGTATACACAGACCTCACTGAACAGCACACATAGGAATTAAATTGATTACATCTGTGGGAAAAGATGATGGAGAAGCTTGCTATCTTCAGTCAGAACAAGTCCAGGGGCTGACCACAGAACAAGCGATCAATTGCTCATATGCAAGTTAAAGATGAAGCTGAAGAAAATTAAATCCCTGAGATCCAAAGTATGAACTTCAGGTGTCCCACCTAAATTTAGAAATTATCTCAAGAATAGATTTAATGCGTTGAATGTAAATGACTGGAGATCAGATAAGTTGTGAGATGACATCAAGGCCATTAAGCAAGAAGAAAACAGGTCAGTAGAAAGACAGGAAAGAAATTAAGATCGAAATTCATGTCATAAGAGACTTTTAAAATTGTTTTTGAATGTACAGAAGCTAAAGTGAATGCAAGAAATGATGAAATAAAATATCTAAATAGAAGATTTCAAACAGCAGCTTGAGAAGACAAGGTATTACAATGAAATGTACAAAGACCCAGAATTAGAAAACCAAAAGAGATATTTCTCCAACGGAAAGAACTGAAGAAAAAATTCAAGCCTCAAGTTGCAATGTTGAAGAGTCTGTGGCAAAAAAAAAAAAAAAAAAAAAAAAATTGAACTAAGTAGGAAGCTTCAAGAGAAGATGGAAGAAACACACAGTCATTGTATCAAAGAGAATCAGTGAATGTTTAGTTATTTCAGGATATAGCACATGATCTAAAATTGATAGTACTGAAGGAGCAGGTCTTAAGCTGCACTATGGAGGCACTGGTGAAAGACGAATTGATGAAATACCAACTGAGGTGTTTCAGCAAGTGGTGCCAGAGGCACTCTCTTGTCTATGCCAAGAATATAGATGATAGCTACCTAGCCAACTGACTGGAAAAGTTCCTTATTGTGCCCATTCCAAATAAAGATGATCCAACAGAAACACTAAATCAAGCACAAAGCACCTGTGCCAACTACACAGCTGGTGCTGGGAGAAGGGATAGTTCAGCCCCAAAGCCAAATCAAACATTGTTCTTGGGATTGTGGGAGAGCCTGAACATATCCTGATTTGGAAACTTCAGAGAGAATTTTCTGAAGGTAGAAAGAGAGAATAATATCAAATTGCCACCCTTGGAAACTACCAAATACTTTCAATACTTGATTCAGCAATATGTACTGAGTATTTGCTAGGCTACACTTCGAAGACTCATCAATGAATAAGCTTTGTACTTGTCCCTACATTCTTCACTACAGAGTGGTAAGAACAAGCATCTGAAAAAAATTGTTACAGTTGGCTGCGGGGCATATGATGGCAGAGATGTGAAAGTGTCTACGAAGAAGTGCTACCTTATTTTGTGTGCTGATTCTGTTCTAAGTGCTAGAAATGTACATACATGATCTCACTTAATAGCACAACAACTCAAGAAGGTAAGTTTTATTATTCTATTAAGCATACAAGGCAGATGAGCACCAAATAAGTAGGTGACCTGTTTAGGTTCACATAACTGGTTAGTAGTAGGCTTGGTCTTCTGATTCATGTCTGACTCCCAAACCTGTGCTTCTAACCACACTGTGCTATTATAGATTGATCCAGTAGGGCAGGGAGAAGAAAGGAAAAGGAGCTTCCTAATTATTTAACCTAAAAAATCCTACATTTGGGAAGCAATTGAGAAGATAATATAGGATAGGTTCTGAGACTGACTGCAAGGAGCATCATACTTTTCTTTGTTTTAAGAAGTTGGCATCTTTTATAAGCAATTTCATGCACTTCTAAACATTGAGGTGTAGAGGAAGAAAAATAGGGTCATGTGCCAACCTGATATGTCTTATCTGCTGAAGCAAGGTAAAACTCATATGTACATTTTTTCTCTAAAATAAGAGCTATATATTATCACTGTGACTATCAAAGTGTCTGTGAATGCAGAATTGTTCATTACTTATGTAGCAATACCAATGCAGGCAGCAATTTACTATACATAACACCTGCTGAAACAACAACTCCTTTTCCCAAAGAGCTGAGAAGAGGACATTACGGAACAGTACCACACTGGAAAAAAATAATCTGGACAAACATATAGTAGCTTGCAGGTAGTCTTTATGGCTGGAAAGATTCATAGAAGTGATACCATGCCCTATTTAAAATATTCAATGATGAGACTCTGTACACTGGATTTATAAAGTATGGACCTGTTTAATCAGATCTGTCACTTTTACGTGCCTTCAAGAAACCAGTGAAACTGTGCTTTGGGAATCAAAGTTGAAGAAAGATCAGTGGTTTAGGAAACAGAGTTGAGGGGTGGATAGAAAAGACCAAACAGGATATAAAAATTCATATGAAACTGTCAGTGATTTAGCAAGAATGTACGTGAAAGGCTATGAAAGAAGGACTATTGTCTCACAGAAAAGTGAGTCTGATGTGCACAGAGGATCAGGGTAAGGTCAGTGTGCTGTGTGAAAATCATGTGCTTTGATCTCTGGCCACAGATTCAATGCCAGGAGTCTATACCAAACCAGTTGTGATCAACTTGAATCCAATTCATGGCAACCCTAGTGTGTCAGAGTAGAACTACGCTTCGTAGAGGGTTCAGTGGCTAGGTTTTCAAGAGTAGATTCCTAGTCCTTTCTTCTGAAGCACCTGAAAAGGCAAATCCCAAATTGTGGAGCCTGAGAGAAGGCAGGCCAAAGTGTGGCTTGTTGCTGTCGTTAGCTGCTGTCAAGTTGCTTCTGACTCATGGCGACCTCATGTGGTAGAGGTACGGGAATCACCACTAGCTGGATGACTTATTCAAATCAGTTATTATGATGGCAACAATGATGAATCAAACTAGCTATCACTGGAGATCTGTTTTTAGATTACTGCCACACAGATGGCTAAGTACTCTTTAATAGGATGTGAACGTGTTATCAAAATTTCCATTGTCTCACTAATAGCAAGCTGAACGCATAATTTATTGTCTGAACAGGGACACTTTTTAAAAAAAAATTTATTGTGATTAAGTAAAAGTTTGCAATCCAAGTCAATTTGCATATAAAACTCCGAGCACCCACATCTCTGAAGCTCCACCTGCTCTCCCCGCTCTTGGACAGCAGTCTTCTTTTCCACTCTTTACTTCCAGTATCCAGTCAGCCAACACTTGCCCCTCTTCTCCACCCTCTCCTCTCTACTCTGAATAGAAATCAGTCTAAGACAGCCTCATATGTATATTAAACCATGAAGTACACACACCACCTGCACCACTCTGTGTCCCCAGGTCCAGTCCGTTCTTTGTCTGAAGTGTTGGTTTCTGTACTGCTTTCAGCTCTGGGCTAGCAGCAAGTCCATGCACCACATTCTTAGGGGACCCTCAAGGGTGTCAGACCATCAAGTCTGGTCTTTCAACAGAGTTCTAGATCTGCACAGTCCTTTATCTCATGTTACATAAGGGACTGTATGTCGTGTTCCCTTAACAAGGATACTTTTGACAGTGAAAATAAGCATTACCAGTAATCACTATCATAATACATGGGCAAACCATGGCTATTGCAAGCAAACATGGACATACTGTCACCCCTACTGCTAGTGAGCCACGTACAAAATGAGAAACAGGAGAACTCCATGGGGCCTGAATTCCTCATCAGTCTTCAAGGAAGTCAGTCACCCTGCAGGAAGTGCGAGAAATACCAGACTGAGCTCCTCAGAGCCTGCCAGATAGCAGCCAGAATCTAGTTTCAAACAAGTCTGAAGAGTTAGCTTGTTCTTTTCACCTACTGCATTCCTTAACCAATTTGGCTGACTTCAAAGAAGCTTTGAAGAAAAAAGAGGAATCTTTAAGATGTGTATGAAAATCACAATGAAAATGGCATATTTGTTAGTATTTCTGGTACCCCACTTAAGAAAATACTACCTGATAAACGTGAGCCAACATATCTCTCCAGCAGCTCCCTTCACTCTTCAACAGAATCAGTCTAGGTACTTGCCAAAGTGTAGGCCAGTGTTTTTCAGTCTCGGCTCAGCCCTATTGACATTCAGGGCTAGATAACTCTCTGCTACTATTGTTGTTTAGCAGCATCCCTGGCCTCTACCTACTAGATCATAGTCGTACCCCTCAACCCAGTGGGACAATCCAAAATGTCTCCAGATATTGTCAAGTGTTCCAAGGAAGAAGGGGCAAAATGACACCAATTGAGAACAAGCAATAAAGATCGTGAACTTTTTGTCATTCCAGTCACAGCAAACTTAGCCCCATGCATTTAAAACCTGTCAGTACTTACGTGTTAGAGTTGGAAGGTATCTCAGAGGACATTAGTCATCTATTCTACCTGTTTATTAAAATGTCTGCAATATTCTGAACAGGCAATCCCCCAGATTCTGTTTGGCTCTCCCAACCTCAGGGAACTTGATTGCTCATGAGATAATCTACTTCATGGTGAGGCAATCTGAATATGAGAAAGTTCATATTAATGCTAGGCTAAAATCAGCTTCCTTGTGGCTCCTTTCTTATCCCGTCCTACCCAAGGGAGTTCTACAAATGGTGTCTTTTCCCTCTTCTATCTCACAACCCTTCTAATATTGTGAGTTTCCTTTTCTTCCCAGAGAAGCTTCTCTATTTCCTTCCACAATGCCTTCTTTAAACAACCCACCGATTTTTCTCTCTGCCTCAAGACCTACCAAATAATGAAAATGATAATGGTGGTGGCGGGCAGTGGTGAACGCTACCATTTATCAAGTTCTTTCTTTGTACTAGATACCAGAACACAGAGCAACCCAATCTACCAAGCATCCTGGCTACTCCAAACAAAGCTGGTAGAATAGCCTATGTGAAATATCTCTGTCACCATTCTCCCTATTTCATGAGCCAACACTCATTCTCTACAGCACTGTCATCTCAGGTTTTCGGAGTTCTTTTTCAGCTGCCTCCACCCTTGAAAGCCAACAGAGTCCTCCAGGTTTGCCCACTGAGAGACTTCAGAACAATCTCCCAGTCTCATTACTGTTTCCCATGCTCATGTTCATCCTGTTGTACCCAGATAAACCCGTAAGTACACACGTCTTTGTCCTTCTTTTCCTGTAATGCTTCTATATCTATATGTATTATTACTGTCCATTCATTTGTATTTGTTGAGTGCATCTTTGTGCCAAGCACAGTGGTATGCACTGAGATACAGAATTCATAGCCCTGCTGACAAAGGACCATTTGTGACAAAGGGAAGGTTTGGTCATAAACTAGAGTACCCAGCTTTCCTCCAGATTCAGCCCACTAAAAACAGTTCTGTCTGGCCATTGCACATTCTTTTCCTCCCTTATCCTTTAAAGAGAGTTGTGTCTTTACCAGACAAGTTTCAGGGGAGTTGCAAAGCAGATTAGTAAGAGAATGAATAACGGAAAGAAACACCACATAGACAAAAAGAGCTAAGAGAAACAAAAGGCATTTAAAAAAAAAATTGTGGGCTGGGTGTCAGGAGAGTTCGGCATGTTGTGTTTGAAAGGCTTCCAGAGCAACCACAGCTATCAGTGGCACTTGGGGAAGAGAGAAAAGAAGCTTTTGAAAAGTTTTACTGCAAGTTATGGCTTAGATCACCTTGAATGTTCTTCTTAAGACTCAAGAAATGTTTTTTAATTACTTTAGCTTAGTAGATTCTATTTATTTGACTGCAACAGCAAAAAAGTCTGAGCTATCCTGATGCATGCTACGCCATGAGTGCAATCCTAAGGCATTATGCTGAGTGAAATGAGTCACAAAAGGACAAATATTGCATGACCTTTCATATAAAGTACATACATAAGCAAATGTATAGGAATCACAGTTTATTAGTAGTGATTACTAAAGTGAGGGAGAAGGTAGGATACAGGCTATGGAACACTGAGTTTGCTTACAGTGATGGAAAATTTAGACCACAAATTAGTTCAATTGATGTCAATAAGTCGTACATCTGTAAAAAGCTGAATGCGATACATATATTTACAGCAATAACGAAACTGTGGCTGCTGAGGTTGATTAAGCATAAGCGAACACCCCGTGGAGTTTAGTTTCTTGCTTTGGATCTTTAGGGTCATGGTTTCAAGGGACATCCTAGTTAATGTCCTAATAACTGTATCTAATGATTTTGTTCTACCTGTTAGCTCAGTGAGTGGTGCCTGGGGTCTTAAAGTAGCTACCCAAAGCAGAATTGGTCTCTATTCACCTGTAGCAAAAAGAAGAAGGAAGTTAGAAATAGGAGGAAACGGAATGCGTGACTGATTGCTTCCCTGAACAACTATCTCCTTTCCCATAAAATCAGGACTGAATGACGCCCAGCTACTACTACTGAGTGCTTTAATCAAAGGTTTTATAGAAGAATCCTGATCAAAAGGGAGAAAGTGAGAAACAAATTTCAAGTCCTCATAAAATCCAGACTTTCTAGAGTTATTCAGGATGAACCCCTGAAAGTATTGCCCTGATATAATCTTTAAACCTTAAGCCAAAAATATATCAAGTTTTTTTTTTAAAACCAAACCAAACTGACTGCTATCGGTTCTGATTGATGGTGATCCTCGTTTAGCTTAATATGTAAAGAATGTCTGTCTTGAACATTGTGCTCTTTTAAAGAATTATCTATATGGGATCAAGTGGAAAACATCACCTCAAATTATTACAGAAGAAGCTTAAGGGGCACTGATTTTGTGACAACACAGCAAACAATTCAGAAAAGGAGGGTCATGGATCATGGATGGTCATGGATCTTTAGGGTCATGGTTTCATGGGACATCCTAGTTAATGTCCTAATAACTGTATCTAATGATTCTGTTCTACCTCCTAGCTCAGTGAGTAGTGCCTGGGGTCTTAAAGTAGCTACCCAAAGCAGAATTGGTCTCCATTCACCTGCAGCAAGAAGAAGAAGGAAGTTAGAAATAGGAGGAAACGGAATGCACGACTGGTTGCTTCCCTGAACAACTATCTCCTTTCCCATAAAATCAGGACTGAATGATGCCCAGCTACTACTACTGAATGCTTTAATCAAAGATACAACTTGAAAACAGTCATCAATATCAATGAATTGTACTATACACATTGATGAATTGGTTTATATTCTGCTCCGTATATCTTCAACAACTTTCTTCTTTCAAGTCTTGAGTTACGTGGACTTCTGTTTGAGATACATGGGGCCCTGTTGAGAGTGAAATGGGCAGCAGTTAATAACAATGCTGGGATAGCAAACATAAAACCAGAACCATCCGGCTCAAACCAGGAGACCCAATCACCCTAGTGGTAATCACAATGAAATGTGTCAAGTGAGGGAATGAGATGTACACAAGACATCAGGAAGCTAAGAGTAACAGCATTCAACCCAGCAGGTGGCAAGAAACAGGAAAAGGCTTTCCAACTACACAGCCTTGTAGTGAGCTTTCTCTTATCTGAATTAAACAATCTGTCGGTCCGACTCGACGGCACTTGGCTAGGCTGGCATTACATGTGGAAAAATTTTTAAATGTTCTGTCTCATGATGTTTGCTACTTTTTCTTGGGTGCTCACAAACAAGAGAAAAAAAAGGAAAATACAAAGACTGCCAATTAATTTGGTGAACTTATCCTAGGAAAAGTGCTACATACTACACTGTTGAATATTATGATGGTCACCTTCAAAGTACTCCCCTCAGAAAACTGTGCACTGACACCAATACTTAGTCTGCCCTACAAAGCAGTTTTGAAACTGTTTTTCTGGAATGATCATCTGAGCTGTTGTCATGTTATCCTTGATGTCCTGAATGTCATCAAAAGATCTTCCTTTCAATATTTCCTCTATCTTCAGGTAAAGAATTGAAGGATTTGAATTGTGGTGTTGGAGATGAATATTGAATGTGCCATGGATTTCCAAAAGACCAAACAGATTCGTTCTGGAAAGAGTACAACCAGAGTGCTCCTTGGAAGCAAAGATAGTGAGACTGTATCTCACATACTTGGGACATGTTGTCAGGTGGAATCAATCCCTGGAGAAGGACATCATCCTTAGTAGAGTCAAGGGTCAGCAACAATAGGCTTATGCATAAAAATGATTGTGGGCATGGCATAGGACTGGGCAGTGTTTTGCTCTGCGGCGCATAGGCTCACTGAGTCAGAACCAACTCCACCACACCTAACAACTACAACAAACATACTTGCTCCATTTTTGCTGTTCAAATAACCCAAAAATTTGGTCTATATGAAAATAATGGGGTATAAGCATTGTAGGGAGACTCATTAACAACCTGAAATATGCAGATGATACAACAATACCTGGTGAAAGTGAAGAGGACTTGACGTACTTACTGATGAAGATCAAAGACTACGGCCTTCAGTATGGATTACATAGCAAAACAAAGAAAACAAAAATCCTCACAAGAGGACCAATAAGCAACATCACGATAAACAGAGAAAATATTGAAGTTCTTACAGATTTCATTTTACTTGGATCTATAATCAACACCCATGAAGGCAGCAGGTAAGCAATCAAATGATGCATTGAAAGCGGTCGATCTGCAGGAAAAGACTTCTTTGAAGTACTAGAAAGCAAAGACGTTACCTTGAAGATGAAGATGTGCCTGACCCAGCCCATGGTGTTTTCAATCACATCATATCTGTTCGAAAGCTAGAAAATAAGTAAAGAAGACAAAGAGGAGCTGACACATTTGAATTACAGTGTTAGCAAAGAATGTTTAACATACCATGGACTTCCAGAAGAATAAAAAAAAAATCTGTTGAAAAGAAGTAAGGCCCAAAATCTCCTCAGAGGCAAGGATGGCAAGACTATGTCTCACATACTTTGGACGTGTTATCTGAAAGGACCATTCCTGGAGAAGGACAACATGTTTGCTAAAGTACAGCGTCGGTGGAAAAGAGAAAGCGACTCAGTGAACTGGAGCGACACAGTGGCTACAACAGTGGGCTTAAGTATAACAGTGATTGTAAGGACGGTGAAGGACTGAACAGCGTTTCACTCTGTTGTGCGTAGGGTCGCAATGAGTTGGAATCAACTCGACAGCACGTAACAGCAACAGTGCCACCAAAAAGAGAAAAAAGAACCAGTGTGTTTTATATTTCTTACACTTCTGGGAAATATGAGAGATTTTTTTTTAAGTGCATACCCTAAAAAAGTAAAAAGAGAGGGAGAAATGAGGGGAGAGCTACAGAGCTGGATAAACATATGTTGTTGGATTTAGACTGGAAGATATGTACCCATTTTCCAATTATTTTTGTAATGGCCTTTGAATAAATGGTCAGTAATGGTATAATAGCAGTACTTGAAGCAAGAGGATACATATTTCTATTTTTGATTAATGGGGCAGACAAAGAACTAGAGTCTCTTTATGAGGCCTCTGTAGCATCCCAAACCATTGCTAACAGACCCGCCCACACATATGTGTACCTACGCTACCAAGTGGAGGTAACTACTGTTTATCTTCAGCGGCAAAAAAGAAAAATGTTCATTACTCTCACCACCACTTTTCTGTCCTCACTCCCAACTTGCTGCTCCAGATAATACTAGCTGTATTGGGTAAAAGAATCCAAACATTATTCTGTACCAGAGGGAAGGGTCCAAGGAAAAAAAATCAATGATAGTTCTTGCTCAGTTGAGTTCGCTGTGTTGCAAAACCAGCTCTTTAGACCCACACTGCAACCACTGCCAGAGCAATTTACTTGCAGCCCAAGCAATTTTCTCACCAAGGAGAGTTGCAAAATCATCTCTTTGAGCCTTTCAGAGTGCAGAAACCGTGGTGATATTTGGGGAAAACCAATACAATGAAGCCAGGACTTTAAATAAGAAGGCCATAGACAAGGAAGGAAAGGAAATTTACAGTGACTCAAAGTGAGTGGCTTCTTGCCAGTGATGATAAGATTGCTTCCCTACCCTGTGTAACCTGACGTGGAATCTTTAGTGATTCGTCAGCTCCATTATAAGTTATTTCTTGGGCACTTAATTTTATAAGAATTGTTTTGTGAAACACCAGCCTCACCATTGCTAAATGGGAACTGTAAATGTCATCTCAACTTCAGGCTCAAGTGAAGGCAAGTTGTATCTAAGAATAATTTGCCACAAACTCTCAGTACATTCTATCCTGTTTCATAATTTAATCCCTAATAATTAGCCTAGAGGGTACACGGAATAAGGCTTAATCAAGTTCTAGGAGTCTGATCAATAATCCTTTCTTTTTTTTGTTTTGCTGCTAATAAATATTTTAGTTGTTGCTTGCAAAACATGGAAATAGCAATTTCCTTTTGATGACTGTCCTAGTAAAGGTAGTGATGTCTTCATGAGCAGAAACAAGATAATCCTTTTAACTGCTAGCCTGGGAATAAAGCCTCACAGACACACAGCCAGTACGCTTCTAAAAGTAAGAGATTATTTCACTTTACCTGTAGTTACATATCTAAAGAAATAAATACTAGACATTGGGCAGCCTTCGCTAAGAAGACATTTGTTCCCATAGCTGAAGTTTTCTACAGTTTATAGTTCCTGATGGTTTCGTAATTTAGAGATCAGTTCATGTGGAAAATATCCAAATCATTTTTCAAGGCATTTATAATTACCAAAACCCTTTGTCTGTTCAACAATACAAGAAAATGCAGTAGGCTACAAAGAGTAATTTCCCTGCAAACTAGAGTTGAATACAAACTTCTTTAGATGCCATCATGTTTGTGAAAATCCTCCTAAAATGTGTTACACATTTGCCTGCTTTCCTAGAATATGGTGTGCTTAAAATACTGTCCTTGGCTATGTGCAATGCTGTCATGACTTAAACTCCGTAGTTCTGGAAGAAGGATTAGAACCTGCTAAAGAACCAAGAGGCCTATTTGAATTTCAGATTTAATTACTTGAGTGGAGATCATGCAGGTCACCCTTGGAATTTTCTGTATTCCTTCCAATTTGAGTGTACAAAATCCCTAGAAAGAAAGATATTTAGCCAGTATCACAAATCTTCAATTAGTCAAGGTCTTCCCTGTTGGAAGCCTCACAGCTCACAAGGGAAATTATGCAAATCAAGTCTACTTTGTTATAATTAGGCAGAGAAGTAAATGTGGGCCCCTACAGGGACCAGTCAGGTAAAGTCAATATGGGAAGTAGGTTGGGTATAAAGTAAGAGAGGTACAGACTAGCAAACAGTAGTGCTCATTCTCTGTCTAAAGGAGAATAGAGAATGGAGAGTCGAAGCCAAGTCAGCAATTCCGACTTTGCAAGAACAACTTGGAAGCTAGTTGTTTACGTAGCACATCACTGTACTAGAACACTGTGTAGAATAAACAAAAGACATCTCAAGTCAGATGTCCGAAGGTCATCTTCTGTCAATACCTGGTGAAGGCTTGGGGAATCAAGCACTTAAGTAGCTACTACTTAATGTGATCAGCCAAGTTAAACAATACACAAGCCAAGAAAAATTTCTTTTCTGCTTCGGCACTAAGACATACGCTAGAAATAAATCAATTCATCACCAAGTCCTATTAATTCAACTTCCTGAATGCCTCAGAAATCCATCCACTTCTCTCTAGATCCATGGCCACCACTGTCCTCTCTCACTTGCCACCAGCAATAGCTTCTTGCATGGATGTCCTTCCTCTTCCCCCTCCTAACCAGTAAATCCAGGGCTGTCGATTTGATTCTGACTCATAGCGACCTTACAGACAGGATAGACTTGCCCCATAGAGTTTCCAAGTAACACCTGATGGATTCAAACTGCCTCCCTTCTTGTTACCAGCCACAGCTCATGAACACTACGCCACCATGGTTTCCTTCTCCTAGTCCCACCCCAATGTGTGCTCAGCCGATCAGAGCTCATCAGATCAGATCATTCCTCTACTCTCACCTGAGACTTCCCTTCTGTGAAATCCTTCAGTGGCTTCCCATTGCTTTGAATAAAATCCAAACTCCCCAATGTGGCCTACAAGGTCCTGCCTGATCTGGCCCCTGCCCTGTCCAAATTCATCTTGTTCATCTCTCCTCTTCTCTGTGCTCCACCTCCATCAGCAAAGCTCCTCCAGACCTTCACACATGCAAGCTCCTGCCCACTTCAAGTCCCTACTGCATGCCTTATTTTTTTCTGGAATGCTCTTCCATGGGCTCTCTGTTCTGTTGTCCCTTTTCTTCCTTCAGATTCCAACTTAGAGATTACCTCATCAGGGAAATGTCTATGATCACTCAACCTCAAGTCAGCTCCTCCTGTTAGTCCTTTCTTCTCACATCAGTCTTTCACTTCTGTGCATCTTTCACGTTGTATAATTATCCATTTGTTTACCTGTGTGCCTGTACCGTCAGGAGATATAAACCATGGCCATTTTGTTCTTTCTGTGAACTTACCCAAACCCAAACCAAACTCTTTGCCATAGAGTTGCTTCTGACTCATAGGGCCCTTTAGGACAGTGTATAACCGCCCCATAGAGTTTCCAAGGAACACCTGGTGGATTCGAACTGCTGACCTTTGAGTTAGCAGACTTAGCACTTAACCGCTACGCCACCAGGGTTTCCCTCCGTATACTTAGCATGTGGAAAACATAAAATAAAATAAAAAGTCACTGTCAAGTTGATTGTGAGTCACGGTGACCTCACGTGTGTGCTCTACGGGGATTTCAATGGTTGATTTTTTTGGAAATAGTTTCTTTGGGGCACTGCCAGCTGCATTCAAACCACCAATCTTATAGTTAGTAATTCAGCACCTAACTGTTTGTGCCACCTATTACAGATGATGCTCAAGAAAGACTTACTTAGTTATAAAAATAATGTGTTAGTACTTCGTACTCTGTTAGGTTCTTGATTTGTGTGGGGTCGTTGCCCGAAAACTGAATAGTCCAGGTGGCTTTCTTGCTACCTACTAGCCCTTCTGTACTCCCAGGATCATAAAATTTTGTCCTGGAAAAAAATGTTAGAACTCATCTAGCTCCCTCCACCACCAGCCCCTATCAGCTTTTGATGAGAGAAGTGGGCCTTCTCCATATGCTACAGCTGTCACTTCTTACAGCTGTCAGCCCGTGCCTCTGCTGAGCAGCAACCCTGTAACAGATAGGACAGTCTCGCCCGAGGGTCCAAAGGTGGCTTTCCCTCACCTTCAGATGAAAGAACATGACTTTATGACAGCTACTCTGTGCTGAATGACATTTTTGTTTAATTAGAATAATCGAATTTTAAGCCTGGAAGGATCTTTATATATCATCTAACAACCTCATCCCCTCATTTAATTACAACAATGTCTAAGTTACATACACTTTAAATGCAGAAAGGTTGATTGCCGTAGAGGACCCAATTAACCAATTGCCTTGACTTTCCCAGATATTTCTGAGCATTTTCCAAAGGACTCCCTCACATAGGCCATGCTTTCAATTCTTCCACTGTGAATACCACCCTGAGGCTGGAGAAGCCTCTGGTGGCCGCAGGACAACCCTGTCCTGGTGTCTTAACTGGTACCTAGTATTAACCTCTTGTCCACTTCATTCTGAATATGGGCTGTCATTGTTCCCAATCCAGCAGAGACCAAGCTGTAAATTTGGTGTAGTGGTTAAGTGTTGCATCTGCTAACCAAAAGGTCAGCAGCTGGAATCCGCCAGGCACACCTTGGAAACTCTACAAGGCCGTTCTACTCTGTCCTATAGGGTAGCTATGAGTCAGAATGAACTCAGCAGTGCTGGGTTTGATTTTTTTGGGATTCGAGGTTTCAGAAATAATAGAAGACTAATACAGTACGGAAATATACAGCTTCTGCCCCAGCCCACATCTGTCCTGGGCTCTGTCTTGCTTCTGGCCTGCCTATCCAGGGTCAGAGCTAGCCTATGGGCCTCTGCCACCACTGGAAGCATTTCAGGCTCCTCTGGTCCTGTGAGGCTGAGCCGACTAGGCCTCTAAGCACAGAGAAGACAGGAAGCCCTTATTTTGTTCAGTTAAAGACCCATCTCACTTCCTGTCCTAAGAGTGATTCCTTCTGGGAATTTTAGCTGCAACAGTATCCTTGCCCTTTGAAGAAGCCCCATCCAACCCACAGCAAGACAATCACAACATAGTGTAATATCCATCTGTTTATCAAAAGCTGAGTCATTTTCAAATACTATCTTATTAGCCACTCAATCTAGATTAGACTTTGTTAAGTACACGCAAATTCCTTGTTTCACTCTCCCTCAAAAAATTCAGGCTCCATATTCACCTAGGGTTATGCACATACACACACATGTACACATACAGACATAATGCTCTGAGTACTGACTATGTGCTACCTAGCAGGGACTTGGGGTGCTCCTCGGCTCTTCGCTTGCCCAAGATTCTGAACAAGAAAGTATATATACCCAATGCAGAAAAGAAAAAGGAATCACTTTAAAATTCTAGACAAACACTCAACACCTTATTGCAAACCTCTAATGAAAACTGAAGTAGACAAGATGGCTTAAGCTAGAGGATTTGTGGGACCTTTCACCTCCCACTCCAAATTTAGATCTTTGGGTCACCATACCAACCACCCTGGAGAAGGCAAATAACTAGCTGCAGAGTGAATTCCAAGTTCACGGACACAGCAAGTTATAGGGAGTAAAGCTGACTCATCTCAAGGAATTCCTGGAAATAAAGCAGAAGCCACTGCACAAGGTATGGTTCGACCCAGGTGGTGTGACCCCTGTGAGAAGGGATTTGAGACACCAGGCTCATGCTAAAGAGTCAGGGAAGAGTGGAGTGGCAGAAAAAACCATGAATGGGGTGTGAAGATGGATACTTGAGGGGGCAGAGAAGGTCTGCTCTTTCTCCAGCCCTTTGCCCTTCAATGAATGCTTCAAGTACAACACCACATATTCTCTGCCCAGCAGCTTCTGTCTGGTAAATATTTTCATACTTGCTTTAGAGACAAGGAAACTGAGTTACAGATGCAGTAAATAACTGGACCATATTTTCATAGTACATAAGTCTAGGGAGAATTTCAATCCCACATCTGTCTGTCTGACTCCAGTCTGTGACCTCAAGTGTGACCAGTTCTACTTTGTGATAATGAATGATTCATAACTATTGAGGATTGATTGGTATAATAGGTGAGGTTGGAGTTACCGCTCTGCAGAGCTCAGCAGACTTCCCAAGGTTCACACCGGGAGCCTCTTTATACCCACAAACGGAAAGGAAATTTGTCCAAAAAGTTTTTGTAGACGTTGTACTGGAGCCCAACCTCATGCCAGGGGCAGAGACAGGAAAGAGACCACTGCTCGGTGACTTCAAGCAGTCAGCTGGGCTTTCTTCCCAGGTGGCTCAAGGCACCGACGGCATCTATGGAAGCCTGGCCTCAGAGTCATGACTGCCTCAGCCTTTGAGCAGTGTATCCTAGAAGAGGTAGTCAGACTTTCAAAATTATAGTTGGAAAAATATATCTGTATATTCATTTCCTCAGACTGCGGTTTTAAAAAGTACCTACAAATTACATGGCTTAAAACAACAGAAATTTATTCCCTCACAAATCTAGAGGCTAGAAGTTTAAATTCAAGGTGTCAACAGGGTCATACTGTCTCTGAAGGCTCTAGGAGAAGATCTTTCCTTGTCCTCCCAGTTGTTGGTGGCCCTAGGTGCTCCCTGGCTTATGGAAGCATCACCCCAATCTCTGTCTCATTTACAGTGTGTTCATCTTCCCTCCGTGTGTCCCTGAGTCTTTTTCTTCTCTGCTGCAGTATGACCTCATGTTAACTGACAACATCTTCAAAGGTCCTATTGCCAAACACGGTCACGGTCATAGGATTAGTACTTCAGTACATCTTTGGGGGAAACACAATTCAACCCACAAACATGTGACAACAAAACAGATGAATTAACTGAACTCATTTTAAAAATTTTCAAAATACTTTAAGAGAGCCAGCCAAGTGCCACTGAGTCAGATCCAACTCATGGCGACCCTAGGGGCCAGGGTAGAACTGACCCCCAGAGTATTCAAGGAGCACCTGGTGGATTTGAACTGCTGACCTTTTGGTTAGCAGTGGTATCAGGAAAGCTAATGCTGAACAGAATCTGGTAGGAGAAATGGTTCCTGCTTCCTTTGTGTGGCCATAGGGTCTGGATGGGAAGGTAAAGCTTTCATTCTTTAATGACGAATAGCCCCTCTGTGCCTGCCACCTTTAAAACTTCTTTTGGTGTGAAATCAAACAATATTCTACTGAAACAAAGAAGAGCTGCCAAATTTAATAAATTTGGCTCTAAAACAATAAGGCTATCCAGTAGGTAAAATAATTAGGAAATATCAATGTGGGTGCCATCTCTACACCTGAGAGTGCTACCAGCATGATGTGGGCTCCAACTTGTCATGTGTAGCGTGCAGAGCTAAGTTGAGTGAGCCATGTAGTGAACAATGACATTACAAAGTTAAATACTAATACATAAGGCATGGCGGTCAAGAGTTCCATGAAAATCAAGCAAAACTGAGAAATTATAATAGCAGTTTTTAGTGTCCTATTCAGTATTAGCTGAATCTTTAAGAAATATTGCAATTCATTGACTGAAGCACTAGAATAGTAAAATATGTTCAAATTTTTAGGCACAGCACTTTCCTAGAGTGGATAATAAAACCAAATCCTGCCTATCTGTGCACTACATCCAGACTGAACACACACTGCTGGCTTTCGTTGTTCAGACAGGATCAGAATCACTGGTGAAAACCAAACTGAGTAAAGAAAATAGAGAAAAGTATAATATAACCTATAATATGGAGTCTGTATTATGACACATCAATTGTATGCATCAGCAAAATGCAAAGCAGCATAAAATGAGGGATGCCTGTGTCTTCAACTCAATCAGACCAACTCTAGGAAAGAGAACCAAGATGATGATTCTTAACTTTCAAGTAAGTTAAGGTTAAGAAACATTTTTGCAAGCCCTGGTGGGGTAGTGGTTAGAGCTATGTCTACTAACCAAAAAGGTCAGCAGTCCAAATCTTGTAAGCACTCCTTGGAGATTTGGGGCAGTTATACCCTGACCTATAGGGTAGCTATGAGTTGGAATCAGTGGCAGTGGCTTTTGGTTTATGTAAGCATCAGTTATTTTTAGTTATAATATCAGATACAATGCTTAGAAAGTTGCTTTATAAAGCAATTTTTAGCAAAACAAAATCCAGAAGCCAAATGTGAAAATACGGATAGACTTAACTACTTCAAAAATGTAGATAGATGGGGCTAAGATGGCAGAGCAACCACACATATTCTGTGATTCCTCTAACAAAACAACTGAACAGATTACACAGGACATTCTAGGAGCCCTGAATATTAGGCAGAAAGCTAAGAGATCGGACTAGGTGACAGGGAGGGGACAGCAGGTCCAGAAGCAACTACTTCAGCCCGAATTAAATGCACATCTTGCAAACTGACCCACTTCAGCCAACCAAGCAAAGCTATGGCCTGGTGGTATGGGGCCTAATAGAGCAGTGACGCACCAAGCAGCACATGTCTTTCTTAGCAGGGAAGCTGTGCTTCTGACAGCCTCACCTACAGAACCACCTGAGTGTCATAAGCTAAGTGCTTGTGAACTCTTGCACATTTAAATCTTCCCTACATGAGGATTTCTCTCCCTTTCCCTAGCACTTCCATCTCCATTCTCTGCTATGCATCTGGCACTAAATTCTGATGCTCTACCTAGGCCAGAAGTAGTGAACTGTATGTATGCACCTGAGCTATTATCCCAGACTTGGAGAGTGAAACAGGACAGAGAGGGAGAAAAGAGGGTTTGCTGGCTCACCTGAGCCAGAAAACCTCTCTGTCTTTCTCAGCACACTCACACCCTGGTGACCAGGCATTGGAACTTCTAAGGCTGCAATAATCAAAGTAGCTCAAATGACTAGACTATTTGAATACTCAAAAACTAAATTTACATATATATGTGACAACACAATAACCAAACCTACATAAATTACAAAGACTTTCTGATGATTTAGAGACAACAACCAATATCTAATCATTTAAAGAAGCAGACAGTGATCGCTTCAGAAAACTCCCGAAACAAAGAATCAAAAGACTTCCTGCAATTATTGGAGGTAGAATACAAAAGAGTAATGTTTATAGCTCTTCAAGACATCAGGAAGGAAATCAGGCAAAGTGCAGCAGAGCATAATGGAAAATTAAAAATGCAAACTTCCTTATAGCAGAAAACATCACAAAGTTAAAAAGAAAATGATACAAGTGGAAAAATGCTTCAAGTACACATCAAGAAGACAATGGTTGTATCTCAAGTGCATTTTTCTTAGTAAAGAGCAGAGAATGTACCCCGTTGGTGGGTTCTCTGGTCTCATACAATATATGCACACTTCCTTAAGGCTTATGATCCCTTCCTCCCTATTCTGATGAGCAAACTTGGCATCTCCAGTTCAGTCCCATAGACTGTATTATGTCCAAGCTTCACAAAGTCATCCCATTGGTGTATGAGCTGGTTCCAGGACTCCTTGCTAGGACTCTAAGCCCTTGTTACAAGACTGCTCCCATGTCAGTAAATTCACCTCTCACCAGCTTCAGATTCCATCCTCCTTCACTCAGCACCTTCGGGATCCACTCTCACCCACATGCTGCCAGTTCCCATTCTCAGATACTTGCCAAATAGTGCAGTTCTTTGGGTGTCAACATTCTTTTTCCCGGAGAAGGGACCGTATTTTCCCTCTGGGGCTCTGCTGCATTTTGATCCTGGTTTACTTGTCTGGAAGCAATGAGGTGAAGCAGGTCTGAAGGTAAGTATCATCTCACAATAAATCTGACTTGGATAACGTTATGCAGGGTCTCCAAGGTTCCTGAAGGAAAAAAACTTCTCCTTCTGCATGGGAGACAGATTCTTCTGCTGGCCCAGAGGATTAAGGATAATCTTAACAGATTTGTTGACCTAAATGTCTCCATCCCAAGTCTGAGGGTTCTATTTGTTTTTATCCAAGCTCTAACTTTTACATAGGAGATTGTCCAAGCCTGTGCATTCATTATACTAGCTCTCATATATTCACAGCTAAATCCTAGGCCTGATTTTCAGCGCAGTCTAAAATAAGACTCGGAAGGTAAAAATCACTTTAAGAATGCAACTGTCCAATATGAAAGCCATTGCCCACATACGTCTAATGAGGAGTTGAATTGCACCTAGGCTGAATTGGCATATGCTAGATGCATAAAACGCACGCTGAGTTTTCACAACTTAGTACAAAAGGATGTAAAATAGCTCGTTAATAAGCTTATATGTTGATTGCATAATGAAAGTACAGATTTCAAATGCCAGTGGGATAAACAAAACATGTCATTAAAATTAATTTCACCTATTTTTACTTTCAATGTTTGGCTACTACATACATGGTTCACATGATAATTTCATTGGACGATATTGTTTTGAATGCTTCCATGGGAGGCTTTCAAACTTTCGCAGTGGGCTTTGAATTGAAAACTGGCTAAGCTGAGCTTATCATTTTCCTTCGTTAAGGATTTTAAAACTGTAAAAACTCAGTCAATTTTACCACGCATTTGTCAAAACTCATAGAAGGTTACAGCCCAAAAGTGGATTTTAATTTATGCAAATTAAAACAAATCATTTAGAGGTTTACAGAATACCAGGATACTAGGCAAAATATTACAAAAGAATCGAATTGTATTACAAATGTTTGAAGCAACCATATCCAAGGGCTTTATTCTTCAGAGGAGTTCCTTCTCCTGAGAAAAAACTACTCTGATCTAAGCACTTTTGAAATGAGTGGAGTCTGTGAGACTAAAAGGAACAGAAACTGTAGAAATCACTATACTCCAGTTGATAAAATTATTTCCCACAGGGGTACGAGTCAACAGTTCTGTAATTAGTATACAGGTATAGTACAACTGAACAATTAGGTAAATAGATGGCAGATAGTGGGAACCAAGTTTCTCGTGGTTGGAGTGGGAGATTACAAATAAACAAGAAGACTAGAAAGATTCACATTGTAAAGGATTACAGTTGGAGACATCAGCATGAATTATGTCTAACTTATAGAGGTACAGATGGTTATAGAGAGTAGTTAATAGAGAAGTATTTACAGATATCTGCATATCCATGTGTATGCTTATGTATTTCTTTACTCCATCACCTGACATAGTCTATAAGCAATAACACCCCAGTAGCACTGAACAAACCTACTCTCCAGATCTTAGTTTTTAATAAAAGAAGTAAAGACTCCTTGGAGCAATTGATGATTCTAAGACAGGGGTGATAAATGTACAAGATAAACCAGAAAATCTTACAGTATCAGAAAACAATGAATAGCTAAAAAAAAGAGAGAGAGAGAGAGAAGAAGAAGAAACCTGCAATTACTGCATTGTGTCTAAGAGACACAAAAGGAGTCAGCTGAAAGAGTTCCTGATGGCCAAAACCAAAACAAATTGAGCAGTAAGATAAATAAACTGATATTAACTATAAACCAAAGCATAAAATAAAGTATCAATGAAACCATGTACTGATACAAATAAGTGACTGATTACACAAATAAATAGGGGAGAAGAGACAAACATTCCAGGAGGCAGAAGGATTTCAAATAATTTATGTAAAGCCTCACCCCCAAGGGAGTATAAAATAACTCCCCACACCTTACAGTAGGCTGTGCGTAGGGCCTTCCTTCCAAAGGGTACAGTGTTGAAAAGGGGACAAAACAGGAACATTGCAGCAGGGAAACATAATAAAAACCATGTAAACCATGTGACCATCAGCAGTACTAAGTCGTGTTGACAGTGTACTCTTGAAATGATGTAATGAGAATGACAATTTGCCTTCTTGCTCTTCCCGCCAAAAGCTCATAATCACAGTTTAATCATGAGAAAAATAAAGAGGAATCTCAATCAAGGAATATTATACACAGCACCTGGTCAGTCACTTGGAGCCCAGATGGCACTCTGGTTAAGAGCTCAACTTCTAACCAAAAGGTTGGGTGGTCAAATCCATCACTTGCTCCTTGGAACCCCTATGGGGCAATTCAACTCTCTCCTATAGGGTCTCTATGAGTTGGAATAGACTCAACTGTAACAGGTTTTTTAGAGGGAAGGGGCTTAGTATTCTTTAAAATGTCGCAGTCATCAAAAACCAAGGAAAATCTGAAAAACAGTCACTGCCAACAGGACCCTGAAGAGAAATGGTAAGTGAAAATAATGTGGTATCATGGATATGATCTTGGGACGGAACAGACACATGAGGTAAAAACAAAGGAAATTTAAATAAGGCATGAGTTTTAGTAATTGTAAATAATATATCACACTAATATAAAATGTTAACAATCAAGAAAACTTGATGTGGGGTATATGGAAATTCTCTGTACTATCTTTGCAGTTTTTCTATAAATCTTGAAACTGTTTTAAATCAAAATTTCATTGTTAAAAAAAGTTCTAAGTAGAAATTATAAAAATTCTTCTACAAATGTCTTTCAGGAGAATAAAGCCAAATGCCATCGAGTCAGAAGCGATACTAAAAACTTACAGGATCAGTTTAACAATAGAATAGACACAAAGAGAATTTATGAAATGAAAAGTAGAACAGAAGAAAGTACCCAGAATGAGACATAGCAAAATGAAAGAATGGAAACTATGAAAGAGGGAAAAGAGATATAGACGATACTGTGAGAAGGTACATATAACATATGTGTAATTAGCAAAGAACAGTTGTTAAAGAGATACTGGCTTTCTCTTTTATATCTCTCAATAACAGGTAGAATGAATACATAAAAAAACCAACATAAATATAGAAGATCTGAACAACTCAATGAGAAAACTTAAACTAATGGACATTCACATAAAATACTAACATCAACAATCATAAAATATGTTATTTTAAATTACTTGGAAAAATTGCAGAAAATGATTGGAATCATTAAGCGTAAATTCTCTAACTATATTGTGATTCAGCTGGAAATCAATACCAAAAAGGTATCCAGAATCTCAGTCCTGAGAAGATCAACTGAGAAAATTAGAGAGAAAATTGAAAAACTCTCAGGTAGAAGAAGTGTACAGTGGTTGATGTGACTTCGGTTAGAGGACGTGACATCCTAACAAGACTCTGGAAGAAAGCTTCTGAAATTCTGGCTTTGCCTCTCCCTCGCCATTTTCTTGGAACAGATATTTCTTCTCCTTCAGGTCCTGTAACACAGCCTTCTGGTCCAAGTGTCCACTGGTCTAAAGTTAGGTCAATGCCTAATTAAGCAATCAGAGAACAGGTAGAGATGAATTAATATGGGATATTCATTCACCCATCTTTCCTCTTAAAAATTCCCAAAACTCGCTCTTTCAAAATACAAAAATTATCTCCCTTGCTACTTCTCCTTTGAATAAAGGGTAAAACCCTGATGAAGAAAGACTTGTTTTAAAGAGTGAGGAGAAAGATTAACTGTGGTTTTCTGATTCCCAGAGGTCTCCACTGCAGGGTTTACCCATCCACTGCCTCCTAAGTTCATGGAGGCTGACTTAGACTAGGTGTTTGCCCCCCTTCATATGCCAGCTAATGAACCCACCAAAAACCACATCCATTGAGTCAGGTCCAACTCATAGCGACACTATAAGTCAGAGTAGAACTGCCTGTAGAGTTTCCAAGGAGCACCTGGTGGATTTGAACTGCTGACCTTTTGGTTAGCAGACATAGCACTTAACACACTACGCTACCAGAGTTTCCACTGGCTAATGAAGAAACCTCAAATTCCAGGTCAAAAATTGTCACAGGAAAAAAAAAAATGTGAGGATCACAAACTTTTCAAAAGAAAAACAACAGACTGAATTATGGATTCCATCAGAATCTTAGAATGTTCTGAAAACAAATTTAAAATAAAGCTAAAAGTATTTTAAAGGTGATAAGAAGAGATACTAGAAATATTTTTAAAAGGGAATTTTAAAATGACACAAAAAGAATAAAAAATAAAACTATATTTTGTTTCAATGAAGAACAGAGCAGATGCAATAAATCACAGCAGGGCTAGCTAATTAGAGAACAAGATACAGGAAATATCCTACAAGGCAGAGGAAAATATATAAAGAACTTAAAAAATAGAACACAAAATATATTAAATGAGGAGGCTAACATCCAGTCTACAAGTCTTAGAGAGACTACATTTTAACGAAGAGAAGAAAATTGAGATAAATTCCCCAGATAAATTTTAAAAATAGGGGGAAATTTCATTTAAAAATCTGCGATTGAAAGAATCATAGAATGCCAAAAGGGAACAACAATAAATAAAATTCCCAACTAAACACATTTCAGAGAAATTTAAGAATGTCAAATAAAATCAAAAATTCTAAAACCTTGTATGGATTAAAGAAGATTATCTAGAGAACATAAAGTAAATTGACATCAGACTTTCAACAGCCAACACTAGATCCAAGAAGATAATGAGGTCAACTCTGAAAGTTTTTATTTTTAATTTTATTATAGTATTTTTATTTTTTTTCCATTCTCATCTCCCCTTTCACTGGTAACCATCAAAGATTGTTTCTTCTACGTGTAAGTCTTTTCATGAGTTTTCATAGTAGTGGTCTCACACAGCATCCAGCCCTCTGTGAATGACTCATTTTACTCAGCCTAATGTCTGCCCCACATGTCTGTCAGTTTGTCAGACTGTGGGAGCTTATTTATTACTGTGATGCTGGATCTATGCCACTAATATTTGGATACCAGCAGGGTCACCTTTGACAGACATTATTCAGCTGAACTTCCAGTCTGAGACAGACTAGGAAGAACTCAGAAGTCTACTTCTGAAAATAATTAGCCAGCAAAAAACTTATGAATAGTAGTAGAACGTTGTCTGATACAGTGACAGAAGATGAACTCCTCAGGTTGGAAGGCACTCAAAAGATGACTTGGGAAGAGCTGCCTCTTTAAAGTCCACCTTAATGACATGGATGCTGTCAAACTTTGGGACTTTTGTTTGCTGATGTGGAGCAACTAGAAAAGAAACAGCTGCAAACATACTTTGAAAATGGAACATGGAATGTAGAAAGTTTTGATCAAGGAAAACTGGAAATCATTAATACTTGGCTGGCTGAAGTTTAAACATTTCATTTCATGGAATGGTATTGGTCATTTTGAATCGGATGAACACATAGCCTGTTATAACAGAAATGACAATATGAAGAGGAATGATGTTCACTTCGTCATCAAAAAGAACATTTCAAAATCTGTCCTGAAGTACGATGCTGTCGGTGATAGGATAATGTTCATACACCTACAAGGAACACCAGCTGGTACAACTATTATTCAAATTTATGCGCCACCCACTAAGGAAGACTTTTACTAACAGTCTGAAATTGATCAAACATACAGTCAGGATGTGTTGATTGGAAAGCAAAAGTTGGAATCAAAGGATCAGTTGTTGGTAAGTATGACCTTGGTGATAGAATTGATGACAGAGATCATGTGGTAGAATTTTGTGGGGGTGGAATCTACATGGCAGCCTAGACACACGTTTCCTTAATTCCCTCTGAAAACTGAGGCCTGGATTGATCAATGAATGGAGCTTTCTGGACACTCAGTGAGCCCGAGGACATGGCCAAGGACTGTCGGATTGAATTACATACTACTAAATGGGAAACATCCTCTCTGTCACTGAGCCCTGCTCCTGCCATCTAGCTGCTTGTGCAGACTGAAGGTACTGGCACTTTCAGGTTTTTTTGTTTTCTTTTTGTTGGTCATTAGCTGGAGACACAAGCCCACAGATACGCTGAGCAGCAGTACTAAAGTGAACAGCATGTGCTGCAGCGGAGAGACAGTGTGTGAGGTAGCCACATTTTGAGAGCCCAGTGGTGGACTGGGGACACCACAGCTCCCCACTCTCTTTTCTGAGCTCTGCCACAGATTCTGGTGTTTCACAGCAGGAGGGGCAGCTTGAGCCGAACACCATCTTGGTCAGCTGAGAGGTGGAGTCATCTAACCAGAGGCTTCAGCAGAGGCTATTTCCCAGTCTGGGAAGCAGTGCCAGTCCAGGGAGTGAGTGCTTTTCCAGCAGTAAGGCTGTGTTCAGCACAGTGTTGCCTTACAGGTAGGGCCCAGCAGAGGATGGCAAAAGGGGCCTAGCCTCTCCCCACTTTGAACTACATCATAGCATCTGGAGACAGCCAAAGGGGTGCTTCTGTTGTCAGCCAGAAGGTGGGAGTTGCCACATCTGACAGCCTGACTGATTTTGGAAGCTGACAGATAGCTTTTAGCTTTCTAAAATAAGACTGCTGGAGAAATAACTTTTGTGCAGCCTGCTGGCATCTCTCCCAGCCTTTACTGACCCACATCATAGGGTTTGTTGATGGCCTCTCAGTAATTCCATAAATAGGGTACTGTCTTTGCCAGCCAGGAGGCAGAGACTGCCACCCCAGAGCATCCCCTTGGGCCAGTCACTAGAGTACACAGAGGCAGCTGCTGACCAACCCCCTTCTCAGAACTACACCTCAGCTCCTGTTGAGACAACACCAGAGAAACTAAATAGCCTCTAGATGGCCTGTAGGCAACAGACCATTGCCAAAAATTTAAAGAAACAACATGCTACAGCTCCAGAAAACTCCCAAAATCAAAAATCAAAAAACTTTGCAGATGAAGAAGCCTTTCTGAAACTGTAGGAGGTTGAGTACAAAAGAATTATACTTAGAGCCCTCCTAGAGATTAAACAAAATGCAGCCGAGCAAAATGAAAAATTAAGCAAGATATTCAAACTGATAAAACACTAATGTTCTGAAATCCAACAGATCAATAACAAAATTACAGAATTAGACAATTCAATTTAAAGCAAAAAGAGCAGAATTGAGGAACTGGAAGTCAGATTCAGTGACCTTGAGGTAGAACATCTAACACCAGCATTTATGAAGAAAAATCAGAGAAAAGAAATAAGAAAAATGAAAAATCATTAAGAAACATGTGGGACTCTATCAAGAGTAATAATCTACAGTTAATTGGAGTTCCTGAACAGAGTGGGATAGCTGAAAACATGAAGAGTATCATTGTTGAGTTGCTGACAGAAAACTTCCCTGAAATTGTGGAAGAAGACAACATATGTATCCAAGATGTATATCAAATGCCATGAAAAATAGAACCCAAAGGAAAGACACCAAGGCATGCTATAATCAAGCTGAATAAAGTGAAATATAAGCAGATTCTCTTAAAGGAAGCAAGGCTCAAAGCAAAGCTAACATTCAGAGGGAAGTCCTGTAGGCTTTCTTCTGACTTCTCAGCAGAAATGATGTCGGCAGGGAGACAGTGGGAAGACACATTCAAAGCCTTGAAGAAGACAAGCTTCCAACCAAGAATTATATATCCTGCAAAACCATCTTTCAAATGTGAAGATGAAATTAAGACATTCACAGATAAACAGAAGCTTAGAGGCTTTGTAGAAACCAAACCAAAATTACAAGAAACACTGAAAGAAACTCTTTGCTTAGAAAAACAAAACCATTAAGTGTATACTTAAGGAGGCAGCACAGGATACAACACCCAGAAACTTACTCAGGTGGGCAATGCACAAAACTCAATGAAAGGTATAATATTTAAAAAAAGGGACCAGTGATCATGTTGTGAAACCGTGACTATCTAATTAAAAAGAGGGATATACTGCAATGTTGTAGTCCTTTCAGATGGAGAGGAAGTTAAAAAGATATGTAGGAGTTAAAATTGGGTTTAAACTTAGAATATTATGGGGGATCACAGGGATAGCCACAAAACACAATAACAATGCAACATATCCAACCCAGAAATGTAATACAGGATCCTCAACAAACACAAAGAATTTTTCAATATCATGACTTCTTCGTTGCAAATACGTTTTTTCACCAACATAAATGGCAACTATTCATGTGGACATATGGACATACATGTACGGATGGAATACACAAAAATCAAATCAACTACATGTATGGAAAGAGGTAATGGAAAAGCTCAATATCATCAGTCAGAACAAGAACAGGGGTCAATTGTGGCACAGGCCATAAACCGCTCATACACAAATTCAAATTGAAACAGAAGGAAATTAGAAATCCACAAGAATCAAAGCGCAACCTTGAGTATACCCCATCTGAGTTTAGAAAGCATCTTAAGAATAGATCTGATACATTGAACAAACGACCAAAGACCAGATGAGTCGTGGAATGGCATCAAATAAATCATCCAAGAAGAAAGCAAATGGTCATTAAAAAGACGGGAAAGAAAGAAAAGATCAAATTGTATGTCAGAAGAGGCTCGAAACTTGCTCTTGACTCTTGAGTAGCTTTAGCAAAAGGAGGATATGATGAGATAAAAGAACTGAACAGAAGATTTCAAAACGCAGCTCAAGAAGACAAAGTATTTTCATGACATGCGCAAACAGCTGGAGATAGAAAACCGAAAAGGAAGAATATTCTCAGTTTCTCAAGCTGAAAGAACTGAAGAAAAAATTCAAGCCTTCAGTTGCAATAGTGAAAGATTCTACAGGCAAAATATTGAACTACACAGAAAGCATCAAAGGAAGATGGAAGGAACACACAGTCACTATATCAAATAAAATTTGCTGATGTTCAACCATTTCAAGAGGTAGCATGTAATCAGAAACCAATATTAAGAAGGAAGAAGTCTAAGCTGCACTGAAGGCACTGGCAGAAAACAAGGTTTCAGGAATTAATGGAACATCAACTGAGATGTTTCAACAAGCAGATGTGGCACTGGAAGCATTCACTCGTCTATGCCAAGACATTTGGAGGACAGCTCTCTGGACAATGGACTGAAAAAGATCCACATTTATGCCTATTCCCAAGAAAGGGAAGATCCACATTTATGCCTATTCTCAACCGAATATGGAAAATATTGAACAACACCATTAATATCACGCACAAGTAAACTTTTGCTAAAGATTATACAAAAGTGGCTGCAGCAATGTATTGACAGGGAACTGCCAGAAAGCCAGGATGGATTCAGAAGAGAAAATGGAATGAAGAATATTATTGCTAATGTCAGACGGATCTTAGCTCAAAGTGAAGAATGCTTGAAAAGTGGTTATCTGTGTTTAATTGGCTATGCAAAGGCATCCGACTGTGTGGATCCTAACAAATTACGGATACCTTTGCTGAGAATTGGAATCCCAGAACAATTAATTGTGCTCATGAGGCATCTGCACATGGATCAAGAGGCAGTCATTCCAACAGAACTGGGAAACATTGTGTAGTTTTAAGTCAGGAAAGGTGTGTGTCAGGTTTGCATCCTTTCACTGTATCTATTCATTCTAATACGCTGAGCAAGTACAAGGTTTGACAATTAAGTCCACGAACTTAGTTGCTCATATCGTTACAGTTACCTTCAGAGTACTCCCCTTGGAAAGCTATGCACCGATGCCAGAGCCCAGTCCACCCTTCAAGGCACTTTTGGAACTCTTTCTGGAATGACCATTGCACACAGCGGCAAGGTGGCAAGTTCGCAAACGTAATTGTATAGTTGTCTGTCAGGGAGTTTTTGGCCAGTAAATAAATAACTGTAATTGGAACACCCTCCCTACTCACCTAACCTGACTCCCAATGACTTTTTTCTTTACCCTAAGATAAAGCAAATTTTGAAAGGAAAACATTTTCATGACATTCAGGACATCCAGAGTAATATGACAACAGCTCTTAATGGCCATTCCAGAAATAGAGTTCCCAAATTGCTTTGAGGCATGGACTGGATGCTGGCGTCAGTGCATAGCTTACCAAGGGGAGTATTTTCAAGGTGACCACAGTGATACTCAGCAATGAAGTATGTAGCACTTTTTCTAGGATGAGTTCATGAATTTAATTGGCAGTCTTCATAATCTGAGAAGCTGAATTAGATGAAGAACAGAAGGCATCTGGATTGGAGTAAGACTCGTTAAAAACGTGTGTTACACAGACAGCACAATGAAGAGGACTTGAAGCACTGATGAAGATCAAAGTCCACACCTCAACATAAAGAAAACAAAAATCCTGAAAACTGGACAAAAGAGTAACATCATGATAAACAGAGAAAAGGCTGAGATTGTTAAGAATTTTATTTCACTTGGAGCTGCAATCAACACCCAGAGAAGCAGCAAAAAATCAAAAAAAAAAATGCATTGTGTTGAGAAAATTGGCTGCAGAAGACCTCTTTCAAGTGTTGAAAACTAAAGATGTCACCCTGAAGACTAAGGTGCACCTGAGCCAAGCCATGGTATTTTCAATTGCATTATATGGATGCAAAAGCTGGACAGTGAATAAGGTAAACAGAAGAGGAATTGATGCCTTTGAATCATGGTGTTGTAGAAGAAAATTGAACATATTATGGAATTCCAAAAGAATGAACAGATCTGTCTTGGAAGTACAACCAGAGTCCTCCTTAAAAGCAAAGATAGAGAGACTGTGTGTTACATCATTTGAACATGTTGTCAGGAGGGGTCAGTCCCTGCACAAGGACCTCATGTTTGGTACAGTAGAGTGTCACCAAAAAGGGCATGACCCTCAATAAGATGGACTGACACTGACTGCAAGTACGGACTCAAGCATGACAATGACTGTTGACATGGTGCAGGATTAAGTAGGGTTTCACTTTATTATACATAAGGTCGCTGTGAGTTGGAACTAACCTGACGGCCCCTAATAACAACAACGCCTTCCAGTCTGTTACATATTATGAAATGACATCAAGTTTTACCAGAACCGTCAGCTAAAGAGAATGCTCTTTCCCATTTGATGGGCTTAGTGACCTCGTCAAACAACAGATGACCATAGGTGGGCGGATTTACAGCGAGTTCTCAATTCTGTTCCATTGGCCAATGTATCTGTCATTGTACTACTGCTCAGGTGTCTTTGTCTCTGAGTTGTGTTTCTTGTAAACAGCATATTACTGTTATCATTTTGTTGTGCTTTTCTTTGGGATGCTGACATTTTCTTTGTTCCCCTTACTCACCCATGCTGAATTCTTTTGGTTTGTGGATGTCTTTTGTTTTTGTAGATTCTGCTTTTTATCGAAACTTTGTTTTCCTTCTTTGTTTCAATGAGTAGGTTTATTAAATTTCTTGTGTTTACCTTGAAATTTACCCTTGTCTTCTACGTTTGAACCAATCTATTATTACTTGGGGGAATCCCTGGTGGCATAGTGGGTGAAGCACTCTGTCTACTAACCAAAAGGTCGGCAGTTCAAATCTCGCAGGCACTCCTTGGAAATTCTATGTGGCAGTTCTACTCTGACCTAAAGAGTTGCTATGAGTCAGACCTGACTGGATGGCAGTGATGGATTTTTATTATTGCTTGGTAGTGTCTTGCCTTTGACTCCATTAGTAACTTCTACATCTACACCAATTATTCCCTTTACTATTGTTCTGATGTTTGTTGTCATTTGCAGATTAAACTCTCTGGTTCCCTGTTGTAGTTCATTTGGTTTTGGATAGTCCTTGAGACTTCATTTCATAGCTTGGTATTTAGCTGGTACAATTTTGCATCCTATAGTAGGGCTGTGGTCTGATATCGTTTTTTCTCAGATTGAAGAACTCTTTTTAATAATTCTTATAGATTAAGTTTGGTTTTTATATATGCTCTTAATTTCTGTTTATCCATAAATGTCCTAATTTCACCATCATATTTGATTGAGAGTTTTGCAAAATATATTATTCTTGGTTAACAATTTTTTTCTTTCAAGACTTTGTATATAACATCCCATTGCCTTTTGCTTGCATGGTTTCTGTCCGATAATCAGAGTTTAGTTTTGCTGTTTCTTCTCTGTATGTGACTTTTTGTTTTTCTCAAACTGCTCTCAGAATTTTTTCTCTGTCTTTGGCTTTAGTGAGTATAATTATGTTATGACTTGGTGATTTTCTTTTAGTCTATCCTATATGGAGTTTGTTTAGCTTCTTGGATGGTCATCTCTTTCATGATATTAGGGAAGTTTTCTGTCAACAGTTATTCAGTGGTACTCTGTGTTTTCCATTCTCTTTCTCTATTTTGGAACTCTAATCACTCATTAAATTTTGCTTTTGATTGTAACCCACATAATCTTCAGGGTTTCTTCATTTTTCTCCATTCATTTTCCTGATTTTTTTATCAGATATGTATGAAAGTGTTTATCTTAAATTTAATTTTCACTGATGTGAAATATTCCATCATTTCAAACCTGCTCCTGAGCCCTTTCATGACATTGTTCATTTCTGAAATAAGGTTGTTTCTTTTTTGGATTTCTAATTGTTGTTTTTGTATGATTTCTAGTTGTGAATTTATTTTTGACATTTTGTTCCTGTATTATTTTTGTGGGTTCTTCCATGAATTTTCCTCATTTTTCTCTGCTTTTTGCTTCAACTCTTGGGAAAACCAGGACCAAACCCTTTGCTGACAAGTTAATTCTGACACACAGTGACCCTATAGGACAGAGTAGAACAGTACAGGCTCTGCACTTCTTGGCCAGCTGAGCCACTGCGTCTAGCAAGAAGGCTACAGATGTAGAGCAGCAGGGAGAAGTACCTTGCCATCACGTACTTTGTCCTCCCCCAAGACCTCTGTGAATCTGCTGTCCCCTGCTCCCTGTCTGCTGATCTCTGGCAGGAGTCCAAGATGCTAAATCCACGCTGAGTTAGGTGATAGGGAACATTCTCTTTTATCCCTTCTCACTCTGCTCTCTGTGAGTTTCTTATTATATTTGATTTTTGGATGAGATTTCTATCTGTTCATTTGACACGTCACATTCCCAGATTGGAGTCTTTCTCTGTCTGACTTAGTTTTGGGGTTCTTCACTGCTAAGAGACTGCATGGTGCTTCTGTCTGTGGCACTGGGTTGGCAAGAAGTCACATTTCCCAAGATGTTATTCAAATATAATAAATATGCAACATGCATGGTATCAGAAACTTTTTCTACTAAGAGCCAGCCTAGAAATAGTCTTGGAAGAAATAATTTTAAAAGACATTATTAAGCAGTGCTCATCACATAAGTAAATCAAAAGTGATGACATAGCTCACTTAAATATGTTGTGACTCAGAAACAAGTAAACAAACAAAAATACAGTTAAGACCAAAGTGAAAATGAATAATGTATGCATTATAATCCCAAATTAAAATTCTATACATCAAAAACCTATGTAATATCCTAACATAAAACTATAAAACTTTTAAAAGAGAACACAGGAGAAATTCTTTGTGACCTAGGGTTGGCAAAGAGTTCTTCAACATAGTATCGAGACCATGATCCATTAAAAAAAAAAAAGTGAATAAATTGTATCTCATCAAAATTAAACACTATTGTTCTATCAGAGGCCCTTGAACAAACCATCAATGGGAAGAAAATGTTTTCAAATTCATATTCAAAATTAAAAGAAAATAAAATCCATTGCCATCAAATCAATTCCAAGTCAGAGCGACCCTACAGGACAGAGTAGAATTGCCCCCATAGAGTTTCCAGTGAGCTCCTGGTGGTTTACAACTCCTGACCTTCAGGTTAGCAGTCACAGCTATTAACTACTACATTACCAGGTTTCCTCTTATCTGGAATATTTCCCCATTAAGTACTAAGCACTTCAAAGAGGAACATAGCAAATTTAAGAGAGAGAAAGCTGGCTGACACCAACGCGACCAGGTAATTGATGTTGCCCCTAATCCAATGCACTGAGATGCCGAGTTTCAGTTCTGGGGTCATCCCACCAGGATTGCATGGCTAAGTTTAGTTGCGAGGGAGAATCATGTGGGCCATCCCTGAACATAAGGCCTATAATCTTTAAAAGTAGTGATGATGTGGAGAAACTGGATCCTTCACCCATTGCCAATGGCAATGTAAAATAGTACAGTTATTGTGGAAAACAGTGTGGTGGTTTCTCAAAAAGTAAAACATAGAATCATTAAATGACCCGGCAGTTCTACTCCTGAGTATATATCCAGAGACGTGAAAGCAGGAATGCAAACAGACACATGTACACAATTGTTCATTACAGCACTGCTCACAATAGCCAAAAAGTAGAAACAATCTAATGTCCTTCAACAGACGAATGGATAAATAAGTGTTGTACAATGGTGTATTACTCTATCATAAAGAGAAATGAACTTCAAGTATATGCCACAACATGGATGAACCTCAAAAACTCTTGTGCTAAATGAAATAGAATTTAGACACAAAATGCCGAATACTGTATGATTCTACTTACATGGAATATCTAAAGTAGACAAGTGTGTAAAAACCAAAATGATCACTCCTGGTTCCCAGTGGTTCTAACTCATTGTGTAGTGGGCACTACACTTCTGTTAAAGATAATGGACGGAAAAGTTTGCAAACTGATACTGATGATGGTGGTGCAATAGGTTAAATGCAATTAATGTCACTGAATTGTACATGTAAAATTTTTTGGAATCACCAAATTTTGTTAAATATATTGTCATGGATTGAACTGTGTTCCCAAAACAACGTGTATCAATTTGGTTGGGCCATGATTCTCAGTACTAGGTGATTTTCCTATGTGTTGTAAATCCTGCTTCTATAATGTTAATGAGGGAGGATGGTGACAATTGTGTTAGGGAGATGGGACTCAGTCTACTCACTTGGATTGTGCCTTGAAGCAATCTCTTAGGATATAAAAGAAAGCAGTGAACAGAGAGACAAGGGGAACTCACACCACAAGGAAGCAGTGCCAGGAGCAGAATTTGCGCTTCAGACTTTGGATCCCTGCAAGGAGAAGCTCTTAATCCCGGGGAACACTGATCTAAATTGGGATGATCTGAATTTAGCCTACTTTACTGTGAAAAGGTAAGTTTCTCTTTGTTAAAGTCATCCACTCATGGTATTTCTGTTACAGCAGTGCTCGATATCTGAGACATACATACTTAATTATAATTTAAAAAAAAAAAACAAAGAGAAAGACAAGGGCATGGAAGATAGTTAGTTTTAAAATGTTAAATCACTTTCACTTGCAGTCCTGGAATAAATCATGTATACTTTCTCTTCTGTTAAACGTCTCTTCCTGTCTTTTGCTCATTTTTATTTTGTTTGTGTGTGTGTGTATCTGCGCTTTTAAAAAATAGTTTTAAAAGTTCTTAAATTCCTGATACTGATTTTTTGTGACAGTATGCACTTTGCTCTTTTATTTTCTTTAAGGTATTATAATCAATGGTAAAGATTGCAACCTTGGAAACCCTATAGGGAAGTTCTACCCTGTCTTACAGGTTCACTATGAGTCAGAATCAACTCAGTGGAACACAAGAACAAGACTTAGGAATCTATCTCACTTAACATTTTGAAGCCTTGTTGTGGACAGTCAGCCCCTTCATCCATCCAGAGTGGATTTTTAGAAGGATAATGTATTTTGAAATAACTTTGAACTTCCAGAGAAATTGGCCTAACATTTGCAAAGATTCATCCAGGGTCCAGTTATTAATTGTTTGTTGCATTTATTCCATCATGATCTATCCATCAATTCCATTATCATCATTCCTGTTCTGAACCTTTTGAGAGCAAGCAAGACATGCTATCCCAGTACAGTTAGTCACTGCACTATGTATCTCTCCTAAACAAGCAACAGACAACTTTGACAACCAACATACAGCTCTTCAGTTGGGAAATCAGCACTGGTGCAAAGCTAATGCCTAATTCACAGAACCCACTGGAACTTTTGTAACTTTCTCAACCATTTCTCTTTCCTTTCTTGCCTGGGATCTCACCTAGGAATAGTTGTCAGCTTCCTCCTACTATTCCAGTGCTAGTGGGTATCACACAGACATTCACTCTATGGCATATCCATGATCTATGATGTATCCATGCGCATACAAGGGTTGTGTACTAATCTGTCCGTGTATTTCATAATAAAAGTGTTTGGGGCTTTTGTTTTAAGTACTTATTTTTAAAAAGTGAGCTCCTACTCAAGGATAACATTTGCTCCTGGCATTTAAATTTCTTCATGAACACTGACCTTCTTCAGCCAGTCATATACTTAAGGCCAAAAGGCATCAACAAAGTCTGGAAGCTGTCTAGTGTCTGAAGAGTAAAAAAAAATCACCTTACCAACTATCAGATGCAAGTGGATTTTTATGGAGAACCCCACCAACATGTAGCTGTTGTTAGGTGCTGTAGAGTCCATTCCAGCTCAGTTCACAACAACATTAAATACAACAGAATGAAACCCTGTCCCATCCTGTGCTATGCTCACCAACCTACCTCCACCAAAATATCATTCCCCTCCTAAATCACATGAGCGTTTAAGTACGATGTAGTTATCTTTATTTCACATAGAAGAGCATTTACATTGATATTTTGGTTAAAGATTTCTCTCGGCTGAAGTTATGAAAAATGGTGGACCAAATTTATGAGAATGATGTATCAGTGCTGGGCCAATCCATTCCAATACAGCTGTGGATTCTATCCGACCTGGAAGACAGAGATGAAATGTCCTCCAAGCCCTGGCAACTGCTCTTGCAAATAATTTCAAACGGATATTTTTTGAGATGGCACAGCTTCTGGAAAGTCCACTGAAGACGGATTGGTACAGTGTGGTAGACAATTGATGGATTTAACCCTTCACCTCGTTGCCTATGTAACTGCACGCTGCCGTTGGCACACAGCAGGCACTCATGAGTGTCTCAGGGTAGGCATGTCCACCTTGCTGAGATTGGGACTGGACCACCAACAGCAAGCCCAATCAGGCTTAAAATTAAACTTGGTCTCTGGCAGTTTTGCTTCTCTGTACCTTATTTATGCAGCCCCGTTTTGGGGGGTTCCTTTCACTCAGTACCCGCAGGCAGACCCAAATACAACTAAAGACTTTTTTTCTATCAGGAACCATACTTGTTCGATGTTACCTGAAATTACTTATCAAAAGGAAATATATATCGTTTGCAAGAAGCGGACAAACATTAGGGCACGACTCTTCCCTGCCCTTTGCACAGCTCCGTCTCCGCTCCCGACTCCAGCCACAGGGTGCTGTGAAATTCTGGATCACGAAATCCCTTAGCGATCACACGGCAGACGTGTCTCTTACTTCCTTTTTCAGATTATGAGAAATTGCATCCCAGAGAAGTGAGGGGCCGGCCAGGGTCTACTTGACGCTGCAGTAGCAAGCCCAGCGCCCGGATTTGTCCGCTTACCCACTCTCTTCCTGTTATATCTTTCATCTCAAATATGATGTACGATGGGGCTTTTCAAAGAAATCAAGTGAGAAAAAAAAAAAGGAAACTTGTACCAGCGCCGCTTTCAATCTCAGATAGCATTCCCAGTGTTCGCAAACAGTCGGCATGTATTGGCAACCATACGCTACATTACCCTCTAATGAAGAATTAAACTAGGATCTGTGACCTCGCATGCAGCCCTGACTGCAGAGAGACCTGTGATTAAAACATAAGAAAAGTACTAAAGCCACCGTTAGCATCTGTATTCAACAGTCTACGCCAAAGTCTCTGACGTGCACTACTAATTCTGCTGGGCTGTCACTTCTCCACCTTCAAGAAAATCAGCGCCAGCGGGGGAGACGTGGGTGCAGGGAGGAGAGCCGGGTGACCAGGCCTGGCACAGGATTTAGGACTGCGCTACGCAGCACGGCCTGGACGCGGGCCGGTAACCGGGGAGTCAGGCTGCGGGGGTCTGCGCGGCTGCTAAGGGTTTCACTTAGCTTTATTTGTCCTTTAGGCTTGCCTGTCCCCGCCCCCAACTTCCCAGGTTACCAATGACTTGAGGGTGGGGGTGGGAAGACTCCAGGACACGCTCCGAAAACGTCTGGAAAAATCTCGGGTAGGTGGGCGAGCCGCCAGGGAGAAGTCAAGGGCGCAGCGGGGCCGGAGAACCAGGCAGCGCTACCCACATGAGACCCCCCGGGGGACCCAGACAGGGCCCCGAGCGGGGGCGGGGCGGGCGCTCTGCGCTCCGAAGCCCCGCCCCAGCAAGGTCCCGCCCCGGCACAGACCCCGCCCCGGCACGAGGCCCCTCCCCTCAGGCAACCACCTGCCCTTGCCATTGGAGGACGTCTGGGAGTCGGAGGGACACCTCCCTCTCGCCACCTCTCCTGCCCGCCCCCTGCCCGCCCCCTGCCCGCCCCCTGCCGGCCCACGGCTTCAGCTCTTCCCGGAGCCTCTGTGCCCGAGAGAAGGAAACACCACGGGCTGCCCCTGAGGCCCTGGCTGCGGGATGTTGAGCTCCTGCGGCTCCGCCTCCCGTGACGTCATCCGGGCGGGGCCACGTGGCCCCGCCCCCCAGGATCAGCCAGGAGGGCGCCAGCCGCGGAGCAGACGCTCTCAGGTCTCTGAATGCTACCGGGGGCTTTCCGCGTCTCCCGTTGATCGCTCCTGGCCACGGCCTGGCCCACCGCCTTCTCTTTGCACCCCTTTCTCACTTTCCCTGGTCTGTGGGTCTCCACATAGCCAAGTACTGGGACACCCAGCTGGGAGACGTGCACCCCACTCAGTGTCTCTGAAGTTCGTTTGCGTTTCTACCGCTTGTGTGACATCTTAATGTTCACTCTTGCATTTGCAGAAGATTTGGAAAGCGGTCGTTTTCTTCTCCCGCCTCCCCACCCCACCCCCGCACTAGCCGCAGGCCGTGCCTTCCTTAACGCTTGATTAGAAGCTAGGGTGCAGGAAAGGGAACAAAACTAAAATCTAGAAAAAGAAATACCCCTGTTTATCATTCACCAACTCGAACTTTCGTCGATACCACTTTGCAGCAAATCCCAAAACGCAGCTGCAGAAACGCGTCGCTGCGGAGTCTGCTGCGTCTGCACCGGGTCTGTGCCCGGGCATCCAAACAGTGCAGGTGTGTGGCTCCGGGTGCGTGTGGGTACGTGATGTACGTGTGTGCGCCTGTGTACGTGTGTATGTGTGTGCGCGTGCAGCCCAGCAAATAACCCCAAGAGGGGAATCTGCAACCAGAGAAAGTACCCAGCACTCCAGTGATGGCCTTGGAAATTTCCTAAAGCTCTGAGAGTTAGTAAATCACTAGTACCGAAAATCGAGTTCGAAGAGGTGACAGATTCCACCAGGTCCTCTGTCCTCCCAACCCCTCTCCCCCCAAAAGACCACTGGGGTCGCTGTGTCAGGTAAAGGGAGGAGGATTCCAGCCGCACCCGGCGGCAGAGGTAGTGAAATTCACGGAGGGTACACCGAGTATATTTCAGGTCCCTATGTGTGTGCACCAAACCCCCCGGGCCTTGGGTCTGGGCGCGCGCTCTTGGGTGCCAGTCTGTGTGAACGGGGGGCGTGTGTATGCTTGTGGGCGGGTGCTGGTGCCTGGGCCCTGGCTAGGAGCTCCTGCGCTCTAGCCTGCGCCCGGAGTTCCGCAGCTCCGTTGGAAGAAAGAGGGTAGGAAAGAGCAGGTGCGGGTGGCCGAAGGGGATTTCGAATTCACAGAGCTGGTTTAGCAGTTTTTCCCGCTCCCGGCAGCTTAGGGCCGGGGCTGACTGCGCGGAAGCGCTGGTGGAGGAAGGGGCGCAGGTTGGAACAACCTCCCAGCAGCGCAGTGGGCGCGCCAGGACTCCCTGCTCCGGGCGGGGAGGGGAGGGAAGCCCCCATTCCGCACAGGGAAGGAGGCGGGGTTGGGGGGACCCGGGAACAGAGAGGACGCGGGGGTGGCCGCGGGGATGGGAAAGTGGTCACCCTAGAGAGACCAGATTTCGTTCGGGATGCATACTAACTGGGGATATCTGATTAATCTCAGTTTCTAACGACTATAAATGGCGATTCTCTACCAAGGTGTCTATATTAAAAAAAAATAAAGAAAAAAAATCACTCGGTGTCATCTCCCACGTCAGGCCTGCTCGTGGGCGTGAGGCTGTACTTCCTCCGCCCCCTCTTAATGGAGTGAACCATTCCTGGCTCTTCCCCCTCTCTCCCACAGCTTCTCTCCCTCTCTCCCTCTCTCTCTCTGCTTCTCTCTCTCTCTCTCCTCCCGTTCCCTCTCTTTCTCTCCTCCCTCTGTCTTCCCAGTGCATAAAGTCTCCGTCGCTCCCGGAACTGTTGGCAATGCCAATTTTTCAGCTTTCCCCCGCGTTCTCTAAACTAACTATTTAAAGGTCTGCAGTCGCAAATGGTTTGACTAAACGTAGGATGGGACTTAAGTTGAACGGCAGATACATTTCACTGATACTCGCGGTACAAATAGGTAAGTGATCGTCGGCCGGGGCTCGGGGATTGCGGTGGAAGGCAGTGGCCCCGGCCCGCAGCGCCGAGGGCACACCGACCGGCCGGCCCGTGGCACCCTCGGCTGCGGAGAGCAGGCAAACCCCCAAGGGTGGTCGGCACGGTCTCCTAGGGGCTGTTGATTCTTGGCCTGGTGTTCCTAAAGGTGGTGGGTTTTCCGAGTACAGCTGGTCGTTTTCCGGAGGGTTTCTCTCTCTCTCTCTCCTTTTTTTTTTTTTTTTTTTCTTTGTAAAGCCCAGGTCCATTTTTGCTTCTTTCTCAAGTGCGCTCTGGGGCGATGCTTTGGCCTTTGCTGTACAGTAGGGTTTTATTTTGCAGAGTCGAAAGGCAAATGCAGAAAGTCACCTCGCTAGGCAGCTAGGTCTGGAAAGTTTATGTGCAGGAAGCAGAAATATCACCGGCTGGGATTGCTTGTATTTAGAACTTTGACATTCTCCTTGCGGGGCACCCCCCCACCCCCATCTCTAGCTGCAGCGTTTGCTCAGAAAACCGCAGATCCACCTGGGGGGGGGGGGAGGGTGCCAACCTGAGACCGATAGTGAACCCAGACCACAGAATTTAATATGCTTATCGTTGAGAAGAATGAATTCAGCCAGTACATGGATGTAATTTTCTGAGCCTGTTAGTTTACGCATAGGCAGTCTGCATTTCATATGTAGCAAAGGGTTAAAAAGTATATGCAACGTGTTCTGTCAGGGGGTTGTTATTTTTGTTTGTTTGGACTTGGATATGAATGGATTTGACTTGTCTGTATTTTGTGCTTAGGAATGTTGAGTAGTGGTCACACCTTCAGGGGGCTTGTTAAAGTTCACATTTTTCCATCCATAATGAAGGGAACATTATGAGGGCACATACCCCGTTCTCTGATACCCTCAGAGCACTAATTAACGTGGCCTGAAGGGAAAGTGAAGCAGGTTATTAATAGAATGGACATGAGAAAAAATAGAAACTCTTCAAATGGGTTTGGAGATGAGGGAGTTGTTGCCTCCTTTCCTTTCAAGAGATAGGTAGCATTCTTTGCAGACAAACCCTTGCGGTCTGTGTTAGGCGTGGGGGTGCTTTAAGGAATTGGTTTTAGGAGGACAAGCAATGCAAAACAGTTTTCTTCAAGATAAACGTGGAGGAAACAAGCTTTGGAGTTATCTAAATATTCAAATGAATTCCTTGCACTGCGTCTTGTTTTTTTTTTTTTTTTTCTTTTTAATGCATCTGACAAGATTTTGATCTGAGATTGTTGGCATAAACATTACAGGGATTTAAGAGTGTGGTTGTGAGATGTTGGCGTTTTCCTGCGATTCTAAGAAAGACTCCATGCTTAGAACTGGGCTGTTTTGAATGCATCTTTGACATTGGTGCAAAGAGTTGCAACAAATACAGGACAGTTTCAGTGGCAGCAAATCCCCCTGACGAAAATAAACCAGTGTGACATTCTACAATTAGCCCACGGGTTTCAAAGAGCAGAAGGGAGCAGTTGTTTTTTTAGATGTGGATTTTAATCGGAGAATGTTTGGTGCTCTATTTTCTATGTCCAGAAGGGGGAAAAGAAAAAACAACTTGCTATCAGCTATCTGTTTGAATCCCCTATTGGAAAGAATCTTACTAGGGGACATAGTGCTGTATCTGCGTGAGGCACTTCGCACACTTTAAGCACAGTTAAGGAACGACCAGATGTTGGCGGTAGAATTAAGGGTGGTATCTTTGTCCCCTAATTCTGCCCTTTCCCACATCAGAGCGTCGACCTTTATTAAGTCATGTCTGGAAGTTGTCCCAAAGCATGAACATTCCGGTGAGGAAAAAAAGAAAGAAAGAAAGAAAGATAGACGGTTTGGGGAGGGGCGAGGAGACGAAGAAGGTGGCAAACGGGACTGAAGATGCGGAGGAAGGAAGTTTGAAATGAATGGGAGGTCAAACGAATGAATGGATGGATAGACATGGCACAGGGCAGGCATGCCTCAGAGGACAAGGTAGACGACTGGATCGCCCGCCGGAGGCTCGGGGACTACGCGCTTAGAAAGGACAGCGAAGGCCACGCGGGCGGGCTGCGACCTGCCCGGACGGTTGCGCCTGCAAAATCCTCCCCGTGTGTAAGCTCCTGGGTCCCCGGAGCAACCTGGAACCCAGCGAGTCATAGTTGCAAAAGACAGGCATTTTCACGACTTCTTTTACACACTCACACATGCGCGGATTGCCCGGGAAGATAACGTGACACGAGCGCTTCCCGCCCCCAGCGCTCCCCAACTTCCCTTTAAAAGATTGTCACCGCATCTTAGGGGCTTCTTGTTCCCCACTGAGTTTGTGGGGGTGGAGGTAAGGTGTGAGGCGAGACCCGGGAGGTGGACTGCGTTCTCTTTCGTTCTCCCCTGCAAAGATGCCTTTAATCGAGCGGGATTTCTAACGTTCATTTCATTTTGACCGCGAGCTATTAGAACAAAGGTTCTGGGTTCACCAGATTCTATGGTACGAATACCGCAGTGGCAGGGTATTTATGATTATGAGTCGGGGAACTGGGAACCGGGCTATGATTTACACATCTACCCGAGCAGAAATCCAAGTAAACCCTGATTCCTTCCCGGCGTTTCCCGTTCCGGATTACAAATCGTAGGGCCCGCCTTGCTCTTCCTGCAAAAGCTTGCAAATGGTGCGAGCTTGGAAGCTGCAGCGGCTTCTGTCACCTTACCCCTGACAGCGTCTGGCCGGGCGCTCAGGGACTAGCGACTACGGAGGGTGGGTTAGGGAAGCGTGCGGTCTTCCCAGACACAGGCACACCCGGGCAGGAGGACCGGACGCAGCCGAGTAACGGTCGCTAGGCGCCCGAGGCGGATTTCGCCCCAGTGGGAAGATTCAACCCTTCTTTCTCGTCCCCGCCTCCAACCAAGTCGTATCTTACCTCTTTGGCTCCCTGCGGGTCCCGGGGGTTTCTTGGTTGCTGGGAATTGAGCCTGCGGCCGGGTTCAGTGGCCTCGGGGTGGAGAGAAACGGCCAAGCAAACCTGCTGCGGAGCCTGGCCGACCTGAGGCCTGGAGCGAGGATTCCAGAGGGCCTAGGTCGCCTCCTCCCACCCCTGCAGTCTCCGTCTTCGGGGGTCTTTATTAGAGGCCGTGAGTGCCTAGATGGCTAAGGCGAATCCAGCTTTGATCCTGGAACGCGCGCTGGGAGCGCAGGGCTGGGTCCCGGAGAGGAACGGTCTCCCACCGCTGGTGGAGAGGAGGCGGATTTGTCAGGTCGTTTAGGAGTGGGAAGCTGAACCTGGGACCCAGGCACAGGGGACAGGGGGCCTGAAGCCCATGGATTTGCCTCCCTGGAGATGACCTATGGTCACCCTTGCAGGCGTAGCCATCCCAGACCTCGGGAGACCGCCCGTCTGTGTCCTCTCTGCCCAAGGTTCTGGACGCCAAGGCCGCTTTCTTTCCAATGGGGGCGAGGATCCCTCGACTTCGCTGGAATGCAGGGACATGCTTGTATAACGAAAGAATCACTTTGGTGGCTGCTGATGGTTTCTAGAGCATTTATTTATTCAGCATCCAATTCTGCACTGTTTGTTCAGTGCTTACTAAAGGCTGGCCGGCGGCAGGCTTGGCCAGAGCCTGAGAGAATGGCATATAGGTGTCGGTGCTGCATGACCCAACGCTGTGTCGCCTCCCCACCTCTTCCTCACTCCCTCACTCAGCTGTAGAGACCCCCCTCTGTCACCTCGGAAATGAATGACTGCCCTGTGAGGGGGAGAGACTTGCTAGGACGGGCTGGAACAGGACGATAGGAATGAGGAGATGAAGAAAAGAGACAACGGAGGTGAGATAAGGGGGAGGGGACACGGAAATAAAAAGATAAGACAGATGCAGGAAAGAGCTGAGGGAATGGAACAGACTCCTCACAGAAAATGCCACCTACCTCCATGTACACACACAGGCTCACAGAAGACACCAGGCGTTGGGTGCAGGCCAGTCATTGTCCAGCCTTATTTGTCAGTTACCTTTAATACCTGTGTTTCCTGCGGCAGAGGTGGGCAGGGTGCGGAGCAGGACTCGGAGGTCCCCGCCAGTGATGGGGCGAAGCCCTGGGGTCCCAGGAGGGGCTGGCAGCCGCCCATGGTGCTGAGCAGAGCGGGATCTTGCCTTACTGACAGGTGTCCCCTCTTCCTCGCAGCATACCTGGTGCAGGCCGTGAGAGCAGCGGGCAAGTGCGATGCTGTCTTTAAGGGCTTTTCCGACTGTTTGCTCAAGCTGGGCGACAGTATGGCCAACTACCCGCAGGGCCTCGACGACAAGACGAACATCCAGACCGTGTGCACGTAAGTGTTGCGCTCTGGCCGGCTGGGTTTCTGGCTTGCGGGGGCGCTGCTGAGGTCCGCCAGCGCCGCGCCTCCCCGCCTGCACTCTGTGCTGGGAGCCAGCCCTTACCCGCTGGCCCTGGCCTGGTGGCTCCAGCCCCCAAGCCCGGGTCACGACATGGGCTCACAGGCCCTGAGACCCAGGCCCCTAAATCTGAGCCTGCACTGCCAGGAGGGCACCTACATCCTCGTGTGGGCTGCAGAAGGGCACTCTGGGGACAAGGTTTAGTCCCAGCCCTCCAGCGTCCTGAAGGCCTCACCAGAGCGTGCAGAGATGTGCAGCAGTCCTGCACTGGCAGCTGGAGCAAGGGACTGAGGATTCTGCCAGTCCCCAGTGCGGCAAAATTCCTCTGCTTCCGAGGCAGCTGCACTCCGTAGAATTGTTGGTCGTCGTGTGAGGAGCCTTGTGGAGCATAGTAGATTTGTCTAAAAAAAAGGCACTCGTGATTTCTGTCACTTCGCCCCCGAGAAAATGGGCACTGGTGCCAGAGTGCAAGTCTCCTTTCTTCTGTTTAGGAGAAAGGCTGAGAGAATACTTTGTTGTGTACCGCCCAAGAAAAACATATGTGTGTGTCCGGGAAGGGGGTGCGGTGCCACCAAGGTCTCTGCTCACACTTTGTTGCTTGGGCTGCCTCCTTCCTTCCTTCCTTCTGTCCATCCTTCCTTCTTTGCTTCCTTCCTTCCTTCTGCCCATCCTTCCTTCCTTCCTTCCTTTCTCTTTCCTCTCTCCCTCCCTCCATTCCGTTCTCTCTCTCTCTCTCTTTTTCTTGCCCACATCTACATGATCTCTCAAGGCCATGGACATGTGGATCCTAGAGGGCTGACAGAGCGGCTTTTCCCATTCTTGACTGGAAAACACTGCATCCACTCACATGGGATAACCAGCAGAACCCTACCATGGCAGGCAGGCCATGTGATAGCTGCTGCAGACCTTACACATTTCCTTGTCCTTTTAAATGCACACTAAGGCAGCCTTAAAAAATAAAATAAGTGCTGTCCCCAGTAACAGCCGGTACACTAAGGTCAGTTCAAGATGGGTCACTTGTCTCCCAGGGGTTGGAAAGCCTATTTTCTGCAGTATCGTTTTAAACTTGCCAAGCCCTTCCTCTTTTCCCAATTCGGGGGGAGAGGGCACTTGGTAGATTTGGGACCCTGGTGACACAGTGGTAAAGACCTCCAAGCTGCTAACCTAAAGGTCAGTAGTTGGAAACCCCATGGGGCAGTTCTACTCTGTCTTACAGGGACACTACGAGTTGGAATCGACTGGTAGGAAACGAGTTTGGTTTCGAGTTTGGGGTATGTTTGAATCAGAAGTCATTAAGCACGTGTCAGTTTTGCCACACGTTTTCCCACACACTCTGGTGTTCCCCCCCCCCCCCAGGAGGCAAGCAACAGCTATGTGGCTGTGCCTTCTGCATATCATGAATGAAATAGTGGCCATTTCAGGGTGCACACCCCCACTTTATTCCAAATGTCTTACCATAGGTCAGCTCCAAAATCCTCAACCATTTGCTGGAACTCAGGTATTTCAAGCTATTTAAAATTTTTAGAGGAACTTTTGCTTCGATGGCACTTGGCTTTGGGGGGCTTTTTGTCCTGGAAAACTGACCAATGTAGAGTCACCTTCCCATCCCCCCACCTGTTATTTCCGCCCCCAATCCCACCCCCAACCTCTGCTGAGGTCAGAGGCCAAAGTCTGGCCTAGGTGGCTTTTGGTTGGTTTCTGGTGTTGTTTTCCTAACTCCGTGCTGAAACCATCTCCTCGGGGTGCAGCCTGTATGTTTGTCCTCGCCACGCCCCTCTGCCGCTGCAAGGGTGCGCTCTCCTCGTGAACGCTTCCATTGGGAGGCGCAATTAACCGGGAAGGAAGGTCTGCAGGATGAGGGGTCCCCTGGCCCCAGGTCTTCTCCAAAGCTTCCTATTTAGAACAAATTGAGAAGTGGGACCCCATACATCCACGCCCCGTTCTTCCTAAAGGAGAGACCACCAGTGGAGACCCTTAGAGCCAAACAGTGTCAACTCAAGCCGACAAACATGAGTAACTCTTCATATTAGCCAGAGGGTGGGTGGGTGTCAAACAGGGATCACTCAAAAGAAGTGCTTGCCATCAGGGTGTTTGCAGTCCAGGGGACTGAGCAGAAGGGAGAGAAGAGAGAGTACAACCAAAGGGTGTGGAGGGCTGTAGCCAGGGATCTGGAGCCCACCCACTGCTGGCAGAGGCGAGAGCCAGCCCCGAGTTACACAGATCGACCTAGCTACAAAAAAGGAGACAGCGCCCCAGGAATCGATCACGGGTTGGGATTATGTTTAGTCTCGAGATCTATTCTGGGTTTTCAGAAGAAAGGGGGACAATAAAAAAGGGCAGATTGGATGAAGGTTGTGGGGGCGGGGCGAGGAGCACAAGAAGAAGGGGACCTCTAGGAACGGCTCAGGGAGCTGAGCCACCAGAACCCAGGGCTTCGAAGGCTGGCAGGGGGGTGGGCACAGCAGCACCCCAAGTTCCAGCCTGGTGGACTGAGCACTACACCTTGATGGCCTAGGTAAGGAGTTTCCAGGAGGCCCAAACCCATCAAAGGACTGTTGTGGTCAGGACAAGGTATCCGCTCCGGTGGCCTGGAGCACTGGGGGGGAAGGCTGCAGGTGCTCGGGCACCGGAAGGCGAGAGGCCAGCCGGTACTAGTCTGAGCCACTCTGAATCTAAGCCGGAGACCTTGGGGAGCAAGGTGGGGCCCGAGACCCAAACAACGGGAGAAGGGAGAGGAGAAGGGAGAGGAAGGAAAAAGAGAAGACAAAGCAAGGAACAGGAAAGAGAAGGAAAATCAGCAGAAAGGGCAACAAAAGGAAGAGGTGGAGAGGGGAATAAAGGAAGGGGAGTGAAGGCCACAGTGTGCAGCCCTGCGCGCAGGGGGAGGGAGACAGAGGGGGTGAGGGGGAGGAGAACACTAGGCGCCACGAGGAGGGCTGCCATCGGAGTGAGTAACCCATCTTGCAAGCTAAGAGGCATTAATGGGCGGCAGCTTGCAAGGCTTAGCACTGTTTTCCTAGCTCTCCCCCCCGAGGAGGGCGAGCAATCTGTCGGCGCAGCCCGAGGTGGCAGCGGCGGCTCGGGGGGGCTGGGTCCGGCTGCTGGCTGCTGGGACCCCGCTGCGCACCCGGCAAGGAATGGGGCTGGCCCTTCCCTGGCGATGCAGGCTTCCAGAGTGGGCCCAGGTGTCCCGGCTCCCGGGCAGAGGTGGGACGGGATTGGCGAGGCTGCGAGTGGGAGGCTCAGGGGCGCGGGCCTGGGAGTCCTCCCGGTGCTCAAAGTGAACCTGCCTCCTTGTGTTTTCTTCTATTCCTCACCAGATACTGGGAGGACTTCCACAGCTGCACGGTCACAGCCCTCACGGATTGCCAGGAAGGGGCGAAAGATATGTGGGATAAACTGAGAAAAGAATCCAAAAATCTCAACATCCAAGGCAGCTTATTCGAACTCTGCGGCAGCAGCAACCGGGCGGCGGGGTCCCTGCTCCCTGCGCTCACCGTGCTCCTGGTGGCTCTTTCGGCAGCTTTAGCCTCCTGGCTTTCCTTCTGAGCGTGGGCCGGTCCCCCCAACCCCCCGCGCGCCCACCCACACTCACTCCATGCTCCCGGAAACCGAGAGGAAGATCCATTCGTTCTTTGGGGACGTTGTGATTCTCTGTGATGCTGAAAACATTCATATAGGATTGTGGGAAATCATGGTTCCTTTTTTGGGTTTCGTTTGATTCCTTGTGTTTTATTTGCCAAATGTTCCCAGTCAGTGAGCAAGCAAGCACAGCCAAAATCCGACCTCAGCTTTAGTCCGTCTTCACACAGAAGTAACAAAACGGCAGAACCCACTCCCATTTCTTTTTTTCTTTTTCTTTCTTTCTTTCTTTCTTTTTCTTTTCTTTTCTTTTTTTCTTTTTTTTTGGTAAAAGAATCTCAGGAACGGCCCTGGGCCACCTAATATATTAATCATGTTAACGCATGACAAATGATGGGCTCCTCCTTATGGGAAAGAGGAAGAGAGGAGAAGGCCACGGGCAACGAATTCAGGAGAGATGCCCACTCGCAAAACCTATGGTGAATCACTCACGCTCACGTCTTTCTTCCACAGTATCTTCTTTTGATCATTTCCACCTCCCATTTCTCCTCCAGAAAAACGAAAGGACAGATGGTTGGCTTTGTTTTGTCCAGGGTAGGAGGGAGAGAGGGGAAGGGTTGAGGAAAGCTCCGACTTGAAAGGGAAAGGCTGCCTTGGAATGTCGCAAGGGTACCCCGAGGGGTTGGCTTTACCTGCTGTTGTTCACGCATCTTTCCAAGTTCACGGCCTTTGCCCTTCCCTCTCTGGTTTTAGTCGTGACACACACAGTAAGACCTGAATATCCAACGATATAGCTCACAAGGGGAGGGAGGGATGTTAAATGTTATTCTAAAATAGAGTTAAAAACAGATTTTGACATAAAAGAGCCTTGATTTTAAAAACAAAGAGAGATTTAATTTAAAAAGTTTATTATGAATTAAATTCAGCAAAAAAAAAAAAGATTTGCTACAAAGTATAGAGACATATAAAATAAAAGTTATTGTTTGAAATGGGGGCGTCGTTTTGTTTCCTGTCCCAAGCCTGCTTTCTCAGCTGAGTGCTCACGGTGCCAAAAGGGACACAGCTGGTACCAGGTGATACATTCACCTGTTCACGAAGTCACTTGATGACTTACTGTCTTCAATGTAAACGAAATCCTGGTTACTTAAAGACGAGAAAAAGAAAGCTGTTTTTTTACAAACACTGTGTGCGTCAGGCAGAGATCTTTCCAAGGAAACTTAGAAGGAGGTGACTTCTGCACCCTGAGCTCGCACACAGAGACAGGCCGGTGGGCCCCCGCCGTCCCCGTCCCGCGCGAGGCGCAGGCCACTCCTGCAGGCCGGACTCTGACCACGGTCCCCGCCTCGTGAGTGGCCTCTTCTGTGACCAGAGGCAGGTGGCTAGCTGGGAACAGCCATTAAGAGCTGCAGCCGAGGGGGCGAGCGGCTGCTTTCGCTGTAGGATCAGGTGAATTCCTTCATTATTAATAAGACAGCTCAGCTGCAAAGGCGAGGAGAAGCGGCCCTATTGATTGGGCTGGAGACGCTGCTTCCACCTCTCCTATTTATAGCCCCCACATGGCCTTACGCGGAAGTAAACATCGGACAGTAAATAAACGCCCCAGTGGTCAGCGCGGGGGAGGCCGGCCAGTAGCAGGCTGCGGGAGGGATACACGAATCTCGACCCCTGGGTTGAACGAAATCGAAATGCGTGTAACGGGAAGAGGTGGGGCAGGGTGCAGGGCGCCAGACGAGGCGGCAGGAGACCCCAGCCCTCCACCTCCCGGAGGTGGGCGCACCGCGAAGCCGAAATGCAATGTGTAAACAATCGCTAGTGTAACAGTTCATAAATCAAACCCAGTGGGTCGTAACCCAATCTGCATTTCCCCCACGGATTGAATTCCAGCAACACATGCGTCCCTGCGCCCCGAGCGCTGGAAGCGGCGCGAGTTTTCACTGGCAGCCTGGACTGGAGCCGCGCGCTCCCACCCGCGCGCAAAGCGGGGCAGCCTGGGGAACAGCCTCCCGGCTGCCACCACTCCTAGCCCCGCCTCCGTCAAAACCGAAGGGGACCCGCCTGCCTGCGCAGAGCGGTCACCTACGGGGACATCCGTTGTTTGGGAAAAGAGAATTTGGTTTGGTTGCTATGGTTATTTTGGGTCTAAGAGTAAATAGGAATACTCTAACCTGAGCTCAACCGGCGGAATTCTAATTTAAGAGCGAGCGCGGCTTTTCTGGACGCATCTATTTAATGGTGGGGGGGGGAAGCAAGGAGAACTCAGGAGGGTTCCTCCTGCGGGAGAATGTGCGGCCCTCCCAGTGACGCCCCGCGTACAACGTGGGCGAGCTAACGCAAAGACCTCGGGCCTTCCTTCCCTTACAAAATAAAACGGACTCCTCGCTCCTCCCAGGTTTTGGGTGGAGAGACGCTGAAGGACTTGGAGTCTAAATGCCAGGGAAGCCACTAAGGCTTTCCGGTTTGGGTTTGTCGCCTAGAAATCGGTCACCTTCCAGAGCTGGGAGGAGGTGAGGGTGAGGGCAGAGGAAAGGGATTAAGGTTACTCCGAAGAACTCCCTCCCCTACTGTGATTTCAGCTACTTCCAAGGTAGGTAGGGTCCCCGCAGAGGAAAGGGTCACCCTCCCCGCCTTGTCTTTCAGAGCCACACTCTGCGCCATTCCAAACCTCGGAGGCGGCAGCAGAGCCTCGCCTCTGAAGAGCCCCAGATCATCCAGAGAACCCCAAGAGATAGCTTGGGGCTGAGTCGTGGTATACCTTCCCTGTCCAGTACTGGGGATCATATTCACACGTTCCTGGAGAGAGAGGCCCAAGAACGCAGGATGCTGAGTGTCAGAAACAGGGCTGCTGTTTCTGCATTTCTTCTTGATGGCGCGAACCTCTAGTGTAGTGTGGCACCCACCGTCTTCTACTATAAATTGCTGTTTAATCATGATGACCTCTTCATATGTTAGTTGATGCTATTATTTTTAAGCATCTGCTTAGTAGACCCTCTTCCGAGTACAGCGAAGTATTAACCAGAGCGAGTCAGTCAAATCCCGGAGAAAGTGGGAGGGGGCGTAGGGGTGTGTATAATGGCCTTCCAGCTGGCCTGGAGCAGTGTCTCCAGCACTTGGCTGGATCCCTACCTCTCCACTTGGCCATCTCCACTGGTTCTGCGCTCTGTTGGAACCATCGGGTTTGGGAAATGACTGGAGAGGACCTCACTCACTCCCCCGTGGAGTAGACGGGGCTTGAGCTGAGACCGAGTTTATTGGGATGTGACCTCGGATATCCAGGGCTGTGAAAAGATCAGAGTGTAGTTCCAGAGCCCCAGCCAGTTAGGGGCCCTTGAGAGGAGTCTTAGAAGACTGGAGAAATAGAGGGACCCACGCAAGGAGGAGAAACAAAACCAGAAGTAGAATTCTCAGAGGGGAAAGAGCAGGTACTTCTCTTTAACAAACAGGAGATGATGGAGACACTCAGAGCTGGAGATGACAGAGCTGTGAACTAGGCACAGGGATACTCCAACAGCCAATTGAAGTCCTGAACTCATTCTAGGAAAGGCACTGCTGCGTACCTCCTTGTTGAATATCACTATGGCCACCTTCCAAGCTATGCACTGATGCCAATGCCTAGTCCACCTTTCAAAGCAGTTTTGAAACTCTTTCTGGAATGGCCATCAGGGCTATTGTACTACCTTTGATGTCCTAAATGTCATCAAAATGTCTTCATTTCAGTATTTCTTTTATCTTTGGGTAAAGAAAGAAGTCATGTAGGGTGGGGGGAAGGCTAATCAGGAGAGTAGGGAGGGGTGTTCCAGTACAATTACAATTATTTACTGGCTTAAAAACTCCCTCACAGACAGCTGCACAACTAAGTTCTCCAAACTGCCACTGTGCCAGCATGCCCAATGGCCATTCCAGAGAGGATTCCCAAATTGCTTTACCTTCGTTCATGATTTTTGTGGAAGCAAATGAACCCAACAGTCCCCAGATAGATTCTCATTCTGTGGATCCAGCAGTCCTTTGGTTCTGCCCAGGGACACAGGAAACATAGTGCCCTTCAAGTCTGGGAAGGCTGAGCTGGTAGCATAAGGGTGGTATGGGGCAGGAAGGAGAGGCATGTGGGTGGCAGTGGGGTGTGGGCAGGGGGCATACTGGGCCCAGGCCTCAGGATAAGATGAAGCACAGACATAAAGCCTTTCACCACCCTCCTCCCTGAAATCTGCCTCAAATTCCGCCCCCACCCCCACATGTAAACTACAAAGCCACAGCACTCCTGACCTACCAGGCTGGGCTGTGTCCGTTCTGTAAACCAGCTTCCTGCCCTCTCTCTCTCCTCGTCCCTTGGGCTCTTGCTTTTTCACTCCTCTAAGATAATCCTCTAAGATAATCAAATCTTTGGTCTAGGCTGGCCCAGCCCAGAGTGAAGAGAGGAGACGGGGGAGGGAAATTACAGCTCTTACAGAGGCTCAGGGGGTCTACAGACTTGGTAATGATTTAGTTGAGGTCTGAGCAGCCTGGACCCCAAACAGAACACCCAGTTAAGGAAGTTGTGCCCAGCCCTGCTAGCCCCTAGAGTAGACCAGGGCCCAGCTGCAGTCTGGGCTCCAGAAACTCTCTGCCCTGCTCCCCAAGAAGGTGGGCACCTTCTTGCCTCCTCACCCTTACCTCCTGGTTCACATCTTCAAGGGTGGTGCCTTTGTTGAGAGTTGGAAGAGAGAAGACTGACTGGGGAGCCAGAGGACTTCTCTTACCCGTCATGTGACCTTGTACTTGTTACTCAACATTTCTGTACCTTGGGGTTAGTATAGGGTTTGTCTTAAATCAATCTGAGATATAAAAAGACCAGATGGAGCAATCCAGCAGAGATGGAAGAAGATAGATACCAGGAACACGAGCTCCGAGGGGAGAAGTGATCTTTCCTGAAAGCAGACAGAGAAAGCCTTCCTCTTGTACCAGTGCCCTAAATCCCAACATTTAGCCTCCTAACCTGTGAGAAAAGAAAATTCTATTTGCTTAAGGCACCCATGTGTGGCACATTTGTTACAACAGCCCTAGATAATTAAGACAAGTGTTATTTTTGATGGCCCCTGACTTGACCTGGATTCAGTCCAGTGGATCTCACTGAGTTCTTCAGAGCAACCTGGAGATCCCCCTCCATAGAGAACATCACTTGGAACCTTTATACCTTAAATTTCTCTCACTACGGGCTCCTGGAGTTCCATCACCTCCAGCTTTCCTGGAAGATTCTCTGCACAGGCCCTTGCAATAACTGATTCCAACCTCTGCTCTATCCCTCCTGGCCAGACCTCTGGGACAGTCCTCTGAACTTCTGCTGTCTGCAAATCTGCATCCCATTGGGTTCTATCCACTCTAAGTGGATTCTTCTGCAACTTCTCACTACCTGCCATGATACTAAATTCTTCTCTGAAACTTAAACCCCAACCAAGCGCCGTCGAGTGGATTCTGACTCATAGAGACCCTAAGGGCAGAGTAGAACTGCCCCACAGAGTTCCAAGGAGCACTTGGTGGATGTGAACTGTCAACCTTTTGGTTAGCAGATGTAGCACTTAACCCACTGGAAACCAGTGACACTATAGGGTACATAAAAACCACAAAAAAAGAGACAAAGATATGAAGCTTCCCTCCACTAATCTTAACAGGCTGCATCCTCCCATAACTTTCCATGTTGACATACGCCCATTGTCCTGGATTGAAGTGTGTCCCCCCCAAAATAGGTGTAGCCACATGGCTAGGCCACGACTCCTAGTGTCTTGTGACTGTCCCCCATTTTGTGGTTTTCCTATGCCGTATGTTAAAGGATTAGGGTGGGACTGTAAATCCCTTCATAGGATCACCTCCCTGCTCCCTTGTAAAGGGAGTTTCCCTGGAGTATGGCTTGCACCACCCTTAATCCTTTCATCCCGTAAGAGATAAAAGGTAAGCAGGCTGAGAATTGTGAACCTCGCATCATCAAGCAAGCAGCACCGGGAGAAAAGCGTGTCCTTCAGACCTGAGGTTCCTGCCCCAAGATGCTCCTTGGACAAAGACTGATGCCATACCAGACTTTCCTCCAAAGCTGACAAGGGGGAAAGCCTTCCCCTGGCAGAGATACCCTGAATATGGACCTGTGGCCTACCAGACTGTGTAAGAATAAACCTTCCTTTGTTAAATCCATCCACTCTGTGGCACTTCAGTTAGAGCAGCCGTAGCTGACTGAAACACTCATATAGAGGATAGGTTTTCCTTTTTTCTCATTTTTACTAAATTATGATATATGCCACCAAATCATTCTAGGTTGATGGCTAAAGAAATAACTCAGTTCTTATACAACATTTCATAGAATGGCTCTTTAAAAGAATGGGAAAAAAATTGTCTCGGAGTTGATTCTGACTCATTATTTTTCCACCTATGGGATTTTTCTTCTAGTGTTTTGGTGTTTTACAGATGCTGCTGTAATAAATATTCCTGTTCAAACAATGTTAAACACTGGTCTTTTTATTTAATAGATTCTCCCAAAGCTGAATTGTTGAAAACAAATGTATGTATGTGTGTTTGTAACCAGAAAAGATAGTGTTGAATTACTTTCCCAGAGAGTATAGAGTGCCCATTTCCCCTCATCATCTTGAACACTGTGTTAACACTTAATTTTTTTTTTGGTCAATCCAGTAGGTGACCTCAGGGCTTTCTGGAAGTCCTTCCTGATGGTCGCTTTTGTATTCTGGGCCTCTTTCAGGCCCTCACCACAGAGAGAGCATCTGTCAGCACTGGGCACTGGTGGAAGGCTTTGGTCCCCTTCTCAGGACAGTGTTAACCTTAGTGTTAGCGGGGACTTGCATAACAATTCAGATGTAGTTTATCTTAGAAAATCCAGACCCCCACATCTATAGACCTGCCTCCAGGGGCTGAGGGTGTCCCCCTGCCGGGTGTGGGAGCGTGGTAGGTGTGGTGGGGACATGCGTTGCGGCAGGACATGGGTAGGAGTCGGGGAAGTGGACGTGGGATCAGCACTGGAGACCCTGCAGGTCCCCCTACCGTGTTCCCTGCTCTTCACCTGGCTGGCTAGCCACTTCACTCGCCCTCTCCCACCTTCTTCGTCCCCCAGGGTAGCACAGGTTACACAGCTCTGGGAACCCCAGCATGGCACCCAGTGGACTTTGCCTTGACCTATCTGCAGTGGAGGGTGAGGGAAGGACTAAGGCAGCAAAGGAAAAAAACCGACAGTCCCCAAGGAAGAAAGGACAGCCAGGATGACAGATAACCATCTCTTTCCCTCGCCTAGTGAAGCCTAGTGAGAACCGTGTCAGACTTCTGACCTACAAAACTGTAGGATTCTAAATTTGTACAGTTTAAGCCAGCAAGTGTGTGATAATTTTTTACAGCTGCAAATAGAACACCAGTGGCCCACCACTGCTGTCCAGTCCCCACCTGTTCATAGTGACCATGAGGAACCAAGCAGAACTGCCACATAGGGTTTCCCAGGCTAGAAACCTTTAGTGAGGCAGACCCATATCTTCCTCCCTGGGTGTCCTAAATTGCGTTGTTCTGGTTTAGCTGAGACAGTGCTTTGCAGCTCTGCCGCAGCGTGTCTCTGTATATGGGTGCTAGGGCTTGCTTAGGACCCCTCTTTGTTGCTGTGCGGGGTGGTGGTGCGGTGTCAGCTTCCTTTCAGCCTAGGGTTGGGGTACGCATGGGATAAAAAGGACATTAGTGAATAAATGTCAACGGACAAACAAAAACTTTGTTGTTTTACCGTGTCTTGACGTTTTCCCGCTATTTTCTCCCTTTTGAGTTGAAAGAGCCTCCTACCTGCTTTCTTTCCCTCCAGGACTTCAATGGACACCCTGGTGAGTTCTTCAGTTTGGAACAGATATACAGGCCAGCTCAGTTATGAGAAGTTCATTGCTACAGTAATAGATGGTTTGATGATACATTCACAAAATGTATCACCAGATAGTTATCCTGGAGATAAATCACGGCAACTAATATTAGCTACATATTTTATCACCTGGACAAATCATATGTTGGATGGATTTTTAATGGCAGTGGCATTTCCAGCTTCAAACATTATCCAGAGAGCAGAAGGAAGTAGTCCAATCTCTCTGCCTAGAGTGAATCACTCGTGATGGTATCCTTGGAAGGGGGTGAGTAACAGAAACACAAGGCACAGTGAAGCCAGACAGACCACAGAAAGCCACCCACTTCCACATGGAGAGAAGCTCCTTAAATAGTCCAAACCTGGTGAACAGGAGCGGGAAGAGAGAAAGAGATGCTTCTGTGTTCTTCCCGGATTAACGAAGTCACAGAGTCCTTTGTTTACTCGAAGGTACCGCCATGGCGGTCTCTTCTTGCCATACAAAGAAGCAAGCAGGCTAGTGGGCAGGGCCAACCCAACTGCCATCAAGTCATATTCTGACTCATAATGACTCTACAGGACAGAGTAAAACTGCTCCATAGAGTTTCCAAGGAGCGCCTGGTAGATTTGAACTGCCAACCTTTTGATTAGAAGGCTTAACTACTATGCCACCAGGGCTATAAAAAAACAAAAAACTCTATTGCCATCAAGTCAGTTGCAACTCATAGTGACCCTATAGGACAGAGTAAAACTGCTCCAGAGTTTCCAAGGAGCACCCAGTGGACTTGAAATGCCAGCCTCTTGCTTAGCAGCCATAGCACTTAACCACTACATTACCAGGGCTTCTTGGGCTAGCTGGGGGTTAATTACCTTAAACCTGATGGGTAGCCACAGATTCCTGAATGCAGCCTGACTCCTCTTCCCATTTCTGCAGAGGGGTCCTCCGAGCTTCAGAGGTCAACCGGGAGAGATTACACTGGGAGTCCATGCTTCCCTGGTTACCGACTTGGGCTCTTACCTAAAACCTTTATCTTTTAGGGAGAGAAATCCCAAGCAGAGTGGTGCATTTCACTCTGGCCAAATACAAGTTCTTACCATAGGCAACTTTGGAGAGAATCAAGAGCACATGAGAGGCACATTCACCAAGCCCAGATGGTGCTGTCCATCTGGGCCTCTCAAATACTTGATACCTGCTGTACCTAGGAACCTGTTTCCATCATGCATGCCTTCAACTCCTCCCAGAGCAGCCTGTGGGCCTGTGTTTTCTTGTACAGCTATTCGTCTTCCCTTTTTTCCCCACTATTTTCTATTCTTGTGAGCATAGTAAGGGGAGAACTGAATTTCTTCTATTGCTTTCTTTATAGGGCTTGTTGTATATCCTTTCCTATTTCTAAATAGCCCTTGAGCACTACTGCAGATAGAACAGGAAAAAGGCTCACCTCTGCCATAATGTTTATCTCCAGGAGCCACTACAAATTTAACTCCAAAGTGTACTCCCATGCACCGATTCACATATGCAGTCTTAAGTCTATTTTGTCTGAAAGATATCAAGATGTCATTAGCTGTTATCAGGCTAACCCTTGACTTACGGTGATCTCCAGCACAATGGAACAAAACACTGCCCAGTCCCTCAGAATAACTATGTTTGGTTAGAGATCACCACTGTAATCAATAGGGCTTTTATTGGCTGATTTTGGGAAGTAGATTGCCAGTAGATTCCTCGACATACTTGGGAGGCTGTACTCAAAATTGTTCACTACCTATCTGTCTTAAGCTGTGTTCTCTACAGAAGCAAAACCAGTGACATACATATGAGGACTGCCAACTGAATTCATTGACTTATCCTAGAAAAAGTGCTACATACCTCATTGCCAAATATCACTAAAGTCACCTTCCAAGTACTCCACTTGGGAAGCTATGCACCAAATCCAGCACCTAGTCCACCCCTCAAATCAGTTTTGGAACTCCTTTTCTGAAATGGCCTTCAGAGTTGTTGTCATCATATTACCCTGGATATCCTGAATGTCATCAAAATATCTTCCTTTCAATATTTCCTTTACCTTTGGGTAGGGAAAAAAGTCCTTTGTGGACAGACGAGGTGAGTAGGGAGGGTGTTCCAATACACTTATATGTTTACTGGCTAAAAACTCCTTCACAGACAACTATACTGTTACATTTGCTAACTTGTCACCTTGCCACTGTGCACAATGGCCATTCCAGAAAGAGTTCCAAAATGGCTTTGAAGGGTGGGCTAGGCATTGGTATAGGTGTATAGCTTCCCAAGGGGAGTACTTTTAAGGTGACCATAGTGATATTCAGTAATGAGGTATGTAACACTTAGAATCATTAAGTTCACAGACTTAATTGTCAGACCTTATATAGATAGAGAGACACAGAGACAGAAAGAAAGATTTATCTCAGGGAAATGACTCATACAGTTGTAAAGGCAAAGAGCCCCAAGTCCATGGGTCAGCTGTCAGGGTGGAGGCTTACGCAGCTACAGGAGCAGGCAAACCCAAGGTCAGCAGGTCAGACAGTAGACTCCTGCAGGCTGACAAAAACAAGATCTGTGTGTAAGACAGCAGACCACTGGCTCATAGGCTGTGGAGGCTGATGAATCCCGAGTTTGCCAAGTAAGCTGCTAGCTTAAGTCCCAAGAACTAGAGGTCAGATGAACAGAAGCTAGTTGCAGGATCCAAAGTGAGAAAAAGGCAGCAAGCTTCACAAGAAAGTCCATCAATATTGGATGCAGGCTACACCTCCAAGAAAATTTCCTTTCATCTGATTGGTTGCTCATAAGATATCTCATCATCCAAAATCCAAATCCACTGGCGTTCAGTCAATTCTGGTTCACGGTGCTCCTTTGAAACTCTATGGGGGAGTTTTCCTCTAACCTACAGGGTCACTATGAGTATCTCATTATGGAAGTGATTATATCAGATCTCATTACAGAAGTGATTACATCATCACCACCTTGCCACCGTGCACAATGGCCATTCCAGAAAGAGTTGCAAAATTGCTTTGAAGGGTGGACTAGGCACTGGCATTTGTACACAGCTTCACAAGTGGAGTACTTTGAAGGTGACCATAGTGATATTCAGCCATGAGGTATGTAGCACTTAGAACAATTAAGTTCACAGACTTAACTGTCAGACCTCATAGATAGATAGATAGATGATAGAGAGACAGAGACAGAGACAGAAAGAGTTTGGCAACTGCCAAACTACATCATAACTGTCAAACCACTTGAGAATCATGGCCCAGCCAACTTGACACACAACCTTAACCATCACAACCCACCCATTGTTAACTTGGCACCCCTACAGATCTCTAAATAAATATAATTAAATGTCATACTTGACACCTAACACTTCACAACCAACTCCTGTACAACCCAAAATACACCAGCTTTGTTTATAAATGGAAAAAAAAATTGATGCACACAGGCAAGGAAGAAATATAACAATTAGAGTCCTCAGTTCTGCATGTGATTACGTGGTCATAGCTGGTATTTAGAACTACTTTCTTCTACTGTTCGTTCTGTATTCCTCTTATCTTCAGCAAGCACCTCAGCCAGCTGTGATTCTTCACCTGGTGAGGTGACTAAAGTCATCATTCCTGAACAGTCTGAGCCATTAGTAGCCATGCCAGAAATGGGTCACTATAGTTTACCACTGACTTTAATCACAGGTCATGGCAGTACTAAGAGATGTACTAAGGGATCTCCAGCATTCCAGATACACTATTATTTACTTCCCTTATGTAGTATCAGTCCAATATCCCCTTGGTAATCAAGATCAGTGTCAACAGCCAATAAAGTAATTCTTTTCTTTGCCTGATGACTCAGAAGCACAAGAAACCCAAAGTGGGGTGGTGACATTCTTAACTTTCCATTCAATGGAATTGGTGTTGTGTCGCCTACTGGAAATATTCCTCACTTTGTAACGAAGATCTCTAGACATGCAGAGCATAGGCTAGCAGGGACACGAGCCAAAAAATTGCAAGTGGGTCACTAGGGGTAATGGTGAATGGTGCTACTCCCATTTCCATCCCTTGATTGCTGGACCCACAAGTCCAGCCTATGAGAGAAACAGCACTGTACACTGGATGCTGGTTTAGAGCATATGCAGTCTTTTGGAGAACACTGACCCAACACTGCCAGGTATTGCCACCTAACTGGTACTGTAATTGTGTCTTTAAAAGGATGTTCCATTGTTCATTCAAGCCAGCTGCTTTAAGGTTGTGGAGAAAATGATAAGACCAGTGAATTCCAGGACTATAGGCCCTGGTTGTTAAAATTGATTTTTAAAATCCTCTTCTGCTGAGGTCTCCCTTTGGTGAGCATCCAGATGAGATACAAATATCACTACTTCTTTTGCTCATTCAGAGGGGTCTATCCACACACCTCATCCCCATACCTCCATGTCACCAATCACGTTCCATCCAAGTTCCTGTCCATCCAACCAAACCATTGATCACTGCCCTTGAATCAGTGTGCAATCATACATCTACCCATTTCTCCTTCCAAGCAAAGAGAAAAATGAGGTGTACCATTCAAAGTTCTGACTACTGAGAAGATTTGTCTTCACCACTATCCTTTAGGGAAATCCCTGCAAGGGGCTATGGTGCTGGTGCTTTATACTTTCGAATGGCTCCTGCACATCATGAAGAACCATCTGTAAACCAGGCAGTAGTTTTCTCTTCCTCAGCCAACTGATCATAAGCAACTCCCCATGAGGTCATAGTTGCAGACTGGGAGAAGGCAGATAACAGGGCAGGAATGGAGACCATGAGCACCTGGACAACTTTCCATGAAACTTGTGCCCTTGAGTCCTGCTTGGGTCCACTCTCACATGTATCATTTCCATTTAATGGTGGAGTACTGTTGTGAATGTCTGACTATGACTCTGTGAATCGGACAACGCTCAGTTCATGATGTGTAGTTCCGGTTACATGGTGACTTGGTGACTGTAGTTAAGCATTCAGTCTCCACTAAGGCCCAGTAACAAGCCAAAATCTGTTTCTCAAAAGGACAGTGTTTATCTGCAGAAGGGGGTAGGGCTTTGCTCCAAAATCCTAAGGGTCTATGATACAATTCATCAGTAGGAGCCAGACAAAGAGACCAAACAGCTTCTTTACCTGCTGCTGCCACTTCAAGCACCATTAAATCAGCTGAATCACATGGCCCCAGTTGCAGTGTGGCTTGCAAACCAGCCTGAACAGTTGGAGAGCCTCTTCTTGATCTGCACCCCACTCAAAACTACAGCTTTGTGAGCAACTTGATAAACAGACTGGGATAGCATACCCAAAGGAGAGACATCAGACCAAAAACCAAACCCACTGCTGTCGAGTTGGATCCGACTCACAGTGACCCAAGAGGTCAGAGAAGAACTGCCTTATAGAGTTTCCAAGGTGCACCTGGCAGATTTGAACTGCTGACCTTTTGATTAGCAGACATAGCACTTAATCCACTATGCCACCTGGGTTTCCAAAGGAGAGATATATTGCATCCAAAATCCAAAGAGGCCCAAAATCCGAAGGAGGCATCGTGCCTCCTTTTTGGTTGTGTGAGGGCCCAGATGAAATAACTCATTCTTTACTTTAGAAGGAATATCTCAACATGCCCACATGACTGGACCCCTAGAAAGCTCACTGAGGTAGAAGGTGCCTGAACTTTTGTTGGGTTGATTTTCTACATTTCAGCACACAAATGTTTCACCAATAAGTCCATAGTCATTAATACTTCTTCCTTACTAGGTCCAATCAGTATAATGTCATCAATGTAATGGTCTGGGAGGAAAGGCTGACCAAGATCCCTCAGGACTAAATTATGATACAGAGCTCAAGACTTGGTATACCCTTGAGGTAGGACATTGAAGGTATATTGCTGGTCTTGGCAGCTAAGGGCAGCCTGATTCTGGTGGTCCTTAGAAACAGGTACGGAGGAAAAGGCATTAGCCAGATCAACAGCTGCTTACCAGGTACCAGAACAAGTATTAATTTGTTTAAGCAATGAAACCACATCTGAAACATCTGCTTCAGCTGGAGTCACCACCCAGTTAAGTTTTTAATAATCCACTGTCATTGCCCAAGACCTATCTGTGTTTTGCATGGGCAAAATAGGTGAACGGAATGAGGCTATGGTGGGAATCTCCACTTCTACATCTTTTAAGTCCTTGATGGTAGCATTAATCTCTGAAATGCTTCCAGGAATGTGGTAATACTTTTAGATTACTGTTTTCCTATGTATGGGGCAGTTCTAATTGCTTTCACCTTTTTTTTTTTTAATTTCATAATAGCTGTACTCCATTTGGCAGGGCTCAGACATGGGTGTTATGCCAGTTGCCGAGTATATCCGTTTCAATTATACATTCTGGAACTGGGGAAATCACTATATAATGAGTTTGGAGACCCACTGAATGCATCACGATCTGAATCTGAGCTAAGACTCCCTTAATAACCTGGTCTCCATACACCATCACTGACTGGTGGGCCACAGTAATGTTTTGGGTCTCCTGGAATTAGTGTCAGTTCAGAGTAGTAATCCAGTAATCCCTAAAATGTCTGATTATTTCTTTTTAATCCAACGAACAGTCAGTCTTGTAAAAGGCTATAGACCACTTTGGAGGAAAGTTGGGAGAAAAATTAAAAGTTTATGTCTTTGGCAGTGTAGTGGGCTGCTACCTCAAGGGGATCTGGCCTCTCCTTCATTCAAGGAGTTGTGGGTCTGTAAACTGGTTCAAGCATGGGATTTGATTAAGAACACGTAAACTCTGACAGCACTTGGTCTAATAATACATTATTAGACCCTTACCTAAGCTCTTGAGCTGAAACATTGAATGAAGAATCTGTAGCAAGATGATGTAATTTATATTCTTTGTACCATTATTCTACACTCTCAGTAACCATTCTCACACATACTCCCCAGGTTTCTGTTTGTACATCTTAGAAAAGTCAAGCATTCGTTTTTGGAGTGTAGCATACCTCTTTCTGGGCCAACTTTGTACTTCACCTTTTGGGGGGCTCTGGGATTTAAGTCTAGTTATAGGTTTAGATCCAAAAAGGGGTGGTGAAGATGTGTTCTGAGAATGCTCAGTAATGTCTTATGACGCCTCAGGTGGTGCACCAGGCAATGACTCAAACACCTCCCCAGGAGATGACTCAGACAAAGATTCTTCAGACACAGTGGTTAATCTCATCAGATGGGGGGGGGGGTAGAGGGGCTCATGGTTTTATTGGGGAAGGTGGCTTAGCCTACAAAGATGGAGTAATCTATTTGATGGGAGTGAGACAGCAGATTCTGTCCGCAGGAGTGATTCAACAGAATTTAATTGCTCAGTGTCCCCAGCTCCCTGATTATCTGCCTGTATGTCCCCACTTCAAGTTTCAGAATCCTATATTTTCCCAATCCATACCGTCACTTTACCTTCAGACACCAACCACTTAAGTCTGGAAATTCAATTTGCATTATAATTGAGGCCCTCTTATGAGACTTTGGATTTGGTTTTCAGCAATATCAGCTCTGTTACTACAAGAAAAAAGCCCTTCTTTCGAGGTGCAAGTGGTAACTTTGAGGTCATTTATGCGACATTGGAGCTGTGACTCTGAACCCTTGAGCTCCATTTTTTTAAACCAATTTTTCTAGTGAATGTAGGGCCAACCAAGTAGATGCTTTTTTATACTTCTCATTCTGATAAAATTGTAAATTAGTATCAAACATGTGATCCCTCAGACTCTCATGTCTCATCAACAATTGATCTATTAGTGATGATATTTTGCATATTTCTATTGCTGCCTCACACCACGGATTGACAGTACCCAGTGTCTTCCTTACTACTGGAAGTAGATTTATCAACATCTGTACAATCAATCAGACTCACAAATCAATTTAGAAAGCTCATTATTACAATTTTGTTTTTACAATTTTGTTCTTGGTACTAAATGTCTTAGGCTGTTTTCTTGAGGAAAACAAAAACTTCGTGTTTATGTGTGTAAAGACAGACAGACAAAGACACTAAGAGAGATTTATCTCAAGAACATGAATCAAGCAGTTGTAGAAGGTGGTGGTCAAGACTGTCAACTTGGTAACTCCATGTCTGGCTGCTGTATCAACTGGCAGGGGCATGGTCTGTGGTAGCTTCCCCCCCTCAGCACTCATCTCTCCACCTTCTGCCACCTACTTCCTGTCTGCTCACATTGCCAGCAGCTCCTGATCTCTTTTGCATCTTGTTCTTGGACCTAAACTGAGTTGGCATCCACTTGACAGCACTGGTTTTTTTTTTTTTTTGGTTTTGGTTTTGGTAGTCATCTAGTGCTGCTATAACAGAAATGCCACAGTAGATAGCTTCAACAAAGATAACTTTATTTTCTCACAGACCGCCAAGCGAGTAGGCCAAAAATCCAAATTCAGGGCATCAGCCCCAGAGGAAGACTTTCTTTCTGTGTTGGCTCTGTGGTAAGGTCCTTGTGATGCATCAACCTTCCCTTAGTCTGGGAGCATCATTGCACAGGAATCTCAGGTCCAAAGGATGCACTCTGCTCAAAGCACTGCTTTCTTGGTGTTATGAGGCCTCCAACTCTCTGCTTGCTTCCCTTTCCTTTTGTGTGTTGTAAGAGAAAAGGTAGTGAAGGCCACACCCTAGGAAAACTGCCTATACATTAGACTAAGGATGTAACTTTAGTAAGTCTCACCCTAATCCTCTTTAACATAATCCAGTCTTGCCCATTAACCACGGGCAGTTAGGATTTACAACATATGAAAACTACAATCATCAAACAGAGGACAGCCCCACAGTACTGAGAATCATGGGCCAGTCTAATTGCTATACACATTTTTTGGAGGGGAGGGGAAATCATTCAGTCCATGACACATGTCTTTGCTCACTTACTGCTTCCAGTCCAATATACTGTGCTTCCAAGCAATTGTATCTTTCCACCTGTGGATGCCCTATCTCTTTTTTCAAGACTGCAAAGGTTCCAACTTTCATGAACCCTTCTCTGAGCCCTTGTTCAAAATTAATGGGTTACTCTTTTATCCTCATTTGTTTTTGATAATTTTGTACTATAGCTATCTCCTGATCTGTTTTGTTTCTAAACCATAAGTTCCCTGAGGTTAAGGACTAAATCTCATTCATCTTCGAATCTCCACCATGCTTCATATTGTGCCTGGCATACATGTTTATTGAGCAAGTAACACTTCCAATCCCTCTTGCCTCACTATTATGTAGTTGTACATTCTAATTTTGAAAGAGAAATATGTTGCTAATGCCAGACCCTCTCTGGGTTACTTCTTGCAAATAGTCTTTTTCAGAAACTTCAACCAGACATCCTTAGTGTGTAACCCTGGGAGAGGAGATGCATACATTTGTTGGATCCTTACCACGGAGTACAATCTAACAGTTAAAAGCAGAGGAATAGGTGGATGCGTAATAGTGTTACAGAAGGGAATGAATGAATTATAACTCAAACAGGATGAGAAGATACAAGAAGCAACTCTTCCTTAGCATCTTCCTTGCTTCTCTCAGAAAAATTGACTCAACATTGTTCACCTTGCTATAATTTTTACTTTGCCAAAGGCTTCATTGTCTCTTTCTCGTTCAGGGAATCCTTGAAATCTCTAACTTCCCTGTCTCCATGCATCATCTTCAGTCACATTAGGCACTGATCACCTCACATATGCACGAGGACTAGGTATATGATGGGAGTGCCTGAGGGGTTACAGACTATTAAGGTGCTCAGTTGCTAACTGAAAGTTTGGTAGTTTGAGTCCGTCTAGAATCACCTCAGAAGACAGTCCTGGTAATCTACTTCTGAAAAATCAGTCACTGAAATTACTATGGGGCAAATTTGTACTCTAATATGTATGGAGCCATCATGAATTGGATTCAACTTGACAGCAACTGGTAAACGGATATTGTGGCCAGTCTCCAAGATGGGCTTCTGTCTTGTTCATCTAGTGCTGCTGTAACAGAAATGCCATGAGTAGATGGCTGTAACAAAGAAAAATTTATTCTCTCACAGTCAGTAGGCTAGAAGTCTGAATTCAGGATACCAGCTCTAGGAAAAGGCTTTTTCTCTCTTTTGGTTCTGGAGAAAGGTGCTTATGCTGCATCGGTCTTCTTGTGGTCTGGGAGAATCTAGCGCTGGAACCTCAGGTCCAAAGGTATGTTCTGTTCATGGCACTGCTTTCTTGGTGATATGAGGTCTCCATGTCTCTCTACTCTCTTCTCTCTTTCATATCTCAACAGAGACTAGCCAGATAAATGGGAACTACTGAAAATCGAACACTTATGCTTATCCAAAGACTTCATCAGGAGAGTTGAAAGACTGCCTACAGAATAGGAAAAAAATATTTGGCAACTACATGTCGGATCAATGTCTAATTTCTACAATCTGCAAGGTACTGCAAAATATCAACAAGACAAAACAAATAACCCAATCAAACAAAGGCAAAGGACTTGAACAGACAGTTCACCAAATAAGACAAGCAGGCAGCCAAAAGACAAATGAGGAAATACTCATGATCATTAGCTACTAGAGAAATCCAAACCAAAACTACAATGAGATACCAACTCATCCCAATGAGGTTGTCAATAATTCAAAAAGCACAAAACAACAAATGCTGGAGAGGCTATGGAGAGATTGGAACTCTCTTGCACTGCTGGGGGGAATGCAAGATGCTATAGCATCTTTGGAAAGCAATTTGGTGCTTTCTTAAAAGCTAGAAATAGAAACACAAATATGATATGATCCATGGAATATATTCTACAGAAATAAGGATGTCACATGAACAGGTACATGCATACAAATGTTTATTGCAGCACCATCCACAATAGCAAAAACATGGAATTAACCTAGGTGCCCATCAACAGATGAATGGATAAACAAACTATGGTACATATACACAATGGAATACTATGCAATAATAAAGAACGAGGATGATTTTAGGAAGCATCTCAGAACATGGTATCAACTAGAAGACATTATGCTGAGTGAAATCAGTCAACTGTAAAAGGACAAGTACTATATGAGACCACTATTATGAGGACTTCAAAGGGACTTATGTAGAGAAGAAAAGACTTGTTGATAGCTTCAAGGGTCGGGAGGGAGGGACAGGGTTCATCATAGATAAGGCAGTCAACAGGAATTTGGTTAGGTGAAGGGTGTGACAGCATCCAGTAAAAGGCAGGCCAGCATAAATAGACTACACCATAAACTAAAAGGTTTTCTAAATCAAACTCAATATTTCAAAGGATAGAGTAACAAGGGCAAGGGTCTGGAGACTGTGTCTTCAGGGGACATCGAGGTCAATTGGTATAACTAGTCTTTTGCTAAGACAGTCTTCTGCACCTCATACTGATGAGTGATGAATGGTGTCTAGGGTCTTAAAAGCCATCTGAAGAAAGACACGAGGAAAAATAAGCCCAGGAGACAGAAAGACCCATGTGATTAGGATTCTACATCAGCATGAGACCAGAAGAACCAGATGGTGTCTAGCCATAGGTAAATCATCAGCCTTCCAAACCCACTGTGCTGGAAACTCTGCTTCCTCTGATTTAGGTATAGCATTCTACTACTTAGTCCATCTGAGTGGCAACTCCACCCTTAGAAATACCAGAGTTTCTGTTCATACCTTTTGAGACTGAGGCAGCTCAGCTTCTTGTGCTCCTTGTCTCTTCAGCTTCTACTTTCTGGTTTCTTGGCCTCTTGGCTCCTTAGGCCTCATACTCAAATATGCGCTGCTGGAGCAAGGGTGTCAAAGCTCTGTAACTTCACTGGTAAGTATATGCAGGCACCATACTCTGCCAAGAAGACTTCTGCCCACAGGCCTTCAACTTTTTTGCTTCACGGTTAGGCAGGCCAACTCTACCGATAAGTGCCTGAGGTACCCCACTCCACCAGGAAGTCATCTGCTCAAAGACACATAGCATTCTTTCTCTGTGAGTTTGTCCAGCAGTGTTTTGCACTGGTCTGCTGGTTCTGTTGCTGTCAGTCCACTGCTGCTGCTGATTCTCTGCAGTGCTTCTCATCTGTGTCATCTCCGGTGTAACAGCTCTCTTTATTTCCTTCTGAGCTTTCAATCCATTTCCAGTTGCAAAACTGCTTCGATGTTTTAGGTATCCATTAGAGTAGCACCCCACTCCTGGTACCATATCACGTATTAATTATCTACTGCTTCTATAATAGAAATACCACAAATGGGTGCTTTCACAAGAGAAAGTTTATTCCCTCACATTCTAGTAACCTAGAAGTCCGAATTCAGTGTGCCTGCTCCAGGGTGAGGCTTTCTCTGTCGGCTGAGAGAAAAGAAGGTCCTTGTGATGCATGAGTCTCCTTTTGGTCTGGGAGTATTTTGGCACTGGGATTTCAGGTCCAAATGATGTGCTCTGCTCCCAGCACTGTATTCTTGATGGTATGGGGTCCTCACTCCCTGCTCATTTCCCTTTCCTTTTCTCTCTTGTAAGATAAAACATGGTGTAGATCACACCCCAGGGAAACTCCTTTTACACTGAATCAGGGACGTGAGCTTAGTAAGGATGTTATAATCCCACCCTAACCCTATTCAGCATAACCCAATCTTGCCTCATTAACCATAGGCACAATTACGATTTACAACACATAGGAAAATTACAGGCACAAAACAGAGGACAACCACACGATATGGGGAATCATGATCTAACCAAGCTGACAGATACTTTGATGGGACACAATTCAATCTATGACATCTCCCAATGATCACTGCATCCTGATATACATGCCCATGTGAGGTCACTTCTCACAACAAATCAGATCTGGCACTGTGTAACCAACAGAAGATGACTAAGAAATTAATGCTCCCAGACCAAAAGGAAACTCATGCATCACAAGGACTTTCTTTCTTCAGAGCTGACAGACAGCCTTACCCTGGAGTAGGCACACTGAATTCAGACTTAAAGAATACTAGAATGTGAGAGAATGAACTTCCTCTTGTTAAAGCATCCACTTGTGGTATTTATGTTATAGAAGGGGCTTATGGTACCAGGAGTGGTGTGACTTCAAAGGCCTGATTGTGAAATGCATTGAATTTTCCCCCTTGGTCCCTAAGACTATTTGCCCTGGGGGAAGTCAACTGCCATGTCATGAAGACAATCAAGCAGCCCTCAGGAGAAACCCCTCTTGGCAGGGAACTGCTGGATATACAAACTGAGTTACAAAGAGGGTGTGAATCTAGGGATATCACTGCTGAAGTCAGATGGATCTTGGCTAAAAGCAGAGAATTACTAGGAAGATATTTACCTGTGTTTCATTGACTATGCAAAGACATTAGACTGTGTGGATCATAACAAATTATGGGTAACATTGCAGAGAATAGGAATTCCAGGACATTTAATCATCCTCTTGAGGAATCTGTACACTGATCAAGTGGCAATTATGCAAAAAGAACAAGGGGACACTGCATGTTTTAAAGTCAGGAAAGGTGTGCATCAGGGTTGAATCTTGTCACCATACCTTTTCAATCTGTATTCTGAGCAAATAATCTGAGAAGGTGGACTACATGAAGAAGAACGAGGCATCAGCATTAGAGAAAGACTCACTAATAACCTGCATTATGTAGGTGACACAACTTTCCTTGCTGTAGGTGAAGAAGATTTGAAACACTCATGAAGCTCGAAGACCACAGCCTTCAGTATGGATTGCATCTCAACAACAAGAAAACACAAATCCTCACAGCTGGACCAGTAAGCAATGTCGTGATAAATACAGAAGGGACTGAAGCTGTCAAGGATTTAATTTTGCTTGATTCCACAATCAATGCCTATGGAAGAAACAGTGGAGAAATTAAAAGATACATTGCATTGGGAAAATCTGCTACAAGGCATGTTTTTAGAATGTTGAAAAGTAAAGATGTCCCCTTGAAAACTAAGGTGTGCCTGACCCAAGCTGAGATATTTTCAGTTGTATCATATACATGGGAAAGCTGGACAATGAATAAGAAACACAGAAGAAAAATTGATGCCTTTGAATTGTGGTGCTGAATAAGAATATTGAATGTACCAAGGACTGCCAAAAGAACCAGCAGTTCTGGGAGAAGTACAACCAGAGTGCTCCCTGGAAGCAAAGATGGCAAGACTGCATCTTACATACTTTGGACAAGCTTTCAGGAGAGCTAAGTCCCTGGAGAAGGACATATGCCTGGTAAAGTAGAGGGCCAGCAAAAAAGAGGAAGACCCTTAACAAAATGGATTGATATCATGGCTGCAACATAGACTTAAGCATAAAAATAATTGTGGGCATAGCACAGACCAGGCAGTGTTTCATTCTGTTGTGCATAGGATTGCTAAGAGTCAGAACTGACACAACAGCACCTAACAACAACAGTGGGGAAACACACATCGAAATGAACCAAGACCTCCTATCAATAGCCAGCACTGACTTTCCAGCCACGTAAGTGAATCTCATTGAAAAGTTGCTTCTGCAGTGTCAAGTTCTAGTGACTGCAGCCTGAGCTGACATCTTGACTGCAACTTCACGCAGGCCCTGAAACACAACCACGCAGCCAACCTGCTGTCCCATTCCTGACCCACAGAAACCTTGAGAGATAATAAATGATTATTGTCATTGAAGTCATTATGTGTATAGATGATTTGCTATGCAGCAGCAATGTTGATGTTGTTAAGAGCCATCCAATTGCTTCCAACTCATAGCAACCCTATAGGGCAGGGTAGAACTGCCCTATAGGGGTTTTAAGCAATGGCTGTTTGATTTGAGTTGCAGGTCTTTTGGTTAGCAGCTGGACTCTTAAATCATTGCACTGCTAAGGCTTCCTGATCTTTCTTGTAGCTGTATGAGTGTTTTCCTATCACTGATAGCACTGTAGTCCAGGATAGATCTCAAAACATTCTTTTTGAAGATGAATGCAGTGTCATTCCTCTTCAGTTTGTCATTTCCACAGTAGTAGACTGTACGATTGTGTGATTCAAAATGGCCTTTTCCAATCCATTTCAGCTCACTAATGCCTAGGATACTGATATTTACACATTCCATTTTATTTTTGATGGTTTTCAGTTTTCCTAGATTATTCATACTTCTTATATTCTACATTATGATTGTTACTGGATGTTTTTGTTTCTTCTTTCTGAGTTGTGTCATATCAGGAAATGAAGGTCTTGAAAATTTGACTCCATCCACTTCATTAAAGGTGACTCCACTTGGAGGAGGCAGCTGTTTCTCAGTCATATTTTGAGTGTCTTCCAACCAGCGAGTCTCATCTTCCACCACTGTATTAGACAATTTTTTGCTGCTATTCATAAGGTTTTCACTGGCTAGTTTTTTATAGAAGTTGACTGCAGATTCCTTCTTCCTGATCTCTCTTAGTCTAAATGCTCAGCTGAAACCTGCCTAACATGGGTGACTCTGCTAGTGTGTGAATTCCGGTGACATAGCTTCCAGCATCAGAGCCACTTGCAAGCTCTCACAGTACAACAAACTGAGAGAAGCATGGGAGTATGCAGTAATAGTTACCTAATAAAATGTATCTGGCTTCTATTTTCATTTTATTCTTCAGTGTTCTCTCATATGCTCTCAGCGTTCTCTCCATGTGTTCACATATTCTCTTTGTAAGATCCAAAAGAAAAGAACTTTATTTGCCTTCTTGATATAGCGAATTCATACATCGAAATAAACAATGACTCTTGTCAGCCTTGGATCCAGTACCATGAAGTGATTCAGTGCTATATCTGTAAGTGTGCAAACAGGAAAACAGGAAAAAAAAAAAAAAAAAGCCCAAACAGCTGTTGCTGACTTGGGTCTGACTCATAGCAACCCTAGAGGTTGGAGCAGAACTGCCCCATAGAGTTTCGAAGGAATGTCTGGTGGGTTTAAACTGCCAGTCTTTTGGTTAGCTAGATGTAACACTTAACCCACTACACCACCAGGTTTTCCAGGAAAACAGAAAGTAGTCAAGTATTTCAGAGATAACTTAGTAGAAGGGATTGATTAAAATGTGTTTGAATGGGTAGAAAAACTGAAAAAGAGAAGTAATGCTACTCAAAGGTTAGCTGGAAGCTACTGAGATGCTTAGGTTTGAAGGAGATAAATAGGAAATGCCAATATCAGAATCTGTGACCCTTTGACACTGAGGCTGCTGTTACGCAGCTGGAGACAGCAAGGGGAAAAAACTTGTTTCAATGTTTGTCTCACATTCTACACTCCTGCAAACCAAACCAGCTGCTGTCGAATCGATTCCTAGTCATGGCAGACCACATAAGAGATCTGGAAGTTAACTTCATGAAGCCATCCTAGAAAAAGTTCTACATACCTCATAGCTGAATTATCACTATGGTCACCTTCCATGTACTCCCCTTGGGAAGCTATGCACTGACTTCAGTGCCTAGTCCACCTTTCAAAGCAATTTTGGGATTCTTTGTCTGGAATGGCCATCAGAGCTGTTGTCGTATTACCCAAGATGTCCTGAATGTCATCCAAATGTCTTCCTTTCAATATTTCCTTTATCTTCAGGTAAAGAAAAAAGTCACCAGGGGCTGGATCCGGTGAGTAGGGTGGGTGTTCCAATACAATTATTTGTTTATGTGTTAAAAATTCCCTTCTGGATAACTATACAATTAAGTTCACAAACTTGTCACCGTGTCACCATGCACAGTGGCCATTCCAGAAAGAGTTCCAAAATTTCTTTGAAGGAAGTACTAGGCACTGGGATTGGTACATAGCCTCCCACAGGGAATACTTTGAAGGTGACCATAGTGATATTCAGCAGCGAGGTACGTAGCACTTAGAACTATTAAGTTTGTGAACTTAATTGTTGGACCTCGTATGTGTTAGAGTAGAACTGTGCTTCAGTTGTATGTTTCAGTGGCTAATTTTGGGGAAGTAGATTATTAGGATTCTTCCTTCTGAGGTGCTTCTGGGAAGACAAAAACCACCAAACTTTTGGTTAGCTGCTGAGTGCTTAACTCTTTGCAATACTTGGAGACACCAATCTCCTGCTAAATAATAATAATAATAAAAGCCATTGATGTCAAGTCAATTCCAAGTCATAGCACAATTACAAGACAGAGTAGAACTGTATTTACAGAGTTTCCAAGCAGGGCCTGGTTTGTTCAAAACATTGACATTTTGCTTAGCAGCCGTTGCACTTAAACGCCGTGCCATTAGGGTTTCCAATATCCTGCTAAAATCTCTCATTTTTGTACACTCACAGGAAAGCAACAGACAAAGGAACCTGGGAAATGTAGTTTGTAGGCTTTCTGCCATGGCCATATGGAGAAGTTACAGAAAAGGCAACTGAGGAGCTGAGAACCAGTAGATAAACCATTTGTCGCTGAGAAGAATAACAGAGATAGCAAAAATGAAGGTGTACTTATTTGATGGAGCTCTATGCCATAGCATCACTATGAGTCAGGATCAACCCTACAGCAGTGGGTGTTTTTTTTTTTTTTTTTTGGCACACAAAGGAAAATTTTCAACATGTGGGAGGTGGAGCTAATATGGCACCTTAGATGCAGCATGTCATCCATCTGCAGAAATACCAAAAAAAAAAAAAAAAAAAACTAAGAAAACAGCATAGAAATATCCATACTTGAACCCCAAGCATCAAATGAAGGGATAAAGAAATAGACCAACTCAGAATGCATGACAAAACTTAGACAACAGAGAGTGAAGAGAGACACAGAATAGAGGCCCCCAGCCAACTGACACAGCAAAGCATCACTATCTTGGAGCACAGCTGTCAGTGACCTTGGACCAGGAATACAGGAAGACAATTTCACGGAGCTCCCAACATGAGACAGAGCATCTGCCCCAACCCCAACTCTGCCCATTCTTGCCAGGCCATGGTGTGCCACCTTGGCTAGAGAGGCACCGGCCCACTGCCATACCAGGTCTGACCTCACCCCACATAATGGCTCTTACAGGCCATTTTCTTTATTTTCTTTTTCTGTTTTCCTCTTTCTACCTTTTCTTTCTCCCTTCCTATTAAGTCTAACCACACTGCTGTGGGTAGAGAGCTACCAGCCCACTACCACCCATGGTCCCATCTGTCCTCCATCTGCCTCACTCTTGCCAGCACCCATTATGCCATTTTCCTTTTATATTTCATTTTATGTTTTTTCTTTTTCTTTTTCTTTCTCTCCCACCTACCCCCATAAGCCATCTACCTGTGCTTCCCACCAGGCCATGCTGTACTACAACTAAAAGAAAGCCACTGGCCTGTTGCTTTCTACTTCCCGTGTAGACGCATATGCCATTTTCTCCTTTTCCTACCTGGCCCAGGTCTGCCCTGCTCCATCCATCAATTATCCACTTTTTTCCTCTTTTTTCTTTGCTCCCCTGCCAGCCTCCTACCTAGCACCTCCTTCCCACTAGCCCTCAATAAGCTACTGCAGCTAGACCATGCCTAGTTGGGACTGCCAGCTCCCAAGGCCCACACTGCCCTTCCTCTTCTTCCACCCCATCAGCCGCTGAATGGAAGGAAGTGAGCCCACGCCACTCACTGTCCAACATCCTTGCCAATCTGGCAAGGGCTGTGAATGTCCCACACTATTGGATCAACATCAGGAGGAAGACAATGCCTTCCCTGTCTGTCTTCAGCCATCTCACCAAGCCAGTGTACAGTGAAGTAGGCTCACCCTGCCTTCTGCTCCAACTCGACGGCACTTAGCTGCCTTCTGCTACCCTGCCCAACCTGATGAGAGGGTGAGAGCTATCACTCTCCAGATGAGTGAGCAGCAAAGCATGCCAGGATTACTCTCCCTGACATCTCAAAACAAAACAAAGAAGCAGAATGAAACAAATAAACATACAATAAATAAACAAATACCTTAATATCTCAGAAAAAGCAGGCAGCATCAAAATGCATATTTTTTTAAAAAATACAACATGGCTCTAGCAAGTGACAAAAATCATCAGATGACTTTCCGGTAGAAGAAAGGACAGTGGTATTGATACTGAATTCAAAAGACTAATATCCAAGAGACTAGGAAAAAGATCAAATAAACACAGACAAAATCAAGGGAAAAACAGATAAAACCATGGAAAGCACAGATAAAACCAGTGAAAACATAGCTAAAATCAAGAAAACACAAACAAATAGAAGAATTCAGGAAAGCAATACAAGGACAAAATGTCAAAATACATAAACAATTAGAAATTATACAAAAACAAGGAACTAGTAATCCAAGAGATACATAAAATTTCAGAAATGCACAACTCAGTGGCAGGTTTTAGGAACAACTTTGAAACAACAGGATACGTTATTAGAAAAAATTGAAGACAAATCCAAGGATGCCACTTTGAGGAAAAAAATCAGACAAAAAAATGAAGAAAATCTAAGGATTACTTGGACACAATCAAGAGCAAAAGTTTCCACATGACCAGAGTTCTGGAACAAGGGGAGAAAATGGAAAACACATAGAAGATTTCTGATGATTTGCTGGCAAAAAAACTTCCCAAATATCATGAAAACTCAAAAGCTGACCATACAAGAAAATCCATGAATCCCGTATAAATAGATCTCAAAAGAAAGTTAATACAACATATTACAATCACACTTGCCAAGCAGCCTGAGAAAAGGCAAAAGTCACTTACAAATAGGAAACAATAATACTAAGCTTTGATTACACAGTAGAAACTAACCAAGCAAAAAGGTAATGGTAAGGCAAATATAAAACTTTGAAAGAAAACACACACACACAAAAAAACTGCCATCTAAGAATAATATATCCTGCAAATCTCTTTCTCAAAACAATAGGAAAGTTAGGACACTTCCAGATAAACAGAAATTAAGGGAATTTGTGTAACCAAACCAAACTTCATGATATATTAAAGAGAAAGCTTTGGTTAGAAAAGTGACAATATCAGACAACAACTGGAGTGTAGAACACAGGACAAGTATTAGTCAGATATCAACCTAGGTGAAGAACTCTCAATAGTAAAGCCAAAAGACCTAAAACAGGGAAAAAGAAACATCAATCCATAAATGGTGAAAATGTCAAAACAATAAAAGGGTAATGAACAGTGTAGGTACAGAACTTACAAATGGAGAGGAAATGAAACTAATATAAAGTAATAAAAGCTTAGGAAGATAAAGGTAAATTTCAAAGTAACCACAAAGAAAGTTTAAAAAGTCACGCACCAAAAGAAAAAACTGAAGTCTCAGTAAGCACAAAATCTCTAACAACAAAAGAGAATAACAGAAAATACACAAACAAAACGAACTCTGCACAGAAAGTAAGAGGAACAAGGAAAACATGAGCACAACAATAAATTTACACTTACCAATAATCACACTGAATGTAAATGATTCTAATATACTTGTAAACAGATGATGGGTAGCAGAATGGATAGTGAAAAAAAGCATGACTCAACAATATGATACCTACAAGAAATACACCTTAGACACAAAGACATAAATACATTACAAATCAAAGGATGGGTAGTAAAAAAGAATAAAATTAACAGTAACTGAAAGAGGGACAGAAGTGACAATACTAATATCAGATAAAATAGACCTTAAGGCAAAATCAACCATGAAAGACAAGGAGAGACATTACATAGTAATTAAAGAGACAAGCCATCAAGAATAGCCAGATAAGTGCCGTTGAGTCATATAACTGTAATAAGTGTGCATCCAATAACAGGGCTCCAAAATTTGTGAAACAAATTCTAACAGCACTGACAGGTGAAAGAGCTCCACAGTAATAGTGGAAGATTTCAACGCATCACTCTTGGTAAAGAACAGAGCATTTAGAAAGAAACCCAGCAAAGATACGGGAGATCTAAAGGCCAAAATCAGTCAACTTGACCTCATACATGTATACAGGACACCCAATAGCAGTAAAGTATACACTGTTTTGCAAAGCACAGGAAACTTTCTCCAGAATAGATTAGTTTAGGCCACAAAGCAACCCTCAATAAATTTCAGAACATTGAAATAATAGAAATTATTCTTTCTAGTCTCAATGCCATGAAAGTAAAAATCAGTAACAGAAAGATCAAGGAAAATGAATCAGATACATGGACACTGAATAATACCTTGTTTAAAAGCAATTGGGTAATAGAAGAAATTAAAGAATTAGTCTAAAAAAAATCCTAGAATTGAAAAATAAGAAAACGTCATACCAAAACATTTGGGACAAAACAAAGGCACTGCTCAGAGGTCAATCTATAGTAATTAATACACACATCAAAAAGGAGAATGGGCCAAAATCAAAATACAAGCTCTACCACTTGAATGAATAGAAAAAGACCAGCAAAGAATCACACAGTCACCAGAAGAAAGGGAATAATAAACAGTAGAGCAGAAATGGAACCCAGGTGGCCCAATGATTAAGAGTTAGTATTACTAGACAAAAGGTCAGTTTGAATCTATCAGCCACTCCTTGGAAACCTGAGGAGGAAGTTCTACTCTGTCCTTCTATAGGGTTTCCATGTGTTGGACTTTGTGGGAATGTGTATGTTTGGAAAGAATGTGAAATCCTGCTTACTCTAACCTTGTCTGTGTTTAGATAGAGACTTGTCTTAAGAATGGCAAAAGCCCTTGAGGCAAGTTTTGTCTCAGTGGACTGGGAAACCAAGATGTGCTGAAAACAGCATTTACTGAGACTAGTTCAAGGACTTTCCCTTCATCCCTCCCTGGGAATGCTGCTTCTTCTTTTGAAGTAAGGAGCACTGATAAGACATCTTTTCTCACTTTCCCAGCATGAAGCTTGTTTACTTTGCTCAATAAAAGCTGGTGGGTTAAACAAACTGGCGTCAGTCTCTACTCCCAGGAGACTGTCCCTTCTCTGCTCACAGCAAACTAAAAGTTTCTTGTCAGTGTTATTTTTCAACCTTGGCCTCTCACACACATCACACCTGTAAGTGGTGTCCCACTTCACACCTGTAAGTTGTGTCCCATCTCATACCTGTAAGTGGTGTCCCATGTTAATCACACCAATGGTTGGTGTCCCGTGTGAATCACACCGACAGGACTTGACTTGGCAACAGGTTTTAGAGCACAAATAAATGAAACAGACAACAGGAAAACAATGGGGGAAAAAATCAAGAAATCCAAAGGCAAATTCTTTGAAAAAATGTGTAGATTTGATAAACCATTGGCTAAACTGACAAAGAAAGAAATAGAGGGAGAGAAGGAGGGAAGAAAGGGAAGAAGGAAGGAGGTAGGGAGGAAGGAGAGGGGATGAAGGAAGGGAAAAAGGAAGGACCACGGGGAGGGAGAAAGAGACAGAAAGAAACAAAGAAAAGAAAATTACAGGACAAGAAGCAAATAAACAGAAAATGAGATGGGAAACATTACAACAGTCAAAGCCAAGTGCCATCGAGTCGAATTACAACAGACAGAATTGAAATAAAAGGGCTTATAATAGAATACAATGAAAAAATTGTCTTCTGGCAAACTTAAGAACCTAGAAGAAGTGGTCAAATTTCTAGAAACATGCTACTTATCTAAACTAGTACAAACTGAGATAGAAAATCTGAATAGATCCATGACAAGAGAAGAGACTGAAGAGGTATCAGGAAAAACTCCCAACAACGGTAGCAATAAGAAAACTCTAGCCTGGATGACTTCACTGGAAAATTCTACCAAACATTCAAAGAAGAGCTCACACCAGTACTACTCAAAGTATTTCAGCACAGAGAAAAGGAAGAAATACTCTGAATTCATTCCATGAAACCAGCATAATCCTGATACCAAAGCCAGGCAAAGACAAGAAAGAAAGAAAGAAAACTACAGACCAATATCTCTCACAAATATAATGCAAGAATTCTCGACATAACTCTCTATTCTAGCATATGGAATTCAGCATCATTACCAAGTGGGATTCACACCAGACATGCAAGGATGGTTCAATGCAATCCACCACATGAACAGAACAAAAGAAAAGAATCACAAGATTATCCCAATTGGTTCAGATAAAGTATTTAGTAAAGTCCAATGCCCCTTCCTGACAAAAACTCTCAATAAAATAAGAATAGAAGAAAATTTTCTCAATATGATAATGATCATCTATACAAAACCAACAGCCAACAGCATTCTTAATGGAGAAAGGTTGACAGCATTTCCCCCGAGAATTAGAACAATGGCAACAATGGTTGCCCCTTACCACCATGCCTGTTTAAAATTGTACTGGGAGTCTTAGCTAGAGCAATAAGGCAAGAAAAAGAAATAAAGGGCATCTGAATTACAAAGGAAGAAGTAAAACTATCCCTATTCACAGATGATATGATCCTTTACCTTTATGTAGACAACTTCAAAAAATTCACAAGAAAGTGACTGGCACAAATAGACTCTGCTACTTGTCTGTCCATTTGTCATACTGTAGGGACTTATGTGTTGCTGTGATGGGGACAGCTATCCCATTGGTATTCAAATGCCAGTAAGGGTCACCCATGGTGAACAGGTTTCAGCTGAACTTTCAGACTAAGGCAGACTAGGAAGAAGGACACAGCAGTCTACTTCTGAAAAGAATTAACCCATGAAAACCTTGTGAATAGCAGCCAAATATTGTCAGATACGGTGCCAGAAAGTGAGTCCCCCAGGTTGGAAGGCACTCAGAAGATGACTGAGGCAGAGCTGCCCCTTCAAACAGAGTCAACCTTAATGATGGATGGACAGAGTAAAGCTTTCAGGGTCTTCATTTGCTGATACAATGTGACTCAGAAGAAACAGCTGCAAACATCCATTAGTAATCAGAATGTGGAATGTGCAAAATATAAATTTAGGAAAATAGGAAATTGCCAAAAATGAGATGGAATGTATAAACATCGACATCCTAGGCATTAGTGAACCGAAATGAACTGGTATTGGCCACTTTGAATACGGTGATCATATATATGATCCACTATGCCTGAAGTGAAAACTTGAAGAGGAATGGTGTTGCATTAATTGTCAAAAAGAACATTTCAAGATCTACCCTGAAGAGCAAAGCTGTCAGTGATAGAATAAAATTCGTATGTCTACAAGGAAAGCCAATTAATATGACTATTATTCAAATGTATGCACCAGCCACTAAGGCCAAAGAAATTGAAGATTTTTGCCAATTTTTGCAGTCTGAAGTTGTACATGCAACCAGGATCCAATTATAACTACTGGTGTTCGGAATGCAAAAGTTGGAAACAAAGAAGAAGTGAAAGGTGTTGGAAAACATGACCTTGGTGATAGAAATGATGCCAGAGGCCACATGATAGAATTTTGCAAGACTTCTTCATTGCAAATACTCTGTTTCACCAACATAAATGGCAACTATACACATGGATATCACCAGGTGGAATACACAGAAATCAAATCACCTGCATCTAGGAAAGAGATGATAGAGAAGCTCAGTATCATCAGACGGAACAAGACCAGGTACTGACTGTAGCACAGACCATCAACGGCTCACGCAAGTTTAGACTGAAACAGAAGAACATTAGAACAAGTCCCTGAGAGCCAAAGTACTACCTGAAATATGTCCCACCTGAGCTTAGAGACCATCTCAAGAACAGATTTGATGCACTGAACACTAATGACAACCAGATTAACTGCAGAATGACATCAAAGACTGTTAGAAAGCAAAGATATCACTTTTGCAGGTAAAGTACACCTGATCCAGTGCAAGGTATTTTCAATTGCCTCATATGCATGTGAAAGCTGGACAATGAATACATAAGACTAAAGAAGAACTGAAACCTTTGAACTGTCATGTCGTCAGAGAATATTGAATATATCACAGACTCTAGAAGAACAAATAAATCTGTCTTGGAAGAAGCACAGCCAGAACGCTCCTTAAAAGCAAGGATGGGGAGATTTTGTCTCATGTAATTGGGACATTTTATCAAGAGGGACCAGTCTCTGCAGAAAGACACCATGCTTGGTAGACGGTCAGGGAAGACTAGGAAGACCCTCAATGAGATGTAACCATGGGCTCACAGATGGCAATAGTTGTGAGGATAGCACAGGACTGGACAGTGTTTCATTCTGTTGTACATAGGGTCACCACGAGTTGGAACCAATCTGATGGCACCTTGCAGCAATAAGGAGGGATGGTGAGTGAGAGAGACTTTCCATTAGTAATGATGGAAGTCCATGCAGACACTAACATGGGATTGGGGGGAGCTTATCCTGCCAGCCTGTGCCTTTTTTAAACTTGTTGCTTTCAACAGACTTGTCTCAATTCTGTCCTTTAATGAAAACAAAAAACAAAACAAACCCAGTGCCGTCAAGTCGACCCCAACTCACAGCCACCCTGTAGAACAGAGTAGACTGCCCCATAGAATTTCCAAGGAATGCCTCTCAGATATGAACTGCTGACCTTTTGGTTAGCAGATGTAGCACTTAAGCACTATGTCACCACGGTTTCTTTTAACAGAGAGGGAGAAATGAAGAAGAGATGGGTCAGTTCTTTAGAAATTTCAGTCCAATATTTATGACAACTTTATTTGGGGATTTTGTTGGGATTTATCTTATTTTCTTAACTAGCTGGTGATTTGTACCACTTTGGAATCATCAGTGACTTGCTCATCATACCTTGAGAGAGGTAAAAAAAAGTGGAGAGAGAGCTCAGAGAGATGGAGCATGCTACATAATAGCACCACATTAGTCTCTATCATCTTTGCTTTCTGCAGATGCTTTTTGACTCTTGGAGCATACACTTTGGTCCTGCTCCTAGGATTTTTAAAGACACGGAAGGAGAGTAGTGGAAGGTGTAGATTCTCAAATAATTTTAGTTGCCGGGTCTACAGTACTTGGGTCCTACAAACCTAGTACTATGAGTACCCAGGCTGTTTTTGCACTAATACTTGCATAGTGCTGGAAGGCATGTCCCACTCGGCCCACTGGCTGGTCATCTGCCTCTTTAGGGACAGCCTTATGCGTGGGTTGGGTTGTACAATTCTAGCTAAAACAAATCCAATTCTTGTCCACTAGAAAGGGTACATAAAACCGAGAATATTGCTGTGGAAACTCACAAAAGATGATAGAACTCTCGCTAAAATGTAAGGAGACTGGTTTCTGTGTCATTTATGGACCTAATTTTCATTGTTTTGTAGCCTTCCTGTCATGGATTGAACTGTGTCCTCCAAAAAAAGTGTGTATCAATTTGGCTGGGCCATGATTCCTGGTATTGTGTGACTTTCCTCTGTGTTGTAAATCCTGCCTCTATAAGTGCTAATGAAGGAGGATGGGCAGCAGTTGTTTCGGTGAAGCAGGCTTCAATCTATGAGATTGTGTTGTGTCTCGAGGCAACCTCTTGGGATATAAAAGAAGGAAACAAAGAGAGAGACAAGGAACCTGAAATCATAATGAAAGTAGTGCTTTCGCAGAATGTCCTTTGAATGCAAGGTCCCTGTGCCCGAGAAGCTCATAGTCCAGGGGTAAACTGATGACAATGGCCTTCAAGAGCTGACAGAGAAAGCCTTCCCCTGGAGCAGGCATCCTGAATTTGGACTCGTAGCCTACTGGACTGTGTAAGAATAAGCCTTCCTTTGTTAAAACCATCCACTCTGTAGTATTTCTGTTAGAACAGCCCTAGCTGGCTAAAACACACCCAGAATGTGTACTTTTATCCTGCTTTATTGTTTCATTAAATTTCTCTTTGGTAAAACCATCCACCTGCGACATTTCTATAACACAGCACTAGACAACCAAGACACATTCCACATACAGGCTTACATAGAAAGCCAAGAATCATGTTTCCTTTGCTACTTTTGGCCTCACTCACCGCCAGAGCAGAAAAATCAGGGTGCCCCAAAGGAAAAGACAAAGATTTCCATGTGCCTGGCATGTGGTGGAGATGCAGGGTAAGGAAGAGAAGATAATGGCTGGTTTTACAGAATGTTTGAGTCTTTCTTTGCCAGTGCAGAGCCTCTGCAGAACAGAGGCTGCTCTGCTCTGCTGCTGCCTGCACATCCAGCAGGCATGAGCCATTTCCTCTTGCTCAAATAGCACACAAATTGTGGACTTGTTCCTCCAAACATCCAACTCAGGGGGGTGCTGGCCCCAAAGCTCACATGGACACAGCCCAGAGCTGTCTTTTGGGTTGTGTCCCTCTCTCTTGAGGGTTTTTTCACAACCAATGTGTCAACATGAAAAGAGAGAAGTCAGCAAAAGGATCCCCAAGCTGTAAGCTGATTGTTTCAGCTGGTGGTTTCTGTACAGACGCAACAGTAAGACATGAGTCAGTGAATCAAGTTGTAGCTGCATGTTAGCTGCAGACAGTGACAGCAGAAAGGGGAAGAGCCATCAGGATGTGGACTTTCATCTTCCAGGTCTGTGATATTGTGTCTATACTTGGTCAACATCTGTCTCACCCTCTGATCTCACCTCTCTAGCCCTGTCTTCACCTCTGGTGCTCCCACCTTATTAAGCCAGAGTGCCTTTGAACTTGTGACTCCCTCTGTCTCCCCCCAAATCTTTTGCATGGAAAATTCCTTCTTGTCACTTAGTTTCAACCTAAATGTCACTCAGAGACACCTTCTCAAACTTTCCTCTGCAAAGTAATCATCCCCTACACCATCCCAGCAGACAAGCACTATCACACTGCCTTGTTTTGTCTTATTTACAGAACTTAACATTTGCACAGTTTCAGTAAATCATCATTTAACAGTGTTGTATCCTCCAAGTCTTGATACCCAGGCACTGAATAAACAGAAATTTCTGTGTACTTCTCTCTTTCCTCACAGGTGGTGTGAACTGTTAAGCACTAGGCTACTCACCAAAAGACTGGCTGCTTGAACTTACCCAAAGACACATACATCTTCGTGTCTGTCTTTGAAAAGTCATTGAAAAGCCCTTGGAGCACAGTTCTTTTGTAACGCATAAGGTCACCGTGAGTCAGAATCAACTTGATGGTGACTGAAGTTTCGGTTTTGAGTCATGGACAGAGAGATGCTTCTGCATAGTTCTCTGTCTCCTAAGGGTGCTGAGCTGTCAGCTGCAGGCTTCTTTCTTGCTCCATGCCTTTCATTTCCCTCTTACAGTTTGACATCCAGGTTTTACCTCTGCCACTCAGCTCACCTCTTGGTCCCTCTGTTCTTGACTGAACACTGCAGGGAGAGTACTGGCCCCCCAAGGGGCCAGAGTGGCCTTGCCCGTGGGCCTGCAAAGGCAGTAACTGCTTGACAAGGGTGAATTGGCCCAACCACTCCTCTGGTTGAGCTTGATGCAGGGGCATAGGTAGTGTCTGATCACATCAAGTGTCAGCCAGTTGGCCCTCCAGCCCACCAGCCACAGTCAGCAACTCCAGAAACTGAAGGTCATTAGAGTAGAATGGTCCAGACACTACTTAGACCAAATCCATCAAGGGCGCAAAGCCTCTGTCCAGCTGCCATCTACACAAATAGAAAATAGTCAAAGATTATGAGGTATTTACATACTAACATTCACTTTGTAGGAAGCCTTAGAAATAACTCAGATTATTACATTTTAATGAACACTTCAAAGTCCTCCCCTTGGGAAGCTATGCACCAACGCCAGTACCTAGCCCCCCCTTCAAAGCAATTTTGGAACTTTTTCTGGAATGGCCATTGCCCACAGTGGCATGACGGCAAGTTCATTAGCTTAGAACTTAGCACTTAGAACAGTTAAGTTCACAGGCTTGTCAGACCTCATATATATTTTAGAGGTTAGATAGTCATTGGCTATGTCATTTCTGAAGACCTTTTCCCAGTCTGTAAGTTGTCTTTTTCAACTTTTTATGAAGCTTTTTGGTTAGCATAAGTAGTTAGTTTTGATGAGGTCCTAGTTGTCTAATTTGTCTTATGCTATTCACGCATTTGTAGTTACGTTTGTTAGTTTATTTTTTAAAAATTTAGATCCCATAGTTTTCTTCCAGGAACTTGATAGTTTCAGGCTTCACATTTAGGTCTTTGATCCACTTTGAGGTAATTTTTGTGCATAGTGTGAGCTATGGTTCCTGTTCTATTTTTCTGACAGTAAATCCAATTTTGCCAGGATCATTTATTATAGACTTGTTCAGCCCTGTTGAAGGGACTTTGAACTCTCATCAGAAATCAGGGTATGAGTGTATTTATTTTTGACTGCTTGACTCTCTTCTACTGGTCTATGTGCCTGTCATTGAACCAATATCAGGCTGATTTGATTACAGTGGCTTTATAGTATGTTTTAAAACCAAGGAACGTGAGGTCTCCTATTTTGCTCTTCTTCTTCAATATTGTTTTGGCTGTATGGGTCCTCTTTCTGTATAAAGCTAGTCATTAGTTTTTACATTTCAGCAAAGAACATTGCTGAGATTTATACTGGAATTGAATTACATCTGTAGATCACATTAAGTAGCACTGACAATTTTTATTATATCAAACTTTCAATCCATGAGCACAGAATGTCCTTCCATGTATGTAAGTCTCTTTTAGTAGCGTTTTGTAATTTTCACTGTATTAGTCTTTTTTTGTCTCTGTTTAATTCCTAGGTGTTTCATCATTTTTTGAAATATCATAAATGATGTTTTTCTTGATTTATTTTTTGAAATATTCCTTTTAAGGTAAAGGAACCAAACTGATTTTTGTATGTCTGTCTTGTACCTGCAACTTTGCTGAACTCTTCCATTGGGTCCAACAGTTTTCTGTGGAATCTTTAGTGTTTTCTACATGTAGGATCATGCCATCTGAGAACAGACATAGTTTTACTGTTGCCTTTTTGATTTAGATACTCCCCCTTTTCTTGCTTTATTGTTCTAGTTAGGATTTTGAGTCCAGTTTTGAATAAGAGAGGTAATAATAAATATCTTTGTCTCATTCCTGTTCTCAAGAAGAAGATTCTCAATCTTTCTCCATTGAAAAAGAACTGGCTGTTGTTTTGCATTTATGCTGCTAGTTGTGTTGAGAAATTTTCCTTCTATTTATATTTTTCTGAAAGCTTTTATCAGAAAAGTGTGTTGGATTATATCAAATGTCTTTTCTGTAACAACTGGTATGGTCATGTGGTGCTTCTCTGTTTTAAAAAATTTACTTGGTGAATTATATTGGTTTTCTGATGGCAAACCATCCTTGCATTCCTGTATGAATTCCATCTGATTATGGTGTCATGATTTAAATATATATATGTGTATATATATATATATATATATTATATATATGTTGTTCTCGACGGCACTTGGCTGGCTCAATTTTGTTGGCAAGTGTTTTGTTGAAATATTTTGCATCTATATTAATGATGGACATTGGTCTTTAATTTTCTTTTTTGCTATGTCTTTGCCTGACTTTTGTATCAGGGTGACGTTGGCTTCATAGAATGAGTTAAGGTGTTTCTTTCCTCTGCTATGTTTTTGAAGCATTAGAGCAGAATGGGTGTCAACCTTTCTCTGAATGTTTATTGAAATTCCCTGGTGAAATGATCTGGTCTGCACTTTTTTTGTTAGCAGGTTTTTGGTGACATTTTCAATCTTTTTTTTTCCTATAGGTTTGTTTAGGTCTTCTACTTCTATTTGTGTTAGTTTAGATGGATAGAGTATTTCTAGGAACACATCCACTTCAACTAAGTTTTCAAATTTGTTACAGTAGAGAGATGGAGTCAAGATGGTGGACTACACACACATATCTTTAATTCCCTCTGAAAACTAAGGCCTGATTTGGTAATTAAATTGAGCCTTATGGACACCTGGTGAGCCCTAGGACATGGCATATAGCTGTCAATTTGGACTACACACCACTGAATGGGAAATTTCTTCTCTTTTGCTGACTCCTGCCCTTGCTGAATGGCCGGCTCTTGTGGACTGAAGGCAATTGGCACTTTTAACTGTTTTTTCTTTGTGTTAGCCAGCAGGTGGGGCTTGGGCTTAACTGGCAACAAAGCTCAGCTGCACTGCCGATGTGATCGGCAGACAGAATAGCCACATTTTGAGAGCTGGGCTCTGGATTCTGAGCACCTTGGCCCCTTCACCCTCTCTTTCCAAACCCATGCCATTGATTCAGCTATTTCACAGCATGTGATAGAGCTTGTGCAGGATACCACCTTGTTCAACTGGGAGGTGGAGTCACCCAAACAGCGGCTTCAGCAGAGGTTAATTCCTAGGCTGGGAGGCAGTGCCAGTCCACGGAGCACTTTCCAAGCAGAAAAGCCGTTTTGAGCACAGTGTAGCCTCATGTAGCCTCACAGCTGGAGCCCTGCAGCAGATGACAGCAGGGCGGTGGGCTGCTTGTACTTGGACTAGATTACAGCATCTGGGGTCAGATATAGAGGTGCCTACATCACCAGCTGGAAAGAGGGGCTTGCATACCTGACAGCCTGACTGATTTTGGAAGCTGTCAGATAGCTTTTACCTTTCAAAATAAGACTACCTACAGAAATAACTGTGGTGCGTCCTGATGGCATCTCTTCCAGCCTTTATTGACCCACATCATAAGGTCAGCTGAACAGCCCCCCCAGTGACTTCATAAGTAGGGAAGGCACAAAACTCAATCAAAGCTGTAATATTAAAAAGAGGTGGAGCCTGCTACCCCAGAGATTCCACTGGGCCCAGTCACTGGAGTACATAGAGGTGACTGGTGATCACCTTCCTTCTCAGACTGCTCTTCAGATTCTGTTAAGGTAACACCAGAGAAATTTAACAACCTCTAGATGCCCCAAAAGCAACAAGCTTTGGCAGAGACTTAAAGAAAAATCCACCCATGGCTCCAGAAAGCTCCCAAAAGAAAGAACCAAAGAACTTCCCAGATGAAGAAGCCTTTCTGAAACTATTGGAGATTGGGTACAAAAGGTTTACATATAGAGCCCTCCTAGACATTATACAAAATGCAGCTGAGCAAAATGAAAAATTAACCAAACTGTTTGAACTGATAGAACACCAGGATTCTGAAATCTAACAGATCAATAACAAGATCAAAGTAGAAAATTCAGTTCACAGCCAAGAAAACAGAATGGAACAAATGGAAAATAGACATTTTGACTTGGAAGATGGAGCTACTGACTCCAGCATCTATGAGGAGAAATCAGAGAAAAGAAACAGGAAAAATGAAGAAGCATTAAGAAACATCTGGGACTCTATCAAGAGGAACAATCTATGATTAATGGAGTTCTTGAACAGGGATGGACACCTGAAAACACAAAGAGTATTGTTGTTGAGCTGCTGACAGAAAACTTTCCTGAAATTATGAAAGACAATATCGACATCCAAGATGCGTATTGAATGTCACACAATGTAGATCCCAAAAGAAAGACACCAAGACATATTATAATCAAGCTTAACAAAATAAAAACATAAGTAGAAACTCTTAAAGGCAGCGAGACTCAAAGTAAAGCTAACATTCAGAGGGAAACTGTAGGCTTTCATCTGACTTTTCAGTAGAAGCAATGCTGGCACAGAGGCAGTGAGATGACACATTCAAAGACTTGAAGGAGAAAAACTTCCATCCAAGAGTTATATATCCTGCAAAACTGTCTTTCAAATACAAAAATGAAACTAAGACATTCACAGATAAACAGAAACTCAGAGACCTTGTAAAAACTAAACCAAAGCTACAAGAAATACTGAAAGAAGCTCTCGCATAGAACAAAACCATTAACTCTATATTTTAGGAGGCAATACAGGAAACATCATGCAGAAAACTACTCAGTTAGGGAAGGCACAAAACTCAATCAAAGCTGTAATATTTAGAAGTGATCCAGTGATTATATCATGAAAACTATGATATCATCACATTAAAAAGAGGGATGCACTACAGTAGTTACAGTCCTTCCAGATGGAGATGAAGTTAATAAGATATGCAGAAGTTAAAATTGGGTTTAAACTTAGATTATTAAGGGGGATTGTCGGGGCAGCCACAAAGTACACTAAAGATGCAACATATCAAATCAAGAAACATAATCCAGGAGTCTCAACAAGCACAAAACCAACACTGAAAAGAGTGAAAAATCAACCCAGAAAGAAGAATGTCCTAGAACAGAATAGTAAGAGCAACAAAGAAAACATCAACACAAAAATAAATACATCCAAATGATAGCACTAAACACATACCTACCAGTAATTGCATTGAATGTAAGTGGACTGAACACTCCAGTAAAGAGACAACGAGTGACATATTGGATCAAAAGACATGACCTGTCTATATGTTGTTTACAAATTTGTTGCAGTAGAATTTTTTGTAGTATTCTATTATGATCCGTTTTATCTTAGTTAAGTCTGTTGTGATGTTCCCAGTTTTATTTCTCATTTTATCTGTCAAATGTGATGGCTCTTACTTCTCTAGTGTATTTCTAGAAGTAGGATTGCTGGATAGTGCGGTATTTCTACTTCTAGGTTTTTAATGAAGAACCATATAATCTTTCATAGTGATTTTAACATTCTATATTCCTACTACCAAAGTGTAACTGTTCCAATCTCCCCTAAACCTCTCCAACTTTTGCTGTTTTCTGTGTTTTTGATTAGTTTCAGTAACACCAAGGTGAGATAGAATCTCACTGTAGTTTTGATTTGCATTTCACTCAGAATCAGTTTGACAGCACTAGTATTGGTTTGGCTTAGGTTTAACGATCAGTGATCGTGAGCATTTGCTCATGTGGCTGTTAGCTGCCTAACTGTCTTTGGTAATGTGTCTGTCTGTGTCCTTTGCCCATTTTTAAATTGGATTATTTGTTTTATTGAGGTATGAAGTATTCTATAGATTTTAGAGATTAGACCCTTGTTGAATATGCTGCAACCAAAAATTTTTCCCAGTCTGTAGTTAACTTTTTACTCTTTAGATGAAGTCTTTTGATGAGCATATTTAATTTTTAGAAGCTTATGGTTATCTAGTTTATCATCTGGTGTTTGTTCATTATTAGCTATTGCTTATATTACATTTATGCTATGCATTAGGACTCATGGTTGTCCCTGTTTTTCTTCCATGACCTTTATAATTTTACTTTTTTATATCTTGGTCTTTGATCCATTTTCAATTAGCTTTTGTGCATGTAGTGTGGTACGAGTCCTGTTTCACTTTTTTAAAGATGGACATCAAGTTTTTCCAGTACCATTTCCTTTAAGACTGTCTTTTCCCCCATTTAATGGATTTTGGTCTTTTGTCAAAGACCAGCTGACCATAGCTGAATGAACTTATAGCTGAGTTTTCAGTTCTGTACCACTGGTCTATGTGTCTGTCATGCTAGTACCAGGCTAATTTGACTAAACTACAAGTATAGTCAGCTCTGAGATTAGTAATGTGAGACCTTCTACATAATTCTTTCACTTCATAAATGCTGTGCTTATTTTCAGCCTTTTGCCTTTCCATACACAGTTTGTGATTTGTTTTTCATCTCATTAAAGAATACTGGTAGTATTTGGATTGGGATTGGATTAGATCTGTACATCACGTTGGGTAGAATTGGCATTTTCACAGTGTTGAGGCTTGCTATCCATGAGCATTTAGGTAGCTATCTTTTGGTTTCTTGCAATAGTGTTTTGTAGTTTTCCTTTACAGGTCTTTTATGTCCCTGGATAGGCTTTTTTTTCCTATGCATTTTATGTTTTTTTAGGGGCTATTATAATTGGTTGGACACCATGGTGGCATAGAGGTTAAGTGTTACATCTGCTAACCAAAAGGTTGGCAGTCTAAGTCTGCCAGGTGCTTTTTGGAAACTCTATGAGTTAGATCTACTCTCTCCGATAATCGACTTGACAGCAGCAGGTTTGGTTTAGTTTTGGTATTATAATTGGTGTTGTTTGTCAGATTTCATTTTCAAAGTTGTTTTTGTTGTTGTATAAGTACCCAACTGACTTCTGTATGTTCATCTTGTATTCTGCCATTCTCCTGAATCTTTCTGTTAGTTCTATTAGTTTTCCTGTGCCTCTTTGGAGTTCTCTGTGTATAGAGTTATATCATCTGCAAACAAGGATAGTTTTACTTCTTCATTACCAATGTGGATGGCTATTGTTTCTTGTCTTATTGCTCTAGCTAAGACTTCCAGCCCAATGTTAAGAAAAGCAGTTGGGGATACATAGCATCTTGTCTTGTTCCCATTCTCATGGGAGTGTTTTCAGCCACTGTCCACTGAGAATGTGTTAGTTGTTGGTTTTGCATAGAGCCCCTTTATTATGCTGATGAATTTCCTTCCTGTTCTCATTTTATTGAAAGTTTGTTTTTTTTTTTAATCAGGAATGTGTGTTGGACTGTGTCAAATGGCTTTTTTTGTATCGATTGAGATGATCATGCTCATGTGCTTGTTTTGTTCTGTTTTGTGGCAGATTTCACTGATTGATTTCCAAATCTTGAACTGCCCTTGCATACCAGATACGAATGTCACTTGGTGATGCATTTTATGTAATGCTGAATTCTACTGGCTAGAATTTGATGAGAGGTTTTACATCTGTATTCATAGGGATCACTCTTAGTCGGAATCTCATTGATGGCAACAGATTTTCTTTATTGTTGTTGTTTATATCCAATGTGAAACCTACTGGTCTGTAATTTTACTTGTTTGTGGTGTCTTTGCCTGGCTTTTGTTATCAGGGCTATGCTGGGTTCATGGAATCAATTTGAGAATATTCTTTCTTTTCCTATGCTCTGAGACAGTTTGAGTAGTCCTACTGTGAGCTTATTTCTGAATCTTTGGTAGAATTCTCCTGTGAAGCTGTCTGCGCAAGGGCTTTTTTAATTGGGACTTCATCGTTTTTCTGTTTCTTATCTGATTGCATTAGTTTAGGGAGGAGGTGTTTTTCTAGAAATTTGTCCATTCTCTCTAGGTTCTTAAATTTTTTGGAGTATTATTTTTCATAGTATTCTGTAATCATTCTTTTTATTCCAGCTGTGGCTGTTACACTACCCCCTGTCACATTTTTTATATCGATCATTTATTTTCTCTCCTGCTTTTCTTTTGTCAGTTTGGCCAGTGATTTGTCAGTTTTTTTGATGTTTTCAAAGATGAAACTGTTGGTCTTGCAGATTCTTTCTACTGTTTTCTGTGTTGTATCTCATTTATTTCTGCTCTAACCTTTATTATTTTCTTCTGGTTACTTTTGCTGCTGTCTTTCTATTTGTTGTGTCATAAGGCTAACATTCTAAGTTTGGACCATTGTTATGATTACTGTTTTTTTAATGTATGTGTTTAGTGATATATATTGACCTCTGAAAATTGTCTTTTCTAATGTCCCTAAGGTTTTGGTATGATGTGCTTTCATTCTCATTTAATTCTAGGAGTTTTTTTTGTTTTTTTTTTTTTTTAATTCTTTCATCTATTTCTTCTACTATTCAGTTGTTTTTCAGCAAGATGTTATTCTGGTACAATATAATTGATTTTTTTCCTTGATCATTCAATTATTAATTTCCATTTTTATGGCGTTGTGATCAGAAAGAATAATTTGTATGATTTTTAATATTTTGAATTTTATTGAGAGTTGTTTTGTGGCCCAAATCGTGCTTTATTCTGGAGAACAATCTGTATACATCAGAGAAGAATGTGTATTTTGTTATGTGAAGCACTCTAAATACATCTACAGCTAAAGTTGCCTTATTGTAGTCTTTAAATTTTCTGTAGTTTAATTGAATTTCTTTCTAGGTATTTCATCCTTTACTAAGAGTGTTGACATCCCCTATGGTCACTGTACAATTGTCTATTTCTCTTTTCAGTGTGGTTAGAGTTTGGTTACTGTATTTTTGACTTCTGTAATTGTGTGCAGAAATGTTTATTGGAGTTATGTCTTCTTGGTGAGTTGTTCCTTTGTTATAAAAGGTTCTTTGATTTTTAATATGTTCACGTGTTTGTGTCTAAAGTGTGTCTTAGACAGATGGATCATGTCTTTTTCCATTCTGCCACTCTCTGTCTCTTTACAGGTGCATCTAAGCCATTTATATTCAGCGTGAATACCCACAGGTATGAGTTTATTACTGTTAGACTGTTGTGCCTTTTTTTGTGATGGTGATATTTTCTTTGTTCCTTTGACCTTTCTGTCCTGAGTTTATTTTGTTTATGGATAGTCTTTTCTTTTGTTAATGGATATTCTTTTCTTTTGTTATTACAGGTTTTGTGTTTTCTGAGGCTTAATGTTTTTCTTCTTTTTTATGTTGATGACTAGGTTTCAGCATTCTTTGCATTTATCTTGAAATTTACCCTTATCTTCCTAAGACTGAACGAGTCTCATATTAGTCCATATTGCCTTGACTTTCTTTCTGTAGGACAGTTGCACTCCATCTGTTCTCCTTTTTATTGTTTTGATTTTTTTTTTTTAATTTAGAAATTGATGTTCTCAGTTCCCCATTTTAAGTCTTTTAACTTTGCCTTATTGAGACTTCTTTACTTCGGTGGGTGTCTGGTTGATGTTGTCCTGTGTCCCAGACTCTGGTTGTTGACTCTAATCTAAACAGTCTCTTCTAATGTTTTTTGTAATTTTGGCCTGGCCTTTACCACTGTCATTAATTTCTATTTGTAAATGTCCCAGTTTTTTCATTACATTTCAGAGGACATATTGTTCCTAGTTGGCAGTTTTTTTTCCTTTCAAGATTTTTTACATGCTATCTTACCATCTTCTTGACTTCCTAGTTTCTGCTCAGTAAGCCAGGTTCTCTTACAGTTTCCCTGTGTAAGAGATTTTTTATAGTCTTGAGCTGCTCAGGATTTTTTCTTTGTCTTTGGTTCTGTAAGTGTGATTATGGTATGTCTTGGTAACTTTCTTTTGGGGTTTATCCTTCTGGAGTTCATTGAGCTTCTTAGGTGGTTGGCTTTTTGTCTCTAATATTTGGGATATTTTTCTGCCAGTACATCTTCAACATTCTTTGTGTTTTCCATTTTCTTCTCTTGTCCTGGAACTCCAATTATGCACAAATTTTGCTCTCAATTGTCCTACACATTTCTTAGTTTTTCTTCATTCTTTCCTCTGATTTTTCCTCAAACAAAATGGCATCCATGTATTTCTTCAATTTTGCTGATTCTGTCTTCCAATTTTTCAAATTTGCTCCTACAACCTTCTATTAAGTTGTCCATTTTCTGAAAGCTTGTTGTTTGTCTTTTGTATTTCTGGCTGCTGTTTCTATATAACTTCTAATTATTTATCATGAGGTTTTGTTCTTTTAGCATTTTCCCGAATGAATCTATTGTTCTGTCTGTTTTTTTTTTTTTTTTTTGATTTGGCTTTGTTTTTATTGGATTTGTTCATGTTTTCCATGATTTTCTGTAATTTTTTTCCTTAGTGTGTGTGTGTGCATGGGCATGCGTGTGTGTGTGTGTGTGTGCATTTTCCAGCATCTCCTAATCTCTTGGGGAACCCTAAATGTCAGTCTTTGAACTTAATCAGGCAGTTCCACTGCATTTTCTTGTACTGAAAGTTCATCAGGCATTTTATTTTGGTCACTTGCTGAGCCATCTTGCACTTTTTTAAAATGTACTTTGATACCTACTGTCTCCGAGACATTATTATTTTCTCTATTTATTGATTGCCTGTTCATTTATTTTGTCTTGCTTTTTTGTTTTGTTTCGCTATGTCAGAGTGAGCAGGCCAGGAATGCTAGTTTGTGGGCACAATAGCTTTCACCACCTTGTCCAGGTGGGCAGGGCGGCAGCAGGAGGATGATCTCTCTCTGCTCTATACTGGCTCTATATTGGCAAGGTGGCTGAGGGAGAACTGGATGGTTGCTGTTGGCTCAGAGGTATGGGAGCCTTCACACCCCCTTGCTAGATATGCACAAGAGTCAGAGAGAAGTACAGGCTTGCTTATCACTTTTCATCAGCTAGTCAAGTGGCAGGAGGGGAGGGGTGACATGAATATGTTATGTCTGCAGGCTTCAACACCAGGGACATTCTTGCTGTGTTGGCACGGCAAGGACCAGCAGGTAGGAGGAGCAGTGTGCAAGGCTGGCTTGTGGGAGTGAACAAAAAGGGAGAAATGGAAAAGAAACAATGAAAAAAAGAAAAGAAAACAGAGGCTGCATGAAGGCCAGCCAGTGGGATCTGGCTGACTTGGGAGTTGGTGGGACTGGAGGGGTGATGACGCACTGTTAGGTGTGAAGGAGAAAGGAAAGGAAAAAATAAATGGCAGTGTGGTGGGATTGAGTTGGAGGGAAGTATACAGAGCTAGATGGGCAGGATAAAGGGAAGAAAGAAAGAGAAAAATACATACATAAATAAACTTTAAAAACTGGCTATTGGGTGGGAAATCACAGTAAAAGAGGGAAGATTTGAAGGCCAGTTGTTGGAGCGATAGGAGGCGCCTTACAGGCTAGACAACAGTGGGAAAGAAAAGAAAGAGAAAAAATTGTGTTCGTGGGAGCTGGCAAGTAGGGGGTGGGCAGGTTTGGAGTACCAGTTAAGGGGGAAGAAACAGAAAAAAATAGAAAAATGGTAATGAAATAAAAAACTGGCAACACAGTGGGGGCAGTGAGTATGGTCAAGGGTTACTTGGGAGAGAGGGAGTTGATGTAGGAGGTAGGTGGGAAAGAGAAAGAAAAGAAAAAAGAGAAATTTTTCACTAAGGTGAGTCTCACTGGCAACACAAGAATAATAAGGGGTGCATCCTGAGATCTCCACTAAAAGACCTCAATTGATGGTCCAGCAGTTTTGGGGCTCCCCTGGGAGCATGGCCCCTGGTCCTGATGCTACCCTTGCCCATAGATCATAACTAAGATCCACTCTTTGGACACGAATAGATTGGACTTGGCAATGCAGAGTGACCATATACTGTATGCACTTTATGGTTCTATACATCTATAGGATATCATCCTGCTGACCTCTGGTTGGAGGAAGGAGAGTGGTTGGAGAGGAGGGGAAAGGAGACTGTTGGGAGGATGAGACATATATGAAGCAGAGAGGAATAGTGTGCTGTCACCGTACAGGGAGAGCAGTGGAAGCTGCATATAGGTGGGCATGTAAACTTATACGGGAATGTACATTTTCACTAAGTCATTCTAAATTAAGAAAAAAAATGGTGGTATACAGGGAGCTGGAAGGTGGGAGTGAGGCAGACCTGAGGAGATCTGCTCTGTAGCTGCTGTGGTGTGATGTGGCCCAGTGGTAAGGGAAGGAAAGAAAGGAAAAAACAGGGAAAAAGAAAAATTAATAAGTATAAAATCTGATGTGGTGTGAGCTGATGGGTGGATGTAGGCGCACCAAAGCTACCCATGGCCTGGCACCTCTCTACTAGAAGCTGTGCAATGTGGTCCAGTGGGAAGGGACGGAGGTGGTGTATGGAGCTAGGTGAAAGAAAGAGAAGAATAAAATGGCACAACAAAAGCCAGCAGGTGGGGCACATCTGGGGCAGCAGTGGACTTGTTAGCTGAGTGGTGAAGAATGACCCATTGGGAAGTGGTAGAGGTGGCATACAGGGCCAGGTAGGAGGGAGAAGAAAAGAAAGAAAGAAAGAAAGAAAGAGAAAAACACTGGTGTGGTGGGATCTGGTGTGCGTGGGTGGGATAGTGGGTTGGTGGCTCTGTAGCCAGGTGGCACAGAGTGGCCTGTCTAGAAGGGGTGGAGGTGTTACATAGGGTTAAGTAGAAGGGAGAAAGAAAAGGAAGAAAGGGAAAAAACAGAACTAAAAAAGAGACTTTCTGGTAGCTAGCGGTTGATGGTTGGGGTAGTGACTGGCCAGTGACTCTCTCTGGCTGAACATCACAGCATGGCCCACTGAGATGGGGTGGCGGTGGCTATAAGGTGGAAAGGGTCGGAGGTGGGAAAGTATATTTCTCTGCTTACTGGGTGTTCTGTATACCACTGGAAACTTCGTGAAGTTGCCTTGCTATACTCCCTGTGCAGGCTGGGTGTGTTCCAAGACAGCAACACTGTGCCATGTTAGTCGGCAGGGGACTTCCACTCCTGTTTCTCCTCATTTTGTTTTCTCTCAGTTTCTTCTCCCATTTGGTGTTTGATCTAGTTCTTTATCCCTTCATTTGATGCTTAGTTTCCAGGATTGACGTTTGTATCTGCTTTACTTATTTTTTCCAATCTTTGCTACAGAGGGTCAGCACTGTGTGTCTGTCTAGGATGCCTGTTTGCTCCACCTTGTTAAGAATTTCAGTCTTTAACCAGAAGCAAAGGGAGACATGTACGAGTTTTAAGCAGAGGGAAGACAGAATTAGATTTCTGAGTTTTTAAATTATCTACATGGCTGCAGAAAATAGATCAAGGAAGGGTAGAAGAGGCAAGAATAGACCAGCTGAGAAATGGTAGCCAACTGCAGTGGGATAGAATGCAACACAAGGATGAGGGAAGAATCAAGACTCCCTCCTGCATCTCTGTTCTAGGGAATGGGTGGATGGTGGTCCATTCACACAGGAGGACCAGGTATGGAATAGAACACATCAGGTCAAGTTTGGAGATATTGAGAATTCAAAGATCCAAGGGGAAACAATGACAAGGCAACTGGATATGAGTCCCAAGCAGTGAGAAGATATAAAAATTAGAGGCTCATAAGCATAAACTGATAACCAAAGCAACGAATGCAATTCAATCAACCAAAAAGAGGGTAAAGAGTGAAAAGAGGATTTCTAACTACTGATCCTTGAGAAAGTCCATAATTTAAAGTTTGAGTAGGGGAGGATGAGCTCTGGCAAGGGAGGCTGAGAAGAAAGATCCTGAGAAGTAAGAGAAAAAACAAGAGAAGCCAGTGATCCACAAGCCAAAGAATAAGAATATTTCCAGGAGTAAATGGTCCTCAGTGATCAATTCTGCTGCAGGATCTAGTACTTGTAATTATGAGATTGAGCATTTTGCCAAATATTGCTAAAGCGTCTGGTAAAGATGATAATTGGAATATGCTCATTAGATTCAGCAATGAGGCCACTGGTGTCCTTGGTAAGAGCTATTTCTGTCAGTGATGGAGAATGAAATCAGATTGGAATGTTTCAGGGTATGAATAAGAAGTGAACAGATGGAGGCAGTGAATACGAACATCTCCTTTATTGCATCCTTATAATGCCAAACACACAACAGGTGCTAAATAAATAATTGTGAGATTAATTATTTTAGTCCACAAATACCTATTGAACATCCACAATGTGTCACATACTTGTCTAAGTACTTAGAATATGAGAGCCGACAATTAAGTCAGCAAACTTAGTTGCTCTAAGTGCTGCATAAATAATTGCTGAATATTACTGTGGTCACCTTTGAAATGCTCGCCTTGGGAAGATATGCAACGATGTCACTGCCTAGTCCACCCTTCAAAGCAATTTTGGAAATCTTTCTGAAATGTCTATTGCACATGTACGGTGGCAAGTTCACAGCTTAATTGTCTAGTTGTATGTGAGGGAGTTCTTAGCCAGAAAGCAAACAATTGCATTGGAACACCCTCCCTACTCACCTGATCTGGCCTCTAATGACTTTTTTTCTTTACCCAACAATAAAAGAAATATTGAAAGGAAGATATTTTGATGACATTCAGGACACTAAGGGTAATACAATGACAACTCTGATGGCCATTCCAGAAAAAGAGTTCTAAAATTGCTTTGAAGGGTGGACTAGGCATTGGCATCAGTGCATAGCTTCCCAAGGGGAGTACTTTGAAGGTGACCATGGTGATATTCAGCAATGACATATGTAGGACTTTTTCTAGGATGAGGTCGTAAACTTAATCGTCAGACCTTGTACATCACTGAACACACAAAACAAAGTCCCTCTGACCTTTGGGGAGTTTATGTTCTAGAGAATTGTAAGTAATACACAATAGACAAATTACACAGTGTGTAAAAGGCATCAGTAGTTCAGTGGTAGAGTTCTCACCTTCCATGCAGGAGACATGGTTTTGACTCCCAGCCTATCTGATGAGCAGCTGTCACCCATCTTTCAGAGAAGATTCCTGTGTGTTGCTGTGATTCCGAATAGGTCTTAGTGGAGTTTTGAGACTAAGATGGGATGGGAAGAAAAGCCTGAAAATCTGCTTCTGAAAACCAGCCAATGAAAACCCTGAGGATCACAATGATCCGATCAGCTGTTGACCAAGTGTTACTGCAGGACTGGGCAGCCTTACATTTTGTTGTGTGTAGAGTCTCCATGAGCTGGAGATAACTAACACTTCAAATGTTGAGTTGCAATACTTAACGCATTTATACACATGCCCACCATGACAATACATGTCCTTTGGAGTAATACCCTTTGTGAATGTGCAACATCCTGCAATCTCAGTCCATATTCATTATAGAGAGCCAGGAATATTTCAAATGACTTTCCAGCTGGAGGAACAAGAAAGTCAGTTTCTGACCTCATCCCACCCCAGAATGTAGCTAAAGAAACAGGGAGAGAGACAGAGAAGTAACAATTTTCCTGCAGTAATCATTGCTACCCTTTATATCATCCGCCTGCCTTCCTTCACCCTGCCTTCCCACCACAACCTTGGAACCATGCTCTTATCAAAAGTCAGTCCCTTGGAATCAACATAGGTGCCCATCAGCAGATGAATGGATAAACAAACCATGGTCTATTTACACGATTGAACACCATGCAGTGATAAAGAACAATGATGATTTTATGAAATATCTCATAACCTGGAATCAACTGGAAGACATTATACTGAATGAAATCAGCCAGTTGCAGAAGGGCAAATATTGCATGAGACCACTACTATAAGGATGTAAGAAAAGGTTTATGCACAGAAGAAAATATTACTTGATGGCTACAAGGGTGGGAAGGAAGGGAAAGAGTTATTTATAGATTAGATAATCAACAGAAATTCAGTTAGCTGAAGGGAGTGACAGCACATCGTAGAAAGTAGGTCAGCGCAAGTGGACTTCACCACAGTAAGCTAATGGGTAATGAAGGTCCACTCTTCGGACACGAATGGATTGGACTTGGTGATGCAGAGTGACCATATATTGGATGCACTTTATGGTTCTATGCATCTGTAGGATATCATCCTGCTGACCTCTGGCTGGAGGAAGGAGAGTGGGTGGAGAGGATGGGAAAGGAGACTGTTGGGAGGATGAGACATGTATGGAGCAGAGAGGAATAGTGTGCTGTCACCGGGCAGGGAGAGCAGTGGAAGCTGCATATAGGTGGGCATGTAAATTTATACAGGAATGTACATTTTCACTCAGTCATGATAAAAATAAAAATAAAACCCACATTTTAAATGACAGAGTAGTAGAGACAGGTGCTTGGGGACCATGGTTTCAGAGGACATTGAGGTCAATTGGCATATCTAGTTTCTTTTCTTAAGAAATTGTTCTGCATCTCATGTTGGTGAGTGGCACCTGGGGTCTTAAAAGCCAGCAAGCTGCCGTCTAAGGAACATCAGTTGGTCCCGATACACCTGGAGCAGATGAAAACCAACATCCAAGACGAGGATGAGTCCAGGAGACAGAAGGGTCCATATGATTAGGAGTCTACATCAACATGAGACCAGAAGAACTAGGTGGAGCCCAGCCACCACTAAAGACAGCCCTGTCAGGGAACACAGTGTGTAGCTCCTGGCATGTGACAAGGAAAAGCAATGTGCAGACCAAGAAATCTATTAAAAGACCAGACTTTATGGTCAACATTCTGCAGGGTTCCCTGAGAACAGGGAGCCTGGACTTGTTGCTAGCCCAGAGCTGAGATCAGCCAACACTGCAGAAAAAGATTGGACTGGACTAAGGGACACAAAGCGATGCAGGTGGTGTGGGTACTTTATGGTTTTACATATGAGGCTGTCCAGCGGGTCTCTTTTCAGAGGGAGGAGGAGAGGTTGGAGAAGCGGGGACAGGTATCAGTTGAGTGGATACTAGTAGAGTGAAGGGGATGAGTGTGCTGTCACAGGGTGAAGAGAACAGATAGAGTTGCATACAGGCAAGTGCTCGGAGTTTTACATGGCAAATTGGCCACCACTTTACACTAAACTGCGTCACCTCTGGCATGCCCAAGAACATTGTTGCAGAAATTCTTTTTCTGTATCAGTAATTTTTTCTTCCCTATGAGCTCATTAACATCACCATAAAATGTACTGTTATTTCTCTCTTTAAAAATAACTTTCTTGAACCACTTTTCCACCAACTACCACAAAATTTCTTAACTTGCTTTTATTATAGAACAACTCCTAGACTTATCTGCACTTGCCATGTTTGATTCTTTTGCTCCACTTTTCATTAAATGCATTCTTACTGCTTCCATTCTTGCTGTCTCCAGGGACAACTCTCATTTTTATCTCTCTTGATCAGCCAGCAGCATAAGGCATAGTTCACCACTCTTTCCTTTTTGAAACAGCGCCTTGACTTGGCCACCAACGCTCCAGCCAGTACACCAGTTGCCACTTAGTGGATTACAACTCACAGTGCCTCCATGTTTGTCGGAGTAGAACTAGTCTCCACAGTTTTCAAGGACTGGTTTTTCAGAAGTAGATTACCAGGTCTTTCTTTCAAGGTGCCTTTGAACTTCTTGTCTTTTGGGTAGTTACTGAGACATTAAACGTTTGCACCACACAAGCCTCCACAGATTGACAGATGGTGGATGTGCATGAGATGCACTGACTAGGACTCAAACCCATGTCTCCTTCATGGAAGGTGAGGATTCTATCACTTAGGCCACAGTAATTGCATATAATTTTAGCATTTGTTTTTTTATAATACTAGAATTGGCTTAGGTTGGTTTCATCCTCTGAGAGGCCCTGCCTATTTTAAGATGACAGTTATCTTCTCCCCATTGACTGGACACTGAACTTTGATGAAGGTTGAGCTGGTTCTTTACTGAATGGTCTTGCAAAGATCCCAGAGCTGATGTGGTTGGTAGGGATAGAACCAGGACAGCTGTCTCCACCTAGCTACCTCATTGTCTTGTACCATGGAGATGAGAGGACTCACTGCCTTGTCATTTAGCATACATTTCCATTCCCTTTACTTCCTGAAAATTTAGTTAGATTGGGGAGCTTTACTAAATTCAAGTTTAATATGTTTTCGAAGGAATACATCCTGTGATGTACATATTGCATCACATCACAGGGTACACCAGGTCTGTCTACCCTGCTTCCAGTGAGGCAGAAATAAACCAATGGGTTCAGGTATACCTGAAGGTCTCCATCAGCTTTTCACTTCATGATTTGAGTAGCCACTAAGGACCATTGCCTAGATCCATTATTTCAATAAAAACCAACCGTTGTCATTGGGTTGACTCTGACTTTTGGTGTACTCGGTAGGGTATTTGCTTTTGTTGTTGTTAAGTGCTGTCAAGTCATTTCCAACTCATAGCGGCCCCATGAACAACAGAATGAAACACTGCCTGGTCTTGTGCCATGTCCACAATCATTTTTATGTTTAAGCCCATTCTTGCAGCCACTGTGTCAATCCATCTCGTAGAAGATCTTCCTCTTTTTCACCAGTCCTCCACTCTACTGAGCATGATGTCCTTTTCCAGGGGCTGATCCCTCCTGATGAGATGTTCAAAGTATGTAAGATGCAGTCTCGCCACCTTTGCTTCCAAGAAGCACTCTGGTTTTACTTCTCCCAGAACAGATCTGTTGGCTCTTTTGGCAGTTCATGGTACATTCAATATTCTTCTCCAATGCCATAATTCAAAGGCATCAATTCTTCTTCTGTCTTCTTTGTTCATGGTCCAGCTTTCACATGCATATGATGTCACTGAAAATACCATGTTTGGGGTCACGCACACTGCAGTCTTCAAGGGTATTTAGTGGCAGATTTTTTGGAGGTAGGTCACTAGGCCTTTCTTCTGAGGTGACTCTGGGTAGACTTAAATCTCCAGCCTTTTGGTTAGCAAGCATTACCTGTCTGTATCAACAGGGACTCCGGTTACTTCAGCAATGCTTGCAAAATGCAGATTTTCTGATTCTAGCATTTCTTCTGCATTTATGTAATAATTGTGATTTTTCTACAAAGAACTTTTTGTCGATCAGTTCTTTGGTTGCCTTGATTGCCCTAAAATAGGACAAGAAAACAAGTATAGATGTTTTATTCTTTTCCTCTATTTATCAACATTCAAAATAATGGCTAGCACTCTGGCAATTTCTAAGGTACCAAACCAATCCAGGGAGGATATTTTGTTGTTGTTGTGTTTGCTTGTTTGGTAGGAGGCATATCCTTACGGATGCAGGAATTTTTTATGTTTGATGTACTTCAATCCATTTCAGCCATTATTATTTCGATCCAAACCATCCCATTTTCAGCCAGCAAGAGCACCATCAAGCTGATGCCTGTCTCCTTCTGACGTGGCTCTGGTAGCCTTTGATTGTTCCTTTTCTTTCTGTCTCAGTTTGTACATTTTCTTCTGAAGACCTATAAATGGCCACTTTTCTTAGGAGCCCAGGTTGCTTTTGATGAGGAAACGCTTATTACGGCCTTCCATTTTTCTTCCTGGGTTCTCCTTGTTCCCACGTGAGTACACCATACATGCCTTGCCATGCAAGTCTTCCTGACACCCCATGTGGCATTTGTCTTTCCTCTGTTAAATACTGTTCAGCAGACTTTGCTGCCAATAGGACACAAGCCGTTCATTTTAGCCTAGAACTCATGCCCCCTGCACCAAGCCCTGCTGTTGTCCGTCACCTCATCTTCACATGAACTCTGCAGACTGCCACATGGGTATACTAGTTCCTAAAGGTCAAGTCCAACCCCACAGCAGTGTCAGTGCTGGGGGTTGAGCTGGAAGCTGGCTGGACCACGACTGATCCAAAGACAACTTGGGCACCCACTATGGCGTGGGTGCTGAGCTCCTTCTCTGCTGTTCACTAGCTTGGGGATTGGAGGAAGTCACCTGTCCTCACCTGCTCCAGCCACCTCATTTACAAAAAGGAGCTAACCGTACCAACCAGGGCTGTTGAGAAGATTGAGAACACCTATGTAATTCACCTGGCCCAGGACACATAAAAGAATCATTCTTGTTCTCCTAAACACTTTGCCCTCAGTTATATAATCAAGTGGTTCAAAATCTAAAAATTCTGAGTTATTTCTAAAGCACTGCTGCTATTTTTACCTGTCCTTTCACAAAAGGTTACAGCTTGTCCTGTCGTGGTGTGAGGTCAGCCTTGAGTCACTTCCTCTCTCACTGAGCTGGTCCTTATGTGAGGGGTTGGACTGGGGCCAGGCTGCTCCCAGGGAGGCTGCCCAGGCCGTGAGGGCTTGTGCTCAGTGACATTCAGGAAGATTTCTGCAAAACTGGGCCAGCCTCCCACTTACTGAATTGATCATATGTCTTTACTTCCATGACACCCTCTTCCTAAAATTGATGAACACCCTTTTCAGTGTTAGCAGTGATTAGCAGGTGGCTGATACTAGAATTTGAAGCTGACACATATGGACTTCAAACAAGTGGTAAGATACTTCCTTTGAAGATAAGAACGAGTGTAAAGCTGTGATTCATAACCTCGACTTCATGTCAGAATGGCCAGAGGAGTTTCAACATGCTGATGTCCTGGCCTGGCACTGAGACTCCAGTAATCGGTCTGGGACATGATGGGAACCTTGCGATTTTGGTAACTCCTCAGGTGATCCTCAGGTGCAGAGAAGGCTAAGAACTGATGCAGGGTAAGTGTGATCTCTCTGCCCCAAAAAGGCATCACGTCAGCTGGGCTACAGAGTAAAGCTTGCCTTTCTGTGGCTCCCAGAAGCACTCCTCCCTGTGCTGTGGATGCAGGTGAGACAAAGGATGGAAGAGCTCGCTAGCCAGGCAGAGGAGTCTGGGCTGGGTCTGCCTTCAACTCTCGTGGCAGGATTTTCAGCAGGCTGGCCACCTGGTCAGGCCTGCATTGTAAGAAATGCTTTCTGGCAGCTTTAGAAAGAATGCACTGAGAGTGACTGGAGGAAGTAAGGAGACCACTGAGACCTTACAGCCCGCAGTAAGGCAGTCTTGTTGGGGTAAGGGGATGATGCAGAGCTGCAAGGACATGGATGGCATGAGTGTGAAGAGGGGGCATCACCCTGCCTGTTGAACTGGCCAACAGCTCTGGCACTGTCCTATCTGTTCCAAGCCTCCCTCTACCTGTTGCTTCTTGGTCTATTGGGTCTTTCGTATTCAGGCCTCACTGTCTTCCTGAAGTTCTATCTTAGTCATGTTAATGACCAGCGTTTACCACATTTTTGCTGAGGGCCAGGCCCACAGCTGAGAACTTCTCACTTTCCCATTAAGATAACTGAGGCTTAGGTAGGTTAAGTAACTTGCTCTAGGTCACACACACACACACAAACCCAGTGCCGTCGAGTCAATTCTGACTCATAACAACATTATAGGACAAAGCAGAACTGCTCCATAGAGTTTCCAAGGAGCACCTGGCGGATTCAAACTCTTAACTTTCTGGTTAGCAGAGGTAGCACTTAACTGCTATGCCACTAGTTCACATAGCCGGTAGGAAATGGAGATGGATACAGATCAGGCTCTGACTAAACCATTAAACTACCCTTGTCTCCCAGTTCCTACCTGTGATGCTCAAGTGCCTCCCACCCAGCTGATGCCACTTGTTTTTTTAATCAAGACTCAGTACCTGCCAAACTCATGACTTCTTTTCACCCTGGTCTTTCCTGACCAGCCTAGCCTTGAGCTCAGGGTATTAATGCCAGCAGGAGCATCCAGCTTGTAATCACACTGATAGGGTTAATAGCTGTAGAAAAATTCATAGCCAGCTTTTTTCGTAATATTAAAACCCCTTTTCCCCCTGGGAATGCTAGCACATGAATAAAATTGTAACCTCCCTTCTGACCAGTAGTCACAAAGATTTTGAGTTTGTTTTCCCAGGGTATTCGTGATCCGATATCCAGGCAGAGTAATGCCAGCTTTCAGCCCACTGTTCAGATAAGCAACCAGCCTACAGACACCAAGGACATCTTGTCTTTAGACAAAGAAGTTGTGTATTCTTCACCAACCTCGCCTCCTCTGAAAACCTGTATGCCTGCACTCCTCAGTTACCCTCCTTCCCTTCCCTAAACCCCTCTATAAAACTTCCCAGTTGGGACTTAGATGTTAAGATGGTTTTTAGGGTGCTAACCCACCATGTTCTCAGGCTGCTGGCAATCAGGAAAAAGCATTTTTAAAGATTCAATCCCTGTCCCTGTAAATTGGCTTAGAAGTGACAGGCAGCACGAGTCTACAACTGGCATTTTTCTGGTGACAATACCAGACTGTCCAATCTCTTATAACAGTTGTAATTAGCATTATTTAAACTTATACTTCCTCCCAGCTAAAGAATACTCCCCTAGTGCCTTACATTTCCTACATGCTAAAAGACTGAAGCCCTACAATTTCTACATTTTTAAAAAGAAAAAAAGTAGCATTGGTAACAAGCTTAACTTTTGTGAATACACAGAAGTTGTTATGTGAGGTTTGGGGTGAATATCCCTAAGCATTCCTAGAAGAATCTGAACTCCTCGGCCAATACTGTTGTTAACTCCCCCGGAGCAATGTCAGCAGTAACTGGAATGAACCATGTGTTTCTAAACAAGATCCTGTCACTTGCCAGCAGTGTTCATTTCCTTAATCCACGTTGTATATTTTGTGATTGTGATTAACGATAATCATTAATCACTTGCTGTCATGTTGCCCGGCCCGCCTGTTGCCCGGCCGTCACGTTGACCTTCCCTCCCGTTGACCAGCCCTCCCGTTGACCAGCCCTCCCGTTGACCAGCCCTCCCGTTGACCAGCCCTCCCGTTGACCAGCCCTCTCGTTGAACAGCCCTCACGTTGACCAGCCCTCACGTTGAACAGCTCTCAGGTGTGTCAGAGTAGAACCATGCTCCGTAGAATTTTCAATGACTGATTTTTTGAAAGTAGTTAGCCAAACCCTTCTTTCAAGATGCCACTGGGTAGACTCAAATCTCCAGTCTCTTGCTTAGAGTGAAGCACCAGGGACCCTGATTACAATTTTCAAATCAAAAAAACAAACAACAACAAAAAACCCGCTGCCATCGAGTGGATCCCAAGTCCTAGTGACTCTACAGAAAAGAACCGCCCCCATAGAGTTTCCAGCGTGCCTCGTGGATTAGAACTGTTCTGACCTCTTGGTTAGCAGCCATAATACTCAACCATCACACCATTAGGGTTTCCTGGTTAACATTTAGCGAGTGCTTTTTACATGGCAATGCTATTCTAAGTACTTTACATAGATTATCTCCTTTTGAAAACCCTACTTTACAGATGAAGTAACTGAGGCTCAGATAGGTCAACTTGTCCAAGTTTCCAATTCGGTATGTAATAGAAACCAAAACTGAAGCTAGATCTGTCTAACCTAAACACCACTGGTAGCGTAGTTGTTAAGTGCCATGCCTGCTAACCATGAGGTCAGCAGTTCAAATCTCCCAGGTGCTCCTCGGAAACTCTGTGGGGCAGCTCTACTCCGACCTATAAAGTTGCTATGAGTTACAGCAGTAGGTTTGGTTCTGGTTTATTTTTATCTACTGTTATCTCCTACTGCTATCTCAATAGTAAAATGTTGTAGCTTAATTTGGGTATTAAATTTCACTAATATACAATGAGACTGTTAGCAACATTTCCTCAGAACTTTGTTTTAAAACTTGTATATTGGAGTGGTTTTTCCTATAGACACCCTTGTCATATTGATAATTTTTACTATCTTTCAAGAATTGAATTGTATCCCCCGGTGTGATTGTCCTCCATTGATGCAGCTTTCATACATGCTGTTATTCCTAATCTCTGCCTGTGATCAGTCAGGCAAGATTGGATTATGTTGAAAAAGGATTAGGGTGGGTTGTAACACTCTCACTCAGCTGACATCCCTGGTCCAATGTAAAAGGAGTGTCCCTGGGGTGTGACCTGTACCACCTTTTATCCTACAAGCGATCAAAGGAAAGGGAAGCAAGCAGACAGTGGAGGACCTTATGCCACCAAGAAAGCAGGGTCAGGAGAAGAGTGCATCCTTTAGACTTGGGGTTCCTGGGAGAAGAAGCTGCTAGCCCAGGGGGAAGATTAATAAGAAGACCTTCCTCCTCCAGAGCTGACAGAGAAACCCTTGCCATACTCAAGAGCCTACTCCATGGTAGCTAATAGCAAAAACTATTGTGACTCCACCTACAATGGAACCAAACACTGGTCTCCTGAATGGAGAAAGAGTTCCTTAGTAAAATAGAAAGGGAGTGAAAAGAGAAAACCAAATCAAACTTGCCGCCATCGAGTTAATTCCAACTCATAAATATACTACAGGACACAGTAGAACTGCCCCATGGAGTTTCCAAGGAGCACCTGGTGGATTCAGACTGCCACTTTTTGATTAGTAGCCATAGCACTTAACCACTACGCCACCAGGCTATCTCCCTTTCCTCCAAAAAAAATAAGAGAGAAGTACACCCTGAAATTAGACTTCTAGCCTACTAGACTGATAGAATAAACTTCTGCTGTTGAAGCCATCTGCTTGTAGCATTCCTATTATAACAGCATTAGATGATGAAGACACCATCATTTGTGAAATGATGTCAGTGATGTGCTCCAAACAGATATGCAGTCGGTGACAGTTAATAAGCAAAGTGGTAACAACTGGCACATCATTTCTTCTTAAGATCCTAACCGTGGGCTCTGTTTCTGCTTGCTATAAGAGCCTAGAGGGAGCTTCCATCAGTGTGTAACCTGTAGCAAAGGGCTCCCTCTGCCTTTAATGTCCTGGGCAATGCTAGGCGATTCTTTCTCTCTCTGGGCCTCAGTTTCCCACCGAAAAGCACAAGGTGCCCTGTGGCTCATGTTCTGTGTTCCCTCTGCACAGCTGCTAGCAGTCCCTCAGAGTCCTCTGGCTCTGTGTTTTTGCAGCTCTATTGTTAGATAGGGGAGCATTGGTGGTTCAGTAGTTGAATTTTTGCCTTCCATGCAAGAGCCCAGGGTTCGATTCCTGGCCAGTGCACTTCATACACCACTACTCAGCTCTTTGTCAGTGGAGGCTTGTGTGTTGCTATGATGCTGAGCAGGTTTTAGCAGAGAAACTAAGACAGACTAGAAAGAAAAGCTTGAAGATCTACTTCCGAAAACCACTCAGTGACAATCCTATGAATCACAAGGATCTGATTCATAACAGATTATGCAGATTGTGTAGGACTGGGCAGCATGTTGTTGTATTGTGCATGGAGTTGCCATGGTCAGGAGCCTACTCAATGGTAGCGAATAACAACAACAGTTGTGATCTCATGTACAACACAACTCTGCTCAGTCCTGAGATGTCCTCACAGTCTTTGCTATGTTTGAGCTCATTGTTGCAGCCACTGTGTCAATCTATGTTGTCTTTTTTTGTGCTCATCCTCTCTTTTACTAAGCAACTCTTCCTGAGGCGTATTTTGCATGCCTTCCAACCTGAGGGACGCAGCTTCTGGAGCTCTATCAGACAGTATTCTGCTGCTATTCATAAAGTTTTCATTGGCCAATTTTGTTTTAAAGTAGACTGCCGGGTCCTTCTTCCTAGTCTGCTTCATCTTGAAGCCTCTCTGAAATCTGTTCACAAAGAGTGACTCTGCTGCTATTTGAGATAACGGTGGCCAAGCTACCAGTATCACAGCAACACACGAGACACCACAGTGTGACAAACTGACAGAGAAGCAGTAGACAAAAATCGTTAGTTATTATAGTAAAAACATGCAATCAACCTAGGTGCCCATCAGCGGCTGAATGGGTGAACAAACTGTGGTGTCTTCCTACAATGGAACGTTATGCAATGATAAAGAACAACAATGATCTTGGGAAAAACCTGGTAAGACTGGGAAATATCATGCTGAGTGAAAACAGTCAGTTACAAAAGAACAAATAGCGTATGAGACCACTATTCTGAGGACTGAAGAAAAGGTTTAAATACAGAATAAAATAATCTTTGATGGTTCCCAGGGAGAGGAGGGAGGAAGATGGATAGATTAGACAGTAGATAGAATGCTGGGTTAAGTGAAGAATGCGACACTTTGCAATAGAAGAGAAATCAACCCTGCTGGACTATATCAAGAGCTAAGAACTTTCATAAATACAATCCAACAGTTCAAAGGTCAGATTAGCAGGGGTAGGAGCCTGGGGACCATGCTTTTGGGGAAACGTCTAGGTCAACTGGCGTAATTAAGTTTTGTTTTTAAGAAAATGTTCTGCATCCTATTTTGGTGAGTGGCATCTGGGGTCTTAAAAGCTAGCAAGCTGCCATCTAAGGAGCATCAGTTTGTCCCAACCTCCCTGGAACAGAGAATAACAAAGGACATCCAAGACAGAAGGAAAATATGAGCCCAAGAGACCAAACAGGCCATATGATCCAGAGAGGAAGTCCACATGAGACCAGAGGAACTAGATGGTGCCTAGCCATCACCCATGAATGCCTTGACAGGGTACATAACATAGAGTCCTTGATGCAGAGGGAGGAAAATGGGAGTACAGATCCAGAATTCTATTATAAACCAGACTCAATGGTCTGACATCCTGGGGATCCCCCGAGAACATGGCCCCTAGACTCATTGCAGGCCCACAGCTGAAACTAGGACTGAAAACAACTTTTCAGACAAAAATTGGACCAGATTATAAGACACTGGAAACTCTAGTGGCCTAGTGGGTTAAGTGCTATGTCTGCTAACCAAAAGGTCAGCAGTTCAAATCCACCAGACACTCCTTGGAAGCTCTGTGGGGCAGTTCTGCTCTGGCCTCTAGGGTCGCTATGAGTCAGACTCAACAGCACCTAACAACGATAACAACTTAAGACATTAGGCTGTTGGAGAAGCTCCTGTATAGAAATGAGATGGAAAGTTTGAGAGGAGGGAACAAGAGTGGTTGTATGAATATGAAAAGTACAGGGTGGAAAGGACTGTGCTGTCACAGGGTTTGAAGAGCAGTCAGAGTTGCATAGAGGTGTATATTGGGTTTTATGCGTCAAATTGACTTGGATTGTAAACTTTCCACTTAATCACAACCAAACCAAACAAAAACATTCTTGGCCTTCACTCATCCATTGTGTGACCTAATAAAATTCTGTTTCCTTCAGTCTGACCAAAAAATAAATTGTTAGACATTATGCTGTCCTCTTTTTAAAGCACAAACTTGTCTATATTTTTTTCAAATCTGTGCTTCCCAGTCTCTGGTACTTGTTAGCCCCAACCTGTTGTTAATAAAAATGAAATTAACAGCTAATTCTCTGAAATGTTTCTATGGGGGAAAAAAAATCTAACAACCACTACGGATACAGGGAAATTAGTTGCCCAACACTAGGTTTTGAGGGGATCACCTGGAAATCCAGGCATCTTGGAGGGACCCAGTGCATTCCTTCATGAACCCCTGCCACCTCACTACAGATCTCTACAGTTTTTGAAGAGCTACTTGCTGGGCATACTACTCTGCAGAGTCAAGTGTAACTCCAGTTTTTGAAACTCAAATAACATCACCTGATTGAAGGAGCTATTTGGTGATTTTTCCTTGAAAGCTAGAAAATTCTTTGGTGACATAAATGATTTCTTCCATTGAACTCAATTTGGGGGGGTGATTGAAAAATCACATTCTGAACTAGGTGTGATTTAAAAGAAAGCCCCAGCAGCGCAGTAGCTAAAGCACTTGGCTGCTAACCAACAGGTCACCAGTTCAAACTTAGCAGCTGCTCCATGGGAGAAGGATGTAGCATGCTATTTCAGTAAAAAAGGCAGCCTTGGAAATTCTCTGGGGCAGTTCTATCCCATTCCCTAGGGTTGCCATGAGTCAGAGTTGGCTCAACAGCAGTGAGTTGGTGTGATTTAAGAACATTGGGTCTAAGAGTTTGGTAAGAGAACTGTGAACTCCCTACAGGACTGGGAGATCCCTGAGGATAGAACCCACACCTGGCCTCACCTGATATAAGGTAGACATCTGATATCTGCCTGATGACTGATAAATGAATAAATGAATGGATGAGTGCTCAAATTCCAGGACCCAAAAGAAATATGAATTCAAACTTACTTACTTTTGCTTTGGAGGAATCACTGAATTTTCTTGGGGCCTATAGATCTCATTTAGTATTGTAGTCTATATATCTTATAGATTGTCCTAATCCTGAGCAGGACAGGATGAGGATAATTGCCTGTGGCTCCTGGTACTTCCCAGCAGAATTTATGATTACAGTGCATGCCTTCTTTAGCATAAAGTAGTATAAGACTAGAGGCAGGAAACCATATAAGACAAAAATAAATGTCAGGGGAGTTTTCTCTGGGGAGAACCGAAAGAGGAGTTTTTCAAGTTTTATCAGAATGGAGCATTTTATAAAAACATCAGTATGACATTCTGTTTGGTTCATTTGGAATAACACAGGAAGTCTGACAATTAAGTTCATGAACTCGCCTTAGAAAAAAATGCTACATATTTCATTGCTGAATATCGCTATGGCCACCTTGAAAGTCTTCCCCTGGGGAAGCTATACACCAACTCCAGTGCCTAGTTCACCCTTCAAAGCAGTTTTGGAACTCTTTTTCTGGCCATCAGAGCTGTTGTCATATTACCCTTGATGTCCTGAATGTCATCAAAATGTCTTCCTTTCAACATTTTCTTTATCTTTGAGTGAAGAAAAAAGTCACTGGGGGCCAGATCAGGTGAGTAGGGAGGGTGTTCCAATACGGTTATTTGTTGACTGGCTTAAAACTCCCTCACAGACAACAAGATGGTTAAGTTTGTGAACTTGCCACCGTGCCACCGTGTGCAATGGCCATTCCAGAAGGAGTTCCAAAACTGTTTTGAAGGGTAGACTGCGCACATAACTTTCCAAGGGGAGACCTTCAAAGGTGACCGTAGTGACATTCAGCAATAAGGTGGGTAACACTTAGAACAATTAAGTTTGCGGACTTGTCAGACCTCGTAGTCTCTCCTAACTATGAATATAATGCTAGAGTTTGGATAAATGGATATAGAAATGGGTCTGTTGCTGTTAGCTGAAGTTGAAACAGTACCTGACTCAGGGCCACTATGTGCCCAGTGGAACTAAGCACTGCTGGGTCCTGCACCATCCCATAATCAGTTGTGTATTGGTCCCTTGTGGTCCAAAGCGTTTTCACCTACCGATTTTCAGAAGATCTGCAGGCCTTTCTTCCTACTCTGTCTTGGTCTGGAAACTCTGCTGAAACCTGTTCATAGTTGCAGCAACATGCAATTCCCAGTGACAGAGTGTGGTGGCTGCACATGAAGTGCCGTGGCCAGGAACTGAATGGGGGTCTCCTACATGAAAGGTGAGGATGCTATGCCTGAACCAGCACTGCTCTCTCCCCACCAACAAAAGCCTGCTAGTGCTAAACAAATTTTAGAATTAACGTAATTACCTGGATGATTTTTAAAGATCAACCTCTGTCTCTCATAGGGTAGAGTGACTCAGCGACTTTGAGTCTTCTAGTTGTATGGACCAGGTGAATACATTTTTGCTTGTGCCTTGTTGGGTGAGAGCATTGTAAAGCTGCTACCGTGCTTGGAGGTTTAAATACTGGTGGAGAGTGGATGGATTTTCTGCTCTGTCTGTGTCAACCTTGTCCCTCCTACATCATACTCCACAGCTGGAGAAAAATCCAAGGTTTCTTTCAAAGTGCAGCTCAGAGTTCTGGTTTTCCAGTGAAAAGCAAAAGGAAAGAACTGTCAGACAGCTAAGATCGTTTGCTGTGTCTTTGTTGGCAGGAGTGGGGCTCCATCGGAGACAAGAGGCTGAGATCAGCCACAGTGCTGCCCTTGGTCTTTGACTCACTCCTGAGAACCATAGGCTCCCATGCTCCAGGCAGCCAGAATCTGGGTGGCGCCTTCCCTAGGATTCCCTTGCTTCCAGATCTCCTGAGAGCGGCCTTTCCAATCTTGACTTCCCCAGCCCTTCTCAGTAGTTGGTTGCTTGGATTAAATCTCTTTTTGCTTGAAATGCTTGCTGTGTCTTCTTTTTTCCTGAATGCAGCCTGCCTGTGAGACCACCTTCACCTTAATGGACATCTAAGGAAACCCTGGTGGTATAGTGGTTAAATGCAACAATGGCTAACTCAAAGGCTGGCAGTTGAAACCTACCAGGCACTCCTTGGAAACTCTACGGGGCAGTTCTACTGTGACATCTAGGGTAGCTATGAGTCAAAAATCTACTCAAAGGCAATGGGTTTGGCTGTTTTGGTTTTCAGGTGGTGCTGTCCACTGACTCGACAGCACTTGGCTTGGCTAGCAGCAACAATGTTAATTGGAAACACACCAAACACCAAGCAAATACATTGCCTTTGGAGAAGGCACCACGCACAGATTTAACTTGCACTGAACAGAAATGCCATGCAACATGGATTTGCATGAAATTAAATTGTTTGTTCCATCACCCTGGACTTTGGGCTTAGCTATGTGACTTGTTTTGACTAACAGGATGCTGGAAAGCATTGCTGCAAGGACAGGCTTCACTTGCATGGTGGGGCCTCTTCTCTTGTACACCTGTCATCACCATAAGAAGAACACATCTCGGACAGCCAATGTCTCTCCAGCCTGGTCCCTGAATGAGGCACATAGAGATGCTACTTCTGGTTCATCGATCCACGGGTACAAAAGTGATAAGCAAACACTGTTGTTTTCTCTTGAGGATCTGGAGTTGTCTGTTATGCAGCAAAAGTGTGGCAATAACTTCCTAATACAGGTTGCAGGTACCATATCATGGGTATTGTAATTTATGGAATAGTTAAAGAGTTTCTCACTTGGTTTTGTCCATGTAGAATTTTTACAGTGACCATCATGGCTTTAGACTCAAATGCATGTGTGCAAGATGACGTTCCACGACCCTTTAACAATAACTTTGTTTTAATCTTCTTTTAGAAGCAAAAGTGACAGCAGTTTGTTCTGGCTGATAGCCTTTCTGGTATTCATTCCGTTTATGTGATGAACATTTGTCCTAGATTTCATCTGGACAAAAAAGTCCACATTCTCTTGTCCATGGAAGTCTTTATCCTTCTTGTCTGCATTTGAAAATTGCTCTTTGTAGATAACTGTGTACCTGCTTCCATTTTGCTTCTCTCATGAAATTTATACAGGAGAGAAGTATCTTGAAGAATGTACAAACTTAAGAAAAAAAGGCATGAACAAACTGAGAAATACACATGATCATTCATTTGGCACCATCTTCTAAAATTTCACACTTCAGGGATAAGCAAAATTAGTATAGTTCACTTCTTAAATTTCTTACTAACATTGAAAGTGAGCCAGTACAGGAGGATGGGAATTGTAGCTTCCAACAGTATATGACAGGCAGCTTCTCTGAAGGTCGTGGTGAATGCAGTGCTGCTGGCAGGCACCATCTCCTGACCCTGCACTGATCACTCCTCAGCAAGAGACTCACTGGCCTCCCCAGTACCTTTTTGTCTATAACATCTATATTTTGGGTAGACGAGGGGCGATATTTCAGCCACCAAGTTTCTCCATTGGCTTTTTCACTATCCAAGTTGAATGCTGATTATATTAAACATCAGGAATGGTGAGGACGCCATAAACTGAAAGATTTTCTAAACTCAGTCCAGTATTTCCAAGGACAGAGTAGCAGGGCAAGGATCTAGGGACCATGTTTTCAGGGGACATCGAGGCCAATGAGCATAGGTAGTCTTTTGCTAAGAGAGTCTTCTGCACCCCATATTGGTGAGTGGCATCTAGGGTCTTAAAAGCTAGCAAGCTGCCATCTGAGGTACATCAAATGGTCCCAGCTGATCTGGAACAGAAGATGACTGAGAACAACAAAGACATGAAGAAAAAAGAGCCCAGGAGACAGAAGGACCTATATGAATGGGAGACTGTATCAACACGAAACCAGCAGAACCAGATGGTGCCCAGCCAGATGGTGTCCCCCATCTGGCAGCTGCGATGGGGGACACATTGCAGAGCCCCAAGACAACACAAGAAAAAGAAGGGTACAGCTCAAGAACTCTACTGAAAGACCCTAAGTGATGGTCCGACAGCCTGCAGGGTTCCCTGGGAACATGGCCCCTAGACTTGCTGCTGGTCCTGACTGGAAACCAGGACTGAGGTCAACGCTTCAGGCAAGAATGGACTGAACTTGGGAACACAGTGTGACCATATCACGTGAGTGCTTTATGGTTCTGCACATTTATAGGAGGCTGTCCTACTGGTTTCTTTCTAGATGGGAGGAGGGGACAGATGATTGTTAAGAGGATACTAGAAATACAGAGTAAGAAGGAAGATTGTGCTGTCACTGGGTGACCAGAGCAGATAAAGCTTCAGGTAAGTGGGTGTGAAAAATTGATTTGGACTGTATATGTTCACTTAATTACAAGTAAAAAAGAAAGAATGATGAGGATGCATCAGGACTGCTGGGCAACGTTCTGTTGTGTTACACATGAGGTCGCTGTGAGCCAGAGCTGACTTGACAGCAACTAACAGCAAGCCTTTTTTAGATCAAATTCTCTCCTAAGAAGGTAGAGATTACGGCACATCATGGTTGCTGTGGTTACAACGCCTCTCTTGAGTTCAGATACTGCCACTTGGTAGTTAGAAGAACTCAGGAAACAGAGCTCCGACCCAGTCATACTCCAAACACTCAGTCTGGGAGAGGGGACCAAGATGTTCCCCTCATGAGCTTCTTACCATCTGGGCCAAGAGAGGAACAAAGGACACCTCTGCGGTGGCTCCCACAAGCCCTCTGTGTCACTGGACACTGCTTGGCTACACTTTCAGTTTTCTTTCTACATCTTGTGTGCACACAGTCTAACTAGTTGCCATCCAGTTGGTTTTAATTCATGGTGGCCCGTGCGTGTCAGAGCAAAGCTGTGCTCCAGGGAGTTTTCAATGACTGGGTTTTCAGAAGATCACGAGGCCTTTCTTCGGAGGCGCCTCTGGGTTATCAGCTGAGCACATTATCTCTCTGCACCACCAGGGACTCCAAATGCCATCTAATGTGGCTAAAACCATGGAACTCCAGATGTGAGTACATTCCCAATGTTTATTAGTTGAGTGAATAAAAGCAGGTTATATAACTTGTTTATAAAAAGGTCACAACAATAGCAGCAATGAGTGAGTGGCTTTAACAAATAGAATTTTATTTTCTCAAAGCCCAGGAAGCTCTGGGCAATGGCTTTCTGTCTCTCTTCCTTCCGAGGGAAAGTCCTTGTTTCCTTACAGCTTCTGTTCCTTGGCAATCTCCACATAGCATTAGTCATCCCTAGTTTGCGCTTCCTTGTTTGAGCTTAAGCTGCTCCTTTTTCAGGATCATAATGGCTTAAGACCTACACTGCATGGACAGTCTCATTAATATAACAAAGAAAAATCAGTTCTCAGATGGGTTCACATCCACATGTATCAGGGTGAGGCTTTACCCCTATAGTTCGGGGAACACAACACAATCTGTAACATTATCTTATACGGCTTTTGTGAGAATGAAATCAGATAATATTTACAAAAGGCTTAGTGCAGTACCTGGCATGTAATGAGCTCCCAGCTGCTGTAACATAAATAACAATTACTGTTACTAAAGGAAGATGTCAGGTAGTAGAAGTCCTAGCTATAGAGGAGGCTTTGAGAACAGTTATAGTGAAGCCAGTTTTGACTCCACTACCTCCCCTTATCTCAGCCCCTAGATGGCTAAGGGTATGTGAGGGCATGGTGTCAGCATCTTGACCCATCACCAGCCTCTAATGTGTCCTATTAATGTTTGTTGGGGTCTTTGGTTGGTACAGACTGTCAAGGCACTTGGCTGCTAACCAAAACATGGATGTTGAAGTCAGCCTAGAGTGCCTCAGAAGAAAGACCTGGTGATCTACTTCCAAAAAAACCAGTCATTGAAAACTCTACAGAACAGTTTTACTCTGACACACACACGGGGTTGCCATGAGTTGGAGCTGACTCAATGGCAGCTGGCTTGGTTATTCACGCTTGTAGGACCAGAGAGAGACACAGCCCCAAGGGTTGATGCTGTCTTCAGCAGCCCTGGGGTCTTTGGAGCCAGACCTGCCACTGTTCTCATGTTGCCAGCTCTGACTGACACCCAAAGAGGAGGAGAATGGGAAGTGAGGTGGTAGCATGCTCAGCAGGGCTGGAATTTGATATCTTATTTCAGATGTGTTGGCACTGCCCCAAGCTCCCCCAGTCTCCACACACATGTCTGCCATCAGGTGGGGTTGCAGTGTGATGAACAGGGTCACGTCACTCATGAGCCACGCAGCAACACAGCCTCTGCAGTGCATCATGTCTGACAAGCATGCTCATGACACGCCTTTCATTGTTTCCATGTGTCCAGTGCCAGACTTGTCTTTTCAAACACAGGTTTTGTGCAGAATCATCTGTTCTGCCATTCTGATCCCCAGTGCACTGTTTTGAGGCTTCCTTGCTCCTTTTGAAAAGCTGTGAAGGATCTTCAAGTCTTGTGGTGAGTGGGAAAACCTCTTGAAGCTTGGTTGGAGAATTTCACTATATAAGCCCCACTCAACTTTGGGAAAACTAGCTTCCGGTTTCCCCGACCCTCACCTAGTGTCCCTTTGTTAGAAATGGTGTAGCTAAGAATTGTGATAAATGCCGAGGTATAAAACTTCGCCCTGACAGAAATGATATCTACTGGGGAGCCACCAGCAAACACTAACTGTATGATGAATGTCCTGATACAATAATAGACTGCTTAGCAGGGAGGGTAGAAAAGGAAGTGCCTTGTCCTTCCAAAGGGAAGTGAGGAGTCGAGGAAGGATTACCCAGGAATTGGCCTTTGAGAGGGTTCTTGAGAGAATTTCTCGGATGAAATAAAAATCAGTAGAGTGGAGAAGGAAACTCTGGTGGTGTAGTGGTTAAGTGCTACATCTAGTAACCCAAAGGTTGGCAGTTTGAATCCATTAGGTGCTCCTTGGAATCTATGGGGCAATTCTACTGTGACCTATAGGGTCATCATGAGTTGGAATCAACTCCATGGCAGTGGGTTTGTTAGGATGGGGAAAGGAGAAAGGCTATTTCAACCTGTGAAAACAGCCTGAGAAAGTCAGAAGCACAGGCGTGATGAAATCCAGCAGATGCTCCAGGAAGGCTGTGATGTAGAGTGTGAAGAAGAAATATTTTAAAGGGTCAAAAGAGTGAAGAACTTTAAAGACTAGTGAGTGTAGGGAATCTTGAAACCTTGTCTCTTTGTGAACTATTCCTCAGTATGATAACCTCAGGGCATGTCTTTGAAAGCAGCCAGCATCAGAGAGAAAAAAACAAACAGAAGAAAAGTTATAGACGGATCTTCCACTTCAGCGTAGACCATTTGTTGCCTAAGAGTCAAAGGTAAACCAACCTAGACATGGACTTTTTCAAATTAAAGTCAAAGATTTATTTTTATAGAAAGAAGCACGGAAGTCAGAAAAGTAAAGTGTCTTGTTGGCAGCTCAGACTTGAACCTAATTTTCTAATGTTCTGTCTGATCCAACAAGCGTATTCGTGAAATGTAAGAAATAGAAGATGAGACCCCCCTGGGCAGTCTTGCTTTATAGGTGAGGCCACTGAGGTTTGTCAGGAAGTTAAATGAGGGCATGAACGTCTTAAAAGTTGGTAATATCAAAGGCCAGTGCGAGAATTCCAACCCCCTAACCCAGTGTTCATCTAACGAACCACACAAACATCACAGCAGGCAAAGCAGTATGAGTGGCACCATCTTTGTTTATAGACGAGAGCATCATCACACCGAATCACAGGGAGGTAGGAAGAGGAACTTGTTCTGTAAGAGTTGCTGCCCTATACTCTAAAGCATTCATGGAAGCTTGAGAATTCTGGTTGCACAGGATATTGCCCTGGCTGTCCCCTTGCCGAATTCTCTATATGGTTCCTGTAAGTTGGCATGGACTCAACAACAGTGGGTTTTGGTTTCTTATTGAGCTTCTGAGTGCCACATTCTATGCTGATACTGTGTTAAGGACCCTTAGCAGGCAGATTGCCTTCCTAAGGAAAAAGACTAACTTACAGAGTCCACTTCTGGATCCAAGCCTCTCCACTTGGGATGTGAGGCCTGGAGGAAAGCTGTCTCAGTCTTCCCTGAGAGACAGATTATCATCTGCCTTGGATGAAACAGATTTTCCTTTTCCACTTAAGCTGAGTGTATACCTCTATTTCCTTCCTGTGTGGATGTAATTCTCTGTTTTGTACTCTCAGTACCTTCAAGATGTGGTTCTACTAACTGAGGGGATGTCTGCTTTCATGACAGATGGAGATGATCTGACAGGCAATGTAGCATAAGCGCCAGCCCTGTAGAAGTAATTTTCCTATACAATGTCCAGAGATAAAGCCTGTATAGGGCCATTAGCAATCACTTTTGTGTGATCTTTAGCAAAATTTTACTTGCGTGTGACATTAATGATATTCTTTAACAGTCTCTGCATTCAGCTGGATCACCTTTCTTGGGAATAGGCATAGATGTGGATCTCTTCCAGTCAGCTGGCCAGGTAGCTGTCCTCGAAATTTCCTGGTGTAGACAAGTGAGCACTTCCGGCGCTGCATCTATTTGTTGAAACATCTCAGTTGATACTCCATCATACCCTAGAGGCTTGTTTTTCACCAATGCCTTCAATGCAGCTTTAACTTCTTCCTTCAGCACCATCAGTTCCTCATCATGTGCTGTCTCTTGAAATGATTGAACACCAACCAGTTTTTTCTGGAACAATGACTCAGTGTATTCCTTCCATCTTTTGATGCTTCGTGAGTCATTTAATATCTTCCCTTCACTATTGTAACTCGAGGCCTGAATTTTTCTTCAGTTCTTTCAGCTTGACAAATGTGGAGTGTGTTCTTTTGTTGAGTCCCTTTATTTCATCATTTAATCCTTTTGCTCTAGCTACTTGACATTCAAGGGCAAGTTTCAGGCTCTTCTGACATCCAATTTGGTCTCTTTTTTCTTTCCTGTCTTTTTAATAATCTCCTGCTTTCACCATGGATAGTATCTTAGACGTACTCCACAATTTGTCTGGTCTTCAGTCATTAGTGTTCAATGCATGAACTCTATTCTTGAGACAGCCTTTAAACTCAGGTGGGATATACTCAAAGTTGTACTTTGGCCCTCATGGACTTGTTCTAATTTTCTTCCATTTCAATTTGAACTTGTGTATGAGAATTTGATAGTCTGTGCCACAGCCAGCACCTGGTCTTGATCTGACTGGTGATATTGAGCTTTTCCATCTTCTCTTTCCAAAGATGTAGTCTATTTGGTTCTTGTATATTCCATTTGACAAGGTCCCTGGGCATAGTCACCATTTATATTGTGAAAAAGAATATTTGCCATAAATCATGTGATTTCTGGCCTCATTTCTGTCACCAAGGCTGTATTTTCCAACTACCGATCCTTCTTCTTTGTTTCTAACTTTTGCATCCTGATCAATGGTATAGTGACAGGGCACTGCCAGAAATTCAAACCAGAGTCAGAAAAGGATATGGAACCAGGGATATTATTGTTGATGTTAGTGGCTCTTGGCTGAAAGTAGAGAATACCAGAAAAGTGTTTACCGGTGTTTCACTGACTACGAAAAGGCACGTGGCTGTGTGGATCATAACAAACTATGGATAATATGCAGAGAATGAGAATTCCTGAACACTTAATTGTGCTCATGAGAAATCTATACATGGATCAAGAGGCAGTTGTATGAACAGAACAGGGGACATTGCATTATTTAAAGTCAGCAAAGGTGTGCATCAGGGTTGTACCCTTTCAATCTGTATGCCAAGCAACTAATCTGTGAAGCTGGACTATACGAGGAAGAATGAGGCATCAGGATTGGAAGAAGACTCCTGAACAACCAGTGTTAAACAGATGACACAACTCTGCTTGCTGGAAGTGAAGAGGGTTTGAAACACATGCTGATGAAGACCAAAGACTACAGCCTTCAGTATGGATTGCACCTCAGCCTCTGAAAACAAAAATTTTCACAACTGGAGCAGTAAGCAACATCATTATAAAGGAAGACGGGATTGAGGTTGTCAAGGATTGCATTTTATTTGGTTCCACAATCAATGCCCATGGGAGTAGCAGCCAAGAAATCAAAAGAAGTACTGCATTGGGAAAATCTCCTGCAAAGGATCTCTTCAAAGTGTTGAAAAAGGCGTGCCTGACCCAAGCCATGATATTTTCAGTTACATCATATGCATGCTGGACAATGAATAAAGAAGACAGAAGTAGAACTGATGCCTTTGAATTGTGATATTGGAGAAGAAAATTGAAAGTACCATGGACCGCCAAAAGAACAAACAGCTCTGTTGTGGAACAAGTACAAGTGGATTGTTCCTTGGAAGCAAAGACAGTGAGACTTTGTCTTACATACTTTGGATATGTGGTCCCTCAATTAAGTTCACAAACTTGCCACCATGCTCTTACATTAGCAGCACTGTACAAACAACTTGATAAGATTTAATAAGCTTGATATGCCAGTGCTTCACAGCTGTGTTCATGTTGATGTGTGGACGTGTCTTGCTGACTGGTGTTCATCATTGTTGTGTTTTTTTGTGATTTCGCAAGAATGCCAGAGATTGAATTAGAGCAGTGAACAAACATTATATTTCTTGTTAAACTTGGCAAGAGTGAAAGTGAAATCTGGGACATGCTAGTTCAAGTTTATGGGGATAATGCCATGAAGAAAACAGCGGTGTTCAAATGGATCAAATGTTTTTCTGAGAGGAGAGAGAGCTTCACTGATGAAGAAAAGTTAGGGCTGCCAGTAATGAGCAGACCTGACAAAAACATTGCAAAAAATCATCAAATTGCATGTCAAAGTCATCCACTGACTATGAGAAGCATATCAGATGAAGTAAACATCAATAGAAGAACAGGAAAATCTTAGCTGAAAATCTTGACATGAGAATGGTGTGTATACAAATGGTCCTGAAGGAGCTCAGTGATGAACAAAAGCAAAGGAGAGTTGAAGTTTGCCAAAACCTTCCGGAGAGGCAAGCTGATATTTTGGGCCATGTTACCACTGGTAATGATCATGGGTGTATCAATATGACCCTGAAACAAAATGTCAAAGTGCACAATGGTAGTCAGCCAATTCTCCAAAGTCAAGAGTCAAAACGGGAGATGTTGCTAATGTTTTTTTATATCAGAAGGATTGTTCATTATGAATTTGTACCAACTAGACAGTCAACCAAATTTACTACTTGGAAGTACTTAAAAGACTGCATGAAAAAGTTTGAAGAAAACAAGCTGAACTTTTTTCACCAATAATTCACGACTCTTGCATCAGCTCACATGGCACTGTCTCTGAAGGAATTTTTAGCCAGTAAACAAGTAACTGTATTGTAACACCCACCCTACTCACCTGATCTGGCTCTCAATGACTTTTTTCTTAACTAAAGATAAAGGAAATATCGAAAGGAAGACATTTCAATGACATTCGGGACATCGAGGATAATGTGATGGCAGCTCTGATGGCCATTCCAGAAAGAGTTCCAAAATTGCTTTGAAGGGTGGACTAGGCTCTGGCACCAGTGCAAAGTTTCCCAAGAGGTGTACTTCGAAGGCGACCACAGTGATAGTCACCAATGAAGTACATAGCACTTTTTCTAGGATGAGTTCATGAACTTAATGGTCAGACCTTGTATGCTGTCAGGAGGGAATCAATCCCTGGATATGGACATCGTGCTTCATAAAGTAGAGGGTCAGCAAAAAAGAGGAAAACCCTTGATGAGATGAGTTGACACAGTGGTTTCAACAATGGGTTTAAGCATAAAAACACCTGTGGCATGGCGCAGGACCAGGCAGTGTTTTGTTCTGTTGTGCGTAGGGTCGCCGTGAGTTGGAACTGACTCAGCAGCACCTGATAACAAAAAGGGCCGTTAGGAACCAAGCTCTCAAAAAGGAAGGAAAAGAGAAGCAAGAAACGTTTGAGACTACCAAGGCAAAGAGAAATGGGAGAGATGCCTACGGAAAAGTAATCAATTGCAGGTATCTCGAGTCACTCTAGGAAACTCCAATCAATCAATTCATCCTTATCAATCATTCAATATCAGCTCATCTGTTCATTATTCAGCACACATTGATTCACACCCAACTGGGTGCCAGCTGTGCCCGCTGACGTGCCGAACTGACACAGCTCTGCTGTCCCATCAGAATCACAGAAACTGACATCCTGTCTTTCAAGGGAAAGAAGGTCTAAAAAGCCCAACCTTCACAAAGCCAACACTAAGCGACTCCAGCTGGCTGTCCCCATGCATGTGTTGTCTCTCTGCAGCTGACTTGTCTCTTGTCTTCACCTGTGGTGTGGCAGGATGACTCACTCCCATCCCTGTGAAGAACCAGCACCTCTTCTCACTTGTCATTTTAAACATGGAAGCAACTTTCAGAATTATCTTTTCTTAAATGAACAATTTATTTTTGAATATATTTTACGTTTTCGGGAAAGTTGCAAATACAGAGTGTCAATATATGTCTCTAGTTTTCCCTGATGTTAGCGTCTCATATCACCACAGTATGAGATCCAAAAACTAAGTCTGTGAAATTAGCTGTTCTAAGTGTTGCACACCTCATTACTGAATATCACTAGTCACCTTCGAAGTCCCCCCCTTGGGAAGCTATGCACCAATGCCAGCATCTGACAGTCCACCCTTCAAAGTGATTTGGGAACTCTTTTCCTGGAATGGCCATTGCACACAGTAAAAGTTTGCAAACTTAATTGTGTAGTTGTCTGTGAGGGAGTTTGTAGCCAGTAAGCAAATAACTGTATCTGAACAACCTCTCTATTCACCTGATCCTGCCCCCAGTGATTTCTGTCTTTACTCAAAGATAAAGGAAATATTGAAAGAAAGGAAGATATTTTGATGGCATTCAGGACATCACGGGTAATACAATGACAGCTCTGATGGCCATTCTGGAAAAAGAGTTCCCAAATTGCTTTGAAGGGTGGCCTAGGCACTGACATCAGTGTGTAACTTCCCAAGGGAAGCACTTTCAAGGTGACCACGGTGATATTCAGCAATGGGGTACGTAACACTTTTTCTAGGATGAGTTCTTGAACTTAATTGTCAGACCTCATACACTGATGTGTCCATAGCTATTAACCCCAAGACGACTAGTTTTCCACTCAGCAGGCCCTTTTGCAGGTCTAGGATCTCAGCTAAGATACCGTATCATGCTTAGCAGAACATCACACGGAGGCCTGTGCACCAGGAGAGGAGTTCCTGAAGGAGATGGAGCTCTTGCTACATGTTAGCAACGAGGCCCAACAGGACTGGGGCAGTGCCCACTCCACCTTTATTTCCAGTCTGTGCCTACAACTTTAAAGAACTAGCTCACAGACAGCTGTTGCCAAAGGTCTTAATATTTTTTTCTTTTTTAATTAGCAAAACACAATTTTTTGCCTCTGCCTTAGGAACAGCAGTAACTAGCTCTATTTCTTCGTGGATACACAAAGGTCCTGAACGCGCCCCAAGGCCCAGGATTCCTGCTTTTCGGAGTTCCATGAGCACTGCAACAGATGAGGCCAGGGGTCACTTTCCCCCAAGGGCATGATGGAATGCTGTGCCCTCTGACGAATGTAAGAAATGTGGCCTGGGAAAAACTTACCACAGAAACTACGGGCCAGGTTCCTAGTTAAAAGCTCAAGTCTCCACTTACACATGGCATTTATGCTACCACTTTTCATAAAGGTGAATGAAGGTACTGGAAGAGAAGATGCAAGCCCAATTTTCAGAGATGAGTGTGCCTAGGGCCCCCACACTGGAGTACACATTGGAGTGTACCTAGGCCCCCAGTGAGAGTATTGGGGCACAAGCCACGGTGTCTGCCTTAGAGAGGACCTGGGATAAATGAGATCTCTTCTGATGAGATCTGATAATAATCCCAAGTGGGATTCTCCATGTTTTACTTTCATAGAGAATTTTACCTGCCCCGTATTAACTTATTTGTTTGGATAACAAATGGGATGTTTTTATGGGAGATGGTAGTGACAATTCCCATTTATTTTAATGCTCACTTCTTCAGTGTTGACACAAGCTGTCACAACCTGCTATCCAGTCGACTCCAACTCATGCACTTCAGAACAAAATAATGCCTGGTTTCTATCAAATACACTGTTGCAGTCATTGCACATTATGAGTGTTTTTCAGTGGAGGGTGCTCATCATCCAGCACCGTAGGGAATAATATTCTACTGTGATCCATGGAGTTTTTTATTTTTCATTGTGATTAAGTGAAAGTTTACAATCCAAGTCAATTTTCCATGTAAAACCCTGAGCACCTGCCTCTCTGCCACCCGACCTGCTCTCCTCACTCTGTGACAGCACTGTCTTGTTTTTCACTCTTTCTTTCCAGTATTCATCATCCATGGCGTTTTTATTGGCTGATTTTGTGAAGTAAATCATCAGATGTTTCTTTCTGGCCTTAGTGTGGAAGTTGTGCTGAAGCCTGGGCACCATGAGTGACTCTGATGGTATTTGAAATGTAATAACACAGCTTCCAGCCCCCAAATAACATGCAACTACCATAGTATGCTAAACTGGTAGTTCTACCACATAATGTGTACTTAATAATACTTACTATTTAATTTGAAAGTGTCCATTATGAGAGATATCATTGCTCATGTCAGATAGATCCTGACTGAAAGCAGAGAATACCAAAAAGATGTTTCCTTGTGTTCTATTGACTATGCAGAGGCATTCGACTGTGTGGATCATAAGTTATGGATAACATTTGCAAAGAATGACAATTCCAGAGCACTTGATTGTGCTCATGAGGAGCCTGAGCAGAGCTGAAGAGGCAATCATTTGAGCAGAACAGGAGGACATTGCATGGTTTAAGGCCAGGAAAGCTGTGAGTCAGAGTTGTATGCTTTCACCATTCCTATTCGATCTGTAAGCTGAACAAACTGAACTACATGAGGAAAAACAGGGCATCAGGATTGGTGGGAGATTCATTAACGACCTGTGTTATTCAATGACACAACTTTGCTTACTGAAAGGGAAGAGGACTTGAAGTACTTACTGATGAAGATCAAAGACCACAGCCTTTAATATGGGTTATACCTCAACACAAAGAAGAGAAAAATCCTCACAACTAAAGCAATATGAACATCATGGTACACAGAGAAAACACTGATGATATGAAGGATTCATTTTACTTGAATCTAAATAAATGCCAATGGAAACAACAGTCAAGAAATCAGGTGATGTATTGCATTGGTCTAATCTGCTATAAAAGACTTCTTTAAAGTGTTGAAAAGCAAAGATGTCACTTTAAGGAATAAGCTGTGTCTGACCCAAGTTGTAGTTTTTTCAGGTGCCTCATACGTGTGTGTAAAAGTTGGACAATAAGTAAGGAAGATGGAAGAAAAATTGGCATCTTTAAACTATGATATTGGTGAAGAATATTGAGTGTGACAAGGACTGCCAAAAGACCCAACAACTATGTCTTGGAAGACATACAGTCAGAATGCTCATTAGAAGCAAGAACAGGGAGATATACTTGGACATGTTATCAGGAGGGATCATTTCCTAGAGAAGGACATCATGATTGGTAGAGTGAGGGTCAGCAAAAAAGAGGAAGACCCTCAATGAGATGGACTGACACAGTGGCTACAGCAGTGAGCTCAAGCATAACAATCAGCACGAGAAACTGGACTACTGAAGAAGAACAGGGCATCAGGATGGGAGGAAGACTCATTAGGGACCTGTGCCATGCAATGACACAACAATGCAGGATAAACCAGTGTTTTCATTCCATTGTACATAGGATTGCTATGAGTTGGAAACAACTACACAGCAGCTAATAGCAACAGCAATGCCCCAAACTGAAGCAGACACTTCTGGAATGGTTTGCATTTTGTGAGCATGGGAGGGGAAGAAACAGAGAGAAGAGGCTGGGAGGAGGGTGTTCACTCAAGGAGGTCCTGGACTCCTGGTCCTGGGCACATCTCTTTCCCTTTCAGGATGTGCCTTCTCCTGCATACTTCTGTTTTTCTTGTTCACAAATCCTCTCATAGACAAGCATAATTGCAAGAAAACTTCTTGTAGAAATTTCTAAACCATTTTGTCCTTTAAAAGTGGATTTTAAAGCTAAGAAAAATTTTCTGTAGATCATTAAAGAGTATATTATTAATTTTATGTTACAATCAATATGTTATAAAAATACTCAACCTTTCCCCCACTTGATAAGTACCATTCTGTGTTTCATGTCCTAAATGAATTGCAAAATTATTTGTTAACAAATAAAACTGGAAAATGACAGATGCTGTGTTTGTTTTGGGCTTAATATATCTTGACTTACATTTCAATGTATATGTGTGTCATACCATGAAAGTATACAAAAAGGATTTATTTAAATAATTCTATTGAAATGTCAACTCTAATTGAAGCTACAATTTTGGGAAGTGGAGACCTCATGGTGGACTAGACACACATCTCCTTAATTCACTCTGAAAACTAAGGCCTGGGTTGATAACTGAACAGAGCTTTCTGGACACCCAGTGAGCTCTAGGACACGGGATAGGATGTCAGTTTGGACTACATGCCACTAAACAGAAAACTTCCTCTCTTTTGCTAAGCCCCTCTCCTGCCAACTAGATGCTTGCATGAACTGAAGGTACTGGTGCTTTTAATTTTTTTTCTCTTTTTGTTGGCCAGTAGGCGGGAGATGGGCATGAGCCAGCAGATATGCTGAGCAGCAGTACTGAAGTGAACACCATGTGTGCTAAAGTGGGGAGACAGTGTGCAGGATAGCCATGTTTTGAGAGCCCAGCAATGGACTGAGGGCACCGCAGCCCCTCCACCCTCTCTTTTCTGAGCTATGCCATAGATTCTGCTGTGTCCTAGCAGGAGAGGAAGCTTGACAAGGACACCTTCTTGGTTGGCTGGGAGGTGGAGTCACCCAACCAGAGGCCTCAGCAGGGGCTAATTCCCAGGCTGAGAGGCAGTGCCAGTCCAGAGAGTGCTTTTCCAGCAAAAAGACTGTGTTTAGTACAGTGTTGCCTTATGGGTAGGGCCTGGCAGAGGATGGCATCAGGGTCCTAGCCCCATCCCTACTTTGAACTACATCATAGCATCTGGTGGCTGCTGAGGAGATGCTTCTGTTGTCAGCCAGTAGGCCAGACCTGCCACATCTGACTGATATGGGAAGCTCTCAGATAGCTTTTAGCTTTTTAAAATAAGACTGCCTGGAGAAATAACTATTGTGCAGCCTGACAGCATCTCTTGTAGCCTTTACTGACTCACATCATAGGATCAGTTGACAGCCCCCAAGTGACTCCATAAGTAGGGTGGTGTCTTTGCCAACCAGGAGGCAGAGCCTGCCACTCCAGAAAGTCCACTGGGGCCAACCTCTAGAGTACACAGAGGTGGCTGCTGACCAACTCTTTTCTCAGAACTACACCTCACCTCCTGTTGAGGCAACACCAGAGAAACTAAACAGTCCTTAGATGGCCCATAGTCAACAGACCATTAACAAGCATTTAAAGAAACAACCAACCATAGCTCCAGAAAACTTTCAAAATAAAGAATCAAAAAACTTCTCAGAAAAAGAAGCCTTTCTGAAACTGTCAGAAGATGAGTATGAAAGAATTATGTAGACAGCCCACCTAGAGATTAAACAAAAGGAACATATGGGACTCTATCAAGAGGAATAAGCTACAATTACTTGGAGTTCCTGGACAGAGAGGGATAGCTGAAAGCACAGAGAATATTGCTGTTGAGTTGTTCAGTGTAAACTTTCCTGAAATTATGAAAGTAGAGAATATAGATATCCAACACATATTTCAAATACCACAAAAATTAGGCCCCAAAAGAAAGGCATGAAGACAAGCTATAATCAAGCTTAATAAAATGAAACATAAGCAGAAACTCTTAAAGGCAGCAAGACTCAAAGCAAAGCTAACATTCAGAGGGAAGTCCTGTAGGCTTTCTTCTGACTTCTTGAAAGAAATGATGTCAGCAAGGAGGCAGTGGGATGACACATTCAAAGCCTTGAAGGAGAAAAACTTCCAACCAAGAATTACGTATCCTGCAAAACTGTCTTTTAGACATGAAAATGAAATTTAGACATTCACAGGTAAACAGAAGCTAAGAGATTTTGTAAAAACCAAACCAAAACTACAAGAAACACTGAATGAATCTCTTTGCTTAGAAAAACAAAACCATTAAGTGTGTACTTAAGGAAGCAACACAGGACACAACATCCAGAAGCCTACTCAAGTAGGGAAGGCATAAAACTCAATCAAAGCTATGATATTAAAAGAAAGGAACCAGTGATCGTATAATGAAAACTATGGCACCATCACATTAAAAAGTAGGATTTACTACAGTAGTTACAGTTCTTTCAGATGGAGAGGAAGTTAAAAATATATGTAGAAGTTAAAATTGGGCTTAAACTTAGACTATTAAGGCGGATCATAAGAGCAGCTGCAAAGTGCAATAACAAACAACATATCAAAACAAGAAATGAAATACAGGAACCTCAACAAACACAAAACCAACACTGAAAAAGATGAAATTACAATTTTGAAGAGAATTATGGATAATTGCTACAAGCCCTTCATTATAAATAGGGAGGTGGGAAGAGACACTTGTCCTACAAGGGTTGCTATCCGGAGCATCAAGGCACTCACTGAAGGGTGGGTAGTAGACATCAACTGCAAAATAATTACTCTTTGTTGATTGGTTTGTTTGCTATTACTTCCTATAGAAACTACTGGACAGATGTTCACCCAATGTAGACGGAATGTTTGAGATAACATCACTTAAAATATAAGCTGTGTGGCATAGACAGAATTCTATTTAATGCACCCAAGAAGCTCCTTGTAGAAAGAGAAAGACGTTCTAAACAGCAGAAACAGACTGAACCAGAGGATCCTGTGACCCTCAGTCAGAAATAACAGCTGTATGTGCGAGGATGAACTGAGCTGGAGGGAGAGGAAAAAAAAAGCAGTGTTCTCGAATATAAGCCCCCAATTGAAAATCGGTAGATCAAATGCATCCTGTTGCCCAGATGAATTTGCAGCAAAGTCAACTTCTCACCTGGGAAACTTGATGCTGCTCTCAGTGATCAGCAGCAGAAATGTGTTTATTTCATGGTGAGTGAGATTCTTCCACAGGGTGTGGAGAAGCCCAGACATGTCTCAATAAATGAAAAGCCGAATTGGATAATACCAGCCTTTGGAACTTTTTTTTTCTTTTTCATGTAGGTATTCAGGTTTCTTAGAGACATCTTGATGCCTCATGAAGAATTTTGATCAGATGAATACAATGTCAGACCTGGTGAAGACTCCTTTGAGACAAATTTGCAGAATTAATATCATTTTTAGTCTCCTCATTAATTTGTTGTATTTCTCCATTAGTTTTTATTGCTTTCTGTCTAATCAGCTGCCCATTCCATGAATAATTGAATAATATTTTAGTAAGATTATAAAGAAATCTTACAATGATAAAAAGTCATAGGACAGTTTTGTACATATATGTATGTGTATACATTTTAGCTGAAGAATAAACTGAGGGCTGGGCAGGGTCCTCTGATCTTCATCAAGCCCTAACCCACACTCACTGGATGTGAGGATCTTGGGTTCATACCTTCTTGTGGCTTCACCAAATCCTTTATCTATTTTTTTTGAATAAGCAGTACATTTCACAGGTCCAAACATTTCTCATCCTGAATCCCACAGACAATTGTTGCAATTGCTTGAAGTCTGGCCAGAGATGTATTATGCACATATAAGCGAAGACAGCCAAGTGCCCTATAAGCAGATACATATATTGATTTTCACCTCTTATTTACACAAAAGTAACATTCTGCGCACACTGGAACTTTTCTGGAAACCCTGATGGCATAGTGGTTAAGTGCTGCAGCTGCTAACTGGAAGACAGGCAGTTCACATCCACCAGTTGCTCCTTAGAAGCTCTATGGGACCATTCTACTATGACCTATAGGGTCACTGTGAGTCGGAATTGACTCGACAGAAGTGGATTTAGTTTGGTTTGGAACTTTTCTTTCTTTTACTCAAAAATGCATCTTGAAGAATAGTCCTTATGAGGTGTCATGGGTTGAATTGTGTCCCCCCAAAAATATGTGCAGCCGTGTGGCTGGGACATGATTCCCGGTATCTTGGAACTGTCCTCCATTGTGTGGTTTCCCTAAACTGTATGTTAAAGGGGCTGTAAATTCCTGCATAGGATTACTTCCTTGCTCTGCTGTGGGGGGAGTTTCCCTGGAGTATGGCTTGCCCCACCCTTAAGCTTTTCAGCCCATAAGAGATAAAAGGAAACAGAAACAAAGAGAAAAGGGGGAGCCTCTCACCACCAAGAAATGTGCACCGGGAGAAGAGCGCGTCCTTGAGACCTGAGGTTCCTGAGCCAAGACGCTCCCTGGACAAAGACAGATGCAATATCGAACTTTCCTCCAGAGCCGACAAGGGGAAAGCCTTCCCCTGGAGCGGACACCCTGAATATGGACTTGCAACCTACCGGACTGTGTAAGAATAAATCTTCCTTTGTTAAAGCCATCCACTCTGTGGTATTTCTGTTAGAGCGGCACTAGCTGACTAAAACATGAGGGGAAAAAAAAAAATCCTTCATTGCCTTTAATGTCTGCAAATTTTTCAATCGTGTGGATGTACCATAATTTAAGCTCTTCCCTCCAGATGGACATTTAAATTTTTTCTCCTTTCGAGCTATTACAGACAATGTTTCAATAAATAAATAACTTTTCAGTAGGTCGTTTCTCACACTTCAAGTATACATACGAGATAAATTCCTAGTACTAGGAATTACTGCTCAAAGAGTTCCTGTATTTGACTTTTGATAAATACAGTTAAGTTGCCCTCATTTAAAATTGGTCAAACTTAGAGCCCAATCAGAAAGAAATGGTTCAACTTTAAAGGCCAGATGCAAACAAATAATTTATTTCTTTATTCTCTAAATAAGAAAGGGAAGCAGATGTCCCACCAGGCTGCCCTGCTGAATGCTCAGTAGAAGTCCATCAAGCCAACGCCAACTCTGCTACTTATCAGCAGTGTGGTTTTGGCAAATCTCTTTGATTTTCTGTGTCTCAGCTTCATCTGAGAATAGACATGTCAGTGGGTTCCTGTGACCTCCGACTTCCACTGAGATTTACCCAGTAGGGAGCTTATCTGACATCCATGTGTCAGACCTAGACTGGTTGCCAAGACCAACAAGAAAGTTGGCCAGGACCAAGCATGGAAGACAACTAAGTCCAGCGAATGGAATAATAATTCCAGCACCTGGAATAATAACGATAGCTAACTCCTGTGCCATGTATTCTGTGAACCTGGCATTGATCCTGCTGTTTTCTAAGTACGAACTAATTCAATCCTCACCCCAACACTAACAGATAGGTACTGTTATCATCCTTCTTTCATGGAGAAGGAAAGATTGCTCAACTGGTCAGTGGTAGGGCTAGGATTTGAATCTAGGAACCTAACCCCAGAGTCTGCCTATCTGAGAGAACCAAAGGGACCAACAGGTAAGTACGAAACATCATATGAGGTCCAACAATTAAGTCCACGAACTTAATTGTTCTAGGTGCTACATACCTCACTGCAGAATATCGCTACAATCATCTTCAAAATACTCCCCATATAGGATGTGTTAGCATGCACTAGAAGTGGGGCACCCACAAATACTCAACATCAAAATCAAACTGTCCTCTTAATGTTGACCACCTCTTTGGAAGGACAGAGAAAAAGGGACTGGGATCAGGTGACCATGCTCTCAGGGGACATTCAGGCTAATTAGCATACCCAGAGTTTTTCTCTCTCCCCCTCTCAAGACATCATTCCACATACCACCTGGGTGATGGCAGCTAGCAAGCTGCCATCTAAATAGTACCAGATCGTCCCAATCCATCTGGACATGAGGTAAATGATGGACATCTAAGACAGGAGAAAAAGATGAGCCCACCAGATGGGAGGGGACATACTAGCCACAGCCTGTGTCAGTACGAGACCAGAAGAACTAGATGATGCCTGGCCACCACCAATGACAGCCCAGATGCGGTATGTGAAACAGAGCTCCAGATACAGTGGGTAATGGAGTGGAGAGCAGAGCTAGAACTCAACCAAAGGACCACATTTGATGGTCCTTCTGAATGGAGGGCCCCCTGGGAGCTTGACACTTAGACTCTCTAACCCCAAACTGCACCCAGCACCAGGGCCAGCTGCCCAGAAAAAGACTGATCTACACTATACAAAACATAGAGTGATAGTGGAGGCGAACAAACCTTTAAACAGGTACTCGGGGCTGTCTGAGAAGCTTTTCACTGGAGCCAAGTTGAGTAGGTGAGGAGGGCCAGACCTTGATCAAAAGGTCACAGGAAGTGCTGACCTAAACCGGAAGTGTGCTGTCACATGGGGTGGGGGGCAGCCAGAAGAGAATAGCAGTGAAAGTTCTGGGTGTTATACGGCAACATGATATATACTGTAAAATTGTTGTTAATTCACAATAAAAATCATTAAAGGAAAGAAATACTCCCCATGGAAATCTATGCACTGATGCTAGTACCTAGTTCTTCCTTCGAAGCAATTTTGGAACACTTTCTGGAATGACCATTGCCAAGGCGTCACGGGGCATGTTCATGAACATAATTGTATAATTGTCTGTGAGGAAGTTTTTAGCCAGTAAACAGGTAACTGTATTGGAATACCCTCCCTACTCACCTGATCTGGCCCCCAGTGACTTTTTTATTTACTCAAAGATATAGCAAATATTGAAAGGAAGACATTTGGATGACATTCAGGACATCAAAGGTAATGCAACAACAAGTCTGATGGCCATTCCAGTAAAAGAGTTCCAAAATTGCTTTGAAGGGTGGACTAGGTGCTGGCATCAGTGCATAGCTTCCCAGGGGGAATACTTCAAAGGTGACTGTAGTGACTGTAGTGATATTCAGGGATGAGGTAGGTAGCAGTTTTTCTAGCACGAATTCACACATGTAACTGGCAGCCCATGTAAGTCTTGAAAGCATCTGCAGTGCTGCATATCTGCGCAGGTATCCATCTCAGCACGTGGACAAGTAGGAGGCGTGTGTCTCTGGGAGGATGAAGAAAAGAGAGGCTGGTTTGGCAGCTGAATGGACTCGGACACATTCTTCCTGGCAGGATGGCATGAACCTAATCTTCTACCTGCAGGTGAGGGACCTGGCCTCACGGTCTGTCACTTTGTAGTGATATAATTCCAGTTGTGCATTTAACCACACACCAGAGAGTCAATCACTGTATCTTGTTTCACCTGTCAGGCATCAGAGGGGTGAAAAGCTAGGTCTCAGTTCCCAGCCATGGATCTTATTGCTTAAGTGGCTGCCCATCATAAGGCTTATTGAATGCCCTGTCCTACTCTCACAGGTCTTAAAGACTGAAGAAGTAGAATAGAACTCATCTCACCCAGACCTTTTTAAAGAATGTATCATAACAGGTCAACAATCCAGAATGCTTACCCCCATTAGTTGGGGACAACTTTTAAAAATATGGACAGGGAAGACATGAATAAGCACAGTATTCTAGAACTTATTTTCCCCCAACTATCAAGTCATATGTCTTACTAATTAACTAATCACTGCCATTACAGATGTGAAAAAAAATTACCAGTAAATTTTTTAGCATAGTTTATTCCTCAAAAAAATTTTTTTTAAAGATACTGTCTAGTTTTCTTTTATGCATGACTTTGGTGGAGTTGCTTAAATATTTGCCCCAAATTGTTAATGCCCCATCCAGGAGGTCAGGCCCCTAGTGAAATGACTCCGTGAGCTAAATGCAATGGAGTACTTTGCTAGAGGTGGAGGGATGATGTGAGCTAATGGAGTTAAAGAGTGAAAACCAGAAGAACAGCAAAAACATGAGAAAATCATGAGCCCCCCAAACAGAAAGGAGCACAAAAACTACAAATTATGTCAGTATGAGACCAGAAGAACTAGATGGTTCCCAGCTATCACCCATGACTGCCCTGACAGGGAACTCACCAAAGAGTACCTGATAGAGTAGGAGAAACGTAGGGTACAGAACTTGACCTCTAGTAAAAAGATCAGACTTTATGGTCTGATAGACTGGAGGGTCCCTGAAAGACATCCTATGGACTCTCTTTTAGCCTGGAATTGAGATCATTCCTGAAGCTCACTCTTCAGACAAAGGTTGACCTTGTCTATAAGACCTAAAATGATACTAGTAGAGTGTGCTTCTTAACTTAAGTAGATGCAGGAGACTAATTGGGTATCTCCTGTCTGGAGCCAAGATGAGATGGTGGAGGAGGACAGGAACTGCTTGAAGGGACTTGGGAAATACAAGGTGGGAAGGAAGAATGTGCTGTCACAGGGTAGAGAGAGCATCTAGGGTCACATAACAATGTGTGACTTTTTTAAGAAGCTGACTTGAACTGTAAATTTTCACTTAAAACACAATTAAAAAGAGGGAAAGAGAAAAAAACAGATGTGGATGCTATGAGGAAAATACATAAAGGGCATTTTGCTTACATGGGATTCCAACCAACTCACACTGTATGCCACAAAAGAGCCAGCATTTTGATGTCTGCTATAGGGAAGGTGCTTGCTTTAATGCTATTTTAAGTCAGAGACAGTTGCTTTCTTATATCCATTGTTCCTAGTCTAATACCCTGGAAAAGCCAGAGGCCCAGAGAAGGTGTATCAGCCCCCGCTTTCCAAGGTGAGGCTGTACCCTTTCCCACATTCCATTATCTTAAAGCCAAATCCTTACTATTGCTAGAGGGAAGATAATTGAAATTAGATTTGTGATTGGAGTTTTAAACTGGGTGAAGGTTTCAGTGACTCAAACCTGAAAGTTATTTAAGGTGTCCAACACAAAGTCTGACAATTAAGTGCTACATAACTCGTTGCTGAACGTCACTACAGTCACCTTTGAAGTACCCACTTTGGGAAGCTATGCGCTGATGCCAGCGCCTAGTCCACCCTTCAAAGCAATTTTGAAACTCTCTATCTGGAATGGCCATCAGAGTTGTCATCATATTACCATTAATGTCCTGAATGTCATCAAAATGTCTTCCTTTTAATATTTCCTTTGTCTTTGGGTAAAGAAAAAAGTCATTAGGGGCCAGATCAAGTAAGTAGGGAGGGTGTTCCAATGCAGTTATTTATCTACTGGCTAAACACTCCCGCACAGACAACTATAAAGTTAAGTTTGCAAATTTGCCACCTTAACACTGTGTGCAAAGGCCATTCCAGAAAAAGAGTTCCAAAATCGCTTTGAAGGGTGGACTAGGTGTCAGTACATGGCTTCCCAAGGGGAGTAATTTGAAGATGACTATAGTGACATTCAGCGGTGAGGTATGTAACACATTTTCTAGGATGAGTTTGCAAACCCGTCAGACCTTGACTAAAGCAGGGAAGAGAAATTCAGCATAGCTTAATCAGGATAAGCGATGGGAGAGAAGTAAGATCCATTCATGTTTTCACTTCTCTGAGTTCAGACGACTCAATAAACCCATTGTGAGTGACGTAATGGCAATGACAGAGGAAGGGTGTCATAAGAGTAGTGTTCAATCCAGGAAACAAGTGTGAAGGTCAGAGAAACCACCACACATGTAAGAGTCAGAAATAAGATTCACACGGCTGAAGGGTCAAGGTCAAGGTGTGAGGGTTGAGTATGTTTGGGGAAAGGTGGTAAAGATTCTGTTGAAGTAAGCCACAGCTAGATCGTAAAGGACTTTATCAACTACGACGAGGAAGTCTGGCATTATTCTAGAGAAAATGGGAAGTCATGGAAGTGTTTTACAGCTGCAGGAGGGAGAAGCCAGATGAGGCATGACTTCTGGAATGGTCACTCTGGTTTTAATGCAGAGAATAATTGGAAGAAGGCAAGATGATAGTGAACTGGCCCCAAATTGTTGGCAATGGAAATGAAGAGTATTGGAATGATCTGAGATCTATGTGAGAAGTGCGATAAACAGGATATAGCAAATGATCATGGGGGCAGGGGAGCAAATGAAACAGACGGCTAGGGAGAAGATGCTGTCCAGGTTCTGAGCTTGTCTGATCTTTCATTGATATTGGCAGGTGGACTTTCCCTAGCCTGTCTGAAAGTAGAACCATTGCTTACCTTAGGTCCTTCTGCCCAGTTCTCCCAGTCCTTCAAATATATATTTCTCAAAGGCCCAAGTGAAATCCTTAAACAGTAGCTAAGCAAACTAACTGTGGGAACTAATCAAAGGCAGAAGCCTAATTCATTAACCTATTGCTAGATTGACACATTGCATTGAGAAAATCTGCTGCAAAGGATCTGTTTCAAGTATTCAAAAGTAGAGATGTCACCTGGAAGACTGAAATGCACCTCACTCAAGCTGTGGTATTTTTAATCGCATCATATGAATGCAAATGTTGGACCATGAACAAAGACCACAGAAGAAGAATTGATGCCTTTGAATTGTGGTGTTGGAGAAGAATGCTGAATGTACCATGGACTGCCGAAAGAACAGATATGTTATGGAAGAAATACAACCAGAGTGCTCCTTGGAAGCAAAGACAGCAAGACTGTGTTTTACATACTTTGGACATGGTGTCAGGAAGGATCAGTCCCTGGAGAAGGACATTGTGCTTGGTAGAGCACAGGGTCAGCGAAAAAGAGCAAGGCCCTCAAGAGATGGATTGACACAGTGACACCAACAATGGGCTTAAGCATAAAAATGATTGTGGACGTGGCTGAAGACCAGGCAGTGTTTCGTTTTGCTGCGCACAGGGTCACTATGGGTTGGAACCGACTCAGTGGCACCTAACAACAACATTGCTTGGTTGGAAACACTGTTGGTGTAATGTGTATGTGCTACAGCTGCTAACCAAAAGGTTGGCAGTTCAAGTCCTCCAGGAACTCCTTGGAAACCCAATGGAGCAGTTCCACTCTGTTCTCTAGAGTCACTATGAGTTGGAATCAACTCAATGGCAGAAGGTTTTGCTTGGGTTTATTGTTAGGTTAGTGCAGAATAAAAACGATCCCTCTCAAAGGATATTTTTACTCTCTGGAGTATGCAAGGTGACTGGAGCAGCTCCTCCAGGACGGCCTTCACTTGTGTCTGGCTGGGTTTGGCTCCTAGGTGAAGAGGCAGAAACTACATGGAACAGGTACTTCTCGTGGAGAAGACAGACCCAGGAGAGCAATCCAGTCCCACACGTTCTCTTCTAGCCTCTCATGACATCATGTCTGTTCCCATTCTATTGATGAGAGAAAATTCTACGGCCGTGGCTAAGCCCATAGCAGGGAACTATTGTCTCCCACCAAAGTGAAGATGAGATGGAAGTGAATATTTCTGGACAGTAATCTAATTCTGCCATAGAGATGCAAGAGAAATGTTTTCTTCCCTATGTAACTCTATGAGTACATTATTACAGACTGTAAAACCACCCAGAGGATATACACACTACCTAACTTCTGCAAGATGAGCCAATAACTCAAACTCAATAGAGCATGAAAAGAAATCTTAATTCCACTAAAAATTCCCATCACTGTACAAGTTAGAGGATGCAAGAGTTGCCCTAAAAGGGCTAATTATTTTTTTCCAGACATCATAACCAAAGTTTCAGTAGCTGCTGCCTGGTGAGCAGTGGTGCCTGATGTGTAGGAGTGTTCTCCAAATGGTTAAGCATGCAAATCGCAGACAGCAGACAGGAAACACACACTGCAGTCATTCACGAATTTTCTACTGGAGTATAACTCCTGATTAAAATAACAGCATAAATATTTAACCTGTGGCTGCGTAGAAGTGATTTCATATTCAGCTTCTACAGTTCCTAATCAGGTATTAACGTAACTCTGTTTTAACTTCCGCACTCAAGTCAGGAATCTCACAAGATGTATGCATTGCTTTCAATATTGGGCCCTAACACTTGAGAGAGTTTAGAGAATTTTTCACACTAAAGCCCTTATCAGTGACCTTCAGTGTCATGGATTGAATTATTTCCCCCCAAAATATGTGTAGCATTGTGGCTGGGCTGGTGATTCCCAGTATTGGGTGACTACCCACCATTCTGTGATTTTTTTCTATGCTGCAAATCCTAATCTCTGCCTGCAGCTAATAGACAGGATCATATTAAAAGAGGATTAGAGTAGGGCTATAACACCCTTACTAAGGGAGTTTCCCTGGAGTATGGCTTGTACCACCTTTTATCTTTTTATCCTACAAGAGATAAAAGGAAAGGGAAGCAAGCAGGAAGTTGGAGACCTCATACCATCAAAAAAGCAATACTGGGAGTAGCGTGTGTCCTGCAGACAACAGATTCGTGAACCAAGATGCACCCTGACCAAAGACTGATGCAACACAAGGACCTTCCTCCAGAGCCAAAGAAGGTGAAGGCCTTCCCCCTGAATTTGGTCTTAAAACCTACTGACCTGTGTAAGAACAGACTTCTCTTTTTAAAGCCATCCACTCATGCTATTTCTGTTAGAGCCGTACCAGCTGACTAAAACACACAGTTTGCAATTCTGTTAGAGCCGTACCAGCTGACTAAAACACACAGTTTGCAATTTTCTTCTGTCTTCTGTACCAATAGAGACCCTGGTGGAAATGGTTAACATGATCAGGTGCTAACTAGAAGGCTGGAGGTTCAGACTCACCCAAAGGCACCTCAGGTGAAAGGCCTGGTGATCTGCTTCTGAAAAACCAGCTATTTTCCACCCTGCGGAGCACAGCTCTGCCCTGACACCACGGAATCACCAGCAGTCGGCCAGCCCCTTGGCAACTGGTGTTTCCTTTGCTGAAAAGCACCATTCCCTGTCTCAATGACCTTAAAATAATCTAAGTCCATTTGTGACCATGAAGTGCCATACTCAGAAAAGACTTCAGAACAGTGTTTTCAAAAGACTTTAAGCTTTTAACCGTGTTTTAAAGTAGGTGTGTTTTCATTTCTTTCTTTCTCCTTTTTTCTTTTTTTAAGTTTTTTGGCTTTGCTTGAAAAATCAGATCTGGCACCGCTGGGGCACAGCATTTGTAGGGTGTGATGCTGCCCATCAGAGGTGGGATGCACTGCCCCCTGCGTACCAGGCACACTCCAGTCGGCTAAACCAAAAAACCCAACCCAGTATACCATGGCATTGATCCCTACTCATAGTAACATTATAAGACAGAGTAAAATTTCTCTGTAGAATTTCCAAGGAGCATGTGACTGATTTGAACCACTGACCTTTTGGCAGGACTTAACCACTGCACCACCAGGGTGTCCTCAGTGGATGAGTGGGCGCCATTCATCTAGGCGCCTCAGCCAAAGCCATAAACTGCACCGTATCTTCCATCCTTGTACCCTCTTTGGAGAATGATGGCCTATATTGAATCCAGGCCATTTTTCTCTGTGCACAGCCTCCTCTCTGCCAAGAGAGGTGAAATTGATCTGTCTCTCCCTGCCATCTCTCCTCCAATTTCCCCCATCTATTCTTGTAGGTGGGAAGACTGCTTCCCTGTGTCAGCACAAAAGCTTGTGGTAGCTGCTTTTCAACTGGAAAAACATCTTCCTGGCCATCAGCCAATTGTCTCACCGCCCACCTTTCTTTGTGGCCCTAAATCTCAGTTTCTCACTAATGATTTTCCATAGAACGCTAACGTCTCTAAAAAGAATTCCACCCCCCACCACCCGCTCCACCTCAGAGCCTTTAACTTACATTAAACTATTTCTTAAAGTGGAGTGTTTTCTTTAGAAGACATTTAGAAAACCACAATTTTAAGCAAAATTATATAACAGTTTTTTTCACACTTACTTCACATGTTTTTCTTTTCACTTTCTGAAAATGTCTGAAGGATTTCCTCTTGAATAAGAAAAAAGCCTGCTGTCCAATCCCCTCCCTTATGACCTTTCACGGTTTCTTCAAGCTAGAAAAACTTTTAAGACTTCTTTTAATTAGTATTCCAAAACATCCCAACTCTCTACCCAAGGATTTCAAGGTGGATTCAAGGACGATAATAAATAGGAGAGCAGCCCATCTTGGTTGCTAACTAAAATTTTTTCTTAATCACAAAGCGAAAGATCAAATCAGTATAATTTTAAGGGAGCATAAAGAACATACTGACAGTTTAGCCATTTGCCTTGCTTAGAGATGGAGGCAATTACAAATGCTTCTGGGTTGCCTGTGAAAGAAGAATGCTGTATCCACTCACCACTGTGGCACCCAAGAGAGCCCAGGAGGAAACCAAGAGCAATTTCAGAAACTCACTGGCTCACACTGACGTAGAAACCCCAGACTCCTTCTAGGCAGAGGCACAGTCTAAGCTTAATAGACTTCATCTAGCTGTTTACCTACGTTGCTTGTTTCTGAAGAGTCTATTTCTGGCTCCAGGCTTCATTATAAATGTCAGGGCAGGATAGAGTTATGGAGGAGAAATGCACTTTCATTATATGTCCCTCTTCCCTGACACTTGCATCTTTTTGAATAAATTACCCTTGGGGATGAAGTTTCTCTTCAGCATAAAGGTAAATTGGTATGGAAAGTATGGAAAAAAGAAAAAAAAACACCACATTCTCTTTTCCTTTTAGCAGGACACAAACACTTGTGTGAGAAATGATGCCTTCCATGAGCATCTGAGTGCCGTCATTGCCAGATTTCAGGTGGGATGAGGTATCTGGCTAGCCTTAATAATTTCAATCACACTCTCAATGTTATTATTAGCAGGTCATGAGTTAAAAACAGAGTTTGGGGGTCTTGGTGGGAGGAGATAGTGTCTGAGCCTGTCATTCCAGCATGTCCACTGTCACTGCGCTTCTCCCCACGTGAAGGCTGGTGGTCCCACTAAAAGTCAAAGGTTGTTTTCAGTAGGGTAGAGTTAAAGCAGGGAGTCCTCTACTTTCACAGATAGTAATGGATGCTGAGTACCGAAGGATATGCCAAGCAAATAAGGGGCAAACCTAAAATTCAAATTCCAGCTCCAGGAGGGCAGAGAAAGGCCCAAGGTCAGGATAGGGTCAAGACTTCTGAGTTTTGTGGGAATAAAGCTAGAAGAAAATCTATACTTGTGAAGTATAGATTGGGTGGGAGGGTTGTCTTGGGCAATAATCTCAGTTGGCAAGCTGATATAGAGTTGGGTGATGTTTGCTGACAGGATTACCAGCAGTGTGGAGAATGTAAATCATTAGGCATTGACTTCAAGGACCAGAATCCATGACTCTACTGTGTTAGCTGGATATGCTAATGACCAGGTGTCAGTACCATTGACACCACCCGGACAGCTCCTCTGGCCCAGGAGTCACCAACTCAGAGTAGATATTTGCAGGCAAGTGACTTTCTGTGTAGTTGTCTTATATTTTTTAGCTTTGTGTAGCAGCTCTTGAATTTTCTAAAATACAAGATGTAAACAATTAGCAACCGTGATTGCACAGATAAACTCTGGTGAGTGCTTTCAATTAAGGAAGGTTTTGGGTTACCTGAAAAACCCGCGGCTGTGTCTTACTGTTTCCCACTACGGGTTGAAGACAAATGGGCTCCATATCTTTCCCTTGCCATCACACCCAGCTGCTATGTGTGAAGGGTTTCCTTCCTGCCAAAAGAGAAAATTTCCTCCTTTCACCCTGGAGGTTCTAATTTCTTCTATATTCTGTCTCCTACCTTCCCTGCATGTGTGGGTGTACGATAAGTGCCTTTGACACATTTGAATAGACCTGTGTTAGGAATGACTCTCCGAGGATTTTAGAAACCACCCACTGTACAACTAAAAGTTATCTTTCTAACCCCAATAGAGAGATTTTCCAACTTTTTAATAAGGTATCAAGGTAGAAAATGGAGTGTACTTTGAGCCATCACACAAGTAATGAACACCCAAGGATATTTCCTGGCACTTTTATGCCCCAAATAGATCCTGGATCCCTAAACGTTGTTTAAAGTTGACTTACTAAGTCCTTGCAATACTTGTAGGATATGAAGAAGATCAGCCCTATGAAAGCTCTGCTTCTCTAGGGTCTAAACTGTGGTTAGAAAAAGATCCTGTAGCTAATCTGAACTCACAATTTGAGAATTGGTCACCTGGACAAAGAAACAAGGTGAAGGCAGATAACTACTCCCATAATCATATTTGAAGTCCTCTTGAAAAATAGGGATCCTTTGAACCATAATCATGCTAGAAAAAGCAAGTGAAATTGGTGGAAGTGTTTAGATTCTGCTTACTTTTAAAACATATCTAGAAAAATTGCAAGAAAATAATTTGTGATTATTTTCTCAAAGGAAGTTCCAGTTGCTGAAGATTTCTATGGCAATGTTAGCCGCTGTGAAGGCTACTGACATTGCCAGGCCATATTTATAAGGACTCATATTCTGATGCCTTTTTCTAGCTGTCATCCAGGATCTAAACCACAGGGTGAAGCTTATTGAAAGACCAAGGTCCTCTCAGTATTCTGTGACAACTCTGATTCAATTAGCACCAAGCACTAGTGTTTCCAAGGGGCTGTGACTCACAGCTGCTATTTTTTCTGACTTATTCACCACAAAACAGCTGTTCCTCTCATTCTGCTTTTCTCACTGGTCCACACATCAGGCTCATTGACCTGTAATCTTTGCTCAGGCTCCCAGAATCCTTCTGCCAATCCAGAGGCAGGTTTAATCCTCTGCCCTTAAGTTTTCCCTGCCCCACTGTAGGAATCTCATCCAAATTCCCCTCTCCTGTGAATTAACTGTTGCCCCTGTGTTGTGCACTCTGTTCATCTGCTGATGAATAGAATATTTGCAGAATGAAAGCTATCTAACTAGACTTAAAATGCCAAGTGGCTGAGTTCCTAGAGTATCGGCCATGGACCCTTGAAGAGTCTCATGTCCGCTGCAACTGTAAGCCCAAGAGCTAAGGAGCTGGAGTGAATGGCTCAGCCATAGCCTTTCTCTATCTTGCACCACGTAGGAAGGGTTCTGAGCTCTTTACAGGGGTCTCCCTTGCTTAATCAGAACACTCCACCTTTCACCCCCCAAACAACCTGTGTCTATACTTGAGTCGGTTTTATTCTTTATCTTGCTCCACATAATAGGTATCAAAGAAGTCAAAGGTCCTCAGTCTTAATTTTATTCAACTCCACTTGTCTGTTAGTTTCTCGCACTGCAGGAGCTTGCATGTTGCTGTGACGCTAAAAGCTATGCCGCCAATATTCATGTACCAGCAGAGTTGCCCATGACAGACAGGATTCAGCTGAACTTCCAGACTAAGACAGACTAAGAAGAAGGACCAGGAAGTCTACTTTTGAAAAAAATGAATCGGTGAAAATCTTACAAATAGCAGAGAAAAATTGTCAGATATAATTCCAGAAAATGAGCACCCCAAGTTGAAAGGCACTCAAAGTAGAGTCAATCTTAATGATATGGTTGGAGTCAAGCTTTCAGGACCTTCATTTGCTGATGTGTCACAACTCAAAATGAGAACAGAGAGCTACAACTATCCATTATAATTGTAATATGAAATGTATGAGGTATGAATCTAGGAAAATCAGAAACTGTCAAAAATGAAATAGAATGCTGAAATGGACTGGCACTAACCATTTTGAATCTGAAAATCATATAGTCTACTCAGGCAGGAATGATAGCTTGAAAAGGAATGATGTTGCATTCATTCTAAAAAAGAATATTTCAAAATCTATTCTGAAGTACAATACTGTCAGTGATAGGATAATATCCCTGAGCCTACAAGGAAGACCAGTTAATACAACTCTTATTCAAATTTATGCACCAACCACTCAAGTCAGCAATGAAGAATCTGAAGACTTTTGCCAGCTTTGGCAGCCCCAAATTGATAGAACGTGCAACCAGAATGCACTGATGATTGCTGGTGATTGGAATGAAAGGTAGGAAACAAAGAAGAAGAATTGGTAGTTAGAAAATATGGTCTTGGTAACAGAAATGATGCCAGAGATCACATGACAGAATTTTGCAAGACCAACAATTTCTTCACTGCAAATACCTTTTCTCACTAACATAAACGACAGCTATACACATGGGCCTCACCAGATGCAACACACAAGAATCAAATCAACTACATCTGTGGAAAGAGATGATGGAAAAGCTCAATATCATCACTCAGAACAAGACCAGATGCTGACTGAGCAGCAGACCATCAGTTGCACATATGCAAGTCCAGATTGAAACTGAAGAAAATTTGAACATGTCCTTGAGAGCCAAAGTACAACCTTGAGTACATCCCACCTGAGTTTAGAGACCATCTCTAGAATAGATTTGATGCATTGAACATTAATGACCAAAGACCAGATGAGTTGTGGAATGGCATCAGAGACATTATACATGAAGAGAGCAAGAGATCATTAAAAATACAGGAAATAAAGACAAAACCAAACTGTATGTCAATAGAGACTTTGACACTTGCTCTCAAATGTCAAGTGGCTAAAGTAAAAGGAAGAAATGATTAAATAAAAGAACTGAGCAGATGATTTGAAAGGGCAGATAGAGAATATAAAGTATTCTAATGACATGTGTAAAGAGCTGGAAATAGAAAACCAAAGGAAAGAGCATTTTTCAAGCTAAAAGAACTGAAGAAAAAATTTAAGCCTCAAATTACCGTAGTGAAGGATTCTTTAGGGAAAATATTAAACAGCTCAGGAAGCATCAAAAGAAGATGCAGAGAACACACAGGCTCCTCATACCAAAAAGAATTTGTCAGTGTTAACTATTTTAGGAGGTAGCATGTGATCAACGATACTGAAGAAAGAAGTCGAAGCTTAACTGGAGGTATTGGCAAAAAAGCAAGACTCCAGGAACCAATGGAATCAACTGATGGATCAACCGAGGTGCTTTAAAAAATGGATGTAGTACTTGAAGTACTGGCTCATCTACGCCAAGAAATTTGGAAGACAGTTACTCGGCCAACTGACTGAAAGAGATCCATAGTTACACCTATTCCTAAAACAGGTGATCCAATTCAATGTGGAAACTATCAAACAATATCGTTTCTATCACATGCAAGTAAGATTTTGCTAAAGATTATTGAAAAGTGACTGATGAGGAACTGCCAGAAATTAAAGCCAAATTCAAAAGAGGACATAGAACCAGGGATACCATTGCTGATGCCAGATGGATTTTGGCTGAAAGCAGAGAATACCAGAAAGATGTTTACCTATGTTTTATTGACTTTGTAAAGGTATGTGACTGTGTGGATCATAACACATTATGGATAACATTATAAAGAATGAGAAATGTGTACGTTAGGATTATAACCTTCTACCATATCTATTAAATCTGCCTGCTGAGGAAATAATCCACGAAGCTGGACTATACGAAGAAGACTGAAACATCAGGATGGAAGGAAGACTCATTAACAACCTGCATTAGGCAGATGACACAATCTTGCTTGCTGAAAGTGAAGAGGACTTGAGACACTTACTGATGAAGACCAAAAACCACAGCCTTCAGTATGGAGTACTCCTCAACATCAAGAAAACAAAAATCCTCACAACTGGACCAGTAAGCAACATCACGATTAATGGAGAAAAGGTTGAGGTTGCCAAGGATTTCATTTTACTTGGATCCACAATCAACACTAACAGAAGCATCAGTCAAGAAATCAAAAGATGTATTGCGTTGGGCAAATCTGCTACAAAAGACCTCTTCAAAGTGCTGAAAAGTCAATAGCAAAAAGGAGGACTCAACCTAGGTACCAATCAACAGATGAATGGAAAAACAAATTATGGTGTAGTCACACAATGGAATACTAAGAAAAGATAAAGAAAAGTGATCTTGGGAAACATCTGACAACATGGAGTCATCTAGAAGACATCATGCTTAGTCAATTGCAAAAAGACAAATATTGTGTAAGACTACTATTATGAGGACTCAAGAAAAGATTTAAACCAGAAGAAAATGCTCTTTGATGGTCACAAGGGAAGGAGGAGAGGAAGAGAGATGCTCATAGATTAGACAGAAGATAGGAATTGGGTTAAGTGAAGAAAGTGACAGCACGTGGTAGAAAGGAGACTAACATTGCTGCGCTACACCAAAAGCTAAGAGGTTTACTAAATATAACCCAACATTTCTAAGGTCAGAGTAGCAGAGGCAGGGGTCTGGGTACCACAGTTTCAGGGTACATCAAGCTCAATCGGCATAAATAAATTTTTTCTTTCTTTTTAAAGGAAATATTTTGCATCCTGTTTCGGTGAATGATAGCTGGGGTCTTGAAAGCTAATAAGCTGACATCTAAGTAGCATTAGCTGGTCCCAACGTACCTGGAGTAGAGGAGAACTAAGGACATTGAAGACATGAGGAAGATAAGCTGAGACTGACCCGAGCCATGATATTTTTAATTGCTTCACATGCATGTGAAAGCTGGACAGTGAGAAAGGAAGACAGAGTGGACATCCTTGAATTGAGGTGTTGGAGAACAATCTTGGGTACACCATCGACTGCCGAAAAAACAAGCAGATCTGTTCTGGAAGAAGTACAACCAGAATGCTCCTTAGAATCAGTGAAAGTGAGTCTACATGTTACCTACTTTGGACACGTTGTCAGGAAGGATCAATCCCTGGAGAAGAACGTGCTGCTCGATAAAGCAGAGGATCACTGAAAAAGAGGGTCACTCTCAAAGATATGGAATGACACAGTGGCTACAAGAATGGGCTTGAGCATAAAAATGATTGCCATGATACAGGACCAGGCAGTGTTCTGTTCTCTTGTGAATAGGGTTGCTATGAGTCAGAGCCAACTTGACGGCCCCTACCAACAACAACATATATTCCATAATCCATCTGGGGCATGAGGGCTGGGTGGGGGAGTGACTGGGAATGACAGAGATGAAGAAACAGTTGACTCATGGTAGCTATTTTCATGGAGCTTACAATGGCCATAAGATAACTGTGTTAAGAGTTAAGTGCAAAAGTTCTATTATTATTGGTATTATAATAGAATTGCCACGGTCCACAGGGAGGGACGAATTTAGCCTAACTGGAAGAACTGGAAAAAGTTTCTTGGAGGAGGCAGCATTTTGATTGGATGTTGAAAATATCCAGATGATGTTGAGAGAACATTAATAAGTGGAGATTGAAGTGACTGGAATAAATGTAAGTAACATGTAGGGAGAAAAATCACAAGGCACGTGGACACCAATAAGGTATCCTTATGTATGAAATTTGGGGCTGGTAAACTAAAGAATGTAGTTAGAAAGAAAACAGGAAGGAAAAAATGAAACAAAGTGAGAGACAGCAGCCTCTGGCTATTAGTGGTGTAATAGCTTGCATAGTACATGGCCCTTGAATTTTCTGTTTACCTAGAGCCCCGGAATGTCTCTTTACTTGTAAACAGGATCTTTTCAGACATAATTACGATAAATACCAAGATAAGATCATGCTAGATTAAACCAAAAAGGACCAAACCCAATGCTGTGGAGTCAATTCCAACTCATAGTGACCCTACAGGACAGAGTAGAACTGACCCATAGAGTTTTCAAGGAGTGCGTGTTGGATTCAAACTTCTGATGTTTTGATTAGCAGCCATAGCTCTTAACCACTTGAATTTGAACTTCTGGCTTTGGAGTTTGAGAGGATAAATTTCTGTTGTCTTAAGCCACCCATAGTGGTTAATTGCTGTCTGCTAACCAAAAGATCAGCAGTTCAAATCTGCCAGGCATTCTGTAAATTATAGGGAGGAGTTCTACTCTGTCTTACAGGATCACTGTGAGTCAGAACCAGTGGATGGCAGTGGATTTGGTCTTTTGGAATAGCATAGTTGAGTATCTGCTAAAGAGACTATATGGCCTAAAAAGCCTAAAACTTTTGCTAGGAATGTCTTTACAGAAACAGTGTGTTAACTGCTGTTTTACTTGGGTCTGGATTCAAATTTATTCACTTACCTTAGACTTCAGTTTCATCTTACTAATGTGTGTGTTACTCATTACAGACTAAAAGTCATTCTTTCTTACACAGTTCAATTTTAAAACCATTAAAAGCAAGGGACAAATGAATTTTCTTTTCTTTTCATTTATTCTAGTTCTAGCACTCTTTCTTTGTATACATCCAATCAGGCATCCTGTTTCCTCAAGAGCTTCCTTTAACACTCCCTGTAGAATAGATCTCCTGAAAAAGAATATCTGTTTCACTTTGTTCAGGGAAGTCTTAATTTCTCCTGCACTTTTGAAAACTGTTTCGACCAAGTACAGAACTCTGGGTTGACAGTTTGAGTCTTTTAAAGATGTCACTCCATTGTCATCTGGCCTTCTTGGTTTATGTCCCAAAGTCAGCTATAATTGTTGCTCCTCTGTGTATAACATGACTTTCTCTCTGTCTTCAAGATTTTCCCTTTGTGTTTTGTTTTCAGTAGCATGAGAAGTCCCTGGTGGTGCAAATGGCTAAGTATTGTACTACTAACTGAAAGATTTGCAGTTTGAACCCATCTAGAGTCACCTCAGGAGACAGGCCTGGCAATCTGCTTCCAAAAGGTCACAGCCTTAAAAACCCTATGATGCAGTTCTACTCTGTACACATGGCGTTTCTGTAGGATGGGATCAACTCAATGGCGGCTAACGACGGTTTCTATGTGATGACTATGTGTATGGGGTTTTAAGAACCTTGCTTCATGTTTTCTTAACTTCATTGATCCTTAGTGTGGTAACTGACATTAATACTGGAAAATTTGGGGCAATTATTCCCGGTATTTGTAATGTTAGATCTCGAAGATGTCCTTGGTTCCTCTTCTTGTTTATTATATTAGGCTGTGTCTGGTGCAAGCTACTCTGGGTAACTGGGGATCTAATTCAGTTTCAGGACTTCTCAAATGTGACCAGTTTTCTTCATGCATTTACCTGACCCTTCAAAAGAAAAACTTGTACATGCTAAGTAGTTGGGACTTTATTTTGCTGGCAGTATAGGAGCCCCATAAGACTTTCAGGTAGCAGAGAAACTTAATCTCAGTTGTACTTTGAGAAGATATAACCCTGAATTCAGAGAAGAAGATGGGCTAAAACTGGCATAGGCTGAAAACTGAGACACCAGTTAAGAGGTTGGTTCAGTAGTTTAGGTAAGAATGAAATCACAGTGGAAATGGGTAATAGGTACCTCTGGGAGAAACGTTGTAGGGTGAACTCCTTAAGGGCATTCTACAAATTAGTATGAATGCACCACTGCTATGCAAAACACTAACAGGAGTGTGGAAAAATGTTCCATGGTTAAAAAGTGTAGAAAATTTAAAATTTGGCTATGTTTAATTGCAGAACTTCTCAGAACCTTTAATTTCTAATGTACTCTGCAAATCTTTAAGAAGGGTACGTATTATGTAATGATTCCCACACTTATTGAACAAAGAATACTGTGCTTGTAATGTCTTCAATAATATTTCCTGTCTTTTACACAATATCAGGGAAATACAACTCGAAAAACAGTGAATGTCTGGATGTAATATTGAAGAGTTAGGAAGATGGGTAAGGAAGAGAGAGGAAGATACTGACCAAAACTCTGCGGTTTTTATCCTGAGTCATTAACTGAATGGTGATGTCAAAACTGAGATGAGAGGAGCAGCAAGTTTACAAGAAAAAAAGAAGAAATTAACTTTCAGGCATGCAAACATAGACGCTGGGAAGGAGAATAGCTCTTTGATATCATCTACAAGAGTGATTCATCTCTGCATAGGAAATTTCCAACTTACTTAATAAAAAATAAGTCTTACACCCTCTAAGGCTGTTAACTACAGCAAGAAATCTACCCACAAGAGGAAACCTAAATTTCAAAAACTTTATTTTAGTGTCCTAAAATTCTCTTCCCCTTGGTTTCCTCCATATTGCTGTGACCACTGCCTCATAGATGAACACAATCTATCCTGTAAACAGATTTCTGACCCAGAGGAAGAATCATGATCATCCTATTAAAATGTAATAGCACAGCTGAGATAATGCTGAAACTTTACTGAAGTCTTTCCCTTAGCAAAATGAAAGTAAGCCCTAATAATAGTCACAAGAAACTAGATAATCTGGCCTATGAAGTATTTCTCACTTACTTTCTATTTGGGGCCTATTCAGTTTCTTCTCCTTCCTTCTCCTTTTTTAAAAAAGGTATTTTATTGTGCTTTAAGTGAAAGTTTACAATCCAAGTCAATTTGTCATACCAAACCTTGTACACATGCTGTTGTACAACTCTAGCTGCTCTCCCCACACTGTGACAGCACACTCCTACCTTCCACTATTTCCCATGTCCATTCAACCAGCTCCTGTCCCCCTCCACCCTCTCATCTCGACTCAGGACAGGAACTGCTCAGCTACCCTCCTATACCTACTTAAGTCAAGAAGCACACTCCTCACCAGTATCATTTTAGGTCTTGTAGCCTAGTCTGATCTTTGTCTGATGAGTTGGCTTTGGTACTGGTTTCAGCTCTGGGCTAACAGAGATTCTGGGGGTCATGTCTTTTGGGGACCCTCCAGGGTGTCAAACCATCAAGTCTAGTATTTTAACAGAGTTTGAGTTCAGCATCTCATTTTTCTCCTGCTACATAAAGGACTCTATGTTGTATTCCCTGTTGGGCAGTCATTGGTGGTGGCTGAGCACCATCTAGGTCTTATGCTGCCGTAGTCTCAGGACTGTGTAGCCCTTTCTGTCTCTTGGACTCCTATTTCCTGCCTTCTCCCTTGTAGGGAATCTAGCTTTCCCCTTGTGGGTAGATTTCTTGCTGTAGTTAATGGCCTTAGGTGTAAGGTTTATTTTTTATTAAATGAGTTGGAAGTTTCTTATGCAGAGATGAATCACTCTTGTAGAAGGCATGAAAGAGCTATTCTCCCTCCTTACTACTTTTTCTTAGGAGCAATCTGAAAGACAAGTCTACGACCAAGTCCAAATTCAAGAATGTGATGGGCAGTCAAGTAATATACCATCTGACCTACATCTGTTAACCTAAAATTTTGTTTAAAGAGAAGCATAATTTCTTTTTCTGCTTCCAGAAACCTGCCTCCTCCACTGTGGTTTCCTGAACAAGGACCAGTCTTTTCCTGCGTGTGACTGACAGAAGACATGGCTAACCTTCCTCAGGAGAAAACATAAGCTTTTCCTTGTACATGTCAGGATGACAACAATATCAGGACACAAAACACAATAACCTCAAGCTTCTCTGGATATGTGCAATGATCATACGTAGGGAGACCTTTGTTTTGTTGCGTGACGTGTCTAACTACTCTGAGGGCATGACTTCAATCTTGGAGAGAACTCGATGGTAAACAAGTCGAATACGGTGAGGTACAAGGGGCCAGCCAATTGCCGTCAAGTCGGGAGGTACAAGGGGAGGAGTGTTAATTTGAAAGCTGCTGACATTCTCCAGCTTGTTTAGGACAAAATCTGTCAGAGACCAGAGACAGTAATTAGTCTTGCCAATTTCTTTCATCCTGGATGCCGTAGTCATCTAGCACCACTACGACAGAATATCACACGTGGAGGGCCTTAACAAAGAGCAATTTTATTGTCCAGCAGTCTAGTAGGCTGAAAGTCCAAACTAAGGGTGTCAGCTCCAGGGCAGGGCTTTCTCTCTAACAGCTCCGTAGGGAGATCTTGCTGGTCAATCTTCTCCTGGGCTAGGAGGTTCTCCATGGGGGGTCTCTGTGTCCAAAGGTGAACTCTGCTCCCAGCTTTGCATATTAATAGTAAGAGGTCTCCATGTCTTTCTGCTAGCTTCTCTTTTTTACGTCGCAAAAGAGATTGACTTAAGACACTACCACATCTTAGATCTCATCCATGTAACTGTCACAAATTTATCTCACTACAACAGAGGGAAACAACATTAGATGACAAAATGATAGACAGTTGTACAATACCAAGAATCACAACTCAGCCAAGTCCATAGACATTTTTAAGGGGGCACAATTCAATCTACGACACTGGGCACATCCAGTCCCATCCGGGACCTATTATGTAAAAACTCAAGTGCATTTGGTATTCCTGTTTAGTGTGAGACTTAGTGGGAAGAGGCATCAAATAATAGGTCTTTATATGACCTGCTGAAACGAATCTAGAATCCTAGATAAGCCGATCTTCCCCTGGATAGGAGCAGTAGAAACATTCTATTTTTCCTAGGCTGCTTCAAGTAGTTTCTGGCCCGATTCTTCACCTTGTAGGTTACTATATGGCAACCCAGGGGCTAAATAAAGTCCTAAAAAATGTCTACATGATTAGAAAGGTGTTTTGCTTTTATTTAAATTAGCTGCCAGACTTTAATAATCTATATTCACACTTGTCTTAAAAAATCAGAAAATATGGCAACACTGAACCTAGACATGTAGTCAGCTAGATCTAAATGCCAGCTGCCCCTGGGAGATGGGCATGTTGCTCTCCAGTCTACCACAGCCCCACCTGGCCCACATGTGAGCTACACATGTGAGATCCGCTGTAGCTTCAGCAGTTAATGAGGAATTCTGTGAGGAGGTGGTTCTTTCTGGGAACTGCTCTTCTAGGGTTCTGGCAAAACATGCCAAATATACTCATGGCTTTCTCAATCCAAAGAAAGCTATTCTTTACTATAAGTTTTCTGTTTTGTTTACTCCGATTACCATGTAGGTAAACTACACAGAAGGCAAGAATCGTTCACTGAAACAGCCACTACTTTTGGTTGATTGTTGCTGGCTCTATCTCTAGTCTGGTCCCCAGTGTCTTTAGAAACACAATGGATGAACGAGAGTTGAAGGGGAAACAAAGCCAGGCAAGACCACAGGGAACTGTAGGTCAAGGCTCATCACAGGCTGAGCTTAGTCAGCCAGAGCTGGGAGGCCACAGAAAAGAACACGAGTTTCTAGCTCTCAGTTGGTGGGAATGTGTCTTGGTCATTCAGTGCTGCTATAACAGAAATCCCTCAAGTGCATACCGTTAAGAAAGAGAAATTGAATTTTCTCATGGTCTAGTAGGCTAAAGTGCAAATTCAGGGTGTCAGCTCCAGCGGTAGCTTTTCTCTTTGTGGGATCTGGAGGAAGGCCCTTCCTGTCAATCTTCCCCTGCCTAGGAGCTTCTTCACATAGGAACCCCTCATCCAAAGGATGCACTCTGCTCCCACCACTGCTTTTTTGGTGTATGAGGTCCCCATGTCTCTCTGCTCATTTCCCTCTTTTATATCTCAAAAGATACTGGCTTAAGACACTATCTGATTTTATAGATCTCATCAATATAACTGGCAATAATCCATCTTATTATATCATAGTGATCGGATTTACAACACACAAGGAAATCACATCAGATAACAGAATAGCAGACAAACAATACTGGGAAAAATGACCTAGTGAAATTGCCAGCTATTTTTGGAAGGCACAATTGAATCCACAACAGGAGGTGAGGTTGGGAGAGCAGGAGGAGAAAGCTGAAAGAGCTTGTCTGGATAGTAAGAGACTTTAAGGGAAAAAGCACATGAAGTCAGGAGACACACTGTTGAGGCAAGCCCCCGAAAGATTCTCTAAAGCTGAAGTTGCAAACTGGCCACTCCAGGGTTGAACTTGGTCTGCAAATGCATCTTAGTTGGCCTATACAATGTTTATTTTGAATTTGAGCTAATGAGGAGACTGTACAACTTTTTCTTAAATCTATATTTCTAGTTTTTCTTGGAAAAAAAAAGTGTTACTTCCCGGACAAAGACTGACGCAATACCAGACTTTCCTCCAGAGCCGACGAAGGGGAAAGCCTTCCCTCGAGCGTACATTCTGAATTTGGACTTGCGGCCTACTGAAATGTGTAAGAGTAAACTTTCCTTTGTTAAAGCTATGCACTCTGTGGTGTTTCTGTCAGAGAAGCACTAGCTGACTAAAACACTAGGTCTGACAATTAAGTCCACAAATTTAATTATTCTAACTCCTACATACCTCATTGCTGAATATCACTATGATCACCTTCAAAGTACTCCCCTTGGGAAGCTGTGCAGCCATGCCAGCATCTAGTCCACCTTCAAAGCAATTTTGGAACTCTTTCTGGAATGGCCATTGCACAGAGTGACCAGGTGGCAAGTTGGCAATTTAACTGTCTATGTGGGAGTTTCTAGCCAGTAAACAAATAACTGTACTGAAACACCCTCCATACTCACCTGATCTGACCCTCAATGACTGTGCTTTCTTTACCCAAAGATAAAGGAAATACCGAAAGGAAAACATCTTAGTGACGTTCAGGACATCAAGGGTAATATGATGACAGCTCTGATGGCCACTTCAGAAAAAGAGTTCCAAAATTGTTTTGAAGGGTGAACTAGGTGTTGGCATCAGTGTGTAGCTTCCCAAGGGGAGTACTTCGAAGATGGCTGTAATGATATTCTGCAGTGAAGTATGTGGCACTTTTTCTAGGATGAGTTCATGAACTTAATTTGCAGTTCTTGTATGCTATCTCTCCTCGTCCCCTCAGCTATGGCATCACTTGTCAGTTCTAAGCAGGGATTTGAGTTGAGACTTTGGCTTTTCAGCATGGACAAGTCAAAAAAGCCCTGGGCTGCAGGTCACCGGACATGAATCTAATTCTGACTCAGCCATTTATTGCCCTTGACCTTGGACAAGGCATCTCAACCAACCTGAGCCTCAAGATTTTATCTGTAACTTATGGTTGTATAGAAAAACTCTGAGGTCCTTTCCAGCTCTAACAATGATGATTGTTACATCAGTATGTTGTTATCCCAACTCACCACAACCCGATAAACAATGGAAAGAAACATCACTCGGTCCTGACCGTCTTCATGATTGCTGGTACATTAAAACCGTTGTTGGTACCCACATGCAAGCAGGAGTGAAAAATACTACCAAAACCCAGACTGATTCTGGATGAACTTCTCTGTAAGTTAAGGGAAGGGTGTAAACATAATTTCATCATAAGGTAATGAATTTTTACACTTGTCTGTTCCCATGGCAGAGACTGGTCCACTAGAGAAGTAGAGGAAGGGCACGAAAATGGGCTTGAGCATGGGAGCTGGGAAGAAGCTGAGACTTTCTGAGTAAGAAGCTGGCAGAAACTGAGTCTACAGCACTGGCTGAGGGTTCCACCAAAAGTGTCCAATATTTCATTCTGAGTTGTTTGTGTTTGGAGTTCAGTTGCTCCAGCTGCTTACCCTTTAAGTGAGTGTCTTAGTCATCTAGTGCTGCTGTAACAGAAATAGCACAAGTGGATAGCTTTAACAAAGAGAAATTCATTCTTTCTGAGGCTAGCAGCCTTGCAGTTCAAATACAAGGTGTTAGCTCTAGGGGAGGGCTTTCTCTCTGAGTCTTCTCTGGAGGAAGGGCCTTCTTGCCACTCTTCCTCTGGTCTAAGAGCCTCTCTGCCCAAGCGTCCTGCATCCAAAGAACACACTCGACACCCACCACTGCTTTCTTGGTGATATTCGGTCCGCCATATTTCTCTGCTCACTTCTCTTATTTATGTCTCAAGAGATATTGACTTAAGATCTAATCTTGTGTATTGAGTCCTGCCTCATTAACACAACTGCTGCTAATTCCATGTCATCAATACCACATAGAAAGAATTTACAGCACATACCATTATGACAAAATAGTGGGCAGCCACACAATACTGGGAATCACAGCCTAGGCTAATTGATACGCATGTTTTTGGAGGACATAATTCAGTCCTTGGCAGTGAGTGATGTTTGGCGGGGGGGAATCAAGGAAGGAATTTGAATCTTTGAGATGTCTGAGTGAGATATAGCAGCTGCTCTCACAAATCAGGAGGCAACCCATAAACTGCACTCACCAGTGCAGCCAGAGCAGGGGTCAAAGGTCGTGAGAAAAACGCAAGCCCCACCCTACTCTCTGCTCTTCTGTCTGTCCCTGGAGAGTTTGGGAACAGTGATGGGCTTCCCCGTACAGGAGAGATGGGTTGTGAGCCAATTTCATCCAGATCCTGAAGGATGGAGATTGCTCCACTGAAATCTAGGATCCCACATATATGCATATTAGTCTGCTGCTATCATAGACTCTGAGTTCTGATTAAGTCAGAGCTGACAAGGCACAGTTATGCACAAAAATGGAAAGCAGACGGATTCACTGCTTCGACTGCTTGGGGGCATCACGAAGGGAAGATTCCAGCAGCCAGAGCTGTGGGCGAGTTGGCAGTCTTCCTTCTCAGGTGTGCTCCAGGCCAAGAAGAGGATGGGACTTCCCAGATTCTGCCTTGCAACTTTTGTGGAGTTGCAGAGGAGCACGCTGTGGGCACTTATCCAAGGCTGCTGTGTGTAAAGGTCATGTCCGTTTCCAAAGCCTGGTCCTCACCCGCAGATATGCTGACTTACAGATCTTAAGCTTTTCTTTTGTTCTTTTGTAAGAGCTTGGGAACCCTGGTGGCAAAGTAGGTTAAGTGCTAAGTCTGCTAACCAAAAAGTTGGCAGTTCAAATCCGCCAGATACTCCTTGGATACTCTATGGGGCATTTCTACTCTGATCTTTAGGGTCACTATGAGTTGGACCCAATGTGATAGCAGGTGATTTGGTTAAAACGGAGGAGATTACTTGTGGTAAATTTGCCTCTGTGTTAAACTTCTCATAGTCGCACACTGTCTCCTGTCTTCCTCAGGCCTTTAATCTCCAGGATCAGGAACTGGGTCATTTGCAGATAAATTATAAACATGAAGACTGGGGCTCTGAGGGCCAAGAGTGAGTGATAACAGTGCCTGCCTGCCACTGTATGTGCAGCGTGCTGTTTGCAAGGGCTCATGGGGACAGGAGTTATAAAAGCCTCTCTTGCACAGCCTTGCTCTGTTCCCTATCCAAGTCTATTTCCAAGTACTGTGGCCCACCAGATCAGAAAGCATTGTGGCTTGCTGTCTGACGCTATGTCACTCGAAGGAAGAGAGAATAATCTTTATCGAATTCACTCATTCAAGTATCTTTAGAGCAACCTCTATATTCTAGCTTCTGGAGAAAAAGTGTGCAGGTCAGATAGATAATTCCTTTTCTTACTGAGCTTATACCTGTGCAGACGTTAAATAATCCATTAGACTGTTTACTATTCATTATAACTGTTGTTGGTGATATAAGCAGGTGCAGGGATATGAGCCTGCCCATGGAAGAGTGATCTGACCTAATTTGGGGTGTCAGTGAAAGCTGCTCTTAGGTTCTACTGTATTTCATTAAATCTAAGATGTCAGCAATTGTAAGACACACCATTATTTTATGTACCACTAAGAAAGAAGAAAGTGCTTCCAATTAAATAAGAACCAATGCTTTCTTGTGGCTTAAGACGTCTCTTTTACTTTAATTGGGCATAGATTTTTATTGCATATCATTTTGTGCAGAACAAAAAGAGAAAAGATAAGCAAAATAAACTCTTACAGAATTTCTAAAAGGGTGGGAAACCAATGCTTCCCAACTACTTTCCGTTAGGTGTTTTCAATATCCTCACTTTCCCACACAGTATTACTCTCTGTGTCATTAAGAGCACTGGTAACACATTTCTTAAAAGAATCCATAAAAGAACTCAGTGGTACTGGTACTCTGCTCTAAAGCCAAATTTCCAATTAGGTAGAGCTAATCATTTTTAACCCCTGCTTGGGGAATGTTGTTAATAGATGTGATTCACCATCCCCCTACTTCCACACCACAGCCGTTGGGTGTAGGTTAAAAGAAAGTTCTGCAGCTGTCTCCAAGACGTCTTTCCAGGCCGCTAGCCCCATTCTGCAGGTTTGGAGGCTGGCATTTTTGAAGCTTGTACACACACACACACACACACACACACACACACACACACACACACACACACACACACACACACACACACACACAATGTATTCCAGTTGCTGCTGGACCACAGTCAATGCCAACACGTGTCAGACACAGCGCCATTTCAGAGATTCTAATACATGGAAGAGGGCAATAGTGAATCAGTGGTATAATTCTCACCATCCATACTAGAGAACCAGGTGCAATTCACAGTCAACGTGTCACCCGGGAAGCTTCTACTTCTCTGTCAGTGGAAGCTGGTATGTCACCGTGATGTGGAACAAGTTCCAGCAGAACTTCAGACTAAAGCAGAGTAGGAAAAAAGGCTGATTATTGACTTCCAAAATTCAGCCATTGAAAACTTCATGTTTTGCAACAAGCAACCACAGCTGGTTATGTGGATGGCACGGGATTGGGCAGGGTTTCGTTCTGTTGTGCATGAGTTGAGTTGTGACTTCACAGCAGCTAACAACAGCAAAATGTAGAACATGTGTTTTAAAAACCAATGAAATATGGCATTTTCTATGATGAGCTCTTGAGGATGAGCAAACACTAGCTGAGGAAAGAAAAGAAGGAGACGGAAAATGTTTTAAAGAGAAGGAAAGCTCACGTGAAGGTGCTGAGGTGGAAAAAAGTATGGCACCACTCCAGGAAATTGGCTATACCAGCAAGCAGCACCTCGGGAGCAGAGGAGAGGCAATGTGGGATGAAGGCAACTGACGGGTGAGGCTCTAGATTCTTCAGGTCCTTGTGAGTCTTGCTAGGGTTGCGGAATCTCATCCTAAGGGTGACAGCAAGTCTGAAAATTTTTGAGCTGAAAACACATCTAGGAGACTGACAGATTAGATGTATTTGACGGGATGTTAAAATAACCCCCTGCTTACAGTCTGCAGAACGGGTTGATGGGACCAAAGTGGAATTTGTGGCTGGATTTGTGATTGATTGGAGTGGATGGTGAGAGAGACAGGGAGGAACTAAGGATGGTTCACTAAACTTTCTGGATGCAGGTAGTGCTCACTGAGACAGCCAGTGTGGCAGCAGGGCCAGGTCTGGAGTGGCATTAGGGGTGACCCTGCGATATCCAAGTGAAGTGCCATGTATGGAGTAGGATATATGGGGATCTAGAGCTCAAAACAGGTGTCTGGGCTGGAGATAAAAATCTGAGATACCAGGGCATATCTAGAGTAAAACAGTGTATGTAGAGGCAGTTACTCAGGGAGAGGGGATAGAGGGAGATGAGAAAAGTTCCTAAAAAGGAGTCTTCAGGAACTCCAAGTCAGATGGAGCAAAATGAGCCATCAAAGGAACACAAAGAAGCCACTGACAGGATGAGGAAAACCTAGAAGTGTATATCATGGGCACCAGGGGAAGGATGAGACCAAGATGTCTCCTTTCATGGTCCCTAGAACTTGGGCACCGGTGTCCCTACCTCTGGCAGGTGCCTTCCTGCATATTTCTGCACCAGCTTCAGCATGGACCACAGTCAATGCCAACATGTGTTGGACACATCCTCATTTCAGGATGTGGACGACGGCAGTAGTAGATTAGCGGTATAACTCACACCATCCATGCTGGAAGCGGAGATTACTGAGGTATTTTGTAAGATACTTTGCCTCCTTTGTAAGGTATTTTGCTTCCAAGCAGCTTATTTGCTTTTACAAAGAATATACAACTACTCATAATCTCCCAGTTTGGGCTGCTTTAATCCAGATCTCAGCAAGCTTGTTTATGAGGGTCCTGTCTATAAAACAATAGAATGATCCTAAGAAGAGAGAAAGGAAAAAGGAAAAAAAGGAAGGCGAAGTTTTACCAGTGCCTCTGCTGTACTTGTTTTGTAGGTTTCTCTGCAAATTGACATCTATACCTGTACTATGGAGTTCCTGGGTGGAACGAAGGGTGAAGCACTCAGTAACTAACAGAGAGGCTAGAGGGTCAAGTGCACTCAGAGGCACTGCAGCAGAAAGCCTTGATGATTTAGTTCTGAACAATCACAACCATTGGAAACAATATGGAGCCCAGTTCTACTTTGAAACACGTGGGCTCACAATGAGGTGGAATCAAGATGATGGCACCCGGTTCTTTAGCTTTTGGATGATGCAAATGTTTAACACGCTTAGCTGCTAACCAACAAGCTGGAGGTTCTAGTCCACACAGAGGTGCGTCAGAAGAAAGGCCTGGCTGTCCACTTCCCAAAGTCACCAGTGAAAACCCTACAGAACGCAGTTCTACCGTGACATGTGTGAGTTCATCATGAATTGCAATCGACTCAGCGGGAGTTGAGTTTATCTTCATTCTGTACGAAGGAAATCAGACTCAGCCAGGTGAAATAAGATAGGTCACAGAGAGCAGGTGTAGGAGCTGGGTCCCCAACTTAGACCTACTTGAAGACTGTTTCCAAGGGTCCATGCTTTGTAGGAAATTCACATCTGCTTATGAAATGCAAGGACAAACCTAAAGGCATAAATGACTGAAAAAAGGAAGAAGATTTCAATGTAAAAAAAAATAATAATGGTAACAGCTGATAACAGAAGTCTAGACGTGACCCTGTGAATGATTTCTATGAATAAATTGGCTCCTTTTTTCCTTGTTTAATTATCCCAGTGGGTTGAACTTCAGTATAAATATCTAGGGTGCAATAGATTTATTGGTGGTAATTACAAGTTACGAGCATCCTCCAAATGGACCTGTTTAATGGCAACGCCATTCAGGGCCAGGCCTATTTATTGCTCTACCACACTTATTAGTTCTTCTCAGCACAGTAGGAAGTGGCCATCAAACGTGGCCTGAGTTCCCTTCAAAAGAGCCGGGGTCCTCACAGTTCTCATTACCGTGGCTCTAGATACAGTCTGGGGCAGAAAGGGTTGCAGCTTGAGGGAACATAGCGAGCTGTAATTATCCCTCTCTGTTACAGAACCAATTAATGCTTTGTGCTAAACAGTCTGGAAATTAACAAATAGCAACTGTTTCTAGAATTAGCCAAAGGGTGCCAATTCCTAGCTCTCTAGACTGCCAGACATAGTGGCACAGTGTGAGAGGAGAAGGTGGTTATGTGACAGTGACAGTCTACTTCCTAGGTGAAGCAGATAACAGCCACGGCCATGTGTGCAGAGCAAGAGAGAAAGACAAGTGGAGGTTGCTCCCACTATGTTGTTTTTATACCCAGGTAGTCATTACTGATAATGTCATCTTGATTCTCGAGAATCACATCTCTGACATATAAGGCCTGCCAAATAAGTTTGTGTACTCATCCTAGAAAAAGTGCTGCAGACTTCATTATTGAATACCACTGTGGTCAACGTTGAAGTACTCCCTTTGGGAAGCCATGCACCAATGCCAGTACCTAGTCCACCCTTCAAAGCAATTTTGGAACTCTTTTACTGGAACGGCCCTCAGAGCTGTCACTGTATGACCCTTGATGTCCTAAATGTCATCAAAATGTCTTCCTTTCAATGTTTTCTTTATCTTAAGGTCAAGAAAAAAGTCGCCGGGGGCCAAATCAGGTCGGTAGGGAAGGTGTTCTAACACAATTTTTTACCGGCTAAAAACTCCCTCACAGACAACTGTACAATTAAGTTTGCAAATTTGCCACCTTGCCACCATGCACAATGGCCATTCCAGAAAGAGTTTCAAAATGGCTTTGAAGGGTGGACTAGGCACTGGCATCAATGAGTGGCTTCCCAAGGGGAGGACTTTGAAGGTGACTACAGTGATATTCAGCAATAAGGTACGTAGCACTTAGAACAATTAAGTTTGCCAACTTAATTTTTGGATTTCATAAGCTTAGTTCTGTAAGGTCCTCTTTGGCAGCCAGTTTCTGTAGAGTCCCATTCAACCAATGGTGACCTCACATGTGTCAGAGAAGAGCTGTGTTGCACAGGGTCCTCAATAACTTGTTTTTCAGAAGTAGATCACCAGGCCTTTCTTCTGAGGCACCTCTGGGTGGATTCAAGTCTCCAGTCTTTCAGTTAACAGCTGAGCACATTAATCATTTGTACCACTCAGGGTTGCAATGTTGGTCAAAGGTGCTGTCAAACTCCAAAACATAGATTTATATCAAAACAGCTTGGGATCTCATAGAAAGGGGACTGAAACGACGAAAGCAGTGTGTTCAGAAATTCTTGTGTCTATGCCACATATAGACCTTTTTGATGAAACCTTCCTGCTAGGAATACGGTGACATGGGAGTCACCTGATACGTGTACAATATCTGCCTTGGTTACTCAAGAAGGTCTTCTACTTCCCTTTTCTCATCTATCTCCTCTCTGCACATCTAGACACCAAGAAATCTGAATGAAGAGGAACATTGGCTGATTCAGTCAATGGGCTTGAAACAAAAGACCACATTTGTATTTTCGCAAAATAATTGGGAAATCCGTGGCACTACTAAAGCATGGACTGGCTGGATGCTTTTCTCTTTCTAGATATCAATTACACTACACTTCCTAGACCCCTTGTAGAGAAAGGAAACCACGTGTGATCGTTAAGATTGTGTGTCAACTTGGCTGGTTCATGGTTCTCTGTGGTCTGACAGTTATGATGTAGTCTGGCAGTTGTATAATGATGCAATTGCTTCCACACTGAGATCTTGCGTAGGTGATTACCTCCATGATGGGATCTGCTGTGCGTAGCTAGTCAACTGAAAGGAATTTCCTTGGGGGTTGGTCTGCATCCAATATAGGTGGACTTTCTGGCAAAGCCAGTGGTTTTGCTCACTCTGGATCTTGCGTTCAATGTATCCGTGTCTGACCTCCAGTTCTTCTGCCATTTTACTTGCTGCTCTTGGATTTGTCAGCTTTCACAGTCGTGATCCAGAAGTCTGCTGCACGGGGTGTGGATCTTGGGTTCCATAAAGCTCTGTAGCTACGTGAGTCAGGAGAAGCCTCCAGCCTGCTGTCTGACATCTGACCCGTTGACTTGGGACTCGTCAGCCTCTACAGCTGTGTGAGCCATTTCTCTGAGATAAATCTCTCTCTCCCTCCCTCCCTCCCTCCGTTTCTCTCCCCTCCTGTCTCTCTCCCTCTCTCTGGATATACGTCATTCCATGAACTCAGCCTAGAAAAAGTGCTGAATGTCACTGCCGACACCACTGAAGTACTCCCTTTAGGAAGCTATGCATCAAAGCCAGTGCCTAGTCCATCCTTCAAGCAGTTTTAGAACTCTTTTTCTTGAATGGCCGTCAGAGCTGTCATCATTTTACCCTTGATGTCCTGAATATCGTCAAAATGTCTTCCTTTCAATATTGCCTTTTCCTTTGAGCAAAGGAAAAGGTCATTGGGGGTTAGACCAGGTGAGTGGGGAAGGTGTTCCAATACAGTTATTTGTGGACTGGCTAAAAACTCCCACACAGACAGTGCCATGTGAGCTGATGCAATGTTGAGATGCAAGAGTCATGAGTTGCTGGACAAAAGTTCAGGTAGATTTGTCTAACTTTTTCATGCAGCCTTTTCAGCACTTCCACATAGTGAACTTGGTTAACTGTTCAGTTGGTACAAATTTATAATGAACAATCCCTGGTATTTCAAAAAAGACTGCCAACATTGTTTTGACCTTTGATTTGAACTGACATAACTTTCTTGGTCGAGAATTGGCTGGCTTCCATTGTGCACTTCAATGCTTTGTTTCAGGGTTGTTTTGGTGCACCCATGTTTCATCACCAAAAATAACATGGCCCAAAGCAGCATCTTGCCTCTTTAAAAGATCTTCACAAACTTCGACTGTTCTTTGCTTTGTTCATCTGTGAGCTCCTTCAGGACCATTTTTGCACACACCTGTTTCATGACAAGATTTTCAGTTAAGATTTTCCTGTTTCTCTATCAATGTTTATTTGGTCTGCTGTGCTTCTCACAGTCAACTGATGATTTTGATGAACAATCCGACAAATTTTTGCAATATTTTCATCAGTTCCACTTTGTACTGACCACCCTGCCATCTCTTCATCAGTGATGCTTTCTCTCTCCTCAGAAAGACATTTATCCATTTGTTCACTGCCATATTTCTCATGGCATTATTTCCATAAACTTGGACTAACATCTCCTTTATTTTACTTTCACTCTTGCCAACTTTAACAAGAATCTTTATGTTTGCTTCTTGCTCTAATTCAAGTTCCAGCATTCTCACTACGGCACTGAGCAAGACACCATCACATGTCGACACAAACACAGCTTTAAGATACTGATATACCAAGGTTATGAAACCTTACTGAGTTGTTTGTGCAGTGCTACCAGTAAAAGTGCACGGTGGCAAATTCTTGAACTTAAAGGCCAGAGCTTGTGTAATAACGTCTCTGACGAACATTCCAGAAAAAGAATTCCACAATTGCTTTGAAGGTGGTCTAGGTGCTGGCATCAGTGCTCAGCTTCCCAAAGGGAGTACTCTGCAGGTTACCTTAGTGATATTCAGCAAAGAGATATGTAGCATTTTTTCTAGGATGGTTTCACAAACTTAATTTTCAGACCTCGTACATGTGCTTCACTGGCTTTACTTCTCTAGAGAACCCAACCTAAGATACCAATTGACTTGTTCTTCCAGTGGAACATGAACAGAAGCAATGTCCCATTTCCAGGCTGAGACTGTTAAGATCAGTGTAACTCCTCAACCTCTCTGCACTGACTTTGGCCCATGGGGGAACTGATGGCCAGGCTTCCAGGAGGCCACCTGTGGAAGATGGCTGTGCCTCACTGTGGAAGGGCTTGGGGCCCTGAATGGCTATATGTAGCACTGACTACATTGAACTGTGACAAAAAAAACTATAAACGTTGAATGTGCTGGATTAATGAGATTTTAAGGTCAATTGATAATATGATCAGAATTACTTCCCCTCACTAGGACAGATGTACTGGCCTTAGTCAAAGTCTTTGTGGGGAGACTCTTTCCTCCTCACTTCCTGAAGTCTGTAACAGCTTTTCAAAGATCCAGTTACCCATCATGGTTGAGTCAATTCTGACTCGTAGTGAGCCTATGAGACCTGCCCTATGGGGGTTTCCCAGGAGCTGATGGTGGATTCTAACTATGGACCTTTTGGTTAGCAGCCAAGTTCTTAACCACAGCACCACTAGGGCTCCTTACCGAGAGCAGCCTTTTGTTTGTTTCATTTTGCCTTTAATGACTTTGTCAGGGGCAAAGCATTTTGTCAAAATAATTATTCATGGGAAATCAATTAAGAAAAAAAAGCCTAAGTCAATATAATAACTTGTAATTAGTTGTTCAAAATGAAAAATTGTGTGCCCAGGGCCTGTGCACCATGCAGAAAAAAAAAATACAGATACTTGTTTTAAAAAAATTCTAATATTTTGTGTAAAAAATGAGTGTTCATTGGTTTTTCTCCTAAGTCTTGCTTTCAGCTTTTGAATGTCCAACCCATGATGTCAGCTCTTTGGAATGTATGTCTCTGATGTCTTTCTCTGGTGAAACATCATGAGCTTCCCTTCAACTTGCAGCATTTCCCACACTTGGCACCAACAGGCTTTGCCTTGTGTCGCTGTTAGACAACTGCCGTCTCTTCCCTAAAGTCAGACTTCTGATCCTCTCCCCCAGAGAATAAATTTCCCTCAACACTTCCATCCTGATTTTGAGTTTGTATGCCTCACAGCTATGTCATGGAAACCAATGAAGGAATTAGAAACCCCAAAAGGTAGTGATACAGAGACTAGTTTCAAAATGCATTTCCTCCCTTATGGCTTTACTCAGCTTTCTTTCCTGGTCCTGACTGTCCTCCTTTTCTTTTCACCATCTCCACTAATGGTTCCAAATCTGCTCCATTCATTTCCTCAGAAAGCTAGTAAGATTTTTTTACGTGGACACTCATTAGGTCAAAAGTTCCACGGGTACAAAGAACGTGTGTGACGCTGTGAACTGTCATTTCCTCATTCCCTAGCACTGTACCTGGTGTTTGTCAGGCACTTAAAAAAAGTCTCTCTCAAGTGTGCTGATGAATTGAATGAATAAATTAATTCTGGGTTTGTAACCTACTTCAGGCAAATGTGGATCATCAGAAAGAATGGAAAGGAAGAAAGATTAATCCTTCTGAAAACACATGTTATCCATGTTGCATCATTTGGCAATTAATTACATAGAGTGCTCATTTTGACAGTACGCAGAGCCAGAAGCATTTGTCTCTCTGTCATGTTGACAACATTTCAAACTCAACTGACTCAAAAGCAACTACAAATGATACCCCACATGCTAGCATTGCCTCACATACAGTAGGTAACTGTGTTTTTGTATTAATGATCACTGAGTTATGACAAGATTTTCATTTTCTTTCCCTTGGTTTCTTTGTTTAAATAGTAATGTCTGTTGGTCTACACAGAATTTGTTCTACAAGTTACTGTGTGAAAAAAAGACACACGCTGGAAGTGATCCACAGAATAATGTCCTTTTCAAGGTGTCCGTGTTTAATCCCTAGGACCCCTGAATATGGTATACAACAGCGAATTAAAACTGCAGCTGGAATTGAGGTTGTTAGTCAGCTAACTTTAAAACATGAAGATCATCCTGGATTATCTGGATGCATCTAATTGAATCAACTCAAACCACTGTGGTCAAGTTGATTCTGACTCACAGCAATCATGTATGATAGAGTAGAACTGCCCCCACAGGGTTTCCAAGGCTGTAATTTTTATGATGGAGCCCTAGTGGTACAGTGCTAAACAGCTTAGCTGTGAACCAAGAGGTCAGTAGTTTGGAACCACGTTACGGAGAAGATTTTCTCTGTCCTATAGGGTTGCTGTGAGTTGGAACCTACCTAATGAAAATGGGGTTGGTTTTATTTGTGTGGATTCTTTACAAAAGCAGATTGCTGCTTCTTCCTCCCACAGAGCAAGTGGTGGATTTCAACCACCAACTTTTCATTAGCAGCTGAGCATTTAATCTCTGTGCCACCAGGGTCCCAAATACAATCCAAAGATCCTTAAATGTGGAACGCCTAGTAAATGAGGCATCACTAGAGTGATGTGATATGATATGGGAAAGACACAGCCAACAATTTCTGGCTTTGAAGATGCAAGGGAACCACAAGCCAAGGAATTCAGGAGTTTCTAGAAGCTGGCAAAGGCAAGAAAGTAGACTCACTTCTAGAGTCACTGGAAGGGAGGAAACCCTGGCAACACCGTGATTTTAGGGCATTAAGACCCATTTCAGACTTTTTACCTCCAGAAGCTAACATAATACACGTGTGTTTTTTGAAGCCACTACATCTGTAGTAATTTGTTACAGCAGAGATTGGAAGTATATACATTTCAGATTGTAAATAAAATAGAGAATAAGAATTGCAGATGCATTTTACAATTCATTTGTTTTTTGTTTTTTTTTTAAGGGGAAACTAGTTACCATTTCTCATTTCATCCATTCATATTTCTTTTTTTTCTCCAGCCACTCCTCCATGGTGGAGACCAGGTTCTATGCATTTTACATACTCAGCACAGAATGACACCAGGCAGAGAAGACGGCCAGTGAACACTGACAGATTAAGAATAGACTGTGGATGACAAACATGTTCAATTGTTCAGTGAAGCTGCGCTAAACTTGTGTTTGGCCAGGAACTTTTTTGGTGATAAATTAAGAGAAAACTTGCAACTCAAAATAAACCAAAAATAAGCAATGCTCTCCTGTTGTCTAGTGTTTTGGGTCCCTAGACCTCAGAGGCAGCATGGAGTCACCACGGCAGGAACAAGGCTGGCGTGAAAGTGGCCTTGACAGTGCTCCCATTAGTGTCCAGCTCTTGCCCACCCGATCTTTGGGAGAGCTGGTGACAGGTAACCATGTCTGACAGGTTCGAGTTTGTGCACATTTCCTGTTCCATTCACAGGGGGATGTGGCTATGAAAAAAGTAACACCCAGAAGGTAGGCAAGGAAGAAAAACAGAATGAAGAAATGAGCCTGAGTTTTTTTTTAAAAGTTTGGTAATTGGTCCAGGAATGGTCAAGAATAGGCATGTATTTTATATAATACCAATACTGAAAATCAGTTATTTTCTAAAGGGAGAAAAAACAATCAGCAAATTAATTTGATGGCTTGAATTGCTTGTCTTTTCCAACTATTCATCCCCATAAGCTTAGATCTTTTTTTCTGTGTAGGAAAGGGGCTTTTATCTGTTAATCACTTTAATATTACCCACTAAAAGGATTGCTGTGAGGATGAACTTAACTAGTTATTTGTGAAGTGTCTGGGACAGTGCCAGGCACATAGTAAGCACTGTGTGGGTGTTACCTTTCATTATTGCTAAATCACTGTAAATTGTGTTACTCAAAATTGCAAGCTAAAAGGAGAACATAGCTCTTCTCAACTTTTTCCATCTGTGCAGGGACATATTAGAGACTAGGAAAAAACTAGGTGAGTCTAAGTTGAGTTTCTACCACCTACCTCACATTTGTTGTACTCTGGTAGCTTGTAGAACTGACAGATTTGCAAACTCATCCTAGAAAAAGTGCTACACACCTCATTGCTGAATATCGCTATGCTCACCTTTGAAGTACTCTCCTTGGGAAGCTATACACTGATGCCAGTGCCTAGTCAACCCTACAAAGCAATTTTGGAACTCTTTTTCTGGAATGGCCATCAGAGCTGTTGTCATATTACGCTTGATGTCCTGAATGTCATCAAAATGTCTTCCTTTTAGTATATCCCTTCCGACATAACTGCACTGGGTTGGGCTTTCTCTTCAGGTAAAGAAAACAAAGTCTTTGGGGGCTGGACCAGGGGAGTAGGGAGGTTGTTCCAATACAGTTATGTGTTTACTGGCTAAAAACTCCCTCACAGACAACTGTACAATTAAGTTCGTGAGCTTGCCACAGTGCCACCATGGGCAATGGCTGTTCCAGAAAGAGTTCCAAAATTGCTCTGATAGGTGGACTGGGTGCTGACATTAATGTATAGCTTCCCAAAGGGGAGTAACTTGAAGGTGACTGCAGTGGTATTCAGCAATGAAGTATGTAGCACTTAGAACAATTAAGTATGCAGACTTCATTGTCAGACCTCATGTGTTGCCGTGGTCCTAAACACTATGCCACTGGTGTTTCAAAAGCCAGCGGGGCCACCCATCATAGGCAGTTTTCAGCAGAACTTCCAGACTAGCACAGACTGGGAAGAAAAGCCTGGTGATCTACTTCTGAAAATTAGCCACTGAGAACCCTAAGAATCACAGTAGAACACTGCTTGATATAGTGTTGGGAGATGAGCCCCTTAGGTTGGAAGGCACTCAAAACACACAACAGCTAGAAAATAAAATTCTTAGAAGGGAGAAGAATCTTAAGCCCAGCTCTCAACAACAGATTTCCAGTGAAAACCCACTGCTGATGATTTGATTTGGATTCACAATGATGATACAATAGAACTGCCCCATAGGGTTTCTAAGGAGCAGTTAGTGAATTCAAACTGTCTACATTTTGATTTGGGGGCAAACTCTTAACCACAGCACAACCAGAGCTCCTATCTAACATAACAACTAAAGCATAAACAGAAAAAACAAAATAAGTAAATGGGACCTCATAAGAATTCAAAAATTCTTTCCATCAAAATATTTAAACAAAAAAATGAAAAAGATGAGCTACTAACTGGGAAAAGATCTTTGGAAGCCATGGATTTGACAAGAATCTAATAACCACTATATGCACATATAAAACATTGACAACTTAACAATAGAAAGACAAATAAGTCAATCACATAATGGGCAAAGGTCCTGAATAGGTAGACAGTTCATGAAAGAGGACGTTCCAATGGCTACCAAACACATGAAAAATGCCCAACATCATTAGCCATTAGAAAAGTCAAAATCAAAATCACATTGAGTTGCCATTTCATCCCCGCTAGGATGGCTAGGATTTAAACTACAAAAAAGGGAAAAATAACAAATGTTGGCAAGAAAGCGGGGAATTTGGAAGCCTTATCCACTGCTGACAGGAATGCAAAATGGTACAGCTATTGTGGAAAACAATGCGGTAGTTCCTCAAAAAAACCACAATAGAACTACTATGTGACCCAGCAATTCCATTTTTGGTATATATCCCAAAGACTTGAAAGCAGAGATTCTAACAGACACTTGTACACAAATGCTCATTGTAGTGCTATTCACAGAAGCCCAAAGATGGAAGAAGCCTAATGCCCAACAGTTGAATGAATCAACAACATGTGGTACATAAATACAGTGGAATACTACTCAACCAGTAGGAGAGAGGAAGTGTTGGTACATGCCACTGTATGGGTGGAGCTTACAACATTATGCTGAGCGAAATAAGCCAATCGCAAATGTCGTGTGATCTCACTTCTATAAAAAGACAAGAAAAGGCAAATGATCAAAAAGGATTGCAATTCTAACCCACCAGCTACTCTATTCCATGGGGGAAAAATGTGGTAATCTTCTTTTGTAAAGATCCTCAAACTTGGGAACCCTATGAGGCTCTTCTTCCACGGATCAGAACCAACCTGATGGCGGTGGGATTTGGAGATAGATAGATACATACAGTCTTATTGAGACCAAAGTGGTCACCAGGGGTGGGAGGGAGGGAGAAAAGGGAGAATAACAGTGAAAGAAAAAAAAAATCTCACTGATTAAGGGTAGGGCTTCACAGTCAATTATTGCAATTGCTGTCAATAAGTTGTACATTTATAAAAAGTTGTATTGGGAACAGTTAAGTGATAGATACATTTACAATAACAGCAACAACAAAACAGCAGCTGTTGAGGCTGTTGAGGTTCACCAAACATCTCACGGAATTTGATTCCCTGGTTTTCAGATTTAGGATCATGGTTTCATGGGCCGTTCCAGTTAACTGGCCAAATAATGGTTTAGTGCTTCTGTTCTGCCTCTTAGTTCTGTTGCGTAGTGCCTGGGGCCTTAAAAGCTTGCAAACAGCCATCCAAGATGCAACAATTGGTGTCTATTCAACTTAAGCAACAAAGGAAGAAGGAAAGCCAGAAATAGGAGGAAGATATGGAGTGTGTGTCTAATTGCCTCCATGAGCAACTATTTCCTCTGCCATAACCCAGAAGAACTAGATGGTGCCTGGCTGCCATTGCTGCACATTTGAGTCAAATATTCCATAGAAGAATCCTGATCAAGAGGAGGGAAATACAGAACAAATTTCAAACTCTCATGGGCTTCGGAATTTCTGAAACTATGGAAGGTAGATAAAAACAAACCAAACCCAGTGCTATAGAGTCAATTCTGTCGCTCCTAGCGATCCTATAGGGCAGAGCAGAACTGTTCCGTACAGTTTCAAGGAGCTCCTGGTAGACTCGAACTGCCAACCTTATGGTTAGCAGCTGTAGCACTTAACCAGTATGCCACCAGGGATTCTTGGAAGGTAGATGGATCCCTGAAACTATTACCATGACATAACCTTTAAATCTTAGATCAAAAACATCCCTTACAGCCATCCTAAAACTGAATAATAGTTTAGCTTAACTAGTACAAATGGCCTGTTTTGAGCATCACAGTCTTTCAAGAACTATCTATATGGGATTTGACTGACAATAGAAACTCCAAAGTTTAGATAGGAGCCTTAGGGGGCAATGAGTTTATGTTGACAAGGAAGGTACATTTCAGAAAAGGACAGTGAGAAGGGTCACACTACTCAAAGAATGTCACCAGTGCCAGTGAATTGCACATGCAGAAACTGTTGAATTGGCGTATGTTTCTCTGGGTGTATTCTCAACAATAGCAAAATAAACAAAATTTGGAAGAAAGAATCACATGAAACAAGGCTACCTGCACCTGTTCCCTCTCAATTGCCATTTTCTTTCACCTTCAGTTTTTAAGGGAGACCATGTGAGCCAAGCCAGCCAAGTGCCATCAAGTTGGATCTGACTCATGGCAACCCTAGAGAGTAAGTGAAATACTAAAGCAAAGAGGCTTCTCCAGAGACCAGAGTCTGAGATGGAGATTGACAAACAAGAAGTTAATCCTGAAGTGGCCTCAGATCAACACCTCTGTGGGAGTCAAGAAGGCGGGATTTAGACAGGAAGAGCTGATCTGTCTCAAAGTCACAACCAAGGCCACTGCCCATCCCCCTGAGAGCTGGCATGGGCCACCAGCCTGGTTCCATCTAGAGGCAAGCAGCCCATCCTTTCATATTCCTCCCACCCCTCCCCACCAACCACTTACTGTATAACCTTGGGGGAGGGAGTCCCTTGGCTGAGGACACAGTTTCCAGAGAGAAACTCGCGGCCAACCCCACGGCAGATGGGGAATGAGAACCCCAATCCTTGCATTTGTGTTCCTTTTTCACATAACAAATTATTACAAACTCAGCTGCTTAGAATCCATACATTGATTTTTTTAATGCTGTCTGCCTGTGGAATTTGCCCCCAGGATCCTTTGGATTGGTGACAAAATTCATTTCCTTGTTGCCATGTGACTGAGGACCCAGCTTTCTGCTGGCTGTCAGCTGATGGTGTCTTCAGGTCCTAGAGGCCACTGTCCATTTCCTCCCACTTGACTTGTCCAGCGTGATCCTTAATTGACCAGTCCACGAGAAGCGAGTCTCATCTCAGAGAGGGCCAGGTCTCTCTGAAGGGCTCTCACCTGATGACATCAGGCTCACCCACTATAACCTAATTCTCCAGTGACTCAAAAAATCAACTGATTTGAAATCTTCATTACATCTGAAAATCCCTTCACCTTCGCCATCATCTATTAGTTGAAGCCCACCCACACCCCAGAGGAGGAGATTACAAACATGTCAACACCAAGAGCAGCAGACAGACCAGGGGTCACATCCTAAGGATGGGGCCACCATCCTAAGGAGGAGGTGGTGAACGGTGCCTCCTCTGATACTACAGCTAAAAATGAAAACTGCAAATACATTTCTCTTCCCACCAGCAAGTTTTCAGTTGAGCTGGTCTGCTCGCAGCATAACCCCTCAAGGTTTACAAGACCAAAAGAGGCAGCACCAAGCCCTCTGTGGCAGTAGGGGACAAAGCTAACTCAATCTACAGCTACTGAAGTGGAATTTCCAACTAAGTGGCATCAATAAGGCCCTTCACTCATAGAGGGATTTCATAAGTGCCTGTTGAATGTAAATTTGTTGAGACTGAGAGCTATGTTTTATTCTGCAAGGGAATGGTTAGTCTCCCCAGTCCAAATCTTCACCTGAAAAGTAGCCAGAGTGTCAGGGAAACATAATGGCCAAGTTTGACTGCCTGGAAAGGTCAGCAGGAACTTGTCCCTTTGTCGAGTACAAATGGCAAGAGAGCTCAGAAAAAAAACCCTCCCCTAAGCTATACAAATTCACTTAAAAAAAAAAAAAAAACTTACGATGTGGGTTGCATTTCCAATCTTTTTTCTTTTAGTAGAAACAGGGTAGAGGGAAATATAAAAATTGATCTGAAGAACCAAGATGCATGCTGCGGGAACCCCAAAATGCAAATGAGAGTTATTGACCCTTTTTTCATTTGGGTAAAAATCCCAGCCATTAAATCTGCATGGCTGGTTAACAGACTAAAACAGAGAACATGTTCACAAGCCAGGAAGGGAACTGTCCCCTGAATTCTTCACTGTTAGCTAATGCTCCACAGTAGATCAACACTAACTCAAACTTATCTTACAAAGACGACACAGCCTGTGTCCTCCCATGGTTCACAGGCTATTGTGGGAGGCAGGTAGGGAGGCGGTGGCTGCAGAATGAAGGCAGTGTTCCAAGAGGGCATGCAGGGGTGCCTCAGAGGCAGAGCGCACCACCCAGTCCAGGCTTGTCCCATGGTGCAGTGAGGCCATGCATGACTGAAAAAGAAATAGAAGGGGAGAGGCCTGAATGCTGTGGATTGAATTGTGCTCCCTCTCCCCAAATATGTGTTGAATTCCTGGTCCCTGTACCTATGAAAGTGGTCCTCACTGGAAACAGGATATTTATTCTGACATGCTATGGAGGCCATCCTTGGAAATTCTATGGGAAAGTTCTACTCTGACCTCTAAGGTCACTGTGAGTCAGACCCAACCCAACAGCATTACATATTAAGGCCATAGCATGCAGGGTTGATCATAAACCTATATCCTTCTGAGTTATTTAAAGACCAGAAGAGACAGAGATAAAATGAAAGCTGGGATATGAGCACTGTCTAAAAGCAAGGAATTGCCAAGGACTGTCAACAGACACCAGAAACTGAAAGACGGGCCAACAGAAGAAATTGACAAGGTAGAGACCTGATTTGGGCTTTTAATCTCCATGAGAATATAAATGTCATTGTTTCAAGTCACCTCTTGTTGTATTGGCATTACAGCAGCACTGGGTAACGAGGACACGTTGCATTCTGCTTCACAGCTGAGCCAGGAGCCAACCTCCGTCAGCTCTTGTTGCCCAAGCATCAACAAGATGAAAACTCGCTTTGTGTCCTGTGTGACTGAACATGGCTTTAGCTGGCTCACCTCAGGTAAGACAGATGAGAAAATGCTAGACAGGTAGACAGGCAGAAGTAGCTTCTACAGCTGGTAAGGAGCCCTGCTTAGATAAGAATATAAGTGACTTTCCTTCTCGTGGTTGAAGGTAGCATATCTTCAACATGGATTCAAACAGCTCAGAGGTCTTCCTGCATGAGTTTTGGAAGATCAAGACCAAGACCTTCAAAGCTGGGGGTTACAATCTCCTCTCTCCCTTTCTTCCCCACCATTCACTGTCCTTGTTTCCCCATCTGGAAACCTGGTCCACTTCTAAGGTTTAAGTTCCACATAATTAGACTGACCATGTAATTTATTTTTTGAACTGGGACACTTTTTCTTTTCTTTTCTTTTATTATGACTGAGTGAAAATGTACATTCCCATATAAATTTGCATGCCCACCTATATGCAGCTTCCACTGTTCTCCCTGCCTGGTGACAGCGCACTATTCCTCTCTACTCTAGACATGACTCATTCTCCCAAATGTCTCCTTTCCCCTCCTCTCGAACCCCCTTCCTCCAGTCAGAGGTCAGCAGGATGATATCCTGTGTATGCATAGAACCATAAGTGCATCCTATATATGGTCCCTCTGCTGTGTCAAGTCCAATCCATCCCTGTCTGAAAAGTGAAACTTCATTATGATTTATGGGCAAGGGCAGCATCAGGGCCAGGGGCCATGCTTCCAGGGGAACCCTGAAGTCGCTGGACCATCAATTGTGGTCTTGTAGTGGAGATCTCCGGTTGCATCCCTTTTTATTCTTGTTGTGTTGCCAGTGAGACTCAACTTTGTGAGTTGTGGCTATCACTGGTGGTGGCTGGGAACCATCCGGTTCTTCTGGTCCCAAGTCGATGTCGGCATGCACTCATGTGGGTCTCTCTGTCTTCTAGGTTGTCTTTCTCCCATGTCATTTTGATCCTTAGTGAACATCCATTCCTGCTGAGTTGGGACCATTTGCTGTGCCCTCGGATGGTAGCTTGGCAGCTTTTAAGACCCCAAATGTCACTCACCAATGTGGAGTGCAGAGAGCCCTCTTAGCAAAGCAAAATACTAGTTGTGCCAATTGGCCTCGATTTCACCTAAGAACATGGTCTCCTGCCCCCTGCCTGAACTGGGACACTTTTGAAAGTGAAGGGGAACACTAATAATTCCTCTGGGACAACAGGCACAAACTGGAATGGGCCTGGGTAAGCCAGGCCTTAGGATCACACCATACAGGATACCCTCAGCCCTGTCAGCACTAATCAGCTACAGAGCAAAATCTGAGATTATTAGCTGCTTCTGTCCCTGGGTCCCAAAGGAGAAAGCAGCGGTGATTATTCTTGCTTGGAATCACCTCCTGGTGTCAGCTCCCAAGTCCCAAAAGACCTTGTGACTGAGCAGGATGCAGATACCTGTGTGTAAGGAAGAACTCTTTTCTGAACACAGTAAGAGAACTAGAGAGGAGCAGATAACCAACACTAAGTTTATAAAATACCAATACTACAGGGAATTAGACTGTATTTATTTTTAGAACATTCACTCTGACACCATGAAAATTCCCCTGGAATTCAGAAAGCATGATTTTACAGAAGATGATTCTGTGGTTGCTGAATTCACTCTAAAGGGAATTAGTATCAAACTTCAGAGTAAAACTACTAAGAACCAACACTGGAGGGATGAACCACGTTACCCATCTTTAGGGGAAATTGACCCTAAAATATTATCAGGAGCTATGTCACAAAGGAGGTTGCTGTGTTGTCTGTTTCCATGGTGTTGCCCCCTACTCATGGTGACCCCACCTGTAACAGAATCAACTCTGCCTATGCTGTGGCGTTTTCATGATCACTGGTGTGCCTGAGTCCATTGTCTTGAGTGCTGTGTATTTTGAGTGACTGCCACTCGACGGCACTTGGCTTGGCTGGCCACCATAGACGACTCCTCTTCTAGCACTTTATCAGACAATATTCTGTGATCCATAAGGTTTTCATGGGCTAATTTCCAGAAGCAGAGTGCCAGATCTTTCCTTCAAGCCTGCCTTAGTCTGGAAGTTCTGTTGAAACCTGTGGCCACCATGGGTGACCCTGCTCCTGTTTGAAATAAGGATGACACAGGTTTGAGGATCACAGCCACATGGAAGCCACCACTGTAAGACAAACTGACAGACGTGAGCTGGAGCTGAGGAGGTTAGGAAACGTTTCAGCCTAACTCGAACTAACCCCTGTCTTCTCCCCAGAATGGAACTGGAAAAAATAAAGCTGTAGCCTAAACAGTTCTGTTCATAAGTCTAAAGGTAGGATGTCTTAAACAAAGAAGCGTGGTCTGCATAGAGACTAAAAAGGAGATACAAATGACCACACACATAGTGGTCTTTGTCTACCAAGAGCCAGGAGGGCAACCCCAGATCTTGCACAGTGGGGTGCCATGACTATGAAAATAGACCTCTTCATTAAGAAGTAAGAAAAACCCCATCAGACTGGGTTACAGCTTGAACAAAAGGAGCTTCCCCCAGAAAAGTGTCTCCACAGAACCTAGCTCCCTTTGTTTTACTTCTGCTTCTATCTAGAAAACTTCAGGGAAGGTCTGTAAGCTAGATAGATATGTCCTGACTGTAGACACAAGATGTCCTGAGAAAGGCCACTGTAAAGCTCTGCCAGTCCTAAGAATAGTCTTTTGGCTTAAATGTTAACCTTTCATAATTTCAGGTAACATAAGTTAGGTTTCTTGAGGCTGTTCAACTCCAGTGTTATCACCAGGCTGACATTATAGACCGGTGGAGTTGGAGGTCAGTCTTTGAACGATGAAGAGCACACAATTTCATTGATGCCCTACAGAATTCTGTCTTGATGACCAAGATAGATCTCTGACAGCTGTATCTCACTTGTCCAACATTATCAACACCTCAGTAGTTGGTTCTGTCTGGACTAGAAAGTTTGTTTGGATTGACACACATTTTAAGTCCACTAACATTGTTTCTGTTTCTTTTTCTGAGAATTGGTAGTGTGAAGCCTACTGATTTAAAGAAGTGTCAGAATTTTGCTGATTGCTTTTTATGTAATTGTTACTTTTCCAAACTATAATATATAATCTTCTTAGTTTTAGAATTCCAAATATGAAACATGATTATGGGTGATGTAGTTCATCAACAGGGTAATATCAATCAGCAATGAGGAAACTTAGGAAACCAGAGAGTATTTAGGAAGATGGGAAGAAAAAGAGTATCTCAACCCATGCATAAGCTGACCTCAAGGACAAAACGAGTTGGAGTCCTGGCTTTGGCACTTACCGGTGATGTGACCTTGGGTAAATAACCCCTTTGGACTTGGTTTGGAAAATGAGGATAACCCCACACTGATCCCATTGAGTGGCTGGGAGGAGTGAATGTCATGTGTATAAAGCAGTTGGGACAGTGGCTAATACTTATTAAGAGCTGGATAAATGTTAACTGCTGATTTTGTTGGATTGTTCTTTGAACTTTCTCAGGGACAAAGAACTCAGTGTTTTGCTTCTTCTATTTGGGGACAGCTTTAAATGTCATAAAGTTCTTTTTTTTTTATTGAGACTGTCTTCCTGCCTGTAACATCTATACATTATTATTTCTACCCCCTGGAGAGAAACAAAATGTAACCTCTCATTAGGATACAGCCTTTGGATTTTTGCAATAAGTTCTAGAGTGCTTCCTTAGTTATTTTCCTGCTGGCTAAAAAGCCACAGCTCCTTCAAACCTCCTCATGTGATATACTTTTAGGCTTCTTTACTTGCTGGCAGAAATCCCGGTGCCCCAGTGGGGTAAGTGCTGTGTCTGCTAACCAAAAGGCCAGCAGTTGAAATCCGCCAGGCACCCCTTGGAAAATTCATGAGGCACTATGAGTCACAGTCGACTCAACAGCAGTGGGTTTGGTTTGGTTTTACCTGCTGGCAGAGTGTTGGTGGTTCATTGGTTAATAGCTTAGCTGCTAGGCAGAAGATCAGCAATTAGAATCCCCCAGCTACTCCTTGAAGCAGCTGTACTCTGTCCTATAGGATCTCTATGAGTTGGAATCAACTAGATGGCAATGGATTTGACTTTGGGGTTGACTTGCTCACAAGCCCTTTGTACATTCCCTCGACTTCTCGATGTCTGTCTGAAAACCTGGTTCCCAGAACTGAATGTCCTAGTCAGATGTGACAGACCAGTAAAGAACAGAGATTCACATCTTTGCTTGACTGTTCCAGTCAAGCTTAAGTCCGTACCATTGTTGACGTCCAGCATGTATTTCAATTAAACTTTATTTTGAGATCATTGCAGATTCACCTGCAATCATAAAAAATGCAGACAGTCTTTAGCTAGTTTCCCTCAAGAGGAACAGCTTGCAAAACTCTAGGACAATATCACAACTGGGACTTGGATATTGACATAAGCAAGATCCAGGAAACTTCCATCACCACAAGGATCCCTCCTGTCACCCTTCTATAACCATACCTGCCCACCTCATACTCTCCTTAACCCTTGGCAATCACTCATCTGTTTTTCATTTCTGTAATTTTAACATTTCAAGAAGGTAATATAAATGGAATCACATAGAGTGGAGCCTTTGGAAACTGACCTTTCCATTCAGCATAAATCTCTCGAGTCTTCCAAGTTGTTGCATGTATCACTAGCTTGTTCCTCTTTATTACTGGGTAGTATTCTGTGATACGGATGTACTGGTTTAACCATTCATCAGGAGAAGGGCATCTGGGTTGTTTCTAATTTGGGACTACGATTAATAACATTTCCAGAGCTCTGGTTGCACAGTGATTAAGAGTTCTGCTGCTAACCAAAAGGGTGGCCATTAGAATCCACCAGCAGCTCCTCGGAAACCCTGCAGGGAAAGTTCTACTCTCTCCAATAAGGTTGCTATGAGTTGGAAATAACTTGAAAGCAATGGGCTTTTTTCTATTGCTGTTATTGTTTTATTATTTTATTAACAAAGCATCTATGTGCAGGATTTTTATGTAAACACGTCTTCATTTCCCAAGGATAAGCACCTATGACCGTGATTTCTGGATTGCATGATAGCTGAACGTTTAGTTTCTTAAGAAACTGTGAGACTCTTTCTCAGAGTGGCTTTCATCACATTTGATGAATATCTAAAGTCAACATTAGTGTGCCCCAATCAGAGACAAACAGAACTCTGTGTCTTTTTGTGTGTTTATTCTTTAGGAGATTTGTTTGTGAACCCAAATGCAAAGCAAAATATTTATCTTCCTTAAATGTGATTCTGTTACTTTCATTCCAAGACTCCAAGTTTTGCGATATTTTAATATCCGATTTCTCTCATTCAACATATTAATTATCCTCCCTCATTTTGTCCATACATCCTATAACCACATTTATTAAGACTTCCTTAATTCAAGGCTTGAGAAACACTTTAAACAGGCTAAAGCCCTGGAGGATACCACCAGAGATGAACTCACCGAATGTTATATCAGCTGACCTACATTTAACTTTCTTGCCCATAAAAATAATGTCAGCAAAAATGTCAAAATAATTGTGAGATTCAAATTCCCATTAATACAGCACTTCCATTTCTATCCATCTCAGCACTTGACACACCCAAGAAAAACAGAGAAATTTAAGTTCCTACATCACAATATTTCACTGTAAGCACACTTGAGTCCTTATTGACAAGATTTTTTCTGAATTAACAGAGACTAAACACATTAATGGAGACCCTGATGGCTTAGTGGTTAAGCACTATGGTTGCTAATCACAAGGTCGGCAGTTCAAAGTCACCAGGTGCTCCTTGGAAACTCTATGGGCCAGTTCTGCTCTGTTCTATAGAGTTACCATGAGTCGGAATCAACTCGAAGGGGATGGGTTTAAACGCATTAGTAAGATAATTTTCAGTTTGGTGGCTTATCTTTTCATCCAAAGGCTGCAGTGCAGTGCTCATTCACAGCACCTGTATTTTGGAAACATGCTGCTGCTGCTGATGGTGACAGTGATGACAGCTAAAACGGACAGCATGCTTACTCTGTGCTAAATGGGACTGATAACTGCCAGGTGCTATTTCAGCTTTATAGCTGCATCAGTTGTTTTCCTCTAGGGGTCCTTTCATTCAGGATTGGCAGCGTGCGTGCGTGCGTGCGTGTTTAGAATCACTGTATAGATACCAGACACTTGAATCTTTACTATAGGATATGTTCTTAGTGGGAAGGATTCACTTGAGGGTGAATCCTTAGTGAGAAGGCAAATTGGAGACTTGTACAATTAAAGCCATAGAAAACTTCAATTATCTAACTCTTTCAGGAGTAACAAAGTTAGAGATGTCTGATGACCTTAATTTTAAACAGTACGTATTATATACTTAGATCATTCTATAGCTATACGTTTCTCCCTTTTACCTAATAAGGCATCATGATTTGAAATAATTAAAATTAAACCCATAAGTTTAATAAATGAACATATTTTTATTAGAACAGTGTTTTGCTTTTTCTCCTGATTCTCAAGGAAGATACTGAGTTTGTGATTTGTAATGCAAGAAAGAAATATGTAATTTAAAGAGTAAGTGGAGAATGTCAAGAAAGAACAGGATTTATTTTTACTTAGAATGTTAAAAGGACAAGGGAAAGGAGGCTACACTATATCTTCAAGATTTATAATGACAATTCTTCTAATTTCATCACTTTATTAGGAAAGGAGAAAAAGGAACAAAGGCTTTAATACGTTTCAGAACAGATTGGCTTCAGAATCTATGGAAGGTGAACCCTGCGCTGTATTAGAAAAGAGAAGCAATAAAGAGCAAGATATTCAACTCACGTGTGGCTATATAATCTTAGTTCCAAGCAAGCGCTCATTCTGCCTTACACTATAATGGTATTCTAGAATCAAGCAAGATGTCAGTCCTAAAATGGGCTTTATTAAAAAACAAATCAGATCGTAAAGAAAGTCTTGGTGGGAACGTTCATTTACCTCCTTAAATCCAGAGAGTACTGGGTTGCAGCTGTATAAACTAAACCAATTGTTACACAGGAAACAATTGTGCTCCGTTTTCATGTGACTTTGAAGCAACTGAAACCAATAAGTCAACTTGAGCACAAAACAATGAGCTGCTGGGAAAGAAGGAGATACTGGCATTTGGACAGCCTACAAGCTATGAAGATGACAATAAGTTCCAAGTAGATTTATTTCCTTCTCAGAAGAGCAGTTACTAGTCACGTGACCATGGGTGTTTTATTCCGAATCTCGGAGACTCAGTTTCCTGTAAAATGACAATTAAAATACCTATATGCAACCTTGGAGACCTGGTGGCATAGTGGTTAATTAAGTGCTGTGGCTGCTAACGAAAATATCAGCAGTTCAGATCTGCCAGGCATTCCTTTAAAACTGGATGGGGCAGTTCTACACTGTCCTATAGGGTTGCTATGAGTTGGAATCGACCAATGGCACTGGGGTTTTTTTTGTTTGTTTTTTATGTCAAACACTGGTGGTGTAGTGGATAAGTACTGTATGCTAACTAAAAGGTTGGCTGTTCAAATCAGCCAGGAGCTCCTTGGAAACTCTATGAAGCAGTTCTACTTTGTCCTAGAGGGTCGCTGTGATCTGGAGTGGACTTGATGGCAATAGATGTGGTTTCGGTCAAAGGGTAAATGGAAGAAAAGCTCATATCCCAGGATCTTTGCACTAGGCAGAGAGCAGTTGTTAGTTTATTTTGCTCATTTATTGTATAATAATAGTAGTAATAACCAACCCATTGCCATCAAGTTGATTCCAACTCACAGTGACCCTATAGCACAGAGAGAACTGCCCCCACAGGTTTCCAAGGGGTAGCTGGTGGACTTGAACTGCTGACATTGTGGTTAGTAGTCCAAGCTCTTAACCACTGTGCCAGCAGGATCCATTATAATAATGACAAAAAAACAAAACCTATTGCCGTCAAGTCGATTCCGACTCGTAACGACCTCAGTAAGTTAGAATAGAACTGTCCCACCGAGTTTCCAAGGAGCTCCTGGCAGATTTGAACTGATGACGTTTGGGGGAGCAGATGAAGCACTTACCCACTATGCCACCGGTGTTTCCATTATAATAATAAACCAAACAAAACAAACTCACTGCCATCAAGTTAATTCCGACTCATAGCGACCCTATAGGTCAGAGGAGAATAGTCCCAGAGAGTTTCCAAGGAGCACCTGGTGGATTTGAACTGCCAACATTTTGTTTAACAGATGTAACACTTAACCACTATGCCACAAGGACTTCTATTATAATAGCAACTATCAGTTATTGAGTGCTCTCTACGTTCCAAGGACAACTGCTATCTTCTTTCCTACTAAATCCTCATAATCCTACAAGTAAAATCTCATTGGTGTCATTTTGAAAATGAGGAAACTAAGATACAGAAGCTAAGTGAGTCAGCTGAGATCACCGGTTAAAAGGAGAATGAGTTTAGATTTGAAGGCCATCAGAGAGACAGACAGAAATTAAGAGCATGATCATCATACTGTATGGCACTAATTAAAACACAATATAGTGATAATAAGGAAACTGGAGTATTAATTCTGACTCAAGCACAACTTCCAAGATTTCAGGCTGAATGACATTATGCTTCCTTATCCCTTTTTGGGTGAATAAATAATTCATACTTAACAAATAAAATTAATACTTATTTTTAATACATATTTTTAAAAAGATACAATGTCTATTCTCCTATAGCATACAACTCTGCAGGGACTGCAAGGTACCAGGGATGTACTGGATATATTGGATGGGTACTTTAATTGCCCTCACGGAGCTTTCTTTTTAAAAAAGCAGCTTTGTTGAGATACGATTTACATACCACAAAATTCACTATTTAAAGAGGATTCTAGTATATTTACAGAATGGTGAAAATTTCACCATAGTCTAAATTTAAATACTTTTGTCATCTCAAAAGGAAATCTCCTACTCATTACCGGTCACTTACTGTCTCCTCCTTACCCCACATCAGGCAGCAGCTCTACTTTCCGTCTCAGTAGATTTGTCTATTATAAACATCTTAAATACACAGAATCATACAGTATCTGGCCTTTCGTGACTGGTTTCTTTGACTCAGGAGCTTTGTGAGTTCTTCATTTCTCCTTACTGCTGAATAATATCCCGTTGTATAAACACAGTACATGACGTTTATCCATTCATCTTGGCTGACACTTGGGTTACTCCCACTTCGGGTTACATGTGTGTATACATCTGCAGCCATGTGAAAGTTTTTGTGTGGGAGTGTTTTTATTTCTCGGGTAGATACTAAGGTGTGGAACTGACTCTTGGAAACTCTAGCGGCATGGTGGTTAAGTGCTATGTCTGCTAACCAAAAGGTTGACTGTTCACATCTACCAGGCACTCCTTGGAAACTCAGTGGAGCAATTCTACTCTGTCCTGTAGGGTCACTATAAGTTGCAATTGACTTAACAGCACTAGATTTCATTCTTTGGCTACAGCGAATATTTAATATTTTGAAAAACTGTCAAGCTACTCAAAGTGGCTGCACCATTTTGCATTCTTACCAGCAGCACATGAGAGTAAGAACTGGTCCACTGAGATTTTTAATGCATTTCTCTAAAACTAATGATGTTGAGCAACTTTTCATGTGCTCATTGGCTATTCACGTATCTTCCTTAGATAAGTATCTGTTAAAGTGTTGCCCCTTTCATTTTTTTAGTTGGGTTACTTGTCTTCTTAATAATGAGTTACAAAAACTGTTCATGTGCTTTGAATATAAGGCCTTTAACAGATACATGATTTATTATTAATTTCTCCCTTTGGGGGTTTGCCTTTCCACTTACTTTTCTCTTTTTTAATTTTACTGTGTTTTCGGTGAAAGTTTACAGCACAAATTAATTTCTCACTCAAGAATTTATACACAACTTATTTTGCGACACTGGTTCCAATCCAAGTGATATGTCGGCTTTCTCCCCTTTCCCCTTTGTACCCCAGGATCCCTATGTACCTTAGACCAGTTTTCCTGTCCCTTCCTGTCTTCTAGTCTTGGTTTGTCGCAGGTGTTCACTTCATCTCTGATATTTGACTGAACTAAGAACCACCTTCCTCACATGTGTTATTTGTTTGAATGGCCTGTCTAATCTTTGGCTGAGAGGTGGACTTCTAGAGAAGCTTCAGTTCTGAGTTAGCGACGTGTCCAGAAGCCACAGGCTCAGGGGTTCTTCTTGTTTCCATCAGATCTGTGGGCCTGGTCATTTTTGTGAATTTGAATTCCATCCTACGTTTTCCTCCTGCTCTGTCGAGAACCGTCTGCTGCGATCCCTGTCTGAGCAGTCAGAAGTGGTGGCCTGGCACTCTCAAGTTCTTCTGACCTCAGGCTGGTGAAGGCTGTGGCTCACGTGGTTCATTAGTCCTTTGGACTACAGATTCCTTGTGTCTTTGATTTTCTTCATTCGTCTCTGCTCCAAACAGGACAAGATCAATACATGTATCTTAGATGGCTGCTAGCAAGCTTTAAAATTCCTGCACACTATTGATCAAAATAAGATGTAGAACATTTTCTTTAAAACCGTATTATGCCATATGTGCCAGATGTTCACTGAGATCATGGTCCTCAGCCCTCAGCCCCAGTAACTCAACCCCTGAAGGTGTTTGGATATGTCTAGGAAGCTTCTATGTCTTTGCCTAGGTCAAGTCGTGCTGACTTCCCCCTTTCATGTGTTGTCTTTTCCTTCATTGAAGTTAACTCTGTTCTACAGAATCTGGCCCTCCACTTTACCAAGCATGGTGTCCTCCAGGGCTGGCCCCTCCTGATAACATGTCCAAAGCATATGAGATGAAGCCTGGTCATCTTTGCTTCCAAGGAGCATTCAGGCTGTATTTCTTCCAAGAAAGATTTTTTTTGAGTTCTTCTGGCAGTAATATATTCGATGTTCTTCAAGAATGCCACAATTCAAAGAGATTCCTTCTCCTTCTTATTAATTATCTAGCTTTCACATGCACACCAGGCAAGTGAAAATATCATAGCTTGGCTCAGGTACACCTTAGTCTTCAAAGTGCCATCTTTGCTTTTGAACACTTCGAAGTGGTCTTTTGCAGTCAATTTTCCCAATGCAACGTATCATTTGATTTCTTGACTGCTGCTTCCATGTGTGTAGATTGTGGATCCCAATACAATGAAATCCATAACAACTTCAGTATTTTCTCTGTTTATAATGATGCTGTGTACTGGTCTAGTTGTGAGAACTTTTATTTTCTTTCAGTTGACATACTTGTATAATCCAATTTAAAAGCTATAGTCTTTGATTTTCATCAGTAAGTGCTTCAATTCCTTTTTACTTTCAGCAAGCAAAGTTGTGTCCTCTGCATGTTACAGGTTGTTAATGAGTCTTACTCCAAACCTGATGCTGTGTTCTTCTTCACGTGTTTCTGTTTCTCTGATTATTTGCTCAGCATGCAAACTGAATAAATATGGTGAAAGAATACAATCCCAACACATACCTTTCCTGACTTTAAACCACACAATATCCCTTTGTTCTGTTCAAATAACTGCCTTTCAGCCTATGTAGATTTCACACAGGCACAATCAAGTGTTCTAGAGTTCTCATTCTTTACAGTGTTACATGTAATTTGTTATGATCCACCCAGTTATATGGCTTTGCACAGTCAATAAAACACAGGTAAACATCTTTATAGCATTCTCTGCTTTTAGTCAAGATCTATCTAATACCAGTAACCCATTATCACACGTCCTTTTCTGAATCCAGCTTGAATTTCTGACAGTTCTCTGTCAAAGCATGTCTGCTCTTTTCGAATTATCTTTAGCAAAATTTTAGATGCATATGCTATTACTGACACTGTTCCAGGTAATTTTCACATTCTGTTGGGTTAGCTTTCTCTGAAATGGGTAAGAATATGAATCTCTTCCAGTCAGTTGACCAGGTAGCTGTCTCCCAAATTTCTTGGTGTGGATGACTGAGTGTCTCCAACATTGTATTCATTTGTTGAAATGTCTCAATTGGTGTTCCATCAGTTCCTGGAGCTATGTTTTTCACCAGTGCCTTCAGTGCAGTTTTGGACTTCTTCCTCCAGTACTATCAGTTCTTGATCTTATGCTACCTCCTGAAACAGTTGGACATTGACCAACTGTTATTATACTGCTGGTATAATAATTCAGAGTATTCTCTCCATCTTTTGATGTTTCCTGTGTCATTCGATAGTTTGCCCACAGAATCCTTCAAAATTGCAACTCAAGGCTTGGATTTTTTTCCTTCAATTCTTCCAGCTTGAGAAATGCTAAGTGTGTTCTTCCCTTTTGGTTTTCTGACTCCATCTCTTTGCATGTTTCACTGTAATATGTTACTTTGTCTTCTCAAGCACCTTTTGAAATCTTCTGTTCAGTTCCTTTACTTCATCTTTTCTTCCATTTGCTTTAGCTACTCAGTGTTCAGGAGCAAGCTTCAGAGTCTCTTCTGATATTTGTTTTGGTCTTTTCTTTCTTTCCTGTCTTTTAAATGAGTTTTGCTTTCTTCACCTGCTATATCCTTAATGTCATACCACTACTTGTCTGGTGGTCATTGGTATTCAGTGAGTCAAATCAGTTCTTAAGGTTGTCTCCAAATTGAGGTGGGATATACTCAAAATTGTGCTTTGGCTCTTGTAGATTTGTCTAAATTTTCTTCAGCCTCAACTTGAGCTTGCATATGAACAACTGACGGTCTGTTCCATAGTTGGACCCTGGCCTCATTTTGACTGATAATATTGAGCTTTTCCGTTCACTCTTTCCACAGATGTGGTTGGTTTCATTCCCGTGTGTTCTATTTGGTGAGGTCTACATATACAGGTGCCAGGTATGTTGTTGAAAAAGGTGCTTACAATGAACAAGTCATCTGTCTTGCAAAATTCTATCAAGTAGTCTCCGGCATGGTTTCTGTCACCAAGACCATGTTTTTCAACTTCTTTGTTTCCACTTTTTGCCCTTCAATCACCACAATGGCCAATGCATCTTTATTACATATTTGACAATTTCAGACTGCAGAAGTTAATAAAAATCTTAATTTCTCTGTCTTTGACCTTAGTGTTTTGTGCATAAATCTAAATAATAGTCATGTTAACTGTCTTTTCCTTTGGCCATATGTATATTATCCCATCACCAACAGCATTGTACTTTAAAATACATCTTGAAATGTTCTTTGTGGCAAGAAACACAACACCAAGTCTCTACAGTCTGTCTTTCCCGGCATAGTGGGCCATGTAATTGTCTGATTAAGTGGTCAATGCCATTTAAGCACACTAATTCCTGAGGTATTGAGCTTTATGCATTCTATTTCATTTTGGTGACTTCCAGTTTTCCTAGATTCATACTTTGCACGTCCCACAAGTCTGATTATTAATGGATGTTTGCAGATGTTTCTTCTCATTTTGAATCATGCCATATCGGCAAATGAAGATCCTGAAAGATTTGCTTTGTAGGGGTAACTTTCCTCATTTGTATTTGCAGTGCCTTCCAATTTGAAGGCCTGTTATTCCAGCATTATATAAGACAATGTTCTGCTGTTATCCATAAGATTTTCACTTCCAATTTTTTCAGAAGTAGACCACGAGGTCCCTCTTCCTTGTCTGTCTTAGTCAGAAAGCTCTAGCGAAGCCTGTCCATCATGAGGAACCCAGCTGGTTTTGGAAATATCAGTAACATAACTTCAGTAACACAGCAACATGCAAGGCCACCAGAGTATGAAAAACTGACAGATATGTGGTGCTATAGCATAAACAGATGAAATATTTTTAGTCTAATAAATGAATGATTTTAATCCATTTTGACTCCCAACTCTCGTACACTCATGTGATACAAAAATGCACTCAACACATAACACGCACATCTTCAAGGTATTCCACTGAACCATATACTGTGGCAAGATGTCATAGGACTGAGAATATGGTCTAGTCGTATCAGTAGTATTTATATTTAATATACCATTTAATCCACAATAACCCTAAGAAGGGTAAATAACATTGTTAGTCCCTTTCAAGAGATAAAAAAAGATAAGCTGAAAGAGGATGAGTGACTTATGTAAGGTAACTCAGCTTACAAGGGGTCCAAGCAGGATTTTAACCTAGGTCTGTGCACTGTTATTTCAGATGACTTCAGATATGATTAGACATTCTTCTTAGGTGACAGTGAAACCCTCTCTATTTTAGACTTACTCCACCAAATCTTGTGTGAATCAACTAGCACACTTGCTAAAATGTAGATTGCTGGGCTGTATTGCCTAGAGGTTTTGATTCAGTAGATCTTCCATGGAACTCAGGAATATATCCTGAAGATTCAGATGTACGTTAGTTTCAGAATCCCTGCCCTGCTTGGTGAATAGAGTAAGGATTTTAGTTTTGTTAAACTATCCACTTGGAAAAAGTCCCCTGTGGATGGGCAGGAGTGAGCATGACTTAGAAAAACTAAAGACCAGAAAGAACAATTTATATCCCCTGATCAGCTCAACCATGCACCTGAGCAGCTCTGTAGGATGCTGGATTAATTAACCTACGTTATTATGGGAAAAGCCAAATAGTTATGAGAAATAACCCTGATTTTGTTTATCTGCCTAGTGTTTACTATGATGTGCTAAAAGACACTTGGTTTCTGGAACACCCTCAAAATAGACACTGGAGGAGGGGACAATGTCAAACGAGTTTATCAGCTGAGGTTAAATCAAGCACAGAGATAATGTCAATTGTCATAAACAATCTACTTGAATGACTTTGGCCAACTGGCCACGATCTGAAGATCAAGAGTGCAGGCTGTGGAGTCTGACCAGCCTGAATTTCAGTTCTGACTTCATGAAAGACCAGCTGTATTATTGTTAGTTCCCTTCAATCCACTCCAGCTCATAGTGATTCTACCTACAACTGAGTGAAATAGTGCCTGGCCTGCACCATCTTCACAATGTTAGCATGCTGGAGCCCATCAATGGGGCCACCGCATATTCTGAGTGCCTTCCAACATAGGGGGCTCATGTTTCATACCTAAAACAAACAGAATTCTGTATGATTCATAATGCTTTCATTGGTTTCCTTTTAGTAGTAGACTGTCAGGCCTTTCTTCCTGGTTTGTCTTGACCACCAAAAGATGTATGCCATCAAGGATATTGCTGGTATTTGGAATATGGGTGGCATAGCTTCCGATATCATAGCAACATGCAAGCCCCCACAGTAAGAAAAACAGACAGACACATGGTTAACAAGCTATTTAACTTTGGAAGAATGATTAACCTTCTTAGTCTCTACCTGCCCCATTTGTAGGATGAGAATATGCTTATAGAACCTATTTCAGTAGGTAGCTGTGATGATGAGATCTAATAATGCCTTCAGAGCACTTATTCCTAGCATGTAGGAAATAGTCAACAAATTACAGGTACAATCACCACCATTATCATCTTCCTTCTCTTCCTTGTCTTAAATATCTACTCAACTTCACTTGTATAAAAAGTCATTGTTAGACAGATGCATAAGAAAAGGATCACAGTCTTTAGCCATTCGAGAAATTCAGATACAAACTATAGTGAGATGCCATCTCACCCCAAAAAGGCTAGCATTAATCCAAAAAATGCAAAGTAGTAAATGTTGGAGAGTATGGAGACACTGGAACATTTATACACTGCTGGTGGGAATATGAAACACATAACCACTTTAGAAATCAATTCAAAAAGCTAGAAATAGAAACACCACATGATCCAGCTGTCCCACCCCTTGGAATATATCCTACATAAATAAAAGCTGTCGTGTGAACAGTTATATATGCACACCAGTGTTCACTGCAGCATTGTCTATAATAGCAAAAAACTGAAGTCAAACCAGGTGCCCATTGACAAATAAATGAACAAAGTATGATATATTCACACAAAGAAATACTATGCATTGATAAAAAACAGTGATGAATTTGTGAAATATAATATGGAGGAATCTGGAAGGCATTATACTGAGTGTAATTAGTTGTGAAAGAATAAGTGTTTGAGATCAACATTATCAGAATTCAAGAAAAGGTTTAAACACAGAAGAAATCATTCTTTGATGGTTATGAGGATAGAGTGAGAGGGAGAAGGGCATTAACTAACTAGATAGTAGACAAGAATTGTTTTAGGTGAAGGGAAGGACAATACTCAGTACAGAAGTCAGCACAACTGCACTAAACCAAATGCTACAATGTTTCCAGAACACATTCAAACACTTTGAGGGACAGAGAAGAAGGGGCAAGGATCCACAGACCATGATTTCAGTGGACATCTAGGTCAACTGGTATAACAAATTGTATTTGAGAAGATATTCTCCATACAACTTCAGTGAGTGGCATGTGGGGTCTTAAAAGCTAGCAAACAGCCATCTGAGAAGCGTCAGTTAGTCCCAACCTACATGGAGCAAAGGAGAATGAGAAACAACCAAAGACATAAGGAAACTATGAGCTCACAAGACAGAAAGGCCACATAAACCAGAGAGACTACATCAGCATAAAACCAGTACTAGATGGTGTCCAGCTACCACCAATGACCAATCTGACAGGGAACCCAACAAAGAGTCCTTGATGGAGCAGGAGGAAAGTGGGGTACAGAACTCAGCCTCTATGAAAAATACCAGACTTGATGATCTGACAGAACAGAGGGTCCCCAGAAGATAGGGCCCCCAAACTCTGTTAGTCCAGAACTGAAACCATTCCTGAAGCCAACTCTTCAGAGACCAAACTGGTCTATAAGACATTAAATAATACTGGCAAAGAGTGTTCTTCTTGACTTATCTAGATACATGAGACAAACTGGGCAGCTTGTGTCTGGAAGTGAGATGAGAAGGCAGATGGGGACAGCAGCCAGACGAACGGACATGGGAAATACAGGATGGAGATGATGGCTGTGTAATCACAATGTGGATAAGTTTTTGTATTTAAAACTGGCTTGCATTGTAAATTTCCACTTAAAGCACAGGAAAATAAAATAAGCCATTGTTAGAATTTTTTTATTTCCATTAGGGTTTTCCCAAGATGCATTTAGTGTTCCATTTAGAAGTACTCATGTCAAGTGACCCTCAGACCTGGAGACCTAGTTTGACAGCTGAAAGCCGATATGTTCACTCAGCAAATTTTTCAGATGTTTATGTCTTCAAATAACTAATGCCATTGCTTCTAGGACAAAATTCTCTCTTACAAGGATGGCAGTAGACAAAAGGACTCCAGCAAGTATGGAATGTGGTACCAGAGACCTCACTTTACCACTGATTTTACCCTCCCCTTAGGTGCGAAACAGACAGAGCATAGTATATGCACCGGAAAAATGTATTGAATTAATTCCTAAGTAGAACCCCATATTTATAGAATGACATAATGCTGTGTGTCTACTGTGAGTTCTGCAGGGTTCTGTGATACAACAGAAGCTACATAAGCCAACTGGTTTCTTTGTGACTTTGTAGCCATCGCTGTAGATATAATATCAATGTCTGGTATAAAATTAGGAATCAACCCCAATGCCCATCAACAGATGAATGGGTAAGCAAACTATGGTACATATACTCAATGGAACACCATGCTATGATTTAAAAAAAAAAATGACAATTTAGAAAACTTCCCATAACATGGTCTCATTTGGAAGAGATCATACTGAGTGAAATCAGGCAGTGCCAAAAGGACAAATATTGTATGAGATCCCTGTTATAAGGACTTAACAAGAGAATTATCCACAGAAGAAAATAACTGTGTTGACTACAAGGGTCGGTAGGGGGGTAAGGGTTTATCATAGATGACATAATTGACAGACATTAGAAATTGTATTCTTTTGCTGTAATTAATAAAAAAATAAAATTTAAAAAAATTGGAAAAAAAAGACTGTATGATTAAGCCCAAGACATTTTGAGCTTGTTGAATGCACACTGGAGTCCTTTTGGCCACTGCCATCCTTGTAAGAGAGACTTTCACAAGACATGGTCCCAGTGTGTCTTAACACTTAACAGTGTTAGGAATACGGGCTCTTTTCTAACTGCGAGTGTGGGAATTGACATAGTCTCTTGATGTCTCATTTTCTTTATAAATTACGTTATGCCAGTTGAAACAGATATTCCCCAAGACTACAGTCTCAACAGACCCCAGCCCAGCAATTCAGTTTCTCGTGGAGTTTGGACGTGTGTTTGGCACTTCCACGACCTTGCCTTGGACCAGGTGTGCTGGCCTCCACCGCAGTCGTCACTTGTGTGTTGTCTATTTAGTGTTTTCCCGTCTCCACTTCTCCCCTCTCTCATAACCATCAATGATAGTTTCTTTTTCTGCATACGCCTTTTTCCTGAGTGTTTACAGCAGTCTTCTTATGCGGTATTTGTCCTTTTGTGATTGATTTACTTCACTCAGCCAAAGGTACTCCAGTTTCCTCCAGGTTATGAGATGCTTCGCAGCTTCATCGTTGTTCTTTATTGTTGTGAAATATGCCATTGTGTGCATTACCACAGTTTGTGTATCCATCATCTGCTGATGGGCATCTAAGTTGTTTCCATCTTTTTGGTACTGTGAGCAATAGTGCAATGAACGTGGATATGTTTGTGTGATGGTTCTTGTTTTTCCAGGATATATTCCTAAGAGTGGAATTGCTGGGTTATATGGTATTTCCATTTCTAGCTTTCTAAAGAAGTAACATATTGTTTTTCAACAAGGTTGTATCATTTTGCACTCCCACTAGCAATGCATAAGAGTTCCCATCTCCCTTAAGCCTCTCCAACATTTGTTATTTGTTATTTGTTATTTTGGGTTTTTTTTTTTTTTTTTTTTTTGGTTCATGACAGTAATGCCAAGATGAGATAGTATCTCACTGTGGTTTCGATTTCTGTTTTTCTAATGGCTAGTGATTTCAATCATTCCCTCACGTCTCTGTTAGCCACTTGAATGTCTTCTTTGGTGAAGTGTCTGTTGATTTACTTTGCCCGTTTTTTAATAGGATTATTTGTCCTTCTGTTGTAGAGGTGTTGGATTTTCTTGTAGATTTTAGCGATTAACCTTTGTCAGACATGGTATAGTCAAGTGAAAGGCAAGAGAGTACACAATACTGGCGAAGCCAGCACAGCTTGTCCAAGGCAAGGTCATGGAAGCTCTATAGACATGTCCAGACTCCCAGAGGGACCAAATTGCTGGACTAGGGTCTATGAGACCACAGTTACAGAAAATACCTAACTCAATTGGTATAACATTGTTTATAAAGAAAATGTTTTATATTCTACTTTGGTGACCAGTGTCTAGTGTCTTTAAAGTCTGTGAGTGGCCATCTAGTATACTCCACTGGTCTGACCCTTTTGACAGCAGGAAAGAATGAAGAAAACTAAAGACACAGGAGAAAGATTAGTCCAGAGGATTAATGGACCACTTTCCCAGGCCTCTGCTAGATTGAGTCCAGCACAATGAAATGAAACTTCATGTCCATACAAAAGTCTACATATCAATGTTTATAGTAGCTTTGTGCATAATTGCCCCAAACTGGAAACAAATTCTCTTTTAATAGGTGAATGGATATAGAAATTGTGGAATGAGTAACAATGAAGTATTACTCAGCAATGAAAAGAAGAAATGAGCAATCAAACCACACACACACACACACACAGAGCACAGTTGTTGTTGTTGTTAGTTGCTATTGAGTTGATTCTAACACATGGTGACTTCATGTGTGTAGAGTATTAACTGCTTTCTAAAGTTTTCCAGGCTGACTTTTCAGAAGTAGATGGCCAAGACAGTCTTTTGAAACACCTCTGGGTGGGTTTTAACCACCAACCCTTCAGCTGGCAGTTGAGCTTTCAACTATTTGTACATTTCAAAAACAAAAACCAAACTCACTGCTATCAAGTTGATTCTGACTCATAATGACTCTGCAGGTCAGAGTAGAACTGCGCCATTGGTCATTCAAGAAGCGCCTGACAGATTTGAACTGCTGATTTTTTGGCTAACAGACAGAGCCCTTAGCCACTATGCCACCAGGGTTTCCTTGTGCAACTCAAGGACTCTTGAAGGCATGGAGAAAACTTAAAGCTTGCTGTTAACTGAAAGATAAAGAACATGGCATATGGATTGGAATAAGACTTATTAATAACCTGAATTATGCATATGACAACAACCTTGCTTGCTGAAATTAAGAAGACTTGAAGCACTGATGAATATCGAAGACTACAGCCTTCAATATGAATTACATCTCAACATAAAGGAAACAAAAATTATGATTACTCCTCCTATCTTAACCCAATATTGAAAGGACAGAGTAGCTGGGGTGGGGGGCCGGGGACCATGCTCACAGGGGGAATCAAGGCCGCTGGGCACAACTAGCATTTTGCTAAGAGAGACTTCTGCACCCCACATTGGTGAGTGGAGTCTGGGGTCTTAAAAGCTGCCATCTAAGGGTACAGCAAATGGTCCCAACTCAGCAAGAATGGATGATCACCAAGGAACAAAACGACACAGGGGAAAGAGAACCTGGAAGACAGAGAGACCCACGTGAGTGGGTGACTACATCAACTTGTGATGAAAGAACCGGACCGTGCCTGGCCACCACCAGTAATAGCTGTGATGGAGCTCACAAAGTTGAGTCTCACTGGCAACAGAAGAATAAAAAGGGGTGCACCCTGAGATCTCCACTAAAAGACTACAATGGATGGTCCAGGGGCCTCAGAGTTCCCCTGGAAGCGTGGCCTCTGGCCCTGATGCTGCCCCTGTCCATAACTCATAATGGAGGTCAATTCTTTGGACAGGAATGAATTGGACTTGGTGACACAGAGTGACCATATCATGTGTGCACCTTATAGTTCTATGCATCTATAGGGTGCCATCCTGCTGACCTCTTACTGGAGACAGGGGAGTGGGTGGAGAGGAGGGGATAGGAGATTGCTGGGACGATAGGACACATACGGAGCAGAGGGGAAGAGTGTGCTGTCACCGGGCAGGGAGAGCAGTGAGAGTTGCACATAGGTGGGCGTGCAAATTTGTATGGGAATGTACATTTTCATTCAATCATAATAAAAAATAAAATAAATGCTTCCTGAATGAACCGAAAAAAAAAGACGAAGGAAAAAAAGAAAACAAAAATCCTCCCAACTGAACCAATAAGCAACATCATGATAAATGGAGAAAAGTTTAACATTCTCAAGGATTTTGCTTTACTGGGATCCACAGTCCATGCCCATGGAAGCCACAGTGAAGAAACCAAAAGATGCATTGCATTGGGCAAATCTGCTGCAAAAGACCTCATTGAAGTGTTAAAATCACTTTGAGGATTGAGGTGGATGTGACCTAAGCCATGATATTTTCAACTGCCTCATATGCATGTGAAAGCTGGACAACGAATAAGGAAGACCGAAGAAGAATTGAAGTCTTTAAATTAAGATGCTGGCAAAGTATGATGCCTATATACCATGGACTGCCAAAACAGCAAACAAATCTGTCTCTGAAAAAGTGCAGCCAGAATACTCCCTAGAAGTAAAGATGGTAAGATTCCATCTCCTGTAGTTTGGATATGTTATCAGAGGAGATCAGTCCTTAGAGAAGGACATCACACTTGGGAAAGTACAGGTGAACTTAAGCAAAGGAAGACCCTCACTGAGATGTAGTAACACACTGTCCGCAGCAATGGGCTTAGTCAGAGTGATGACTGTGAGACTGGCGTGGGACAAGGAAGTGTTTCACTCTGTTGTACAATAGGGTCTGTATGAGTTGGAACATCCTTGACAGCACCTAACAACGACGGAAGTCAGTCTGAAAAGATTATATATTTTATGATCTCAGAATATGATATTTTGGAAAATGCAAAACTATAGAGACAGTGAAGAAATCCGTGGTTGTCCAGGCAAGGGGACAGGGATGTATAGATGGAGCATAGGGAATTTTTAGAACAGTGGAACTATTCATTATGGTACTCTAATGTTGGACATGTGACATTACAAGTTTATCAAGATCCATAGGATCCTACAACACAAAGAGTAAATGTTAATGTAAATGGTGAAACGTAATTAATAATAATATATCAGTATTTATTTATCAGTTGTAACAAAAGCACCACACAAATACAAAATGTTAATAGGGGAATTTGTGTGAAGTGGGAAGAGTGGGCCTACAGGAACTGTCTCTACTTTCTGAAAAAAAGTTTTACTGAAAACTCAATGCTACTCCAAAAAAATTAAGTACATTTTTTAAACATCTCAGAGTCAATACTGGTTATAAGTGACAGAGATGAATGAAAAATGGTTTCTTATTTATTTATTTGTGATTCAGTGAAAGTATACAGTTCAAATCAGTTTTGCTTGCCTGCTTGTCTATAGCTCCTTCTGTCCTCCTTCCCCAGTGACAGCACACTCTTCCTTTTCATTCTATACTTCTAGCATCCTCTTAACAATCTCCTGTCCCCTCCTCTCTACACCCCTCTCTCCCATCTAGAAAAAGACCAGTAGCACAGCCTCCTATTAATGCATAGGACCGTAAAGTACACACACCATATAGTCACATCGTGTCCCTGAGTCCAGCCTATTCTTGTCCAAACAGTTGACCTAAGTAGTATTTTCTGGACAGGGACAGCATCAAGTCTAGGAGTCAGGCTTCCAAGGGATCCTCCAGGCTGTCGGACCATCAGTTCTGGCCTTTTAGTATCCTTGACCTGGACCAATCTTTTTATCATGTTGCCACAGGGACTCTACGTTATGTGCCCCACCAGGGCTGTCTTTGGTGGTAGCCAGACACCATCTCGTTCTTCTAGTCACATGCTGATACAGTCTCCCATTCACTGGGAGACTCTCCCGGGCTCTTTTGTTTTTATGTCTTTGCTGTTCTTGGTGATCATCTGTTCCAGATGAATTTGGACAATTTGGTGTACCTCAGATGGCGGCTTGCTAGCTTTTAAGATCCCAGATGCCACTGACCACCATAGGGTGCAAAAGACTCTCTTACCAATAGGCTAATTATGCCAGCTGGCCTCAGTGTCCCCTGAAAGCATGGACCCCAGACCCCCACCTCTGCTACTTTGTCCTTCCAACATTGGATTGAGATTAGAAGAGCTTTTAGTTTATGGTGAAGTCCAGTTAAGTTGATCTACTTTCTACTGTGTGCTGTCACTGCTTTCACCTAACCAAATTTCTATTAACTATCTAGTCTGTGACCAACCTTCTCCTTCCCTCCCTCCCGACCCTTGTAGCTGTCAAAGAGTGTTTTCTTCTGTACATAAGTCTATTTTTTAAGTCCTTATAGCAGATATCTCTTACAATATTTGTCCTTTCACCACTGGCTAATTTCACTCAACATAATGTCTTCCAATTGAAATCAGGTTATGAGATGCTTCCTAAAATCATTATTGTTCTTTGTCATTGCATAGTGTTTGTTGAGTATATGTACCATAGTTTGTTTATCATTCATCTGTTGATGGGCACCTAGGTTGATTCCATCTTTTTGCTAGTGTGGATTGTGCTGAAATAAACATTCATGTGCATGTACTGGGTCAAAGAGTATATCTGTTTCTGGCTTTTTAAGGAAGCACCAAATTGTTTTCCAAAGAGGTTATACACTTTTTGCAATCCCACTAGCAGTGTAAGAAAGTCCTGATTTCTCCACAGCCTCTTTAGCATTTGTTGTTTTGTGTTTTTTGGATTATGGCCAACCTTGTTGGTTTGAGATTTATCTCATTTTAGTTTTGATTTGGATTTCTCTAATAACTAATGATCGTGATCATTTCCTCATGTGTTTATGGCTGTGTGGATGTCCTCTTTGGTGAAGAGTCTGTCTGTCTCCCTTGCCTATCACTTAATTGGATTATTTACCTTTTTCTTGTTGATGTTTTGCAGTACCTCGTAGATTATGGAGATCAGATGTCAATCCAACATGTAGTTGCCAAATATTTTTTCCCATTCTGCAAGTGGTCTTTTAACTCATTCGATAAAGACTTTGGATGAGCAAAAAACCTGATCTGTTAAGTGAAATTTGTAAGAATTAAGTGGGATGACAAGAACATTTAATTTGTATTTAGAAGTCATATTAAAGAATATTATGTAAAAGGCTTATTTTTAAATAAAGAGCTATGTATTTTTGAAACAACAAAAATAACCAAATACTAGATTAAGTTTCTGTTGCAGTATTTTGTCTCATTATGTCTTTTAATATCGAATGCCAAGCCAAGCCAAGTGCCGTCGAGTCGGATTGAATGGAAGCCTGTAATCTAGTGTAAAGAGTTGTCTAAATCCCTGAGGGATAAAAATCAAGATCAGCACAAAGCTGGTTCTGATGATGCTGTTTTGGCCAGCTTGTGCTTCTCTAACATAGATACCACCAGGCTGGCTTTAACAGAGATGAGACGTTTGTTCTTACATAGTCCAGTAGATTACAAGTCTGAATTCCAGGTGTCTGTTCCAGATGAAGGTTTTCTGTCTTTGTTGGCTCTGGAGGAAGATCTTTGTATCACATCAGTCTTTGGTTAGGAAGTATCTTGTCATAGGAACCTCAGGTCTGAGGGACACGCCCTACTCCCAGTGCTATTTTCTTAATGGTCTGAGATTCACAGCTCTCTGCTTGCTTCCCTTTCCTTTTATCTCATGTAGGATAAAAGGACTTGTTCTAATTTTCTTCAGTTTCAGTTTGAATTTGCGTATGAACAATGGATGATCTGTGCCACAGTCAGCACCTGGTCTTGTTCTGGCTGCTGATACGTAGTTTTTCTATTGTCTTCAACTGCATTTGGCTGCCTATTGTGTTTTTCCACAGATGTAGTTATTTGGTTCCTGTGTGTTCCATCTGGTGCCCATGTCTACAGTCACTGTTTGTGTTGCTTTAAAAGGTATTTGTAATGAAGAAGTCATTAGTCTTGCAAAATTCTATCACGTGGTCTCTGGCATTTTTTCTATCACCAAGCCCCTATTTTCCAACTACTGATCCTTCTTTGTTTCCAACTTTTGCATTCCAGTCACTGAAGAAAATTAGAAAAGTCCACAAGAAGCAAAGTATGACCTCCTGAGTTTAAAGGCCATCTCAAGGACACATTTGATGTGTTGATCACTAATGACCAAAGACCAGACAAATTGTGGAATGACATCAAAGACATTATCCATGAAGAGAGCAAGAGGTCATTAAAAAGACAGGAAAGAAAGAAAAGGCTAAATTGGATGTCAGAAGAGGCTCTGAAACTTGCTGTCAGGCATCAAGCAGCTAATGCAAAGGGAAGGACTGGTGAAGTGAACAGCAGATTTCAAAGGACAGTTCAAGAAGACAAAAGAAAATATTATATTGACATGTGCAAAGAGCTGGAAATGGAAAACCAGAAGGGAAGAACAAGTTCTGCATTTCTGAAGCTGAAAGAACTGGAAAAAAAAAATTCAAGCCTTGAGTTGCAATAGTACAGGATTTTACAGGGAAAATATTAAACAACTTAGGGAGCATCAAAAGAAGATGGAAGGAACACACAGAGTTATTATACCAGAAAGAACTGATTGATGTTCAGCCATTTGAAGTGACAGCATCTGATTAAGAACTGATGGTACTGAAGGAAAAAGTCGAAGCTTCATTGAAGACACTGGCAAAAAACAAGGTTCCAGGAATTAATGGAATATCAATTGAGATATTTCAACAAACAGATGCAGTTCTGTAAGCGCTCACTCATCTATGTCAAGAAATTTGGAGGACAGCTACCTGGCCAACTGACTGGAAGAGACCCATAGTTATGCCCATTCCAAGGAAAGGTGATCCAACTGAACATGAAAATTACCGAACAGTATCATTAATACCACACACAAATACAGTTGTGCTAAAGATCATTCAAAAGTGACTGCAACCGTATATTGACAAGGAACTGCCAGAAATTCAAGCTGGATTCAGAAGAGGTTGTAGAACCAGGGATATCATTGCAGACATCAGGTGGATCTTGGCTGAAAGCAAAGAATACCAGCAAGTTGTTTACTTGTGTTTCACTGACTATGCAAAAGAATTCAACTGTATGGATCATACTAAATTATGACTAATGTTACAGAGAATGGGAATTCCAGAACACTTAATTGTGCTCCTAAGGAATCTGTACATGGGTCAAGAGGCAGTCATGCAAACAGAACAAGGGGACACTGCACAGTTTAAAGTTAGGAAAAGTGTGTGTCGGGGTTCTATCCTCTCAACATACCTTTCCAATATGTATGCCAAGCAAATAATCCAAGAAGCACAAGTCTACAAAGAAGAACAAGACATCAGGATTGGAGGATGACTCATTAACAACCTGCATTACTCAGATGACATCACCTTACTTGCTGGAAGTGAAGAAAATTTGACACACTTACTGATGAAGATCAGGGACCATAGTCTTCAGTATGGATTGCACCTCAACATCAAGAAAACAAAAGCCCTCACAACTGGACCAGTAAGCAACATAGTCATAAATGGAGAAAGGATTAAGGCTGTCAAGAATTTCATTTTTCTTGGCTCCACAATCAATGCCCATGGGAACAACAATCAAGAAATCAAAAAACGCATTACACTGGGAAAACCTGCTGCAAAGGGTCTCTTTAAAGTGTTGAAAAGTAAAGATGTGATTTTGAAGGCTAAGGTGGGCCTCACCCTATCCATGGTATTTTCAGTCACATCATATGAATGCAAAAATTGGACAACGAACAGAGAAGACAGAAGAAGAATTGATGCTCTTGAATTGTGGTGCTGGGGGAGAATGTTGAATATAATGTGGACTGCCCCCCCCCAAAAAAAACCCCTAACAAACAGATCTGTTCTAGAAGTACACCCAGAGTGCTCTTTGGAAACAAAGATGGCAAGACTGCGTGTTACATACTTTGGACATGTTTTCAGGAAGTATCAGTCCCTGGAGAAGGACATCATGCTTGGTAGAGTGGAGGGTCAGTAAAAAAGAGGAAGACCCTCGATGAGATGCATTGACACAGTGGCTGCAACAATGAGTTTAAGCATAAAAACAATCGTGAACATGGCACAAGACCGTGTAGTGTTTCATTCTGTTATTCATAGGGTCACTATGAGACGGAACAGACTCAACAGCACCTAACAACAACAACAACAATCTGTGAGTGATCAGAGTACCAGGACAGGGAGGGTACAAAAAAAATATAGACAGAATTGTTGAGGATTCATTGACAGAAAAATTTCCAGATACCATGAAAGGTGAGAACATAGTTATTCGAGATGGTCAGGGAACAAATTCCAAAATAGAAACACAAAGACATATTATAATCAAACCTGCCAAAACTAACGATAAGAAGAGAGTTTTAGAAGCTGCTAAGAACAGACAAAAAATAATCTTCAAAGGACAGTCAATGAGACTAAGCTCAGACTATTCAACAGAAACAGTGCAGGCAAGAGAACAATGGGATGACATACATAAAGCCTTGAAGGAAAATTGCCATTGAAGAATTACATATCCAGCAAAACTGTCTCTAAAATATGGTGGAGAAATTAGGATATTTCCAGATAAAGAGAAATTTAGGGAATTTGCAAAAACCAAAACAAAATTAAAAGAGTACTAAAGGGAGACCTTTGGTTGGAAAATCAATAACATCAGAAAATAACCCCCAAACTAGAATACAAGACAGAGAAAACAGATGTCAACCCTGATAGTGAAATCTCTAAAACAAATTAAAGCTAAAACACTGAAAATAGGGAAACAAAGATAGCAGTATATAAAAGATGGCAACAATGTAACAAAAAAGACGGACAGATAAAAAAATATAGTCATAGATGTTTCATATGGAGAGGAAGTCAAGGAGATACAAAGAAATAAATGAATGGTATAAATTTGGAAAAATGGAGTAAATATTAAGGTAAGCACAAAAACAATTAATCCTATTCATCAAAAGAAAAAAACATGAACACACAGTGTATACAAAACCACAGTGAAAGAAAATACATAAAGAAAAATGACTCAGCCCAGAAAATTAAATGGAACAAAGAAACTGTCAAAAACACACACAAAAAGCATAAAAAATGACAGCGATAGGACTCACAGTTATCAATAGTTATGCTGAAAGTAAACAAATTAAATAAACCAATGAAGAGACATAGAGTGGCAGAACGGATTTCATTTTTATTAAAAAAAAATGGGGGGGGTGGAGTCAAGATGGCAGACTAAGCCCACGTCTCCTTATATCCCTCTGGAAACTAAGACCTGAATTGATAATCAAACAGAGCCTTCTGATCACCTCAGGACACGGCACAGGGCTGTTAATTGAGACTTCATACCACTGAGCGAAAAACCTCCTCTCTTTCGCTGACTCCCGCTCCTGGCTAGACCCGGCTCTCACAGAAAAGCTAAAGGCACCATTGTGACTTTTTTTTTCTCTGTCTTGGCTGGTGGGCGGAGCTGGGTCTTGCCTAGCGGCTAGACTCAGATGCGCTGCTGGGGTGATAGGCAGACGAAATTCCCATATTCTGAGAGCCAGGCTTAGGACTCTGTTCATCTAGCCACTTTGAGCCTTTCGTTTTATATCTGCGTCAGCGGGGTTTATATGGAACTCTGCAGTCAGTATGCAGGATGCCATGTTGGTACCGAGATTTTAGTGGGACCTAATTCTTAGCCTGGGAGCCAGCGCCTGCAAGCAGGACAGCGCTTCTCTGACAGAAAAGCAGTAATTTTCCCAGTGCCACTTACGTTGCAGGCCCTGCAACAGAAGCAGAGGAATCACTACGTCTCAGCACCTTTAGCCCCTCTGTCTGCTGCCTGTGTGGAGAACACCATCTTGGATACAGTGGCCGCAGCTGGACCTAATTCTTAGCTTGGGAGCCAGAGCCTGCCCACAAAAGAGAGCTTTTCTATCACAAAAGCAGTACTCGACGCAGTGTCGCCTAAGGCTAGGCCCTGTCAGCAGAGGCCAACAGGGCAGTAGCATTGCTGTATTCTGAACTAGTTTGTTATCATCTGGGGTTGGATATAGTGGTGCTTACTTTGTCAGTTCAGAAGAGGGACCTCTACACCTGAAAACCTAACTGACTTGTGAAGTGGTCAGATACCTTTTGCTTTACATTTTAAGATGGCCTAGAGAAACTTTTGCAATCCATCCTCACAGTACCTCTTCCAGCTTCTGCATACTCACATGGGACCCAAAAAGCAGCAGACAATTGTGGCATACAAGAAATCACCCATGGCTTCAGAAGGCTCCCAAACAAAGCAACCAAGGAGTTTTCCAAATGAAGAAACTTTTATGAAAGCATCAGGAAGTGAATACAAAATGATTATATACAGAGGCCTTCTAGACCTTATACAAAATGCAGCAGAACAAAATGAAAAATTAAGCAAGCTGTTCCATCTGATGGAACACCAGTACTCTGAAATCCAACAGATCAAGAAGAAAATCAAAGACATAGAAACTTCCATGCAAAGCCAAGAAAACAGAATGGAACAAGTAGAAAAAAATTTCTGACTTGGAAGACAGAGCTACTGATGCTAGCGTCTATGAGCAGAAATCAGAAAAAAGAATCAAGAAAAATGAAAAAACATTAAGAAGCATGTGGGACTCTATTAAGGGGAACAACCTTCAATTAATTGGAGTCCCTGAACAGGATGAGACACCTGAGAACACAGAGAGTATCATTCCTGAGTTGCTGATAGAAAACTTCCCACAAATCATGAAGGAAGAGAATATAGACATCTCTGATGCATATTGTATACCACCCAATATAGATCTCAAAAGAAAGACTCCAAGACATATTATAATCAAGCTTAACAAAATGAAACATAAGCAGCAACTCTTAAAGGCAGCAAGACTCAAAGCAAAGCTAACATTCAGAGGGAAACCCTGTAGGCTCTCGTCAGATTTCTCAGCAGAAACCATGCTGGCATGAAGACAGTGGCACGACACATTCAAAGTCTTGAAGGAGAAGAACTTCCAACCAAGAATTATATATCCTGCAAAACTGTCTTTCAAATACAAAAATGAAATTAAGACATTCCCAGATAAACAGAAACTCAGAGACTTTGTAAAAACCAAACCCAAACTACAAGAAATACTGAAAGGAGTTCTTGGCTCTGGCTTAGAAGAACAAAACCACTAACTTTATATTTTAGAACGACACACTACTCAATACTCTACTCTTTTAGGGAAGGCTCCAAAGTCAATTACGGCTTTGATATGGAAAGAGGCAATCCAGTGATCATCATGAAAACTATGGTGTCATCATAATAAAAAGAGGGATGTACTACAGTTGTTACAGTCCTTCCAGATGGAGAGAAAGATGACAAGACTGGTAGTAATTAAAATTGAGTTTATATATAATTTATTAAGGGGGATTATAGGGGAAGCTGTAAAGCACAACAAAGATGTATCATACCATTTCAAGAAATGTAACACACAAGTCTCTACAACTACAAAAACAGCTCTGAAAAAGGTGAAAAATCAACTCACAAAAGAGAATGTCCCAGAACAGACTAAAAAGAACAATAGAGAAAACATCAACATAAAGATAAACATATCACAATGGCAGCAGTGAACACATACCTATCAATAATTACATTGAATGTGAGTGGACTGAATGTTCCAGTAAAGAGACATCGAGTGTCATTTTGGATCAAAAGACATGACCCATCCATATGTTGTCTACAGGAAACTTACTTGAGACCTAAAGATAGGAACAAACTGAAAATTAAAGGATGGAAGAATATATATCAAGCTAACAATGAACAAAGAAGAGCAGGGGTGGCAATTCTAATCTCAGACAAAATCAATTTTAATGTCAAATCCACCATCGTGAACAAAGATGGACACTATTTATTGCTGAAAGGTTCAGTACACAAGCAAGACTTAACTATATTAAATATTTATGCACCTAATATCAGAGCACCTAAATACATCGAAGAAACACTGACTAGGAACCAAGTCCGCCCGGGCCTTCTGCCTGGGCTTCTCCATTTCCCAATAGGCCAGAGGAGCCGAGGTGTATAGAGTCCAAAGCCAGGCTCTCAGAACCTGGCAATTACACTTGCTGGTTCCACCAGCAGTGTGTCTGAGACCAGCAGCTGGTCAAGTCCCAGTTCTGTCCCCTGGCCAAGACAGAGGAAAAAAAACCTAAATGGTGAGTTACCTTCCGTTTGTGCAAGCCTGTGCTCGCCGAAAGTGGGGTCAGTGAAAAAGAGGAGGTTTTCCATTCAGTGGTATGAAGACCAAATTAACAACCCCATGCTGCATCCCAGAGCTCGCTAGATGTCCAGAAGGCTCTGTTTAATTATCATTTCAGGTCTTGGTTTCAAGAGGGATTTAGGGAGATGTGCGTTTAGTCTGCCACCTTGACTCTGACCCCCGAAGCTACCATAATCCTGATACCCAAACCAGGTAAAGAAACTACCGCAAAAGACCATTACAGACTAATATCCCTCATGAATTTAAATGCAAAACTCATTGAGAAAACTGTAGCCAATAGAATTCAACAACACACCAAAAAATCAATTCACCGTGACCAAGTGTGATTCATACCAAGGATGCAGGGATGGTTCAACATCAGAAAAACAATCAGTGTAATTAGCCACATAAATAAAACAAGAGACAAGATCCACTTAATCTCACTCCACAGCTAATCTGGTCCTCAGTCATTAGTATTCAGTGCATCGAATCTATTCTTGAGATGGTCTCTAAATTCAAATGAGATGCACTCAAAGTTGAACTTTGGCTCTTGAGGACTTTTCTAATTTTCTTCATTTTCCACTTGAACTTGCATATGAGTGATTGATGATCTGATCTACTGTTGGTCCCTGGTCTTGTTCTGGCTGATGATACTGAGCTTTTCTATCATCTCTTTCCACAGATGTAGTTGATTTCATTCCTGTGTGTTCCAGTTGACAAGGTCCACTTGTACTGTAGCCATTTATGTCATTGAGAAGGGTATTTGCAATGAAGAAGTCATTGGTTTCGCAAAATTCTATCATGTAATCTCTGGCATTGTGTCTGTTATCAAGGCCATATTTTTCAACTACTGAGCCTCCTTCTTTGCTTCCAACTTCCTTGTAAGCATACAGATATTTTTCTATTATTGACAGTATGTACTTCGGGATAGATTTGAAACGTTCTTTCTGATGATAAATACAACTCCTCTTCAAGTTGATATTTTTGGCATAGTAGACTTCACAATTGTCTGAAAACGGCCAATACCTATCCATTTCAGGTCACTAATGCCTAGGATATCAGTGTTTATACACTCTATTTTATTTTGATGATTTCCAGTTTTCCTGGGTTTGTACTTTGTACATTCCATGTTCCGATTATTAGCACATATTTGAAGGTGTTTCTTCTCATTTTGAGTCAAGCCACATCAACAAATTAAGATTCCAAAAGCTTGACTCCATTCAAGGTATTCAAGTCTACTCTGCTTTGAAGAGATAGCTTGGCATTGACTAAATTGTGTTCCCCCAAAAAATCTGTGCAGCAGTTTAGCTAGGCCATGATTCCTAGTACTGTGTGATATTCTCCATGTTGTAAATCCTGCATCCCTGACATTAAGGAGGGAGGATGGGGAGCAGTTGCATTGGTGAGTCTGGACTCAATATGTAAAACTATACTGTGCCTTGAGGCAAACTCTTGGGATATAAAAGAAAGTGAAGCCAGCAGAGATTTCAAGACCTCATACCTCCAAGAAGCAGAGCCAGGAGCAGAGTGCACCCTTTGGAAAGGTCTGGGGTCCCTGCACATCAGAAGCTCCCAGTTCAGTGGAAGATTGATGACAAAGACCTTCTTCTAGATCCAGTAGATAAAGTCCTCCCCTGTTGCTGACACCCGCAATTTGGACTTTTACCTTACTGGACTGTGACAAGCAAAATCTCTCTTTCTAAAGCTATCCACTTTTGGCATGTCTGTTAAAGCCGAACTAGCTGGCTAAAACACAGCTCTTCCTCAGCCATCTTCTGAGTGACATCCAAACTGAGGGGCTCATCATCTGGTACTATATTGGACAATATTTTGCTGCGATTTGTGGAGTTTTCACAGGCTAATTCTTTTCAGAAGCAGATGACCATGTGCTTCTTCCTAGGACCCCCCAGAAAAACTAACACATCTGTCTTGGAAGAAGTATAGCCGGAATGGTCATTAGAAGGGAGGATGGTGAGACTTCTTGTCATATACTTTAGATATGCAATTAGGACGGACTAGTCCCTGGGGAGGGTCATCAGCCTTGGTAGATCGGAGCGTCAGCAGAAAAGCAGGAAGACTCTCAACACATGGATTGACATAGTGGTCATACAAATGGACTCAAGCATGACAAAACTGTGAGGACAGTGCAGAACCAGTTAGCACTCAGTTTTGTTATACATAGGTTGCCATGAATTTGACTGGCTAGAGAGCATCTAACAACAACAATATGGAATATATGTTCAATGAAGTACTATTCAGATACCAAAAATCATGGTATGAAAGAATATGAAATACCTGAGATGTTCAAGATGTGGAATGAGAAAAATAGATCACACATCAGTATTCCCCAGTTTTATTTATAAATGCTGAAAAACAGGAGTGCTTAATAACAAAACTGTAATTGTGATTACATCTAAAGGGAGAGATTATGGATGACTTTTCTAAAGTTTTTTTATTATGAATACTTGTTCCTTTTATAACTGGAAAATATTACCTCACATTAATATTTAAAATTAATGTTTATAAAGAATTTGTGATAATGCACATTTTATATTGTTAAGCGTCAATGAGGATGCAAAACTGGACACTGTACCTGGTTAAAACCACATTAAAAATGTAGAACAAAAAAGAGGAAATATATATATATATGTGTGGCGATGTCTTTCTCAGGTTGCTGAAATTCCAGGTGACTTTTGCTTTTTTTTGTACTTTACTGTATTTTCCATAATTTTATGAAATGAACCTGTATTAATTCAATCACTTATTAACTGAAAAAAACTTAAGGTTTCTTTAAGCTGGGCTGAGAGGTTAAGTAGTCTGACTGTTGAGTAATGGACATTATGATATGATGGCCAAACAGCCCTAAGAGATAAAAACCTTATTCCCCTAGGTGATGGAAGTGCTACCTGAAGACAGACCTCAAGTGTTACAGTTTGTAACTTGAAATGAGATTTCTTGCCCAAGGTCACACACACTTTGGAGTTGTCCTTCATCCAATGACCGATTGGTAACGGTAGTCAAGCACCATCTGGTTCTTCTGCTCTCATGTTACTGAAAAACTGAGTGATAAATCAGCAATTAAAGCCTAAGTTTGGAAGCCCTAAGACCTTCTTGGTGGCATAGAGAGGATTTTGTCTCCTACAGTGGCAGAACAGAGAAAACCAAGGACCAAAAACCTTCATCATCAGAGCAGCAGAATTCCTAAACAAGGCAGGCCTGCTTTAGCAAAGTCTGGACACTAGCTGGGAAAGATTGCCCTGACATACGACACGAGGGTGTCTGGGTTGGTGCTGCTGACTGCTCTGAGCCCCCTCCTCCTTGTGCTTACCAAAAAAAACATTGGTGGTGTAGTGGGTAAGCCTATGTCTGCTAACCAAAAGATTGACAGTTCAAATCTTACAAGTGCTCCTTGGAAACTTTATGGGGCAGTTCTACTCTCTCCTATAGTTTGGCTATGAGTCAGCTTTGACTCAATGGCACTGGGTTTGTCTTCTTGCTTTTGAGCCTTATGTTTGAAGATGGTACAGAAAAATTTCCCCGTAATATATGTGTCCCTTGGGATGTGACTCACACCTCTTCTAGTACAAGATAGATACCTAGAGTTAAGTCAACATAACACAGCCAGGGACATGCTAGGCCTGAAAAAGAGGAAAGAAGGTCTATACTCCTAAGGAGCTTCAGGACCCAGCCAACAAGGACTAGCAGGAAGAGAGATAGGCCTGGGACTGGCTTCTAACAGAGGTAGGCTAGGGTGCAGGGCAGAAGATAAAGTTTAAAAAAGAAAATCCTATTGATTTTGATTTGAGAGCATTCTCCTGGAACACAGAATTTCACTTCCTGGTAAGTATTCTAGAAGATAGTGTGAACTGGTTCCTAGTTGGGATCCTAGTAGTATGAATAAAGCAATATTATGCTAAATGATACTGAAATGTCAGGTCTTCAGTAGCATATGTTGGGAGAAGGGAGTAAAAAGCTCAGAGAAATGTGAACATTTAAGTCTCAAGTGGATATCCTCTCCACCACCACCAGCTGCTGTTAAGTGACTCCAACTCAGGGTGACACCATGTCTGCCAGGACAGAACTGTGTGCTACAGAATCGCCAATGGCTGGATTTTTACAAGTAGATCGCCAGGGCTTTCTTCCAAGGCACCTCTCACGGACTCAAACCTCCCTCCTTTTGATACGCAGCCAATCACATTAGCTGTTTTTGCCACCCAGGGACCCTAGATATATTAAATACCCAAACCCTCCAGAGTAATATGTTCCAGAGGATATGCGTTTCCCAGAACACCATGGAACGGGCTGGTGAGAGGGTCTTCCACTTGACTGAGGCGTTCAGTGCTGGTGCTTCTCAGCAGGCCAGGCTGATGGCTCACTAATAGCAGAGGGGATGACACAGCCCCCAGCTCCATTTTTCCCTGGGGACAAAATAGACAGGAAGCCTATAACATACCATTCAATCTGAACAACCAGAGATCAAGGATGGATGATCAGGAGCATGAGGACAGTGCCCCAGCAGACAATCTTTTGCTGAGTTTACAGAACTAATCCAGGCTTTGGACCCAGAACCCACAGACTGAGGAGAGGCGAGGTCCCAGGAAGAGGAAAGAAGGGAGAAAGGGAGAGACAGGAAGGCCTGGCAACCCTATGACAAGTGTACATGGGACTGATTCTCCTAGTCTTCCCCAAAGGGACCTAGGCCATTTTCTAGAATAGCTACATACTGGAGAAAGACAAATATCTAAGAATTTTTTTTTTTTTTTGTAAATTAGATGAAGGTTTGCAGAACAAACTGGTTTCTCATCAAACAGTTAGCACACATATTGTTTGATGATAACAGTTAACAGTCCTACAACATGTCACACTCTCCATTTTCAATCTTAGATTCCCTGTTACCAATTTTCCTGTTCTTGTCTGCCTTCTAGTGCTTGCCTCTAGGCTAGTGTGCCCCTTAAGTCTTAAGGGCCTGTCCAGTCTTTGGCTGAAGGGTGAACCTCAGGAATGACTCTATTATGGAGCTGAAAGCTTGTCCAAGGGCCATACTCTCATAGTTTCTACGGTCTTTGTCAGGCCAGCAAATCTGGTCTTTCTTTTTGAGTTAGAATTTTCTTCTACTTTTTTCTCCTGCTCTGTCTGGGACCCTCTGTTGTGATCCCTGCCAGAGCAGTAAGTGGTAGTGGCTGGGTACCATCTAGCTGTACCAGACTCAGTCTTGTGGAGGCCTTGGTAGACGTTGTCTATCAGTCTTTTGAACTAATCTTTCCCTCGTATCTTTAGTTCTCTTCTTTCTTTCTTGCTCCCAAAGGGGTGAGACTAGTGGAATTTCCTAGATGGCCATTCGTAGGCTTTTATGACCCTGGACACAACTCACCAAAGCAGAATGTAGAACACTTTCTTTATAAACTATGATATGCCAATTGAGCTAGATACTCACCAAGACCATGGTCCCCTAGCCTTCAGCCCAGCAGTTCTCTTCCTTAGGGAGTTTGGATGTGTCCATGACCTTGCTTTGTAAAAACAATGATGACCTTTACAGTATTGTGAATACTCAAGCATTTTGAGGACTGTTACATAAAGGGTCCAGCTGACATATACACAAAGCAATGTTACACACCCCTGTTAGATTAGGAACCTATGAGACCAGGTAATGAATGGAATCCTCATATAGTGCTACCTGGTGGTCATTTCCTCAATTTCCAAATACATAACTGAGATGGGCATACTTGGGAGTTGGCAGGACTCCACACTCATTTTTGGCCTGTGGGATAAGAAGGCTCACAGTGTGACAGCCAAGTAGAGGTCCCTGAAGCTGTCTTCTTTATCCCTCCAGTCAAGTGAGTAAATTCGGTGTCGGCCAACCTTCCCCATCAAAGCTGGAGAGTGACTATTGTAGCTTTTGGAGCCAGGAAACAAAGTCCCCAGCTCTTTCAGAAACTGTTATTCCCAAAAGGTTTTCTTTACATTTTTGCATTTAACAGTGTAAAAACTATTCTTAGCTTACAGGTCATACAAAAGCAGGCATCAGTCTGAGGAAAATGTGGTCTAGTCTCCTTCAAGTTTCCCATTCTTAGAACAAGTCTAGAGCTCAGGTTGGCTGTGAGATCTTTGAGGACACACATGTGGAATACAATCTCCCCTGGATGAGATGTTCTTTACGACAGTGGATTTTTGAGCCTTTGTCGTATCTGAAGTTCATTTCCTTTTTTTTTCCAAATCTAAGACATCCATTCATTCCAAACAGAATAAAATTACATCAAAGGTGTTTGACCTAGGAATGTGATTGATCCCTAAAATCACAAGCATGCTCATTTTCCCTTGAGAAGATCCCTGCATCGCTTTCTCTGATACTCAGACCCTGTTAAGAAGTACTCCTGTCATGGTGCCAGGTCTCCTCAGGGCCAAGAGCCTGGTCATGTGGAATGAGGGACTCCTGCTGCCCAGTTTCCCTGACAAGGCCTTGTCATAGACAAAGATGTCTGGCTGGCCACCAGCTCCAGAGGGCTTCAGGTGTCCGAGGGATGTAGTGGGAAAAGCTGCCCCGGTCGATACACTGAGAGGTTCAATAACTCATTTTGTTGCTGAGGCAGTACAATAAATAAATAAGACACTGGCTGGAAGGTGAACATAACCACGTTCAGAGCTTCTCCAGGCTGAGTTGATGGGCTTTAATGGCTTCAGTCTGCACAGAACATAGGCAGACTGTCCCAGCAGTGTGCCCTCTGTTTCCCAGGCAACTGGACTCAAAATGAGGTGGACGGCAGGGACTGGGTACTGAATCAATTTGTTGCAGGTACAGATGCACAGAAAGGATGCTTCATCTAAAACCACAGACAGTAAACTCCACATTGCCTGTCATTTCTGCCCATTAGTACCTACGGCGACTTTACTTCACCCTACTGTTCATGAGTCCCTTCCTCCCAATCCTGCTGCCAAAAGCTTCACAGGTTCCAGTTGTGCTGGAGTGAGCAATTGGATGTTTCCCTCCAGGCTGTCTGTTAGGGGAGGGTCAGGGGACAAAGCTAAAGGAAGTCTTGTATTGCAAGGCTCTTTATGTTCAAGTCTACTGATGGGCTAGAACAAGGATCTGAGAACCACTATGTACCTTGGGCATGAAGAGACTGTTCCAGGGTTTCTCTGGAGGAAGAAAATTCCCAAGAATACCAGCAGGTGACTCCCCAACTCATAGCCTCCACTTGACTTCAGCTCCAGAGAATGGCACCAGTTACCACTTTGGCTAAATCAAGGTAGATACAGGGCAGTTGTAAGGAAGGACCTTCTCAGAGTGTCTTGCACCACTCAGCGCTAGCACTGACCACACTATACTATAATTGCCTGGTAGTTTATGCACGCCAAATATCAGGTTGTGGACCAAATAAAGGGTAGCCACTCATCTGTGCTTATTGCATGAATTATTGAAGGAATTTTAATGGAGTCAAAAACCCAAACTAAATCTACTGCTGTGAAATTGATTCTAATTCATAGTGACCCCATGAGGTTTCCAAGGCTGTGAATCTACAGAAGCAGACTTCCACATGTTTCCCCCACAGAGCCGCTGGTGGTTTCGAACCGCTGATCTGTCAGTTAGCAGTTGACGGCTTTAACCACTGTGCCAGCAGGGATACTTTTTTTGTTTTTTTATTTTCATTAAGTGAAAGTTTACAGTCCAAGTCAATTTTCCATATAAAACTTCAAGTACGTGCCTCTCTGTAACTCTCTCTGCTCTCCTCACCCTGTGACAGCACACTCTTCCTTTCCACTCTTGACTTCCAGTATTCCCTAAGCCAACACTTGTCCCACCTTCTCCACCCTCTCCTTTCCCCTCTAAAAGGAAACCAGTAGGACACTCTCATATGTATATTAAACCTTAAGGTACACACACCACATGCATCACTCGGCATCCCCGAGTCCAGTCCAAACTTTGTCTAAAGTGTTGGCTTCTGTGCTTGTTTCAGCTCTGGGGTAACAGCAAGTCTGGGGTCCATGTACTCAGGGGATCCGCCAAGTAGCTGGACCATCAAGACTGGTCTTTTAGTAGAGTTTCAATCTGAGCAGGGACCATTTTAATGAAGACAATGGTAAGAAACTCATCAGCCTGTACAGAGTCCTTAGGGATTTTTCTCTACAGCTTCCTTGCCAGCTTATGTCTTTATGTCCTAAACGCAGAAAGGAGGCGAGAACTTTCTCCAACCCCTGAACCCAGAAGGCTTCAATGAAAACACAGCCTCAGATATCTATTACATAACTGACACTCAGTAAATGCTTGCAAATTTAAGCTACATTGATTATCATACAAAATAATCTGGTATTATTTCACAATCAGCTTTGGGCTCCAACCTTGTATGTCATCAATTTAAATAGTTCGAGAAGATTTCATTGAGTATGTCAGTTAGGATACATAAGTGTCATCATTTTGTGTGTGTGCGTACAGACCTAAATAGTAAATATTTTCAGATCTCTAAGCCGTACAATCCACCAGGCGCTCCTTGAATACTCTGGGGGTCAGTTCTACCCTGGCCCCTAGGGTTACCAGGAGTCGGATCCGACTCCATGGCACCTGGCTTGGCTAAGCCATACAGTCTCTGTTGCAGCGTGGAGGTACCCAACGTGTCAACAGGTAGGCAAGTCTGTGTTTCAACAAAACTTTATTTACAAAAACAGGTAGAGGGCCACATTTAGCGCACTGATGATACTGGCCAACCACTGAGCTAGGCTAGGTTATGGTAACAGACACTAGCAAAATCTCAGGGGCTTAACACACTTGAAAGGTTTATCTCACTTACACTATATGCCCACTGTTGCTGGCGGAGTGACGGATAATTTGCTTCACAAAGATACCTGACACCATCTTCTACCACCATCATCTCCACATGAAGCTTCAATGTTCGCCATGGCAGGAGACAGAAGGGCACTGAGTCTAGCACTGACGACTAGATGCCTTAGCACACGAAGGACACAGCTCACTTCTACCTTCACGTCATAGCCTAGAAGTCATCACCTGGCCATGCTTAATGTCAAAGGTGTGCAGAATTTGTTCCCAAATTAGAAGAGAACTAAATATTGGGAAATCTCAGTTATCTCTACCATACTGAGCATTAAAACCAGTTTCCTTTAGGTGAACTCCATCTTATGGTGACTCCTGGTGTGCCAGATTAGACCCATGCTCCACAAGTCCCCCAATGACTTTTTGAAAGTAGATCATGAGGTCTTTCTTTCAAGGTGCTTTTGGGTAAACTTGAACTTCCAACCTTTCAGTTAGCAGCCAAATACATTAACTCTTTGTACCAACCAGGATGCCCCATTGGGCATTAGCCATGTGCAAAACCCAGTTAAGGGATATAAAGCAACTCAGAGAAGATTCCTTTCCCACAAAACCAAAAGAAAAAAAAGCCCATTGTCATTGAGTCGATTCCAACTCATAGTGACCCTATAGGTCAGGGTAGAAGGAGGGCTTGGTGGATTTAAACAGCTGACTTTGGGTCAGCTGTCACAGCTCTTAACCACTATGCCCTGATGGTTTCACCCATCTGTCCAGAAGCTCCCAGTATAGTGGATGGAAAAGACCTAAAAGAAACTGATGCAAGGCCACTGTGACAAGGAATTAGCTTCTGCAGTCTCTTTGGCCCCAAACTCTATAACCAATTGTATGCATGATAATAAAGACAAAAACACACCATACAGCAAGTATAGTGGGACAAAGGAGTCCTCATTCTGGACACATTCAGTGGCAAGTGCAAGCTCAGAAAACTGGTTGTCTGCAAGTGTTTGGGGCCATCCCAATCTCCCTACTCCATCTCCTTCCCTCCTTCCAGATTGAAGGCTGTGTGCCTGCAGAGAATGGTAAAGGAGAAAAATGGAAGAAAGCAGTGGGCACAGTGGGCACAGGTCATGATGTGAGAGAGGCTGTCCAGCTCAAGAAAATACTACACCACATTAGCAACAGAAACCAAAAAAATCCCAGACCAAACCCATTGCTGTATGGTTCTTTCCAACTCATAGCACCCCACGAGGACAGAGCTGGCCTGCCTCGTAGAGTTTCCAAGGAGTGCCCAGTGGATTCTAACTGCCAACCTCTTGGTTAGTAGCCATAGCACTTAACCACTACACCACCAGGGTTTCTAAGAGAAACATGTAGGTCCTTATTTTGATCCTCTGACCATAACTTGGAGGGGAAATCCCGGTCAAATTTGCTTCTCAGGAAGGAAAAACCTTGGAATTTGAGTCAAGCCCTCAAAATCCTGGAGGGAGGTGGTCAGGAGAGGTAAAGAGGTGAGCAAAACACACCTGGTCCTTTTGCCCTGTCTTTCCCCACCTCAATCCTTGACACAGCACAAGGCCCTCAATCTGGCCAAGGCCAAATGACAAAAGTGGCACAGGGCTTAGGGGAAAGGTTCACCTGCTTAATGAAGCAATCCATTTTGTCAGTTCCTAAGAATACTTACCTTCTCCCCAGGGACTTCCAAGAATTAATTAATACTAAATGCTTGTCAAGCCCTTTGCCAATGTCAAGGATTTGTTTAATCTGAAAGGCCAGAGTAAGCACAAATAGAAGAGTTTGGCTTTATTTTATAAAGACTGCCTGCAGATAAGCAAAAATGACCTTGCCAAGGGGGAAGGACAGGAAAGGGAGGCCATCCTAGACAAGCCCATCATTCCTACACTACACAGAATGCAGCTACACGTTTGTATGCATACATCTAGACAAGTAGGTAAAATATGTATAGTGCATGAATACATGTACAGCTAGAGATAAGGATCTTGTTGTCTTCGCCAAGAAACATCTCTGATTTCTGCAATAAGACGTACACACACACAAGGAGTTGACACTGAGTTGATTTCTATTCCTGGTGACCTCACCTCTGTGCCTGAATAGGACTTTCAGTGGTTGATTTTTAAGATAGCCAGGCCTTTGTTCCCAAATGTCTCTGAGGTTGAACTTTCAACATTTTGGTTAGCAGCTGAGCATGTCAACAGTTTGCACCAGCCATGGTTCTAATAGAGCTTGTAGAGCAATGGAAACACAGAACGATTCAAGCCTGTCTGCTGTCTAGAGAAGGCAGAGAAAGAAAGAAATCCCCCAACAGCTTTGCCTGTGAAATTTCTTAGGAGCAGTAGTCTCAAGCAGTGGAGTCCAAGATTTTTGGAGAGAAATGACAATGGTCCATGGCAAGTCAGGTGGATTACCCTATATATCACTGTCAGTACCTAAGTTCTTTCTGGACTGTATATTTTCCCAGGACATGATGGTGAATGTAGAATCTCTTCTTCTTGCTATTCATAAATCTCACTTATCCATAGATCAAGACGCCTTTCAAGATTCACGTTTTGGGGGAAGTGTGAGAACTTAAAACAGATGGGATGCAAATTCATTGACCCTCCTTCCAGTTAAGTCTGGATGGCTGGTGACTCCACACAACTTCCAAGGCTGAGTCAGATGAGGTGACATGCTTCTACTTGGTTTGCTGGGACACTTGCCTCTAAAGACTGTTATGGATTGAATTGTGTCCCCGAAGTATGTGTTGAAATTCTAACCCCTGTACCTGTAAATATGAGTTTGTAAATAAGGGTTTTCTTTTGTAATATTAATAAGCTCATGCATAGTATACTGGTTATGGCTAACATTGCAGAAAATGGGAATTCCAGAACACCTAATTATGCTCTTAAGGAATCTGTATATGGATCAACAGGCAGTTGTGCAAACAGAACAGGGGGACACTGCATGGTTTAAAGACGGGAAAGGTATGCATCAAGGTTGTATCCTTTCACCATACCTTTTTAATCTGTCTGTCAAGCAAATAATCCAAGATGGATTCTATGAAGAAGAACAAGGCACTAGGATTGGAAGACAACTCATTAAGAATCTGCATTATGCAGATGACACCACCTTACTTGCTGGAAGTGAAGAAGATTTGACACACTTACTGATCAAGATCAAAGACCACAGTCTTCAGTATGGATTGCACCTCAACATCAGGAAAACAAAAATCTTCACAACTGGACCAGTAAGCAACATTGTCATAACGGGAGAAAGTATTGAGGTTGTCAAGGATTTCATTTTACTTGGGTCCGTAATCAATGCCCATGAAAGTCAAGCAATCATGGAAGCAGTAGTCAAGATACATTGCATTGGGAAAATCTGCTGCAAAGGACCCCTTTAAAATATTCAAAACTAAGTCTATCACCCTGAAGACTAAAATGTGACTAACCCAAGCCACGGTATTTTCAATCGCATCATATAGGCGCAAAAGTTGGACCATGAACGAAGGAGACAGAAGAAGAATTGATGCCTTTGAATTGTGGTGTTGAAGACTGTTGAATGTACCATGGATCACCAAAAGAGCCAACAGATCTGTTCTGGAAGAAGTACAATGGGAGTGCTCTTTGGAAGCAAAGTTGGCAAGACTGTGTCTTACATACTTTAGACGTATTGTCAAGAAAGATCAGTCCATGGAGAAGGACATCATGCTTGGCAGAGTGGAGGATCAGGGAAAAAGAGGAAGACCTTCAATGAGATGGACTTGAAACAGTGGCCACAACAATGGGCTTAGGCACAAAAATGATTGTGGACATGGAGCAAGACCAGGCAGTGTTTCGTTCTGTTGTTCATAGGGTAGTTATGAGTTGGAACCGACTCAACAGCACCTAACAACAGTATAGATGGGTCCTAAACCTAACTACTTCTAAGCTATAAAAATCCCAGAGTGTACACTGAGGCATGTACAGGGAAAAGAAGAGAGACGCTGGGGACAGACGCATCTACAGAGATTGCCGGCAGCTGCCAGAAGCTGAAATACTGGCAACGAAGTTTCTCCTTCTAAAGCCATGTCTGACTTTGGACTTCTTGCCTTCAGAACTGTGAGAAAACAAAATCCTATTCTTTAAAGGCGTCCACTATGGTATTTGTGTTACGGGCACTAAGAAACTGAGAGCTTTCAGCCACCAGGTAAGAAGTCCCACAGCTCTGGGGCCGCCCTTCTATGAAGAAGCCCAGGTCCCTAGAGAGGCCGGGTACAGGTGTACTAGTCATTAGCTCCACTGACTTCCAACTGCAACCAGCATCATCCACTGGACATGTGACTGTAAATGCCTCCTGATGACTTCAGCCCTGTTGAGTCAACTCCAGCAATTGTGTACTTCCAACGGAAGCCCTAGTTGTTGTTAGGTGCCATTGAGTCAGTTACCACTCATAGTGACCCTATTAACAACAGAAGGAAACACTGCCTGGTCTTGTGCCACGTACACAGTTGTATTTGCACTTAAGCCTATTGTTGCAGCCATTGTGTCAGCTGATCTTGTTGAGAGTCTTCCTCTTTTTGCTGACCCTCCACTCTACCAAGCATGGTGTCCCTGAAGCCCTAGATGAAATACTAAATAATCGAGTCAATGAAATGAAGGCTTTCCATCACTGATCTTGGGATATTTGTTACACAGCATCAATAAGTGCAACATTCAGGTGCATAGGTGATAATTAATAGTCAGGCTTCCAAAATCCATCTGACTGACTCTACTACTCACGGTATCTGTCACCTGTGCAAGCTGTTTATTCTTTTTCCCTCCATTCACCATTTTACAAATGGGGATACTGTTCACAGATACTTCATTAGAGTCACTTTGACTAGTAAGTGAATTAACACGTATAAAACACTTAGAACAGCACTTGGCACACAGGAAACTCTCCAACCACCACTCATCTGTCAGTTTATTGTATTGAGATAGCTTGTATGTTGCTGTGATTCTGGGAGTTCTACCACTGATATTTCAAATACCAACAGGGTCACAAATGGTGGAATGGTTTCAATGGAACTTTTTCAGACTAAGACAGACTGGGGAAAAAAGCCTGGTGCTCTTCTTCCAAAAACTAGCCAATAAAACTTGGTGCACCACAAAAGAACACTGTCCAACTTGCTTTGGACACATCATCAGTAGTAATTAATCTCTAGAAGAGGATGTTCTGTTTAGTGAAGCAGAGGGACAGTGAGGGCAAGGGAGATCCTTGGTTAGATGGATTGGCCCACGCCAATCAATCACTGGAACACACCATCAATCATTAGGATGACAGCAGAGTTTCAGTTTGTGGTACATAAGGTCATTATGAGCTAGAGTTGATTCAGTAGCAGCTATTCAACCATCCATCCACCCACCCACCCACCCACCCTTCCATCCACCCACCCATCCATCCATCCAACCACCCACCCACCCACCCACCCACCCATCCATCCACCTATCCGTCCGTCCATCCATCCGTCCGTCCATCCATCCGTCCATCCATCCATCCATCCATCCATCCATCCATCCATCCATCCATCCATCCATCCATCCATCCATCCATCCATCCATCCATCCATCCATCCGTCCATCCGTCCGTCCGTCCGTCCGTCCGTCCGTCCGTCCGTCCGTCTGTCCACCCGTCCATCCATCCATCCATCCATCCATCCAACCACCCACCCACCCACCCACCCACCCATCCATCCACCTATCCGTCCGTCCATCCATCCGTCCATCCATCCATCCATCCATCTATCCATCCATTCATCCATCCATCCATCCATCCATCCGTCCATCCATCCATCCGTCCGTCCGTCCACCCGTCCATCCATCCATCCATCCATCCATCCATCCATCCACCCCCCCCCCCACACACACACACTCACCTATCCACCCATCTGTCCACCCGTCCATCCGTCTATCCACCCACCCATCCATCCATCATCCCACCTACCCACCCACCCACCCATCCATGCATGCATCCATCCATCCATCCATCCACCCATCCACTCACCCATCCACCCATCTGTCCATCCATCCATTCATCTGTCCTTTTAAATCTTTCATGAATGCTAGTTGTTTCTATTCCAAAGTCTTCACTGACCCCAGAAGCCCACGGTGATCTCTATTGTTACTTGATTCCTCAATTGGCACCAGTTGTCTCTTCCCAAGGAAGACTCTTGGGTTCTTTAAGTGTATCTTCTCTTCTTGACTGGGCTGCCAGTATCTTGAGGACAGGGGTCAGCATGCATCTGATGTCCTTCAGCACTGGGTTCCAGAAATGTCTGTTGAATAAAGTATCAGATATAGAATAAAGTATCAGAGACAGCACATGGGCTGCTCTCACCGACTCAGGGCTACCCGACTGCACGGTGGAGAAGAACAGTAAAGTCACACTCTCAAGTGTAGTTGCTGCAGGCCTGCCCCCTACTGGAGGAAGTGTCTCTTCTGTCACTCACCTCATTGCTGTCTGGTGGTCCAGTCTCTGGAATATTTTAGCTCAAGTGTTCTTTTTCCCTCAGTATCATAGGCACTTAACCCCTTTTTTGAGGTGAAGGAAAACTTTTGAAAAAGGACAGTGATGATAGTTGTATCTCATGGTGAATGCAATGTCAATCAATAGTACACTTAACAACGGGTCAAGTGACCAAAGTTTTGTTGTATGCATTTTAACACAATACATTTTTTAAAGTACATAACCATTTAGTGTATTTCCAAATAAGTTGTTGTCTGTGGCAGGGAATCTATACATATAATATTATTGTTACTCTAAGTTGACATAAGTGAGAAAAAATGGTCATTTACTTATGCTGCTGGTGTGAAAGCTTGGAAAGTAAATTGCAATATGTATTGAAAACCTTTAAAAATGTGTAATCTATTCTGATGAGGGCAGTGGTAATTCATTGGTAGAATTCAGGGGAAAACCTTCCACGCGGGATACCCAGTTTTCACTCCCCATCAAATGTCCAGCCCACCACCTGCCTGTCAGTGGAAGAGTGAATGTCACTATGACATTGAACAGGTCTGAGGAGATTCCAGACTAAGGTGACTAGGAAGAAAGGCCCGGTTATTTACTTCCAAGAATCAGCCAAAGAAGTCTTATAGACCACAACAGTCCCACCTACAACTGCTGATAAAGATGGCACATGGCCAGCCAGTGTTTCACTCTATTGTCTGTGGGGCCACCATGAGTCAGGGGCTGATCCAACAGCAGCTAACAACAATAAGCCTGTCCTGAGCATTTGTCACAGAGAAATAAATAATGTACAAGCAGAAGGTTTGGTGTTAAGGATATGATTCATCACAACTTTATCTATAGCAGCAAAGAAAATGAGATGCAAACAGATGTCCAGCAATAGAGGCTGATTATATATGAGGTCTGACAATTAAGTCCATGAACTTAATTGTTCGAAGAGCTACATACCTCACTGCTGAATATCACTACAGTCGTCTTCCAAGTACTCCTTTTGGGAAGCTATGCACTGACGCCAGTTCCTAGGGCACTCTTAAAAGCAAGTTTGGAACTCTTTCTGGAATGGCCATTGTGCGTGGCAGCACAGTGGCAAGTTGAAGAATTTAGTTATGTAGTTGTCTGTGGCGGAATTTGTAGCCAGTAAACTAATAACTGGATTGGAATACCCTCCCTACTCACCTGGTCTGACCCCCAATGACTTTTTTCTCTACCTGAAGATAAAGAAAATATTGAAAGAAAGACATTTTAATGGCATTCAGGACATCAAGGGTAATATGAAGGTGGCTCTGATGGCCATTCCAGAAAGAGTGCCAAAATTGCTTTAAAGGGTGGACTAGGTGCTGGCATTGGTGCACAACTTCCCAAGGATAGTACTTTGAAGGTGACCGTAGTGATATTCAGCAATGAAGTATGTAGTACTTTTTTAGGATGAGCTCATGAACTTAATCGTCAGTCCTTGTATGTAACACGATCTCTGGTGGTACAGTGGGTAAGTGTTTGGCTGGTAACCAAACAGTGGGCAGTTTGAACCCAGCAGCCGTTCCTTGGAAGCCCTATGGGACAGTTCTACTTGGAAGAGACTCAACAGCAAAGGTAATTAATTCAGGTAGTGGCATAGTACTCCTTCATTCAACAAATAGTTACCCAGTGCCGGCTACAGACCAGGCACTGTACTGGAACTGACAGAAACATGGAATCCCTGTCCCCAGGGAACTCACACCGTTGTAGAGAGCAAAGACAGCAAACCCAATGCATTTTTTTAAAAAAAAAAATACAAAAGTATGATATTTGGTATTTAAGGGCTGGGTCATAGTAGGCTGTGGGGGAAAAAAAGCATAAAACAGGAAAGGGAGACAGAGAATACCTTGGGGGAGCAGTTAGAAAACATTCAAGAGGGTGACATCTATGTAAACTCTGGAAGGAGGTAGGGGAGCACGTGTGCAGGTACCCAGGAAGTGAATGTCGCACAGAGGGAGTAGGAGCAAGTACTAGTCCTCGGGCTGGAAAATACTTCAGGAGCACCAAGGAAGCCACTGCCACCGAGGTGATGTCAGGGGCTTGTAATCATGGTGTGAACTGCAAGCTTCACTCTACACGAGACTGCAGCCAGTGCAGGATTTGGGCCAGAGGAAGGGCACGGTATGAAGGAGGTTTTACAAAGAAAGCTTTAACTGCTGTATTAAGAACAGACTTAAGGCAAGAAGACCAGAAAGGAGGACATCTGCTAGAAGAAAGGTAATGCAATATTCCAAGCATGGTGGGCCAGGGTGGAAGCAGTGGCATAATTCTGGAGCTATAGTAAAGGTGGGAGTCACTGGGTGCTACAAATGGTTAATGCCCTCAGCTGCTAACCAAAAGGTTGAAAGTTCGAGTATACTCACAGATACTTTGGAAGAAAGACCTAGCAATCTATTTCTGACAAAAATCAGCCATTGAAAACCCTATGGAGCATAGTCCTATTCTGATATACACGGGGTCACCGTGAGTTGGAATCGACTCCATGGCAACTGGGTTTTGTTTGTTTACTGTGCAGGTAGAACCAAAAGAGTTTGCCACCATATTGGATAGAGACGGTAACAAAAAGAAGGCAGGCTTCTAAATGATGTACATTTAGAAACTGCAACAACATGGAAAAATATTCAGAGTGTGTTTCCAAATGAGAATCATGTTATAAAACAGTGTGTTTTATGTGATGCTATTCTTGGAAGGGAAAATACATATGTATGTACATATTATATGAATACAAAAAGCCTGAAGGATCCTGACTGAACTGTGAATAATAGTTATCTTTGAGGTAGGATTATCAGTCGTGCTTTGCATTCATCTTTTGCCTATATTTGATTTCTACCTTTCCCAGTGTGTATACGTATCACCTTTTAACTAAAAGAAATAAAATAAAATCACTGAAATTTGACACCCCCTGCAGGCCTCCTCTGAATCCCAAATCTGTCAGTACAGAGCCCTCTTCTAGGCCAGTTCAAGGCTTGGGATTTTGTCATGAGTTTTCTCTGTTTTCCTGTCTGTAATTATGTCTACTTTGAACATTATGTACCAAAGAGAGACATCAGGAAAAAATTAGAAATTCTTATTCTACTTCCAAGAAACAATGATGGGTGAGAGAAGTCTATACTTCATGAATTCAGAATAAACAGATGCCTGGAAGATTTAGCAGCAAACTATAGATGATAGAAAGATGGATGAATGGACAGACGGATGGACGGATGGATGAATGGATGGATGGGTGAGTGGGAGGATGGGTGGGTGGGTGGGTGGGTGGATGGGTGGATGGGTGGGTGGGTGGGTGGGTGGATGGATGGCTGGACTGGTGGATGGACGGACGGACGGATGGGTGGATGGACAGATGCATGGATGGACGGATGCATGGATGGAAGGATGGATGGATGGCCAGATGGACGGATGGACGGTTGGATGGATGGGTGCATGGTAGGGTGGGTGGGTGGATGGGTGGAGAGTGGATGGGTGGAGAGTGGATGGGTGGGTGGATGAGTGGGTGGGTGGGTGGATGGTTGGACGGACGGACGGATGGATGGACAGATGGGTGGGTGGGTGGACGGATGGATGGATGGGTGGACAGACGGACAGACGGACGGACGGACGGACAGACGGACGGATGGATGGATGGATGGGTGATTGGGTGTGCAGGTGGGTGGATGGATGGATGGATGAACCGATGGATGGATGGGTGGATACCATGTCAAGCTGACTCCTCCTCATCATAACCTTACGCACAGCAAAACAAAATGTTGCCAGTTCCTGCTTCATCTTGAGGACGGCCAGCATGCTCCGGTCCACCACTGCTGCTATTGTCCAAATCCATCTCTCTCCCATTACTGGTTCTCTGTTTCACCACACCTGATGTTTTCCTCTAGTGATTAATCTCTGGAAGCTCTGCTAAAATCTGTCCATCCTCCTGGTATTTGAAACAGCAGTGGCATAGCTTCCAGCATCACAGCAACATGCAGCCACCACAGAAGAACAACCTGACAAGCTGCTGGTGGGTAAAGTAGAGTGCAGTGATATTTGAGGTTTCAATTTCTACTAAATTGTTGAGCATAATGAAGAGCCTAGCATTGTATCAAGAATGACTTGGGACACCAGTGGAAGGTATGGCTCTTCACTTGCAGTTGAGGTCATCTCTTGCTTTGGTGGGAGAGGCAAGGTGCACCTGTGGGAGAAGGGAGGAAATGTAGAGTGTGCCCATACTAGCAATGCTCAGGAATCAAAAAGGACATGCTGGGAAACTCAGGGGCAGCTTCCTGGACACTGTGAGAGTTGTCCCAACCCTGAGGAAAGAGAAAGATGAAGGCAGGTACAGAGATGACAAGAGAAAACTTCAGATTAAGCAACGGGTGTGTTACCCTCTCCATCTCTACTGGAAATCATGACAGCTTCTTTGGAGAAAACCCCTTGGGGACATTGGAGGCCCCAGTACTTCTGAGACACAGCTGCTATTCCCCCAGTTCTCTCTGTTGAAATATTCCTGTCTATGTAAAATGCAAGTCTATTAGCGTTAGGATTATTTAACTAATTCTTTCCTTTTTAATGAACAGTTAAAAATGAAACCTTTGAATTATGTGCATGATGATATTTATGTGTTTAAGAAGTGAATTTCTTTAGCACAATAATTTTAAAATTGCCAGTCTCACAGTTAATGACTAAATAAATGAGTCCCGCTTTCGGTTTTGGTAAATATTTCTCTCTCTGTTATCATTTATTCTCTTATGGGAACCATAGACTACATCATAAACTCAGCATGGAGATTTATTTTATGCAATATTTAGTAGAAACCTCCTATAACATCCATTAGGAGTAATACTGGATTTCTTTGCTTTTCTAGAAAGTCTGCACTGCTGTGACATTCATAAAAAGAGCATCACATACACCCTGGAGCTGAGCCTACCCAAGTTCTCAAATTGTACATACTGAAGACCAGGCCCAAGGAAAGTCCTCTGCTGCACCATAGATATCTAGCCTTGGTGATCAGTTTTCCCTAGAAAGAGAGTCTTTGCCACTCTAAGTCTAGAAGGCTTGGTGAAGCCCAGTCTGTGTTGACTCACACCTTTGAGAAGCAACATAAACAGAGTTTCTGTGGCCAGCTACTTGACTGATAGGGAGCATTTAGTCCAGTTGTTCCTTTCTTAGTGACAGCAGCAGTATCAATAATAGCAGACCCTTTCTGGTGAGCACTGAGTCTTGTCGAGCAGTGTATACGTGGTAGGTGTGCTCGACGGGATGCCCCTTGAGGACAGGTGCTCTGCCCCATCTACCAACCCCAAGATTCACATAGCGAGAAGATTGCCATGCCCCCTTTCTGCACCATCTATTCTCTCTTGCTAGTCGCCTTACTCCTCTGGACTTTTCCAAAGCACCTACCACCTTACTGCCTTACTAAGTATGTGCTTAGTTTACCTTGCTTTATACCTGTCTCCCTCCTTTAGAGTGCCAGCCTCAGGAAGGTGGGAACTTTTTACAAGTCCACTTACTAGTATAGTCTGTGGAACTCTGTTGAATCAAGAATGAATTACTTGCCCCTCAATGCCCAGGAAAGCACCTAGAATACAGGAAGTACTAAATAAGTAACTGCTGAACACATGAGAGCAACATGAGTTTACACAGCCAAGCCAAGTGTATACACAGTATATATATATACACAGTATATCCTGTTTACCCCTGCATGACAGACATTGTTACCTCTGTTTTACAGACAAGGAAACTGACACTCCGAGGGGTTCCGTAGATTGAGGTCGTGGGAGTGCTTAATAATGAAGCGAGAAAGTGAACTCCATTCTGACTAGTGCCAAAACTTTTCTAATTATCCCATGCTGAACAGGATTCTTTTTACTGTGGCATTTGGAATCAAACACATTAAGAATACATAGATTTATTGAGATCTACATGTATATTTAATTACAGCTTGTAAACACTAGTAGCCTAAAGACAAAAATCTAAGCTCTAGTCCAGGTTGCTCCCCACATTGCTTTTGCCTTTTTTAAACCTACTAAGCAAGTATTTATGAAGCATACACAACGTACCAAGCACTGTTCTATGTACAGGACACATCAGTGAACAAATGAAAGATCCTGTCCTCGTGGAACTTAGAGGAGAGAGAAAATAAGCAATAAACATAAGAAGTAAGCATGTTATGAATTATGTTAGAAAACAGCAGAGATTACAGGGAAAAAATCTGAGCAGGGGAAGGAGAACCAGAAGTGTCAGGAAGAGTGTTTGCAGAAGGTGGCATGGTAGTACAGCCTTTAGGGACATGCCCAAGTGAGCCATGTAGTGCAGAAAGTTGCAGACAAGGAGAAAGGCCAGGTCAAAGACGTAAGGCAGAAGCATGTCTGTCTGGGGACAGCAGGAGGTCACTGTGGCTGCAGTCAGGGACCAAGGACAAAGCTGTGAGAGAGGAGGTCAGGAAGTTGATGAGGAACAGATTTTGGGGCCCATAAACCAAGTAACACCTTCGTCCAGAAACAGATGGAAAGCTATTGGAAGGTCTGAAGCAGAGGAGTGAATGGCACAATTAACTTTAGTTTTAAAAGTCACCCTGGCCGAATTCCTGGAAATACTACAATAAGCAAAGATAGTCCCAGGGAGACCAGTCAACGGGCTCTACAGTAGCCCAGGCAAGATGGCAGCTCGAACAGAAATGTCACTATGGAGGTATAAAAAGTCATCCAAATTCTGTCTTACTAACATACCAACTTTATACCTTCAATACTGCTGCTCCGACGGCAGCTTCTCATCCCTTCTTTCTTCTGCAAGCACTCATTCTGACACTCCTGGTTCTCCTTCTGCTGCTCAGACTTTTTCCCCATAGTCCCTACTGCTTCCAACATAGTTCATAGTATACTCATGTCTTGTATTTACCGCTTATTTTCTCTCTCCTCTACAATAGCACATGGTAGTTTCATTCACCCTTTCTCTTTTTAAATGGTACTTTAGGTGAAAGTTTACAGCTCAAGTTAGTTTCTCGTATAAAAATTTATACACACATTTCTATGTGACGTAGTTGCTCTCCCTATTATGTGACAGCACACTCCCCCTTCCACCTTGAGTTTCCCATGTCCATTCAACAAGCTCCTGTCCCTTTCTGCCTTCTCATGTCACCTCTAGGCAAGAACCGCACATTGAGTCTCACTTACCTACTTGCACTAAGAAACACACTCTTCAGGAGTATTATTTTATGTTTTATAGCTCAGCCTCATCTTTGTCTGAAAAGTTGACTTTGGAAATTGTTTTAGTTCTGGGCTAACAGAGAGTCTGGGGGCTATATCTTTCGAGGTTCCTCTAGCCTCCATCAAACTATTAATTTTAACGTTTTTTACAGGAATTTGAGTTTTGAACCCTACTTTTCTTCTGCTCCGTCAGGACTCACTGTAGTGTTCCCCGTCAGTCATTGGTGGTACCCAGGCACCACCTAGCTCTTCTGGTCTAAGGCTGATAGAGTCTCTGGTTTATGTAGCTCTTTTGTCTCTTGGGCTAATATTTTCCTTGAATCTTTGTTGTTCTTCATTCTTCTTTGCTCCAGGGAGATTGAGACCAAAGCATGGATCTTAGATGGCACTCATTAGCTTTTAAGCCCCCCGAGGTCACTCACCAAAAGGAGATGCAGGACATCTTCTTAATCAGCTTTGTTACGCCAATTGACAGAGGTGTCCCCCCAATCATGGTCCCCACACCCCCCAACCCTGCTACTCTGTCCCTAACGTGTTTAGGTGTGTTCAGGAAACTTCTTAACTTTTGGTTTGGTCCAGCTGTGCTGACTTCTCCTGTTTTGGTGTTGCCTTTCCCTTCACCTACGATAATTCCCGTCTACTATCGAGTCATTGAACTCCTCTCTTCCACCTTCCTCACCCTCGTAAACATCAAAGACTGTTTTCTTCTGTGTTTAAACCCTTGCTTGAGTCCTTACAGTAGTGGTCTCCTACAATATTTGTCCTTCTGTGACTACCTTCACTCAGTGTGGTGCCTTCCAGATTCCTCCATGTTTTAAGATGTTTCATGGATGCATTATTGTTCTTGATAACTGCATAGATTCCAGTGTGTGAATATGCTGTAATTAGCTCAAGCATTCATCTGTTGATCGGCACCTAGGTTGATTCCATCTTGTTGCCATTGTGGGCAGTGCTGTAGTGAACATGGGTGTCATGGTTTGAATTGTGTCCCCCCAAAAATGTGTGCAGCCATGTGGCTGGGATATGGTTCCCAGTATCTTGGAAATGTCCTCCATTGTGCGGTTTTGCTAACCTGTATGTTAAAGGATTAGGGTGGGGCTAATTCCTGCTATGGGGGAAGTTTCCCTGGAGTATGGCTTGCCCCACCCTTAATGCTTTTAGCTTGCAAGGAATAAAAGGAAAAAGAACCAAGGACAATTGGAGAACCTCGCTACCATCAAGCAAGCAGCACCTGGAGCAGAACGCGTCGTTCAGACCAGAGGTTCTTGCGTTAGGACGCTCCCTGGACAATGACTGATGCAATACCGGACTTTCCTCCAGAGCCGTCAAGGGGAAAGTCTTTCCCTGGAGCGGACACCCTGAATATGGACTTGCAACCTACCGGACTGTGTAAGAATAAATCTTTCTTTGTTAAAGCCATCCACTCTGTGGTATTTCTGTTAGAGCAGCCGTAGCTGACTAAAACAATGGGTGTGCCTATACCTACTTGTGTGAGGGCTTTTTTTCCTCTAGGACATATTCTAAGGAATGAGATTGCTAGATCCTACAGTACTTCTAGGTTTTTAAGGAAGTGCCAAATCAATTTCCAAATTGGTGTACTCTTTTACATTCCCATCAGCAGTGTATAAGTGTTTCAATCTTTTCACAACCTCTCCAACACTTGTTATCTTACATTTTTTTGCAAGAATGCTAGCGTTGATGGGGTGAGATGGTATCTCAGTGTAGTTTTTAATCTCATTTATTTAATGGCTAATGATCATGAGCATTTCCTCATGTATCTGCTAGCTGCCTGAATATATTCTTTGGTGAAGTAACTGTTTATATCTTTTGCTCTTTTTTTCTTAATTTTGATTAAGTGAAAGTATACAATCCAAATCAATTCTGCATGCCCACCTATCTGTAGTTCTTTTTGCTCTCTTTGCCTCATGACTCGGCAGCACTTGGCTTTGGCTGGCTGGCCTCCTGATAGCAAACTCATCCTTTTCATTCTATACTTCTTGTATCCTCCTAACAAGCTCTTATCCTCTCCTCTGCACCCTCTTCTCTCCCATCTAGAAAGAGACCAGTAGGACAATCACCTAAAAATGCATGGAACCATAATATACACTCACCACATGGTCACATTGTGTCCCCATTTTGTCCAGTGAGTTGACCTCAGTAGTGTTTGCTGGACAGGGCAGCAGCATGTCTGGGGACAACGCTCCCAGGGGATCCCCCAGACTGTCAAACCATCAACTGTGGTCTTTTAGTGGAGTTCTTGAGCTGGACCTGTCTTTTTCTCATGTTGCCATAGGGATTCAACATCGTGTACTCCATCATGGCTGTTTTTGGTAGTGGCTGGGCACCGTGTGGTTCTTCTGGTCACATGATGATACAGTCTCCCATTTATATACATCCTTCTGTCTCCTGGGCCATTTTTATCTCATGTCTTCTGTGTTCTTGGTGATCATCTGTTCCAGATGAGTTGGGACCATCTGGTGTACTTCAGATGGCAGCTTGCTAGCTTTTAAGACCCCAGACTCCACTCACCACTAAGGGATGAAGAAGACTCTCTTAGCAATAGGCTTTATGCCACTTGACCCCAATGTCCTCTGACAGCATGGTCCCCAGACCCCTGCCCTACTCCTCTGTCCTTGCAATATTGAGTTGAGATTAGAACAGCTTTCAGTTTATGGTGAAATCCAGTTAAGTTGATCTGCTTTCTACTGTGTGCTGTCACTGTTTTCCCCTAAACAAATTTCTGTCACTGTCTAATCTATGACCAATCCTTGGCCACCTCCTCACCCTTGTAGGCATCAAAGAGTCTTTTCTTCTGTACATAAGTCTATTTTTAAATTCTTATAGCACAGGTCTCATGCAGTATTTGTCCTTGTGTCACTGACTGATTTCACTCAGCATAATGTCTTCCAGTTGAAACCAGGTTATAAGATGCTTCCTAAAATCATCATTGTTTTCTGTCATTGCATAGTGTTCCATTGAGTATATATATATCACAATTTGTTCATTCATCTGTTGATGGGCATCTAGGTTGATGTCAATCTCTTGGCTATTAGGGACTGCACTGCAATAAACATTCATGTGCATGTGCCTGTTCATGTGACCGCCTTAATTTCTGTAGAATATATTCTGAGCAGTGGGATTATTAGATCAAATGGTGTATCTATTTCCAGTGTTTTAAAGAAGTGCCAGATGGCTTTCCTAAGAGGTTGTACCATTTTACAATCCCACAAGCAGTGTAAGAGACTTTTCATTTCTCTACAGCCTCTCCAGAATTTGTTGTTTTGTGTTTTTTGGATAGTGGCCAACCTTGTTAGGGTGAGGTGGTATCTCATTGTAGTTTTGATTTTGATTTCTCTGATCACTAATGATCGTGAGCATTTCCTCATGTGTCTTTTGGCTGCCTGGATGTCCTCTTTGGTGAAGTGTCTGTCCATCTCCTTTGCCCATCACTTAATTGGGTTATTTACCATTTCTGTGTTGATATTTTGCAGTACCTTGTGGATTATGGAGATCAGACATCCATCTGACATGTAGTTGCCAAATATATCTTCCCATTCTGTAGGTGGTCTTTTAACTCGGTTGATAAAGTCTTTGGATGAGCAAAAGTTTTCTATCCTTAGTAGTTCCCATTTATCTATTTTCTCTTCCATTGATCATGCTTTGTTTCTCAGATTTTGAAATCTGTTTAAGCTGTGTTAGAACATCCATTGTTGACTCTATTTTTTTCTTGCATGAACATTACTGTTTTAGGTTTGATATTTAGGTCTTTGATCCATTTTGAGTTAATTTTTGTGTAAGGTGTGAGATATGGGTCTTGTTTCAGTTTTTTACAGATGGATATTCAATTTTGCCAACACTGTTTGTTAAAGAGACAATTTTTACCCCAGTTTACAACCTCAGGGCCTCTGTTAAATATCAGCTGTGTGTAAGAGGGTGCTGGCATCTCTGAGATCTCAACTCTGTTCCACTGGTCTGTATTTTTTTGTACTAGTACTCAGTTGCTTTGATACACTGTGGCAGTGTAATACGTTCTAAGGTTGGATAGTGTGAGGTCTCCCACTGTGCTCCCCTTCTTCAATAGTGCTCTGCTTATCCAGGGTTTCTTCCCTTTCCAAACACAGTTGGTGGTTTGCTTCTCCATCTCATTAAAAAAGCACACTGGAATTTGTCTTGAGATTGCATTATATATGTAGATCACTTTGGGTAAGATAGACATTTTCATAATGTTGAGTTTTCTTATCCATGAGCAGGGTAGGATTCTCCATTTATGTAAGTCTCTTTTGGTGTCTTGTAGTAAGGTCTTGTAGTTCTCTCTGTACATGTCTCTTATTTTTCTAGCTAGATTTACTCCTAGGTATTTTATTGTCTTGGGGACTATAGTGAATGATATTGATGCAGTGATTTCTTCTTTGATGATCTCTTTGTTTATAAAGGAATCCTACTGATTTACTTATGTTCATCTTATATCCCAATACTTTGCTGAACTCTTCTATTAGTTTCAGTAGTTTACTTATGGATTCTTTAGGATTCTCTGTATACACAATCATATCACCTGCAAATAGTGAGATTTTTTACTTCTTCTTTGCTAATGCGGATGCCCTTTACTTCTTTGTCTTGTCTAATTGCTCTGGCTAGAACGTCTAGTATAATGTTGAATAGAAGTGGCGACAGTGGGCATTCTTGTCTAGTTCCCGTTCTCAAGAGGAAGTCTTTCAGTCTCTCACCACTCAGGATGATGTAGGTTGTTGGCTTTGTGTAAATGGCCCTTATTGCATTGAGGAATTCTTCCTCTATTCCTATTTTTTCTGAGGGTTTTTAGCAGGAATGGGGGCTGGACTTTGTCAAGTGCCCTTTTTGCATCAGTTAATAAAGTCATGTGATTCTTATCCTTTGTGCTGTTTATGTGGTTGATCACATTAATTGTTTTTCTGATGTGGAACCAGACTTGCATCCCTGGTATGAATCCAATTTGGTCATGGTGAATTATTTTTTTGACATGTTGTTGAATTCTGTTGGCTAGGATTTTGTTGAAGATTTCTGCATCTAGGTTTATGAGTGATATTCGTCTGTAATTTTCTTTTTTAGTGGGATCTTTCCCTGGCTTTGGTATCAGGATTATGCTGGCTTCATAGAAGGAATTTGGAAGTATTCTATCACTTTCTGTGGTGTGAAATAGCCTCACTAGTTTGGGCATTTAACTCTTCTCTAAAAGTTTGGCAGAATTCTCCAAAGAAGCTATCTGGGCCAGTACTTTCTTTAGTTAGTAGTTTTACTTAGTTTTCTCTTCCATTGCAATTGGTTTTTAAGTTGTTCTACTCCTCCTTGTATTAATTTTGGTAGGTGATATGACTCTAGAAATTTATCCGTTTCCTCTAGGTTTTCAAATCTGGTAGAGCACAGTCTTTCATAGTATTCTATTATGATACTTTTAATTTCAGTTGAGTCTGTTGTGACATCTCCCATCTCATTTCTTATTCAGGTTATTTATCTCTCTCTTATTTTTCTTTTATAAGTTTAGCCAGTGATTTATCAATTTTGCTAATCTTTTCAAAGAATCAGCTTTTAGTTTTGTGAATTTCTTCCACTGTTCTGCTCTCTCACTTAGTTCTGCTCTAATCTTTATGATGTGCTTTCTTCTGGTGCCTGAGGGGTTCCTCTGTTGCTCTATTCCTATTTGTTCAAGTTGTAGGGTTAATTCTTTGATTTGGGCTCTTTCGTCATTCCAGATGTATGCATTTATAGAGCTCAACTGACCTCTGAGCGCTGGTTTCTCTGTATTCCATAGGTTCTGCTAGGATGTGTTTCATTCTTATTTAATTCTGTAAACGTCTTTATTTTCTCCTTCATTTCTTCCATAACTCATGGTTATTTGAGTAAGGTGTTGTTAAGTTACCATGAGTTCAAATTTCTACCTATGTTTTTCTGCTATTGGTCTGAGAAGATGCTTTCCAATAATTCAATGATTTGGATTTTGAGACTTGCTTTATGTCCTGACACATGGGCTATTCTGGAAAACATATCATGTGCATTGGAGAAGAAGGTGTACTTATCTGTTGATGGGTAAAAAGTTTTAGATATGTCGATAAGATCTAGTTGGTTAATTGTCACAATAAGATCTTCTGTATCTTTACTGAGTTGAGTTTTTTTTTTTTGGATGATCTGTCCATTACTGAAAGTGGAGTGATCTATCTCATTTTTCAATGTTGCCACTGTTCGTTTCATGTATGTAGATGCTCTTGTATTGGATGCATAAGTATTTAATGTTGTTATATCCTGTTTCTGTATTGAACCCTTCAGCAATAAACAATGACCATCCTTGTCCATGATGGTGGATCTTACATTAAAGTCTGTTTTATCTGAGATTAGTATTGCCACTCCTGCTCTTCTTTGTATGTTGTTGGCTTGGTATATATTTTTCCATCCTTTGATTTTCAGTTTGTTCCTATCTTTGAGTCTTACGTGTGTTTCTTGCAAGCAAAATACAGACAGGTCATGTCTTCTGATCCACGATGTCACTTGTTGTCTCTTTATTGGAGTATTCAGTCCATTAACATTCAGTGTAAATATTGATAGGTACGTGCTTCATGCTGTCATTTTGATGCATTCATTTTTGCACTGTTGAAGTTTTCTCTGTTTTTCTTAATACTCTGTTCTGGGTCATTCTTTATGGGTTTACTTTTCATCTTTCTCAGTGTTGGTTCTGTGTTTTCTGAGACTCCTGTGTTATGTTTCTTGTTTTGATATGTATCATTGTTACTTTGCTTTGCATCTACCTCTATGATCCACCCTACTATTCTATGTTTAAACCAGATTTTAACTTTTGCATCTTTTTAATCCCCTCTCTATCTGAAAGGGTTATAGCTACTGTAATACATACTTCTTTTCAGTGGGGTGATGTCATAGCTTTCATGTTATGATCATTGGTTCCTTTCTTTTAATAATGTGGTTTTGATTGAGCTTATTGACTTCCCTAAGTGGTAGGATTCTGGATGCTGTGTCCTGCATTGCGTCCGTAAGTATACACTTACCATTTTTGTTTTTCTAAGCATACAACTTCTTTCAGTATGTCCTGTAGTTTTGGTTTGGTTTTCACAAAATCTCTAAACTTCTGCTTATCTGTGAATGTCTTAATTTCACCGATTGATACTGAGTTAATAAAGATTGTTGTCATCGTCAGTTACCATTAATTTAGTTTTAACTCATGGTGACCCCATGTACAGGAGAATGAATGCCACCTGATTCTGCATCATTTTCATTATCATTGGTATGCTCAAGTCCATTGTTGAGGCCAGTGTGTATCTTGAGTCTTTATCAGGATAGGACGCTCATCTTCCAGCACTCTATCAGGCAATCTTCTGTTGTGATCCATAAAGTTTTAATAGGCTACTTTTCAGAAGTAGATCAGCAAATTTGTGTTAGTCTGGAAGTTTCACCAAAATCTGTCTAGCATAGGCGATTCTGCTAATATTTAAAATATTGGTGACACAGTTTCCAGCATCACAGCAACATGCAAACCATCACAAGACAACAAATTCACTGCCATAGAATTGGGTCCAACTCATAGTGACCTAGAGGTCAGAGTAGAACTGCACCGTAGAGTTTCCAAGGGGCACCTGGCAGATTTGAACTGCGAGCTTTCAGTTAGCAGATGTAGCACTTAACCCACTATGCCACCAGGGTTTCCAATTCACAGATAAGCGGCGATAATATGCTCAATGCTGTCAAGTCAGTTCCAGTTCACAGTGACTCTGTAGGGTTTCCAAGGTTATAAATCTCCATGGAAGCAGACTGTCACATCTTTCTCCCACAGAGAAAATATTGACCATTTGTTTAGCAGTTGGCAAGTTTAACCACTGAGCTAACAGGCCTCAGGTGGTAATATAAACACCTAAAGATGGGCAATATTAGATCCACCAAGTCAGTCAGGCAGAGCAACGTTCCATCACATGAGGGAAATGACACATTTAGGATCAGGTCTAAGTAAGTTATAGAGCACAAGTTAAGTTCCATAAAAACAGGTGGCCTTGGTTTCCACGTCACCTCCCTCTGTTGTTCTGGATGTTTCTTAGCTTACATCTGTATCTATGGGTAGAGGGCTGTCTCTATGACTAGCTAATGAAGGAGAAAAAATGAAGATGTTTCTGGTTCATGGATAAATTAATTGAAATTGTTGGTGCTGGCTGAAAATGGACTGTTGTCAACCCTACAGCTTCACTCCGGCGTGGCCCTAAGGCACACTGATGAGCAGAAACCTCACCGTGGGCAGAGATGTGAGGCAATATGCTGCACTGTTTACCTTGTACAGAGGGAAAAGCAGTCTCAGATAAGGATATATACAGACTCCCGGGTAGTAGCAAATAGCTTGATGGGTTGTCCATGAGTTTAGAGGGAGCAACTTTGAAAATCAGAGACAAAAAGGTCTAGGAAGAAGTATGTAAATGAACCTCCAAAAGTGGTCACAAAGTGTGCAAATCTCCATTTCTGACATCAATGACACTAGAAAAGATTCAGTACAGAGGAGACTATTAGTAACCACCTGGAGAGGACGGGTTTTTCAGGCAATGTCAGTCACCTTCTGCCCTCAGTCACCCTAGGGCTTGTATCAGAAGCCGTTGTACCACAAGCCTTTGGGTGCAGTGGCCATGGTGACAGGGATGGTGACCATCCAAAAGCTCATCGGCACAGGTTCCTTTCTCCAAGGCTGATCTAGTTATTTCCGCTGATGAATGTGCTACGTATCAGCAGCAGAGTGGTGCTGAATCTTTATGTGGTGCCATCTCTCAAGAAGAACAACTAGAACTTGCAGACAAATTTATTGCTTCAGATTACCTGTACCTAGAGGGAATGGAGATTCAGCTTTACCAGAATTGACATCTATTCTGAACATGAATTTGCCCTCCCTTTGCTGTCACAGTGCCTTTGAGAGCACCATTGCCCAAGGATGTAGAGTGCCCAATTTGTTCACCTAAAATCCAGAAGGATTCCCTCAGTAAATGGTGGAATCCTTTTGTTTCTTTTTTCTTAACTCTACTTTAGGTGAAAGTTTACAGGACAAATTAACCTGTCATTAAACAGTTAGTACACATAGTGTTTGGAGACGTTGGTTAGCAATGGTACCACTTGTCAACACTCTCCATTCTCAACCTTGAGTTCCTTACTACCAGCTTTCCTGCCCCTCTTGCCTTCTTGTTTTTACCTCTGGGCAGGTGTGCCCAGTTAGTCTCATCTTCCTTTATGGGCCTGTTTAATCTTTGGTTGAAGGGTGAACCTCAAGAGTGACTTCATTACTGAGCTAAAACGGTGTCTGGGGGCCATACTCTTGGGATTTCTCTACTCTCTGTCAGACCAGTAAGTCGTCCTTTTATTGTGAGTTAGAATTTTGTTTCACATTCTTCTCTAGCTCTGTCCAGGACCCTCTGTTTTGGTCCCTATCAGAGCAGTCAATGGTGGTAGCTGGGCACCATCTAGTGCTGGACTTAGTCTGGAAGACAGTGTGTTAGTTGTGGTCCATTAGTCCTTTGGATTAGTCATCAATGGAACCAGTTTTACAGCAAAGGAGGTATAACAATGAATGCCTGACCCCAGGAGACCTACCACATACCTTATCTATCACCTGGCATAATGCTGAAAAAGTCTATACAGGCTCAGCTAAACCACCAGAGGGACGACACCCCGTGGGCTTGGGGTAAAGACATTTAAGATGCAACATATGTGTTGAACCAATGGCTCTTACGTAATGCCCCTTCCCCAATGGCTAGAACACAGGAATCTGTGAACCAAAGGGTAGAAGTCCCGTTAATACTCCTTTGGGAACTTGAACTTCTCTTATGTGTAATTGCTGACTCTGTGAGATTAGAAGTTCTCGTTCTGCAGGCAGGAAATACTTTCACTAGAGAACACGGCAATGGTCCTACTAAAAGGAAAGCTATGGCTGTCGCCAGTCCACTTTGGACTCAGGCTCACAGACAACCAGTAAATATAGGTGCTACTGCGCTGACAGAGATGACACCCTGTAGAGCTCCAGTTACCAATGGATAATGGGGTCAGAACTGAGTATATGTGTAACACAGGTTATTCAGTGGGGCATCTCCCGGTGTCTCCATGCCTGGCGACAAGGTGGCAGGTGCACAACCACGGCCCAACAAGACACCAAAGGGCTCTAACATCTCACCAGGTCACTGGGTTACTCGGCCAGGTAAACAATCTAGATCACCTTAGATGCTACTAAGGGTGAAGAAAATCTGGAATGAGCGACGGAAGAGGGAGACGATTAATGCATCAATCAATGCTTTGAGTTGGAAAACACACTTTTAAGAGAGCATATGCCATCACCTTGGAGACTGAATAACTGAAGACTTAATGCAGGACAATGAGGAGCTCTGAGCAGCACAAGAGGTAGGCTGTAGGAGATGCTTTTGATGGCCCGCGTGTCATGCCTCTGGCTCACCTCCGGCTAAACCCACACACAACGCAATTCCGCTTCTGTGTCAGGGTCTTCCCAGAAGATCTTCCAGCCCATGTGGCCATGCACACCACTAGGGACAATAGTCCGCCAAAGGGGGATAAAACAGCACACACACACACACACACACACACAATAAATTTATTGCCATCAAGTCGATTCTGACTTACAGCGATCCTGTAGGACAGAGTAGAACTCTTCCACAGGGTTTCCGAGGAGAGCCTAGTGGATCTGAACTGCTGACCTTCTGATTAGTAGCCATAGCCCCTTAACCACTAAGCCAGCAGGGTCTCCTGAGTGGGAGGAGGATACGAGCCAGTAAAGAGATGCTTTCCCTTCTTGTCCTCACACTGACAACACTTCTCAGAGGTCCCAGCAGCTCCTTCCTCCACAGCTTAGAATATCAGTCTGAACTGGGCACCACTGTATTGACTTCTCCCATCCTGCATCCCACTCCCCACTCTCTCACGTCAACCTCTTGGATTTACTTCTGTACAAAGTAACTGCTCCAAACCTTGTCTCAGGCTCTGCTTTCAGAAGTTCCAAAACCAAAACAATTCATGTGCCTGCAAAACAGAGACTGGATGTGACTGCTTGAAATGAATCAGAAGAGTAGGATTCCATCTAAAGTCAGTGGAGAGTAATTCAGAAAAGTAATTGAGGGACGTGTGTGTGTGTGTGTGTGTGTGTGTGTGTGCATGTGTGTGCATGCGCGTGTGTTCCTATACATGAGCCTGTGCACACGGAACTTCATACCAATCTAGTCCAATTCATTCAATTAGCCTGTAACACAGGTTTTTATAGCTGACAGTGTGTGGCATGGCAGATACCAGCTGAAAAAGTCATAGGGAGATGTCTGTCTTTCTTCTTTGCTTTGAGAATACGAGCTTACATTGTCTGGGTGTGTACGTACGCACACACTCACATCACATACATTCACACATGTACACACACATTGGACTATGTAAGAAATCATTTTATACACACAGAGGAGCCTGCCTATTTAGACCACAAGGCTATCATCGTACAGTAGGAAATAGCCTAATAACAAACCAAGGACCCACTGGGAAAAAGCCTCTAGAGGAACCAAACAGTCTCATGAACTTAAACAAATGTCATAACTGCAGAAACAGATAGAAGAAGCAGTCTTTTCTCCATTTATGAAGGAAGTGTACTAACATATACTAATCAAGTCTGCTGCTGACCACACTTGAAGGGTTCTGTGAAACATAGCTAAAAAATCTGAGTTCACCCATCCCCTTCCTTCCAGAAATGTCTGCACTTGGGCCATTTCTAGCAGACGAGAAGACTCTGCTTTGCCAAAACATCCCAGAATTCCCTGTGAAGATACTGCAATACTTTACAACTTTGACACGAGTGAATTTTGTCTTAATACTTTCCCACTGCAGCAGAATCCTCATTTTTCTTGTTCTAATCTCAGTGGAAATAGCTAGAAGGTGCCATCATTTTGTGATGTCCTTTATATACTTCAGGGTAGTTAATAGTTTTTACATTGGATCAGGCCTATGATTAATAGGAATTAGAGGATGCAGGGAATATATAAAGCAATTCTTATCTGCAGTGAGTTGTTGGTTAAATTTGTTTTTGCCTCTCTGAGTAGATAGAAGGGTGCTGCAATAATTTTTCTTATGCAAATGTTTTCTCTTTCATCAAGTACCTAAGAAGTATTGATCAGGATAAAGGTATGCCCCCATATTTTACCCGTTTCCTCCCTTTTGTGGAACTTTAGAAGTTTCTGGATTAAGAGGCAATTTTCAGGAATGCTAATGCAAGTCTCAACCGTGGATGTATTTAATTAAAATTTATAAGTGAGTAACACTTCTTCCAAAATGATCTATCCTAAATCCGTCTGGGATTTCATAAGAGCAACTCACTGTCTCTGCAGTGCTTAATAGATAACCAATTCTCACTAAGAATAGCTGAGCTAAAACTAAAATAATTGCTAAAACTGGGTGACAGGATGCATGGATGCAGGGCCCCCACAGGCCTAGCTATGCCAAATATAATTAAGGAGTTTTATTTGCAACAATAAATTATTAGCCGAGGTAAAATAAAAGTTATTCGATTTGTTCACATTCAATTTCATTTAGGTGTACAATTAGTGCTTTAAGTCTATTGCAAAATAATTTCACCAAGAAATCAATTTTATCACCTACAAAAAGCCCAACCAGGCTATAATTACAATTTTCCAAATGCTAATTGTGTACAGTTTGGGATGAGAAATATGACTATATATCATCTTGCTGTTTACCACGAAGAAATTATGCTTCTATAAAACACAGGGAAATTATCTTCAGTAGTTACAACACTCAGAAGTTAGGATGCTCTTTTTAGTGCCCTTTTTAGCTTAGTCCAAATGAATAATTTATTGTCTTCTTTGGCCATATTTGAACCTTTATTCTCCTCATGCAGTCAGGAGCTGAAATGAGTTGAGATATAGAGAACCCCCAAAAAGGCAGCACAGACCAGATATCAAAATAGGATTTCTGATGTCTGTAGTGTCATCTTCTTGGCTGGAGAGGCTCTTTTCCATGATGCTCTCATCTATAAAAGAAGAGGTCACGCCCTGGCCATGAGCATTAGAATAATTGGTGAAAACTGCATTTGTCTCCAAATAAGAAGTCAGATCACCATGCTCTCAGGGGACGTCGAGGCCAATTGGCATTAACTAATCTATTGTTAAGAGAGTTTTCTGCACCCAATATTGGTAAGTGGCGTCTGGGGTCTTAAAAGCTAGCAAGCTACCATCTGAGGTACACAAACAGCCCCAACTCAGCAGGAACAGATGGTCCCCAAGGACAACAAAAACATGAAGGAAAAATAGCCTGGAAGACAGAAAGACCCACTTGAATGGGTGACTGTATCAACATGTAACCAGAAGAACCAGATGGTGCCCGGCTGCCACCAGTGACAGCCGTGATGAAGCTCACAGTGTTGAGTCCCAGTGGCAACATGAGAAAAAAAAAGTGGTGCACCCTAAGAACTCCGCTAAAAGACTTCAACCGATGGTTTAAAGGCCTGGGAGTTTCCTGGGAGCATGGCCCCTAGATCCGATGCTGCCCCTAATCATAAAGTTTACTGAGGTAAACTCTTCGGACAGGAATAGATTGGACTCGGGGACACAGAGTGACCATATTGTGTGTGCACTTTATGGTTCTATGCATCCATAGGATGTCATTCTACTGGCCTCTTACTAGAGATGAGTGGAGAGGAGGGGACAGGAGATTGTTAAGAGGACATGACATCTATAGAACGGAAAGGAGAAGTGTGCTGTCACTGAGCAAGGAGAGCAGAAGGAACTGCAGATAGGCGGGCATGCAAATTTAAGCTGGATCATACACTTTCACTTAATCACAATAAACAAAAGAAGTCAGATACATGCCATGCCAGTCCTAGGGTGACCATAGTTGATGAAGAACAACAATAAATCAGACAACACTCAACAGGCTTCTCTGGAAGTTTTAATGGCCTCTAGAACATTCTATTTCTATATATATATATATATATACATACATGTATGTACAGACAGACACACACTCATGTATATGAATAAATTGGAGCAATTTAAGAGTGAAAAGTGGTAGGCATTTGAGTTGGATTTTGTTATTTTGACAATATTCTCTTGTTGTCTGCCAAAGCTGCTCTCACTGTGACAATGAGCAGAGCAGTTAAGAAGCTCCGGCATGTATATCTCTCTCTGGGAGGCAAATTCTTGTGTGTGATCCTTGCTCTGTCCTTTTTAAAGCTAAACAGGAAACCAATGAACTGAAGAAGAAACTGAGAGCTGGAGAAATCGGGCGATTCAGCCAAAGCCCACAGCTACATTACACAAGTAATGACATTCCATGTACAAGGGAGGCCACCAAATACACGTACGTTGTGTTGTTTATCGTAAATAGTTCTTTCGTATGTTACTTGCTGTACCACACGGTGTCTTCTCACCTGGGACTATGAAGAGAGATGTCTTAATGCCTTAAAACCAGTTGCTGTCCAGTCAACTCTACCTCCTGGCAACACCCTGTGTGCCAAAGTGAAACTGGGCTCCACAGGGTTTGCAACGGTTGATTTTTTGTAAGTACATCATTAGAAGAACTTTCTTCTGATGCACCTGTGGATCGACCCTAATCTCTAACCCCTGTTTGTGTCACCTAGCAATTCCTCTTACTGTCATGTTAGGTACTGTCAAGTTGGTTCTGACTCACAGCAACCCTATGTACAACAGAATGGAACACTGCTTGGTCCTGTGCCATCCCCACGATGTCCTCATGCTTAACTCCATTGCGGCAGCCACTGTGTCACAGAATCTGATTGAGGGTCATTCTCTTTTTCACTCATCCTCTACTTTACCAAGCATGATGTCCTTCTCCAGGGACTAGCCCCTCTTGATAACATGTCCAAGGCATGTGAGACAAATGAGTGACCGCCGAGAGAGAGAGCTGTTCTTCTGAACATGAATGCAGTTGCCTCTTTACCTAGCCCGTTAGTCCTCTAGAGAACTGGGTACGTGTTCATTGGCTACCTTCACTTGGAAAGGCACCTGTGTGTCTCTCCAAGGAGCACAGGCTTTGGAAGCAGAAAATCGAGGACTGATTTAGAAAAGGCAGATAAGAATGGCGGGAGGATGTTTCACGGTGAGAATAGAGAGGTGTTGGCTTCCCCAGGCACCAACCACTGATCAGCTACATGAATTTCACCCTAAGTGTGAAAAGAGACACCAGTGAATTTAGCGTGTCGAGAAGAAGAGATGGTGAGCACTTAGGAAAGAGTTCTCACAAGGAAGTGGAATGTTTAGTCTGAAAGAGTTCTCACAAGGAAGTGGAGTGTTTAGTCTGGACTGCGTAATTCTCCTGAGAATATCTGATACTTACATTCAATTATCTGTTGGGTCAGCATACAGAAGAGCAGGAGAGAATCTTCTCTATGGATAGATGAGAAAAGGCCTAAGTGAGACTATTGGGAAAAGCATACTCGGAAGTGATGTTCACTTACTACAAGAGAAAGGTTCTAACATTTAGGGCAGAGGAATAGCGCAGCAGACAGTTCTTGTGGAGATTTCCATCCTCGCTGGAAGTGTACAAGCAATGACTGGATGAGAAACAACACAGGGTGAGAGGCCAGACAAATGGTCTCCAGAATCTCTTCTAAGTCAAATTACCGATGATTCTAATAAGGTCTCTTGGCTCCTTGGATTCATTATCTATTTGTGTTTGCCACAGATCTCACCACAGCACAGTAATTCTTCCACCTTCTTTGGCACTTCTTTAGGACCACTGGCTCTATGGTTTTGAAGAACTGCCCCCCCCCCAAAAACTCACTACCACTGAGTTAATTCTGACTAATAGAATCCCTATACACAGAATACAATTGCTCCCGTAAAACTTCCAAGGAATGCCTGGCAGATATTGTCATCTTTTCAGTTAGCAGCCATAGTATTTAACCACCAGACCACCATGGTTCTTTAATAGTAATCCCAACCCGTGAAGGAATAATACACCACCTATAGGAAATTTGCATAGACTTCTGGTATACTACTTACCTTGCAGTGAGGTCTTGTATCCTTTCAGTACCTCATACTATGCTGGCTTTCAGTAAAGCTTGATGGGTAAATGAGTGAAGGAGCACATGTCCAATTGTGAATACTAGAAGCTAATTAAGAAAACAGTATTCCAGGCTTCAGGGGAAGAGAAAGGGAAAGAATCCAGAAAATCTTTCAAATCTTTCAAAGCAGGTGAAACACAGAAATTAATTTATAATTTTTCATGATTTAAAAAAATAGTAAACTAGAAATAGAAGTTTTTCTTAATTTTTTAAAATCTGGAAAAACTAATAGCATACACATACTAAATGATGAAATATTGAAAGCATTTCCTTTAAAAAATTAAGTAGGACAAGAATGTCTGCATTGCCATTTTTAGTGAACATTCTACTGAAGTTCTGCCTTGTGCAATAAGAAAAAATAAGATACAAGGATTGCAGAGTGAATAAACAAAGTGACTTCTTTTCCCCACATGATATGATTGTCTGCCTCAGTTAACCTGAGTAAACGTGAGTTTAGCAAAGATGCTGGATATATAACCAGTGCATAAAAATAAATTATGTATCTATACACCAGCAATGAACAGTGAAAAAAATACAAAATAAAAAAATTTCCAGATTGCAAAAGCAACGAAAACGTAAAGCACCTAAGAGTGTTGTTGTTAGTTACCGTTTAATTAGTTCAGACTCATGTACAATAGAAAGAAACAATGACAAATCTTATGCCATTCTTCTAATGGTTATTAAGCTTAAGCCCATAGTTGTAATCACTGTGTCAACCCATCTCATTGAGGGTCTTCCTTTCTTTCACTGACCCTCTACTTTACCAAGCATAATGTTCTCTTCCAGAAACAGGTCCTTCCTGATAACGTGTCCAAAGTATGAATACTGCCAATTAAGTTTGTGAACTCATCCCAGAAAAAGTGCAACACAGCTCATTGCTGAATATCACTACAGCCACCTTCAAAGTACCCCCCTTGGGAAGCTATGCACCCACTCTGGTGCCTAGTCCACCCTTCAAAGCGATTTTGGAACTCTTTTTCTGGAATGGCCATCAGAACTGGACTCAAATTACCCTTGATGTCTTCAGTGTCATCAAAACTTCTTCCTTTCAATATTTCCGTCATCTTTAGTTAAGTGAAAAATCTACTGGAGCCAGGTCAGGTGAGTAGAGAAAATATTCCAATACAGTTACCTGTTTACTGGCTAAAAGCTTCCTCACAGACAACTATGCAAGTTAAGTTTGTGAACTTACCACTGTACCAGTGTGTGCAATGACCATTCCGAAAAGAGTTTCTAAGTTGCTTTGTAGGGTGGACTAGTCTCCAGCATTGGTGCATAGCTTCCCAAAGGGAGTACTCTGAAGGTGACCATACTGACATTCAGCAATGAGGTATGTAGCACTTATTCTAGGATGAGTTCATAAACTTAACTGGCAATCTTCATACATGCAAAAAACAAGATGTCATTAAAGACAGGAAAGAAAGAAAAAACCAAAATGTATGTATGAAGAAACTCTGACTTGTCATAGACTGAATTATGTCCCCTAAAAATGTGTATAGCAATTTTTCTAGGCCTTGGTTCCTGGTATTTTGTATTGCTCCTATATGCTATAAAAACTGCCTCTATGAAATTAATGAAGGAGGATGGGCAGCAGTGGTGTCAGCGAGGCAAGACCCAATGTGTAAGACTGTATTGTGCCTTGAGACAATCTCTTGGGATACAAAGGCAAGGGAAGCAAGCAGAAAGTGGGAGACCTCATACCATCAGGAAAGAAACAGTACCAGACGCACCCTTTGGGAGGAACCCAGAATCCCTGTCCCTCACAAGCTCCCAGTTCAGTAGAAGACTGATGACAAAAACCTTCCTCTAGAGCCAGCAGAGAAAGCCTTCCCCTGAAGCTGATGCTCTGAATTTGAGCTTATAATCTACTGGACTGTAACAGAATAAGCCACCCACTTGTGATATTTCTACTATAGCAACACCAGATGACTAAGACATGGCTCTTGAACACTGAGTACCTAAAGCAAAAAGAAGACATGATAAAGTAAAAGAGGTGAACATAAGATTTCAAAGGACAGCATGAGAGGCAAAGTATTATATATATATATATATACATATATATATATATATATATATAGAAATCCAAAAGGAAAGAACACACTTGCCATTTCTCAAGATGAAAAAAATGAGGGAAAATTCAACCCTTGAGTTGCAATATTGAAGGATTCTATGGGGAAAATACTAAATGATACAAGGAGTATCCAAACAAGTTAGAAGGAATATGTAGAGTCATTACACCAAATGAATTGGTTCATGTTCAACTATTTCAAGAGGTAACATAAAATTAGGAACCAGTGGTACTCAGGGAGGAAGTTCAAGCTGCATTGAAGGCACTGGCACAAAAACAGGCATCCAGGAATTGATGGAATACCAAATGAGATATTTCAACAAATAGATGTAGCTCTGCAAGTACTCGGTCACCTATGCCAAGAAATTTGGATGACAGCTACCTGGTCAACAGACTGAAAGGTAGCTGTGTTTACACCTATTTCCAAAAAAGGTGATACAATCAAATGCAGAAATTATCAAACAATATCATTAACAACACTGGAAAGTAAAATTTTGCCAAAAATCATTCACAGTGGCTGCAGCAGTATATCAACAGGGAACTACTCGATTCAGAAAAAGACACTGAACCAGGGCTATCATAGCTGATGTCACCCACAGAAGCAGCAGTCAAGAAATCAAAAGAGGCAGTGTATTGGGCACATCTACTGCAAAAGACCTCTTTAAAGTGTTGAAAGTCTTTGACTAAGGTAAACCTGACCCAAGTCATGGTGTTTTCAGTTGCCTCATATACATGCAAAAGTTGAATAACAAATAAGCAAGACCAAAGAAGAACTGATGCCTTTAAAGTGTGGTATTGGCGAAGAATATTGAATATACCATGGACTGACAAAAGAATGAACAGATCTGTCTTGGAAGAAGTATAACCAAAATGGGCTGCTGTGCCATTTTTGTTTTTTCACATATTACTATAAAAATAATTAACACAGTTCATTTAGGATAATACATTGAGGAGGGAGGGTACAGTTGACAAACAAATGTAGAAGGTGTGTATTATTTGCATAAAAATATGGTAATCACAGTCGCCAAATGGAAGCAACAATATAAATGTCCATCAGCAGATGAATGGATAAACAACATGTGGTATGTACAAACAAGATAATATTGAGTCACAAACAGAAATGCAGTTCTGATACATTGAGGTCTGAAAATTATGTTCTTGAACTCATTCTAGAAAAAGTGCTATATACCTCACTGCTGAATATCACTACGGTCTCTTCAAAGTACTCCCCTTGGGAAACTGTGCACCATGCCAGTGCCTAGTCCACTCTTTAAAGCAGTTTTGGAACTCTTTCCCTGGAATGGCCACCAGAGCTGTCATTGTATTATCCTCAATGTTCTGAATATCATCAAAATATCTTCCTTTCAATATTTTGTTCATTTTCAGGTCAAGAAAAAAGTCACTGGGGCCAGATCAGGTGAGTAGGTAGGGTGTTCCAATACAGTTATATTTGTTTACTGGCTAAATGCTCCCGTATAGACAGTGCCGTGTGAGTGGTGCATTGTCTTGATGCAAGAGACACGAGTTGCTGGTGAAAAGCTCAGGTTGTTCTCATGTAACTTTTTCAAACAGCCTTTTCAGCACTTCCAAATAGTAAACTTGGTTAACTGTCCAGTTTTTAGAAATTTGTAATGAACAATCTCTCTGACATCAAAAAAAGTGAGCAACATTCTTTCGACTTCTGATTTGGACCAACAAAAAAGTTTTTGCTTATGGAGAATTGGCTGACTACCATTGTGCACTTTGATGCTTTGTTTCCAGGTTGTGTGGGTACATCCGTGTTTCACCACCAGTGGTAACATGGAAAACATCATCTTGCCTCTCCAAAACATCTTGGCAAATTTCAATCTGCCTTTGCTTTTGTTCACCAGTGAGCTCCTTCAGGACCATTTTTGAACACACATTTCTTGTGCCAAGATTTTCATTTAAGATTTTCCTAACTGTTTCTCTGTCATTGTTTACCTGGTCTACTATGCTCCTCACAGTCAGCTGATGATTTTGACATACAATTAGACAAATTTTTGCAATGTTTTCATCAGTTCTTCTCGTTTCTGGCTGCCCTGACATCTTTTCATCAGTGACGCTTTCTCTCCCCTCAGAAACATTTAATCCTTTTGTACTCTGCCATTTTCTTCATGACATTATCCCCACAAACTTGGGCGAACATGTCTCTGATTTCACTTCCACTCTTGTCAAGTTTAACAAGAAATTTAACATTTGTTCACTATTCTAATTCAAGCTGACGTTCTCGCGATGGCACACAAAAACATGCAACAACAATAATGAATGCCACTCAGCAAGACACTGCTACATGTCAACACAAACACAGCTGTGAGAAACTGATATACCAAGGTTATGAAGCCTTCCAGAGTTGTCTGTACAGTTCTGCCAATGTAAGCACATGGTGGCAAGTATGCAAACTTAGTTGTCAGGCTCTTATATGACGTGAATAAATCTTGAAAACTTTATGCTGAGTGAAATAAGTCAGTCATACAAGGACAACCACATTGCATTCCTTTTCTGATACAAAATAATATTCCACTGTATAGCTATACCACATTCTGTTTACTCATTCCTCAGCTGGTAGAATTTGGGGTTGTTTCCACCTTTGGGTTCTTATGAATAATGAATAATTAGTAGTGTTCTGTGAATATTTGTATTCGCAGATTAATTCTCCTTTCATCTTGCTGCCAGGTTAGTCTTCAACAAACACGGACAGCAGGTCTGTTTATTTTCCCAAAACTTTCCAGGACTGCCCAGTGAGGAAAGTCTACTGTCTTGGTCCTGGCATTCAAGCGCCTCATAGCTAGAGTATCCTCACATTCCCAGAGCCTTGCTACAGAGAGGCCATGGAGGACATTGGTCAAGGGCAAAGATATTGGAGCCAGAGGCTACACTTCCTAACTTTAGCTGGCCATACTAGACACAGGGCCCGCTGAGGTTTAGGATTTAGGGATAATGATGATCACTCTCCCACTTTGATTGCTGTTAAACAGACAGCAAGAAGATCAAAGGCACAAGTGACTGTGCTCCTTTGTGCCCTGGGCACCTCAGTGAGACTTGCCCACAGCTCAGGGCCAACTCCCAAAGGAAGAGAGCCCAGTGTTGGCTGTTGTGCCATCTTAGAATGGGAGACGGCCACATCAGTACTCAAGGCCACTGCCTTAGCACTGTGGTCCCACACATCATATTCATCTCCTACTAACTGATAGGGGATAGTGGTAGTTCGATGTTAGAATTGGGAATAGGAAGAAGAGCCTGGTAATCTTCTTCTGAAAAATCAGCCAACAAAAACCCTGTAAGTTGCGATAGCCTGTGTTCCTTGTGCATGGAGTCAGTCATCACTTGGTCTGAGTCTATGTAGATGGAGCCCATAATAGCTAATAGCAATAACACTACTACCTCCTCAGGCTTGACCAGGGCCACCACAGTGACCGTGGACAGCTTACCCAACTTCACTGCATCTCAGTCATCTATCTCACTGTAAATGTGGAGAATGCAAGTACCGGCTTCACAGGATTCTTGCTATGATATATCCATAAATACATGCATGCGTGCATAAGTGGAGTGTATTAGTATCCTGGGGATGCCATAACAAAGTACAAGAGTGTTAGAGGTCAGAAGTCCAAATCAAGGTGTGGGTGAGTCATGCTCTCGCCAGAGACGGTAAGGAAAGACCTGTCCTTATTTTCTCCCAGTTTCTGGTAGCCACATATCTCCCTTGGAATGTAGATACATCTCACATGGTCTTCTTTTCTATCTAGTAAGGATACCACTCAGATTGAATCAGGAGCCAAGCTACCCAGCATGACCTTACATTAACTGAAACCATTCTCAAAGATTCTATTTCCAAACAAGGCCGTGTTCACAGATGAGCACAGGGCTTAGGGCTTCAACATATCTTCGGTGGGGGGCATAGTTCAACCCATATGCAGGGCCAAAATAAAGAAAACACTCAGTGATGTGAATAATTACTTCTTCCCAAGGGAAGCCCTTTGGCAAATTTAAATTCCATCTGTGCCCTAATCTTCTTCAAATTTTGGCCTTGAGTCTCCATTTATCTAAGTTCTAGCTGCTCCTAATAATGTTCAGCTCTGATCTCTCCTCTGCCACTCAAATCTTTCTCTCATGACCCATTCTGCAGTCCACTTTTGTTTTTTCTTCTTCTGTCTTCTTTTCCTCCTTCCTTTCTTTCTCTCTCTGTCCTTCTTTTTGTCTTTCTGTCCATCTTCCATCTGTCTTTCTCTTTCTTTTTTCTCTTTCTCTGTTTTCTCTCTTTTCTTTTCACATTTTATTGTGTTTTAATTGAAAGTTTATAATCCAAGTCAATTCGCCACACAAAAACTTGCACATGCACTGCTGTGTAACTCTAGCTGATCTCTCCACACTGTGACAGCACACTCCTCTTTTCTACCTTGTATTTCAAAGTTCATTCAACCTGCTCCTGTCCCCTTCCACCCTCTCATCTTACCTCCGGAAAGGAGCTGCCCAGTTAGTCTCATGAATCTACTTAGGCAGAGAGGCATATTCTTCACCAGTATCGCTTCATGTCTTATAATCTATTTCATTTTTTGTCTGAATTGTTGGCTTCAGAGATGTTTTCAATTCTGGGCTAATACACAGTCTGGGGGCCATGTCTTCCAGGGACCCTCCAGTCTTTCAGATCATCAAGTCTGGTGTATTTAACAGAATTCAAATTCTGTATCCCGTTTCTCCCCCGACTACATCAAGGACTCCTTGTTGTATTCCCTGTCAGGGCAGTCATCGGTGGTTGCTGGACACCATTTAATTCTTCAGTTCCCATGATGTAGTCTCTGTATCATGTGGCATTTTATGGCTCTTTGGCTCATGTTTTCCTTATGTCTTTGATGTCTTCCAGTCTCCTCTGCTGTAAAATTGGTACCAGATGGGACAAATTGTTGCTACTTAGATAGCTGCCTGTTATCTTTTAAGACAGCAGACACCATTCACCAAAGTAAGAAGCAGCATATTTCCTTGAAAAATTTGCTATATTAAATTACCTAGATGTCCCCTGAAATCATGACCCCCATCCCCTAGTCACTGTTTCTCCCCCCTTCAAAGTGTTGGGTTATATTTAGGAAACATTGTAGTTTTTGGTTTAGTCCAGTTGTGCTGATTTCTCCTCTGTGGTGTGTTCCTCCACCTAAATTAATTCTTATCCACTGTGTAGTTAATGAACACTTTTTTCCCACCCTCCCTACTCTTGTAACCAGCAAAGACTGTTTTCTTCTGCATTTAAACATTTTCCAGAGTCCCTATCACAGTAATGTCATACAATATTTGTCTTTTTGCAAATAATTTCACTGAGCTTAATGCCTTTCAGATTCTTCCATGTTGTCAGATACTTCCCAAATTCATCATTTTTCTTTATCATTACATAGTATTACATTGTGTGACTATATCACAGTTGGTTTATCCATCCATCCATTGATGGGCACCTAGGTTGATTCCATTTTTTGCTGGACAGTGCTGCAATAAACATTGGTGTGCATGTATCTGTTCATGTGACAGCCCTTATTTCTCTAGGATATATTCTAGGAAGGGGGATTGCAGGATCACATGGTATTTGTATTTCTAGCTTTTTAAGAACGTGCCAAATCAATTTCCAAACTGGACGTTTACCATTTTACATTCCCACTAGCAGTGGAGAAGAGTTCCATTCTCTCCACAACCTCTGCAAAGTTTATTATTTTTTGTGCTTTGCATTAAAGCCAGCTTTGTTGAGGTGAGATGGTATCTCATTATACTTTTGACTTGGATTTCTCTAATGGCTAATGATTACTAGCATTTCTTCATGTGTCTGTTAGCCACCTGAATTTCTTCTTTGGTGAAGTGTGCCTGTTCATATCACTTGCCCATTTTTAATTGTATTATTTTTCTCTTTGTCATTGAGGTTTTGGAGTATCTTGTAGATTTTGGAGGTTAGACACTGATCAGATTTGTCATATCCAAATTTATTTTCCCAGTCTGTAAGTTGTTGTTTTATGCCTTTGGTGAAGTCCTTGGATGAGCATAAGTGCTTGATTTTTGAGTTCCCAGTTACCTACTGTCTCTTCTGGTGTTTGTGCATTGTTACTAATGTTTTGTAATCTGTTTGTGCCTTGCATTAGGGCTCCCCACATTGTCCTTGTTTTTTTTTCCATGATTTTAGATTTTGTATTTAGGTCTTTGACTCATTTTGAGCTAGTTTTCATGCATGGTATGAGATATGGGCTTGTTTTGTATTTTTGCAGGTGGATATCCAGTTACGTCAGTACCATTTGGTAAAGAGATTGCCTTTTCCCCAGTTTACAGACATTGGCCGTTTATCAACTATCAGGTGCTCATAGATAGGTGTTTTATGTCTGGATTCTCAGTTCTGTCCCATTGATCTATGTATCTGTTTTGTACCAGCACCAGGTTCTTTTGACTACCATGGCAGTATAATAGTTCCTGATGTCCAGCAGCGTGAGGCTAACCACCTTGTCCTTCTTCTTCTTCAGTAATCCGGGGCTTCTTCCATTTCCACCTGAAGTTGGTGATGTGTTTCTCCATCTCATTAAAAAGCTGTTGGAATTTGTATTCTCATTGCCCTATATCTGTAGAGAGCTTTGGGTAGAATACACACTTGTATGATGTCGAGGTTTCCTCTCCAAGAGCAAGGTAGATTTCTCCAACTTATGCAGGTCTCTTTTTGTTTCTTGCAATAGTTCTTGCAATATTCTTTGCATAAGTCATTTACATTTCTGGTTAGATTTGTTCCTAAGTATTTTATCTGATATTGTAACTGATATAGATTAATTGATTTCTTGTTGGATATTCTCTTTGGTGGTGTAAAGGAATTCAACTGATTTTCATATGTTTATCTTGTATCCTTGTGTTTTGTTTAACTCTCCTATTAGTTCCAATGGGTTGTTTTTTTGCTTGTTTGTTTGTTTGATTCTTGTGTGGGGGGGGGGGATTCTTTAGGGTTTTCTGTAAGACTGTATCATCTGCAAATAGAAATATTTTTACTTTTTCATTACCCATCTGGACGAAATTTATTTCTTTTTCTTGCCTGATTATTCTGGCCAGAACCTCCAGCACAATGTTGAATAAAAGTGGTACAAAAGGCATCCTCATCTGGCTGCTGTTTGCAAGGGGAATGCTTTCAGACTCATTCCATTTAGGATGGTGTTGGCTTTTGGCTTGTGTAAATGCTCTTTTTTATGTAGAGGATTTTCCTTCCATTCCTATTTTGGTAAGAGTTTTTATGAATGACTGCTGGACTTTGTCAAATGCCTTTACTGCATCAACTGGTGGAAACAAGTTTTTCTTGCTTTTTTGTTTTATTTATGTGGTTGACTACAATGATTGTTTTTCTAATATTGAACCATTGCTGCATCCTTCGTATGAGTCCCACTTGGTCAGGGTGAAATATTTTTTGGATATCTGAATTTGGATTTTTTGGAATTTGGAATTTGAGTTTGAATTTGGATATTTGAATTCTATTGGCTGGAGTTTTGCATCTAAATTCATGAGAGATATTAGCCTATTATTTTCCTTCTAATTGTTGTATTTAACTAGGTTTGGAATCAGAGTTATGCTGGCTTCATAGAATGAACTTCCATCATTTTCTATACTCTAAAATACCTTTATATTGTGGTGTTAAGTCTTCTCTAAAAGTTTGGAAGAATTCTCCAGTGAAATCACTGGGGCCAGGGTTTTGTTGTTCTTTTCTTTTTTTTTTTTTTGGTTGGAAGTTTTTTTTATTATCTTTTCAGTCTCTTCTTTTGTGATGGGTTTATTTAGTTGTTCTGCCTTATTGTGCTACTTTAGGTAGTTAGTGAGTTTCTAGAAATTTGTTTCCTCCGGCCAAAGCCAAGCCAAGTGCCATCGAGTCAGATCCAACTCATGGCGACCGACTCATGGCGACCCTAGGAGCCAGGGTAGAGCTGACCCCCAGAGTACTCAAGGAGTGCCTGGTGGATTTGAACTGCCAACCTTGTCTTTAGCAGTGGTAGCACTTAACCCACTATACCAGGTTTTCCAATTTGTTAGAATACAGTTTTTCCTATATTCTGTTATGATTTTGGGGGGGGGGTTGGGTCTGTTGTGACATCACCTATTTCATTTCTTACTCAGATTATTTGCTTTCTCTCGTTTTGCTTTTTCTTTTCTTAAGAAAGGATTTTATTTTGCTTTAAGTGAAAGTTTACATCCAAGTCAATTTGCCTATACAAAACCCTGCACATACTTCTATGCAACTGTAGCTGCTCTCTCCACCCTGTGACATCTCATTCCTCCTTTCCACCCTGTGTTTCCCGTATCCATTCAACCAGCCTTTGTCCACCTTAATCCTCTCATCTCACCTCTGCATAACAGCTGCTCAGTCAGCCTCATGTATGTACTTAAGCCAAGAAGCATGCTCTTCTCCAGTATCACTTGATGTCTTAATAATCTAGTTCAGTCTTTGGCTGAGGCGGTGGCTTTGCAACTGTTTCAGCTTTGGGCTAACAGAGCATCCAGAGGCCATGTCTTCAGGGGATCCTCTGGTCTACCAGACCATCGAGTCTGGTTTTTAAATAGAGTTTTAGTTCTGCACACCCATTTTTCTCCTGCTACACTGGGTACTCGATACTGTATTCCCTGCAAGGGCAGTACTGAGTGGTGGCTGGGCACTATCTAGTTCTTCTGGTCTCACGCTGATGTAGTCTCTGGATCATATGCTCCCTTCTGTCTCTTGGGCTCATATTTTCCTCATGTCTTTGATGGCCTTAATTCTCCACTGATCCAGGTGGGTTGGGACAAATTGATGCAACCTAGATGGCTGCTTGCTAGCTTTTAAGACCCCAGACACCAATCACTAAAGTGAGAGACAGAACATTTTCTTAAAAAGAAAGAAGGAAGGAAGGGAGAGAGAGAGAGAGAGAGAGAGAGACAAAAACAGAGAGAGAGAAGGAAGGAAGGAAGGTAGTTACGCCCAATTACCTAGGTATCCCCTGAAACCATGTTCCCCAGAACCCTGCCCCTGCTACTCTGTCCTTTCAAATGTAGGATTGTAATTAGGAAGCTTCTTAGCTTTGGTATAGTCCAGCTGTGCTGACCTCCTTTCTACTGCATGCTGTCACTCCTTTCACCTAACCCAATTCCTGTTTAATATCTGGTCAGTGAATACCCCTTTTCCTCCCTCTCCACACTTGTAGCCATCAAAGACTGTTTTCTTCTACGCGTAAACTTTCTCTTGAGTCCTTATAATACTGGTGTCATACAGTATTTCTCATTTTTCAGCTGACTAATTTCACTTGGAATAATATCTTCCAGGTTACTCCATGTTATGTTTCCTAAGGTCGTTATTGTTCTTTATCATTGCATAGTGTTCCGTTGTGTTAATATACCATGGTTCATTTATCCATTCATCTATTGATGGGCAGTTAGTTTGATTCCATCTTTTTTCTATTGTGGATGATGCCGCAATAAACACTGATGTGTTTGTATCTGTTATTGTGACAGCCCTTATTTCCCTAAGATATATTCCAAGAAGTAGGGTTGCCAAATCATATAGTATTTCTATTTCCGTCTTTTAAAGAAAGCCACAAATCCATTTCCAGTGTGGCTGTACCATTTTACATTCCCAGTAGCTGTGTAGAAGTGTTCTAGTTTCTCCATAGCCTTTCCAACATTTATTATTTTGTCTTTAGAATTAATGCCAGTTTTGTTGGGGTGAGAAGGTATCTTCACTGCAATTTTGATTTAGATTTCTCTAATCACTAATAATCTTGACCATTTCCTCATGTATCTGTTAGTCACCTGAATGCCTTTCTTGGTGAAGTGTCTGTTCATATCATTTGATCATTTTTTAGATGGTTATTTGTCTTTCTGTTGCTGAGATTTTGCAGTACCGTATCAGTTTGGAGATTACATGCTGATCAGATTTGTGGCAGCCAAATATTTTTCCCCAGTCTACAGGTTGTCTTTTTACCCTTTTGTTGAAGTCTTCGGATAGGTGTGTTTGTTTTTTTGGGAGTTTCCAGTTACCTATTTTCTCTTCTGGTATTTGTGCATTGTTAGTAATGTTTTGTGGTTTGTTTACGCCATGTATTAGGGATCCCAGTGTTATCCATGCTTTTTTACTCAATAATCTTTCTCATTTTAGATTTTATGTTTAAGTCTTGGATCCATTTTGAGTCAGTTTGTGAGCACTGCATGACATGGGTCTTGCTTCATTTTTTTTGCAAATGGATATTAAATTATGCCAACACCATTTGTTAAAGAGGTTGTCTTTTCCCCAGGTTTTGGACTTTGGGTATTTATAGGCTATCAGCTGCTCATAGATAGATGATTTTATGTCTCAATTCTCAATTCTCTTCCATAACCTTGATATACTAGTGTTTCACAGCTATGTTAGTGTCAACATGTGCCAGTGTCTTGCTGAGTGGCATTCATTATTGTGTGGTTTTGTGTGCCATCATGAGAATGTCAGAGTTTCAGCTAGAGCAATGAACAAACATTAAATTTCCTGTAAAACTTGGCAAGAGTGGAAAAGAAATCAGGGACAGGTGAGTCCAAGATTATGGGGACAATGCCATGAATCAAATGGCAATGTACAAACAGATTAAAAGTTTTTCTGAGGGGAAAGAAAGCATCACAGATGAAGACAAGTCAGGATAACCAGCAATGAGTAGATGGATGAAGACATTCCAAAAATTCACTGAATTGTGCATCAGAATCATCTGCTGAGTGTGAGAAGCGTAACAGACCAAGTAAACTAATAGAGAAACTGTTAGGAAAATCTGAACCGAAAATCTTGGCTTGAGAAAGGTGTGTATACAAATGGTTCCAAAGGAGCTCACCAATGAAGAAAAGGGAAGGAGAGTCAACGTTTACCAAGACCTTTTGGAGAGGCAAGATGATGTTTGGGGCCACGCAGGTGATCGCCACTGTGGTGAAACATCGGTGCACCCATAGGACCCTGAAACAAAGCATCAAGGTGCACGAGGTAAGTCAGCCAATTCTCCATGACCAATAAAGTTCTGTCAGTCCAAGCCGAGTCAAAACTATAAACTTTTTTGATATCAGAGGGATTGTTCATTATGAATTTGCACCAACTAGACAAACTGTTAACCAAATTTACTATTTGCAAGGGCTGAAAAAGTTAGAAAAGAATAACTTAAACTTTTTGGCAACAATTCATGGCTCTTGCATCACAACAATGCACCAACTCACACAGCACTGTCTGTGAGGGACTTTTCAGACAGTAAACAAATAACTGTATTAGAACACCCTAGCTACTCGCTTGATCTGGCCCCCAATGACTTTTTCTTTACCCAAAGAGAAAGGACATATTGAAAGGAAGACACTTGGTGGCACTCAGGACATCAAGGGTAATAAGATGACATCTCTGATGGCCGTTCAAGAAAAAGTTCCCAAATTGAAGGGTAAACTACGTGCCAGCACTGGTGTATAGCTTCCCAATGGGAGGACTTCAAAGATGAACGTGGTGACATTCAGCAATGAGGTCCATAGGACACTTTCTAGGATGAGTTTGTAACCTTAATTGTCAGACCTTGTATTTTATATTCTGGTACATCGCTAAACTCTTCTATTCATTCCAGTAGTTCCCTTGTGGATTATTTAGTGCTTTCTGTGTATAAGATAGTGTCTGCAGCTAGAACTACTTTTACTTCTTCATTATCCATTTGAATGCCCGTTATTTCTTTGTCACAGCTGATGGCTCTGGCTAGAACCTCCAGAACAATTTTGCATAAAAGTGGTGACAGTGGGAAATCTTGTCTGGTTCCAGCTCTCAAGGGGAATACTTCCAGACTCCCTCTATTTAGGATGATGTTGACTGTTGGGTTTGTATTAATACGCTGTATTATGTTGAGGAATTTTCCTTCCATTCCTGTTGTGCTGAGAGTTTTCAACATAAATGTTGGATTTTATAAAATTCCTGTTCTATATCTATTGATAAAATGAAGTGGTTCTTTTGTTTTATTTATGTGGTTGATTACATCGATTGTTTCTCTAATGTTGAACCACCCCTGCACTGGTGGTATGAATCCCACTTCATCATGGTGAGCTTTTTAAAAAAATCTGCTGTTGAATTCTGTTGCCTAAAATTTTGTGGAGGATTATTGCATCTGAATGCATAAAAGATATTGGTGTGTGATTTTCCTTTTTGTGGTGTCTTTACCTGTTTTTTCTGTTCGTTTTTTTTTAAATTAGGGTTATGCTGGTTTCATAGAAAGACTTTGGTAGTATTCCATGCTTTTGTATGCCCTGAAATAGCTTTGGTAATAGTGGTGTCAACTCTTCTCTAAAAGTTTGGTAGAATTCTCCAGTGAAGATGTCAGGACCAGGGTTTTTCTTGGTTGAGAGTTATTTTTAATTATCTTTTCCATCTCTTCTTCTATCATGGGTTAAATTCATTGTTCTATTTCTGATTGTGTTAGTCTAGGTAGGTAGTGTGTTTCTAGGAATTGTAATTTTCCATAGTACTCTTATGATTCTTCTAATTTCAGAGTGATCTGTTGTGATGTTGCCCATCTCATTTCTTATTCAAGTTATTTGCTTCCTGTCCTGTTTTTCTTTTGTCACTTTGGCCAATGGTTTACCAATTTTATTGATCATTTCAAAAAACCCAGCTTTTGATCTTGTTAACTCTTTCAATAATTTTTCTATTCTCTAGCTCATTTAGTTCTGCTTTCATTTTTATTATTTGCTTTCTTCTGGTGCCTGAGGGGCTCTTTTGCTGCTCTCTTTGTACTTGTTCAAGTTGTAGGGTTAATAATTTGGTTTGGGTCTTTTTTTCTTTGGGGGTATGTGCATTTACTGAGGAAAATTGACCTCTGAGCACTGTTTTTGCTGTGTTCCGGTATGACATGTGTTCATTCTTATTCAATTCTGTGAATTTCTTTATTCTATCTTTGATTTTTTTTATAACCAAGTTGTTTTTGAACATGGTGTTGTTCAGTTTCCATGTGGTTTATTTTTCTCCTTTTTTCTGTTATTGGGTGCTACTTTTATGGCCTTCAAGTATGAAAAGATATTTGGTAATATTTCCATACTTTAAATTTTGTTAAGGAATGCTTTGTGGCCTATTAGGAGGTCAGTTCTGGAGAATACTACATGTACACTGAAGAAGAAGGCATGCTTGGCTGCTTTGAGGTGGAGTGCTTTGTGTATGTAAATCAGGTCAGCAACGTTAACCGTAGCATTTAGATATTCCATGTATTCATTGAGCTTTTTCTGAATGTTCTGTCCTTCACTGAAAGTTGAGTGTTAAAGTCTCCTACTGTTACAATGCAGATGTCTTTGTCTCTTTTCAAGGCAGTCAGAGTTTGTTTTATGTATTTTGGAACCCTGTTACTGGGTCTATAGATATTTAATATGGTTATGTGCTCCTGTAGTATTGACCTTTTAAGCATTATACAAGGTCCAACAATTAAGCCACAAACTTAATTGCTCTAAGCGCTACCTACCTCATTACTGAATATCACTATTGTCACCTTTGAAGTCCTCCTCTTAGGAAGCTGTGTACCAATGCCAGCACCTAGACTGCCCTTCAAAGCAATTTTTGAATTCTTATTCTGGAATGGGCTTCAGAGCTCTCATCATATTACCCTTAATGTCCTGAATGCCATCTAAATGTCTTCCTTTCAATGTTTTCTTTATCTGAGGATAAAGAAAAAAGTCATTGGGGCCAGATCAGGTGAGTAGGGAGGGTGTTCTAATTCAGTTATTTGTTTACTGGCTAAAAACTCTCTCACAGACAACTACATAGTTAAATTTGCAAACCTGTCACCATGCTTAGTCTTATTGACTCTCCATCGTAGATTATTCTTTGTTTCTCCATAATCACTTTTAAAATTGTTTCCTTATCTTTAATTTTGGCAAATTTTTACTGTAATATGCCTTGTTGTCTTCCTTGTACAATCTACATTGTGTAGAGTTTGATGAGCATCTTAGATATCTTTTCATCTTGCATGATACCAGGGAGATTTTCTGTGAAGAAATCTTTGACAATCCTCTTTATATTTTCTGTTATTCCCCCTCTTCCCTGTTCTGATACTCCAATCACTTGTAGACTATTCCTTTTGATAGAGTCTTACATCATTCTTTATGTTTCTTGATTTCTTTAAGTTATTTTTATCCGACTTTTCTTCAAATATGTTGGTGGCACATGTTTTATCTTTCACCTTGCCAATGAGGCCATCCATTGTCTCAATTCTACTCCTTTGACTTTCTACTGAGTTGTCTAATTCTGTAATTTTATTATTAAATTTCTGAATTTTAATTCCTGTCTCTGTATGCTTTGTATTAGCCTGTTCAGTTCATTTATGCTTTGTTGCATTTTGCCTGGTCTCCTTCCTGACCTCTTGAAGAGTTCTAAATATTAATCTTTTGTGTCATACCTCTGATAATTCCAGGAAGTTCTCTTCATCTAGAAAATTTCTCTTTGTTTTCGGAGTTTTCTGAAACCATCACTGTCTGCCTCTTCAAGTAAATCGTATTGACTGTTGTCTCCGAACCATCATTGAGTTGTTGAATTTACTTATTTTATGCTTGCTTACTGTGTTTTAGCTTGTCGCTTTGTTTTGAAATGTCAAATAGGCTGGTCATACACGCTAGTTAGGCTATCAGTGCCTTTGAAGCTCTAACAGCGTGTCACCACATGGTTCAAACTGTTACCAGACATGTAAGCCCAGGAGTCCGTTTACATTTCTTCTAGGAACTTGGCTCAGTTGTCCATGTATTCAGTCACCAAGTGTGTAGGGCAGGCTCTTGCCCACTGTCCCAGATGTGCAGGGGTGATTCGTGTACGAAAAAGTTTCTGGCTACAGGGTCTGAGAAAGGCAGCAGGCTAATAGTCATCCTTGAGTGTCTGTGCAGAAGGCATGTCCTCTTTTGCCTGATTATAGGTGGAGGAACTGTTTCTGCCCTGAATTTTCTGCTCTGGGGACTTGGCAGATTTTAACTTTTTTTATTCCCTTCCCCCTGTTTGTTGAATTGTTTTTTCTCTGAGTCTAGGAGAATGGTTCAGAGCATGCATAAGGAGTCCTACGTTCAGCTCAGATAACGGCATCAGACTCCAGAGCCAGGTGCAGTGCAGATAAGTGGAGGAAGCACTGGACGAAGTGAGAGAGGTTTATCCTGAAGGGAACTTTTGGACCTACACAAGCCACTTAACTTTTGACAGGCCAGTGCCCCCTTCTTGCTGGTTCTGGAGGGCTCCCTGTGTGCTCTCCACTGCTGGGTCTCTCCTGCTGAGAACAATGCCCTCTGAATGTCACTGCTCTTTTCACCATGCTGGCTGCAGCTGATTTCTAGTTGGCCAAGTCTGTCCAGTCCTAGGTACTTCTGGACCTACTCTCCCTTCCCCATCACCCAGTCCAATTGTCAACTTTTCATTTGATGCTCAGGGCTCCTAGAATGTCATACATAATTGATTCTTTTGTTCTTTGGGTCTTTGTTGTTAGAAGGATCACAGGAAGTGTCTGACTACTCTTCCGTCTTGGCTCCACCCTCTCTTAGCCCTTTTTTCTGAATATCCACAGCAGTTGCCATCTGTAGCCACATTTTCTGTGGTATGTCTTGTCCCTAATTAAAATATAATTTCTGGAAAGGGGTAGACCACGTCTCACCCTGTCTGGGAGATGCATGGCAGAGTGGAGAGACAAGAGATTGTGGACTATCGCACCCACCAACTGGGATACCTCAGGCAAACTCTGGCACAGTTTGGACCTTTGTTTTTTGTCCTGTAAAGTGGGATTAATCCCTAACTCTAGTTCTACCTGCTGTAAGAGTCAAGCTAAAGCAATGTAAGTGACAGATCTCTATCAGGTATAAAATCCCATGCAAATTCAAGATGACATTATTCCTTTTTTTTTTATTATGACTGAGTGAAAATGTACATTCCCATATAAATTTACATACCCACCTATATGCAGCTTCCACTGCCCGGTGGCAGCACCCTATTCCTCTCTGCTTCATATGTGTCTCATCCGCCCAACAGTCTCCTTTCCCCTCCTCTCCACCCACTCCCCTTACTCCAGCCAGAGGTCAGCAAGGTGATATCCTGTAGATGCATAGAACCATAAATTGCATCCAATATATGGTCACTCTGCATCGTCAAGTCCAATCCATTCCTGCTGAAAGAGTGGACCTTCATTATGATTTATGGGCAAGGGCAGCATCAGGGCCAGGGACCATGCTCCCAGGGGAACCCTGAAGCCACTGGACCATCAATTGAGGCCTTTTAGTGGAGATCTTAGGGTGCGACCCATTTTATTCTTGTGTTGCCAGTGAGACTCAACTTAGTGAATTCCATCGTGGCTATCACTGGTGGTGGCCAGGCACCATCCGGTTCTTCCAGTCCCAAGTGTAGGCAGGCACTCACTTATGTGGCTCTCTCTATCTTCTGAGTTGTCTTTACCCCATGTCATTTTAGTCCTCAGTGAGCATCCGTTCCTGCTGAGTTGGGACCATTTGCTGTGCCCTCGGATGGCAGCTTGGCAGCTTTTGAGACCCCAGACACCACTCACCAATGTGGGGTGCAGAGAGTCCTCTTAACAAAACACTAGTTGTGCCAATTGGCCTCGATTTCGCCTAAGAACATGGTCCCCTGTCCCCCGCCCCAGCTACTCTGTCCTTGCAATATTGGGTTAAGATGGAAGGAGTATTCAAGTTATGCTGAGGTCCACTTCATACTGTTCTTGTTTCTAATGTGTGCTATCACTGATTTCATCCAACCAAATTCCTACCGTCTAATCTAAACCCTCCCCCTGCCGCCCTCCCTCTCTCCCCTCCCTTGCAGCCCTCAAAGAGTCTTTTCTTCTATCCATAAGTCTGTTTTTGAGACCTTATCATAGGGGTCTCATACAATATTTGTTCTTTTGTTACTAACTACTTTCACTCAACATAATGTCTTCCAGTTGAAACCAGGTTAGGAGTTGTTTCCTGGAATTATCATTATTCTTTATCATTGCGTAGTGCTCCATTGAGTATATATACCATAGTTTACCTATTCATTCCTCTGTTGTTGGGCATCTGGGTTGATTCTATCTTTTTGCTATCGTGGACTGTGCTGTGATAAACATTCTTGTGCATGTGTCCATTGGTGTGAATGGCCTTGATTCTGTAGGATATATTCCAAGTGGGGGAATTACTGGGTCAAATGGTATATCTGTATCCATTTTTTTAAGGAAGCTCCAGATTGCTTTCCAAAGAGTCTGGACCATTTTGCAACCCCACCAACAGTGTAGGAGGGTTCCACTTTCTCCACAGTCTCTCCAGCACTTGTTGTTTTGTGTTTTTTGGATCATGGCTAACCTCGTTGGGGTGAGATGGTATCTCATTGTAGTTTTGATTTGAATTTCTTTAATAACTAAAGATCGCAAACATGTCCGCATGTGTTTTTTGGCTGCCTGGATCTCCTCTTTAGAGAAATGAAGATGACATTATTCTTGCTGTTCTATCACCCCTCCCCTCAGCCTTCTGTCCACACTCATGTGCATATTCCAGATCCCCAAAAGCACTCTGTGAAGGAATGCAGGTGTCCCCTGAACACTGTCTTCTTTCCTCTTCTGTCCTTGGCCATCCTGCAGTTGCAGAGAGCTAGCCGTCTTACCTGAATGTGTCTTCTCAGTCACACCATTCTGAATATTCGTCATGTGATAGGAAGAGGAAAGGGATGGAAAAAGCAAGGTGGAGAGATGTGTGTGTATCACGCATTTGTGAATCTGTGTTTACAAGCCAATGATGCTATTTTTAAAGTCGGTTAAATGCAGTTGAACCTGCTGATTTTTAGTTACTCAGATGTGTGCGTGCTGCACATATGCTTTGGCGTCTGTGTGCGCAGACGGTGTGGTATCCCCTCCCCTCTTTCCACAGAAGAAGAGGTGGGCACAGAAGACTCAGCACGTGAGGGGGAGCTGGGAGTCCCCCACTGGCTACATGCGGTGTCTGTCCCAGCTGAGGGAAGCAATAAGACCTCATCACCTCACCCGCTCTTCTAATTACTTTCTTCTCCTCACAAAGAACCACACCAGCAGCCAGAGGCCCCTTAGGGAAATCTTCTGCTTGTTATGAGGCGGGTGGGCAATCCTTTCATCAGTGTGAAATGCTGGCAGTTTGTGTCAACAAATCCAATTTCACTCAATCAATAGACACCCTGTGTCTCAGCTCTGTCCTCCCAGCTGGGCAGAGCAGTAGCGATGGCTCTCTTCCTTCCACACTCATGCCCACAGCAGCCTAGCTCACTATCGGGGATGGCAGAGAATGAGACATGATGGTCCCGCACTGAGGGGCAATGGGTAGGGTAGACAGATCCAGGGACTAGTGATGGCTCGGCCACTGATTGGTGGAGCACCCATCATCAAATTCTTCCCCCTTTGCACCCCCTAAAGCACAGCCATTGCAGTGCCTGCATCCAGGGCTGCAGGGAAAAGTCAGGGTGACAGTGCTCAGCTTCTGGTACACAGTGAGTAGAGAAAAGAAAGATGTTGGTAATCAGCCAAACAGGGCAATAGATGGCAGCTGCTGTGGGTTTTACAGATGTCATTATATCACCATCACTTGGACGGCGACCTTGAGGACTATGGATGGGAGGGGGTGCAGAGGATGCTTCAGGACTCACCTGGGGGTGTGAACCAGCCTACCACAGTTCTATCACCACCAAGCGAAACCGTCATCTCCGGTGCACAGAGCTTCTTGAGGAACTGGGCTGTACTGCATGGCCAGACACCCTGGACAAACACCATTTGTCCCTAGAAATGAGGAAAGCAGAGAACGGGGATCCACTAGGGGTTCCATGAGGTGTTTGCATTTCCCTTGGGAAGTCAGGAAACAGCAAGAACAGCTTCCCCAAAGGAGCCCTCTTGCTTAAGAAGGGGTTCACAGTTTCACAGCTCTCATGCTGTCCTGTTTGTGTGCTAGAGGTCCCCACTGGGCAATAAAGAGTTAAGCACAAGTCTCTATTTCTTGTCTGTGGCTGTCACACCAAATATACAGGGGCTGGAAGTCTGCTGCACTAGGATGGGAGTTCCCTGAGATGAAGGCAGCATTAAAGCCCTTGAGAATGAGACCCAGAGAGACCAGAACACAGTAATCAAATAACACACAGCCTTACAAAGAAAGAGACAGGGCAGTGGTGCCTGACAGGGAAGCGCAGGTTATTTTAACTAACCCAGGGTGCCAGACAACCCTCCACAGGAAACGGTTAAATACCCCTTGGAGGGCACTCTGTGGCTGCTGCCACTGCTAATATTCTTGTTTAATTAGGAAAGGAAAAAGAATAATTAGAGGCCAGCATTTCAGACACAGAATCACTAATATTTATCGACTTTTTACTCAGACACAAGCACTGTGACAGGCTCTTTCACATTTATTATTTCATCCTATTTGTCACAATAATGCTGTGTGGCAGGTACATCTGTCCCCTTGGTTTGCTGACAGTGTTGAGGGTTCCTACAAAATCGGGACACTTTGGGGCCTGGCAGAGAGTGGTGGCTCAGTGAATGTTTATTTAAGGGGAGCAAGAGAGAGACTGACACAGACTTCTCAGGTCATCTGCAGATCAGGAGGGGAGGATCTGAACGCAGAGCCCGGAAGTCCGGACCACTGCTGACCCCATTTGGCTCTCTCCCTATTGGGTGGGTCCTGGAGAAAGTTCCACATAGTGGGGGGAGATCTTTCTCCAAGTGAACTTGCCCTTAGAAACGAAGCCAGACTTCATGCAAATCAAGGATAGGTCCTTCTGAGAACTTCAGGTGGTCTTAGATATTGAGAAAGAGAGATTATGGATTAAAAAGCAAAAACAGGAAGACCCCAAGCCAGCAGAATATGACTGACCTGTGCTATACTTGGTCTCCTCACGTGGTAGGTGGACCTCAATGGTTACCTGCATCCTTTCTGAAATTAACCTAATTACGCTGACAATGAGAAATGAGTGACCATGCACGTCTAGGAAATTTGAGACTGGGACAGGCTGACAGGTGGACGGTGCTTTGCCCAGAACTCCCCCTGAGCTCCAACTGCCTCCTGGACGCCCTCGGCAGATGTCCCACCAAACCCACCAAACCCACAGCCTTTGAGTCAATTACGACTTATAGCAACCCTATAGGACAGAGTAGAACAGCTCCATGGAGTTTCCAAGGAGTGCCTCATGGATTTGAACTGCCAACCTTTTTGGTTAGCAGACATAGCATTTAACCACTATACCATCAGGGTTTCCTCTGGTATGTAAAAGTCAACCTGTCTAAAAGCAAACAAATAGTCCCAGGCCACCACAAGAAAGGAGGCAATTGTCCATGTTCTCCACTTTGGCAGGTGGCATCACCGTCCACACGGCCTTCCAACTGGATACTCCCTTCCCGCAGCCCCCAGGTCAGTCTGCAGCTGGATTCTGCAGACCACATCTGCAAAGCTTCTTTTCAGCCTGTCCCATCCTCTACTCCTGTTTTAGTCAGCTAGGCCGCTTTAACAGAAATACCACAGAGTGGATGGCTTTAACAAAGAAAGATTTATTCCTACACAGTCCGGTAGGTTGCAAGTCCATATTCAGGGTGTCTGCTCCAGGGAAAGACTTTCCCCTTGTCGGCTCTGGAGGAAAGTCCAGTCTTTGTCCAGGGAGCGTCCTCACGCAAGAACCTCTGGTCTGAAGGACGCGCTCTGCTCCCGGTGCTGCTTGCTTGATGGTAGCGAGGTTCTCAAATTGTCCTTTGTCTCTTTTTCCTTTTATTCCTTGCAAGCTAAAAGCATTAAGGGTGGGGCAAGCCATACTCCAGGGAAACTCCCCCCACAGCAGGAATTCACAGCCCCACCCTAATCCTTTAACATACAGGTTAGCAAAACCACACAATGGAGGACAGTCCCAAGATACTGGGAACCGTATCCCAGCTACCACGTGGCTGCACACATTTTTGGGGGGACACGATTCCAACCATGACAACTCCCATCATCACTGTCCCTCCTGGTCATTTTTCTCCTGTCCTCCACACGAGTCCATAACCAGTCTTTCTAACTACAGTGTCATGCTCTTCTCCCCACCCCTGGTTCTACAGAGATCTTCCTGGAATCTAAATATGATCATGGCACTCCTCTGCTTACCACCTTCAGTTGTCCACCAGCATTTATGCTTCTAAAGCCCACACTCTTGAGCATGGAAAGAAAACTGTGTGGTCTCCCAAAGATGACTGAGTTTTTTATACTCCCAAAGTACTTGCAGGCTGGTGCTAAAGAGACATGTGTGCAGACAGACACCTTATGACACATAAAAATCTACACCCAGAACTGGGCAGTCCAGGGTTGCTGCCATGTCCCCACCATCATCCAGGACACTGGTTACTTTCATGTTGCCTTTCCACAGTCCTTGGTGTGCTGCCTCATGGTTCAAGGAAGCTGCTAGAGCTCCAGCTATCATGTCTTCATTCCAGCCAACAGGAAAAAGAACGTAAAAGGGAATGCTCCGTGCCTCCAACTTTCAGGGACAGTCTTTGGAAGTTGACATAGACATTCCCGCTTCCATCCCCTTGCCCAGAACTTAGCCATATGGACAGATTGGTCGCTGAGAAACTGGCAATGTAGCCTTTATTCCAAAATTCACGTGCCAGCTAAACATTAGGACGGCTTATTGTAACTGTGGAAAGGGGGATGGGCATTGCCCTACAATTAGATGTCTCTGCCGCAAGTACCAAGGGGACCCACAAGCAAAAAGTATTTTAAAAGTTGGGAGGAGACTAAAGTGGGCTGGGACAGGCAGAGAAGGCTCCGGAGCCACTGTGAGGTCCAGTTAACTCTGAAGGCAGGGTTAATCTGCTCCAGCACGTGGGGACCCTCCCACGTCCCTGCACCAAGCTGAGCGTGAGCGCCCTGGGAGACCAGGTGCGGGCCGAAGAATCTGCAAAGTCTCATAGCCAAGACGGTTAGTGGGCGGCAGGGGCCTCGCTGAACAACAAGCTTGCCGCCCCCGCGGCTGAGACGACAGACGGCCGGACAGGCTAACAGCCTCACCGGACCCGGCCAAGGTCACGGCGACCTCCGCCAGCCCCTCTCCGGTCCTAACTAAGCCAGTGCATCAGCCCGCCCTCCGAGGCTGCAGTCCCGGCGCCCGCGGGGGCGGGGCTCCTCTCGCCCCAGCGCCGCCGGCCAATCATCGGCCTCGCTGGTGCGGTCATGCTTCGGGCGCGCCAGCTCATTGGCTGGCTGTCCTCGGGGGCTCCAACTCCCCGTTAGCTTTGTTGGAAACTGCAAACAGGCATAAACACATTATCTGGGTGGGGAGTGAATGCCTGGGGCGCAGAAGGGTGAAAAGTGGGACCAGCAAGGAGGAGGCTGTCTTCAAAGGAGGCGGGGAGGCAGCCGGGGTAGCATCCAGGAGGACCTGCTCTGCTGAACTTCGAGTTCAGCAGAGGGACTTTAATCCTGTTTTTTCCTAGCTTTATACAGCGCCTTCCTTACTGGAGAGACGCCCAGAAAGCCCCTTACCTCACCAAGCGCACTGCGCCTCTGCAGCGGGGCCTAGTAATCAGTGGTCCCACTGATGCCAATGCCCTCCCCAGAGCCTATCTGCAGAATACACCCTAGAACGTGATCCTGAAGATGGATGGGTCCCCACGACTGCCCCGGCTGTTGGTGAAGTCCCAGGGACTCACACTCCGCTGATACCCGCCCGAGACACCCACCTCGTGGTCTGCCTTCTCGTACTCCGGTTAGTTGATGGCTGTGACATACCGAGGCATGAGAAGCTGTCCGTGTCACCCTTGGCCCCAAAGGACAATGGGAGGTGGGGCTGGAGGGAACCTTGTCTTAACTGCCACCGTGCCTTTCCACTGGAGAGGGTCCCAGGGGGTCCAGGGGAGCAGGATGGAGGCAGCCATTGCTTCCAGCTGTTGGCACCAATGCCAGCACCAGCCCGTTAGTGCTGGGGGCAGATTCTGTATCGGGGTCTTCCCTGTGAGGCCCAAGGACAGAGAAGCTGGTGGTGGCAGTACAGTGTGCTGGGACAGGAGAGTAACAACATACATGACTGTGGCTGGAAGGATGGAAGGATTGCCTTATGTTGGGGATGGACTAGGATTGAGTGAAAGGCAGGCTGAAGAGAGACTCGGTGAGCTTTTCCAGATCCAGGACTAAAGCCCCTGACTGTTCTCAGCCTGGTAATCAGGTCCGAAATCTGGAACTGGCACCTCCTATTCTCATGGAACAAGTCCAGATAGGAGCTAAATTCACATCGAGAGGCTTTGGAAAACGTCTAGGGAACCCAGGCCAGGGCACGGCCTGCCCAAAGCTTACAGTGGTGTCAAAGATTGAATTGTGTTCCCCCCAAAAATGCGTGCAGCCATGTGTATAGCCATTTGGCTAGGCTGTGATTCCCAGTATTGGGGGGAGTTCCTATCTGCTATAAACCCTGTCTCTCAGATGTTACTAAGGGAAGACAGGTAGTAGTTGCGTTGGTGAGACAGGACTCAATGTGTGAAAGTGTATTGTGCCCTGAGGCAACCTCTTGGGATAGAAAGGAAAGGGAAGCGAGCTGAAAGTAGGGGACCTCATGCCATCAAGAAGCATTGTTGGGAGCAGAACGTGTCCTTTGGAAAGGACCCAGGGTCCCTCTGCCTCTGAAGATCCCAGTCTAGGGGAAAACTCATGACAAGGACCTTCTTCCAGATCCAGTAGGGAGAGACTTTCCCTGGAGCTGGTGCCCTGAATTTGGACTTTTAGCCTACTGGACTGTGACAGAATGAAATTTCTCTGTTTAAAGCCAGCCAGTTGTGGTATTTCTGTTACAGCAGCACTCAATGACAAAGATAACTGGTCTTCAGAATTCTGCTTAATGCTGTAAAGGGAACCTGGGTTTCTTGGGGTCAGAGGATGGCCAGACAACCTGCAGCCTGAGCGAGAGGCCAGCAAGGTCCCTAACCCCAAGCAGGGTTAGGCAGCTTGCATGTAGTAGCTAGGTTACAGGGGTTGGTGGAACAGTGGCTGTCCTTGCAGGCTATGGTGCAAGGCTGAAACAGCAGCAGGGGCTGAGAAGCCAGGTGTGGCAGAGGACAACGTGAGAAGAGACACCAGAGGGGGAGGAAAGGATAGGTGGGCAGCTTGGTGCAGGCCTGGTGCCCCTGGTTCAGGAGATTGGGCCGGTTCCCTGGTCTCTCAGTGGAGGTGGTGAGTGTACGTGTCATCACTAAAGACACGCTTTCTCTTCACGGGCCAAAATGTGGCCTCTTTTCTATAAGGCCCCTGGCCCCCTGCAGCTGTTACCACTGTAAAACAGGACTGGGCAGATGGGTGCAGATGCTACAGGAGAGTTTACAGGGTGCGGCAGGGTAGGGAGAAGGTGCTGGCACCCTGGGCTCACTGAGAAGCGGCACAGCCCATGGCTCCCCTCCCTCCTTTCCTTCTCCCGTCCTGCAGAGCCTCCCAGCACCCAGTGACTAATGTCTTGTCTTCTTGGACGCTCCGCAGTAGCCCTGCAGCAGCTCCCGTGCTCCACCTCTCTCTGCTGGCAGCAGGCTGAGCCTGGAGGGAAGCAGGCTCCCTGATTCAAGAAGGTGAAGTCAGGCTCTGGAGTCAGCCTAGGACACCGTGGACTGGCTAGGACAGCACTGGACAGATAGACAGCACAGGCTGGATAGACAGCAGGAGCTGGAGAGTCAGCACAGGTGGCTGGGCAGTCAGCACAGGTTGGATAGTCAGGTGGGCTGGGAGGGGAAAACAGGCTGGATAGTCAGCACAGGCAGTTCTTGTCCCCACAGAGCTAAGTGGACCCCAGGGACCGTCCTGGCCTTTGTTCTATGCAGGTCCCTCTCTCACGGTTATCTGCAAGGTGTTTAGCTGCAGAAACCTTTCTGTAGATGAAGCATAAACAACACATCGATTTACTCTATGATAATTTCTTGAACTATTAACACGGGCCAAGCACCGTGCTGGGAACTAGGTACAGAGTGATGTCCAGTACAGATAGGATTTCTGCTTCAGAGCCTGATCTAGCTGGAGTGGCAGGTCATTATCACCAAACAAACCAACCCACCCCTGTGGAGTTGATTCCACCTCACAGTGACCCTACAGGACAGAATAGATGACTCCATAGACTTTCCAAGAAGCACCTGGTGGATTCAGATCACCCCTGGCCATTGCCAAGTAAGTATTAATGAGCCGCCATGATAAATGCAGTTGGGGCAGACTGCGGAGATGGCCTTCAGGTGACCTGGAGCTGGGAGTCAGGGAACAGGTCAACACCTGGGGGCCGACAACACCCCAGAGGAACCAGAGCCTCTATGGGCAGGTCAGACAAGGAGACACCTGCTGAGCAGCACATATGAGCCAAGGCAATGGCTGTCCTGCCCCAGGCCCAGTGGCTGCTGACACAGAGCTGTGGTTTAACAAGAGATAGCAGGTATAGCAATTTTCACACCATCTAAAGGCAGAAAATGTTTGAGAATTACCAACTCCATAAAAGAGCATCAACAAACTCAACGGAAGAAAAACTCTATTACTGAACAGAGACTCAGAATCAGTTTGTTTGTTATCCTCAGAAAGATAAGGGAAGGCGTGGTGGGCTGAATGTCTCCCAGAGATGTGCATGCCCTCATCCCTGAAACCTGTGACTGTTGCCTCACATGGGAAAAGGGATATTGCCAGTGTGATTAAGTTGAGCATCTTGAGATTGGGGAGATGAGCGGGAACTATCTGGGTGGACTCAGAGTAATCACAAGCATCTTTCCAAGAGAGCAGCAGCAGGGTCAGGGTTAGTAGAAGGAGCGGTAAGGATGGCAGAAGAGGCTGGAGTGATGGAGGGCCATGAGCCAAGGGAAGCAGGCAGCCTCTGAGAGCTGGAAAAGACCAGAAAATGGGCTTTCCTCCAGAGTCTCCAAAAGGAATCCGCCTTGCTGGCAACCCGACCCAACCTCCAGAATTACAAAATAATGAATGTGGGCTGTTTTAAGCAATAAGCTTCTGGTAGTTTGTTCAGCAGACCTAAGAAATGAACATGGAGGGCATCTATGTATCAAATGAGAGACGACAGCTTGAATCAAATGCTGGTAGTCACAACAGGAAGCAATCATAGGTCTTCAGACATCATTCTGGCTAGAGGGTGGAGGATGCATTCCAAGGAGGTACACTACCCAGGTGACAGAGGACTGTGTCCTGGGTTAGGGTGGAGGTGGAGATGCGGAGGGGAGCAGAGGTTCCAGGCACACTTGGGATGAAGAAGCAGCAGGATCTGCTTGGTTGCTGAGCACTGGATGACAGAAGGGGATGGGCATTCAGGGGTTGCATCTGGAAGGAAGGCAGAGCTGCTCTGATTACTTGCACCTGTCTGGATCGCAAGGTTGGCTTTACTTCCCCTGGGTATCAGCATACAGCAGCCCTGGTCATTGGACAATCCTCCAACTGCAGCTTCTGAGGCTCTGTCCTCTTATTGTCCTTGCCCAGATGGAGACAGCTGAGTCTAGCGCTGGGCAAGGCTGGTTGTGTTTGCATCTGTGACACTATCAGGGCAGTCCTGGCTGCTGGGGGCAGAAACGGCAGTGCAGCAGACTGGACTCCCTTCGAAGCTGACTCTGAGCTGGAGCATTGGGTGTAGAATGTTGTCTCAGGAACCTGTGTGAGGAATGTCTGTGGAAGGGGGATGAAAGCTCAAGTGTGCAGAGGAAGAAACTGAGCCACAGTGAAGACCCAAAGATGGCGTTGGTCCAGCCCACACGAGGTGAGGGACAGCTTTGGGAGTTGGAGTTTTGGAACTCTTGCTGTTCCAGGTTGGGCTGAGATGGCCAGGCCTTACCCATGTCAATCAATCATTACATTTGGTTCTTATGGGAAGAGGTGTATGTTAGTTACATAGTCCTGCCTTCAAAATACACAGACACACACACACACACACATACACACACACACGACCAACTGGCACTGAGTTGATTCTGACTGATAATAACCCTATAGGACAGAGTAGAACTCCTCCATAGTTTCCAAGGAGTGCCTGGTGGATTCGAACCGCAGATCTTTTGATTAGCAGCCATAGCACTTAACCACTATACCACCAGGGTTTCTCTCTCACATAGACACACATGCACACAGGCAGCCTTAAATTACAGAAGTGGATTAACTCACAGTGTTGAAGGGTCTAGGAGAAGTTTCTTCCATGTCGGTAGTCCAAGGAATTAGAATCTTAGTAAGTGGTAACCAATTCATTCAGACAAAGGAACTAAATGCAGTAACAGAATAACCTGGTTGCAGTGAGATATTGGGGTACCACTTAGGAGCTCCCCAAATCAGACAGACTAGGAAGTAAGGTTTCCAGGTCAAGTCAGTTAAAGCAGCTGTAACGTCTCTTCAGCAACATCGAAGACCACGTGTTGACACAGACAACACTGGACCCTTGAGTCCTTGGGTCACCAGGAGATAATCTGATCACAGACTAATATACATGGCAATCAGTGTGAGGAAAAAATATTATTTTGTGTGTTAAGCTCAAGAGATTTGAAAGGTGTTTGTTAGCTGCTGGCTTGCTATAACACAACTGATAGTAATAACCACAGCTGCAGCAGCCTGGTGGCCGGTACCATCACCTTCATTCTGTAGGCGAGGAAACTGAGGTTCAGAACAGTTTAAACCAACCAAAACCAAGCTCGTTGCTGTCAAGTTGATTCTGACTCATAGCAACCCTACAGGACGGAGTAGAACTGTCCCACAGAGTTTCCGAGGAGCGCCTGGTGGATTTGAACTGCTGGCCTTCTGGTTAGCAGATGTAGTGCCGAACCACTTCCTCAGAATGGTTTCCATGCTAGCAAAAGGCGCAGAGCAGGAATTTCATTTCTGTCTTTAAATCTCTACCCGATATTCATTGATTAAGTAAACCTCAACATGAATGTGTTTGACGCTTTCTCATATGCAAGTTTTAACGTGAAAGTGAAGAAATACTGGGCATGTTGGGTTGGATATATGATGGAAGGAGGGACACAGAAACAAAGGCTCCAGACATCAGAAGCCAAGTTTTGTGCACTCCACAACTTACCTAAGGGTTTCCCTACCTACTCAGATATTATATCTAACAATGAAGTCCATGAACTTAATTGTTCAAAGTGCTACATACCTCGTGGCTGAATATCACTACAGCCACTTTCGAAGTACTCCCCTTGGAAAGCTGTGCACCGATGCCAGCACCTAGTCCACCCTCCAGAGCAATTTTGGAACTCTTTCTGGAACAGCCATTGTACATGGTGGCACAGCGGCAAATTCACAAACTTAATTGTTTAGTTGTCTGTGAGGGAAGTTTTTAGCCAGCAAACAAAGAACTGTATTGGAACACCCTCCCTACTCACCTGATTTGCACCCTAGTGATGGTTTTCTTTACCCAAAGATAAAGAAAATAGTGAAAGGAAGATGTTTTGTTGACATTCAGGACATCAAGGGTAATACGATGACAGATATGATGGGCCATTCCAGAAAGAGAGTTCCCAAGTTGCTTTGAAGGGTGGACTAGGCACTGGTGTTGGTGCACAGCTTCCCAAGGAGAGGACTTCGAAGGTGACTGTAGTGAAATTCAGCAATGAGGTATGGAGCACTTTTTCTAGGATGTTTGTGAACAGAATTGGCAGTCCTTGTATGCTGTGTTTTTAGTTGCTGGTGGGTTAGCTTTCCCTCACAGCTGACCCATGCACAACAGAATGAAATGCTGGTCCCAGTGGGGAAATCTCATGGCCCAGGACAGATGCAGTGGAAGACTTCCCCTGGCAAATAACTGATTGAGGCCTGAGCATGCAATGCAATTTTGACCAGTGGCACAAAGAGGGGAATCTGCTGGGGCTTCTGGGAAGGTTTTCTGTACTCAGCACAAGAATACAAAATAAGGACTTTTCTGCCTTTGGGCTTCGGGGTCTGTGTGGTATTGCCAAGACTAAGGTGGATATCTTGGGTCTATTAGGAAAGCAGCCTACAATGACAAGCAGCCGACGATGACAAAGATGGCAGAGTGGAGATGGCAACACCCCGCATCTTTGATGGCATTGTGAGCTGGTGAATTCACCAGCTCTGGAACTGCCATCCCTCCAGACTTCTTATTATCTGAGATAATAGAACACTTAATTATTCAAATAAGAATGAATTAGGGTTTTGATTACTGGCAGCCAGATGCTCCCCACTGATTTATCGGATTCATTTTGCCGTACTTGGACTGCCAATTAAGTTTGCAAACTCATCCTAGAAAAAGTGCTACCTACCTCACTGCTGAGTATCACTGTGGTCACCTTTAAACTGCTGCCATTGGGAAGCTATGCACCAACTCCAGCGCCTATTCCACCCTTCAAAGCAATTTTGGAACTCATTCCTGTATCTTCCTTTCATTGTTTCCTTTGTCTTCAGGTAAAGAAAAAAGTCACTGGGTACCAGATCAGATCAGTAGAGAGGGTGTTCCAATACAGTTCTTTGTTTACTGGCTAAAAACTCCCTCACAGACAACTATACAGTTAAGTTCATGAACTTGCCATCATACCACCGTGTGCAATGATGTTCCAGAAAGAGTTCCAAAATTTGCTCTGAAGGGTGGACCAGGTGCTGGCATGTGTGCATAGCTTCCCAAGGGGAGTACTTCGAAGGTGACCATAGTGATATTCAGCAATGAGGTATGTAGCGTTTAGAACAATTAAGTTCATGGACTTAATTGTCACGCCTCGTATGCTGTATCAAGAGCTCAGAAAAGAGTTGCTAACTCCCACAGTCCCTTGTTTAGCAGCATGGTTTGCTTTCAACAGAAATTCTTAGCTTATTGCCCTTCTCTGGTTTTTCATCACCTTTGCTCATGAATCTGTTCTCCAGGGTCCCACCCTCTCAGAGAGATTCTCCACTGAATTTCAGTGTAACTAAACCTCAAGTTCACCCCACCTGGCAGCCCACCTACTCTCTCCTAGAGTTGCAAGCTGGAGAATGATGATAAAAACCGTGATCCCAGATAGGACTTGCTAAAAAAATGGCAGATGTTATCTCAGTTTTCTGCAGGTCAGTAATCGAATGAAAAGAAAAAAGTTCTTTTTTTTACTACTGTTAATTAATTCACACAAGGTCACATTTTACATCATTTTAATTAACTTTCATTGAATTCATGTTCAGAACAGAAAAAAAACTCATTAAAAAAAGTACCGAAGACCCTTGGTATAACAGCATAGGGTATTTAAGCAGGATGGAAAATTGGAAATCTTTTCCTTCTGTTCTGATGGATGGTGGGGCTTTGTGAATTCCTAGCCTTTCTAGAACACAGCGCTCTTTGCAAGGGACAGGAAGAAATTTCTTGGCTGATATTTTTTTGTTGTTGTTCAATAAACTTATACTGAGAAACAACAATAACAAAACCAAACTCATTGCTGTTGAGTTGCTTCTGACTCACAGTGACCCCGTGGGACAGAGTAGAGTTGCCCCATAGGGTTTCCAAGGTTGGACTTGGAAATAAATTATATATTATATATTTCTTTATGCTGAAGCACGGTTTCTGGCCTGTAGGGAAGTGGCATGTTGGTCAAGAACTCAGCGGATAACCAAAAGGTCGGCACTTCAAGTCCAACCTTGGAAACCTCAGGGAATCTGCACTAATCTAGGAGGCTGCCCGAGACACCTTTGTTCTGTGTTCTGTGGTCTCAGATTGTCCCTAAATTAAACAGGTGATTCTTCCTTAGCTGAGCTGACAGTGGTTTCCAGACACTTGCCACCTAGCTTGTAAATCCTCTGCCACTTATTTGTCATTTCTGGACAAGCACCTGGGAGACAGAATTTCATTCCGTGGGTCCTTGGTAAGCAACTGATGTGTCCAGGTGTGTAACAAGCTTCAGTGTGAGGCTATCAAGTCTGTCATAGGTGACCCATTTATGTGCTTCCTCGTTGTCCACCAGTCACTATTGTCCCTGCCCTGTTTGCTTCAGCCCTTACATGGAATGACAATGTCCAGTCTCCCCTTGGCAAACCAGCACCAGATGAACCAGAGGAGAAAGCAATAGCCCTTTTGCATTTTAAAACGAAGTGCACAGCTGGGCAAGTTCAAGACTGAACTCCTCATGTTTAGATTCACCTGTACTGAAACTTTTAAGTACTGCATGACTCTCTTCAAAGAAAACTCTATAATCCAATTTCTAAATGGAGACACAAACATTGCTTATACCACAAATTCTTTCATTTTTTTCAGGGAATTACCTCCCAGATATTTGAATAGGCATTTGCTTTAAAATGTTATCTAAATGTTGATCAACATATTTACATGTGCTCAGTTTGTTAATTAAAATCATAATCTAATTCCAGTGTATACCCAGCAGAACAGCTAAAATAGAAAAAGAAAACAGTAAGTGTTGTCAAGGACATGCAGCAGCTGAAACTTTCATGCATATTGGTGAGAGTGTAAAGTGGTACAACCACTATAGAAATCTGCTTGATAGTATCTGTAAAACTGAATACACATAGACTCTGTGACTCGAGGGCTGTCAGTGAAGTTCACAGACTCATCCTAGAAAAAGTGCTACATACCCTGTTGCTCAGTATCACTACGGTCACCTTCAAAGTCCTCCCCTGGGGAAGTTCTTCACTGACACCAGCGCCTAGTCCACCCTTTAAAGCAATTTTGGAACTCTTTCTGCAATGGCCATCAGAGCTGTTGTTGTATTACCCTTGATTCCTGAAGGTCACTAAAATCTCTTATTTTTGGTATTTCCTTTATCTTCAGGTAAAGAAGAAAGTGGCGGGGGGCCAGATGAGGAGAGCAGGGAGGGTGTTCCAATACAGTTATTTGTTGACTGGCTTAAAATTCCCTCACAGACAACTGGACAGTTCAGCTCATGAGCTTGCCACAGTGCCACCACATGCAACGGCCATTCCAGAAAGAGTTCCAAAATTGCTTTGAAGGTTGGACTAGGCACTGGCATGGGTGCATAGCTTTCTAAGGGGAGTAATTCGAAGGAGACTGTAGTGATATTCAACAATGAGGCATGGAGGGAGCACTTAGAACAATTAAGGTTGCAGCATTACTTCTCAGACCTGGTATACCCAACAGAAGCACACACATGTATTTACCAATATTCATATATACCAGATTATGCAAAGCAGCAGTATGCATTGTAAAACCAAACTGGGAATTATAGAAATGCCGATCAGCAGTTAACATGCCAGACCAAACCTGTTGCTGTTGAGTTGATTCTGACTCAGAGCAACTCCTACAGGACAGAGTAGAGCTGCCTCAGGGTTTCCAAGGAGTGCTTGGTGGGTTCAAGTCACTGGCCCTTTGCTCAGTAGCCATAGCACTAAACCACTATGCAACCATGGTACTAGTTATCACAGATGCACATTAATTATGACAGACTCACAAAACGGAATATTCGACAGTAGTGAGAATGAAGCTACAGCTATACACAATAATGGATGAGACTGACAAGCAAAATGTTAAGCAAAAGAGACAGACACAAAACAGCATATGCCATATGAATCCCTTTTACGTAAAGTAAAACTGGGCAAAATTAATCAATGCTTTTTTTTTATGACTGAGTGAAAATGTACATTCCTGTATAAATTTACATGCCCACCTATATGTAACTTCCTCTGCTCTCCCTGCCCAGTGACAGCACACTATTCCTCTCTGCTCCATACATGTCTCATCCTCCCAGCAGTCTCCTTTACCCTCCTCTCCATCCACTCTCCTTCCTCCAGCCAGAGGTCAGCAGGATGATATCCTATAGATGCATAGAACCATATTCAATGCTTGTAAAAGTCAGGATAGTGGTTATCCTTGGTGGCAAGTGATTGGACAGGAGAGGAGTCAGGGGACTTCTAGAGTTTTGATAATGTTTTCTTTCTTGATCCAGGTGCTTGTTACATTGGCATGTTCAGTTTGTGAAATTGTACCAAGCTTTTCACTTACGATAGATGTACTTTTCTATAAAAATACGACTAAAAAATGTTTTCAAAGTATGATTCCATTTACACAATTTCCATGCCAGAAATATATTGTTTTTCCAAAGTGAAATGCACCACGTATATTCAGTTGGATTGGATATTTTCCCTCACACTCTACCTTTGCAAGGATAAGAAGTGAGTTAGGATTTAGGGAATAATTTCTATACACCTGACAATGGATCAGGCTTGTTTGGTGTAAATCTGTTTTGTAATTGTTCTCTGTCCATGCTTGCAAATACAGCCCTAGAGGACAGGAATCCTTATACCTCTTCCTACCTCTTTAACTCATCCCTCCTCTATCCCCAGCTAACCAAAGGATTCATGACACTCCTAACTCAGTCATAAGCCCCGGGCTGATGTTTGTCTTTCACACAGTGAACTACTGCTATGCGGTGGTGTGATGGTTTGTGCTATTGGCTGCTAACTGGAAAGATGGTGTACAAGTTCACCCAAACAAGCCTTAGGACAAAGGACTGGTAATCAACTTCTGAAAAGTCACCATTGAAAATTCTACAGACACAGTTCTACTTTGACACTCGGGGTCACCATGAGTTGGAATGGACTCAACAGCAACTGGTTTTATTATCATATGCCAGGGACTCTTGTGGACTTTTTACAGGGACCGTCTCATCCCACTCACATGCACATTGCCTACTCTATTCCCATCTTACAGATGAGAACACTAAGAAACGTCACTGGAAAGTGACGAGCTGGGGCAGCACCCACCCAGCCAGTCAGCCTCCCTCTCTCCCTACACCCCTCAGGAGTTCCAGACAAGGTCCCCCTCTGGGATTTCAGCCTCATTGTGGGGCTGTCTCCTCTGCAAGTAGCAGCCTGAGATGCTTTGCCTAGGATCAGCCAACCGCAGAGAAATCCACAGTCCCTTCTCCCTCCCAGTACGTAGGGAGCTTCTATCAGGACTCTTCGGCTGGTGATGCTGGCTGTTCCCAGCCCCCAGTGGTGCCTAAGGCAGCACAGCCAGGCTCTGAGCCTGCCTGCTCTTTCTCCATCAGGGGAGTGAGGAAGGCCTGGGGCTTTGCCCCCTTCTCTGTGGCAGGCAGAGCAGCAGGCTGGCCTGATGGATACCTGGGGAATCCTGAGCCCGGCAGGTGCTGCTGGCAGGGCTACCCATTTTAGTCTATGTCTGGCTTCCCAAGTGCCCCAAGGCAGACTAATTATATTCCTCATGTCATAGCACAGCTGTAGGGGCCTCTCCACCCAGCTGATCACACCAGCTCACTGCTGCAGACACTGCGAGGCTTTCCAGCGTTCCGGGGAAGGAACGCTCAGCCCGTGATGGGGTTACAGCTCAGCTCTGGGAAACAAGCTGTCACCAGGAGCTCAAGCCCGCAGCCTTCTCGCAGCACCAGTGGGCATTCTCTGTGGGCCTGCTGGGACCCCCACCTCGGGAGTCATGACCCATCTAGCCTCAGGGCCTTCTTGTGGCAATCAAAAAGCCTGCCAGTAATCAATAACGAATGAAGCCATAATGCAGCCTCCTTCTTGGTGTCTGAGCTGGCATGTTCTGAATGATAATGAGGAGGCCAAGAGTCTCTGTGGCCAAGACTGAGAGCCTCGGCTGACCTCTGCGGACATTTCTTTTGGGGACAGTTCCTTGGCCTTCCCTGAGAAAGAGAAACTGCTGCCTGTTCTCAGGGAGAGGCGGTTTTCCCAGGACCTTAGAGATGATCACAGTCTCTTCATTGATGAGGAAATAAGCCCAGAGAAGCTCAGTGACTTGCCCAAGGTCACTCAGCCCTAGAGGTAGAAGAATAGGCACAGAATGCAGGCCTCTTGGCTGGAGGCCCCACACTGGAGCTGCAGGCCAGTGTCATTGCAGCTGAGGCACTCCTCTAAACTCTGGGTGGTCTTGGGTTGCATTAGCAGGTGTAGCTGGCTTCTGTCTCCTTGGGGAACCTAGTGGGCTCTGAGAAAGGGCCCATCAGGGTGGGGAATTCTAAAGGACAACAGTCACAGTGCTTATGTTGCCTGCAGAGACTCGCATTGAGCTTTGATGGATGCAGAAACTCAATTTCTGTCTTGGCAGCTGTCAGAAGAGGTGAGGGGACAACTATATAGCAACACCTATCCAGAGCAGTATTGGCTATCTCAGCCGCCTAGCACTGCCATTGCAAAAAGGACCACAGGTTGGTGGCTTGTAAGAACAGAAATGCAGCTGAGGAAGCTAGAGGTCTGAACTGACGGCTTGGTTCTAGGGAGAGGTCCTGCCTTGTCCTTTTCAGCAGCTGCCATCATCTTCGGTGTTGCTGGGCCTGCACACACATCTGCCATGGGTGTTTGTCTTCACCCGGCATTTCCCTCTGAGTGTGTCTCCGTGTTTCTTCTGTTCTGTTTATAACTCAAAAGTGATTAGGTTTGGAACCCACCTACTCTAAGATGACCTCATAAATGTAACAAAGAAAACCCTAACTCCAAACAAGATCGCATCTCTAGGCAAAAGGGTTAAGACTTCAATACACAGTTGGGTGGGAAGGCACAGTTCAACCCACAGCCCTGGGTAGCCACAGGCAGCAGGATGCTCCTGAGGACCTCTCCAAGTTCTTCAAGGAAGGGCCTTAAGTGCTGGTTATACACGGAAACTCACCTGCTGGGACTCTGGGCAGAGATGCTCTGGAACCTTCCATACTCTGCTCAATGCATCACTGCAGATGGAGAAAACCCATCACCCCTCCTGGAAGCTTGGCTGACAGGACAGCTGAGACAGAGAGGCAAATGTCAACCCCAGGTAGCCGTGGTGGCAGCTTCTGATAGTCAACAACAGGTGGCCCATGTCCCATCCCAGGCAGGTGTCCTGTGTGACTTCTTCCTCTCCTCCTACAGGCCAGAACAAAGCCCGCACACTTGTGTTGGTTCAATTATCGTCTTCACCTATTTTTTAGTTTCTTTGCTGTGAAGATTCTCCTCAGAGCAGAATATGGGTTTCCCTTCAACACGACTTCTGCCTGGAACTGAAGCAAATAGGACCTTTGTGTTTGGGGCTCTCCTGCTAGTGAGGTGAGAGTCATAAGGGAAAATGTTCTTAGGTTCAGCGACTCGTTAGGGTTGTCATCAGTGGCCTGCTTCACCATCCAGGGCCACTGCCCTCATACCGCCCCAGCTCTTGGGACCTCCCTGCCCGTCGATATCCAGTCCCCAAGCAGGGCCCCAACTTTAGACCTCAGCTTGTCTAACTCTCCCTCCTGGTCCCTATCCAGCCTTTCTGGGCTATGTTGCATACTCTCGAGGACCTGTGAGGGGACTGGCCAGGTAACTGCACCCATAAATAAGGACAATAGAGTTGGATGCTGATTTGGGTGGTTTGCCCATTTCCGTGTGACTTGTAGTGGCATCCATCAGTGTCCCCCCCTGGCCAGACTCCTTGCTTCTCTCAGCCTTGGTTTCCACCTCAGTAGCTGGAGATCTAGTGTGGCTCAGTGGCAGAATTCTCACCTGCTGTGAGGAAGATCTGGGTTTGATTCCCAGCTAACACACTTTATGTACAGCCATCACCCTGAGCTGTCAACAGAGCTTAATCTGTTTCTGACAGATTAAGTGAAAACCCAGCGGATGACAGCGGATGGCAGTGATCTGCTCTACAGCCTAAGGTGGGCAGGGCAGAGCATTTTGTTCTATTGTGCACGGGGTCGCCATGAGTCAGGGGCCGGGTCACTGATAGATAACTGTAACAGTTCTAGATCTTTCTAAACAAGAGCAACCGTTGACGTCTTTCATGTTTGTGGGGAAAAGCTGAGACTCTGATAGACCAGATTTGAGTTCCAGTTGCTTTGTTTCTGCCCACTGCATCTCCCTTTTCCCTCAGTTTGCCCATCCATGTGATGGGGATGATGGTGCCAGCCTCATGGCGTGTGGGAAGGAAAGCACTCAGTGCAGTGATTGGCCTCCTGTAGCCTCAATAAGTGTAGCCAGACAGCTGTATCTCATCACCATCTTATCAAGTAGGTCCAGTAGGTTCTATCATCAAATGATAGACGGACAAGCAGAGGGCCAGGAAGTAAACCAGGGAGCATTCCAGTCATGTGACAGAGGAGCCCCTGGGCCTAAGTCCCTCAATCCCAGTGTCCCTGCTTCTGATCCACTATCCTCTAGGCTTCCTTGGTGGGTTTAGAGACACAGAGTGGGGAGTCCTTGTTGTTCCTGCATCTGAGAATCCCAAAAGATAGCTCTATGTGGAGTACTCTTTCGAGTTTGCCTTCTTGGCTTACTTTACAGCTGCAGTGAAGAAGCAGAGAGGGAAGGGGATGTGCATGGGGCTGCACAGCTGTGTAGACACCCACCCCTCCCACCCCAACTCCAAGCTCGGAGGGGCTGCCCCTTCTCCCAGTTCAAGGCTGAAGACTTTGACGCTGGGTAACTCTGGGCCTCTGACCCATGGAATCCTAGAGTCAGGAGACCTGCTGGCCTCGGGGTCCATGACCCTCTTGGGCAGAATCCCCATCCAGCCTCCAGCCATCGCTGCCAAGCTCATGGCCACGCCCTTTTCCCTATTTTCAAAACAGCTCTGATTGTCTGATCGGTGTTCCTCCCCTTGCTCACATCAGCCTCTGTACTCCCCACCCAGCAAGACTGGGGTTAGGAAGAGATCCCAGAGAGAGCACAGGTGGAGCAAGGAGGCAAGATCATGGCCCTCCCTGGGGAAGCCTGGCTGCAGCCGTCTAGATTCAGGTAGATGACACACGGGTAGCGTCCCTGTAGCCATTGCTGAGCCCGAGTCCCAGCCAGCTCACTCTGTTTGCCAGCTTTGTGAGCTGTGTTGCTCTCATCCCCAAAACCCCAGCTCTAGAGTTTCAAGAACCAGACAAAGTGTTGGCAGTGCACAGCTCCTGGGGTATGGGTTCCAACCACGGAGGGGTTTACTTTAGCAGAAATGTCACATCCCCCTTTCTTAGATCGGACTGGAGTGCTCACTAACATGTCCCATCCCAAGAACGAGGTAAGTCAGTGGGCAGCTTTTAGGGGGATGTCCATGGTTGGCTGAGTAGGGGAGGGCAAAGTGGTGGTTGGTGTTGCTTTGGACAGCGCTGAGGGTATCTGAGGGTCCAATCTCAATTTTTAAAAATAATCCCACAGACTGTCAGGCCTCATATGAAGCAAGGTCCTATTTCTCAGCTTAGGGGAGCGAGCACAGCACTTGGGGAGCTCAGGCACCTTCCCCTCGTGGGGTCCATGCTCTCACCAGCCAGGACCCAGCCCCAGCACTCCAGTGGGGACATGTCTCCTCCCAGACTTGCCCATCCATCACTGCTGCTGCTGGTGGTGAGTGCAAGAGAAGATACAGTCCAGAGTCTCAGGGGCCTTAGGCACTCTGAGGCAACCAGAGAACAGGCCATTGTGAGAACCCAGTTTCAGGCCTTCACAGCCTCCTCGTACTCCAGAGCTTGAGGCCCAGGGCCAGCTGCAGGAGAGGGGCTGCAGGTACGGAGGATGAGGGGTGGCTTCATGGTACAGCTCTTGCTCTCTGCAACTTCCAGGAGTGACTCAGCCTCTTCCAGCCTTGGTTTCCTGCCCTGTGCGGAGATGATAGCACCAGCTTTGCAGGACTAGTGTGACCATCATACTGAATCTACACAGAGCCTAAAGTGTCAGCATCACGGTAAGGGTGGCTCTCCTCTCACTAAAGACGGATGGCTATTGAGCAGTAGGTATGCCCTGGGCTCAGCGCTGGGCATTTCACATTAACTCTCCATCTAATGCTCTTAGCAGTCAAATGAAGTAAGTGTGGTTACTACACCATTGCTCTGAAGAGGAAAACTGAGACCCCAGAGCGCTCCGTAAGGTACTCAACACAATGCCCAAGGATAACTACACAAGCAGTGACCAGCCAAGGCTACAGAGTCAAGGTGAGTGGTCGCTGTATTCTCCTGCCTGTCATAAGCCAGTTGCTCAATAGTTGGTAGTTACTGGTGGCGAATTACTTAAGCGCTCAGATGCTAACCAAAAGGCAGCAAGTTTGACTCCACCACCTGCTCCTTAGAAACCCCACAGAGCCGTTCTACTCTGTCCCATGGTGTCACCATGAGCTGGTTTGGTTTGGGTTTTTTATTATCATTTTTAATTAACAAGCTTTTGGTTTTTTCATCAGTGTTAGGTTTACAGGAAAACTGTGGGGAAAGTCTGAAGAGTTTCTCTCCTCCCCTGTCCTGGATTGAATTGTGTCCCCCCAAAAATATGTGTAGCAATTTGGCTGGGCCAGGATTCCCTGTATTCTGTGACTGCCCTCTGTTTTGTGACTTTCTGATGGCTGTAAATCCTAATCTCTGCCTGAGGCTAATTGGATGACTGTGTCAAAAGAGGGTTAGGGTGGGACTGTAAATCCCTTCATAGGATCACCTCCCTGATCCACTGTAAAGGGAGTTTCCCTGGAGTAGGGTTTAGCACCACCCTTAATCCTGTCATCCTGAAAGAGGTAAAAGGAAAGGGAAGCAAGCAGAGAACGACGAACCTCACGCCATCAAGAAAGCTACACCAGGAGAAGAGTGTGTCCCTCAGACTTGAGGTTCCTGCACCAAGCTGCACCCTGGACAAGGACTAATGCCACACAAGGACTTTCCGCCAGAGCCGACAGAGAGAAAGCCTTCCCCAGGAGTGGACATCCTGAACTTGGACTTACAGCCTACCAGACTGTGCAAGAATAAACATTTCTCTTTTTAGAGCCATCCACTCATGAAATACTGTTAGAGAAGCACCAGCTGATTAAAACACCATCACTCGCTGCCCCCACTCCCCCAGTTTCTCTTCTTAATTTTATGTTACATTCTTAACCTCTTGGCAGCTAACCTAGAGGTCTGTGCTTTAACCACACCAGCCACTGCACAGGAGAAAGATGTGACAGTCTGCCCCTGTGAAGCAATTCGACTTTGTCCTATTGGTTTGCTGTCACAACTGACAGGACAAAATTGAGCATTTGGGTTTTTGCATTCCCAGGGTGTGTTTTTTACAATGGAAGAACCTACACTGATACTCTGTGATTCAAGTTCATAGTTGCCAGTTAGGGTTCACTCGTTGTGTTATACAATGTGTAAGGTCCTGTATCCGCCATTAAAGCATCATGCGGTACAGTGTCACCGCCCTAAAACTCCTCTGTGCCCCGCCTGTTCCTCTCTGTGCCCTCACCTAAACCCTCACAACCACTGATCTCCTCGCTGCCCGTAAGGTTTTGCCTTTTGGTGCTTGTTATTATAGTTGAACGATACAGGTGTTGCTTTAAGCTGCGGGAAGTACTGTCACATTCGCAGCTCGTTGGATCTTTATATATGAAAGCTGACAACTAAGTCCACAAACTTAATTGTTCCAAGCGCTCTGTATCTCATGCTGAATATCACTTTGGTTACCTTGGAGGTACTCCTCTTGGGAGGCCATGCCCTGATGCCAGTGCCTAGTCTGCCCTTCAGAGCAGTTTTGGAACTCTTTCTGGAATGGCCTTTGTGCACAGCGGCAAGTTTACAAACTTAATTGTATTGTCTAGTTGTCTGTGAGGGATTTTTTAGCCAGAAAACAAATAACTGGATTGGAACACTCTCTCTACTCACCTGATCTGGCCCCGAGATCAAGGAAATATTGAACATAAGACATTTGGATGACGTTCAGGATACCAAGAGTTATACAACGACAGCTCTGATGGCCATTCCAGAGAAATACTTTCAAAATTGCTTTGATGAGTGGACTAGGTGCTGGCATCAGTGCACAGCTTCCCAAGGAAAGTACGTCAAAGTTGGCCATAGTGATATTCAGCAATGAGGTATGTAGCACTTCTTCCAAGATGAGTTTGTAAACTTAATTGTCAGACCTCGTATGTGTTGTTTTCAGCTGCACAAATTGTTCTCATATCATATTTATAGCTCACTTGATCTTTATATATGCCATGAAATAGTATAAGCACTGTTTTCTGTTGCCAAAATGAGAAAACTGAGTTATTGAAAGGTTAAGTCACGCAAGCTGGCATGTGGCAAGGAGCCAGCATTTATGAGCCCCTACTGAACGCCTGGGTGACAGTTTGTGACCAGCTACTAACCCAAAGGTTGGCAGTTCACACCCTCCCAGCTATGCCGCGGAAGGAAGAAGTGCCCGGTAGTCAGCTTCCACATGGATTACAGCTAAGACAACTTTATGGAACAGTTCTCCTCCGTAACACATGGGGTCACCATGACTTGACAGCAGTGAGTGTGGGTTTCTTTGGTGCTAAATGCAAGGTCCATTTCAAGGTCCTGCTGGCACATGACCTGACTGGCACTTTCAGAAGATGTAGGAATTTTCTTGACTTCTTACCACTTCCTTGTAAAGAAGGCATCATTACTATTATCTCCAAACAAGGAGACTGAGACTCAGATCATTTCAGTTGGTTCCAAAGCCAGCTGGTGGAGAAAGGAGAGGGCGTTACCAAACCGTAGGAGGTGAATCCCTGTCTGGCAGGCTCAGATTTGCTAATTATCTGGCTAGCAGTCTTTGAGACAGAGAAACTAACTTCATTGGCCAGGTCTAGAGCAAGGAGCTGGAAGGAAGTTTGCACTCCACTGATCCACCCCACTGATCTGTGGGTAGCAGCTACAGCTCTTAACCACTACACCACCAGGGTGTCCAAGCTAAGGGTTAAAAATCAATCCATCAAAAACAAACGCATGGCCCATAAGTTGACTCCGGCTCATAGTGATGGCTTATTTGTGACTTGGGCAGCAAGATGACAGCCATGCAGGAGTTCTAGGGATGGAAAGCTCTAGAATGCAGCCAGGAAACAGAAGATGACACGATTCTTGTCGGACTTCTTCCTTGAGAACAGGGCTTAGGGGACGACTTTCCTTTTAATATACTCTACCTGTTGCTTGGTTCTCTGCTGAAGTCAGCTCGTGGTCACAGCTGGCTCTTCTGCACACGCACATGGGCCAGATCTGGCTTGGTCTAGTTTAAGGAGTAGTAGATATTTACTGTGTTTGTAGTGTTAGGTTACAAGGAAATCCTGGTGGTATAGTGGTTATGTGCTACGTCTGCAAACCAAAAGCTCGGCAGCTCAAATCTGCCAGGTGCTCCTTGGAAACTCTACAGGGCAGTTCACTCCGTCATATAGGGTTTCTATGAGTTGGAATCAACTCAATGGCACTGGATTTGGTTTTTGGGTTTTTCTCACTTTCAGGAATGTGTGGACAACCGCAATTCCTACCTGGAGAGGGAACTTAAGTGAGCTCTCTGCCCACCCAGGTGCCCACAAAACCCGTGACTCAAGTAAGGGATCCCCTGAGACAATGGTCCCCCAAGAGAGGGAAGACTTGCTTTCAAAAAGGCCCTCACCTCCAGGATGTCACCTGCTGGCTCCTGGGATCCAACCATGTATGCTCTTCGCTGCTCTTCTCCATCCCTGCCTGCATCCCTGTGGTAATCAACAACCCTAAAGGACTGGAGTGCCTCAGGAAAGCAGACGGCACTAGGCTGAACTTCCAGTCTTCCACTAGTGAGGGGTTTCCAGTTACAAAAATCGCAGAGCTCTTCAGAAGACCAACGGTGTACGGGGACTGGAAGAATGCTGAGCAATAGCTGCTTGCAAGTAGGAACCGAGCACTCTCCCTAAGGGGTGTCCTCTCAGCCCAGAGAGCCCTGGGCTGGACCGTCGTCACTAGTCAGAACAAGACTAAGGTGGAAACTGTGGCGGCACAGTGGTTAAACACTGCAGTTGCTAACCAAAAAGTCCGCAGTTCAAATGTGCCAGGCTCTCCTTGGAAAATCTATGGGGCAGTTCTACTCGGTTCCATATAGGGTCTCTATGAGTCAGAAGGGACTCAACGGCAGTGAGTTCAGACTAAGGTATTTTTGCTCATTTCCAAAATAATTTTCAACATGCACCCCAAGATGTGCATGTTTCCTTATTCTTAAATTACATAATTGTGCGGGTGAGCCAATAAAAGGATCACAAAGCTGATTTTAAAAAATCAGTATTTGAAGGTGGTAAGGTGCAACTATGACTTAGACCTTCTAATGCTCTCTTGAGGTAGTCCCTCAAGGGGTGGTTTGAACATTTCTGGAGACCCTTGCTTGCAAGCTTACAGGGACTCCCCGAGTGAGACGTAAGAGGCAGATAGAGCAGGGTTCCGACCCCAGCTGGACCCTCAGGGACAGTGTGACTGAGCAGGGAGCTTCCTTCCTAGAGTCCCCACTACTCGCCTGTTCACTGAGGGTGGTCTTCCTATCCTCAGGTGGTGGCCACAGAGACACAGCACAGCTGGGGACACACAGCAGGGATTTGGTCACTGTTCTGCTTGTGAAGGAACCTCATCCCAGCCACACTGGTGAGGGACAAGAGATGCAAGGGGCCTGCGTGTCTGAAGGTGGCATTCCCCTGGATGTCCTGAATGTCGTGAAAATGTCTCTCGGTATTTATCTTTGAGTAAAGGAAAAAGTCACTGGGGGTCAGATCAGGTGAGTAGGGAAGGTGTTCTTATACAGGTATTTGTTGATTAGCTAAAAACTCCCTCACAGACAACTATACAATTAAGTTTGCAAACTTGCCACTGTGCCACTGTGTCCAAAGGCCACTCTAGACAAAGAGCACCAAAATGGCTTTGCAGGGTGGGCTAGGTGCTGGCATCAGTGCATAGATTCCCAAGGGGAGGACTTCAAGGGTGACTGCAGTGATATTAGCAGTGAGGCCTGCAGCACTTGGAACAATGAAGTTCACGGTCATAATGTTGGACTTCATACACTCTCTCACAAGTGACAGGGCAACTCACCACTGCGAACAGAGCTCTCACCTTCCAGGGAGAACTTCCCATCCAGAAACACACACACTACAGAATTCTGGTTCTGTTCTCTTCTGGCATCATCCCAGCTCAACTCATAAACGCTTGTCAGTCTCTTTGGTAATTTAGAAAGCAGAGTGGTGCCAGAGAAATTGTTCTGGAACAGCTGACATCTGTTTTCAGTCTGGAATAGCCCTCATAGATGATTGACCTGCCATACCTACTCGCTCCAAGCAGACCTTCCTCTTGTGTCATTTAGCCCAACCTTCCCCTGTCCCTCACTGGGAAGCATAGGTGAGCCTATCACAAAAGCTGGGAGAGTATGTGTGGGCCCCAAGCCCCACGGCAGGGTCTCTCTGGGGTGAGCAGCGGGTGGCGTGCCCATTAAAGTCTCATAACCATTCTTCCATAGGCACAGGTGCGTGAAGCCAGTCGGGACGGTGCTGTGTCCCAGGGTGGCTCTAGCCTGTCTTAGGGCCTGGGACGAATATTTCCATGGAGAGCCGTCCACAGCCAAGAGCATCTCCCCTGGAGGAATTGCTCTCAAACTGCCACCAAATTAAACTCTCATGTCCGCTGGGGAGGGAAGGGGAAGGATGATGGGTAGTCAGGGTGCAGGGGAGGGTCGGTGCATGGGTGGGGAGGACTGCAGGCTGCTCCTTGGAGAGCCACCACTCCTGGGGCACCAAGCCCTGTCCTTTCTGGCTGGTCACCTTTCATCCCTGGGCTCTGCTTCATGGACAGGTGTGAGATTCCCCAGCAATGCTGCCAGCATATAGGTGGAGAGTCCAGGGGGCTTCCGGGACCCACTCCTGTGTGAGCAGGGATTGCAAAGACCATGTGGTAGGAGTCTGGTGTAGCTCCATCCTGGTCACTTCCAGTGCCTCCCCTCTTCCTCCTGGCCTTCCCCCGCAGCGTAGAAGGTCCCTGTAGCCCCATCAAAATCTCAACACAGCACTCGGCCTCGTGTTACGTCATCGTTAACTCCCTGGGCTCTGCCTGTCCGTCTCCACTAGCGCTAGTGTGAGGCGGGATGAATTCATTTGCAGAGGACAAGCACAGAACCTCTGGTGGAAAACCAATGCAATGCGCCACAGCAAATGGGAGCACCAAATCCACCGGGGCCCTGTTGCCATGGGAACTGGCATTACAGCTTGCTTCTGATAATTAATGAAGGACTCTGCTATTACAGTGTTCTTGAAACTTCCCCTTCTCCTGGGCTGCAGAGCAGAATGCAGCGTCCTCGCCCCATTCATAAATATTTCATGACCGCCAGCTGCTACTCCATCGCTGCTGGCCTTGAGAGTTCAGATGAGCATGTCAGCCCCAGGACCAGATCCAGGTGAGCTGGCCCAGGATGGAGATGGCCAGAAGGGACCAACGCAGGGGCCATGGAGTTCAGACATCAAGCCCCAAGAAAGAATTCAGAGCAGGAAACCGTATCTGCGTGGGAACGTTGCAGATGCCTCAAGGTCGAGGTCTCCAGCGGTAAGTTCAGTGGGACACAGTCTGGGCAAACGTGCTAAGCGCACCCACTTGTATGGCTGAGTCTCAGAGACTCCAAAGCCTCAGCCAGGTCAGTGAGGACAGCCAGCTGGTGGCTGTCAGCTGGGCAACTCCCTCCAGCCCTGTGCCCTCCAATTCACCCCTGTGAGTTTACAACCCTTTAAAAAAAAAAAAAAAGTGTTTTCAGTGAGGCTTACAAAGCATTTTAGGCTCCCATTCAACAAGTTCTATAAAAGTTGTTTAGTGACATTGCTGACATTCTTCACAATGTTTGAACCTTGTCAGTATTTTTGTTCTGGCTGTTTCATTTCCATTAATCTGGTTTCCCTAATCCCTTACATTCTCATCTTTGTTTTAATGCAATCATTAATCAATTGATCTCATATAGGGATTTTTTTTTAAAAAAGGACTGGACTTACGGGTGATAGTCATTATTTTTGAATCAGTTTGTTATTTTAGCTACAAGGTGATCTCAGGGGTTAGTTTCAGTTCAAGGTTTGAAAAGTATGTCAAGATAAAAGTCTCAGGAAGTCTTCCAGTCTCAACCAGTCCAGTGGGTATTTGTTTTGTTTTATAAATTTGTGATTATGTTCCACACTTTTCTCCTATTTTATTGGGGTTCATTTACTGTGGCCCTGATTAGAATGGTCGGCAGTGATGGCTGAGCACCGTCCAGTTCTTCTGGTCTCAGGACAAATGAGGCCATGGTCCAAGTAGACTACTTATCCTGTAGATTTGTTTCTTCTTTGAGTCTCTGATTTTCTTTTGCTCTGGACCAGTAGAGACCAATGGCTGTAACTTAGATGCTGCACACAAGCTTTGAAGACCCCAGACCCTGCTCACTGAACTAGAAATGAGAACACAACTCTATGAACCATATTATTCCAATTGACTGAGATGTCACAAGACAAGACTGTCATCCTAATCTTTCAAACCCAGAAATCCATTCCCAAGAGGTGTTCTTATGCCTCAAGAGTATCTGTAAGTCTGCTCCCATGTATTCTAACACACATGTGACTATTGTGCAGATAGTTACCTACATGCATATACACTAGGGACACAGCGGTGAAAGGTCAGCCGTTCCAAACCACCACTGGCCCTGTGTAAGAAAAGTGTGACAGTTTGTTTCCATAGAGTGTGAGTTGGAATGGACTTGATGGCAACGGATTTGAGTATTTTGGTTTAATATACTTACATACATGCATATATGCCCTTACAATATGTTTTGGTTTTGGTTTTGCTTCTGTTCATATATGCTATAGCAATTACCAACAGGCCCTTTGTAGAGGTGCACTTTCTAGTGAGATCATTGACTGTCACCAAGCTGCATATACTTCACCCTCCTTCAGTGTTTCCCTTCTGCTCACCAAAAACACAAGTGTCTACTAGACCTTGAACCCCTCCCCCAAATCCCTGGTAATCACTAGTGAACACTAGGTTTTGTACATTGATTATGTCGTTTCAGAGTCCTCTCTGAGGGAGCTTGAAACCTTCTCCTCACGTGGAGTAGAAAGTTGATCTAAGACTCAGAAGGCACTGCAAAACCCAGCATTCCCTCGTACCATCTGATATACCCCTATAAACTCCTGAACTGAGGAGGCCAAGCCATAGGTACGTGTTCCTAGGTGCATTACCTTCTAGGCACATCACGTCCTTCCCCTGGGGACAGCTGTCAGAACCCTCTCCTGCTCTGACTCTCCACAACATCTGCTGTAGGATGGGCTCCTATGAGCCTCATGGAATCCTGACCTCCATGTGCCTGCCCTGCTGCGGAGGCACCCTCTGCTAGGCCGTCCCGGAGATCTAAGTCCTGTGCTTATGGGAGGCCTCCTACACTCTGCTTTCTGGAACACAGATTCAAACTCCTCTGCCCAGCACTGATCCCCAATCCTTGAGGTATCTCTTAACCTCTGAGTGGAAAGGGATTCATGTTAAATGAAACCAGTGGCCAAAAGAGCAGCCCAAGTGCACTGACCAAATGGCAACTCCTCAGACTGAATGGCAGAGTGAAACGCTGCCGAGAGAAGAAGTGGAATAGTGTTAGTGAGTGGGGAAGAGGAGAAAGCAATCATAAACAGCAGTTCCATCTGAATGGCAGCTTGCACCAGGCCTGGCATATACTGCTGTTTTGTTAGCTATCATTCAACCATGGTGACAGAAGGAAACATTGCCTGGTCTTGTGACATCTTCACAATCGTTGATGTGCTTGACTCCCTCATTGCAGCCGATGTGCATTTTCAGAGTCTTCAAATCTAGAGGTCTCGCTTTCCAGTCCAGTATCAGAAAATGTTCTGTTATGGTCCACAGGGTTGTCACTGGGCTACATGACGAGGTTTTTCTTCCTACCTACTACTAAACCTAAAGCCGTTGACTTCAACTCATAATGACCCTATAGGAGAGAGTAGAACTGCCCCATAGGGTTTCCAAAGAGCACCTGGTAGATTTAAATTGTTGACCTTTTGGTGATCAGCCATAGAACTTAACCACTACACCACCACAGTTTCCATTCTAGCCTAGAACGGACCCTAAGGAATACTGAGGAAAGCCTGGTGGCTTAGTGGTTAAGTGCTACGTCTGCTAACCAAAAGGCTGGCAGTCCAAATCCACTGAGTGCTCCTTGGAAACTCTACGGGGCAGTTTTACTCTGCGCTATAGGGTCACTATGAGTCAGAATCGACTCAATAGCAGTGGGTTTGAAGGTTTAAGGAACACTTATGTCATCAGTAACAAAGGCAAGTCACATATACATCTTGTGAAATGAGAGATTTTCTCCAGCCCCTTCCTTCTCTTGGGTTGCTTACCCCCGACCCCATCCCAATCCTCCCTGGAGAAAACACAGGCTTCACAGGTGGTCTTCAGAACTCTACACACTTCCCAGAGGTGACAGAACAGTCAGATTGTCAACAAAAGAGATATTAAGTGAGTGGGCTTCCCTGCAGTCCACTCCATGGGGAGGGTCACTCAGCATTGATCTGCTTTACATGTATGGACCTGCTTAAGGAAAGAAGTGGAGGAAAGTTCTGCTGCCTTTAAGAAACAAAAAGTATCTAAGTGTTGGTTACGAGGATTCTGGGAGTAAAAAGAGATAAAAGAAGAGCATGCTGTCACATGGTGAGGACAAAAGAGAGTTGCAGAGAGGCGGGTATGGAAAATTGGGTTGTAAACTTTCACTTCATCACAATAAAAAAAGATTTTAAAAATGTATGTCAGCTGCTGGCTCAGGGACCCACTGAGGATCTACCATTCTGACATCATGTCTGTGTCAGCCCATCACAAGTTGCTGACAGTGCCAGCTGCCTCCAGTCTGCATTAGCCACTAGGGGGTGGTTAAGACTGAGGTGACCACCTCCTGTCCCAAGGAAGGCTGATTGGGCTATTTCCCCTGCCTGGGTTCAGCAAGTTGGTGTTCCTCACACACGCCACATGCTGCTGTCCCTCAGAATCGAAACAGACAGGAGAATGGCCAACACCATGGTGGCAGGTATCTTAGGTGGCCTGGGTGGGGGCAGCGATGCTGAATGTCAAGCCAGTAGAGAACTTTGGGGACCAGGGTCAACCAAAGAGAGGCAAAAGGAAGCCAGCTTCACAAAGTGAACTTACTGCTGACTCTACATGAGAGGCTTTCTAGAAAGATAAGATTGATTCTTGGTCAGATGGACTCCAGACATAGGTATGTTGCGTAGCAAGTGGTTGGTCATTTAACCCCTTACTGATTGCTCTCCAGGTCTGAATGTCTCTCTCTGATTGGAGAAACCGACCACAAGCCTCGGGAGCCTGAAGAGGTTGGTGTCAGAGTCCAAACAAGTGCTCTTCCACTAGGGCCACCGTCTAATCCCCTGGTGGGTTCATTTGGCACAGATGTGTGCCCCACAGAGCTGGGATTCATCGGTCTGGATGATAGCTGGGCATAGACACTTGTTAATAACTCACTCGGGGATTACTGTGGGTAGGCGAAGTTGAGAGTCGCAGACCCCAGACTAAGGTTGGGTAGCTTAACGTGGGAAAGATGCTTCTGACATAATTCATTGTGTGGAAGCTTTGACTACTAACAGACAATAGTGTTGCATTCCCTGAAGATTCAAATCATGAGTATATTGATAAAAGTAAAATCACTAAAGTATGTCTCTGGCTGCACGGTGACATGCTGTCTTTTCAGAGACAGTAGTCACATAAGCTAACATAAGTCAACCCTCAAGACCACGTCCACGACTGGCACAGTTTCCATGGGAGACTTTCACGACCCCAAGAAACTGAGGCTCACCCAGTCAAGGTCACCTAGAACTCTGCTCCCACAGATCCAACTTTCTCTCTTTCTGGGTTTGAACTAACATCCCAGGGAAGGGACTGTGCTAGGGGTAAGCAGTTATGCACCCATCATAGCTCCTCAGGGTGTGGTGTGGTGCTCCCAGAGACATGAATTCTATTCCTGGAACATTTCAACTAAGATGCTATACACACAGGGCAGAGAGACAGAACTGGGCTCCAGGACGTAGTCCAGCTCCTCCCCCCGGTCCCTCTGAGGCCATCAGTGCATCTGGCTGGCAGGAGGTCTGGGCTGGGCTACAAGAGACAGGAACTCTTGGAAAGGGCCCAGACTCCTTCAGGTCTGGAAGGGATACTATTGGGGTGCAGTGGAGAGAGCATCACGCCAGGGGTTCAGAGACCCTCCACGGACTACTGTTTGGTTTGAGTCTCCTTCATACTTGTTCTTTCATTCCCCAGGGAGGGCGATAGCCCTGCTGTGCCTGCATCCTAGAGGGCCATGAGGGTCAGAAAGGATGAAAACACATGGACACCATGCTACCACCAGCCCGCTCTTCCAGCAGCCCTCTGGCAAAATGGGTGTTTTAGTCAGCTAGGGCTGCTCCAGCAGAAATACCACAGAGTGGATGACTTTATCAAAAGAAGGTTTATTCTTACACAGTCTGGTAGGCTAGAAGTCTAAATTCAGGATGTCCGCTCCAGGGGAAGGTTTTTGCCCTTGTTGGCTCTGGAGGAAAGTCCGGTATTGCATCAGTCTGTGTCCAGGGAGCATCTTGGTGCAGGAACCTCAGGTCTGAAGGACGTGCTCTTCTTCTGGTGCTGCTGTCTTGATGGTATGATGTTCCGAATTCTCTGCCTGCTTCTCTGTCCTTTTATCTCTCATAGGATGAAAGTATTAAGGGTGGGGCAAGCTGTACTCCAGGGAGTGGAGCAGGGAGGTGATCCTATAAATGGATTTACAGTCCCATCCTAATCCTTTAACATACAGCATAGGAAAACCATAAAACCAAGGATACTTACAAGATACTGGAATTCATGGCCCAGCCACGAGGCTACACATATTTTGGGGGGGACACAATTCAATCCATGACATCGGGATAACATTTCAGCAAGGGTGACAGCAGAACAACAAGGACAGAGGGAGTGTGCTGGTTGCAGTGGGCGCTCGTGCCACCCTTAGGTCACAGATAGAGAAGTTTTTCTGGTTGCATGATCTGGGTCCTCATGTCTAACAAAACAGCCAATCTTTTGAAGCTGAGTTTCAATAGAGTATTCTCTCAGGCTTTTTGGGGAAAGGGAACGTGATTTTAGGTGTCTTTCTTTGCAGAAGACAATTTATTAAAATAAACAAAGCCACACTCACACCCACACACCTCCCCGTGAGCCGTGTGAGCCTCTTACGCCCTCGACAGCTGCCAGAGCGGCCAGCCTCAGGTGGGAGTAAGGCCAGCACCCAGAAGCCCCTGGTTGGCCTGGTGACTGAGGAAGGTACAGCAGAAAGAGAAGCCCAGAAGAGAGTGGCACTCACAGCTCATGTCCCCAAGGGGCCAGGCACCCTATGCCTCTCGTGCCAGCTCCCCTTGCTTTTCTTCTTCACACACCCCTAGCACCCCAGATGTCATGTGGCAACAATACCCCTTCTACCACTCAGAAATAGTCTCTCCAGCTGGAGGAGTTGACGGTTTCGACGAATCCGTTAGAACCAACAGCCAGCGTTGCAGTCTTGGCAAAATCCTATGGCTTTTTTTTTCTTTCTTTTTCTTTTTCCCTTTTTAACTGTTAAAATCCTTCTCCGATGCTGTACCAATGAATGAACAAAATCAACGGCCGCTTATCAGATGCCCATTCTGTCAGCCAATGTCTGCCAGCTGCCTGGAGCCAAAGTCCTCTTAGTGTATTCGTGACACCAGCTGAAGAGGGATTGGGACAGCCACTCAGACAGCTTGGCTCTGGCACAGGGTCCTCAAACATTTGCTCATTTAGGGCACAGAAGCAGTGATGCTGCCATTCCCCTCTCTTGTCCCTCTGGGTTTCCAAGGACAGTCCCTGCACCTCTCTCACAGGCTGTAGTCTCATCCTGCCTTGGGTACCAGCCACCAGAGGGGCTCGCTCTTGCCCAACCCATTCAGCCACACCCAGGTCCCCCTGGAGTGAGGAGAGCTGAAGTACTGCCCTGAAACCAGCACCTGGACGGGTGGATTGAGCCATGAGAGAACTTTCAAGATGTGAGAGCTGCAAAGACCTGTCTATGGGCAGCGTCTCCAGCTGGCCAGCTCCAGGCAGTGCTGGACCTGGTGACACCACGCCGTGGGTCTCTCCAAGACACACCTGCCACCACTTATCTGGGGGAAAGAGACATCAAACAAAGAGCCATCACAGAATGTAAGTTGCCTGAGAGCAGGTTTGAGATCTAATCCATTATTGTATTTCTAGGCCCAACACACAGGAAATTCTGATATTAGTAACTACCATTCACAGGGTACCTATGATATATGGAAGAAACCCTGGTGGTACAGTGGTTAAGTGCTACATCTGCTAAACAAACAGTCAGCAGTTCAAATCTGCAAGGCGCTCTTTGGAAACTCTGTGGGGCAGGTCTACTCTGTCCTATAAGGTTGCTATGCTTCAGAATCGACTCGATGGCAGGGGGTTTTTGTTTTGGTATGAAATACGTGAACCCTGGTGGTATAGTGGTTAACAGCTACAGCTGCTAACCAAAAAGTCTGCAGTCTGAATTGACCAGATGCCTCTTGGAAACTCTGTAGGGCAGTTCTACTCTGTCCTGTAAGATCACTATGAGTTGGAATCAACTAAACGGCAATGGGTTTGTGTGTGCATGTGTTAACTATGTAGATATATGGACAACATTGTGAAGAAAGGGAATTCCAGAACACTTAATTGTGCTCGTGTGAAATCTGGACATGGTCTTTTTAATCACTCTATATACATGCAAAAGCCAGTCGATTAAAAAAAAAAAAAAAAAGAGGAGAAGAATCCATGCACATGAATTGTGGCGCTGGTGGAGAACATAGAGTGAACCGTGAACTGCCAGAAGAAAGAACAAATACGTCTTCTAAGAAATTAACCAGATGGCTCTTTGAGAGCGACAGTGTAGAGACTTTGTGTTGCTTACTTCAGACACATCTTCAGGAAAGACTAGTTGCTAGAGGAGGACATCGTGTTTGATGGAGGGTCAGTCCATTGGACTGACACGGTGGTATCGGAAAGCACTTTGATCTGTTGTACACTGAGTTGCCATGAGTTGAAGCTGACTTAACAGCAACTAACAACAACAATCATATGCCTGGAATTTCACATGCATCATTTCGTGGGTATTAACACTTCATCTTAAGCAGCTAAGAGGAAAAAGCTACATTAAAGAAACTTCATGAGTGGCAAAGCCCCTGTGTACTTTCCTTTGACATGGTTATTATAACAATTGGTGAATGAAAGAATGAAGGAAGCAATGAATCTGTTTTTCCATCTATTAACTGATCTGTCTGTCCAGAGACAGGGAGAGGACACATCCAGAAGGATGAGTCTCGGTCTGTGCTCAATGATGAGAGAGACAGCAAACTGACATGTTTGTATTGTCTGTACTGTGAATGGCCCATGGCACAGGAGGACATACAGCCAGGTCACCCAGGGCACAGATCTAGGAGGAAGGCTGCGGGGACAGCAACGGAAAGCCACAGTCACACAGTGAGTGTTTACTGACGAACCATCCTTTTGCTATGCATGAGCAGACTTGAGGTGAGATGGAGATGGCACAAGACACAGGTTCCCAGTGACGGGTGAGTGAGGGTATGATCCTGAGGCCCCCTGGGACAGAAGCTCTACCCCAGCACTAGGTAACCAAGAAAGTGTGGGCAGGTCAAAGTGTTGACAATAAGGGGTGTATCCAGGAAAACACTCTTTCTGGATGGGGAACCAGGAGTATGCTTGTGTGGTTATCCAAGGAGATATTCCTTCACTCTGCCACTGTTCATCACCTCTGCACTATTCAAGGAGGTGCTGTTAGGGCCAGGGCTATGACAAACCTACCCAGCTGTCCACTCCTCCCTTGCTCTGTCTTCCTCCAACACATGATGCTTCATCCCACCTGGGCCTCTGTCCTGCCGGTCCCTCTGCCTGATGTGCCCCAGCTTACGCACCCACCTTCCCCTGTTTGCCTGGGTAGCTCTGACATTGGCTTTGCATCTCAGCTTAGTTAGGTCAGGTTTCCAGATGCATACATACACTCTGCAGTTTCCCCTGGCCACGCTGGGAGTGTTTTCTCCAATTACTCTCCACTGGTCCACATAGCACCTCTGTGACCTTCTTAGGTCCATAGGACAGAGCTCTCTGTTCTAGTCTATGATCTGTCTGTGGACTATCTAGATTACAATGCCCCACAGACATTTTTAAAAATTTTGTTTTGCTGTTGTTGACAATATACACGGCAAAACACAAATTAAATGGTTTCTATATGTACCATTTAGTGACACCGATACATCCTTCAAATTGTACTATTCTCAGGCTCCCCCATTAACATAAACTCATTGCTCCCTGAGCCTCCTCTGTAATCTTTTGAATTAGTGCTTTAGGCTGGGTCTTCTACAGAAGCAAAACCAGTAAAGCATATAAATATTCATACAGAGAGAGAGAACAAGGAAACAGCTCATGTGGTTACGGAGGTTAGAGTGTCCTAACCCCTCCCAAACCAGAATAGAGGTTTTCTCCATTTACAGAGCTGCAGAATCTGTTGAATCCAAGATCAGCAAGTTGGAGAGCAGGGCTCCCACTAGGTAGAGGAATCACAAGGTTGGCAGTCAAGACCTCAAGGTTTCTCCTGATTCAGGAAGCTGCACGGGCTGACAAACCCAAGATGGGAAGGTCAAGGAGAAGGACTCTTGCTCACAGGCTGTGAAGATCCAAGAATCCCAAGATGGACAGGTAAGCTGCTAGCTTAAGTCCAAAGAACCAGAGATCAAACAAGAGGCAGCCACTGGATCCAGAACAAGCCAACAACCTTGGCAAAGCAAATAGGAAGGAAATAGGAGGGGGAAGGTAGAGAGATGAAGGCTGAAGGGGTGGTGGCTGCCATGGGCCACACTCCCCAGCTGCCACTCAATAGATTTCATCATGGGGATGACTACATATCAAATTTCAACAGGAAAGTGATCACAACACCATACAACTGCCAATACACTGAGAATCATGGCTCAGCCAAGTTGACACACAGTCTTAACTATCACAGTTAGTGTTGCCAATTTGATCCCACATAGATAGTTCTTAAAACAGCATAATGCTTGTATTAGTCATCTAGTGCTGCTCTAACAGAAATATCATGAGTCGATGGCTTAATGAAGGAAAGTTTATTCTTACACATTCTGGTAGGCTACAAGTCCAAATTCAGGCTGTCTGCCCCAGGGGAAGGTTTTCTGCCTTGTCGACTCTGGAGCAAAGTCCTTGTGTTGCATCAGTCTTTGTTCAGGGAGCATCTTGGTGCAGGAACCTCAGATCCGAAGGATGCGCTTTTTTCCCGGTGCTGCTTTATTGATGGTGTGAAGTTCCCAATTCTCTGCTTGCTTCCCTTTCCTTTTATCTGTCGTGGATAAAAGGATAAAGTGTGGTGTAAGCCACACTCCAAGGAAACTCCCTTTACATTGGAGTAGGGAGGTGATCCTATGAAGGGATTTACAGTCCCACACACGGCAGAGGAAAATCACAAAATGGAGGACAATCATAAAATATTGGGAATCATGGCCCAGCCACATAGCTACACATATTTTGCACAGGACACAATTCAATCCACGGCAGTATTCAAGACAGACTTTTTTTTACTAGTTATGCTAAATTATTGTTAGTTTTAAGAAGACTTCAGGGGATATTTGGAATTTAAGCTTTAAACATTATCTCAGGGCAGTAGTTTAAGAGGCTCATCCAACCTTCATGGCTACAGAAATTCTGTATTCCATGAGAATTTAATATTCTGTTTCACATCTCCCTCCTTTTGATCAGAATTCTCTTATAGAATCTTCCATCAAAATGTTTAACAACTGGAAACTCTAGTGGCTGAGTGACTAAGTGCTACATCTGCTAACCAAAAGGTCAGCAGTTGAAATCCACCAGGTACTCCTCAGAAACTCTACGGGGCATTTCTACTCTGCCCTATAGGGTTTCTATGAGTCAGAATCAACTCTATGGCAGTGAGTTTAGTACTGTCCAATTCTAATCTCTTGGAAAAAGAAGACAACTACTGGTGGAAGCAATTAGCTACATGTACCATATCCTCCTCCTATTCCTGACTCTCCTTTCTCCTCTGTTGCTCCAGGCATCCCACCGACACTTAAAGTATAAAGTGTCAAGAGCCATCACCTACCCAGTTGTCCACTGAGTCCCAGAGCATCACCTAGGACGCACTCTGAGCAGTACTCCCTGCTGCATATTATATCTCCACTCACATAGGTGTGAAACTTGCTCTTGAACACATGGTAGCTAAAGTGAAAGGAAGAAATGATGAGATAAAAGTGCCAAACAGGAGATTTCAAAGGGTACCTCAAGAAGACAAAGTGATGTATTATAATGAAATGTACAAACACCTGGAGTCAGAAAACCAAAAGGGAGCAACATGCTCAGCATTTCTCAAACTGAAAGAACTGAAGAAAAAGTTCAACCCTCCAGTTGCAACAGTGGAAGATTTTTATGGTCAACATACTGATGAAGCAAGAAACATCAAAAGAAAAGAGAAGGAATAGACAGAGCACTGTATCACAAACAACTGGTTGGATGTTCAACCATTTCAGAGGTACTATACGATTAAAAACCACTGGTACTAAAGGAAGAAGTCCAAGCTGCTCTGAAGGCACTGGTGGAAAACAAGGCTCCAGGGGGTGACAGAACACCAATCCAGATGTTTCAAAAAACAGATGCAATGCTGGAGGCACATATGTGTCTATGCTAAGGAATCTGAAAGACATCTACCTGCCCAAAGGCATGAAGAGCTGTATACTTGTGTCTTTCCAACAAAGGGTGATCCAACAGAATGAATAAATTATCAAACAACATCATTAATATCACACACAAGTAAACCTTTCTGAAAAACATTCAAAAGTGGTTGCAGCAGTGTATCAATAGAGAACTTCCAAAAATGCAAGCTGGATTCCAAAGAGGATGCAAAACAAGCAATATCATTGCTGATGTCAGATGGATAATGGCTGAAAGCAGAAAATACCAGAAAGACGTTTACACGTGTTTCATCTACTATAGTAAGGCTTTCAACTGAGTGGACCACAACACATTACAGTTAACATTCTGAAGAATGGAAATCCTAGAATACTTAACTGTGTTCACGAGGAAACTGTACATAGAACAAGGGAGAGCTGAACAAACAGAATACTATGCAGTTTAAAATGAGCACAGGTGTGCAAAAGGACTGTATCCTTTCACCTTAGTCAATCTGTATGATGAACAAATAATCCAAGAGGAAGAGTATAGAATAAGGACAGGAGGAAGACTCATTAATAACCAACAACATGCAGCTTCCTGAATCAGGAGAAACCTTGATTGCTAAAAGTGAAAAGGACTTAAAGCACTTATTTATGAAGACCAAAGACCACAATATGGATGACACCTTTGGTACGGGTTGTACTTTAACATAAATAAAACAAAAACTCTTGCAACTGGACCCATAAGCAGCATCACAAAAAATACAGAAAAGATTGAAGGTGTCAAGAAGTTCATTTTAGTTGAATTCACAATCAATGCTCCTACGAAAGTAGTAGTAATCAAATAACGTATTGTATTGGGCAAATGGACTGCAAAAGATCTCTCTCTCTTTTTTTTTAGTTGTGATTAAGTGAAAGTATGCAATCCAAATTAATTTTGCATGCCTTCCTATCTGTGGCTCCTTTTGTTCTCCTTGCCTCATTACAGTACAGTCTTCCTTTTCATTCTATACTCCTAGTATACTCTTAACAAGCTCCTGTCCCCTCCTCTCCACTCTCTTCTCTCCGTCTAAAAAGAGACCAGTAGGACAGCATCTTACAAATGTATAGAGCCATAAAGTACACATACCACATGGCCACACTGTGTCCCTGAGTCCAGTCAATATTTGTCCAAAGAGTTGACCTCAGTAGTGTTTTATGGACAGGGACAGCAGCAGGTCTAGTGTCCATGTTTCCAGGGGAACCTCCAAGCTGTCAGACTATCAATTGTGGTCTTTTAGTAGAGGTATTGAGTTGCACTCCTCTTTTTCTCATGTTGTCACAGGGACTCAACATTGTGTGACCCGTTACAGCTGTCTTTGGTGGTGTCCGGGCAGCATCTGGTTCTTCTGGTCACATGTTGATGTAGTCTCCCATTTACATGGCTCCTTCTGACTCCTGGGCTCTTTTTTCCTCAAGTCTTTGTTCTCAGTGATCATCTGTTCCGGATGAGTTGGGACCATTTGGTGCACCTCAGATGGCAGCTTGCTAGCTTTTAAGACCCCAGACACCACTCACCAATATGGGGTGGAGAAGACTCTCTTAGCAATAGGCTAGTTATGACAATCGATGCTCCCTGAGAGCATGGCCTCCAGACTCCACCCCTGCTACTCTATCTTTGCAATACTGGGTTGAGATCAGAAGAGTTTCCAGTTAATGATGAAGTCCAGTTAAGTTGATCTACTTTCTACTGTGTCCTGTCACTGCTTTCACTTAACCAAATTTCTATCAACTATCTAATCTACGACCAGCCCTCTCCCTCCATCCCCACCCTTGTAGCTGTCAAAGAGTCTTTTCTTCTGTACATAAGTCTGTTTTTAAGTCCTTAAATTAGGGGTCTCAAACAGTATTTGTCCTTGTGCTGCTGAGTGAACTCAGTCAGCATAATGTCTTCCAATTGAAACCAGGTCACAAGATGCTTCCTAAAATCATCATTGCTCTTTATCATTGCACAGTATTCCACTGAGTATATGTACCATAGTTTGTTCATCCATTCACCTATTGATGGGCATCTAAGTTGCTTCTGTCTTTTTGCTATTGTGGACAGTGCTACAATAAGCATTGGTGTGCATCTATTTGTTCACGTGACTGCCCTTTCTTCTGTAGGATATATTCCAAGCAGTAGAACTACTGGGTCAAATGGTATCTCTATTTCTATCTTTTTAAGGAAGTGCTAGATTGCTTTCCAAAGAGGTTGTACTATTTTGCAACCCCACCAGCAGTGTAGGAGAGTTCCTACCTCTCAGCAGCCTCTCCAGCATTTGTTGATTTGTGTTGCTTTTTTTTTTAATTATAGCCAGTCTTATTGGGGTGAGATGGTATCCCATCATAGTTTTGATTTGGATTTAACAGCTAATGATTCCTCATATGTCTTTTGGCTGCCTGGATGTCCTCTTGGGTGAAGCATCTGTCCACCTACTTTGGCCATTATTTAATTGGATTACTTACCTTTTGTTGATATTTTGCAGTACCTTGTAGGTAATAGAGATCAGATGTCTGTAGTGTGATATGTAGTCACCAAGTATTTTTTTCCCGTTGTGTAAGTGGTCTTTTAAGTCTTTTGATAAAGACTTTGGAAGAGCAAAAGTATTTGATTCTAAGTAGTTCCCATTTATCTATTTTCTCTTCTGTTGATCTTGCTTTGTTTATCAGATTTTGAAGTCTAAGCCATGAATCAGAACTTCCACTGTTGATCCTGTTCTTTTCTTCCATGATCTTTATCATTTTAGTTTGATATTTAGGTCTTCGATCCATTTAGAGTTAGTTTTTGTGTAAGGTGTGAGATATGGGTCTTGTTTCAGTTTTTTACAGATGGATATCTAATTTTGCCAACACTGTTCATTAAGGAGACTTTTACCCCAGTTTACAATCTTAAGGCCTTTGCCAAATAAAAGACCTTTTCAAAGAGTTAAATAGCAAAGTTATTACCTTGAGTACTGATGTACTCCTGATTAATCACTTCAAATGTATTGGAAAACTGGACAATGAAAAAGGAAGACAGAAAGAGATGCTCTTGAGTTATGGCACCAGTGAAGAATATTGAACATACCATGGACAAATCTTTCTTGGAAGAAGTGAGGCCTCAAAGCAAGGATAGCGAGACCTTGTCTGACATACTTCAGACATGTTATCAGGAGGGCCTAGTCCCTGGAGAAAGCCATCATGCTTGGTAAAACTGAAGTCCAGGGAAGAAGACGAAGACCTTCAATGAGATGGATTGACACAATGACTGTAACAATGGGCTCAAGGGTAGAGATGATTGTGAGTCTGGTACTGGACCAGGCAGGGTTTTGTTCTGTTGGACATTCAGCTTCTCTGAGTTGGAAATGCCCTGATGGTACCAAACAACACCACTGCACTGGGAAACATTATCATGAAATTACAGTTTATGATCCCTGTTGTTGACTGAATTCCATTCTCAAAAAGATGTATTGACCCCTAGACACACTTCTAACCCCAAACTGAAGTCATTCCCAAAGTTTTCCTTTCATCCAATATTGGGTTTATAGAACAATCACACTAGTGTGGAAAGTGTTCCTTTGAACAATGATGTTTTTGGTTGGGTGCCACCAAGTTAGTTATGACTCATGGCAACTTTGTGTATAACCGAACAAAACACTACCTAGACCTGCACTGTCCTTACAATCTTGCCATCATTGTAGATACTGTCTTAGTCCATCTGTTTAAGGATCTTCCTCTCTTTCACCAACCCTCTACTTTACCAAGCCTGATGTCCTTCTCAAGGAATTACTCCATCCTAAAAGCGTGTCCAAAATACACGAGACGGAATCTCACTATCCTTGCTTCTAGGGAGCTTCCAGTTGTACTTCTTCCAAGACATATTAGTTCTTTTTGTGGCAGTTCATTATATATTCAATATTTTTCACCAACACTGCAATTCAAATGCATCAATTCTTTCTTGATCTTTTTACTCATTGTCTAGCTTTCGAATGTATATAAGTCAATTGAAAATACCATGGCTTGGGTCAGGAGCACCTTAGTTCTCAAGGTAATATCTTGCCTTCTTAACTCTTTATAAAGGGAACTTTTGCAGCACATTTGGCCCAATGCAATATATTATTTGATTTCTTGACTGCTGCTCCCATGGATGTGTTGATTTTCGATATAAGTAACATGAAATCATTGATGATTTCAATATGTTTTCTGTTTATTTCAATATGTTTTTTGTTCAGATGATGAGAATTTTTGTTTTCATTATGCTCAGGCTTTATGTTGGAAGCTGTATGTCTTTGATTTTGATGTTATTCATTGGTCCAATGGTGAGAATTTTTGTTTTTGTATGTTCAGGCTTTATGTTGAAGGCTGTAGTTTTTGGTTTTCCCTGGTAAGTGTCTCAAGCCCTCTTTTTGTTCAGCAAGCAAGGTTATGTGATCTGCACATCAAAGGTTGTTAATGAGGCCTCCTCCAATCCTAGTGCTGTGTTCCTCTTCACACAGTCCTTCTACTCAGATTATTTGCTCATCATACAGGTTGAGTAAAGTATGGCAAAAGGATACAATCCTGACACATAACTTTCCTGACTTTAAACCAAACTAAACACTATCCCCTCATTCTGTTTGAACAACTACCTCTTGGTCTATGTACAAGTTCCTTATGAGCACAATTAAGTATAATGGAACTTCCATTCTTGCAACGTTATTCATAATGTGCTGTGATTCACGCACTCAAATGCCTTTACATAGTCAACAGCACACAGGTAAACATCTTTTTTTACATTCTCTGCTTTCAGGAATGATCCATCTGACATCAGCAATGACATCTCCCATTCCATGTCATCTTCTGAATCTCGCTTGAATTTCTGGCAGTTACATGTTAATGTACTGTTGCAACCACTGAGCAATCAAGTACGCAAGACCATATGGGCCACTCTTGCCCAAAACCAAAGATAAGAAGCCAGCAAAAGGCAGGAAAACAGGATTCGTGGGAATGAGGAATCCAGGGCGGAAAGAGGGCAAATGCTGAGACACAGCGGGGATTGCAATCAGAGTTGTGAAATAACTTGTGCATAAATTATTGAATAGGGAACTAATTTGCCCCATAAACTTTTACCTAAAGCACAATATTAAAAAAGTAAAGAAAAAAGATACGTTGAAATCCTACCCCCAGTACGTATGAATATGACCTTGTTTAGAAACACGGTCTTTGTCTTTGAAGATGTTTTAAGTTAATACAAGGTCATTCTGGAGCAGGATGGCTCTTAATCCATGTGTGTGGCATCTGAAAAAGAGAAAAAACAGAGAATGAAGATAGTCATGTGAAGACAGAGACTGGGCTGATCTGTAAACCAAAGAATCAGCAGCCACCAGAGGCAGGAGAGAGGCACAGACTAGACTCTCCTCTAGAGCCCCCAGAAAGGATCCACATGGCCACACCCTGATTTTGGACTTCCAGCTTCCAGAACTGAGATAATACACTTCTGTTCTTATAAACCAACCAGTTTGAGGTGGAAGCCCTGGGAAATTAACATAACTACCATGGTTTTAAAATATATATGTAGTGCAACATGAGGTCTGGCAATTAAGTTCATGAACTCATCCTAGAAAAAGTGCTACATATCTCATCGCTAAATGTCACTGCAGTCGTCATTGAACTGATGTCAGCACCTAGGCCACCCTTCAAAGCAACTCTGTAACTCTTCTTTCTGCAATGTCCATCAGGGTTGTCCTCAGATGAGGTCTGCCAATTACATTCACAAACTCACCCTAAAAAAGGGGCTTTGAAGGGTGGACTAGGCACCGGCATCAGTACATAGCTTCCCAAGAGGGGTACTTGGAAGATGACTAGTGATATTCAGCAATGAGGTATGCAGCACTTAGGACAATTAAGTTCAAGAACTTGTCAGACCACGTGTGTCACACACATACACACACACACACAGTTATTGGTTCTTTTTGGTTATATGGTTTCCTAAGACAGTCTCACAGTTGAAAGCTTGTATTTTCACTCTTGTGATAGATGTATTCTCATTTTTATAAATTACTGGATTCAGTTTGAAACTTTAAGACAGTGATCTCCAGTCCTAGGTGACAGGTGTCCTTTCCAACAGCAGGGACAATCCTTGAATGGCCTTGTAATTTCAGAGGGCAGCAACATCACCCACCCCATCTCAGTGCTGACAGTCTCCCAACCCAAACTTCCCATCATATCCCCTTCCTTCTCAGAAACACCTTCCAGCCCCAAGCCCCAGGTCCCCAGGTTGGGGGGAGCAGTACAAGCCTTACAGGATTGTGGAGTGCAGTAAGGTGGTAGCTGCCATGCCAAAGGTCACCCCCTTCAGCTCTGTCACTGCTGGGTGGCTGAGGCTGCTCTTCTCTTGTCTTTCCCCTGAGTCTCGACCAGTGCTGTGATTGTTGAAACCCATTCACTGAACCTGCTCACCTCTGCAATCCTAGAGTAGCCTGGCAAGACTGTCAGCTACCCAGCCAGGTGCTACTTCGCAGGTAGAAGTTCAGAAACAGAGGGAGCACTTGAATGAGAAGTGTGCGTTCTTCACGAGGACACAGGATCTGTAAAGAAATGACATGACCGAGTGCTATTTCGAAATATGAACATGTCTGTGTGTGTGTGTGTGCCTGCAAGTGTGTGTGTGCGCGCGTGCAAGTGTGTGCGCGCGTGCAAGTGTGTGTGCGTGCAAGTGTGCGTGCGTGTGCAAGTGTGTGCGTGCGTGCAAGTGTGTGTGTGTGTATGTGTGTATTGGGGTGGGGAGCAGGTCTCCCAGTATCTGCCTTTTTACATCTCCCCTTTAAGCCCTGAGTGAGAAGAACTGACACAAGAGCTGCATCGACGGGATGAAATATAACCAACGGTGAGGCTGGTAGGATACCCTGGTGGTGCAGTGGTTAAGTCCTACATCTGTTAACCACAAGGTTGGCAGTTCAAATCCACCAGGCACTCCTTGGAAACTCTAGGGGGCAGTTCTATTCTGCTCTATGGGTTTGCCATGAGTCGGAACTGACCTGACAGTAGTGTGCTTGGCTTTTTGTGTGTGTGTGAGATTGGTGAAAGACTAGGCAATGTTTGGCTCCTTTGCACGTAGGGTTGCTGCGACTCGGAGCCAGTGTGAGGGTAACTAAGCAACAACACACCTTGGACATGTTGTCAGGAGGGACCAGTCCCTGGAGAAGGACATCATGCTGGGTGGAGGGAAGGGTCAGCGAAAGAGAGAAAAACTCTCGGCAAGATGTATCGACACAGAGGCTGGAACCATCAGCTCGCGTGTGACGTGACAGTGAGTGTGAGCACAGCGTAGGACCGGGCAGTGTTTCACCCTTTTGTGCACTGGGTTACTGTGAGCTGGAAGCAACTCGATGGCACCTAACAACCACAACAACATGTGAGTAAATTAAGTGTCTAATGCTGTAGGACAGGCACATGGTAGGTTTGCCAAGTAGCTTATTTCTGGCTTTTGCAGGTTTTAGGAAACCCTGAACACTTGAGGAAAGGAATACTTGGGAGAAACATACAGGAAGACAGAATAACAAGGGCTTAAACGAAATGTCCCTGCCCCGTCTGTCCCCCAAACCCAGGCAGGTGTCTCAGAAGAAAACAAACCCTAGGAAAGGAAGGACCACAGGACACACCTGGACTGATGTGTGGGTTTCTGGGCCATGAGTGGCACAGAAGCAGCAGCCAGACACTAGAGCCAGTGCGACGTGGATAGCTCGGCACCCTCCTGAGTGTACTGGTGACCCATGGAACAGGCCACCACCAGCCCCCCCAGATCTAGCCCAGCCTCAGGAAGGGGAGAAACTCTTGGAAGAACTGTAGTCACAGTTCGGTCTGCCCGAATGGAGGCACCTAGTTAGAAATGCACTGTAGAAAATCTAAAATGATACACAGCAACGCCTGCAAAAGCTGGAAACTGGAAGGCAGAAACCTGTCAGAAAAGGAAAATTCAAATAATGTCCATTAAAAGGAACAAGAGAAAACTGGTAAGATCATACCTTGTCAGGGACAGACAACTTTGCCATCTGGAAAATCACGGCTCTCCTGGTGAGTTCCAGTTCTCACAGATTTCACCGTGTGTTTTTGCACACTGTGTTTGTCACTCACAGGCTACACCTGCTATCCATTCCGAAATGGCAAGTTCTGCTGCTACAGCTTTTGTTAGCAGAGAGCTATGATTAAGGATAGGCTGTTGGTTGGTGGCTGTGCATCGCCAACAGTGCTCTTGGTAGGAAACACCAACATCCTGAATGCCGGCCCTGCAAACTCATCCACAACAAACAACTGCAACCCACCTGTGGTTTCAACTCTCAGCTTCTGGGGAAGCTGGTGAGAAAGGCAGAGAGTCAGTGCAGACACAGAAAATCTAGTCGAGAGAGGGTGATAGGGGTTTCTGAGCTCCCCTGTTCTGAAAGTTCTTACAATACTGCGTCTTGTAGCAGCAGAGTTCAGCAAGGTGCTGGGTGTGTGAGTCTGAGATTCAGGCTTCTTGTTTCTAGGTGGCCATAATAATCATCCTGTGACATCTCAGTGCCTTCCCCATCGGGCCCTGGCGAGCTTGTGCAGCAAGAACTTTTGCCTCTCTGCAGGCTGCAATGTCATTAGTCACAATAGAACACACCAGTGGTTTGATTTCATTAAAGTGAAGTGGAAATAAATGCACCTCACAGAGAAGATCAAACCCTGAATCTCACAGAAAAAGAAATGGACTAGAAAGTTCCCTGCATTGGGCTCTGTGCTGAAATCAGAGGTTAACAGCTGAATTGTCTTTTAAAAACATCTCCCTTTCTCCTTTCTTTTTTTGAACTAATTCCATCCGAACACCTAGCACAGATTCAGAACTGTTAACCTGTGAAACGGGGATGTGAAGGTCTCCTTGGAAACTGCTGTCGCGGGTGGATCTGAGTGGTGGTGTCTGAATTGTTTTTGATGCTCCTTGCTCAGCATCTTTGCCTGGGGGCATCAAGGAAAATTCGAGAGATGAGCACCAAACACTCCTGTGTTCGGAAGACGAGCTGAGAATAGGTGGTGCAGCCCCAGCTCCTCTCCAGTATTTTAAAAAGTGCTCATTTGGGAGTAAAGAAAATCTATTTTATCTTTAGTCTCTAGCCAGATCATCGATTTTTTTTTCTTTTTCTTTTGAAATAAAATAGTATCCGTTGACCTAGGAAGTTCCACCTGGGAATGCAGCCAGATGCAATAATCCATAAGATACGTATGCATGAAGATGTTCACTGCAGCGTCAGCTATACTAGTGACAGACAGACGACAACTTACGCATGCAACAAAGAGGGAGATGATTGTGCAAATTGTGGTAGATGTATCCAGGTAACAGACTATTTTAGCATTAACAAAATAGTAACACTACCCGTCAACCTAGAAAAATACATTTCATGATCTTAAGTTTAAAAAGAATGCAAAATTATTCATATGAGAAGTAAAAATATGTATATATGTACAGGACATAGTGCTGGAAGTGTATGCACCAAATGGTCTTAGTTATTGTTTCATGTGAGGTGTTTTAAGTGTGATCTTTCCCTGCTTTTGTAATTAACACTCCTTGGAAACTCTATTGGGCAATTCTACTCTTACCTCTAGGGTCGCTATGAGTCGGACCCGACTTGACGGCAGCGGGTTGGTAATTAACAGGAAGCTCTGCTGGTGTAGTGGTTAAGTGCTATGTCTACTAACCAAAAAGTTGGCAGTTCGAATCTGCTACATGCTCCTTGGAAACTCTGTGGGACAGTTCTACCCTGTCCTGTAGGGTCTCTATGAGTTAGAATCAACTCAGTGGTTGGTTTTTGGTTTGGAGGCAATTAACAAAATTAGCAGTACATTTATTGTCTTCTTCAAATATAAATCATCATAATTACTCAGACAGGTCTCCTGCCAGTGTTGTCTGTCACCCTTAAACTAAACCAGAAAACTTGGTAGCTTACTGGTTAAGTCCTATGTCTGCTAACCAAAAGGTCAGCCGTTCAAATCCACCAAGTGCTCCTTGGAAACTCTATGAGGTGGTTCTTCTCTGTCTTGTAGGGTCACTATGAGTCAGAATCATCTCGATGCCAGTGGACTGGTTTGGGTGAAACTAAACCTGTCAGGCTTAGAGCCAAATGAGTGAAGAAAGATAAAAAGCTAAGCTTTTTCAAGAGTGGGAAAAGATCCCTTTTCATCCAGAGTAGTAAAACCATTCTTCTTCCATGGTGGACAGTTTTCAGCAGCACCTAAAGACTAAGAAGGAGTAGAAAGAAAGGGTTGACAATCTACTTCTGAAAATTAAGAAAAAAAAAAACTACTATCGAGTCTATTCCAACTCACAGACAGAGCAGAACTGCCACATAGTTTCCAAGGAGTGCCTGGAGGATTCGAACCATTGACCTGGGGGTGAGCAGACATAGCACTAACCACTATACCACCAGGGCTTTCAAAACTTAACTAAGGACAATCCTATGGATTGTCAGAATGATGTCAGAATGGATGTCAGAATGTCATTATTCGGGGTGCTGGAAGATGAGCCCCCTAAGTCAGAAGCTCTTCAGAATGCACAATGCCTGTAACAACAGACTCGTGAACACTAACAATAGTGCAGACAGTGCAGGATATGGTCCTGTTTTGCTCTGTTGTGAGCAGGGTTGCCTTGAGTCAAGGTCAGCATGATAGCCACTACCACAGCAACAACACGGAGCCAGCTCACTTGCCGGTTGCTGAAACCTGCCCCCCAGGGGTGACTCTGCTGATGTCACATCAACACACAAGCCACCAAGGCACAAGAAACTGAAATATGGGTGCTAGAGCTTGCACCGTAGCCCATGGCAACCGTGAGTTTGCAGAGGTGGGTTCTGAGAAGTCACCCCGAGTTACACTTTGGGGAACGTGAGACCTCTTTAGTACAACAGTAGAGAATTTTTGTATTTTGCTTCCTTAAAAGTCAGTCCGTATAGGAAGACTGTTAAACAAATAAGCACAGGGAGAAGAGTGTGTCCTTCAGACCTGATGTCATCCTGTGCCAAGATGCTCCCTGACCAAAGACTACGCAACAGAAAGACTTTCCTCCAGAACCAACAGAGAGAAAGCGTTTCCCTGGAGCAGACACCTTGAATTCAGACTGGTAACCTACCAGATGGTCTGTGTAAGAATAAATTTTTCCTTTGTTAAAAGCCATCATCCACTTTGTGGCTATTTTGTTAGAGCAGCAGTAGCTGACTAAAGCAGTCATACATTAAATCTATGTTTAACTCCCCAAAGAACCACTCAACTGTTCTCCCTCGCCTCCTTTTAATATATTCCTAACCTCTTAATTTGGACAATGTTTGTTTCTGTTGCTTGCAACCAAGAACCCTGATGGAAAAACTGACGTTCAAGGAGTTGTGTGATTGGTCCAAAGGCCGCTGCCTGGTAAATGCTTAGCTCTAGGGTTAAAGCCTTCCACAGTCCAGAGCTCAGGGCTCCAGGACAGTGAGTTTTCTGTGTGTCTTCTTCCTGTGTTCCGTGGAACTGGGCTTCCCAGGCAGGGTTCTGGAGGCCTTGGGCTTCGTGTAGTAGTCATGGGGACCCGATGGCTGTTTCCAATATTTCAGAAAGCGTCGTGGAAAACACACACTTGCACAACGAAGTGGCCTAGGCAAGCTAAAATGTCAAGTTTCTTTGCTTTTGGCAGGAATTAAATCAACACAGGGTGGTAATACGGATTCTCTCCCACTGAGCAGAGACTCTGGCTGGCAGTTCTGTATAACTTTGATTAATTTAAAAAATGGGAAAATGAATAAATCATTGCTTGAGAAATGCAGTTGTTTGCTAGACAATAATCTTTTGAAACATGGAGTCTTCTTGCACAACTACCTCCCCAAAACTGAGTCCAGGTGCCTACTACCATCACTGAGTGCTCTGACAGGGATCACAATAGCGGGTCCCAAACAAAGACGCAGAAAAATGTAGAGCGAAATTCTAACCCATAAAAAAAGATTAGACTTCCTGCTCTGGCGGAGACTGGAGAAACCCTGAGTGTGTGGCCTTTAGACACCCTTTCAGCTCAGTAATGACGCCACTCCTGAAGTTTACTCTTTAGCCAAAGACTGGACAAGCCCATAACACACAACAGGACTAAAGAGGCATGCTAGCCCAGGGGCAAGGACTAGAAGACAAGAGGGGACAAGGAAACTGGTAATAGGGAACCCAAGGTTGAGATGGGAGAGTGTTGACATGCTGTTAGCTAATATCAAGAAACAATACATGCATGCTTTAATGAGAAGCTAATTAGCTCTGTAAGCCTTTATCTAGTGTACAATGCAAATAAGTAAATAAAGTAAATCATGGGGTCCTTGGGATACAAATTACAAATGAGTCTCTTGTTGGCAAAACTAATGAAAGCATTCACCTGGGAGGACAAGGCCAACGGCAAAAAGCCTGGTGCTCTGCCTTCTGGTCCCTGATGGCTGGGACTTTGTGCTGTGACTTCATGAAGGATCTCAGTCTCCACCTCTCTGTCACGGAGAGGTCAGACTCACTGACTTTCTAGGCACATGCCAGCAGTGACGTCCTGTGCAAATTTGACCCACCCACAGGGAAAAGCACAAAGAAGAGGGGAGAGAGGTCATTTCAGCGAGGTGACTATAACATAGCCTGGCTTCCCAGGGAGCCAGGAGGTGAGCAGAGCCTCCCCTGGAATGTGGCAGCATGGCCAGTGATGGGAGGCACCTCAGATGAAAGGACAGCACTGTTTCCCTCTCCGAAACCTCCTCGTACTGTGCCCTCTGTCTGAGGGATGGACGTCACCATTCCCCCAACATCTCCTCTCACTTCCTGGTCCACTTGTCTAATTAGTGCCCAGGTCTTCCTGTTTCCTTAGGATTACTGCTCTGCATCAACACCCCTCCATCCTTTCTGCTGCCTCCTACCCCTAACCACTACTGCTGGCCTCTGAATCTCACCTTCCCCAGCTACCGCCCTGGTCATCTTTACAAAACCAGATATGTTCTCCCCATCTTTGCCTACTGGGGCATGACCAAGCCAACCTAGCATCAAAAGTGGGACATGAGTCTCTGTCCTCCCTGGCACCTTTGCCCAGTATCCGTCTTCTTAACAGCTGTGCTCCAGCCATGAGGAGCTACATGCATCTGTCAATGGGCTAGCCTGTCTCAAGCTTCGAAGCTTGCACTGTTGCTGTTGTTAGGTGCTGTTGAGTCAATTCTGACTTACAGCTGCCTTGTGTACAATCGACTAAAACACCGTCCAGTCCTGCACAACCTTTACAGTCTTTGCATTGCCTGAGCCCACTGTTGCAGTCCCTGTTTTGGTCTATTTCATTGAGGGTCTTTCTCTGCTTTCACTGATCCTCTATTTTACCAAGCACATCTTTTTCCGGGGACCAGTCCCCCAAAGTACATGAGATGGACTCACACTGTCCTCACTTCGAAGGAACATTCTGGTTGTACTTCTTCCAAGACAGATCTGTTTATTCTTCTGGCAGTCCATGGCATACTCAACACTCTTTGTCAATGCCATAATTCTACAGCATCAGTTCTTTTTCAGTCTACCTTAATTGTCATCTTTCCCGTGCACACGAGGTGACTGAAATTACCATGACTTGGGTCAGAAGCATCTTAGTCCTCAAGGAAATATCTTTGCTTTCAGACGCTTTAAAGAGGTCTTTTGTAGGAGATTTGCCCAGTGTATTACAATATACAGACTGATGGCTGGATTGCTGCTTCCATGGCTGTTGATAATAGTTTTAAGTAACATGAAATCCTTGACAACTTCAATCTTTTCTCCACTGATCATGATGTTGCTTGTTGGTGCAGTTGTGAAGATTTTTGTTTTCTTGATGTTGAGGTACCATCCATACTGAAGACTGTGGTCTTTGATCTTCATCTTAAATGCTTCAAGTCCGCTTCACTTTCAGCAAGCAAGGTTGTGTCATCTGCACATGACAGATTCTTAATGAGACTTCCTCTAGTTCTGATGTCCTATTCTTCACATAGTCCAGCTTCTCAGATTATTTGCTCAGCATGAAGCTTGAAAGGGTATGGTGAAAAGCTATAACCCTGATGCAATCTTTCAAGACTTTAAACTATGCAGTATCCCCCTGTTGTTTGAATGACTGTCTCTTAATTCATGTACATGTTCCCCATGAGCACAATTAAATGTTCTGGAATTTCCTTTCTTCTCGACACTCTCCACAACGTGTTATGATTCATACATTCAGATGTCTTTGCCTAGTCAGTAAAACACAAGTGAACATCTTTCTGGTGTTCTCTGCTTTCAGCCAAGATCCGTCGGACATCAGCAGGCCTTTGTGTCATCCATAATTCTTTCTTGACAGTTTGATTATAAAGATGATAAAAGACCTACCATTTTGATTTCTGGTGATAAATTCTGTCCCTGACAGTAACTATGGTCAAACCAGTATGACTGAGAACACCGGGTTTATGGGTGATTTTGAGCCATTCTCTCCCCCTCTCTGGGTCTGAATGCTCCCTTTGCTGGAAAGAATACTGGCCATCTATCCATCTATGGGAGTCCTTGAGTGTTAAAGTGCTTGGTAGCTAACTGAAAAGTTGGAGGGTCAAGTCCACCCAAAGGTGCCTTGGAGGAAAGTTCTGGAGATCTACTTTGAAAATCCTATGGAGTACAGTTCTACTCTGACACAAACGGGGTCCCCATATGTTGGAGTCCACTCAGTGGTAACTGTTTACCTAATGCAAATCACAGACATTAAGAAATCAACATTTCTATAGAACTTAGAAATATTGCAAAGGTGGCACCAGCAGTGAGTAAACCCTGGCTCAGGTGAGCCATCTTCAATGTCACGGACGTCAAGGTCTTTGACAGACTCATCTGCCAACCAATGTTGGCCACCCTCTTTGGCAGTCATCCTTAGCGAGAGACATGGAAGGTGAAGTCCAGCAGGTGGCTTACTGCACACTCAGGCTGACCCTCCACTTGGTCATCTAGACTTCCAGTCCAGGGTCTCCCAGAAACGAATATTGAGAAAAGTGAGTCAGACCTGCATCAGCCTCTAGATTCACCATACTCAGTTTAGACTCCAACAAAATTAATTCCACTCTAGCCCAGCAATCCTGCAAAGTCCCCCACGCTTTTGTGTTCTGGAAAACGGCAGCAACATCCGCCTTAGCATGCCTAGACCTTAGGTGGCTTCTTCCTGACTCTAGTCCCTTGCCTCCCACTGTCCTCAGCCCTTACAGAACCTAGATAGAACATCTACCCTAAGTAGTTAATGCAGACATCACCATTTTGCCACTTTCTCCCAGCAAGCTTCAGGAATCCCTGGATGTCGCAAATATTAAGTGCTCAATGACTAACCGAAAGATGATTGGCTTGAACTCACTCAAAGGCACCGTGGAAGACAGGCCTTGTGGTCTGCTCCGCAAAGGTCACAGCCTTGAAAATCCTACAGAGTAGATCACCTCTGCATACCAGGGGTCTCAGTGGTAGCTAACTTGTTGTTGCTGTTTTAGCAACCTCTAGCATTTCAGTATTTCTCCACTAACCAGTGCTGAAACCCTCCCCTGTTTCCTCTCTTAGGTCTCCCAGTCCCTCCATGCACTATGGTGGCCCCCTCCCCCTGTGGCCCTCCTGTCCTTTCCCGTCCTTACAATCTCCTCTGGAAGAAAGCCATCCTTGTCTCTTTAACATTGTTGGCTGCAATTTTGTCTTTGACCACAAAACAGCTTAACTAGTTCACCACTAGACATTTTCCCTTCTTCCTGACCTTTGTGACACCCCAATTTTAAGCCTCTGCTCTGTGGAGAGAAAGCAACCACAGGGCGAGGGTTCTGGAAATGCTACCAAACCTGGCTGGAATCTGGAGGAGTGGGTTCTGGTCTGGTCCTACCATTTACGGACACCAAACAGCTGAGTGACTTTGGGCACATTTGGGGGACACTTTCGGTAGCTCATAAAATATCATTGTCCACTCCCCTTAAATTTTCCCATTTAGCCATCTTCTTGCAATAGAGCCTAAGCATACTAAAAGCCCCTTTTTGCAGCCACTGGCCTGTGCTCTAATCCTGGCTGATGAGACTAGAAGGAAGTCTGGGAAATGTTTTCCTAATGGCAAACAGAAATTCATGAAGAGAAAGTAAGATCCCTGCTTTCATCCTTTCTGTCTTTGGAGGTTCTTGTGTGCAGCGATGATGGCTGATGCTTCTGCATCAGTATTGTAACCATGAGGGGCAGACATCGCCATTCCATAGTGACTGGCAGAGCAAAGGTGGGCAAAGCCTGGGTTCTGGATGACAGTGTTGAGCTACTGAACCAGGCCCATCTCCTCCAGACTTCTCACTCTATAAAGTAGTTGTTTAATTCAGTTTAGGTTGAGAATTCTGATACTTATCATTGAGATAAGTGCCCTGGTGGTGTTGGCAGACAAGAGCTTGGCTGCTAACCGAAAGGCTGGCAGTTTGAACCCACCAGCTACTGCTTGGAAAGTCTATGGGCCATTTCTACACTGTCCTATAGGTTCACCATGAGTTGGAATCCAATCGGTGGCACCTAACCACAACAACATCATTGAACAGATCCAAACAACACAGCGAGTTATTTTACTTCTTTGGGCCTCAGCAGTTAATCTTTAGACTAGAGTCACTGCAAAAGATGGTCTGTAATGATCAAGAGCTTGGCTGCTACCCCAAAGGCTGGCCATTTGAATGTATCAGCTACTTCTTGGAAACCCTATGGACACTTCTACTCTGCCCTACAGGGCTGCTATGAGTCAGAACTGGCAACGGGTTAGGTTTTGTTTTGGAAGACTCTTTAGTCACTTCCTGTTAGTTTGTCATGCTGTGGTGGCTTGTGTGTTGCCATGATGCTGGAAGCTCTGCCATTAGCATTTCAAACACTGGTAGATTCTAGCGGAGCTTCCAGACCGAGACAGACCAAGAAGAAAGGCCTGGATACTTGCATCCATAGATAAGCCAATGAAATAATGACATGATAATTCACTTATCTTGATCTCCAGGTGGGGAAGGATAGCACATTCCTTGAAGTAGAGGGCTGGAGAGCAAGGCCTTTGGAGAGATGGATTGCCATGGTGGCTGCAGTGAGGGACTTGGACCCGATGGCGATCATGAGGGTGATGCAGGACTAGGCAACATTTTGTTCTGTTGTACATAAGGTCACCAGGAATCAGAATTGACACAAAATTACCTATCTGTCTATCTATCTGTCTATCTGTCTTTCTCTCTCATGTATCTATCTGATATAGATTGAACTGTGTCTCCCCAAAATGTGTGTCAACTTGGCTAGGCCATGATTCCCAGTACTGTGAGACGGTCCACCACTTTGTCATCTGACAGATTTTCCTATGTGTGGTAGATCCTAACCTCTATGACATTAATGAGGCAGGATGACAGGCAATTATGTTAATGAGGCAGAACTCGATCTACAAGATTACGTCACGTCTTAGGTCAATCTCTTTTGAGATAGTCTATCTATCCATCTATCCATGGAAACCCTGGTGGTGTAGTGGTTAAGTGCTATGTCTGCTAACCAGAAGACTGGCAGCTCGAATTTTCCAGGCACTATTTTGGAGCTCTATTCCTATAGGGTTGCTGTAAGTAGGAATCAATTTCACGGCACCGGGATTTTTTTTGGGGGGGGTTGTTGTTGGTATCTGTCTATCCATCCATCCACCTACCTACCTTTCTACCTCTCTCTATCAATCATGTCTCTCTCATCTATAGATCAAGACTTCTAGAATTCAGACCTTTCAGGACACCCCCAACTGTCACTTCTTTCTAGGAGCTGTCCTCCCTGAACTTGCAACTAGAGTTTCATAATTTCTTTCATTGTCTGCTTGCAGGCTTGATGCTGGTGGCTATTGCATACACACTGTCTTTCAATCCTTAAAATGATCTAGCAGCTCATTCTGCAGCTGTGGCCCAGGAAGGCTGAGTGGCCTGCTTAAGGGCACTGCATTTGAACTTGCATTTGCCTGAGCCCAAAGCCCAAGCTCTCAACCACTTTGCAAATCTGCCTGTGGGGATCTTGAAACTGTGCTTTAGGTGACTGTATTAAATAGCTTTTCTCCAGCCCGATGGCCATATATGACATAAGCTCCTAGAGTTAACAGGCTATCCTGGCTGGGGCAAGCCACCAGCAAACATCACTTAGAGCTGGCTGGAGGGCCTGGCACAGGCTGAAATAGCACAGCCTACCTGCATCAGAGCCGGCCAGCCTCGAGGCGTGATGTGGGGTTCTGGGCACTGTTTAGGTTTCCCTCGGATGGTGTTCTGTGGGTGGGTCCATCTGTAACGGACAGAGAAGCTAAGTCCACGTCTCCTGGGTTTCTCAGAGGCCTGGCTGCCTGTACCAGCCCAGGCAGGGCAGTGATTAATGCACAATGACAGCAGATGTGCCCTCCTGCCCTCGCCGGGGAGCATTAATTTGCCAAGCGATGTTTCCATAATGAAAGCCAGGAGCGAGCAAGCAGGTCCTGTGTGTTTGCTCTGGTTGGGGTTGCGGCTTCGTTCCCATTTATAGATCGAGTTACAGCCAGGCCACGGCAGCCTTTTCTAGGTGTGCTGGGCACGGTTTAGAGACAGGGAAGACACCAGGTGCAACGGGGGTGGAGACAGTGTCCAGCTGCCTGAGCCAGGGCCTTGCAGGGTGGGACAATGAGAGATGAAGAGCTGAAGACGCAACTCAGGTGATCCTGAGTCTTCCCTGTGAGCACTAAAGGCTCAGTTCCTTCACCTGGGCCACTTTGGGAAGCTGGCTGACTAAGGGACACTAGAAGACTATCATCACAGAGCATATTCAACCTCTGCCAATGGGCTGTGGACACGAGCCCTCCCTGCAGCCTACGCAGTTACTGAATTCAAGTCAGGGCCTGCTACTCCTCTTCCCAGCACTGGGGACAAGCTCTCCAAGGCTGCAAACAGGCTGCAGGGCTGTGGGCTGCTTTTCCTCTCATCCCCGGAGTCACAGGGAGTCCACAGCTTCTCTTTCTCTAGGGTCTGCCTGGCCTCTGGAGCGGAGGTGTGACCTTGTCCTTTTCAGCATGGACAGGTGCTCCTTAGCTGGCTGTCTCCACTCAGAGCTGACTGGCGCAGTCAGCCCTCTGACGGTCACATGTCTGAGCTCGTGCCTGACCCAGGCTCTCTGCTAACTCAGTCCTCCCACAGGGCTACAGGGCTTGTGGGTGCTCTGGGCTATGGACACTCACTCTTGGCTGAGCCAGGAAGCCTCCCTCCACCTAAACACACTCAGCCATGGCCTTTGTGAGCTGTGGGCCCTCCCCAGGTGGTACAGACGGGGCCACCTGTGAGCTGACCTCCTCCAGAGTCCTAGTGAGAAGGAAGAGCCCCTATTTCTTGGGGGCTGTCTTAGTCACCTGGTACTGCCCTAACAGAAAATGCCATGAGTGGAAGGCTGTATGAAGAGAATTTTTTTTTAATTTTAATTTTTTTAATTTAATATGACTGAGTGAAAATGTACATTCCCGTATAAGTTTACATGCCCACCTATATGCAGCTTCCACTGCTCTCCCTGTCCAGTGACAGCACACTATTCCTCTCTGCTCCATACATGTCTCATCCTCCCAACAGCCTCCTTTCCGCTCCTCTCCACCCACTCTCCTTCCTCCAGCCAGAGATCAGCAGGATTATATCCTATAGATGCATAGAACCATAAAGTGCATCCAATATATGGTCACTCTGCACTGCCAAGTCCCATTCATTTGTGTCCAAAGAGTGGACCTTTATTATGATTTATGGGCAAGGGCGGCATCAGGGCCAAGGGCCATGCTCTCAGGGGAACGCCGAAACTGCTGGACCATCAATTGATGTCTTGTAGTGGAGGTCTCAGGATACACCCCTTTTTATTCTTGTGTTGCCAGTGAGACTCAACTCTGTGAGCTCCATCGCGTCTATCGCTAGTGGTGGCCGGGCACCGTCCGGTTCTTCCAGTCCCAAGTCTGTGTAGGCACCCACTCACGTGGGTCTCTCTATCTTCTGGGTTGTCTTTACCCCATGTCATTTTGGTCCTTGGTGAGCATCCGTTCCTGCTGAGTTGGGACCATTTGCTGTGCCCTCGAATGGCAGCTTAGCAGCTTTTAAGACCCCAGATGCCACTCACCAATGTGGGGTGCAGAGAGCCCTCTTGGCAAAACGCTAGTTGTGCCAATAGGCCTCGATTTCACCTAAGAGCATGGTCCCCTGCCCCCGACCCAGCTACTCTATCCTTGCAATATTGGGTTAAGATGGAAGGAGTACTCAAGTTACGCTGAAGTCCGCTTAATGTTGTTCTTGTTTCTAATGTGTGCTATCACCGCTTTCTCCCAACCAGATTTCTAGCAACTATCTAATCTAAACCTCCCCGCCTCACCCTCCCTCCCTCCCCTCCCTTCCAGCTGTCAAAGAGTCTTTTCTTCTTTACACAAATCTGTTTCTGAGATCTTATCGTAGAGGTCTCATACAGTATTTGTCCCTTTGTTGCTGATTACTTTCACTCAACATAATGTCTTCCAGTTGAAACCAGGTTAGGAGATGTTTCCTGGAATCATCATTATTCTTTATCATTTCGTAGTGCTCCATTGAGTATATGTACCATAGTTTACCTATCCTGTATGAAGAGAAATCTTACTGACACACTCCAGTAAGCTGTAAATCCATTTATGCGTTGTAGATCTATTCAGTAGGAGAAACTGTCACAGTCCAGTAGACTGAGTCAAGTTCCAGGAGAGAATCTCAGCACAGGAACTTGAAGCCCAAAGGACGTGTTGTGCTCTCGGTCTTGATGGTATAAGGTTCCCAGCTTCCTCTGCTCTCTTTTCTCCCTCATGTCCCATAAGCTTGTGGCTTGAGTCCTGCCTCACCAACACACCTGCAGCCCGTTGTTCATCATCAATATCACAGATGCAGGATTCACAACACAAGGAGGAATGGCACCACAGTGGGACAGCACATACATTTTTGTGGGACACCATACAATCTATGACATTGGCCCTCAAGAATCTGAGGGGTGGAATTTTCCTCTTCATTCCCTTCATGGCCTAGTGACTTTGTGATCCAAAGTTAGGTCTTTTCATGGCTCAGGAAGGATGCTGGGCTCTGCACAGAGCAGCTCTGATTCTCAGGTGCAAACAAATTACTGAGGCTCTTGTCAAAGTGCAGAGGTAGATCCAGTGGGGCTGGGAGGAACTTGGGGTGCTCAGTCCTCACCGGAGCCTAGGTAAGGCTGGTGTGCTGTCTTCACACAGCCAGGGCTGGTCCATGACATCTTCCTGGAGAGGTTGAGCCCCAGCCCCTCCTTCCCTGGGGAGAGGTGAGATGTTACAAGGCCAGGGTGCTGTCCTGGGAGAAATTAGATTATTCCAGTTTAATCATTGTTAAAAAATATCATTCCCATTACACACAGATGGTGGAATCTGCTGTGAGCCCTGGACACTGGAAGCTGCTGCTGTGTTCTCAGTGGCTGCATCCCGGGGAAGGCTGGAGGACAGCTTGAGCCGCAGAGGAGACCTGTGTTCTCTATGTGTCTCCACATTAGCCCCAACTCAGACAAGCCACCATGCATCTGCTGAGGACCTCTTTGCAGATGCCGTGTGCTGGGCCCAGGGGTGAAGGCATGATCTGGATAAAGGATGAAGGATATGCCCTGGGGGAGCTTTCACTCAAGGAGAAAAGACAGACGCCAGCACAAGATTACACACTCTCTACTTATCACAAGGTCAAGTATCTCCAAGAGACACACATGGCACTCATCTAAGAAGCTGGAATAGACAGAGGCTCATCTAGGCTGGGAAACTCTGGTGGCATACTGGTTAAGTGCTATGTCTGCTAACCAAAAGTTCGGCAGTTCAAATCCACCAGGCATCCTGGGGCAGTTCTACTCTGACCTACAGGGTCGCTATGCATTGGCATTGACTCAGTGGCACTGGGTTTGATGTATGAACACAAGAAACCCTGGTGGCAATAGTGGTCAAGTGCTACACCTGGTAACCAAAAGGTCAGCAGTTCAGATCCACCAGGCATTCCTTGGAAACCCTATGGGGCAATTCTACTCTGTTTTACAGTGTCACTATGAGTTGGAATCAACTCAATGACACTTTTTTTTTTGTTTTTTCATCTAGGCTGAGCAAGTCATGGAAGACTTCTCTGAAGATGGGACATTTGTGCTGGGCTCTGAAGGTTAAGTAGGAGTTGGCAGCTGAAGCTGGAGGGGCTAGCACCATGGGCAGATGGACCAACATTTGAAGGATGGTGCATCTATGAGTACCACTCACCTTTAATTCCAGGGGCTGAAAGCCCAGCTTCCTTCCAGAGACCACAGAGAAATCAAGCAAGGAGTCTCTTTCTTCTTTGCACTCTGGCTTAATTCCAGGAGGCCTCTCAGTGCGGGCTAAGGTAAGCACTAGATTTCTCTGGAATGGTCCATGATGGGGCAGCTCTGAGCCAGGGGGTCACTCAGAACTACTAAGGCAAACAGCCTGGAGCACACAGTAAGTACGTCCCTCAGTCATGGGCTTGAGGCCAAGTAGAGTGGGTCTCAGCTCCTGAAGCTCTGCAAGGACACCTGGCCCCTCAAAAGGCCAGCATGGAATTATTTCTTGTTGCAAATTTTTAAAGTCAAGTTTATAAAAGTATAATTTGCCTATAGTAAAATGAACCCTTCTTATATGTACCCACCCAAACCCACTGCTGTTGAATGGATTCCCACTCCTAGTGACCCTGTATACAGAGTGGAACTGCCCCATAGAGTTTCCAAGGAGCACCTGGTGGATTTGAACTGCTGACCTTTTGGTTAGCAGCCATATCACCCCACTGTGCCACCAGGGTTTCCTCTTAGATATACAGTGGTATGAAATCTAACAAACTAACCCCCCAATGAAGATGTAAATCTTTCTCTCCCCAATGAGTTGCTTTGTGTTCTTTTGCAGTCACCTTTCTTCCCATTTCCAGCCCCTGGGAGGTCTTTTTTCTTTCCCTATAATGTGCCTTTTCCAGAATGTTCTATAAATGGAAGCAGATAGTAAATACTCTTTCATTTTGGATCTGGTTTCTTTCACTTTGCATAAAGCGTTTGACTCATGCTTCCTTTGGCAGGTGTCAGGAGTCTGTTCCTCTAGACTGCCAAGCAGTGGTCTATGACATGAATGTCTCACACTTTGACTATCCATGTACCAGTGAATGAACATTTGAGTGGTTTCCAGTTTTTTGGCCAATTACTGTAAAGGTACCATAGACACACAACCAGTGTTTTTATTTCTCTGCTGCATTTTGTATAAGGTCTAGGAGGGCTGTCTATATAATTCTTTTGTATTCACCTTCCAGTAATTTCAGCAAAGTTTCTTAGTCTGGAAAGCTCTTCGGTTGTTTCATTTGGGGGCCTTCTGAAGCCATGGATGATTTTCTGGTTACTGCTTTCTCCAAAGTCTGTTGCTTTTTGGGCTTCATGTGAGTCAATAAAGGCTGGGAGGATGGACTACAGTTGTTTCTCTAAGTTGTCTTAAAATGAAAAGTGAAAGGTATCTGACCACTTCTCAGGTCAGTCAGGTTTTCAGGTGTACAGGGCCCTCTCCCCAAGTGGCAAAGTAGGCACCTCTATATGTGACCCCAGATGTTACAAACGAGTTCAAAATGCAGCAAGGCTACTGCCCTGTTGGCCTCTGATGACAGGCCCCAGTCATAGGTGACACTTCGTAAAATCCTGCCTTTCTGCCAGCAAAGCACTCTCCTCTGGGTAAGTGCTGGCTCCGAGCCTAGGAATCAGGTCTCACTGAGGCTTCTGTACTCAAGATGGCGTCCTGAACAAGCTCTCCACCCAGCACCTCTGTATAAAACTACACCACAGCAGAGGTGGAAAGAGAGGCCAGAGGTGCCAAGATGCACAGAGTCCACAGTCTCTGTTGCTGGGCCCTAGCTGTAGGCTACACTGTGTAAACTACTGCTTTTCTGCTGCAAAAGTACTCTCCTGTGGGCAGGCACTGCCTCCCAGCCTAAGAATTAGGTCCAGCCTAGGCCTCCATATCCAAGGTGGTGTCCCACACAAGCTCGCTGCCCAGTGTCTCCATACAAACTACACCACAGCGAGGCATAAAGAGAGGATGAAGGTGGCGAGACAGAGTCCCAAGCCAAGCCCCCAAAATATCGCAATTTCACCTGCCGATCCAACCAGCAGTGTGTCCAAGACTAGCCACTAGTCAAGACCCAGCTCTGCCAGCCGGCCAAGATAGAGAAACAAAAAGTCAAAATGGTGAGTTACCTTCGGTCCGTGAAAGCCAGGACTGGCCAGGAGCAGGAGTCAGCTAAAGAGAGGAGGTTTTCTGTTCAGTCGTATGAAGTCCAAATTAACAGCCCTACACTGTGTCCTAGGGCTCACTAGGTGACCAGAAGGCTCCATTTAACTATCAGTTCAGGTCTTAGTTTCCAGAGAGATTTAAGGAGACATGTGCATAGTCTGCCATCTTGACTCCGTTCCGTGGGTGTTTTTCTTTCTCTTGGAGGCATACCTAGGAATGGGATTGCTGGGTCAAATGGTAAATACATGTTCTCCTGGATTGGACTGTGTGTCCTCCCAAGAATGTGTATAGCCATGTGGTTGGGCCATGATTCCCAATATTTTCTGATTGTCTTCCATTTTGTGATTTTGCTATGCTGTGTGTTAAAGAGGATTAGGGTGGGACTGTAAATCCCTTCCTAAGATTGCCTCCCTGCTCTGCTGTAAAGGGAGTTTCACCGGAACCTGGCTTGCACCACCTTTTATCCTTTCATCCTATAAGGAATAAAAGGGAAACAAGCAGAATTGGGAACCTCACACCATCAAGAAAGCAGCACCAGGAACACAGTGCATCCTTCAGACCTGAGGTTCCTGCCCCAAGATGCTCCCTGACCAAAGATTGATGCAACACGAGGATGTTCCCCCAGAGCCAACAGAGGGAAAGCCCTTCCCCTGGAATGGACATCCTGAATGTGGACTTGTAAGTTACTGGACTGTGTAAGAATACAACTTTTCTGTGTTCAAGCCATCTACTTTGTGGTTATCTGTCAGAGCAGCACTAGCTAACTAAAACATGTTTAGCTCTTTTTGATGATTGCTTTCTTGAGATACAACTCAAGTACCATGAAATTCACCCTGTTAACATGTATAACTGAGTGGTTTTTGATGTATTCAAGAAGTCATACAACTAGTCACCACTGTCCAACTCCATAACATTCTCCCAAGATAGGGTTTAAAGAAAATATGAATTCACCCCTAACCATGTATTGTGCTAGAAGCTTTCATGCCTTAGCTCACTTGCTTCTTACCAGAAACCCATTAGTATGACTCATTTCCTTGTTTTTAAAATGGGGAAACTGAGTCACAGTGGTTTAGGCATGCCTACAGGACGTGACGGAGCCCCACTTCACATCTGATGCTTAGCAAGTTTAACTACCCAACAACATACACAGTCCTGTGCCTTGGCCTTCTCCCACTCAGGGGCTGCTGAGAAGGAGCCCCTCCCGCTCAGAGCTGTGGCACAGAGTGGATGTCCTGTGCCTTGGCCTTCTCCCACTCAGGAGCTGCTGGAAGGAGCCCCTCCCACTCAGAGCTGTGACACAGAGGGGATTGGGGTGTCGATCGTGAAGTCAGCTCCACGAATTAGAGCTGGTCTCTTCATCCCACCCACTGGGCACCTAGAATAAGATACCCAGACCGGACTTGCAGCCTGGCCACAGGAAGAATAGTCTTGGGGAGTCTGACTCATCTCAGGGAGGCATTAGGTGGGAGAGGAACTTTCTGCCAAGCCAGAAAGCCGCAGGCGGCCACTCTGATTCCACTGGGCAAAGGTTGGGCTGCAGATGAGAGAGGACATGCTGGGTTATAAGTGGGGAGTCCCCAGCTGGACTCTGGGTGTAGAAGGACATCAGGGAGAAGACTAGGCTATGTATACTGGGCTGTTCCAGCTTATGAGGACTTTGAGGTTTCTGAAAGAAGCAACATGGATCAAAACTGAGGTTCATTCAGTAGTAGCCCGTGGGTCCTAGTTTGTCCTTTCACTTTTTTCTGGCCTGTTGTGTCTGCTCCAGCTGGTCCTCAGGATGCTGCCTTCCTGGGGACAGTGAGTGTGCCATGTGCCCAGCCTGAGTGAACCATTGAGGGCTCTGAACCTGGGATCAGCAGGGCCCCACTCTTCTTCACCTGAGTCCATGGCCAGTCTGGGCCTCCATCCCAGACACCTTACTGCTTCAGCTTCACCCAGTCTCCTGGAGAGGGTTCTGTCCCCCAGGGCACACCACTAATGCTGGAGTCTTGCTGAGACTGCTTTTACACCTCCATCTGCAGGACCCCATGTTCCTCAGCACTGGCTGGTTTCTCCACTTTGGAGCTGAAGTGCTCATTTTGAGAGATGTAGCACAAGTCATTTCTCTTCTCTTTATGGTGGTATAATTTACATACACAGAAATGCACAGATCTTATGGGCACAGTTGGATAAGTTCTGACAAATGCATTCACCCACGCAATCCACATTCCCAGCAACATACAGAACACTGCCATTGCCTAAAAAATTCCTGGGCCCCTCGTCCATCTCCCTCCCAGCCTCAGGCAACCTCTGATCTGCCCTTTGCCCCATAGATCAGTGTTGTTTCTCCTATAAATGTGTTTCCTGGGTGACCAGCACTGTGGAGCTTCATCCTATCCTATTGGTTGTGTGTAGTCCTTTTTCTTGAAGCATTTGTTTGAGTCTTTGCTCATTTTCTCTTATTTTTTGAAAAAAATATTTTATTGTGCTTTAAGTCAAAGTTCACTGTCTAAGGCAACTTCGCATATAACGCCCCCCCCACCACTAGGCAACTCCAGCTGCTCTCCCCATCCTGTGACAGCACACACCTCCTTTCCACCCTGTCCTCCTCGTATTCATTCCACTGACTCCTGTCCCCTCCTCTCCACCCTCTCATCTCGCCTCTGGACAGAAGCTGCCCTGATAGCCTCATATTTATATTTAAACCAAGAAGCACACGCTTCGCCAGCACCACTCTGTCTTACAACCCAGTCTGATTTTTGTCTGGAAAGTTGCCTTTGGTACCAGTTTCAGTTCTACAGTAGCAGGAAGTCCAGGGGCCGTGTCCTCAGGCAACCCTCCAGGATGCTGGACCATCAAGTCTGATCTTTTAATCAATCTGCACCCCTGCTACGTCAAGGACTCTACGCTGTGTTCCCGTCAGAGTAGTCATTTGTGGTGCCTGGGTACCATCTAGTTCTTTTGGTCTCTTGTTGATGTAGTCTCCTGATCACATGCCCCTTTTTTGTCTCCTGGGTGCATATTTTCCTCATGTATTTGATGTCCTTCATTCTCCTCTGCTCCAGGTGGATTGGGACCAGTTGATGCTACTTAGGTGGCAGCTTGCTAGCTTTTAAGACCTCAGATGCCACTGACCAAAATGGCATACAAACTATTAAAGAAAAAAAAAAGCTTAGTTATGACAATTGACCTAGATGTCCCCTAGAATCACACTCCCCAGACTCCTGACTCTGCCACTCTGACCTTCAAAATGTTGAGCTGTATTTAGGAAACCCCTTAGCTTTTGGTGGAGTCCAGCGGTGTCAATCTTCCTTTTACTGTGTGCTGTCACTCCCTTCACTTAACCCACTTCTGATCCACTGCCTAATCCATGAATAGTGGTGTCCCCCATTCCCCTTCCGTCAAAGATTATTTTCACCTGTGCTTAAAAAGTTTCTTGAGTCCATACAACAGTGGTCTCCGTGTACTAGGTGTCCTTTTGAGACTAATTTCATTCAGCCTAATGTCTTCCAGATAACTCCATGTTATCTTGTTTCCCAAGATCGTTGTTCTTAATCATTGCACAGTATTCCTTTGTGTGAATAGACCATATTTTGTTTATCTGTTCATCTGTTGATATAAACCTAGGTTGATTCCAAAATCTGCAGTGATGCAAAACACACTGGTGTGAATGTATCTATTCATGTGAAAGCCCTCATTTCTCTAGGCTATATGAGGACTGGCAATTAAGTTCGTGAACTCACCCTGGAAAAAGTGCTACACACTGCATTGCTGAATACCACTATGGACACCTCTGAAGTACTCCTCTTGGGTAATCATGCACTGACACCCAGCACCTAGTCCACCTGTCAATTTTGGAGCTCTTTCTCTGGAATGGCCATCAGAGCTATTGTCACATTACCCTTGATGTCCTGAAGGTCATCAAAATGTCTTCCTTTCAATATTTCTTTTATCTTCAGGTAATAGCCATCGGGGGCCTGATCAGCTGAGTAGAGAGGGTGTTCTAGTACAGTTATTTGTTTACTGGCTAAAAACTCCCTCACAGACAATTATACTTTGGCTCTGTGAACAATAGCTATTCCAACAAGAGTTCCAAAATTGCTCTGAAGGATGGACAAGGTGCTGGTATCTGTGCATAGCTTCCCAAGGAGAGTGCTTCAAAGGCGACTGCAGTGATATTCAGCAATTACGTATGAAGCACTTAGAACAGTTAAGATCAAGGACTTAATTGTCACACCTTGCAGTACAAGCAGTGGGTTTGCTGGATCATACGGCATTTCTATTTCTAGCTTTTTAAGAAAGCACCAAGTAGATTTCCATAGTGGTTGCACCATCTTACATTCCCACCAGCTATGTACAACAGTTCCAGTCTATCTACAACCTCTCCGACATTTATTGTTTTGCGTTTTTTGGATTAATGCCTGTTTTGGTGTGGTGACATGGTATGTCACTTTAGTTTTGATTTGGATTTCTCTAATGAGTAATGATTGTAAACATTTTCTCATGTACCTTTTAGCTGCCCGGATGTCTTCTTTGGTGAAGTGCCTGTTCATATATTTTGCCCATTTCTTAATTGGGTTATTTGTCTTTTTCTAGTTGAGGTTTTGCAGTTCTTGGCTTTGGCTTGGCTGTAGATTATGAAGACTACATTCAAGGTTACCACATAACTGTTGTTGATTAGTAGTTCCCATTTATCTATTTTGTCTTCTGGTGTTTGTGCTTTGTTAGTAGTATTTTGCAGGCTGTTTATGCTGTGTATTAGGGCGCCCAGCATTGCTCCTATTTTCTCTTCCAAGCTTTTCATTGTTCTAAATTTTGTATCTAGCTGTTTGTTCTATTTGGAGTTAGTTTTGTGCATAGTGTGAGATACGGATGTTGCTTCAATTTTTTTTGCAGATGTATATCCAGTTTAGCCAGGATCATTTGTTTTCTCCACTTTACAAACTTTGGGCCTTGGTCATGTATCAGCTCTTCATAGGTGGGTGATGTTGTATCTGCATTTTTTATTCTGTTCCATTGGTCTGTGTATCCATCATTGTAGTACCAATACAAGGCTGCTTTGACTAGGTTCTAAAGTTAGGTAGTGTGAGGCCTCCCATTTTGTTCTTCTTCAGTAATGCTTTACTTATCCAGGGCTTCCTCCTTTTTCATGAGAAGTTGTTGATTTGTTTCTCCTTCTCATTAAAAAATGCCACTGGAATTTGTATCAGAATTGCATTATACATATAGATCATTTTGAGTAGAACACACATTTTTACAATTTGTCTTCCTATCCATAAGCAAGGTCAGTTTCTCCACTTATGTAGGTCTCTTTTGGTTTCTTCCAGTGGAGTCTTGCAGTTTTCTTTGTATGGGTCTTTTACATCTCTGATTAGATGCATTCTTAAGTATTTTGTCTTCTTGTGAGCTATTCTAAACGGTAATGATTTGCTGATTTCCTCTTTGATGGTCTCTTTGTTGATGTAGAGGAGTCCAACCAATTTATGTTTTTCTTGTATCCTGACTCTCTTCCATTAGTACCACTATTTTGAGGATTCTTTAGGATTTTCCTCGTATAAGATGGTATCATCTGCAAATAGGGATACTTTTACTTTTTCATCACCAATTTGGTATCCTTTATATCTTTGTCTTGACTGACTGATCTGTATGGACTCTCTAGCACAATGCTGAATAGAAGTGATAGAGGGCACCCTTGTCTGGTTCCCATTCTCAAGGGGAATGCTTTCAATCTCTCTCCATTTAGGGTGATGTTGGCTGTTGGTTTTGTATAAAAAACAAAAACAAAACAAAGAATGACAACCAAACTTACTGCTGTTGAGTCAGGTCCGATTTATAGCAAGCCTACAGGTCAGAGTAGAACTGCCCCATAGAGTTTTCAAGGAGTACTTGCAGATTTGAACTGTTGACATTTTGGTTTGAAGACATAACACTTAACCCACTATGTCCCCAGAGTTTCCATCGGCTTTGCATAGATGCCCCTGACTATGTTGAGGAATTTCCATTTACTTATTTTACTGAGGGTTTTTAACATGAATCGGTGCTGGACTTTGTGAAACACCTTTTCTACACTGATGGATAAAATCAAATGATTATCTTCTGTTTTATTTATGTGGTTGATTATATTGTTTTTCTGATGTTGGAAACCAGCCCTGCCTCCCTGGTGTGAATCTTTCTTGGTCATGGTGAATTATTTTTTTGATATGTTGTTGAATTCTATTTGCTAGAATTTTCTTGAGGATTTTTGCATCTAAGTTCATGAGACATGTTGGTCTGTAATTTTCTTTGCTGGTGCTATCTTTACCTATTTTTTTTTTTTCCTAGAGTCAGGGTTATTCTGGTTTCATAGAACAAATTTGGGAGTACTTTCTTTTTCTGTGCAGTTAAACATCGTTAGTAATAGTGGATTAATTCTTTCAAAGTCTGGTAGAATTCTCCAGTGAACTTGTCAGGTCCAGGACTTGTTTTGGTTGGGAGTTTTTAAATTACTTTTTCATTATCTTCTTTTGTGATGGGTTTATCAAGTTGTTCTACTTCTGTTTGTGTTAGTTTTGTTAGGTAGTGTGTTTATAGAAATTTTTACATTTCTTCAAGGTTTTCAAATTTATTACTGTATAATTTTTCATAGTATTCTCTTACAAGTCTTCTAATTTCAGTTGGGTCTGTTGTGATATTGCCCATCTCATTTCTTACTTGAGTTACTTGCTTTCTTTCCTGTTTGTCTTCTGTCAGTTTGGGCAATGGTTTATCAATTTTGTTTATCTTTAAAAAAAAAAAACAGCTTTGGTCTTATTAACTCTATTGTTTTTCTATTCTGTAATTCATTTAGCTCTGCTTTAGTTTCTATTTGTTTTCTTCTGACGCTTGAGGGATACGTTTGTTGCTCTCTTTCTATGTGTGCAAGTTGTGGGGTTAATTCTTTAATTTAGGCCCTTTTTTTCTTTTTGGATGTGTGCATTTGTTGAAATAAATTGACCGCTGAGCATGGCTTTTGCTGTGTCCCATATATTGTGGTAGGATGTGCTTTTATTCTCATTTGATTCTATGAATTTCTTTATTCTATCCTTGATTTTTCACCTTTGCTCTTTCTGATACTGATTTCAGCTTCTATGGCTTCATGGTGCGAAAAGATGCTTTGCAGTATTTCAACGCTTTGGAATTTGTTAAGACTTTTTTTACACCTCATATGAGATCTATTCTGGATGTTCCACGTGTATTGGGAAAAAAGCTAGGTTTCTCCTTTGTTGGGTGAGTGTTCTGTATATGTCTATGAGATTAATTTATTTTCTCATAATATGATCATGACAATTACTGAGTTGTAGCAATTGTTTGTATATTCTGGATACCAGTCCTTTGTCAAATTATGTGCCACAAACATTTTATTCCAAGTTATGGTTTGGCAAAAGTTATGGTTTACCCATTTATTTTCTTCAAAACCCCAGTGGCGTGGTGGGTTGTTACATCTGGTAATCAAAATGATGGCAGTTCAAATCCACCAAGCACTCCTTGGAAAGCCTATGGGGCAGTTCTACTCTGACCTCTAGGGTTGCTATGTGTCAGACCTGACTTGACAGCAGTGGGTTATATACTTTCTTAATGTTGTGTTTCAAAGAACAGGAGTTTTTTTTTTTCTCTCTCTCTTTTAAATTATGACTGAGTGAAAATGTATATTCCCATATAAACTTACATGCCCACCTATATGCAGCTTCCACTGCTCTCCCTGTCTGGTGACAGCACACTATTCCTCTCTGCTCCATACATGTCTCATCCTCCCAACAGTCTCCTTTCCCCTCCTCTCCACTCACTACCATTACTCCAGCCAGTGATCAGGAGGATGATATCCTATATATGCATAGAACCATGAAGTGCATCCAATATATGGTCACTCTGCATTGCCAAGTCCAATCCATTGCTGCCCAAAGAGTGGACTTTCATTATGATTTATGGGCAAGGGCAGCATCAGGGCCAGAGACCATGCTCCCAGGGGAACCATGAAGCTGCTGGACCATCCATTGTGGTCTTTCAGTGGAGATCTCAGGGTGTACCCCTTTTTATTCTTATGTTGCCAGTGAAACTCAACTCTGTGAGCTCCATCGTGGCTATCACGGATGGTGACCGGGCACCATCCGGTTCTTCCAGTCCCAGGTCTGTGTAGGCACATACTCATGTGGGTATCTCTATCTTCTGGGTTGTCTTTACCACATGTCATTTTGGTCCTCAGTGAGCATCCATTCCTGCTGAGTTGGGACCACTTGCTGTGCCCTTGGATGGCAGCTTGGCAGCTTTTAAGACCCCAGACACTACTCACCAATGTGACGTACAGGGAGCTCTCTTAGCAAAATGCTAGTTGTGACAATTGGCCTAGATGTCACCTAACAACATGGTCTCCTGCCCCCTGCCCCAGCTACTCTGTCCTTACAATATTGGATTAAGATGGAAGGAGTATTCAAGTTATGTTGAAGTCCACTTAGTATTGTTCTTGTTTCTAATGTGTGCTATCACTGATTTCACCCAACCAAATTTCTACCAACTGTCTAATCTAAACCCTCCCCCTGCCGCCCTCCCTCTCTCCCCTCCCTTGCAGCCCTCAAAGAATCTTTTCTTCTATACATAAGTCTGTTTTTGATATCTTATTGTAGAGGTCTCATACAATGTTTGTTCTTTTGTCACTGACTAGTTTCCCTGAACATAATGTCTTCCAGTTGAAACCAGGTTATGAGATGTTTCCTGGAATCATCATTATTCTTTATCATTGTATAGTGCTCCATAGAGTATATATACCATATTTTACCTATCCATTCCTCTGTTGCTGGGCATCTGGGTTGATTCCATCTTTTTGCTATCGTGGACTGTGCTGTGATAAACATTCTGGTGCATGTGTCGGTTGGTGTGAATGGCCTTGACTCTGTAGGATATATTCCAAGTAGTGGAATTACTGGGTCAAATGGTATATCTATACCCATTTTTTTCAAGGAAGTGCCAGATTGCTTTCCAAAGAGGCTGGACCATTTTGCAACCCCACCAACAGTGTAGGAGGGTTCCACTTTCTCCACAGCCTCTCCAGCACTTGTTGTTTTGTGTTTTCTGGATCATGGCCAACCTTGTTGGGGTGAGATGGTATCTCATTGTCATCTTGATTTGAATTTCTTTAATAACTAAAGATCGTGAACATGTCGCATATATTTTTTGGCTGCCTGGATCACATCTTTAGAGAAATGTCTGTCCATCTCCTTTGCCCATCACTTAATTGGATGATTTATCTTCTTATTGATATTTTGTAGTACCTTACAGATTATGGAGATCAGGCGTCAGTCTGACATAGAGTTGCCAAATATTTTTTCCCATTCTGTTAATTCTGTTAATAACGTCTTTGGATGAGCAAAAGTGTTTGATTCTTAATAGTTCCCATTTATCTATTTCCTCTTCTGTTGACTGTGGTTTGTTCGGCAGATTTTGAAGTCTGTCTGCTTTGTGTATTAAAACTTTGATTGTTGTTCCTACCTTTTCTTGGATGATTGATCTTCATTGTTTTAGATTTGATATTTAGGTCTTTTATCCAGTTTGAGTTGGTTTTGGTATAAGGTGTAAGATATGGATCTTGTTTCAATTTATTGCAGATGGATATCCAATTTTGCCAGCACCATTTGTTGAAGATACTGTTTTTACCCCACTTTAATGTCTTAGGGCCTTGGTTGAATATCAACTGTTCATAGGCAGATGGTGTCATCTCTGGGGTCTCAATTCTGTTCCACTGATTGACCTGTCTGTTCTTGAACCAATATCAGGCTGTTCTGACCACTGTGGCAGTGTAGCATGTTCTAAGGTTGGGTAATGACAGGCCTCCCAGTGTGTTCTTCTTCTTTAGTAATACCTTACTTATCTGGGGCTTCTTCCCTTTCCAAAGAAAACTGGTGATTTGCTTCTCCATCTGATTAAAAAAAGATGCTGGAATCTGTATTGGGATTGCATTATATAAGTAGATTGCTCTGGGTAAAATAGACATTTTCACAATGTTAAGTCTTCCTATCAACGAGCAGGGTAGGTTTTTTCATTTATCTAAGTCTCTCTTAGTTTCTTGTAGTTCTCTTTGTAAAGGTCTGCTATTTCTCTGGTTAGATTAATTCCAAGGTACTTTATCTTCTTAGGGGCCATAGTAAATGGTATTGATTTGATGATTTCTTTGTTAACAGTCTCATTTTTGGTATAAAGGAATCCCACTAATTCACTTATGTTTACCTTGTATCCTGAGACTTTGCTGAACTCTTCTAACAGTTTGAGTGGTTTACTTATAGATTCATTGGGATTCTCTGCATATACAATCATATCATCTGCAAACAGGGAGATTTTGACTTCTTCTTTGCCAATGCAGATGCCCTTTATTTCTTGGTCTTGTCTAATCGCTCTGGCTAGAACTTCTAGTACAATGTTGAATAGGAGAGGTGAGAGTGGGCATCCTTGTCTAGTTTCTGTTCTCAAGGGAAAGTCTTTCAGTCTCTCTCCATTCAGGATGACGTAGGCTGTTGGCTTTGTATAAACGGCTCTTATTGCATTGAGAAATTTTCCATCTATGCCTATTTTGCTGAGAGTTTTTAGCATGAATGGGTGTTGGACTTTATCAAATGCCTTTTCTGCATCAATGGACAAAATCAGGAGATTCTTGTCTTTTGTGATATTTATGTGGTTAATCACATTGATTGTTTTTCTGATGTTGAACCAGCCTCACATCCATGGTATGACTCCAACTTGGTCATGATGGGTTATTTTTTTGATATGTTGTTGTATTCTATTGGTGAGAATTTTGTTGAGGATTTTTGCATCTAGATTCATGAGTGATATCAGTCTGTAGTTCTCCTTTTTGGTTGGGTCTTTCCCTGGCTTTGGTATCAGGGTTAGGCTGGCTTCATAGAATGAGTTTGGGAGTACTCCATCCCTTTCTATACTGTGAAATAGTCTCAGTAGTATTGGAGATAACTCTTCTCTAAAAGTTTGGTAGAATTCTTCAGTGAAGCCATCTGGGCCCGGGCTTTTTTTGGTTGGCAGTTTTGTTTTTTTTTTTTAATGACATTTTGAATCTCTTTCTTTGTGATGGGTTTATTAAGTTGTTCTGCTTCACATTGTGATAATTTGGGTAGGTGGTATGAGTCAAGGAATTTGTCCATTTCCTCTAGGTTTTCAAATTTGTTAGAGTACAGTCTTTCATAGTTATGATATCTGTTATGATATCTTTGATTTCTGTTCGATCTGTTGGGACAACTCCCCTCTCATTTCTAATTTGGGATATTTGTTTCTTTTCCTGTTTTTCTTTAGTAAGTATAGCCAGTGGTTTGTCAATTTTGTTGATCTTTTCAAAAAACCAGCTTTTGGTCTTTCCAATTTTTTCAATTAGTTTTCTATTCTCTAATTCATTTAGCTCTGCTCTAATCTTTATGATCTGGTTTCTTCTGGTGCCTGAGGGGTTCCTCTGTTGTTCTCTCTCTACTTGTTGAAGCTGTAGGTTTAGTTCCTTGATTTGGTTTCGTTCTTCCTTCCAGATGTGTGCATTTATGAAGACAAACAGACTTCTGAGCACAGCTTTGGTTGTATCCCATAGGTGTTGGTAGGAAGTGTTTTCATTCTCATTGGAATCCATGAATTTCTTTATTTCATCCTTGATTTCGTCTATAACCCATATTTTTTTGAGCAAGATGTTGTTCAGTTTCCAAGGGTTCCCACTTTCTATCTTTGTTTTTTCTGCTATTGATTTTGACTTTTATGGCTTTATGACCTGAGAAGATGCTTTGCAGTAATTCAATGGTATGAATTTTGCTAAGGATTGCATTATGTCCTAACGACATGGTCAATTCTGGAGAATGTTCCATGTGCACTGGAGAAGAAGGTGTAGTTGTCCGCTGATGGGTAGAAAGTTCTGTATATATTGATGAGGTTTAATCGATTAATTGTGGCAATAAAGTCTTCTGTATCTTTACTGAGCTTTTATCTAGATGATCTGTCCAGTATTTGGAGTGAAATGTTGAGGTCTCTCACTATTATTGTGGAGTAATCTAACTCTTTTTTGAGTGTAGTCAGTGTTTCTTTGACGTATTTAGGTGCTCTGATATTAGGTGCGTAAATATTTAATATAGTTAAGTCTTGCTTGTGTACTGAACCTTTCAGCAATAGTGTCCATCTTTGTCCGTGATGGTGGATTTCACATTAAAATTGATTTTGTCTGACATTAGAATTGCCACAACTGCTCTGCTTTGTTCATTGTTAGCTTGATGTATATTGTTCCATCCTTTAATTTTCAGTTTGTTCCTGTCTTTAAGTCCCAAGTGAGTTTCTTGTAGACAACATATGGATGGGTCATGTCTTTTGATCCAAGATGTCACTTGATGTCTCTTTACTGGAGCATCATTCAGTCCATTCACATTCAATGTAATTATTGATTGGTATATGTTCAGTGCTGCCATTGTGATTTGTTTATTTTTGTGTTGATGCTTTCTCTGTTGTTCTTATTAGACTGTTCTGGGACATTCTTTTTTATGAGTTGATTTTTCACCTTTTTCAGAGCTGTTTTTGTAGTTGTTGAGACTCCTGTGTTACATTTCTTGATATGGTATGTTACATCTTTGTTGTGCTTTACAGCTGCCCCTTTGGTCTCCCTTAATAAACTATATATAAACCCAATTTTAATTACTACCAGTCTTATTAACTTCTTCTCCATCTGGAAGGACAATAACAACTGTAGTACATCCCTCTTTTTAATATGATGGCACCACAGTTTTCATGACAATCACTGGATTGTTTCTTTCAGTATTACAGCTGTGAGTGACTTCGGAGCCTTCCCTAACTGAGTAGAGTTCTGAATAATGTGTCATTCTAAAATATAAAATTAGTGGTCTTGTCCTTCTAAGCCAAAGCCCAGAACTTCTTTCAGTATTTCTTGTGGTTTTGTTTTGGTTTTTACAAAGTCTCTTAGTTTCTGTTTATCTAGGAATGTCTTAATTTCATTTTCATATTTGAAAGATAGTTTTGCAGGATATATAATTCTTGGTTGGAAGTTCTTCTCCTTCAAGGCTTTGAATGTGTCATGCCACTGTCTCTGTCCCCGCATTGTTTCTGCTGAGAAATCTGACATAAGCTTACAGGGTTTCTCTCTGAATGTTAGCTTTGCTTTGAGTCTTGCTGCCTTTAAGAGTTGTTGCTTATGTTTCATTTTGTTAAGCTTGATTATAATATTTCTTGGAATCTTTCTTTTGAGATCTATATTGGGTGGTGTATGATATGCATCTGGGATATCTATATTCTCTTCATGATTTCTGGGAAGTTTTCTGTCAGCAGCTCAGCAACAATACTCTGTGTTCTCAAGTGTCTCATCCCGTTCAGGGACTCCAATTAATTGAAGGTTGTTCCTCTTATGGCTTGGCTGTTCCTCTTAATAGAGTCCCACATGCTTCTTAATGCTTCTTCATTTTTCTTGTTCCTTTTTTCTGATTTCTGCTCATAGACGCTGGCATCAGTAGCTCTGTCTTCCAAGTCAGAAATTCTTTTCTTCCATTTGTTGCATTCTGTTTTCTAGGCTTTGGATGGAAGGTTCTATGTCTTTGATTTTGTTCTTGATCTGTTGGATTTCAGAGTACTGCTGTTCCATCAGATCGAACGGCTTGCTTAATGTTTCTTTTGGTTCTGCTGCATTGTGTATAAGGTCTAGAAGGGCTCGTATATAATCATTTTGTAGTCACCTTCTGATGATTCCAGAAAAGTTTCTTCATCCGGAAAACTCCTTTGTTGTTTTGTTTGGAAACCTTCTGAAGCCCTGTGTGATTTCTTGTATGCCACAAGCATCTGTTGCTTTTTGCGTTTCATGTGAGTAAGTAAAGGCTGGGAGAGATACTGTGAGGACGGACTGCAGATATTCCTCTAGGCTGTCTTAAAACGTAAAACAAATGGTATATGACCGCTTCCCAAGTCAGTCAGGTTTTCAGGTGTACAGGTCCCTCTTCACAACTGGCAAAGTAAGCACCTCTATATCCAACTCCAGATGATACGAACTAGTTCAAAACTCAGCAATGCTACTGCCCCGTTGGCCTCTGCTGAGAGTGCCCAGCCTTAGGCGACACTGTGTAGAGTACTGCTTTTCTGGTAGAAAAGCGCTCTCCTGTGGCAGGCTGTGGTTCCCAAACTAAGAAATAGGTCCAGCTGCAGCCACTGTATCTAAGATGGCACCCTCCACATGGTCAGCAGATAGAGGAGCTAAAGGTGGTGAGAGGTAATGAGTCCTCCGCCTCTGTTGTCGGGCCCCAGGCACAGGTGACACTGTGTAAACTACTGCTTTTCTGTCAGAGAAGTGCTGTACTGTTTGCAGGCATTGGCTGCCAGGCTAAGAATTAGGTCCCGCTAAAATCTCCACATCCAACATGGCGTCCTGCACACAGGCACTGCAGTTCTGTACAAACCACACTGTGGCAGTGATAAAAAGACAGGCCCAAAGTGGCTAGATGAACAGAGTCCTAAGCTTGGCTTTAAAAATACGGCAATTTTGCCTGCCTATCCCACCAGCAATGTGTCTGAGTCTAGCCGCTAGGCAAGACCCGCCAGCCAAGACAGGATAAAAACCTCAAAATGTTGTGTTTACCTTCAGTTTGTGAGAGCCAGGGCTATCCAGGAGCAGGAGTCAGCAAAAGAGAGGAGTTTTTTCGTTCAGTGGTATGAAGTCCAAATTAACAGCCCTGTTCAGTGTCCTGGGGGCTCACTAGGTGACCAGAAGTCTCCGTTTGATTATCAGTTCAGGTCTTGGTTTCCAGAGGGATATGAGGAGACATGTGCTTACTCCGCCATCTTGACTCCACCTCCAGGAGTTTTCATTTACTATCTTTCTTTTTAGTAATTTCTGAGTCTTCTCTAGGAAATCTTTTTCTACTAAAGGTTTCAAATGTGGTACTTCATGTTTTCTTCCTTAGCTTTATAACCCATTTTTGTTTTTACATTTAGGTCTCTGTTTCCTCTTGAATTTTGTGTGAAGTGCAAACCCAAAAATCAAACCTAGAGCCACTGAGTCAATTCTGATTCACAGAGACCCTACAGGACAGAGAACTGCCCCACAGGGTTTCTAAGGAGCATCTGGTAGATGTGGAATGCCGACACTTTGGTTAGCAGCCTTAGCTCTTAACCACTATGCAACCAGGTTTTCTGTAAAGTGTAAAGTGGGGGGTCAAATTTTCTTTATATGGATAACCAGTTGTTCCTGCACATTTTGTTGAAAGGACATGCCTTTCTCTACTGAATTGCTTTGGCACTGCTAAGGTTTGCATTGTGTCCTCCATGAAGACTCCTTTAAGTCCTACCCCCCACTGCATGTGACATGACCTTGTTTATAAATAGTCCTTGTAGATATTATCAGCTAACCTGGGGGCACACCGGAGTGTGTATGCAGGGGGCTAATTTAGTATGAGTGGCATCTCCATAAAAGAGGAGACTCAGAGACACACAGAGGGATGGCAGCCAATGGGAGGGAGGCAGAGACGGGACTGACACTGCTACAAACCAATGAAGCCAGGAGAGACAAGGAAGGAACTTTCCCTAGAGCCTTGGAAATAATATGCTGTACTGACACTGTAAATTCAGACTCTCAGCTTGCAGAGTTGTCATACAATACATTTCTTATAAGCTACCCACTTTGTGGTTCTTTGCTATGGAATCCCTAGATATTTCTTAGTGCCCTGATGGTACAGTGGTTAGGAGCTCATCTGCTAACGAGAAGGTCAGCTGTTTGAATCAACCAATTGCTCGTTGGAAGCACTATGGGGCAGTTCTCGCCTGTCCCATAAGGCTGCAATGATTGGAAGTTATTTCTTGATACCAATGAAGTATAGACAATTTCAATTGATTCAATCTTGCCAGAAGAAAAGCTTCTAGATTTCAAGGATTCCTGCGTAATAATGTTGAGCTCACACACTCACATTCTACAATCCTCCCTTGGTTGGAGGAAGGGCTGATAAACTGGCCAGCAGGCCAAGAGCCTCACGTCCTGAGCATGACTGTCCATCAGCCCAGTGCGGGCGGGGAACACAGGTGGGAAAATGCTGCTGTGGACAGTTTAATGCATGATTTCCTTTCAGATGGATCTTGTCATTTAACTGACTTGTTCCCACCATCATGGCGATGCATGAGAATGCTGTGCTCTCTCCAAGACTTGTGTCCAATACTAAGGACACACAACCACGTGTTCTCTCATTTTGGAAGAGATGGCAGAAGAGCGTGAGGCACGGTCTTTGTGGTTGTCCATTCCTGACAGGCACAGGTGCAGTGGGATGTCCCTGTGCTTTGGTATTACTGAAACAAAATGCCAGTTGCCGTCAAGTTGCATGACTCATGACAGCACTACATGTGTCACAGGTAAACTGTGCTGCATGGGTTTTCAGTGACTCATTTTTCAGAATTAGATCACTAAGGCCTTTCTTCTGAGGAGCCTTTGGGTGGCCTGGAAACTTGCACTTAGCAGCTGAGTGTGTGGAGCATTTGTGCCACACAGGGACAACATCACAGACAGGGGCCCTTATGTGCTAGCTTTACACGTGCCAACTGGCAGGCCTGGGCCTCAATCTGGCCTCACACTACTAGCTCCAAAGTAGACATCATGGTGGACCCCCTTCAAAGAGTTTTCTGAGGTTCAGATGGGATAAGAAGGAGTCTTACATTGTCACTTCCTGACTCCTTGTGAGCAGGCACACTCAGTCAGGGGAGGAAGGAAAAGGAGCTTCAAGTTGAGGTTGAGCTCAATGGTGTGAGTGGCTTGCTGGGGCAGAGCTGGGCCTACAGTCTGGTTTTCCTTGACTTTGCTGTGCTTGGCCCACTGCCCAGCAGGCATCTCTACCCAGTTGTCCCTTGGTGACAGCCCTGAGCAGGAATGAGTTTGTGGACAATGATGAATTGGGAAGAAAACGGGACCAAACCAAAGTGGTCTCATAAGCATCACTGGAAAACTGCTGGCAGTCCCGGGTTTCTATGGGGCACTGCCTTTGTATGGCCTTTTTTTTTTTTGAATTATTATCATAATTAAGTATACAATCCAAATCAATTCCGCATGTCCACCTATCTGCAGCTCGATCTACTCTCCTCACCCTGTGACAGCCCATTCTTCCTTTTCACTCTGTACTTCTAGCATCCTTTTAATGAGCACCTGACCCCCCCCACCCTCTTCTCTCCCATCTAGAAAGAAATCAGTAGGGCAGCTTCCTATAAGTGTATATAAACATAAAGTACACAAACCATTTGCTCACACTGCGTCCCTGAGTCCAGTCCATGCTTGTCTGAAGAGTTGACCTCAGTACTGGTTTCTAGTTAGGGCCAGCAGCAGGTCTAGGGGCCATGTTCCCAGGAGACCTTCCAGGCTGTTGGACCATCAATTCTGGTCTTTTAGAAGAGTTCTTAAACTGTGCATCTCTTCTTCTCATGTTGCCTCTGGGACTCTATATTGTGTCCCTCATCACAGCTGCCTTTGATGGTGGTTGGGCACCACCTAGTACTTCTGGTCTCATGCTGAGGAAGTCTCCTACTCATATGGGTCCTTCTGTCTCCTGGGCTCATTTTGCCTAGTGTCTTTGATGTTCTTGGTTGTTATCAGATTCCCCAGCCTGGCCCACATGACCCAGCTCCGTGGCCTTGCTCCTCATTGATAAGGTCCCACAGCTGGTGTCCGGCTGCTGCTGTGATAGGGCTGAAGCCACCTCCACAGTGGTGGCCCATCTGCCTTTGCTGTGGTCCAGGCAGTCATGGTAGTGGGGCAACTTGGTACAGGGTGTGGGACAACAGTGAGAGCACAGGGGAAGTTGGGGGCTCAAGGACTGCCCAGCTCCTCTCCCCAAGCACACTCATCTCCTCCCTCATCTCATGCAACAGTGGAGGTGACGATGGCACTTACAGGGTGGCGAGGATGGAATGAGGTGATGCAGGTGGATTCACCAACAATGGGGCCTATGCCTGCAGGTTCCAAGTGAACAAGTGCATGCTGAGCAGAGCCAGGGACACGGGGAGTGTCAGCCACTGTGGGCCCACCAGCACTGTTACTAAGGACAGAGTCCCCAGCCCGCTACAAGGGAGACGGATATGGCACACAGGTGAAGTCGGTGACAATCTTGGCAGTCGGCATCTGGGCAGGTATTTGGAGGCTTTCACTCTTTTCACTTCATGCACGTTTTCCCTTGTAAATGACAAAGATGAAGGAGTTTTCAGTGTTGAAAGTTTTCCTTCTTCATTTCTTACTGGGTGACCACTGGTTGCCTGTGAGCACTGGGTCTCTGTGGGTGAGGTAGCGCTCCCAGACCACTGAATGGGTCAGCTTAGTTGAGTCTCTGCAGTGGGAAGAGAGTGTGACCAGATGGGTGAAGGCATGATGCCGTGAGCCCACTGCACCCCTCGCCCCACCCTGAGTGTCCTGTGGGTCCCAGAATTTAGCCTTAGAGGGTTCAGAGTTGCTGTGCCCTCTGGCCTCAGGACAGTCAATCTAGGTTCTAGATAGCACACATCTACTTAGGACTTGGCTCGAGGACATGGGTTTTCAGACAGTCCTTCAAAAGAGGGCTATCTCACCTAAAGACAGCCCCTGATGCTACCATGTTTCCTAGGACACCCTGCCATGAGGAAGCCTGGCTGGGGAGGCTTCTTCCTGTGCCCCTGCCCCATGTCACAAGATGAGGAAAGCTCAGGGCTCCTGAATGTGGCCACTCCAGCTCTCCCTGAGGTGCTACAGCCTTGGTCTGAAGCTTCTCACCCCTGTGACCGACAGGTTCTCAAGAGGCCTTGTGCTTCAAGTTGGTCAGAGGTCTGAGTCAGCAGGGGGCGATGAAAACCAGCTTTGGAAGCCCAGGCTGGAGGCCCAGCGCTCCAGTAACCACTCTTTCCTCAGGTAGGTCATTTTGTCCCTTTGGACTTCAGTACTCTCGTGTACACAGTGGAGAGGAGAGAGGAGGGTGTTCTCGAAAGGCCTGGTTCTATCCTTCCCTCACTTGGGTAATGCTCAAAGCAGGTAACATCTGCTGACGTGAGTCAATGCCAGGTGTGGGCCAAGCGCAGTCCATGCAGTATCCTTTCAACCCTCACAATGAACCTGGGAAGCAGGTACTGCTACGGTTTCTGCTTTACGATGAAGGGTCACCACGATGGCACGGCTCCTAGGCGCTGTGCTGTGCTTTCTGTATGTGGGAAGTGCATGTTCCTCGGGCTGCAACATGGCCGTTCATCTTACCGATTCAATGGCCCTTCTTTTTTCTTTTGTATTATTTAGTGTCTGGTGGGAATCACATGAAAAAGTCAAGAACTGGCCTTGTCTGGGCTCTCTGGTAGTAGGATGAGCTCACTTTGGGCATGACCACCAACTAGTCAGAGTAGAGCTCCACAGAAAGCCTGGATGAGCCCACGGCAGCCAGAACTCTTAGACAGATAGAACAAAGACCTAAAGGGAATGTTTTAGGCTGGGTTCTCCAGAGAAGCAAAGCTAGTCGTCCATCCGTCCATCCATCCATCCCGTTCTCTCTCAAGGAAATGGCTCACACAGTTGTAAAGGCTGGCAGGTGTCATATCCATGAGTCAGGCATTAAGCTTCTGCTGACTCACATAACAGCAGGGGCTAACAAACCCCAAATCCACAGCTCAGATCAGGCTGTTGGCCCAAGTTACAATAACTGGAGGGCAGATGCTGACTAGCCAAATGCAGGATCCAGAGCACGTCAAAAGCGTGAGAGCTTTGCCAGAAAGCCCACCTATACTGGATGCAGACTATACCCCCATGGAGACTCTCTTTTAGTTGACTGGCTACTCACAGCAGATCCCATCAAGGAGGTGACCATATTGTCCCAGATTTTGTGCTAGAGGTGATTACATCATGACATGACTGCCTAACTACACCATCATGAGCAAACCACTGAGACGCCTGGCCTAGATGACTGGACATACAACCTTAAGGATCACAGGGCAGGAGGGAGATGCAGCACCTACAGCCAGTACCCTTTTGTTTAGATAGAAATTCTCACCTTGGAAGAAGAAAGCTTGAGTGTGAGTCCCGCCACTTTCTGGTTATCTTTGGAGTTGCATGACTTCTCTCCACGGCCTCAACTGCACAATTTAGATAACTGCAGACTGTATTTCGTAGAGTATTGAGAAGAATTTTCCAGAAAGTCCTCTGTGAACCCTTTGGACTGGGAGCTTCCCCCAGGCCTTGTACAGAACTTGATGCAAGTCTTGTTGTTGTCATAGCTGCCTCTGAGTCAAGTCAGTCCCCAACTCACGGCAACTCTGTGTGTAATGGGATGAAACTCTGTCCTGAACCACGTCTGCGATTAGCTGTGCACTGAACTGTTGTAGTCCACAGGGTTTTCATTGGCTGGTTTCCAGAAACAGACGGTTGGGCTCTTCTGCTAGTCAAGTTTCAGTCTGGAAGCTCCACTGAAACCCATTCAGCATCCCAGCAACATACAAGCTTTCACTGACAGATGGGTGGGGGCTATGTACAAGGTGCACTGGCCACAGGTCAAACAGGGTCCCCTGCATGGAAGCTCATGATGCAAGTACAAACCCCAAAACCAAACGCAGTGCCATCGAGTCAATGCTGACTCATAGTGACCCTATAGGTGCAAGTACAAAATTTGAAAAATAGCTGCTGATTCAAATGAATGCTCAGGACCCTGGTCAGCAGTTTGTTTTCAGGCTTGCTGCGGCACTTGGGGTTGGTCTTCCCAAGTCCCTTTGGAAAGTCAAGTGAAAAGTCCCCATTGATTAGCTGCCAATGAGTAAGGCCCATTCCTTTCCTCCCAGAGAAGCTGCCCGGCTGCCCGGCTGCCCACCTGCCCTCAGTGCCACCACCATGCCAAGGGAGGAAACCTGATTTGAAACCTGCTCATGAACAGAGCCAGCTGACTACACAGGCCTGGGCTGGGGAGGAGGGCATGAAAGCCACATTTTTCCTTAAAGGTCACCTCCGGAAGCCAGGCCTCCTGTTAAGAAACAAAACTCCCAAGAGTTCAAGGAGCTGGCCCTCTTGAGGATGCTCCTCAAAGAGCTCGGGGCATCCACTTTCCTTTTCTGCCTCATCAGTGGCACAAAAGGCAGAGACAGCCCTGGCCTTGAGGCCAGAGGTCTGACTCCCAGCCCCAGTTTATGAAAAAAAAACCCAGTGACCCCAAAAAGCAAATAAATATCTGTCCCTACTCAGACACATAACTCCCTCACTTTTGAAGGGAGGTCTGGCATTTCATTAGCAATCTCTTTGAAGTCTGCCCTTTAAGAACCAGAAAAAGACAAGGGAGGATGGAAGGCAGGTGGACAGAAAGCATCCCCTATCTGGAGTTTCTGATGCTCCTGTTGGTCTTGGCTCATTCCGTGGATGGAAGAGCCTGTCAGGCAAGAAATAACGCCTGGTGTTTACACTGTAATGGAACTCAGGGACCATTTAAGAATGCTGAGTGCCAACGAGCAGAGCACCTCTAAAAGGAATGGAGGAATTGCTTATATCTTACTCCTTTTCCCCCTCCACCGAGAGAGGGAGAGAAAACTTTTAAGAAGATACCACTTAAATTCTGAAAGTCCAGATGCCTCTCTCCATGGTCAGCCTGAGGACGCTCCCTCCTCCGCCTACAGAAATCTTGAGATAAGCCCAGTTTCTAAGGAGAAGGTAGCTTCTTCCCCTGTAACTTAATGTTAACTGCTTATTTAGTGCTTCTTTAAGTATACTGTGGCAATAGTATTGCAATATGAAAATCTGTATACCTGTTGTTGCCAATTAGGAAGATATATGGAAATTCCTTTGTCTGCTTTCTTGCGGAAACATATATGTGGGTATGGCTGATAACAGAACACGGTGCGTGGCTATTTATTGGACTTGAGCCCATCCGCTGCACTGCTGGCTAATAAAAGCCTCTTCCTCTACAAACAAAGTGGTGTTCGAGGTGCTTTCTGTTCTGCAGGCCCAACTTATCTTTTTTTCCTGCTACAGCACCGCAAATGAAAGACAAACGCTATGTCAACAGTTTCTCAAGAGTGATCCTTTATGTTCTGAAAGTCCTAAAACTGACCCATTTATAAGAAGATGTCCAATGTCCCTGCTCAAGAACAATAGCGTTGTGTCTAGGTGAGTCTTCCAGCCGTGACAGGCTGGCGGCTGGAAGGAGCGGTGCCATCAGAACCTGCCCTCGACACCCAGCACTCGCACGACAGCCTCCTGCAAGGCCTGGTGGACGACCTGCACGTCCTGCTGGGACAGCGTCCGTTCCATGTGTCGGTAGGTGATGCGGTAGCAGTGGCTAGTCTTGTGTGTCCTAGGGAACAGAAGAGAGATGGCAGTGAGTGGGGGGTGGGGGAGTGGGCTGGGGGTACAGGGCCCTCGGTAGCAGGAGGCACTTCACCCGTGCAGACCAGACCTCCATGCTTCAGAGGACGTCAGGCACGATCCCCACTGCTGACCTTGGAGCACAGAAGAATCACTTCCTCCTAATAACTTAAATCTTCTACACTGTCTGTGGGAGGGTGGTGGTTAGGAAAGGGTTAGCCTCGGACAATCGTGGCTGCTAGCTCCCACTGGACTGAGAAGCTTCTTATACAGTGATCTCCTGGGACAGGCTGATCGAGAGGCTGGCTCTGGACACCGACTGAGAGTTTGGCCCTGGACACGTTGAATGAGAGGTGGGCCCTGGAAAATCTGACTAAAAGGGGGCCCTGGACTCACTAACTGAGAGAGGGGACTGCTCCAAGGTGGAGCAGTCAGGGCTAGGAGCGCCTCCTTCCTCACCTCGCTGAGACAACTGCAGCAGTGACTGTGTGTCGGCTCCAGGCCTGAGGCTGGCCTGAGAGTCCTGGCCATCCATGGGCTGAGGGATGGCCCTCTCTCACACCCCTGCAGGCCACGGGACACTTCTGGACACTTGTTTGACCCCTCTGTCTTTACCACGATGGTGCTGACTTGGCTTTTGCAGAATAACTGGGCAATTCTGCAGTGTGTGGACAGGTTAACTCTAAGGCCGCTATTTGCACTGTGGTTTCCAAGACCTCATCAGGAAGATCCCGGGCCACATGTGGACAGACCCAACCTGCTGCCCTGAGCCTCCTTCACTGGGGGTGGGGTAGATGTGGGCCTGCTACCTCCCCTCTCTGAGCACTTGTGGTTCTCTTTCACAAGGAGAGAGAGGTTTGTTCCAGTTCAGAATGCAGCGAGTTCTTTCTCCTGTCCCCAGACACAGCAGTCAACTTACTCTTCCTCCGCCTAGAGTTCAGAAAGAGCAGACGATGGGCCTGGCCACTCTGCTGCAGGATGTGTGGACTAGATGGTGCCCAGCACCCCCTCAAGACAGCTGCTGCTCTTAGCAGGTGAAGGCTAGGCTTGAACCACGCTAGGGCCCCTGGGCACACCAATTGCTGGCAGCTTCACCTGATACCATGCCCTCACCCCCACCTGAAGACCTGCTAATTCTCCCCACTGCCCCTGGATCCAAAGCCTTTGCTACCAGAGGATGCCCAGAACTCCAGGGATTTGCTCTCCATTCTCCCCTCCTCCTCTCTGTATTATCAAACAGATGCCTTGGCTAGTTCAGAAACACCGGATAAAGGAAGTTTGCCTTGGGCCTTAGTCTCTTAATCTACTCTTCACTTCCTCTCCTCACTCCTTCTCCTTCTCTTCTCCACCTGGGGTTGGTCATCTCTGAGCCCCTTTCAGGAAGGAAACACTCACAGGATCTGGGGTGCGGTGGCTCACAGGTTATCTGCTTTCAGGAGGCTGCAGGGCCGTGATACAGAGTAGCCAAGGGCTGTATTACTGGGGGTATTGCAGAACATGGATTCTTTCCTCACACCATATAAAAATGAACTCAAAATGGATCATAGACTTGAATGCAACAGCTAAAACTACTATGATACTCTAAAAAGAAAATGCAGGTGTAAATCTTCATGACCCTGGGTTAGACAAAGCCTTCCTAGATATAACACGAGAAGTATAAGCAACAAAAAGTAGATAAATTGGACTCCGTCACAACTTAAGACTTCCGTGTCTCATAGGATTCCATCAAGTGAATGAAAAGACAACCCTCAGAATCAGAGTAAATATTTGCAAATCACATGTCTGGTAAGGGACTTGTATCTGGTTACTGTCACAGACTGAATTGTGTCCCACCCCAGAATATGTAGAGTAATTTGGCTGGGTCATATTTCCCAATATTGTGTGATTGTCCTCCATTCTGTGACTTTCTGATGCTGTAAATCTTAACCTCTGCCTGTAGCTAATAGACAGGATTATGTTAAACGAGGATTAGGATGGAACAGCAACACCCTTGCCAAGGGACTTTCCCTGGACTGTGGCTTGCACCACCTTTATATTTTTATCCTACAAGAGATAAAAGGAAAGGGAAGCAAGCAGAGAGTGGGAACCCCACAGCATCAAGAAAGCAGCACCAGGAAGAGAGCGTGCCTTTCAGACCTGAGGTTCTTGCGCCAAGACGCTCCCTGACCAAAGACTGACGCAACACAAGGACTTTCGCCCAGAGCCGACAGGGGGGAAAGTGTTCCCCTGGAGCAAAAATTCTGCATTTGGACTTGTAGCTTACTGGACTATGTAAGAACAAAGTTTTCTTTGTTAAAGTCATCCACTTGTGGTATTTCTCTTAGAGCAGTTCCAGATGACTAAGACAATTATATAGAGTACTCTTACCAGTCAACAATAAAAACACAAATAACCCAATTAAAAATGATGAAGGACAGGAACAGACACTTCTCCGAAGAAAATATACAAATAGCTAATAAGCACATGAAACAAAGCTAACATCATTACTCATTAAAACCAAACCCAGTGCTGTCAAGTCAATTCCAACTCATAGGGACCTTTACGGGACAGACTAGAACTGCTCCACAGAGTTTCCAAGGAGTGCCTGGTGGACAGGAACCACCAGCCTTCTGGTTAGCAGACGTAGCACTTAACTCCTACATCACCAGGATTTTCCATTAGTCATTACCCACTCACTGGTGTTGAGTCGAGGCCCACTTACAATGAACCTGTAGGACAGAGCAGAACTGCCCCATAGAGTTTCTATGGAGCTGCTGGTGGAAGTGGTAAGTGCAAATCTGAACCATAAGGAGACATCACTTCACCCCCACTAGGACAGCTACAATAAAAGAGACAATAAGAAGCACAGTCGAGAATGTGGAGGAACTGGAACCCTTGTATATTGCTGGTAGGACTACAACTGCTTTGGAAGACAGTTTAGTACTTCCTCAGAAAGTTCAACATGGGATTCCCATAAGATGCAGGAATTTACTTCTGGGAGTATACAGAAGAGCAATGAGAACATACGACCACTTTGTTCAAACATGTTTACAGACGAATCATCCATCATAGCCCCCAAGTGCAAAAACCCCAAGTGTTCATCAACTGCTAAATGAATACACAAAATATGAACTAGCCATACAATCAACCCGACTCATAGCAACCCCACAGGTCACAGAAGAACTGCCTCATAGAGTCTCCAAGGAGCATCTGGAGGATCTGAATTGCCAACTTCTTGGTTAGCAGACAGAGCACTTAACCAGTGTACCACTAGGGTGTCCCTATCCACACAATGGACTGTTACTTGGCGATGGAAAGGGCTTCAGTACTTACACACGTTACAACATGGGCAAATCCTGAAAACATCATGCTAAATGAAAAAAGCCAGACACAGAAGACCACACTGTGTGATTTCATTTCTGTGAGATGTCCAGCCAGGCCAGTCTGCAGACACAGAAAGTAGGGTCATGGTCACCGGGTCCTGGAGGGTGGGAGGAATGAGAATCAACTGCTAACCGGTATGAGGTTCCTCTTGGGCTTACGAAGATGCCCTGGAATTAGACTGCGGTGACGTTTGCAGAGCTCAGTGAATACACCACAGGCCACTGGGGTTTACCTGTGAACGGGTCCATGGCATGTGACTTTATCTCACTACCAAAACCTGCTGCTGTTAGGCCGATTCCAACTCCCAGTGAGCCTTCAGGACACAGCAGAACTGCCCCCAAGGGGTGGTTTCCAACGAGTGCTAGTGGATTTGAACAGCTGACCTTTTGGTCAGCAGCTGAGCTCTTAACCACTGAGCCACCAGGACTCTGTATTTCAATAACTCAGTGCCGTTCAATCGATTCCAACTTACAGCAACATACTTCAATAAGGGTCTCTATTAAGACAAAAAAAGGTGTGCACACCTGTCAGGCTGGGCACTAGTGGGTCTGGGTCATTCTGCTGTCCCCCCTCTATGTGCACTCCCAGAGGCAGGGCCAACTGTCCTGTCCTGCCCTCGCCTCACTGGGTGCCCATAGTGATGTCTGATGCACAATAAGTGTGGGATGAAGTTTGCTAAAGGAACGCACAGCTTTGCAACACATGGGTGGGTAGGGGTCTCCTGTGCCCTCCCAAGTTTCCACAGCACCTGCCTGTATGCAGCTTTACTCTCTTCCTACTGCTGTCTCTGACAGTGACAGAGGCCTGGGCCACGAGGCACCAGAGAGTAGCGACTAACAAGGCCTGAACCTTGCAGACCTCGTTCTGTGAATAAAGAAAACAGAAGAATCAGCAACGCTGATGAAGATTTTTGAGTATATCATGGGCTATTGGAAGAACAAAGAGGTCAGTCTTAGAAGAGACACAGCTAGAATGTTCCCTAGAAGCCAGGAGGGAAAAGCAGGCTCTCTCACACTGGACATGTCATCAGAAGAGGCCAACTCCCTAGCAGAGGAGGCAGCAGGGTGGAGGAGTAGCCTGGGTTCAAGGGCAGTGCTCTCATTTCTTACCTGTGCACCTTGCTAGTTATTTCATTGGGCCTCTGTTTCCTCACCTATAAAATGTGGAAAACTACTGAGTCGACCTCATAGGGATGTTCAAAGGAGACCCCAAAGACAAGCATGTCAAGCACTTAAATAGTACCCAGCCCTGGGTAAGAGCTAAATATACAAGGTCTAACAACTAAGTCCACGAACTTAATTGTTCTACATGCTCTATACCTCACTGCTGAATATCACTAAGGCGACCTTCAAAGTATTTCCCTTGGGAAACTGCATTTATGCCAGCACCTAGTCCACCCTTCAAAGCAGTTTTGGAACTCTTTCTAGAATGGTCATTGTGCACAGTGGCAAGGTGGCAAACTGAAATGTATAGTTGTCTGTGAGGAAGTTTTTAGCCAGTAAACAGATAACTGTATTGGAACACCCTCCCTACTCACCTGATCTGGCCCCCAATGACTTTTTTCTTTACCCTAAGATAAAGGAAATATTGAAGACATTTGGATGACATTCAGGACATCAAGGGTACCATGACAACAGCTCTGATGGCCATTCCAGAAACAGAGTTCCCAAACTGCTCTGAAGGGTGGTGTCAGTGCATCCCAAGGGGAGGACTTTGAAGGTGAGCACAGTGATACTCAGGACTGAGGTAGGTAGCACTTTCTTTAAGTTCACAAACTTAACTGTCACACTGTGCACATGACCTCTTTTTATTGTTTTATAAACCCTGAGAGCAGTGAATGCACGAACAGCAGCAGCTGTTGGCTGGCCAGGCCCCACTCTTTCTAGGTCCCAGGCATGAAAGCCTTTTGCAGAACTCAATCCTCATGGAAACCCTTTAAGCAGTGGCGTCTGGTAGACACGCTCTGTAGACCAGTTCCAAGAGGCCTGCAGGCAGACTGGATGGTCCCCTGGTACTGACGGAGGGTGGGAGGTCTACCCTGCTGGGCGCGAACCTGCAGCCACAGCGGCCACAGGCAGAGGTGCGGCCTGGACGGCCCGGTCTACAGGTCAGATACCACTGCACGGCCTCTTGTGTGCAGAGATACAGTCTTTCCTTCCTGCTTATCTGGTAAGGGTGAGACACTGGAAAATGCTGCATTCCCGAGAAATGGGGGGAGGTGGGGAGGAGAGGGTCCCAGGGGAGAAGGAATTCATTATTTTCTAGTCGGTTCACTCAGCTGCCTGTTAGCCTAGAGTTGGTAACAAGGCTGCTTACAAGGTGAGATTTCCAACTGCAAGTGAATGGAAAAAAATGAATCATCTTGTTTCTACATGCTTCAAAAGAGGCTCCTTTAAGAATGCTTAGGACTGAACCAGCATTTTAGAAAATATTTTGATGAGTTAGTTGCAAATGAATCACAAACATATGGATTAATTTTATGAATTGAGAGACAGTGAATGCTGTTTCAGAAGATTCAGTGGAAAACCAACCAGGTTTCCCTTCCCCTAACACTGATGGATATAACAAGGCCTTCCTTTTGCTTACTCTCTGGAAACCCTGGTGGTGTAGTGGATTAAGTGTTATGTCTGCTAACCAAAAGGTTGGGAGTTCAAGTCTGCCAGGCGCTCCCTGCAAATTCCACGGGGCAGTTCTAGTCTGTCCTATATAGAGGGTCACTATGAGTCGGAATCGACTCAGCAGCAGTTGGTTTTGGTTTTTTACCTATTCTCTGGAACATTCTGTCTGGATCATTCTGGAGACAGAGCACATCTGTCCTTGTCTGCTGGAGAATGGACAGGAGCAAAGCCAGCAGCTGGTCATGAGTGCAGTCGACGCAGCTCCCGGGTCTTCTCGTGCTTGAAGAGTGACCTGTCCCTAGAAACTCCAGAATGCCATAGATGGGGGGATCCCACCGCTTAGAACTGAATAATAAGAAAACAGATTCCTCCCTGGGAGGGATGCCCCAGAGTCCATGCAGCCTGAGTCAGCCCTACATGTCTGAATTAGGGTTCTTTCAACTCTGGGGCGCTACCCATTGTGGCCCATTTTAGCCCACTACAGAAAAATAAAGTAAAAGCCAGCTGCCACTGAGTTCATTCCAACTCACAGTGAGCCCACCTGTGTCAGTACAGAGCGGTGCTGCAGAGGGTTCCATGCTGAATTTCTGGAAGCAGATCACAGGCTTTTCTTCCCAAGTGCCTCTGGGTAGATTCAAACCACCAGCCTTTGAGTTGGTAGCTAGGTACGTAACGGTCTGTGCCACCTAGGGACTCCTGTAGAGCCTCAGGTCCCTCAACATTCCACTGGTTGTGACCCGCTGTTGGTGTCAGCTCTTGCTCTTGATCACTTCTCACCCAAGGTGACCTTGAGTATAGCAGAGTGTCCCGTCCCGTGCCATGTCACGATCCTTGCTATGTTTGAGTCTGCTGCTGGGACACGACCCCAAGCGTGACTCACTAACACAGCAGTAGCAGCAGAAGCAAGTAGCAGCCAACACTGTACAGCACTTTCTAAGTCCCAGGCACTGTTCTAAGTCCTTTATAGACATTCGGTCATTATCACATCATGGCCCACACATGGTGGGGAGCATCACTGTCCTGTTACACGGAGGAGGAAACTGAGGCAGAGAGAGCAGAAGCAGCATGGCCAGGCTTAGGCAGCTAGTGAGTGGCGAGGCTTGTCCAGACCAGGCAGCCCGCTGCCAGAGTGCTGCTGTCCCCGGCACATGTGACCGCTCCGTCCTACTCTTCATGTCACGTCTCTAGTCTCTAGTCTCTCCTCCAACTCACCTTCCCCTGAGAAATGACATGGACTGCCAACCACTGGCGAGAGGAACTTCTTTCAATCATCCATTCAAGAAAGCTCAAATGCACTGTGTTCTTCTCGAGCTCTGACTGTCTAGGCAGAGTGGTGACAAGTTGGAGATGAGAACAGGAGCTGGGGACAGGGACATTCAGTGGAGCCCTTTCCTGACTACAGGTCATTAGCGGGTGGGCTGGAAAGCACGACAGCGGGCTGGGAATCAGGACTGTGAGGGACAGTGGAGGGGAGGGCGGGCTGTGGCTATGGCTGCTCTGCCTTCAGCCTGAGGAACTAGACGCGACCTTCAGGACGAGAGGTCCCCCTGAAGAACATAGCACACTTCACTGACAACTGGAGGCTTTCAAGGCAAATCGAAGTCGTCACTGATGCACTCCTCAGTCTCTACTCACAGGCAAACTCAGCAGTCACTGTTACTTGTCATTGACCAGTGACTCATCCTGTGGCACTATGTATGGTGCCACATATACTACAGAACGAAACACCGCCCGGTCTCAGATGGGTTCATCATCACCGACATGTATGAGTCCAGTGTCAATCCACGTCACCGCAGGTCTCCCTCAGCTTCACTGACGCTCTACTCACCCAACATGATGTCCTCTTCTAGCCACTGGCCTCTTCTGATGACATGTCCAGTGTGAGAGAGCCTGCTTTTCCCTCCTGGCTTCTAGGGAACATTCTAGCTGTGTCTCTTCTAAGACTGACCTCTTTGTTCTTCTGATAGTCCATGGTATACTCAAAAATCTTCATCAACATTGCTGATTCTTCTGTTTTCTTTATTCACAAACTTTCACATGAATACAAGGTGACTAAAAAGAATATGGCTTGGGTCCGATGTATAGTCACTCAAGTGACCTCTTTGCTTTCAAAAACTATAAAGAAGTCTTTTGTATCAGATTTGCCCAATGCAAGACCTTCTTTGATTTCCTGACTGCTGCTTGCAAGCACATAGACTGTTGAACCAAGTAGAAGGAAACCTTTGACATCTTGAATTTCCTCTCTATTTATCATGATGTTGTTTCCAAGTCCACTTGCGAGAATTTTTGTTTTCTTCATGTTCAATTGTTTTTTTCACATTCAACTAGACTGCCTATTACCAAGTTTCATGGGTCAAATTCCTTTGTAAGGAATTAGGACACAGCCCAAAATTCCTTCTGGTGTTGGATTTTCACTGCGCTGGAATATTAGCCAAAATGAGTTGGTTGCTGGGTAGAGCTTGAATTTTCTAAACTTTAAACAGATATTTGCGTTAAGAGTCTAGAGTGTTTGAACTGCAAGGGGTTTCAGTGGTCACCAGCTCCAGTCTCTCACTTCGTAGGATCATGTAGTCATTCAACAAACATCATGGCCCAGGTATTGAACTAGACAGAGATAAGTATAAGAATGGAACTCAGGATCTGCCCTCAAGTGGCTCACAGCTGGGGGGCCAGTGGCCTGCCGGAGGTCTGGCAGGACGGAGGCGGCACCTCAGTGGAGGGCCACTGCCTGTTACAGGGCTATGGCATCCAAAGACACGGACTCACAACGCCACTCAGTGGCAGCACACAGTGAAGTTATCACATCGCATCCCAAGCACAACCTTCGTTACTCCATGGATTTGTTCCTCAGCAGCCAGTGCCCACACTATTCATCTAGGCCACCATCCGTCTGTCAGCCTGCCGTACTGTGGTGGCTTGTGTGCTGCTGCGATGCTGAAAGCCACGTCACCTGGAGGTCACACACCAGCAGGGTCACCCGTGGAAGACAGGTTTTAGCCAATACGAATCCCGTGGATCACAGCAGAGCCCTCTCTGGGTGGCTGGCTTGCTTTGGCTCCTCATCAGCACAGGGTCAATCACTGGAGCAGGATATCATAAAGGATAAAGGACAGGGCCCATGAGGGCATGGAAAACCCTAGTGAGACGGCCTGGTGCAGAGGCCACAGGGATCAACTTGAAAATCCCAGGGATCGTCAGGCTGATGGCAGGCCAGGCAACACCTCGGTCTGTTGTACATAAGGTCGCCATGAGCTAAAATCAGGCTGTATGGGTTGTGTGTCTGTACGCAGGTAGAGTAAAAACTGCAACAGCCACAACATGTGTAAGGTGGAAACTGGTCAGAGACGGGCAACTCAAGTATTTTCCACAAAACCAGTGACAGGCAAGTGGTAAGACTGCACCCTGCTGAAGGCAGAAAACTTGGGAGACCACGAAAAACAAGACACTCCGTCTAGTCCCAGCTCTCACAGGTTTCAGTGTCTGTCTGTCTGTCTAGCATGGTGCTGAGGAGGAAAGGCAAACAAAGGGCACAGCTGAACATTCTGGCCTCTGGGGCTTCCCATGCAGTGTAGAAATAGGACATTAAACAGCCCATCCTCACCCGTGATGAGCTGGGTATCAACTAGCTGATGGCACTTTGCTGTCTGCCCTGTCTTCTCCCAGTCACATAGGCTGTCCCAGCCACACTGACTGTCCATCAGATTCCAGCCTGAGGCTCGGCCTAGACCAGTAATAAGAAGCAGGACCCTAACTTCTCCTGCAGCTGACTTTTGGTGTGGACGCTAAGGAGCGCCCAACCCTGCCATCCTGCACACGTCCACCTGCTCGAGCAGCGACCAAGGGCTGGGGATGGAGGGCAGCCCCGTGTGGACCAGAGCCAGGCAGGATGACAGGTACATGGGCAGGAGGCAGCGTGCATTCTAAAGCTTCCCCTCCTGAACCCAAACCACTGCTGTTAAGTCAATTCCAACTCCCATCGACCCTGTAGGACAGAGTAGAACGGCTCCACGCAGTTTCCAAGGAGCGCCTGGCAGATTCAAACTGCTGACCTTCTGGTTAAGCAGATGTGGCACTCAGCCACTATGCCACCAGGGTTTCTTGCCCTCCCCAAGCCCTCCCCTGCACCTATGGGAAGGGTGGTGAAGTGTTGTACAGAGCCTGGGATCCAGAAAGGATTTAAAAGGGATACTTTCTCCATTCTTTCTTGTTTTGCTTCCGGACTAACTAAATAATAAAACTTGTTTGTTAGCTGTCGTGGACTCAGTTCTGACCCCACGTGTACAGAAGGATGAAACACTGCCTGGCCCTAGGCCATGCTCACAATTGCCGCTAGGCTGAAGTTCACTGCTGCGGCTACGGTGTATCCTGAGTGCCTTCTAGCTTAGGGGCTTCACTCCCCAGCGCTTACTGGACCACATCTGGCCGTGGTCCACGCGGTTTTCATGATTCATTTTCCAAAGTGGATTGCCAGGCTTTTCTTTGTAGTGCTACTCTGGAAGTTCTACTGAAGTGCTCACCACGGTGATTCTGCTGGCATTAAAATACCTGTGGCACAGCTTCTAGAATCATAGCAACATGAAGAGTTGACAGATGGGTGGCAGGATGATAAAACTAGTAAGTGCCAAAAGTATTGCCCCGAATTTTTATTGCTGCTCTCCAGCATAAAGCGTGGCTGATAACGGACTTTCTGAAAGAGCCGAAAGCTATCAAGTCCCACTGGAGAGGAGGAACAAGGGGTCAGAGCAACACTGTCAGTGGAAATAGTTCTATTACACAACCAACCAGGCTCCAGACTCAACGTGAAGCCGTTTCGAGGGATCCCGCCAACCCCAACGACTGCAGCACATGGGAGGTCTGACAACGAAGTCCGTGAACTTAATTTTTCCAAAAACGGCTGGGATGCATGACATCAGATCCTTGAAAACGATGGGTCTGGCCCTCGGAATGTGATCCTTGTGCCCCTGCCCAGGCCTACGTGCTTTCCTCCTCAAGAGGTAAGCTCACCTGAGGAAGTGGCCTTTGTCACGCTGTTTAGATAAGACGATGTAGGTTTGCTTTGTGAGGGACTTCCCAAACCCTATTCAAGCTTGTTTGCTGCACGTATAAACATATTTTGCTCACTAAATAAAAATGAGCTGCAGGATGCCAAGACAGAGTTGGGACACAAAAGTTACCAGCTCTCCTCCTCACCACCAGTATTTCTGGTGTGGCAGTCTTCATGGCACTGATCATCTGTGGGCAGTGCAGACCCACAGACCCAACAAAAGCAATTTTGGAACTTTCTGGAATGGCCATTGCACATGGCGGCACAGTGACAAGCTTGTCAAGTTCATTGTCTAGTTGTCTAGGAGGGAGTTTTCAGCCAGTAAAGAAATAACTGCAATGGAACACCCTCCTTCCTCACGTGATCTGGCCCCTACTGACTTTTTTTCTAGACCTGAAGACAAAGGAAATATTGAAGGTAAGACATGTGGATGACATTCAGGATACCAAGGGTAATACAAGGACAGCTCTGATGGCCATTCCAGAAAAAGAGCTCCCAAACTGCTTTTGAAGGGTTAGGAACTGGCATCAGCGCGTAGCTTCCCAAGGGGAGGACTCTGAAGGCGACCTCAGTGATATTCAGCAATGAGGTACGTAGCACTTTGTCTAGGATGAGTTCACAAACTTAACTGGCAGTCCTCATACATGAGTGCTCTGGCAGGTGCAACCATTTCTGACTCTTGGTCTGTGCTGCGAACACCTCCCACCGTAGATGATCTGTGACCAGCAGTCACTGAAGCCAGAGACCACTCAGGAGCAGAGAAGAGTTGTCAAGGTGCAGGTCCCACTTTCAGAGAAACACAACTCTGCCTTCCTAGTGAATTTGAGTTCTGGGTTAGCGTGCCTGTCTGCTCTCTGAAAGGCTGGAAGTTCGAGTGCACTGAGAGGACACTTGGAGAAAGGGCCTGGTAATGTACTCCTAAAGAACTCAGCCGCTGAAAACCTCGTGGGGACAGTTCTCCTCTGACACACAAGGGGCTGTCGGGAGTCAGGGTTGATGGGAACGGGCTCACTGGTTACCGTGTGATGCAGGACCTTACCCGAAACCGCACAAGGCAGCAGCCCTGGGGACCGTGAGGTTCCCATTCCCAGGCCCCCACGGGCCACTGTTATCCAGTGTGGGACTCGGCGACAGAAACAGAGGGACGGGAGGAGAGGAAGGGCAGGAGGGAGGCAGCAGTGTGGGTCTGCGGCCACTCCTGCAAACAGCACATGAACTGGGCTGTGCTGGGTGGTGGCTGCCGACTGGGGGTGTCTGCTTGCTTTCTGGGGGTGTCCACAGGGGCATGTACAGAGACTGTTGGCCCAGAGCAGGGGCTTATGGAAACAGGAAGGAGAATTCGGAGGGCACTCACGCTTCCTATGCGTTTCTTTTAACGTCCTGTGTGGGCTTGGAATCAGACTTGCAGCCGGGGCAGGACAGGCTTCCTCACTGCAGGTCCCTGAGCAGTGGAGTGAGCTTGGGCCACAAGAGCGACGTCACGTGCGAGTCAGGCCGAGTGACCAACAGCTGCTCAAAACTGGGCAGGACTTAAATAAGTAGTCTGGAAACTGAATTCCCCCTTTTACTTTTCCTACATACACATTTATTTAAAAAAAAAAAGTCTGAAAGGAAGAGGAGGAATGGAATTCTGATTATAGGACCCGTGATCCAAGGACTCTACACAGCTCTTCCTAACGAATGGCTGTGGGTTTTCTGGGGAAGGAGGCATCCCTGGGTAACATAACAGGGAAAACACAGGCCTGGGAAGCAGGCCTCTGGGGTCAGTGTGAGCCCTCATCCTACCCGGACTGGCCCCATTTCTTCCTCTCTGAGATGCAGGGCTGGGCTCTGTGACCCCAGAGCGTCCTTCTGTCTGTAACACCCTGACTGTGTGCAGAGGTCAGCAGAGAGGGGGCCCTGGTGGGAGGAGTTTCCAGACTGGCTAAGTCACCCACAGAAGACGCACCAGTGACAGAGGCCAGACAGACGTGAGTGGGCCTGGTGGCGGGGGGTGCAGCACGCAGCACCCATGGAGAAAACAGCTGTGAAAAGGTGGGTTCTGGGCTGTGACTCACACATGGGGACCTTTGGCCTCTCCCCTGCCGCATGCATGCACTCTCCTCCCTAAGATGTCTGTGTCTCCCTCTCAGAAGGGCCCGTCTTGGGCCCTGGTGAGCCGAGGTCCCCACCTCTCCACCCCAGCTCACAGAGCACAGCAGCCTCTCACACTTGCCATGCTGTCGCTCCAGCTCTCCACAGGGATTTCTGTTCCTCAGAGTCAGCCACCAGAAACCACACCAGATGCCTCCTCTGACAGCTCCTGCCTCACGACCCACAGCGCAATCTAGGCCCCAGTCATAGCCAGCCAGGACCCTGGAGAGCACCACACCAGGCAGAGCAGGTGCGGGGTGAGTTCTCATTCCTTCCGCTTGGACCCCCTCATCCCTCATCCAACCTCAAGAGCTCGGAGACACACATTGTGCAGGAAAGAGACGCTTCCTAGCCATAGACACTCACTGTGTCCTCAGGGACGTTTTCAAGGCACCCCAGGTTTTCCCTCCACCCTTCCTGCAACCGGTCCTGGCTATCTGGGTGGGTATCTCATGCCAAGCACCTCACGAGGGGCACCCGTGCTCCTGTCTTCAGAGGATAGGACAGCTGCTCTTGGTCTGTAAATACAAGTGGGAACATGGCTACTGGGGAACCGCGCTGGTAGAATCTCTCGCGGAGAGGCGTGGGGTGCAGCCTGGTTTGCCCTAAGCGCTCCCTCTTCCCACCACGGGATCCTGGACAGTGCTGTCTCTCAGCCTGGCCCGGCATCCTCCTTTTAGAGAAACAGATAATGAACTCAGAGGATGTTTGAAGGGACCAGATGCAAAACTACATGCAAAGTGTCCAGCACGGTTCGGGGCTGGTATTAACCATCCTCAGTACAGTTGTCCCACGCAGCTCAAGATTAGTAGGGGTGCTCAGTGATGCAAACGGGTAAATACAGTCAGCTGCTAACCGAAAGGCTGGCACTTTGAGTCCACCCAGAGGCTCCTCAAAGGGCAGGCCTGAGGAGCTCCTTCTAGTAATCCAGTTACTGAAATGAGGCACAGTGCTAGTCTGACACACACAGGGTCCCCAAGAGTCGGAACAACCTCACTAACAACTGGTGTTTAAAAAGAAGAGGGTCCTCAATTTAGGTCACAGGCAGAAAGGCCTGGATGGTGTCAGAAATGCCATGTGAGCCTCAGCTTGCTCATTCTGAAAGCAGAGCCTTGACATGTAGCTGGTGGGGTCCTTCCCAGACAGCTCAGCGACTGAGCTTCCCTGCCTGTTACTCAGAGCTGGTTTTAGAGCCTGCACGCATCACTGTATGACAAGATTTACTCCAGTTCACACATTCCTTCCAACAGCTCCATTGTGTCCCAGTGCGTCCTCTGACATTCTAACACACTGGAAACAACATCTCGTTTTGCACAGATGTAAAAAGCTCTTTGCTTTTCGGTTGTGTGAAAAACGGTGGATGCAATTTTATTTTTCTGTCTGGTTCAGTCGGCTGAGCCTGAGTCCCTAAAGCTGACTTGAACCCCTCACGTTCCGAGCTCGCTTCCCAGATGACAGCTCGGGAGGGTCAGGCTCCAGATCAGAGCACAGGCTGATCAAACAGCGGGTGATCATTTATCCTACGACGAGGTGGACACTGTCAGGGAGACCACACACACTTATTCTGCATGAACACAGAAACACCCATCCGGGGGCTCTTCTTGGCATGGCACAGCAGCTGTGTGAGGTGTCAGACATTCTCCAAACGCTAAAAAAGGTTAGGCAAGATGACAGTCTACTTGGATGCTAGGACATTCACAAATAGACAGCTAACAGCTGAAAGCCACGACTGCTACGTGTCACATAAATAGCACGGACTGTAAACAAGTCCGGAGGCTGGAAGAGACGTGCACGGGACATGAGGGTGGAGCAGGCCCTGGAGCATGCATGGGTAGGGCTGACAGGTGAGAGGCGAGGAAGGCAAACTAGCTGTCCAGACAACACGTCACGGACTGAACTGTATTTCCCCAAAACGTGTGATGCGGTTGGGCTGGGCCATGATTCCCGGTCTTGCATGTTTCTCCTCCGAGTTGCAAGCCCTTCCTCTGTGACGGTAATGAGGGATGATGGGAGGCGTTGTGTTGCGGGGCAGGACTCACCGTGTAGGATTGTTTTGTGCCTGAAGGCAGTCTCTTGAGATATACAGGAAAGAGATATTGGGGTACCTCATAGTTTGGAGAAAGACAGCACTGCCAGGACCGGAGCACATCCTTTGGAAGGACAGAGGTCCCTGTGCCTCTGAAGCTCCCAGCTGACAAGGACCTTCCTCCAGAGCCAGCAAAGAAAGCCTGCCCCTGGGGCTGGCACCCTGAACTTGGACTTTTAGCCTACTGGACTGTTAACAAAATAAAGTTTCTCTTTTTAAAGCCATCCACCTGTGGTATTTCTGTTAGAGCAGCACTAGCTGATGAGGACAGAACAGAACACAAATTGTATTTTTTACTCTTTTCCATTTCAGAACCTAATTCCTGAGTCTATGTCAAGGCATCAGAGGCCCCATGAGGAAGAAAGATCTCTGGGAACTCTGTTCTAGGATGCTGTGTCAGAAGCAACTGACCCTGGCCAGGGAGGTTAGAACAGCTTCTCAGACTGGTGCATGTGACCTGGGGCTGGAAGGACGAGACCTGAGTTTGACACAGAATGGTGGCACGGGGCAGGCACGGACAGGTGCACCGTGGCTGGCTTGGATCTATACAGGATGGGATGGGAGCAGAGGACAGCAGCCTGCAGAGCTGAGTCAGCCCTACGGGAGGGCCTTATATTCCTGGCTGAGAAGTCTCCACCTAAAATACATCATTAAGCAACTGCCAAACACATGAGCCCAGAAACTGGCTGCAGGAGAACCCCTGGGTGAGCCTCACCCCAGCAGGCTTCCCGCCACAGATGGTGGCTGTCATGGTTGGAATTGTGTCCCCCTAAAAATGTGTGCAGCTACGTGGCTGGGATATGGTTCCCAGTATCTTGGGACTGTCCTCCATTGTGTGGTTTTGCTAACCTGTATGTTAAAGGATCAGGATGGGGCTGTGAATTCCTGCTGTGGGGGAAGTTTCCCTGGAGTATGGCTTGCCCCACCCTTAATGCTTTTAGCTTGCAAGGAATAAAAGGAAAAAGAAACAAAGGACAATTTGAGAACCTCACTACCATCAAGCAAGCAGCACCGGGAGCAGAGCGCGTCCTTCAGACCAGAGGTTCTTGCGTGAGGATGCTCCCTGGACAAAGACTGATGCAATACCGGACTTTCCTCCAGAGCCGACAAGGGGAAAGTCTTTCCCTGGAGCGGACACCCTGAATATGGACTTGCAACCTACCGGACTGTGTAAGAATAAATTTTTCTTTGTTAAAGCCATCCACTCTCTGTGGTATTTCTGTTAGAGCAGCCTAGCTGACTAAAACAGTGGCCCTCTGATGTCTTCACATCCTGCCCCTGCCCCAAGCAACAGACAAATGTGGGGTGTCACAGCGTGCCATGCCACCCTCCAATACCAACAGCCCAAGCCAGCCAAGGTCATGACAGTCAGCACTGTCTCGATGGCAACTGGCTATTTTTTTTTAAATCCAACCAAGGACTGTGCTACAGATCTATCGGCAGTAGACTCCCCTAGGACACAGTGACATGGTACAGCTTTTGTATTTCTTTAGTGAATAACAGATAAAACGAGCTATTTAAGAAAGACTTGGAGTCTAGCTAATTAGAAAGGGATTCCACATTAGTAAAGAGAAACTCATACACACATTTCCAATGACTTACAGTTATTTTTCAAATACTTGAAGGAGGGAATCTTTGAGCCTCAATAAGAAGGCTGTCTCTTGACAGTGAGCACAAGGGACTGAGAGAGAGGGACAAAGCAGAGGCTTGGCTGGCAGAAGCAGCTTCCAATATACACATCAGGAAACCCTGGTGGTACAGTGGTTAAGCGCTATGTCTGCTAACTGAAAAGTCAGCAGTTGAAACCCATCAGGCGCTCCTCGGAAACTACGGGGCAGTTCTACTCTGACCTCTGTGGTTGCTTAGAGTCGAAATTGGCTTGATGACAGCGGGCTTTTGGGTTTTATATACACTGGGCTGAGATACGGCAGTGGTGTCTTAGTTAAGGACGGCTCATCGCACTGATAACACGCTTTACAGGTATTTTATGGGGGCAGTGGCGGTCTAGTGGCAGAACTCTCACCTTCCATGCAGGAGACCTTAGCTGAATTCCCAGCCAATGTACCTCGTGCGTGGCCACAATTTGTGTGTCACTGGAGGCGTGTGTGTCTCTATGATGCTGAGCAGGTTTCAGCAGTTTCCAGACTAAGACAGACTAGGAAGAAGTGCCTGGTAAACTGAAAATCAGCCAGTGAAAACTCTTGGATCACAGCTGATTCACAAACAATCAAGGGGATGGCTCAGGATTGGGTAGTGGTTCATTCCATTGTGAACGGGGCTGCCAGGAGCCAGGACACACTGGACAGAAGAAAGGACAACAGCAGCAAAGATCTTCTTGCCCATGCCGCAGTTCTTCCGACAGAGCCCAGGTCAAGCAGCGGTCACACAGTGTCCAGGCTGTTGCAGGCTCTGACCACGTGGTTAAGAGAGCTCCTCTCTACACTGAGTGAGAAGGCCTTCCCAGGTTCCATCTCCCTCCCACATGACAGCCTTTAATAAAGTCCTTAACTCACCATCAACCAAAGAAACAGCTCAGGGGCAGGGACGAGAAGGAGGGGCTCAGAGGTAGCACGTGGTGTGTGTGACATGTTGCCTCCAGGAGCATTCACCTGTCCTTTGCTGAATACCCATGGGGTGCCTGGCCTCATGAAGCGTCCAGTCTAGCACAGGTGAGGTCTCTTCATCAAAGAGTAACAGTGCCCAGGCGTGTGTAGAAGAGGCACACAGCGATATGAGGCTGTGTGAAGGCTGACTCTCCCAGACAGGTAGGTCTGAGAGGGCGCCCTGTAGATGTGGGAGTGAGCAAGTGAATCCGCAAGGTGAGAGGAGCTGAGGGGTGGGGTGGGAACTTCTCTGTACCAGGGTGCTGCAGCCTCAGCTCCCCGTCACTTCTTCTCCTCCGAGCTCTGGGGTCTGGGGAGGGGTGTGTGCCTTTCCTAAGCTGCAGGTGGAGCTTACAGCACTGTGCCTGGCACAGGCGACCTCAGCAAGTCTGCTGTCCTCAGCCTCACCCCGAGAACCCTGTTCACCTATCAGTGGCACAAAACCATTCCCAGAGCCCCAGCCCCTTTCCCACTGATGCTCTTTGGTACGCCCCAAGTTAAGCTGCAAGCACATTCCCTGTGGAGGGGCTGGTGTACGCTGGAACTCAGGAGGTCCTGAAACGTCTGCTCTCGACACCACTGACTGCACTTTCACCTTCCAAACAAGGCCGCTCTGGCTGACAGGAGCTCAAGCAGCCCACTGGCTAGACTCTGCCCTTGGCCCGTGACAGCCAGCCCTCTTCTGGCACGTCCTCAGGGTCCCTTGGCTCTGAGGATGGGGATTTAAAACCATGCCATCTTCTACAGTAAGTGAGGCCTACAGACACAACACTTTGCCAGAATCCACTTGAGAATTCACACACATGAGCAGAGGTTGCTCAGATGGTGGTTGGAGCTCACTTCGTGTACCACATCCTTCTCAACTTGCTCCTGCAGAGTCTACTGGCAGTGGGGACAACAGGGAAGCCTGGGGCCCAAGACCTCAATTCCTAACCTAGAGCTCCCTTCAGGAAACAAGCGCCTGTAGCACAGGTCCCTGCACCGCAAAAAACCACTGCCTTCAAGCTGATTCCAACTCCTAGCGACACTACAGGACACAGTAGAACTGCCCCATAGAGTTTCCAAGGAGTGCCTGGTGGATCTAAACTGCCGACCTCTGGGTTAGCAGATGTAGTACTTAACCACTAAGCCACCACGGTTTCCCCATGGGAATTACAAATGACTATTACAAATGACTATAAGGGAAAGCTCAGTTTTGCAAACGGCCCCAATTTTAGGGCTAAAATTGGTGTGGAAAAGTTACCTAATTTAAGTATTCCACAGATGTTAAAACAGTAATTATTATTATCTACCAATTAAATTCCTGAACACATCTAGAAATATGATGAGGTTAATCACAGAAAAAGAAAAATATATAAGCTATTTAGTAGATATGACTTTGAAAAGAAAGTGTAAAATGGAAGAAAAGATGAAAGAAAAAAACTTTTATAAGGCTGAAGTGTCTATTATGACTTAAGTGCCAGCCACTTGAACGTATCTCATTTTGTCATCCTAATTAACAGAAAATACGAATAAGATTAAGAATCCAAATGGGAGAAAATGTGAAGTCCATGAAGCCAGGGAGTCAGGGCTGAGCACACAGGTGAAGTGGGGAGTCAGACTTGGGTGCACAGGTGAAGTGGGGAGTGAGACTTGGGTGCACAGGTTAGGTCAGGAAGTCAGAGGGCGAGGTGACCAGCAGAGATAGAAACTTGGGCGAGGACTTACCAACCAAAGGGAAAGGAAGCCTCATCAGTTTCCAAGTTCTTTAGGGAAGCAAAAGGTACTCCGATATTCTAAAAGTTTCTCAGGTGAGGCTTCGAATGGAAAACTTAACAGCAGGAGCTATGATTTGTGGGTCACCGTGCCGTGTCACTGAGTATTATGGGCTGAACTGTGACCCTCAAAAGATGCGCTGAAGTCCTAATTCCTGTACCCGTGAACATGACTTTGTTTGCAAAGAGGGTCTTTGAAGATGTTATTGGTTACACGATCACAGTGTAGTCAGGTGGATCTAATCCACGCTGAGTCATGTCCTTATAAGAGAGAAGAGACAGACAGACCAAGGAAGGCAGGCCCCAAGACGCAGCTACAAGGCTGCTAGAAGCTGGGAGAGACTGGTTCCCAGAGAGTGGCTCTGCTGACACCTTCATTGGGACGTCTGGTCCCCAGAACTGAGACAACTTCCTAACGTTTGTTGTCCCCCATTTGTTGTCACCTGGTTGCAGCACCCCTAGGTACTCAGCTCAATTAACAGGTACAATCCTATTTAATTCAACAGTCCTCATCATAACGGAAACTATTTTGCCCCTTCTACTGGAGGAACTACAAGGGCGGCCAATGAAGTTTGTGAACCCATCCCAGAAAAAGTGCTTCGTACCTCATACTGCGTGTCACTATGGTCACCTTCGAGGTCCTTCCCTTGGGAAGCTGTGCACCAATGCCAGCACCTAGTCCACCCTTCAGTGCAATTTTGGAACTCTTTTTCTGCAGTGGCCATCAGAGCTGTCATCATATTACCCTTGATGCCCTGAAACGCCATCCAAATGTCTTCCTTTCAATATTTCCTTTCTCTTTGGGTAAAGAAAAAAGACACTGGGGGCCAGATGGGGTGAGTAGGGAGGGTGTTCCAATACACTGCTTTGTTTACTGGCTAACAACTCCCTCGCAGACAACTAGACAATAAAGTTCATGAACTTGCCACCCCGCCACTGTGCACTATGGCCATTTCAGAAAGAGTTCCAAGACTGTTTTGAAGGATGGCCTAGGCACTGGTATCAGTGCCTGGCTTCCCAAGGGGAGTACTTGGAAGGTGACTGGAGTGATATTTAGCAATGAGGTACACAGCACTTAGAACAACGATGTTCGTGGACTTTATTGTCAGATCTTGTCTACCTCACCCTATGGAAGTGACTGGTCCACTGTCAACCAAGCAGTTAGGTAGCCAACACTCTCCAAAGCTATGGTCCGAATTCGGGGCTGGATACACTGAAACCAGTGACGACGGAATCAGTGACCTATTCCAAAACACTAGTAGGTTTCATAAAGCTGTGCTCTTCGTGAAGCTTGGAGGCATAGTTCTAAAATGTTCCGCAGGAAAAAAGCCATTCTACTTGGGGCCTTGGGATATGGGAAGCAGCTTCCTGCACGCAACTTTTTAGATGCTCTAGAAACCTTGGCGATGTGGGTAAATCTAGTAACCTCTCCAGGTCTCAATAAAAGAGAAGTTACACGGCTTACTCCTAACTAGTAACTACTGCTTCATGTAGCAATACTGAAGTTGTGTGAGCCTACCAGTGTCAGCAACTTGGGAGAAAATTCTAATAAAATAAATGTCAGGGTCAATGAAACACTGGAAAATATGATTGAGTTGCAGTTGTCCACTTTCCAATTCAGTGAGGAGTGTTCTCTTTTTGCTATTTTCTTACTTTAAAAAAAAAAACCAGTGTCAGGCTTGGTGCTGGAATGAAACCTAATCAGTGTTCTGAGACTGAATTTTGTTCATTACAAATGCTTAGGTAGAATTCAAAAAGGCTGCCTGTGGATTAATTTCAAAGGCATAGTGCCAAGTCACCTCAGTCACAGAGACATTGTCACATACTTCCATGCTATGCAAAAATGACTGGTATAGTTCAGCGTAAGGCTACCCACGTCACACTAAACATGTTACTGCACAGAGCGATTGGTCCACGGCTGGGAAGAGTGTGGGCTGGAGTAGATGATCAAAGATATGTCTGTCTTTTCATTACCATAGTGTCCCCTGTATGGAAATTAGTTCAAAATAAGACATCAGTGACCCAGGGAAATCTCAGGTTTCAGAACGCTGGCAGAATAAAGATCCTACAGCTACCAACACTTAGATATGCTGTATAACATAAAGGAACACTGAATTTCAATAAAAGTTGATGCCTGAGCAGATAATGAGAGAGTAAGGAAAACACTCCAGTTGCAACAAGGGATGAGTGAGAACGGCATCAGTGAGAGCCTAAAGCTTTGGCGGCCCGAAGCAAGGAAAGTATCAATTACTGCTACCTAGGGCTTCGATTTCTTTATTTTTCGAACAATTTTACATTTTTTGTTGTTGAGAATATAGAGATTGGAATGTACAGATTCAACATTAGCTACATGGATGACTCAGGGACACTGATGACACTGAGTTTTGCAGCCATTCTCACCCTGTTTCTGAGTGATCCCTTCCCGTCCACACACACTCGCTCTGCCCCCTAAATTTTGCATTGAATCTTTTGAGTTGCTGTCACCAATTTGATGGCACAATGCTCAAGGCAGACTTAAGGGGTGTTTCTGGTTTAAGGTCTAACGATGATCTCAGGGCAATAGCTTTAAGGGCCCATCCAGCCTCTAGAGCTCCAGAAATTCTGCATTCCAGGAGAATTTTAAATTCTGTTCTATATTTTACCCCTTTTGGTCAAGATTCTTCCATAGAATCTTTGCTCAAAATGGTAGCTGGGGACATCCAGTTCTGCTTGTCTTATGGCAAAAGAAACTGTGTATAGATGCAATTGCCTACACATTTTCTTTTCTCCTATTTCTGACTCTCCTCTATCTGCTGCTCTGGGAAGATGAGCCCAGTGTACTTTGGATGGCCACTTGCAGGCTATTAAGACTCTAGGCACTATGCAACGAACTAGGAGGTAGTACAGAGGCACTAAACATATTATTAGGCCAATTAACTGGGAAGTCTCACAAAACCATGAAACTGCCAAACTGTGGGGTGAAATACCAAGAGACATTTAGTTGTATATAAGTAGACTTAGCAGTCACTGGCTTTTTTTTGTCATTGCTGTAATCATATTTCTTATACAATTTTTCCCAATTCAACTCTTAACAGGTATATAAGTTACTGACAGCAGTCACATTATTGTGCAACCACAAAGATGTTTACCTGTGTTTCACTACTATGCAAAGGCATTCAACTGTGTGCATTTTAACAAATTATGGCTAACATTGCAGAGAATGGGAATTCCAGAACACTTAATAGTGCCATTAAGGAATCTTTATATGGATCAAGACAGTCATGTTGTGAACAGAACAAGGGGAGACTGCATGGTTTAAAGTCAGAAAAGCTGTACAGCGGTGTTGTATTCTTTCACCATATATTTTCAATATATACGCTGAGCAAATAATCCAAGAAGCGGGATTCTACAAAAAAGAATGAGGCATCAGGATTGGAGGACAACTCAACAACCTGTGTTACACAGACAACACTGCTGAAAGTGAAGAAGATCTGTAACACTTACTGATGAAGATCAAGGACCACAACCTTCAGTATGGATTGCATCTCAACATCAAGAAAACAAACATCTTCACAACTAGGTGAGTAAGCAATATCATCATAAATGGAGAAAGGATTGAGGTTGTGATTTTACTTGAGTCCACAATCAACACCCGTAGAAGCAGCAGCCAGGAAATCAAAAGATGTACTGCATTGGGAAAATCTGCTGTAAAGGATCTCTTTAAAGTACTGAAAAGTAGAGATGTCACCTTGAAGACTAAAATGCACCTGACCCAAGCCATGGTATTTCAGTCGCATCATATGCATGTGAAAGCTGGACCATGAACAAAGAAGACAGGAGAAGAATTGATGTCTCTGAGTTGTGGGGTTGGAGAAAATGTTGAATGTACCATGGACCACCAAAAGAGCAAAGAGATCTGTCCTGGAAGAAGTCCAACCAGAGTGCTCCTTGGAAGCAAAGATGACAAGACTGTGTCTTACATACTTTGGATGTGTTGTCAGGAGGGGTGAGTCCCTGGAGAAGGACATCATGTTTGGTAGAGTGGAGGGTCAGCAAAAAAGAGGAAGACCCTCGATGAGATGGATTGACACAGTGGCCACAACAATGGGCTTATGCATAAAAGCAACTGTGGACGTGGTGTAAGACTGGTCAGCGTTTTGTTCTGTTGTGCACAGGGTCACCATAAGTTGGAACCCACTCGACAGTACCTAACACAACTAATTCGCTCCATAAACCTTCATCTAAAGCAAAATAAAATAAAACAAACATGCTTTGTCTCTATACATTGCCTGTTCTTGTCTTCTCATATCAGCGAGGCCATACAGTATTTCTCTTTTGATGACTGGCTTATCTCACTCAACATAATGTCTTCAAGCTCCATCAATACTATAGCATGTATCAAGATTTCACTTCTCTTACCAGCTAAGCAATATTCCACGGTATGCACATACCACGTTTTGTTTATCCATTCATCTGTTGATGGGCATTTATATCGTTCCCACCTTTTGTGTACTGTGAATAAGGCCGACACTGTAGGTGTACTCGTCTCTGGTTGAATCTCTACTATCAGATCTTTTGGGTATATGCCTAGGAGTGGAATTGCTGGCCATATGACACTTCGGTTTTTTCGTTTTCTTGAGGAACCACCACACTGTTTCCCACAGGGCTGCACCATCTTGCATTCCCACTAGCCGTAGATAAGGGTTCCAATTCACCCACATTCTAGCCTACATTTGCTATTTTCTTCTTCTTTTTTTCTTATGTTAGATATCCTAGCAGTGAAATGATATCTCATTGTGATTTTCATCTGCATCTCTCTAACGTCTAATAATGTTGAACATTTACGTGTTTGGTGGCCATTTGAATGTCTTCTTTGTTGAAATGTTAGTTCAAATTCTTCACCAATTTTTTTAATTGGGCTATTTGTCTTTTTGGTGCTAAGTTGTTGAAGTTTCATATATATTCAGTTACCCATTGTTGCTGAGTCAATTCTGACTCACAGCGACCCTACAGGGCAGAGTACAACTGCCTCATAGAGTTTTCAAGTAGTGGCTGGTAGATTTGGACTGTCATCCTTTTTGTTAGCAGCCAAGCACTAAACCACTGAGTCACTAGGGCTTCTTGGAAATATGGTTTTTGAAGATTTTCTTCCAGTAGGTAGCTTGTCTTTTTGTTTATTTGGCAGTCTTTTCAATGAACAAACATTTTCAAAATTTGTATGAAGTCCCATTTATTTCTCTTGCTTTTTGTGCTTTCATTATAATATTAGAAAATCCATTGCTAAAAGTAGTGCTGACAGCCTTGCCCCAGCATTTTCTTGTAAGAATTTTATGGTTTTGGTTTTCACATTTAAGTCTCCAATCAATTTTGAATTTGTTTTTGTGTATGGTCTGAGGCATACATCCTGTTTGATTTTTCTGCATGTAGAAATCCAATTTTCCCAACACATTTATTGAAGACTCTTCTTTCTTCATTGAATGAACTTAGCATCCTTGTACAAGATCAGCTGACCACAGATGTGTGGCTTTATTTCTGGACTCTCACTTCTATTCCTAGATTTAATGTCTACTTGAGAACAAAAGATGACAGATTTGGCCCGAATGAAGCAGGGATTTGGAACAGAGACTCACTCCTACACAAAGCCAGCACCCTGAAGGACTATATCCTTAATGCAATGGTAGACTAGGGGTAAAAAAGCTCCCAGCACAGAGAGGACTTGTCTCTGTCTGTAATCAGGAAGAGTCTATCCTGAGAATGAAAACCCCATTTCTGTGTCTCAAGAGCACTGGGGATGCAAAATATACAGTACTTTTGTTGTCTGTGTTCCCTCCTCCCCCAAGCTGAAGTATCAGCACAAAATCAGTCCTCAGGGAGTGCTACCCTAATACATCTGACATAAGAAAATTAAGACTAGCTCTGACGAGATTCTCCCGCAAAGCAAGCCAGACAGACCACTTCAGGAAATGTTCTAATGCAGATACTCACAGTCAAAAATTACAGAACATGTAAGGGAACAACCTGCAATACAGAAGTCACTAGACAGAAAAGACAAAGGATTCATGTCTCAAGAATCTGACAGAAGAACAACCTAAAAAAGTATTTAAAAATTAATTTCAATATTTTGAAATGTTTGAAACTTATTTTAAAATATTTTAGATGAGTAAAGATATGAAAGAACTATATGAAAGAACAAAATGTCAAAAAGAACAATTGGTCTGAAAAACACCTACATAAATGAGTTTTTAGAAATGAAAATATGGCATACCTTAAAATCAGTAGGAGGGTTAAACAAAATTAGACACAGTAAATAGACAGTGAGTGAACTAGAAAATCAGTCTGAGGACTTGCTTAGAATGTAGAAGAGATAGATTATATATAAGTCACAGGAGAAAGCGTCACAAACATGAAGGATGAGATATAAGTATCAGAATAGAGACAGGAAATAAAGGGAGGCAATATCCGAAGCGACAACGACTGATAATTTTCTAGAATTGATGAAATCCTTAGACTCAGGAAGCACCATGAGTCCTGAGTGGGATAAACAAAATTAACAGTCCACACCTAGACACAATGTAATAAAAAGCGCACACTAAAGACAAAGAGCTGATCTTGAAAGCAACTAGAGAGGAAAAAACAAGAACTTACAAAGGAAAAACAGTTGAATGCATAGGAGGTTTTGCAATTGATATAAAGAGGTTGAGAAACAATGAAATAATTGTCAGCAAAATACTAACTTCTATTTTATACCCAGAAACTGTGGTGGTATAGTGGTTAAGTGCTATGGCTGTTAACCAAAAGGTCAACAGTTTGAATCCACTTTAGATACTCTGTGGATAAGTTCAACTCTGACTTACAGGGTTGGTATAAGTTGAAATTGATTTGATGGCATTTTTTTAAATCAATTATACCTAGCTAAGCTGTTATTCTGGAAACCCTGATGGCGTAGTAGTTAAGTGCTAAATTTGCAAACTGAAAGGCCAGCAGTTCAAATCCACCAGGTGCTCCTTGGAAACTCTGTAAAGCAGTTCCACTGTGTCCTCTAGGGTCTCTCTGAGTCTGAATCCACTGAACACCAGCATGTGTGTGTGTTTTAAGCTGTTATTCTAGAATGAAGGTAAAATATTTAGGTCTTTTATTCAGTTGGAGTTGGTTTTTGTATAAGGTGTAAGATACAGTTCTTGTTTCAGTTTATTGTAAATGGATATCCAATTTTGCCAGCACCATCTGTTGAAGATACTGTTTTTACCCCAGTTTAATGTTTTAGGGCCTTTGTCAAATATCAACTGTTCATAGGCAGATGGTGTCACCTCTGGGGTCTCAATTCTGTTCCATTGATCGATCTGTCTGTTCTTGTACCAGTACCAGGCTGTTTTGACCACTGTGGCAGTGTAATATGTTCTAAGGTCGGGTAATGAGAGGCTTCCTAGTGTGTTCTTCTTCTTTGGTAGTACCTTACTTATCCGGGGCTTCTTCCCTTTCCAAACAAAATTAGCGATTTGTTTCTCCATCTCATTAAAAAATGATGCTGGAACTTGTATTGGGATTGCATTGTATAAGTAGATTGCTTTGGGTAAAATAGACATTTTCACAATGTTAAGTCTTCCTATCCATGAGCAGGATAGGTTTTTCCATTTATCTAAATCTCTCTTAGTTTCTTGTAGTAAGGGCTTGTAGTTCTCCCAGTAAAGGTCTGTTATTTCTCTGGTTAGATTAATTCCTAGGTACTTTATCTTCTTAGGGGCCACAGTAAATGGTATTGATTTGATGATTTCTTCTTTAACAGTCTCGTTGTTGGTATAAAGGAATCCTACTGATTTACTTACGTTTATCTTGTATCCTGAGACTTTGCTGAACTCTTCTATCAGTTTGAGTAGTTTACTCATAGATTCTTTGGGATTCTCTGCATATACAATCATATCATCTGCAAACAGGGAGATTTTGACTTCTTCTTTGCCAATGCAGATGCCCTTTATTTTTTGGTCTTGTCTAATTGCTCTGGCTAGAAGTTCTAGTACAATGTTGAATAGGAGAGGTGAGAGTGGGCATCCTTGTCTAGTTTCTGTTCTCAAGGGAAAGTCTTTCCGTCTCTCTCCATTCAGGATGACGTAGGCAGATGGCTTTGTATAAACGGCTCTTACTGCATTTAGGAATTTTCCATCTATGCCTATTTTGTTAAGATTTTTTAGCATGAACAGGCGTTGGACTTTATCAAATGCCTTTTCAGCATCAATGGACAAAATCAGGTGATTCTTGTCTTTTGTGTTATTTATGTGGTTAATCACATTAATTGTTTTTCTGATGTTGAACCAGCCTTGCTAGAATAAAGGTAAAATAAAAACATCTTCAGACAAAGTTTCAGTATGTTTACCACTTATACCCTTTCACTGAAAGATCTAGGAATAGTATACTGGGTTGAATAGTGCCCTGCCAAAATTCATGTCCACCCAAAACCTATGAACGTGATCTTACTTGGAAATAGGGTCTTTGAGATCATGGTAGATTAGGATTGGCACTAAGTGCATTAAGACAGGTGTCCTTACAAAAAGAGGGAGAAGGCCATGTGAGGGTGGAGGTAGAGATGGGAATATCTACAAATAAGACTGTCAGGACTGCTGGCAACTGCTAGAAGCTGAAAGAGGAGGAAAGAGGGAATCTCCACCACACGCTTCAGGGGAACATGGCCATGTTGACACTGACACCATGATTTCATATTTCTTGATGCCACGCTGTAGGATAATAAATTTCTGTTGTTTTAAACTAAGCATTCAGTGGTTTTTTTTTTTTTTTTTTTTTTTAATCACAGTAGCCCTAGGAAACCAATAAAACCAAACCTATCTTCATCAAGTGGATTCTGACTTACAGCCACCCTATAGGGAAGAGGCAGACTGCCCTATAGGATTTCTGAGGCTGTGAACCCTTAGGGAAGCACACTGCCACATCTTTCTCCTGGCAAGCAGCTGGTGGGTTCCGATCAACCACCTTTCGATTAGCGGCCGAGTGCCTTAACCACACCAGAGCTCCTTCAAGGAAACGAATAGAAATGAGGCATTTCAGGAAGAAGGAAGCAATAAGGAAATGACACCAAAAGGAGTACTTACAAGAAGCTGGTAATACTAATAGTACAGCTCAGTGCACTAAACTCAGTCTTTATCATGACCATTTAAAGCTGTAGTTTGAGATATCCCATTTATTCACGGGTGGAAAGATTCCCATATTTCCTATGTTGGAGTAAACAGCTCAGGAAAGCTTATGTGTCCTGGTCTCAGACCTGTCAGTCCCCAAAACCTGACAACCAGCTGCAACCTCCTGTAAAGTGTCAGTGAAGAGCTGAGAGCCCAGGCTTCAGGTGATTTCTTCTTTGGCCAAGTGGCTGCCTTCTCTCAGCCTCAACTTCAACACAGTTAAGAGGGACCAATTAAACATACTTTATAATATATATGCATAAAATCTTGACACAGTGTCTGGCACAAAACAAATGCTCAATAAGAGATGGCAGTTACTATAATTTTTATTAGCATTATAAGCTCTGTGAATTAATGTACTTAATGTACATGTGAATTAATGTACTTATTTGGATTAATTTAAAAAAGAGAAAGAAAGAAAAACAACTTGCTGCTAGCCCTGACCTGAAATCTGAGGACAACTCTTCAGACAAGAAAGGACTAGACTCGGGGACACAATGTGAGCATGTGGTATGTGTACCTTATGGTTTTATACATCGATAGGAGGCTGTCCTACTGGTTTCTTTCTAGATGGGAGAGACGAGGGTAGAGTGGAGGGGACAGGTGCTCATTAAGAGGATACTGGAAGTAAAGAGTAAAAAGGAGGAGTGTGCTGTCACAGGGTGAGGAGAGCAGATGGAGTCGCAGAGAGACAGGCATGCAAAACTGATTTGGATTCTATACTTTCAGTTAATCACAACAACAAAAAGAAAAAGAAAAATATGTGTCCCTGGATTTATCTAAAAAAAAAAAACAAAAAAAGAAGAAGCAGAAAAAAATCAGACAAGAATATCACCATTAACTAGAATTTATCAAGTTAAAGTTGCGGTGAGTCAGCGTTGACTCGATGCCGGTGGGCTTGGTTTTGGTTGGATGCTCTGTCTGGTCCATACCCTTCGCACCTTCCCCAGCGACGAGCACCCCTAGTCCCACTGATGAGGCATTGGCAGGTTCTCTGCATATGCCTCGCAGGCGCTCACTCAACCTGACTGCTGGTTTTCAGCAAAATGACACAGCAGTGTCTCTCTCTGAAAGATTGGGTTGACTGTATTTGACTGGAAACATCGATCTTGGTTGCTTTCTCACCTTTCAGGCAGGAGACCAGGGTTCGATTCCAATGCACATCACATCTAACCACCATCCATCAGTGGAAATGTGTGTGTTGCTAGGACGGTGAACAACTTTCATCCAGAGCTTCCAGACTAAGATGGACCAAGAGGAAAGGGCTGGTGATCCACTTCCGAAAAGGAGCCTGTGGTCTCAGTGGTCTGATCCACAACAAATCATGGGGACGGTGCAGGACCCGGCACTGCTTTGTTGTGTTGTACATGAGTCAGAGGCCGACTCAACAGCAGCCAACAACAACAGCAACGACAACAATAACTTTCGGCCAACGGGAAAATCAAAATACAGCAGAGAGACAAGTGAGATGTGTTGTTTTCTTTGCAATGAGCAGGACAAAGCTATGAAATTTATATGCATGTCAACATGGGAGGTGACAGTGGCATAAGAGAGGCCTGGATTACTGACAGTTCCGTGCCACAATTCATTAAAAGACACTCATTTCTCTTCGCCTCTAGGTACAAGTATGTTCCAGCGACAAAAACAGAAACTCATAAAGCACAGGCACGTGCCCAAGGAGTAAGGTTGAAGGGGGATCTAATATCTCACTGGCAGACACGGAGTAGAGCCCCACAACTAGAAAGAGGTATAAATATAAATTCTGGCCCTCAAGCCGAAATGCCAGAGAGACACCTTTTCTCTTTGTGATCTACCGAATAAATGGATATCCAATGCAGAGCCCCCTCTGGCCACCTTCCTTCTTCAGTGTTTGCAGAAGTGACACTGATTCATAATGCTTTTATACAAGCGTATTTTCTCTCTTCTCCTGCCTCCCTCGATGCCCTGACGTCAAGACTCGATGGACTTTTAAGTGCCAAGTTTCTACTTTGTCTGGGGTGCTGGCACACAACTATCTCACTTAATTCTCAAAGGCCTCTTATGTATCTGCTCTCTGCTGTTAACAGGAAGCTGTGAGCTGAAGGGGCTCTGTAATTTGCCCACATCCCACTGCTAGTCTGGGCAGAGTCCAGGTATGGGTGCAGGTCAACTGGGTCCTTTCCCCTACTGTTCTTTCCCTCTCTTCCTAGACTTCCACTCTGGGTTACAGGTGTGATGGGTGTCAGGAGGTGGGGTTCATGGGGTGAGTCGACTCCCTGTCTGCCCTGAGCCAGCACCTACCCTCTTGGGCACTCCGTTCACCTGTGAATGAGGCACTGGATTAGAAGAGGCCTAAGATCTCTCGTGTCGTAGTTCTGAAATGCTATCACTATTAACCAAAACGTCAGCAGTTCAAATCTGACAGGTGTTCCTTGGAAACTCTATGGGGCAGTTCTACTCTGTCCTATAAGGTCGCTATGAGTAAGAACCAACTTGATGACTTATTATCTTTGTGTTTTTTTCTTTCTTTTTTTAAGATCTCTGACTCCTCAGTTCCAAGAGTCTCCAAGTGCCTCTATATCAATCACAGGGAAGGACCTCTCTATGGACTATACTCAGCTGGGTCCCCTGTTCCCAGAGTGTCCCTTTCCTAGTCCCAGCAGTGCCCCCAGAGTCCCTGGGTGGTATAAACTGTTAGAGTGCTCAGCTGCTAACTGAAAGGTTGTGGGTTCTAGTTCACCAAGAGGTGCCGCAGAACAAAGGCCTGGTCACTGGTGAACAGTTGTTCTCTGACAGACATTAGGTAGCCATGAGTTAGAACTGGCTCCACATGCAACGTGGTGCCTGTCCTTCTTCAAGCTGGCCTGGTAATTGCTGATGGACAACTATGCAGTTAATGGCCTTTGCGATCTGGCTATGGAGGCCTCAGAAGCCAGACTTAACTACAGACATTCTGAGTAACTAGATACAAAGCTGTTAATTGGCTTCTGCAAGTTGCTGAGTCACTGCCGGGTAAGATCAGGCCACTCCGCCCAGAGGCTGAGTGAGGCCCAGCCCATCAGTAGCCGGGACTATCTTCCTTGTGGTTCAAAAGAACAGGAGCCTGGGAAGACACTCTGGGGTGGGCGTCCATAGCCTGCGTGCGAAGAGTCATTGAAACCTAACAGACCACGATGAGCAGGCCTGCACTGCACCCTTGCTCTGCCATCGGTCTTTTTAATTAAACATGCCCTGTGTTTTTGCTTTCACTGCAGAGATTCCTGATTGGGCAAGGGAGAAACACACAGTGCACCTGCTCGGTGTCCTGATATATTTGTTCTGACAGCTTCTTTGGGGAGGAGGACAGACAAACACCTTAAGCATCTCACATATCATGGCTTTTTGGTTTCGCAGGTCCCTGGCCCATCACAGCTGAGACCGCGCAAAGCAGGGTGGGACACTTTCCCCTCTAGAGTAACCCACCAGAGGGCTTATCTGCCTTCATGGCAAGATGATAAGTAGTTGAAAAGAAACATTCACAGGGCAGCCCTGCCCTCTGGCACAAATTGGGGCTGAGACCTCAGTTTTACGTGGAAGCTGTTCAGCCAGAGACTCTGGTGTGCAGTCGGGGGCTCACTGTGATTGGGCAATGACTTGGTGCCTGGCACGTCCAAGGTGACTGTGGAATTCAAGTCACAGGACAAAAGGGCAGGAGGGCAGGACCTGCAAAGGGCACTGGGATCAGAGTTCTCTGGAACGTGAGTTCCCTGGGCCCCCTGGCAGCAAAAACCATGGACAGGAGAGGTGCTTCTCCTTCGCCTTGTTACTTAGAGTCGGGTGTAGGGGAGATATTCCTCTCTACAAGCTTAAAGAGATTCACAATTTGAAGGAGATTTACTGTCTCTCTTCTTAAAAGAGTTCTAGCTGGCAATGAAGGCCAAGTCACTTTACAGACCATCCCTAAGCTTGCCTGGCTCATTAGGAAAGAGTGGCCCATTGCTTGCTGGGAACTGCTGCATGTTTATTTTCCATCAATTGTCATGTATCCAGAAGGGTGGCACCATTTGTCTGGTCATTGGAGAGCAGGGACAGGACGGTCAAGCTCACGGGCCCAGGCCAGGAGAGCAGAGACAGGACGGCCAAGCTCACGGGCCCAGGCCAGATTTCTAGCTACTCAAGGCGCTTCTGCCTAATGTGACACACTACGGAGGTTCACTCCTTCCATGATTTTCTGAAATGGATAAAATCACTGAGAAATGGTGCTTCATGTTATATTCCAAAGGAACATTTACAGGACAGTGAGTCTGAACTAGGAGCACATGTGCCCCACTAGACGTGACACTGCAGATGGTGTTAGGGACCCAGGCCCTGCCCTCCACACCCACCTAAGTTACTATGTGCCTCGCTCTGAGCATGACAGTCCCCGTCTGTGTCCTGGGTCCTCTTCACACGTGCAGTTCAGCCTGCCTTCTCTCACTGACCCCCTAAAATGTTTACTGAACACCCACTATGACTCAGGGGAAGTGGCCGAGTTGTCTACCTGTGTTCCCACTGGACTCCAAACTCCCCAAGGCAGCATCTGTGCCTTCCCATGTCTGTACTTCCAGCATGCAGGTCGGTACCCAGCTCACAACAGAAGACGAAACTTCCTTTATTTTGCTGAGCATAAGGCTATCTGTCCGCAAGAAGTCCTTTTCCCTGTCCCAGGTTTGTGTAGTATCTGCTCACATCCCTTCCCTACCTTCCAGACGCCTCCTCCCGGGGCCTCATGGACTTCTCTTGCTGCCCTGGTGATGTAGTGGTTAATAGCTGTGGCTGTTAACTGAAAGGTTGGCAGTTTGAATCCACTAGCCTCCCCCTGGAAACCCTATGTGGGAGTTCTGCTTGCTTGTGGCTTGGGAGTCCCATGGCCTTCCTGTCCATATTCCAGGGTGAACTCACATGTTGTCCCCAGCGTGGCACTGAGAGTGTGTGGCTGGGCCGCCCATTCTTTGGATGTGGTGTAAGGAAGAGAACTAAAGGAATCTGGGACTTGAGTCATGTCCTTGAACTTAGCTGTCTCAGGAATAAAGCTCCACTTTTGATCTCCACCTGTGTGAGTCCTGGGTCTACTTCTTAATTAGGTCCAGGCTCAGCAAAGGAAGAGGGACGTCATTTATTGGTTCCCTCTGAACATCAACATAGTCTATGTGTCACCTGAGGGCATGTGGCGAGCCAGCCACCGCCTCTGCTCACAGGGTAGACTCCTTTCTTCTGGGAGAAAGCTTGCCTGGCTGTGTGCTGGTCTCAGCAGGCTGTCTGGGAAGGTAAGGTACCAAGTGAATGACTTTAGTAATTAAAATAACGAAAGGCATCATCAAGGCTGGAAAACATACTTTGCCTTGTTAACAGAGTATTCTATGTAAGGGCGGAATTTGGTGAGGGCTGTTCTGATGAATCTGTCTATACTTACGTGGCATGCCAGGCGACTGCCCCATGTCACAGTACTGGGGGCACTCTGGGTAGGGAGCTTTCCCCAGCACCTCTGCCTTCGCACAGCAGACATCACACAACACACATGAATGTTCCCAGTACTGAAGTGTCACCCATTGAATGGAAGCCACTACTGTGGTTGTAGAGTAAATGACAGACCTTCAATAAATACCTCCTAAAAAAGGAACTCGCTTTCTGCTTCTGCAAAGGGCACACAAACAGCTCATTCAGCCTCAGCATGTTTGTCATGAATACACTTTCCAAGTCTCTGCTGTCTCTGTTTCAGCTCCTCCAGGCCACTGTCTGTCACAAAGCCACCCTAACCTGAGGACAGTGCCAAAGGTGACCTTCAGCAGTGGCCTCAGAAGGAACATGGTTTTGTTCCAGACCAGCCTGTTACTGACCAAATGCCCACTGAAGCACTCATAAGACCACCATGAAGTGCAACTTGGACCTTCTCATTTGCACAATTGCAAAGAGACAACACAACTAGAAGCATCGATTCTGTGTGTTTATAAATCAATACAAACACCATAGCGTTGCAGCAGCTGTGAGAAAGGTCATGTACCCTTCTTGGTTTCATGAGTCACCTTCCAGAGCACGAGGCCCGTGTTGCACAACAGCGTGGGCTGCGGATTCCAGCCTCAGGGCCGCAGTGGACAAAAGTTCTCTGTCATTTCCAGTGTGGCAGATGACTGAAGATTGTAAGTCACCAACCTATAACTGTCCCATCAAGGAAATCATAGAGATGAGAAAACTGGAAATTTCAAGAGAGCTTAAGTAGCCATTTAACAGGACACTGAAACCCTGAAAGACCTTTCCGCAAGGCACTCAACAGAGATTGGGGTGATGGCAAGGAACATTTTCAGAACTCCAGTGACTGGCCGTTGCCCATAAGGCAGTCAATCCATCATGCTGTTGATACTGTTGGACCCATATATCCTGCTCCTGCCCCACAATCCATCCCACCCACATACACACCTATAGGCAACCCACTAACCATCTGCTATGACTTCTCTCAGGAGTGCTGGGACCCCACTTTTCAGCTGGGACATAGATACCTGCTTTGTTCCTTCTTACATAAGAATTCCTTCAAAGACTATTAGAACTTCTTTTTCTATTTAAAGAAACTCCTATGGGATAGGAGTTTACCATAAAGTTAACTGATTCCTTTTCCTTGTTTCTTAGCCCTCATATATGAGGTCTGACAATTAAGTCCATGAACTTAATTGTTCTAAGTGCTACACACCTCATTGCTGAACATCACCATGATCACCTTCAAAGAACTCCCCTTGGAAAGCTATGCACCGAGTCCACTGCCTAGTCCACCCTTCAAAAGCATTTTGGAACTCTTTCTGGAGAGGCCACTGCACACAGTGGCATGGTGGCAAGTTCTCAAACTTAAGTGCATAGTTGTCTAGCGGGGGGTTTTTAGCCAGTAAGCCAGACAGTAAACAAATAACCATATTGAAACACCCTCCCTACTCACCTGATCTGGTACCCAGTGAATTTTTTCTTTACCCAAAGAGAAAGTAAATATTGAAAGAAAGACATCTGGATGAATTCAGGACATCAAGGGTAATATGATGACAGCTCTGATGGTTATTCCAGAAAGATTTCCAAAATTGCTGTGAAGGGTGGACTAGGCACTGGCATTGGTGCATAGCTTCCCAAGGAGAGGGCTTTGAAGGTGACTGTAGTGATATTCAGCAATGAGATATGTAGCACTTTTTCTAGGATGAGTTTGTGAACTTAAGTGGCAGACCTTGTACTTATAGTGGCATTATTCATAATAGCCAAGAGGTGGAAACAACCAAGTTGTCCATTGAGAGCTGAACAGATAAACCACATGTGGGATAAACATACAGTGGAACATTACTCAGCCATCGAAAAGGAAAGAAGTCCGTACACGCAGATGAATCTCAAAAACATTATGCCAAGTGAAAGCCAGCCAGCCATGAAAGGCTACCCATTGTATGAATTCATTTATAAGAAATACTCACAGGAGATAAACTGAGAGAGACAGAAAGCTGATTGGTGGTTACTAGATGCTGGAGGAGGAGGGAGTGAGGAATGACTGCCTAATAGGCATGGGATTACTTTTGGAGGGATGAAAACGTTTGGAAATGAGACAGTATAGTGGTGGTGTACAATATTATGATATGCTACTGAACTGCAAACTTTTAAAGTGGTTAAAATGACAGATACATTTTGTTATATATAAATTATTTTAACACACACACACACACACACACACAAGCCTGTTCATTTTATGTTACATGAATATTGATCTCAATCCAAACAAAAGAAACCAAAAAATGGGCTAAGTCAAACAAACGAAGTAGTAGAGTAAGAAAAAAGCAACCAACCAAACAAGAAAAAGAAAATAAAACCAGAAAAAATAAGCAGAAACTCTGCACGGCCAAGAACCATGCAATGCTGAAGACTTCTTCCCAGCACAATTCTTACTGATGTCGCTCATTGTTGAGAAGGCACAACATATAACAGAAAAACATAAAATATCTTAATAAGACCGGCGTCCTAGAATCTCCGACAGTTGTCACCCGCTCTCATCCCACTGTTACCCCTCAGCCCCACTGTCTTTGCTCTTTTGTGGGACTATGTTTAGAATGGAAGGCTCAGAAGTCTGGGGAGAGAAGCAATGTGGGAAGAAAGGACAGAATCAGAGCTGGGAGAGAAGTGTGAAGATTAAAAGCAGAGTGGTGGGAGGGTGAAAACCTGTATCCCCAAATTGGATCCGAGAGAAATGAGCCAGCAGCAAAGCCCCATCTAAAACCCACAGTGCTGTGTCACGGCAGTGAGTGGTAAGAGCTAGTCTGGGAGCAAGTAAACTCGGCCAAGAGTTGGCTGCAGACTTTGAGGAAAAACCTGGCTGTTAAGTGTATCTAAAAAATTGAGAGTCAGGTTATGAGATGCTTCCTGAAATCCTCACTGTTCTTTATCACTGCGTAGTTTTCCATTGAGTACATGTACCATAGTTTATTTATTCATTCATCTGTTGTTGGGCATCTGGGTTGATTCCATCTTTTTGCTATTGTGGCCTGCACTGCAATAAACATTTGTGAGCATGTATCTGTTCATGTGACAGCCTTTGTTTCTGTAGGATATATTCCGAGCAGTGGGATTACTGGATCAAATGGTATATCTATTTCCAGCTTTTTAAGGAAGTGTCAAATTGCTTTCCAAAGCAATTGTACCCTTTTGCAATCCCACCAGCCATGTAGGAGCGCTTCCATCTCACCACAGAAGGAAAAAAGAGCTGAGAAAACAGAAGGACTCATGTGAATAGGAGACTCTATCAACATGTGACCAGAAGAACCACATGGTGCCCCGCCACCACCAAAGACAGCAGGGTTGAGTCCCTGTGGCAACACTAGAAAAAGAGGGGTGCAGCTCAAGAACTCTACTGACACGCCACAACCGATGGTCTGATGGCCTGGAGGAGCCCCTAGGAGCATGGCTCCTGGATCTGCTGCTGCTCCTGTCTAGAAAACACTAACTCTTTGGACAAAAATGGACTGGACTTGGGGACACAATGTGACCATGTGGTGTGTGTACTTTTATGGTTCTATGCATTTATAGGATGCTATCCTACTGGTCTCTTTCTAGATGGGAGAGAAGAGGGTGGAGAAGAGGGGACAGGAGCTTGTTAAGAGGGTACAAGTACAGAATGAAAAGGGGGAGTGTGCTGTCACCAGGCAAGGAGAGCAAGAGGAGCTGCAGATAGGCAGGCATGCAAAATTAATTTGGACTGTATACTTTCACTTAATCACAATAAAAAGAATTGAGAGTCAGGTCTGTCTGTCCCAAGGCCAAACCTACACAGAAACTTCCCACCTCAAGTAGGAACAGAAATAGGTGTCGGAGCCATAGACAGACAGCCTGGTGGCCAGGAGGCCGGGGCGAGGGTGGACAGGCCAGGCTGTTAGCGCACAGCCATGCTGACTCTAGAATGAGGATCCGGCAGGTGAAACGCACTGTGGGAGAGAAGGGAGGTACGCTGGCAGGCGCAGCGACAAATGGAGACACTGGGGATGTCAGCTGGATGACATCACCGAAGCCACGAGCCGAGACTCTAGGAAGCCCCAGCTTTGCTGGAGAATCCCCGAGGGTTTCTGGTGGTGAAATCCTCTGCAGAGTGTGGTGGGACCCCCAAGAGGCCCGGGGACAGGGCAGGACACCCAGATGGGCAGAGAGAGCCCCCATGTCATGATGGAGACTGCTGTGCCTGTTCCCCTCTGGTGTCACTCATGAACCCTGACTGTCCCTCACGCAGCCAGGACACAGGAACCTCCTTCCTCAACCGAGTGGGGTGAGCGCCCAGCCGGTTCAAACAACAAAAGCTGAAAGGGAAACACGGCTGCAGTACTTGGCTACACGCCTCTCCTCTGTGGGGCTGTGAGCACACCTCATAACAGAGGGGGCATCAGTGTCCTAACTCTCTTGGGGTGCTTTCAAGACTGAGCACTGGGTAGGGGCTGGGATGCTGCTGGGAGCAGACACATAGTGCTCCAAAAGCACTGAAGGGCTTGTAGGGGGTCTGCTGATTCCACCAGCCCGATGGGCAAGGCCAGTGGTCAGCGCTAGCGCGTTTCACAGCAGTTAAGCCTAGAGGACGGCGCGCACACTCTGCCTCTGTGGGCTCCTGGTAAGAAGCCACCAGTGAGGGCAGCGGGCGCTGCACTCATTTCCTCAAAGGAGCTATTTGCCAAAGTCAGAGCCAGTGAACAGGAGGCGACAGCAGCCCGGAGCGTGGAGTCTTCAGGCGTTCCCCGCCACAGGCTGCAGAGTAGCAAGCTGCTTCCCCTTCCTTCATTTCCCAGAGAATGCGTCTGTCTGCTCATCGTGGCTGAAAGTGGAGCTCCCAGGAGGAGCCCGTGGTGGCCAGGGGAAGCCGGGCCAAGTGGCTGTTTCTTTTTTTCACTTCACCTAAGTGGAGAGACACCTAGAAACACGGGTCTCTGCAGCTGTGCCTCCTCTGTAGTCCTAGGACAAGACAGGCAGGGGCTGAACGTCCTCGGTGGAGCTGAACCGGCCTGCTGCCTCAGAACAAGCAGAGAACTAGGGGTAGAGAACGGAAGGCTTTCTGTTTTTTTAAAAAAATGCTTTTACTTCACACTATTAAAAAAAAAACAACAAAAAACAGAAGTCAAACCCACTGCCACTGAGTCGATTCTGACTCCCAGTGACCCTACAGGACAGAGTAGAACTGCCCCACAGAGTTTCCAAGGAGCGCATGGTAGATTTGAATTGCTGACCTTTTGGTCAGCAGATGTAGCACTTCACCACTACGCCACTAGGGTTTCCAACTTCATACGACAGCCACTCATTTTTTCCATCTCTCTTCTTCTGGTGGCAAACTATGCTATTGCCAGGTGCCACTGAGTCGGTTCTGACTCATACAGACCCTACGAACAAGAGAACAAAACACTACCCAGTCTTGCACCACGTCCACAATCACTTTTCCGCTTAAGCCCATTGTTGCGGCCACTGTGTCAATCCATCTGGCAGGGGGTCTTCCTCTTTCGCACTGACCTTCCACTCTACCACGCACGACGTCCTTCTCCAGGGGCTGGTCCTCCCTGACAGCCTGTCCAAAGTACGTAAGACGCAGTCTCATCATCTTTGCTTCCAAGCAGCACTCTGGTTGGACTTCTTCCAGAACAGATCTGCTGGTTCTTTTGGCGGTCCATTTAATATTCTTCTCCAGCACCACATAAACTATGTAAAATTTGTCACCATTTTAATCACTTAAAATGTACTGCGCGCACACACACACACACACACACGGAAACCCTAGAGGCATAATGGTCGAGTGCTACAGCTGCTAACCAGAAGGTTGGCAGTTCAAATCCACCAGGTGCTTCTGGGAAACTCTCTGGAGCAGTTCTACTTTGTCTACAGGGTTGCTGTCAGTCAGACTGACTCCATGGCAGTAGGTTTTGGTTTTTGGTATGTATATATATATATATTTGTATCCATATTTATCTGTAAAACAGAAAGACTGCCACCTTAACCATTTTCAGGTGTGCAATTCGGTGGCATTAATTCCATTCACTAGATGGTCCTATCAGCAGCTCTATCCATTTCTGAATATTTTCCTTCACTCCCCACAGAAGCTATGTACCCCTTAAGTAATAACTCTCCAGCCACCTTCTTCCCAGGCCATAAACCAACAAACAAACAAACAAAACACACCAAAACACCAAACCCACCACCATCGAGTCCATTCCAACTCAGAGCTGACTCCGCACTCCATAGGACAGAGCTGAACAGCCCCACAGAGCTCCCAAGGAGCACCTGGCGGATTTGAACTGCTGACCATTCGGTTAGGAGATGCAGCACTTAACTACTGCACCACCAGGGTTCCCTCCCAGGCCGTGGTGACCCCTCATCTACTTTCTGTCCCTAAGTAATTGCTTATTCCAGACTACTGCACCGAAGTGGGATCATATGCAATCTGCCCTTTCGTCTCTGACTTATTTCTCTCAGCACGTTTTCAATGCTCATCCACGTCAAGACAAGTGTCAGAATTCCATTTCTCTTTAAATGGAATGGTATACCACGTTTTGTTTATCTGTTCATCTTTGTAGGACACTCGGGTTGTTTCTACCTTCTGGTTATCGTGAAAAAGGCCTCAGTGAACGCTGCAGCCAACTCAGAACTATCGATCTTCCAAAGTGCAGAGCAGTCCACCCGGTCTTTTTCGATGACAGACAACAAAACAGACTCACTTCTGCTTCTACAATCTTAAGAAATCTCTGTCATTTGTTCACCTCACCGGGAAAAACTAACGCAGCCTCAGACATTCCAGAACCATTCTAGCAAGCCCCATGCTGTGAGCGTCCCCCAGACCTTATCTGTTGATTTTCCTTACTTTGAAGGATTAGCTTAAAACATTCTGATGAGCATTTTGTCGCTGCTGAGATTAAGAGGCCTCAAAGGCTGTAACCCATGACTTGGTTGAGTCCCAAGGCTTCTGCCATGTTCTTATGTGTGACAAGTGACAGATGCTAGTGTATGGCCTGTTCTCACTTTCAACTGAAATAACACAGTGATTAAGAACAAGGACTCTGGAGTCGAATAAGCCTCTGCTGAAGCCCTTCATTTGCTATCTACCCTTGAGGCAGTTACTTAAGTTTTCTAAGCTTTAACTGTTTCACCTGTACAAAGGGTCATGCACAGTTTTTATCTTATAGATTGGTTGAGAGGATTATGTAACATAATACAAGCAATGCATTCAGCAGAGTGACTGGGACGTGACAGGCCCCAGGAATACAGGAAGATCTCTATCTAGGTCACCTGCCTGTCTGTGCCCTAAACCGTCACATGAGCAGTTTGCAGTGGACAGGGAAACTCACCCCTGCCCTTCCAGTCCAAAGCAAGGGTTACAGGAGAAGAGCTGACCACTGCAGTAGAATCATGTGGATAAAAGTACAATGGTCACTGTTAGCATGAGAAACAGGTGTCTATCCCGCAGGTGTTCCACCCCAAGCTAGGAGTCCCACCTCCTACACATAGGCCCCAAGGACCCTACAGCCCAGACCGTGATTCTTCCTCCTCCCACCAAACTCAGTGCCATCAAGTTGATGCTAACTCACAGCAACCCTATAGGACAGAGCAGAACTGCCCCATGGAGTTTCCAAGGAACACCTGGTGGATTTGAACAGCCAACTTTTTGGTGAGCAGATGTAGCAATTAATCCACTATACCACCAGGGTATCCACCTCCACAACAACTGTTAATTGATGTTAAATGTAAAAAAAAAAACACACTCAACTGCTTTGGTTGCTTTGGTTGCTTTGGTTTTAATTACTGCCTCCCAGGGAGATTTCCTCCAGACAGCAGGCCAGCATCCTAACTTTCCAAGTTGGAAAAGTCTGAGAGAGAAGCCAAGATGATTGTTTTTTGATATTTACAGCAACTTGGAAAGATCTCTAGAGGACAGTGCCAAGGGAAAGAAACCAATCTGGAAAGGTCACATACTTATATATGTAATATCCTCAAAATGACAAAGTTACAAAGACGGAAAAGAGAGCAATGGTGCTACAGAGTAGGGTGGGGAAGGGGAGGAGGACAGGGGCCCAGGAGAGCACATGCAGAGACCTGGCTCCCTTCATCCATCTCTTGCAAGTCCATTCTCTCTGTGCTGTCTGCAACAGACGGCACTGTCTCTCTCTCTCCAGAGCACTGAGCTGTGCTGCGTGGGTTCTGAGGAGCTGAGCTGCATGGAGCACGTACCCTGCATCCCGTATCCCGACCTGGCTTTATCACCTGAAGAGAATTCTGGACGGGTGGGCGTGGTCAGACAGAGGGCGCAGAAGAGAGATGCTCTTGGTGATGTAATGATTCTGTATCTTGATCTGCATCTCTTTAGGTCTCAGCAGTAGTGATCACACAAACCTGTCCATTTGATGAAAATGATCGAGAACCCCCCCATACACACACAGCATCAATCCACTGTCTCTCCAGAAATCATCACTCAATAACCTTTCTAACAACAGGCCAGTGCCGTGCCTTCTTCAAAGTTAGGGTTCTTGCTTTCTCTTAGCTTGTTTGTTCATTTTGGCCATTTCCATTGTGTCTCAAAGCAAAGCACTAGAACGATTTGAAAGCCAAAAAGAAAAAAAAAAAAAAAACAAAACCCAATGTAGAGATAGAAACCACACCATCAAACTCACTACCAGTCCACTAACACTCTGCCAATTCAGCCATGACTAGATTGTGAATGAGCAACGGATAGAATATGTGTGATGGAAATACATTTCTGCATCATATACACAAGACTCTTCCCAAGCTTTCCCAAGGGATGACATCCTGGCCAAAGAGGTTAGTGCCAGGCTGTGCTTGTCACTTAAATTTTTTGATATGCTTAGGTCCTACAAGCCTTTGTCTTGTGGCATAGAAAGCAAAAGGAAAATAAAATAAATGCACAACACTTTGGTGAAAGTTCCATACTTCCAGGAGTCCGCAGAGTTGCATTTTTTTTCTTTCTAAATGTAGGGTCTGTGATCAGTATTTTCAATTTAACTGCTGAAAGAAATCCGTGACTAGATTCGTGACTTGTAACCAACTTGTCTTGCCGTCACCATATGGTGTTTCCTTTAATAAAAAACATTTTGCAGAAATAATGATAAAAAACACTTAGAGCTTTTATAAAAGTTAGCTGTTTCTGGCAATAAAAACACTCTTTATAATTATTTAGATAACTCTGTATCTGGTAGAGAGGAAGAGCCCCACACGTCTTGCCACTTCCCTTCTAAGAAACGATGCTGCCTTCCACCCATGCCATTCATCGTTTGACATGTTCTGACTGTCTTATTCATCGACCGCTCTTTAGATCTCAGGAACATACATTCAGGGATCCTGTTCCATTCACCCATCTCTGAGGATCCCGTTCCCACTGACTGACCACAATAGAACCACAATTTTCACAGCACACAGTCACACTGCTTGTTGGTTCTGATGAACGCAGTGGTAGGTAACAAAAGTCTCCTTCTGGCTTCAAATCATTACAGGAATTTTGGAGACATGCAGGCCAGGGATAAAGCAGGTATCACTGCCAAGTTCTGGGTTCTTTCAGCTGTCTTCCTCATGCATCTTGCCTAATGGTAACAGGATGGCTGTTGTGTCTCCAGCCCTCACATCGGCACTGCAGACAGAGAGGTGGAAGGCAAAGGTGACTGCCAGATACCAAGCTCCCTTGGAGGACTTATCTGGAAACTACTATTAAATTTTACTGACCAGAACTGAGCTGCAAGGCCAACTCTAAAGCCAGGGATAAGGAAGTTATAAATGAGGGTTAGGTCAGGCAATCAATACTATCTTTCATTACAATATTCCAGAAAGGGAAGAGCCTCCTTGCCTTCCCATAGGTATTTTATGTCTTGATTCCCCCACTGGCCTTTGAGATCCGTCCAAGTGGTTTTGAGCATGGTATATGCATAAGGATTGGTTAGTCCTTTCAAAGATACAATGGTGTAACTGAACTACACGCTAGCCCTAGTGGGGAGTTTTTCATTTTTCTTGCATTAATTCAAATGAAAAAGTAGAAGAACACAATAAGTTTCCACCACGCATCTCTCAATTTGTCATACTGTGGTGGCTTGCATATTGCTGGAAGCTATGCCAATGATATTTCAAATACCTACGGGGTCACTCGTGGTAGACCCAAAGTGTCAGCAGAACTTTCAGACTAAGACAGACTAGGAAAGAAAGTCCCCTGGTCTACTCCTGGAAAAAAACTGTCCAGTGAAAATGTTGTTAATAGCAGCAGAACACTGTCTGCTATAGTGCCAGAAGAGGAGTCACAAAAGGAATATTTCAAGACCCATCCTAAATACACCATTGTCAATGACAGGATAATATCCTATGCATACAAGAAAATCAGTAAATACAGCTATTATTTGAATTTATTTACCAACCACTAATGCCAAAGATGAGGAAATTGACCATTTTTACCAACCTCTGCAGTCTGAAATTGATTAAACATGCAGTCAATATGCGTTGATAATTACTGGTGATTGTAATACCAAAGTTGGAAACAAAGAAGGATCAATAGTTGAAAAATACAGCTTTGGTAACACAAATCACACTGGAAATGGTGTGATAAATTTTTTTAAAGATCAACAACTTCTTCATCATCAATACCTTTTTTCAACAGTATGAAAAAGGGCGACTCTGTACATGGACCTTGCCAGAAGGAATATACACAAGAGACAATCTACACAGGGAGACAATGGAGAAGCTCAACAGCATCAGTCAGAGCAAGGCCAGGGAACAACTGTGCAATGGCCCATCAGTTGCTCATATACAAGTGCAAGATGAAGCTGAAGAAAATTAAAACAAGTTGACAAGAGCCGAAGTCTGACCTTGATTGTATCCCACCTGAATTTAGAGACCTTCTGAAGAATAGACCTGATGCTCTGAACACTAATGATCAAAGACCAGGTGAGCTGTGGGATGATATCCAGGACATCAAGCATGCAGAAAGCAAGACGTTGTTAAAAAGATAGGCCAGAAAGGGAAGGCACGATGCATGTCAGAAGAGACTGAAACTCGTCTTTGAACACAGAGTAGCTGAAGTGGGTGGAAGAAATGGTGAAGTAAAAGAGCTGAACAGAAGATTTCCAATGGCTGCTTGAGACGACAAAATAAAGTCTTATACTGAAATGTGCAAAGACGTGGAGTTAAAAAATTAACAGGAAAGAACCTATTCAGCATTTCTCAAGCTGAAAGAACTGAAGAACAAATTCAATACTTGGGCAAAATACTGGGTGATGCAGGAGGCATCAAACAAAGATAGAAGGAATGCACAGAGTCACTATACCAAAAATACTTGGTCGCTGTTCAGCCGTTTCAGGAGGGAGCATCTGATCAAGGAGCAATGGAACTGAAGGAAGAAGTCCAAGTTGCACTAAAGGCACTGGCAAAAAACAAGGCTCCAGTAATTAACTGGATACCAACAGAGACGTTTCAATAAGGGGGTGCAACACTACAGCCACTCATTTATCTATGCCAAGAAATTTGGAAGACAGTTACATGACCCAACAGACTGGCAGAGAACCGTGTTTGCAACCACGGCAAAGAAAGGTGATCTATCAAGTGCCGGAAATACTGAACAATATCATTAGCATCACATGCAAGTTAAACCATGCTGAAGATCTTTAAAAAATGGCCACAGGAATACACTGACAGGGAACTTCCAGGAATTCAAGTCAGATTCAGAAGAGGACATCAAATGAGAGAGATTCATTGCTAATGTTAGCTGGATCTTGGCTAAAAGCAGAGAATACCAGAAAAATGTTTACCTGTCTTTTACTGACCATGCAAAGGCATCTGAGTGTGCAGATCATAACAAATTGTGAGCAACATTGAGAAGAATGGGAATTCCAGAACATTTAATTGCACTCATCAGGAACTTGTACACAGATCAAGAGACAGATGTTGGAACAGAAAAAGGGGATACTGTGTGGTTTAAAGTCAGGAAAGATATGTCTCAGGGTTGTATTGTCACGATTTTTCTGCAGTCTGTGTGCTCAGCAAATACTCTGAGAAGCTGGACTATATGATGAAGAACAAGGCATCAGGACTGGAAGAAAACCGACAACCTGCAATACACAGATAACACAACCTTGCTTGCTGAAAATGAAGTGGACTTAAGCACTTGCTGATGAAGATCAAAGAGCACAGCCTTCAGCGTGGATTATACCTCAACATAAAGAAAACAATACTCTTCTCAACTGGACCAATAGGCAGCATGATGAAACACAGAAAAAATACTGACGCTGTCAAGGACTTCACAAACTTGGATCCACAGCCAATGTTCATGGAAGTACCAATCAAGAAATCAAATGACATACCGCATCAGTCAATTCTGCTGCAAAAGACCTTGTTAAAGAGTCACTTTGATAACCAAGATGCACCTTTCCCAAGTCATGTTACTTTCAAACAGCCCAAAGGTGCGTAAGAGCAGGACAATGGCAAGGATGACCAAAGAAGCACCGATGCTTTCAAAGCGTAGTGCTGGCAAAGGCTACTGAATATACTGTGGGCTGGCAGAAGAGTCCACAAATCTGTCCTGGAGGAAGTACAACCAGAATGCTCCTGGGAAGCAAGATGGCAAGACCTTGTCTCATGCACTTTGGACATGTTGTCAGGAGCGACCAGTTCCTGGAGAAGGACATCATGCTTGGTAAAGCAGAGGACCAGTAAAAAAGAGGAAGACCCTCCAGGAGATGGACTGATGTCATGACAGCGACCCCAGGCTCAAACACAGCAACAGCTGTGCTGACTGTGGAGGACCAGGAAGCGTCCCGTTCTGTTGTACTTAGAATTGCTGTGAGGAGGAACCCACTCGGCAGTGACCAACCAACAACGGAGTAAGCTGAAATCAGTGTTCTTCTCCCAAATAAATCTGGCTTATTGAAGAGAGAAGGCACAGCCTTATGTACGTGTGAGAATTGAGGGGACACAGAGGAGTGGAGACGGAATATAAATTATTCTACACTACCACAGCTGAAACAGTTAATGAGTTCGGTATGTATTTCACCACCCTTCTCCGCTATCCCCTCTGGAAGAAAGAAAGGAGCGTTCTATGTCTTGTTAGTTTTTAATTTATAAGAGCTGGATTCACACAGGTCTGTATTAATGATCTTTAGCCATTTTTATAATAATAGCCACGGGTAAATAGAGTTAAAAAAGAAAAGAAAAGAAAGAAATTCTTTGAGGCTAAACTGAAAAAACAAAATGTTTCTAGCTTTTGTTTTAAAATGAATATAATCAGTTGGGCTCTCCGCTTTTTAATATTAATCCACAAAAGATCCAGGTGACATGTCTTGGAATAAAAGTGGACTTAATCTTCTACGAAGCTGTTTGCCTTACTGAGTTTGTCTTTTTAGAGGTCTTTCAAGGAGGACAAAACCCTGGTAGCCTAAGTGGTTAAGTGCCATACCTGCTCACCAAAAGGTCAGTGGTTCAAGCCCACCACGTGCTCCTTGGATACTCTATGGAGCAGTTCTACTCTGTCCTATAGGGTCACTAGGAGTCAGAATCGACTTGATGGAAGTGGGTTTCAAGGCAGAGAATTATTTTAGTTCTTGTGATATGAGATCACACTACCTGTGGGGGTCAGCACCTCCTGGCAGGCCTATCTTTGTGTTGTCCTTTCCCACAGTGTAGCAGGGTTGGCTGCGTGACTAGCAGAATGAGCAGCTGTGATGTCTGTCACTCTGGAGGCTAGGCAGGACTGAAGCTATCGCTCTCATCCTGCTGTCTCTCTAGGGTCACTCACTCATCTTACGCTGAGGAGCTGCCCACCTGGTGAGGAACCGAGCCCTCCAGCCACCAGTCAAGGAGAAACAGAGGCCTACTGCCCCAGCCAGGTGAGTGAACTTGGGAGTGGAGCCTCCAGCCCCAGTCAAGGCTTTAGATGCCTGCAGCCCCGGCCCACATCTCGACTACAACCTCATGGGGGCCTGTGCACCTCCACGTCCATCCACCTAGGCATGCTACACCTCTAACTCCTGACCACAGAAACTGTGAGACACTGACTGTTGTCTTCAGTCCCTGTAGTCTAGGTGGGGGCATTCATTACGCACCGATAGATTAGCTGATATACTCTCCTTCCTCCTTCTAAAATGGTTCAAGCCAGATTTGCAATGCTCTTGAAAACCGCTTCCTAAAAGAAGAACCTCCTTTGCAATGCGTGGAAAGTCAAAGCAGTGTAACACAGAAGACAGGGTCACAGGCAGGGTCGGTCCTATAGGATGTTTGACGGGCAGGGAGTGGAGGAGATGGCAGACTACTGAACTTGAAGGTTTAGCATATCACCACTGTTGACTGAAGGCATTAACACAACACTCAGAAGTTGACAATGACTTCTACAATTTCACATTACTCTAAAGAAGAACTCCCCGGAGACCACGGCCGGGGTTTTCAGCATTACTACTAGAACCACAGTGTCTGCTTAGGTGCTCTACACCAGTATCTCATACTGGTAATCACCTCAGGGAAACGAGGTCGTCACTAGAGGACAAGGAAAAGGTGACGCTGGAGGACGCACAGCTTTGTTGTCAGAAAGTCTCACGCCTTTAATCACTGAACTGTACATACTGTCCATGGTCCAGCCTGCTCACAGCCAGCTGCCTACAGGAAGTAAAGAGTCACGGGAGAAAGAATAGAAGGAACAGAATCAGAGAATCAAGCATCAATTTATAGCTCTGCCCCTTATTAGCTCGGTGACTTTGGGTAAGTTACTCAACCTCTCTGAGTCTTCCATCTATACACTTCCCCCTTTTTGATCTGCAGAAGAACTATCCAGGTTCAAGGCACTTCTCTTCATTTCATGTTAATTCCCGTATGCTTAAAACGGGTATCACAGAAATGCTTATTTTATAGGGTTACTATAAAAATAAAAAAACCCACTGCCGTTGAGTTGGATCTGACTCCCAGTGACCCTGGAGGTCAGGGTGGAACTGCCCCATAGAGTTGTCAAGGAGCGCCTGACGGATGCAAACTAAAGACCTTTCCTTTAGCAGACGTTGCACTTAAGGGTTACCATAGATACTAGGAAACCCTGTCAGTGTAGTCCTTGAGTGCTACGTCTGCTAACTGAAAGGTTGACAGTTCGCAACTGCCAGGCGCTCCTTGACAACTCTATGGGGCAGTTTTACCTCAAGGGTCGCTAGGAATCAGAATTGACCTGATGGCAGTGGGTTTGGTTTTTTGGTTGTATAGACATTAAACGAGTTAACTTATACAACCTGCACTCCCAATGACCACCACTCCCTCAAAAAAATCCCCAAACCCACTGCCATCGAGTTGAACCTGACTCATAGTGACCCCACAGGACAGCTTAAAACTGCCCCACTGCATTTCAAGGCCATTAATCTTTATGGAAACAGTGCCACCGCTTTCTTCTGCAGAGAAGCTGGTGGGTTGGAGCCTCCATCATTCTGGTTCACAGCTGAGTGCTTCCCCACTGCCCCACCACGGCTCACAAAATGTGTACAAAGCATTTAAAAATGATCTGGCCACGTCAGGCACTAGCTCAGTCCTGGCTGCCAGCAGCAGCACCGTCTCCTTGCTCTTGTGAGCACCAGAGACTGTAACGTCCTGTGTCGAATCCCAGGACCCAGCCTGAGTGGACGAGACTTCTGTGTGTTCCAACGGCGCTCTCCGAAGTACGGCTGTCGCCTGTACTCTTCTCTTCCTCCCTTTATCACGCTGTGCAAAGACGACGCAAGGCCCAAACACAAGCCTGCTTCCTTCCTCCACATCCTTGGAGCCCTAAGGAGGGCCACTACTAGCCCTGCCTGGGAGGAGAGCCGGCTTACTCTTCCCTTCCAGGGAGAACATGTGTTCAGGACCTCTAGTTTTTGGTCCTCCGTGGTGCTGAGGGTTTGGGGACAGTGGGGAAGAACTCTCCTAGGTCTCTAGGACAAGCCTCATTCCTCAGGCCAGTTTTCCACAAGTCCTAACCATTATGAGGTGGTACTGTATTTCCCATTGCTCCTCACGTATAAATCTGTCACTGTAGCCTGTGACAAAGTGATGGCTTTTGTGACAAAGTCAAGTCCCTTGAGTATAATGCCATCCTAATGCTCTCAAATACCTTGATGATAATTTTTTATAAATTTTACTGTGATTTAGGTGCAAGTATACAATCCGTATCAATTTGCTATATAACATCTGGATCTCACAAAAACTCTTCCACTCTAACTGCCCTCCCTCCCTTCTCTACCCTGCCGTGACAGCGCACTCCCCTTATTATCCAGAAAGTCTCATGCCCGTTTGATCTTGACCTGTCCCCAGTCACCCTATCCTCTCGCCTCCAGAGATGAGCTTCTGGGACAGTCCCCGTGCACCTGTTTAAGTCCCAAAGTTTGCTCGGCACCAGGATCACTGCATATCTTCTCTAGTCCAGTTCATTCTTTCTTTGGGAGCTGGCACTGTTGCTGGGTGGGGTTTGGGGTTAGACACTCCAGCAGTCACGGTCCTAGGGGCCCTCCAGACTGAGGGACCGCCAACCGTGATCACTTGAAATACCCTGATTATTTTTCACAATGAAAACAGTGATTATACTAGCTGGTATTCACTATGCACTTACTAGCCCAAACTACCACAGTTCAGTGGAGTCGATTTCGGCTGACAGCAGCACTACAGATCTGAGAACTGCCCCACAGAGCTTCCAAGGAGTGCCTGGCAGATCTGAACTGTCGGTCTCTCGGTGAGCAGGCGTAGCACTCAATCACTACGCCACCAGGGTTTCTGGACTTCCTAGGCACTAGCCATTCATTCATCAAGTCTTTCAGCGCTTGCAGTGGCTCTAACAAGGAGGCTGGTAGAAGCCCTATTCCACAGTACGGAGACTGGAGCTCTGAGGTCAGGTGGCTTTAGAATTAGGCTGGGAGCAGGAGCAGCAGTAGCAGCAGGCCCAGGCCCTCTGCCTTCTCAGCCAATCTGTCCTGATCACCTTGAGGGCCGTCACAGCTCTACGCACAGCAGCTACTGACTCTCTGGCTTGATTTTTGACCCCTGAGGGAAAAGCAGAGGAGGTCACTGCACAGCGACCGAGGTCCTGACCACACGCTCAACTCTGCACACCTAATCTCTCAGTGTTCTGCTGTAAATAGTGGCTAGGTTAAAGCTGCGCACAGTGTGACCACAGATGTCAGGGCTTGTCACTAGCAAACAGGGACAGTGAAATGGACAGGATCCCACCTTGGTGGCTTTGGCATTTTTGGAAAGAAAGCCAATAGCTAAAAAGGCTAAAAAAAAAAAAAAGAAGCCCTCTTTCTGGAGTCAAATCTTCCTTTCTCAGGCTGAAGCCCTGCAGAGGTTAGGCCAAGTATGCCACACGACTCCCCACTGTCGTCTCAAACGAGTGGCCACATCACAGTCCACATTCAGAAATGAAAGCCCACGTGACTGACAGCACTTCAATTTCCTCCACTGAAAACCAAATCCTATTTTCACTTGTGGGTATTTCATTCATCTTTGCTTTTTTGGTTTTTTAATTACATAGTAGAAAGCACTACTGTAATTTCCTCCCTGTATAATGACAGCATTATTCACTGGGAGGCTTTTAATTCTCCACAGTGATTGCTTCTCTTCAAAAATCAGATTTCAATCTCCATAGAGGAAGAAGAGTATGGGTTTTTGACCCTAGGGTTAATTATGTGCAAATAAGTTAAGATCGCACAAAACCTCACCCTGGGAAAAGGTGGCTGAGCCTTGGCTGAGCCTGCCTCGTCTAGCGTGCCACAGGGACAAAAGCATTCCCATTCAGCAGCCCTTGGACCAGATGACACTGCAGATAGGGGGTGGCCAGGGTCCCTGTGCCCTGTGGGACACTGTCTCTGGTATCTGTCTGTCCTACTGGACTGAGCTCTGGGCAGGGAGAACAGGCAGTCTCCTTCATTGTTATATTTCAGAGCCTAGTCCAGTGCCTGGCACACAGGATGTACTTTGTGAGTATGTGAGAGCAATGGAAGACAGGCTTTAAATCATTCCTGATTTTATGGTTATGTGTATGAAAAGTTCCTATGTCTGGAGAAAAACCAAGGAGGGAGGAAATGAGGAGACGCGCTTCAGGCTGTCAGGGAATTGGCCTCGCCAAGGAGAGCTGTGTGTGCCGGGGAGCCCCCTCTCCTCGCCCAGACTGCTCTCCCAACTGTATTGCTCCATTTTTCCTCCTTCCAATCCTCTCCTCTGTTCTTTCCAGCTCTCTGGATTCTCTCCCAATGGGCTCATCATTTATTTATTCACTTGTTTTAATTAACAAGTATTTCTGAACATTACCTGGTATATGACACTGCCTGGAATGTGGAGGCAGAGGCTGGAAGGAAGAGGACGTAGAAAGGGAGGTATAATGACAGTTCACATCTGTGGAGCCTACCACGGCCATGCACCGGCAGTCTGTTTGTCACGTGGTGGTGGCTTGTCTGTCACTATGATCTTAGAGGCAACGCCACTAGTAATTCAAATACAAGCAGGACCGCCCAAGGTGGGCAGGTTTCAGGGATGGGTCCAGACCAAAAGAGAGCAGGAAGAAAGGCCTGGAGATCTGCTTCGAAAATTGGTCAATAAAAACCCTACGGAGAACAATAGGGGACTGCTGATACAGTGCTGGAAGATGAGCCCCTGCGGCTGCAAGGCGCACAAAATACACAGTGGCCGCAACCAGAGATTCAAGGACATCGGTGATCCTGACAGTGCCACAGGACCGCTCAACATCTCATTCTGTCGTACAGGAGGGCGTCACGCATTGGATTCAACTCAATGGTCACTAACGGCACCATGCTCCAGGTTCTGAGGGTTAGTCCATTTGACCGTGACGGCATCCTCGTGAGACTAAATGAGACGTGGTCCCTGCCTGCAAAGGAGGGATCAGACCTATCACCACACCACCCCATGCGCCTTGTTCAGTGTGCTCACACTTTTTGACATCAGAGACATCTGCTAGCATGCCCGCCACTCCCAAGGACTGCTCGCCCACTCTACATGGCCAACACTTGCTCAGCAGCTGGCACGCCACAAAATACCAAATGGTATTTTTCTATTTAAGTGGTTTCTTAGCCAACACGGCAAGACGCACATGTAACAGACAACACCAAACCATGTACAGAGAACATCAGAACAGCAAAAGGTGGAGTAGGTCACAACCAGGGACACTGGTACCGTGAGGGCAGGAGGGCAGCTCTGAAGCCTGGAGCAGGGAGGAGCAGGCACAGCAGCCAGGCAGGGACAGATGATCCCGTAAGCCAGGCACTCACAGAGAACTTAGTCACCTGTAGTGCACAACTTCCTCTTTTCACCACAGATAATAAAGGAAGCACAAGTTGTCGTTGTTGTTGTCAGGTGCCGTCGAGTTGGTTCCAACTCACAGCAACCCAAGGGGAACAGAACTAAGCACCGCCCGGTCCTGCGCCACGCCCACGATGGTCCTCAGGCTTCAGCCCACTGTCACAGCCACGGCGTCAGTCCAGCTCGTCGAGGGTCTTCCTCTTTCTCACCAACCCTCCACTCTGCCAAGCATGACGTCCTTCTCCAGGGCCTGGTCCCTCCTGATAACACACCCAGAGTACGTGAGATGCAGTCTCAACACCTCTGCTTCCAAGGAGCACAGGAAGGCCTACAAGCACTCGCTTCCTGTGAATCCACCGCTGGATGTGGGGGCAGGTTCTCCGAGCACAGCAGCACAGGGTCTGACCTGGCCTGGCCACAGTGAAGCTCACATTAGGTATGGTATCCTAAACCAATTTCAAGCACCAAGAAGAGGGGTTGCCTGGCCATGGCTAACAGATGCTGAGGTCCTAGGGGGGATCACAGGGCCTATTTTTATGGCCTTCAATTTTAAATGAGAAAAAATGGTCTGAGGAGACAGACAGAGATAAAATATTGTACCCACACTGAAAGCTACACAGGCGTATGACATAATGTCAGTGCACAGGGACTTTGAGTTCCATGCGGATCGTACAGCCAGCCTCTGCCTCCCATGATCAAAGGGCAGACCGAAGCAGAATCAGTCATTAAAAACCAAACCCCGGCATGTGCAAATGCTTGGTGACTGGGGCCTGAGCACTGAATCCACAGGGCAGGGGTGGGGCACGAGTGGTGCAAATAATGAGAGGTGTCAGGGAGATCTGCAGACTGGGGTGTTCAGGATCAGAGGTGTCTTAGGCTGGGTTCTCTAGAGAAGCAAAGCCAGCAAAGCACAGATACACACACACAAAGAGAGAAAGAGAGAGATTCGTACCGGTGAAACAGCTCCCACCATTATACAGGCTAAAATGTCCCGGGTCCGCGGATCACGACAGAGGCCTCTCCTGATTCACGTAGACACAGGGGCTGGCAAACCCAAGACCAGCAGGCTGGAGAGCAGGACTCTTGTTCACAGGCTGTGAAGATCGATGAGTCCCAGGACTGGCAAGTAAGTTGCTACCTCAAGTCCCCCAAATTGGAGGTCAGATGAGAAGGTGGCAGCTTCACGATCCAGACAGGATCAAAGTCAGAACATCAACTTATATCCTGATGCAGGCTACACACCCCAAAGAAACTCCCTTTCCACTGACTGGCACTCACAGCAGATCCCATCATAGGGTGATCACATACAAACCCTGAGAACCACGACCCTGCCACACAGACACACAACCTTAACCATCACAGACAGCAACAAGTCTCATCTCCTTCTCAGCTGTGCCCGGGATATACTCCAGGAGGAAGGAAGAAGACACTGAAGAAGCACATGGTACAAGGAGGAACTAGGAAGGAAGAAGAAACAAAAGAAGGAAAGAGGAAAGAGGTGGAGAAAAGATGACAAAGCAGACAAGGAAGGGCAGGAAGAGAGTTGATTTTCCCCTGCGTGGCAGTCCCTGTGCTCTGTCTAATATCCAGTAAACTCAATTTCATCTTTCCAGCTTCTTTATGTCTTTAAATAAATAAATAAATAAATAAATCCAACTCCACTTCAATGTCCAAGGTCTGCACCTTCTCAGATGTCATCACTAAAGTCACCAGAGTCACTTGAATCTCAGAGCCTGGTTTGCAGGTGATTCTGCTTACATCTGCCCTTTCCATGTCTTCACCGGAGCAGGGAGGGGGTCATGGTCAGGGTCAGCGCCCTACAGCCAGACTACAAGGCTTTGTCACCCAGCCTAACCACTCAGTCGTCGTGTGATGCTGGGCAAGTTACTTAACTACATCGTGCTTCCATTTTCCCATCTTTAAACTATCTCCTAAGATTTCAACATGGATTAAATAAATTAATCCACACTAAGCTTTTAGAGGACACCTTGGTGGCATAGTGGGTAAGGGCTACGCCTGCTAAGCAAAAGGCTCACAGTTTAAATCGGTCAGGTGTTCCTTGGAAACTCTATGGGGCAGTTCTACTCTGTCCTATAGAGTTGCTATGAGCCAGAATCAACTCATTGGCACTGGGTTTGTTTGTTCCTTTTTTTTTTTTTTTTTTTTGGCTTAAGCTCTTAGCACAGTCCTTGATATGTAACATGAACATCATGAAATCAGCAATTATTACTAGTTCACAAAGGCTACTAGTTACGTATGAAGTCAACTCCCACTCATACTGACCCTGTAGGCGTCAGGACGGAACTGGGCTCCACAGAGTTTCCAGGGGCTGATTTTTCAGAAGCGGGAGCATCAGGCCTCTCTTCTCAGGGGCCTTTGGATAGACTGGAACTTCCAATGTTCGGGTCAGCAGCACAGCACCCTAATCATCTGCGCCACCCAGGACTCCTTATAACGAGTCCAGACCAAACCGCACCACACCCACTGTCATCAAGTCAGTTTTGACTCACAGCCATCCTACAGAACAGAGTAGAACCGCCCTGTAGGGATTCTAAGGCTGTAACTAAGGTAGCAGACTGCCACCTCTTCCTCCCATGGGGTGGCTGGTGCGTTCAGCCTACTGACCTCTCAGTTAGCAGCTGAGTGCCTAACCACACCACCAGGGCATGGGAAGAAAAGGGAAGGAAAATTACCGCTAACAGGAAGACTATCAGGAAGAGTGAAGTGAAGTGAAGAAGACCTCGTTCATGACCTCTGAAAGACTGCCACTTCTTAGGTAACTTGCTCTTTGTAAGGAATACTTTTGCTGTCTTGGAATGGAAACTCTTAGGAGCTTAATTTCTCTCCCTTGGCCTTGTCAATTGGTGATAAAGAATTACCGTCTATACAAATGGCACTTGGGTCATCTGACCTCCTCCAGTGTTACAGGAGCGGAGAGAATCCCCACCAGCCTCTGGGGGTCCTCGGACCTCCTCTAACTTCCCAAGGAGGAGAGAGAGTCACCCTCAGCATCAGCCCACAGTTGATGTTTAGGAAGCAGAGCTCAGGTATACCTTCTCTCTGAAAACTTTTCACCAGCTCTGACACCAGCTGTCCCTTCTGTGGCCCTCCATACTTCTCTACTGGCTTTGATAATTTGTTACAAAGCCCACAAAGAAACTCACAGAGAATCTCACACTTATGGGGTATCCTAGTTATCTAGAAATACCACAAGTGGGTTGTTTTTAACAAACAAGAATTTATTCTCTCACAGTGTAGGAAGCTAGAGGTCCAAATTTTGGGTGCCAGCTCTTAGAGAAAGTTTGCTCTCTGTTAGTTCTTGGAGAGAGTCCTTGTCATCAATCTTCCACTGGTCTAGGGGCTTCTCAGAGCAGGGACCCTGAGTCCAAAGGACACGCTCTGCTCCTCGCACCAATTTCTTGGTGGTACGAGGTCCCTTTGTGTCTCTCTGCCCAAGAGACTCACTCAAGATACAATCTGATTTTGTAGATTGAATCTTGCCTTATTAGCACTCCTACCTCTGCTCATTAATATCACAGGGATCAGGATATACGCGACAAGAGACAATCACATCCAATGACAAACTGGTGGACAATCACACGATACCGGGAACCATGGCCTAGCCAAGTTGACACATATTTTGGGGGAACACAATTCATAAAGGGAGATTTATTAGCAAAGTAACACGTTACACTTCAGGATACACTTGTCTTGCTGCTCCTCCCACCCAGAGCCCTGAGACTGGCTCTTCCAAGCTCAGTGGGATGGCAAAACTAAGCAATCCTTTTGTTAGGGTTCCAAACACCTTATTTGCATGGTCCCACCCCTCAAGGATGCTGCATATCTCATCTGGATCAACAGCAAGCCGTCCAGTCCCCTCGGTGGGCCACAAGCACCTTTTTGTGTATAATCCCACCCAACCATTTGGTTATAAGACCATGGCAAAAACTGCCCTATAAAAGAGATCTATCATAATGCACTACCCTATGACATATTTGGGGATAATAAATCCATGAAAAACAATTCCAGTTGGACAAAGATCACTCTGTGATCCTGTAAATCTTTATACACACACAGAGCTAGGACTGGTGTTAACTGAACTCACCACTGAAGCTTAATCTTCTTCTTGACAACCCCAGTCCTCCTCTTTTCCCATTCTTCCTTCCTGTCTCCTGCTCTCAAAGAAGAAGCATTCCTTCTCAATCTTTCTCATTCTGTTTTCTCCTATAACTTCAATAACATCTCTTCTCCCTGAAAACAGTTCATATTTCTTTCTATTTATTTATAAAGGAACTAGTATTCTGGGTCTCTTTATTGTTGCTGAAAACCTTCTTGCCTTGCTCTACCTACTCATTCTTAATCTCTAACAAATAGGCTTCTATTAACACAGTTAACCTGAAACCACACATGACAAGGCCCACTTCTCCAGCCTCTGCTCCATCCTGACCCTCTATATTTATTGAGGATAAAGAGTTGACCCTAATTAACTTCCTTTGGGGAACACAGTCCTTACTTGGAAGTCCTAACAAGCCTCTGACTGCTACTTCCTGGGCTCTGGATCTGTTCCTCCTTCCAACGTCCTCACCCCATCTCAGTCCCATTTATGACCTTTACCTGGATGTGGGGGGCCCCCCAAAGATCTACTCTTTATCTTTTTCTCTTCCCTTTCTATGCTCTCTATTTTGTCCAAGCACAAGGTTCAAATGATCACCTCTATATAGAGAACTCTCGGAAACCTGGGTGGCATAGTGGGTAAGTGCTACGTCTGCTAACCAGAAAGTTCCAGCTCAAATCCACCAGGCGCTCCTTGGAAATCCTATGGGGCAGTTCTACTCTGTCCTGTAGGGTCACTATGAATCGGACTCGACTCAGCAGCAGTAGGCTTGGTTTTTGGTTTATACAGAGAATTCCAGCACTGAACTCTTGCAAGCCCACGTCGCTCAGTGCTGCCGGGCACCTCAGATGACTGCACGTCCTATGGGGCTGAGGCTCTCCATGGCCCCAGAGGAGCTCATCTCCCCTCCCACATCCACTCTCTTCCCTGGCCCCATTACTCTGGTCACAATACATCAACCTCCTTGTCACTTGCATGCTTTCAGAGCCCTGAGATCATCTCAGATTGTTCTTTTCTGGCCTCACATCGTTCTCTCATCAGGCCTCTGCTCCCCAGCACACACCTCCCCCTCTCAGCTCCCACTAAACAGACTCCCTTTCAGTTCCTCTAGACTAGCTTTCTGCCTTTGCCTTCTAGCCAGACTCTCTGCCACCCACCTGTCCCCTATTCCAATCCGTTGTCTTTATCTCCACCAAGCCTGATCTCATCCCAGTCCCCCTCCATTGCCCACAGGTGGGCACTGCTCTCTCTTCTCCTACAGAAGAGGAAAGGGAAATTCAGACAAGCGAAGTCTAAGGTCACAGAGTTAATGGGAAGCAGAACCGGCATTTACATTTGAGTGTAACTGGTTCCAAAGGCCCCACTAAACCTACTATACCACGGGGAAAGTTGGCTGGTTAGGTAGACGGGCAGTTGGATGGATCAATAGAAAAATCAGGCAAATAAAATAAAAACTCAAGACCAAACCCACTGCCACTGAGGTGATTCCAACTCACAGCGACCTTAGAAGTCAGAGTAGAGATGCCCCACAGAGTTTCCAAGGAGCCTGGTGGATTTGAACTGGTGGAGCCTGGTGGATCTGACCTGCTAACATTTTGGTTGGCAGATGTAGCACTGTGTCACCAGAGTTTGCAAATAAAATAAAGAAATGAGTGATAAATAGTCTAATAACTAAGAATGCTCCTACCACAGTGTAGGTCAGCACATGTTTACAACAGGTGGGCTCCCCTGGTATGAGCTCTTCAGAGCAGTGGTTTTCAGTGGGAGTCATTTACCCCCAGGACACACCGGGCAGTGTCTGGCGACACCATCAGTGGCCACAGCTACTAGGCATACAGGTACTGGGGCGGTGCTGGAGGGATCTGGGGCCAGGGACGCTGCTCGGCACACGACAACGCACACACAGCCCCAGTGTCAGCGGTGGTGAGGCTGAGACACCCTGGCTTAAATAGATTCAGGTCAATCTCTTTGGAAACAGGCAGGCTTTTTAAGGTAAGAATGTGGTGACTTCTTTTGTATCTGAAAACATACGCTTCCAAACAAGCAAAGAAACAGCAAGAACAGCAGCACGTGTACTGTGAAGCGAAGAGAATGGCGGCCTAGCACTGTTGGTTCTCTGCACGTCCACCCATCAAGAGAAAAGACGAGAGAGAGACCTAGACGGGGAGAAAGAACCCTGAAGAGCACACAGGAATACAAAGCATTGTGCTCCATCCTAAAATTTCCAAAAAGAAAAACACAAGGAACATCGGCCTGACCTTCGGAAGTACACATGGGGTCTGACAGTTACGTTGGCAAACTCATCCTAGAAAAAGTGCTACATGCCACACTGCAAGGGCCCCTCTAGGTGGACAATTTTACCAACCAGCACAGCCAGCCCACACAGGGCAAGCCGCTGACCATGCTCTGGGGACACTTGGCCCTGGGAGGTTTCTGACTGCACTGATGTTTCTGGAGCTGTGAACCTAGACTGCCTTCTGTCCCTCCAGTTGGGTCCCCCGAAGGGCACCCTGGGCTTCCCCAGTGATGTAAATGGATCTAGCGCCAGCTCCAGCAACCACAGCCTCCCTGTGTTTCTCCTGTCACTTGCTGCAGGCAGAGAATCACGCAAAAATGTGCTCAGCTTTGCCAGCAGCGAAAGTCATCCCGAAGGAGGCCTTCTCTCTAGATGAGCAGAATTAGTTCCTCCACCGCTCCCTCCCCAACAAGGAAAGTCATCTCGGTTTTAGAGCTTCAGCAAAATTGGCTTCCAAAGCAGGCAAAGCCAAAACCCCCAAACAAAGCTGTGATGCTCTGCCATCCAAGCATTCCCTGCAAATGTCACCAAGTGAAAGCAGGTATCTTCAAGCACCTTAGCTAGTGATGTTCTGTCATTCCCAGCCAGTGGGCCCCTTTGAAACAAACCCAAGTGACTGGGGGATGGGCCAGGCAAACTCCTCCATTTAAGTTCCTGAGAAAACTGTGTCTTGCGGTTGCAGATGTGTACAATCAATAAAGGGACAGGCACTGCTGAAGAAACATTCATGCCCAATTTGCAAATGTCCTAGACTGCTCGGTTCATCGAAGGTCCAGCCAGACAGCATCGCTACCCTTTGTTCTCTGAATTATTTAGCACTATTAAGCGCCTGCAGTGACCTCCCACCCCATGACCTCCCCTCTGGCCGCCCCCTTTGCCAGACTGTCCCCCCAACCTGCGTGAGCAAATCGACTTTTGCTGTGAGGCAGGAAGCTCACTTAGAAGCGCTCTCTGTGGGCACTCCTGGCCTTACATTTCCGAGTGCCGAGGACACATGGTGGCATTCAGGATGAGACGACAGAAGCGCTGGGAAATCTGCAGGCTGCGGCAGCACCTTAGGGGGGATGTGCATGAAAGTGAGGTCTTTAGGGTATGAGAACTGCCAGTTAAGTTCACGAACACATTCTAGAGGATGCGCTGCCTATCTCATTGGTGAATATCATCACAGTCACCTTCAAAGTCCCTCCCTTGGGAAGCTACCCACTGATGTCAGTGCCTAGTTCCCCCTGCAAAGCAATTCTGGAACTCTTTATGGAACAACCATCAGAACAGTCATTGCATTACCCCTAATGTCCTGAATGTCACCCAAATGTCTTCCTTTCAATACTCCCTTTATACTCAGGTAAAGAAAAAAGGTCATTAGGGGCCACATCAGGTGAGTAGGGAGGGGGTTCCAATACAGTTATCTGTTTACCGGCTGAAACTCCCTCACAGACGACTACACAGTTACGTTTACAAACTTGCCACCACGCCACCGTGTGCAATGGTCATTCTGGAAAGAGATCCAAAACTGCTTTGAAGGTAGGACTAGGTGCTGGCATAGGTGCACAGCTTCCCAAGGGAGCACTTGGAAGGTGACCACAGTGATGTTTAGCAATGAGGGAGGTGGCATCCACAACAATTAAGTTCATAGACCTAATCGTGAGACCTCCCTAAGTCAGCTCTGTCCTCCCTCAGACCCACTCTGCTGCTGTAGTTACAGCTGCTGTGGCTTCGTCTCCAACTCGTGTGCCCCCAAACCAAACACTGCCCAGTCCTGAATCATCTTCAAAACCACTGCCACACTCAAGTTCACTGTTGCAGTCACGGAGTGTCTTCCTCCCCAGGGGCACATCTCCCAGCACTGCATCAGACAAGACTCCGCCGTGGTGCACACGGATCTCACTGGCTGATTTGGGGAAGTAGATGGCCATGCCTTTTTTTCCTTGTCAGTCTCACTCTGGAAGCCCTGCTGAAACCTGACCACCAACGTGTGACCCTCCCAGTATTTGAAACATTGGGACAGTTTCTAGAGTCAGAGCAACCCACCACCTAAGCCAGCAGGTGGCCCGGTCAGCCACACTGGATACAAGGCAGGGGATGTCTCTGGCCTGCTGGGTCACTCTCAGAAGCCCTTTGAACAGGAACAGGAAAGTTGCCCACCTCTCTTCACCCCATCCAGCGTTCCCAAGCAGGGTCTGGCTTCTAGGGCCTGCAACCTGCCCTCTACTTTTAATCTGGTAAGATTCATGTTTCAGAAGCTATCGATCACATTTCTTACAAGACCCTAAATTACCACAGGTGGGTGTATCATCCTATTTTTCTTCCTGTTTCCCACAGTGCACGACTACCCAATCAAAACCCAAACCAAGCTGGCTGCTGTGCAGTGGTGCTGGGGCTTGTCTCTGGGGCGCGGCCGGATCTTGGGCCCCCCTTGGCCAGTGAGGAGGGGGCTGGTGGCTGTGGTGGCCACCCTTTTTCTAAAGACAATGGTCAGTTTTGGAAACTGATGGATCAGACAGATTCCAGAAGCCTTGCAGACAGGGTTGAAGTCATGGTGTGTCGGGAAAGTGCATTACGGATTTAAAATGCTCCCCTACAAGGTCCCTGCACAACACCTTTCGTGGCCCTTCCTTTCCCACAGAGGCCACTGGCCCTCTGACAGGTCCCTGCACGGTGGGCAGCCTGCTGCGTCCTGCAGGCTCTCTCTGTATCCTTGGGGACAAGTCTGTCACCATGGGCTGCACAGCAGAGCTGGCCTGCTGTGGCCCTCTCTCATAGCCAGCGGAAGCCACACTTTGGCCCCGAGCCCCGAAACCTCTTTTCAGGAAGAAAGCGTGAAGCCTCCCAGTTGCATTTTGTTTTCTTACTGCTTGTTCAAACAATCAAATAAAAATACAGTACCATCCTCAGGCAAAGACAATTTAATTCAAACATTCTTAAAAGCACATTCAACAGCCTTTTCCCAGACACAAAACAAAAAACAAACCTGCTTTATTCTTGGTTTACCTTTGTTACACAAAGCAAGAAAAAGTGGCCACAAGGAGGGCATATTTACAGGAAAGAAAACATTCATCTGCTCAGGGAGCGTGACTGAGACCAGACCCCCCACAGGCCCCATCTTACTAAATCTTCTCCACTGCCCTCACCTCTCAGCCCATATCACAGATGGGAATGCTGAGGCCTAGGGGGCTGAGTCACGTGTCCAAGGGGGCAGAGCCGCTGCTGCCTGAGGTGATGATCTCGATCCAGTCTCACTCCAGGATCGGAGCACTGAACTCCGTGCTATACATAATAGTCTGCGAAATTATGTCACAAGGAGCCCCATGTGACAGCATGTGTGGCTACATCACAAGGAGCAGCACGCAACAGTCTGTGCGACTACATCACAAAGGAGCCACCGGGCGACAGTCTGCATGACTATGTCACAGGGAACCACCACCAGGGGATAGACCTGTGACTATGTCACAAAGGGGCCACCTACTGGGCGATGGTCTGCAACAGCTCGCGTGACTGCGTCACCAGGAGCCACATGCAATGGTCTGCATGACTACATCACAAGGAGTACTTGGCAACTAGGACAGCAAGAAACGAGACAGGTGTTCGGTTTGCCTCCTGCACGCCCCAGCTATCCCTGCCTCTGAGGTTTCAGGGGCACGTGGTAGGGTCAGTCACAGCCTTGGACCGAGACAGACATCATGACTGACCCACGTGCTGCCGGTCCGCTGTCATTTACCCTCTGTTCCTAGTAACATGACCAGCACGCTGAGGCCGCCACTCAGTGGAGAAGTCTGACCGCCTGGCTGGGCTTCTCCTGCAGGCTCTCTGAACTCCTCTGTCTGAGGTCCACATCCTGCGGAGTTTTTATTTGTTATTCTCTCTTGATTTCCGTTTTACATATACCACCCAACCCAGTGTGGGGAGTCGGTGCCGACGCATAGCGACCCTATAAGACAGAGTAGCGATGCCTCACAGAGTTTCCAGGGAGCCCTTGGTAGATGTGAACTGTTGACCTCTTGGTTAGCAGCCGTAGCACTTAACCACTGCACTATCAGGGCTTCCTAACATGATAAAATAATCTTCTTTGCATTTTTTAATTGTGGTAAATATGTATGTAACAAAACACCTGCCGTTTCAATTCTTTACTTTTCAGGTCACAATTCAGTGATCCCAGTGATGTGAGTCTGTCACACTGCTCTGTCGTCACTGTGCTGTTTCCAGTTTTCCTATCACCGCAACAGAAGCTCTGTGTCCCCTACGCAGAGAGTTCCCCTCTTCTTCCCCACCCACTGGCCCCCCTAATAAACTCTGATCTGTGTGCTTACTTCCTCGAGATGTTTCCTAGAGGTGGGATCGTACAGTAGCCTTCGTTTGTCACTTGATGTTTGCAAGAGTCACCCCCGTGGTAGCCCGTATCAGAACCGCATTCAACAGCTGAGTGATATTTCACTGCGTGTATGTACCACATAGTATGGATCCATGTAGTATTTTCATAATTGGTTTTTTCTTTCATGAAATATACTACCATGATGTATGTAATCTCTTAGACTTTTTTTTACCCATGTTGACTACTTTACAACCAGGGGCTGGAATTCTAAATCCAGCTATCACTCCCTCGAGGAGAAAGACTGACGGACATGAGAACAGCCCCCGAGGAGGCAGCCCGGGTGGTGACTGCTGGCCACCTCTGCTCATGCCCTCCCGTGCGTCCTCACGTCGGTGTCTGACACCCAGCCTGCGTGGCCTCTGCCTGCCCTGCCAACCTACCATGTCCCCTTTCACCTACTGTACTCAGCAGTGCTGGTCCCTTTTTGTCCCTTGAGCTTTCCAAGGGTGCCTGTGCCTGGCAGCCTGAGCCGAAGGCTCCAGTCTGCTTGCTCTGCATCTCAGCGTAGATGTCACCTCCTCCAGTGGCCTCCTGTAACCACCCTACCTAAAAGAGCTGGTCTGTCACACTGCCCCGACTGACTTTCATTACAGCACCTCTGGCATTGTCTTCTTAATTATCTGTCTTCCCCTCCCGAGGAAGGAAGTTACATAAACATCATACAGTATATATAGTGCGAGGCTTTCAAAGAGGGGTCTGCAGGCCCCTAGGGGTCCCCAAGACCTTTTCAGGGGGGTCCATAAGGTCAAAATCATTTTTGTAAGACTATGAAGATTGATTCACTGTTTCACTGTGTTGACATTTAAACTGAAGACACAGAGCAGTGGTGGAGAGTACTGAGGGTACCTTTGGCATGCATCAAGGCTGTGACATTCACCAGTACCAGTCATCACTGATTTATTTTTTAACCGTCTAACAAAAAGGTCAGCAGTTTGAATCTACCAGGTGCTCCATGGAAACTCTATGGAGCAGTTCTACTCTGTCCTATAGGGTCGCTATGAGTCAGAATCAACTGGGTGACAGTGGGTTTGGCTTCTGGTTTATGCTTCCCAGTGGGGAAGCGGAAACCCTGGAGGCATAGTGGTTAAGCATTATGTCTGCTAACCAAAAGATCCGCAGTTCAAATCCACCAGGTGATCCTTGGAAACTCTGTGGGGCAGTTCTACTGTGTCCTACAGGGTCGCCATGAGTTGCAATCGACTCTGTGGCAGTGGATTTGGTTTTGGTTCATACTTCCTGGGCGGGGGGATCCCCAACTAAAATTCACTTAAGAATGCCCTAGAAAAAGCAGTAAGAGCGAGCCCCAAGTGACACAGGAGCTCCAAGCAGCAGCAGTAGCTTTCTTTCAACCTCAGTTCCCATTCTGTGTGGCTCAGTGGGAATACACATACAACCCCTCTGCTGCAGGGCACAGAAGTGGGAACCTAGCTGTCATTTAAACACGACTCTTTATTCTTTAGCAGGTCACACGGCAGAGCAGGAGGGCTGCCTCACGGAAAAGCACAGGTGTGACGGTTGAAGCTGCAAGCTGAACTTGTTGCTTTTTTCACGGAACACCATCTTTACACAGAAGAATGACTGACAGACTGCAGATATTTTCAGACTTGTGTATTTGGCTGAAATTTTCTTAGAAATGAGGGAAGAGAGCCTGCTGCTTTAAGACCTGATGACACCTTCTGCCAGTGGTCAAATTCAAACTTTCAAGTAAGTATGTGAATTACAAAAAACTTCCCAGTCCTTAAGACTCTTCTGGTGAGACTGGTACCAAAAATAATAAATACAAATTTTTGATGTTGGATAATAAAACATATCAACATTTGGAAATAAGAGTAAACCAATATTTTCCAAATGACTGACACATGATATTACAAACTCATACATGGGGAAAAGATCTAACCAGAGTGTCGGGCAGAGTAACGGATTTTTATGTGACAAGTATACAAGGCTCGCTGACAGAGTTTCAGACTTCACACTGCGGCTGACCTTTAAGAAACTACCACTTGTCAAGTTTTTGTATAATATCAAAGAATAGCCACAATTTTCTCAATGGGTTATTAAGGAGAATAAAAAAACGCCCATCCCCTTGGAATTGATTCTGACTCACAGTGTCCCTATAGGGCAGAGCAGAACATCCCCATAGGGTTGCCAAGGTCATCAATCTTGACAGAAGCAGACTACCAATGTTTTTCCACGGAGTCACTGCAAGGGGTTAGCAGCCAAGTGCTAAATTGCTGTACCACCAGGGCTCAATGCTATTAAGTCACTTCTCTTTTTTCAACTACATTATCTGGGCAAGGTCAAATTTTCATTACATATATCAACCAAAACAACTCAGAGCAACAGGCTGACTACAGAAGCAGATAAAAGAACTCAACTGTCTTCTAGGACATCAGACATTAAAGAAATCTGCAGAAATGTAAATCAGTGGTACTCTTTTCATTAAAATTTTATGTTTTTTCCACAGAAGAATCTGTTGTGTCAACATATAATGGGTTTATTATTGACATGTTTGAGTAAAGTAAATATTTTGATATGGCCAAGTTTTAATTTCTAATAGGATATTCATCAATAGACACAAACCCAACATAAATGAAAGCTCTGTGGGATGCTCAATAATTTCCAGAGTGTAAAGGGGTTCTTAAAAGTCTATGAACCATGGCTCTACTGCCCAGCATGTACCCCAAACCAAACCAAACCCACTACCGTTGAGTCAGGTGTGACTCCTCACAACCCCATAGGTCAGAGTACAAAGGCCCCACAGAGTTTCCAAGGAGTGCCTGGGGATTTGAACTCCTGATCTTTTGGTTAGCAGACATGGCACTTAACCACTGTGCCACCAGGGTTTCCTAGCATATGCCAACCCAAACCAAACCAAGCCCATGGCCGCTGAGTTGGGTCTGACTCGTAACGACCCCAAAGGTCAGAGTAGAACTGCCCCACAGAGTGTCCAAGGAGCTCCTAGGGGATTTGAACTGCCAACCTTTTGGTTAGCAGACACAGCACTTAACCGCTATGCTACCAGGGTTTTCTTGCGTATACCGGGTACTCAGTAAATGTTGTTGAATCAGTACATTAAAGACAGTACATTGTCTGCTTTTTCTCTTCGCTCTTGAAGTATTTCTAACTGAGTTCCATGACATGTATTTACTTAGTTTATTTCAGTCGAGGACCCTAAAGCTCTGACAGTGGCTCCTAAGTGTGACAACAGCGCTAGTGAGATGATGGTCCGATGACATCAGTATCTCAGCCCCTGAAGACAGAGACTGTTTTCCTCAGAATCCTCATAAATGTTTCCAACTTGTTCCTTGATCCAAGTTTTCTTTTTCTTAAGTACTGACCAGAAGATCCATTTTTAAAGACTAGTTTTGAATTTATTGAGTGTAGTTGCTTCTCCTGGAAGTACTGAAACTGTAGCAGTTACATGGTGCTGTTGTGCGCTCTGGGTGCAGAGTGGGCCAGCTGTGCTCCACGCTGAAGGGGAAGCTGCCTACCGTCTAACACCACTCTCCAACAGGGAAACACATGTTGAGCTTCCAGCGTGACTCTCGGAATCCCAGAGGACAGGGCACACTGTGGACATAACCATTTCTGGGGTATAACACAAGGGCCACCACAGGCTTCCGTCACACTACTAGGAAGCCACATCTAGGAGCTGCCTCACCTCAAACCCAAAGACACTATGCTTTATGAGCCTGTTTCTGAATGGGCTGGTGACGCTGCAGAACATGACCTTAGCATTACGTCTTTCTGGAAAGACATCCACTCTGTCTCTTAGTGCCATGATAATGACAACTAGTGACAGCCACACATTCTTGGCTGGCCAGGTGCTCCAGAGCCTAAGGTCCATATAAAGCAAGTCCTTGCGTGTGGCCTGAGGCAATGGTCATACACAAATGCACTGACTGCAGTCTTACAACTGCTTTGTCTGAATTTTCCAAGAAAGACAAAATCTTCTGCTTTCAGGATCCCATGTCAGCCTCAGTGCTTTCAGCCACAAGCAGTGCTAAGCTTCAGATAAGCCTCCGCGATCAGTCAGTAGGTGGGGATGGACACACCTCCCCTGTCCTGAAGATGAGGCAGGGATGCAGGTCACCAGGTGCTGTGTGCAGGTTTGCAAGCAGGAAGGCTCAAAGTGGGCTCCAAAGCACTCAGTAGTCTCCCCTGGAAGGGCTGGTGAGCCACACATCAGTTCAGAAGAACCAAACATTCGTCATTTACAGGAACATTCCAGATAAAAAGCTCCTTGGTTTGGGCAACACACTGACCCTGGATTTAATAAAATGGAATTCAAGAAAAAACATTTAATCTTCCAATTGAAAATCAGGGGCCATGTTGTGTCGGGCTGAGAGTCAAGTTCACAGGCTGCACAGGACTCAGATCCACCCTCCCTGCAACTCTCAGTTACTAGAGGAGTGTGGGTTACTAGAGGCTGTGGCTTAGAAAACAAAGACTATCTATCTATGTTTTGACACCATCAATGAAAGACGTTTTGGTTAAAAAGAAAACAAAAACAATGCAGCTTGTATTCTGAATTATCACCTTTGAACTTGCCAGTCAAGTTCTCCTGTGTATATCCACCAATTACAGTCTGCCTCACCTGGTTTACTGTTCAATAGTGGTGTCATCTGAAACCAGAGAAGTCACTGAAAATCTCCCAAACTGGGACACCTGGTGCCAGGCGAGATCTTCAGGGGAAGGTATGTGTTCTCATATATTGACCATACAACTAGGAAGGTCTTCCCACCAGCCACTGGGGCACTGAGGATCAAGTGATGAGCAACGGGGATGTGCTCCCGACTTCCTAAAACTGTCAGCCTCATGGGGACTTTGGTAAATTACCACACAATTAATAGAAAAAGTAGGCAGTTCTCAACTACTCGTACCTCCTCATGCTGACGCCTTTGCAAAATAGGGGTGCTTGTGTATCCCCGGGGGGCATCTGACCAAAGTGATGGATGAGGCACCCAGGCAACGCTCACCAATGGCCGCCAAAACCAACGGGTAAGAGGCTATGGGGAATGGTACCACACCTGTATCTGACAGCATAAACAGTTAGAGATTAATTCTTAGCTAGCTTCCTTCTTAATAATAAAACCCTTTTTCTCTAGGAATGCTGACATATAAAGAAAATTGTAACCACCCTTCTGAACTGGTATTTACAAGATTCTGAGTTTGTTTTCCCCAGCTACTCTTGACGGATAACTAGACAAGAGTAATGCCAACTTGCAGCCTACACTTCAGGTAAATGGAAGCCCTCGTGGTGTAGTGGTTAAGTGCTACAGCTGCTAACCAGAAGGTTGGCAGTTCAAATCTGCCAGGTGCTCCTTGGAAACCCTATGGGGCAGTTTTACTCTGTCTATAGGGTCGCTATGAGTTGGAATTGACTCGATGACTCTGGGTTTGGTTTAGGGTTTTCTTTATTCAGATAAACAACACTGTTCCTGAAAGTAACCAGCCTGCAGACATCAGGACAACCTGTATTAAAACAAAGAAGCTGTGTTTGTCTACGAACCTTGCCTCCACTGAACACCTGCAGATCTGCACTCTCTGCCTACGCCATTTCCCTTCCCTAATCCCTTCTATAAAACTTGCCAGCCTAAACTGAGATGTTAAGGTGATCTTTAGGGTGCTAACCTGTTATCTTCTCAGACTGCCAGCAACGTGAATAAAGCGCCTGTAAAAATTCAGTCCCTGTTGCTGTACACTGGCTCAGGAGGATGGATAGCATGACTCTGTAGCCTGGTTTCTCTGGTAACAGATCTCCCGATAAGAGAGACATGCAGAAGGACAGAATACCACCCAGGAAGTAGTCTCACCAAAAATAAATAAAATTGTCATCATCATCAGCGTCACCATCCAACTTAACTCTGATCAAGGCCTCTGGATTGAAGTGCCAGTCTGTAGGCGAGACAGGGGACAGAAAGCGTGTGCTATAACACTTGACAATGTAACTGGCAAAACTCAGGACATGGGACACTGTACAGGACAAACAGCCCTGTTTCTTCAACAACAACAAGTTAAGAAGAAAGGAAGAGGAAAGAGAGGAAACAAAGATTAAAAGAGATTTAAGGGACATATTAGTCGAATGACAAAATACAAGTGTGGATCCTGGACCTGGATTCAATTAACTCTTAAAAATAAAAGTTTGAAACAAATAAGGAACAGAGCAAAGTGTAGACAGCATATGTCCAAGGACTTAACAATTTGTTGAGTGGTGATGATGATATCGTGGCTATATTTTTGAAAGGTACTTTTTTCTTCCACAGGTACACACAAGCACTTATGGACGAAATGGGACAATTTCTGGGGTAGCTTCGAAAGGACAAAGGACATTATTACTATCAGGGAAATTCAAACTACAACCAGATTAAGATCCCCTCAGCACCCACCAGTGCAGCTACCACTCAGAGATGAGACAACAAGTGTTGTCTAAGAGGATGTGGATAACACCCTCTCGTTTCCAACTGGAAACCTCGTATGCTGCTGGTGGGAATGCAAAACGGCACAGATGCTTTGGAAAACAGATTGATGGTTCTTCAAACAGTTACTCACTGAGCTACCATAAACCCAAACCAAACCCAGAGCTGTTGAGTCGATTCCGACTCACAGTGACCCTATAGGACAGAGCAGAACTGCTCAACTGAGTTTCCAAGAAGCACCGGGTGGTGCTGAACAGCTGACCTTTTGGTTAGCAGATGTAGCACTTAACCATGATACCACCAGCATTACCATATGAACCGGCAATTGCACTTCTAGGTACATCCCAAGAGAAGTGAAAATGTAAGTCCCCCGCAAACCTTATTTATGAATGTTCATAGCAGCAGCATTCATAAAAGCCGAACGGTGGCAACTATCCACTTGTCCAACACTATGTGAATGAGCAAATAAAATGTGGTACATATACAGGTAGTATCTGTTAGTCAGCCATAAAGAGAAATGAAATTCTGATACAACAGGGATGAACCTTGAAGAACTAGATGCATGAAAGAAGCCAGTCCCAAAGGACCACATACTGTGTGATCCCATGTGCATGGAAGGTCCAGAACAGGCAGCTGTGTTGGGCTACGAGTTCAGCTGCTAATCCAAGAGGCTGGCAGTCTGAATCCACAACGTGCTCCTTGCAAGCCACATGGGCTGTTCTACTCTGTCCTGTAGAGTCACTACAGGTCAGAAGGGACTCAATGGCAATGGGGATAGAGACAAAGTAAATTAGTGGTGACCTAGGGATTGCGGGTTGATGACTAAGGGCTGTGGAGTTTCTTTTCGGGGTGATGAAATGTTCCCAAACTGATTGTGAATATATCAGCAGCCACTGAAGTGCACACTTAAAAATAATTGGCAAGGGAAACAAGTGGTTAAGAAAGCAAGTTAAATATAATAAACCATCTGCTGAAAATTTTCAAATGGGTAGGCTCTGTCGTCAGACCCTGTGGTAAAGTTCTAGCTCTGAATTACTGGCTGCACTGCCACCTGCTACAGCAGGGATGAGCCTTGAGAAACTATGACGTGTGCAAGAAGCCAGTCCCAAGTCCAGAATAGGCAGGTACGTAGGGACCCTGCTGATAGTGGCTAAGAGCTTAGCTGCTAATCTAAAAGACTGGGCAAAAGATAATCAACCTTTTTAAACCTGAGTTTCCCCAAATGGGGGATAATAATACAGGTTTGTACAGATTCAGTGAGATTTATGCATTTTTAAAGACTTAGAACAGTGCCTGGCTCATACAAAATGCACAATAAATGTCAACTGTTTGTGTTCTCATCTATTTTACATGGTCTGTTCTTTGTGCTTTTTTAGGCATTTGCTTCGTTTTCCACCAGCACTGTGCTTGTTATTTTAATTGTTCAAAATTATTCAAAATATACAAAGCACTAGGAAAAACATATTCCTACAAACTGAGATTTTTGTTGTTGCTACTTTTTTGTTTTGTCTTTTTTCTCCTCTGGTTATTTGAAGAGTATACTATTGTCCTATCATCTTCCAAGTGACTGACTTGTCATTTGTAAAGACAATACTGGGCCCTGTATTTATCTGTTTGGCAGTAGAATGACTACAGTGATTCCTGTTGACTCCTATGAAAACAGAAGAAAAGAACAGCTGTCCCTGATAAGACTGACCCTCCTAGCACTTTCCCTGTCTCAGACAGCTGATCTTTCCCAGTGGACGGAGTACGTGGAAAAGCACTGTGGCTTTCCAAGTGTCCCGGTTCAAGTGTATTCACGCTTTTGTACCGTCAGTAACCTCACATGTGGTATACGTGCATGTATGCTGCTGCCCTATTTTAGCATGAGCGTCACGGTGGTCAAAGTCCTGTCCCCGCCCTTGGCTTGACACTGATCCTCTGCAGATGACAGATACAACACCAGGCCAAAATCAAATCCACTGCTGTTGAGTCAATTCCGACTCACAGTAACCCTACAGGACAGAGCAGAACTGCCCCACCGAGTTTCCAAGGAGTGCCTGGTGGATCTGAATTGCCAACCTTTTGGTTAGCGGTGGTGGCACTTACCTACTATGCCACCAGGGTTGTGAAGAGACCATTGAAGACCCTGGACACAGTCAGTTAACATTTCTGAACAGGATGTCTTATCTGGTGAGCTTCAAATTAAACTAGAGCTTCTGCTTCAGGCCAAGATGGAATAACAAAACCCCAAACCAAACCCACTGCCTTCGAGTGGAGTCTGACTCATAGCGACCCTAGAGGACAGAGTAGAACTGCCCCATGGGGGTTTCAAAGAGCACCTGGTGGATTTGAACTACTGACCCCTTGGTTAGCAGATGTAGCACTATGCCACCAGGGTCTCCAGACGGAATAACAGGGACTAGACTTACCTTCCTACTTGAAACAGCCTATCAAGTGGGCAACATGAACACAACAACGGTTCTCTGACACTGGACATAAGGTAGCACAGGACAGGGATCCCTGAGAGAAGGACACACAGGGTGAGCTCTGTAGTCATCCAAGCCCTGCCTGGAGAGGGGCCCAGGCTCAGCACAGAGCCCTCACAGCAAGAGTTCCTAAGTGGAGGAACCACAGGCCCAGGCAGCTAGAATCCGTGGGGCAGAGCGCCGCCGAGGTGACAGCTGCCCAGGGAGAACCCCCAGAGACTTGCAGAGGGCCCTCTTGGGTCTTCCACCGTTCGCACACACATGCAAAGAAACTTCCAGAAGCGGAGGGGAGGATCATCAGAGAAGAAAAGGCAGAACAACCTCGGAGCTAATTTGGGCTAGGACGTAGATCTGGCTTCCAGCAGGCCAAGCACGAAAATGACGGGGACAGTTCTCAGAAGGATGCCCTGCTTGTGCGGGAGCACTTCCAGGGTGGAAGGAATGCTTTGCCCCATGGTGACCTCGTCCTGGCACTGAGCCATCACTGCAGAGGGACTCTTGCCCCTGGGCCTCAGGGTAACTGTCCCCAGTGCAGGCACGCACCGTCTTCCCAGCAGAGAGGCCCACCCAAACAGCAGAAGAACACTGCTTTATGCACTGCCTTGCATTTCAGAGCCATGCAATTCAGTCCGTATGTTTAAATCCCGGCTTGGCTGATTGCCTCGTGCACTTGAGACACACACTACAACACAATAAAGATAAAAAAGTCTGCTTGGGAGTGCAGTTGAATGAGAGAAAATTCTGCAGTTTTGCATCAGAGCATATGTGAGCAGAGAAATCCCACTCTGTGTGTGTGTGTGTGTGTCTGAGTTGGCCTTTCTGAGTGCCATTTATAAAATATTTATCATGGTTTTAATGATCTAGGTTCATATGGAGCCTTTGTTACTGGAACGGAGCCAGAGCACTTGGCTAATTTCGGAGCACTGACCACTGGGCCAGAATCCCAGGGGAAAATGGCAGGCCATTAACATTCACCCAAAAGGCAGCCGCCCCTGGGCTGAGTCCACTTTACCCCAGTGGCCCCAGTGGCCCCAACAAAAATCCAAGAGTTGGTAGGAATAGTCTTATATGTTTCTCATAGTGCCTTGTATATATAAAATAATTTTGAAGAATTAGAATAACAGGCACAGTGCAGGTGGAAAACCAAGCAAATGGCAAACAAGCACAAAGAACATAACACATACAACAGCAATGTTGTAAGTCCTAGCGCAAACTACATAGAAACTATAGACTTCCCAACTGCATTCAGGCAAATAAGCAGATGAAGAGAAGCCACCTACAAACTTTGTCGCAGATCTTAACCTGTCAAATGACACAAACATACCATATAGAGAACATTAAATGAAGGCAATTTTATTTTGGTAAAGAAGCAATTCACAGTGAGCAAAATAATAATCATGAATCTCAATGTGCTAAATAACATAGCATTAAGATTTATAACATAAAAATGATTAGAAATACAAAGGAAAAGAGAAGCAACACAAGACAGGGGAATCTGATACAGTTCTCTCACTCTTTGGCAGATCATGTAAGCAACATATAAATAAGGATGCTGATGAGTTGAGCAACGTATATTTTTTGCCTGCTCATCATGTCAAGACTTACGGAGATTTAAAGAAACTTGACCCGGATCCCAATCCCACTTCCCCGTCTTACAGCTGTCAAGTACTCCCTACAATCTACTAACCTCCCCTTCTCTTGCTTTCTCTTGACTTCCTTTCTCGAGTCTGTGTGATCTCACAGATTTTCAAGAAAAACCCACTTAGGCTGGGCATCTTGTGGATTTAGTTACAAATCCCATTCGGGTTAAGTCTTTAGCTGTTAACTAAAAGCAGTTCTGTAGGAGAAACACTTGGTGACCTGTTACCACGAAGACTGAGCCAAAAAGGCACCATAGGGGTGGTTCTCCCCTATCACATGGGGTCACTACGAGTCTGAATCAAACCCAGCAACATCATAGAAGATTCTGGGGCTGCCACATGGAAGGCTCACAGAGTTCACTGTTCAGTGCTCTGTCCATTCGGCATCAGTCATTTAAAGTCAGCTTTTCACAAGTCCACATAATAAGACCCAGGAAGTAGAGTGGGTTCTCCCTGCTTCGGTGGATTCTTTCCAGACTAATAGCCTCTAGGAATACATTGCTTTTCCTAGAATTCTGATAAATAAAACTCTTCTCTTCTTTTCAGAAAATTATCATGAAGAAGATAAATATGTTGGTTTACAGAGCAAACTAGTGTCTCATTAAACACACATTTTGTTTTGTGACATTGGTTGTGAACCCCACAACACATCGACACTCTCCCCGTATCAACCTTGGGTTTTCTGTTACCAGCTTTCCCGTCCCCTCCTGCCTTCTAGTCCTGGCCCCTGGGCTGGTGTGCCCCTTTAGTCTTGTCTTGCTTTATGGGTCAGTCTAATCATTGGCGGAAGGGTGAATTTCGATTCTAGAGCTAGGAGGGTGCCTGGGGGCATATTCTTGGGGTTTCTTCAGGGTCTGTCAAACCAGTCAGTCCTTCCCCTTGCCCATCCCTTGTCACAAGGCTACTTAGAGCTGCGCTGAGCTTGGAGGGCGCCATCCACACCTCTCACCTCACTTGTCTTCCACTCTGTTCTAGGCACCCCACCACTCTGTCCCCCTGGGCCCACCCCAAGTAAACAAGCCCATAGAGAAGTAAAAATGTGTCTCTTCATCCACGAGTAGAAGACTCCTAATTAATGGACTCACTATAAACGTAGAGTTTCTTCAAGATGGCAAATTAAGAAGTGTTCCCACTAAGGCGATGGGACTAGCATCCCAGTTTTAGAGTTTACTGTTATGTTAGTCTTAAAAGGGGTAGGGAGGGCACACGGAGGAGAAAAGAGGGATGTCTGTATTGGGGTGGGGATATGGCAAAGCTGCTCTGAGTTGTGTGTATGGAACTTTTCTCTGAGTTAGCACTCAGCAGGTCTCTGATGAGCTAAGTTGAAGGGATTCCAACAGCTGACCCTGAGTTCACCCCATTATCTTCAGGATAACTGCCTGGGTGTACAGACGTGAACACCTGCACCCACAGAGACTACAAGTAAAGATGAAGTTCAGTGACCCAGTAGGCCTCCTGAGAAATGCTTTAACCACAAGGACCCAGTGACAGGCCCCCTCTGACCTCACATCTCGACAGAGAGTAAAAGTAGAATCAACCCAAATGGAAATACAGGTCCAGACTCTAACTATAAAGAAACCCGACATGCTGGCTCCCACAGGGAATGTGGAGATCACTGCTGAGGCATCTTGGAAGGCTTCCTGGAGGAAGGTTCATAGCTTGCCTCCAGCTTCCAGCCCAAATCCAGTTACCTTAGCAGTATTTCCTTGTCTTTTAGGGTGATCCTTCTTCCCAGGGACTTCACTACCACACCAGACCACTGGGAACCCTGAGAACACACTGTGGACTTCCTAGCCTGCACGTTTCTGCCCTGCCCACAATGCCCTTCCCACCTGCTGCACCTGGCACTTTCTGCTAACATCTTATGTCCCTAAGGTGCTGACATCTGAACTAGAACCCAGGTTTGCTAACTCGTCGCAGATAGCATCGGTCCTCAACGTCATTTCAAAGCTCACTTCTGAACTCACTTCCTCCTCAGATGCTAAATGTGTTTTTCCAATCCCTGCAACAGCGGCGGAGGGGCCGTTCTGCAATCGGCAATGAAAAGCTGCTTTTCTGACTGCAGGCTGCAACACTGCCGCTGCGGGAGGCAGAACCACGCCGCCAGCCCCACACAGGGATCGACAGGGGGCTGCAGGGACAGATTGGTGTCTCTGAGCAAGTGTGGCAACACGGTGATGATATCAAGCGGGTCCCTAATAAACGGAAGCGGCAAAAGCACATACAATGGAATCACCGGGAGAAGAAGCACGCGTGTGCGGGCTCTGAGCTAACTGTGCCTTTCTTCAGGCAAAAACAGGACATTGGGGCCCATCAAGGTGCTCGGGAGAAAGGGAAGGGACACCCCTCTGTTACCACTCCAGCTTTGCCGACTGTGAGGTGCAATCCACAGGGGTCTTGTGCAAGGATGGAGAGAGCGTAGCCTCTGGTACCCCGTCTGGGCTCACAGGGGCTTTGTCTAAATGATGTTTCCGTCATTGCAGCCAGCAACACGCGGCAAGTCTCAGGGCTGGAGGCGCAGTGACAGAATAGGAGGCGGCACGACGGGAGGGGGCGCGGACAGCTTCCTGCTGGAGCCATGGGGCGAGAGGTGGCCGGTGACAGGTGGCCGGCTGCGAGCACCCGCACTCAGTGCTTCACCGGAAGCCGTCACACAAAGCCAGGCGACACAGGCTCTGCCTCACTGGCGACCTCGTGAGACTAGCCTTGGGTTTGAAAGAACCTCGTCTGCTCCCTCTCAGAGTTCCGTGGCTGCCAGGCCACGTGCAGGGGCTGCCAGGCCACATACAGTGGCTACTAGGTTATGTCCAGAGGCTGCCGGGCCGTGTCCAGTGGCTGCTGGGCCGTGCGCAGTGGCTGCCAGGTCGTGTCTGGTGGCCCTCTGCTCTGTCAGAAGTCATCAGCACCACAGTGGAGTGTGGAGGAGACCTGAAGTCATGGCCACCTCACAGTCCAGGGTAATTCCAGAGCTCCGTACTGGTACCCTACTAGGTATGAGGGTACAGTGGTGATTAGGACTCAGCTCCCGCCCCGCAGAGCCTACAGTCCCACAGAGGGCAAACAGCAAATGCGTAACTGCTGAACAGAGAGGACGGTGATAAACAAAGAAGACACTCCGAGTGTCCCCAGGGTCAGAGGAGGGCAGGATCCTGGGACACTGGGCAGTAGGGGACAGGTGCACACGTGTGGGCGTGGCATCTGACTTGGGAGACACCGAGGCTCAGGGGAGAGGCGCGGGAAGGGCACTTAAAAAATGGAAATTTCCCAAGTGAGGCCAAGTATAACTACGTAAGCTATTAAAAAAAAAAAAAAGAACCCAAACCTGTTGCTATCAAGTTGATTCTGACTCATAGCAACACTACAGACCAAGCAGAATTGCCCCATACAGTTTCCAAGGAGGGCCTGCTGGATTCAAACTGCTGACCTTTTGGTTCACAGCTTTACCTCTTAACCACTATACCATCAGGGTTTCCTACTGCTTTGTAAACTAAAAAACCCAAATCCACTGCCAATAATCTGACTCACAGTGACCCTACAGATCAGAGTAGAAGAATTGCCCATAGAGTTTCCAAGGAGTGCCTGGTAGATTTGAACTGACGACCTTCGGTTTGCAGCAGTAGCACTTAATAACTGCCACCAGCTAAATGATCTCCCAACTTTTGATACTAGACCAGTATTTCTCTGGCATTCAAGAATTACTTAAAGAGTGTCTGTCATGCTCACAGGCTGATGTTGGTGTTTCTTAAAAAGTTGAACACACAATGAATAACAAAAGAAAACCATTTTCCAGCTGATACTACTGGCCACCATCAGCAAGAAACCTTTCAGCAAGTCACCCGCCTGGTTCAGGATGGAGATGGTTCTGGTTTCTGCATTTACACATGCGGTTAACAACAGTCACCGCCCCAGAGCCACTGCCCTATTTCACCCTGGATGAGTCCCCCCTGCTCTCCATGCCTCTGTTTCCTCAGATGTAAAATGGATCCAACAACCAAAGCTCCCTGGCAGGGTTTCCATGAAGCGACAGGAGATGGCCGAGGTAAAGCCAGGTTCTGAAAGGAGCACTGAGCGGAGAGGAAGTCTCGAGATGTTCCATCTCCACCAGTACACAGCTGTTTCCTAAATCACACTCACAATCATTTCCCACAAGAAGTGCTCAGGGCTTTCTCAGATATCGTAGGTTTGGGGATCAGGCAGGGTCCAGAGACCACAGACAGACTGCTCACTAGACGCTGCCTCCGGAATCAGCCAGACACTATGGCCATGAGCCAAAGACACTAATGAGCTCAACTTTAACTACTCTGACTTGGGAGGGAGAGCTGGGCTGATTCCTGATCTGGTCTTTGACCGTCTGTGTTTGTATGAAGCATTTCTTCAAGCTCTGCACTAGCATCTGGATGTGTCTAGCAAGTCTGACCTGCGATGCTTCCTGGTTTCCTTCTCTCATGGGGGAAGAGAAACACAGGGAAAGACGCAAACTTTCACCATCAAGCCCTCCCACTGCTGCTCAGAGTTTTGGGGGGTAGGGGGTGTGGGGGTGGGGGTGATAGTCTGTCATCCCATGTTCAAGGTTAGAAAGTGGGATATTTCTGAGACAGATTCAGGCTGGTCACACTAGGATTTGCTGCTTGAGTGAGTCTTTGAAATAGGAAGAGGCCTTGTCACTGTCACAAGGAAAGGCTTCTAACCTCGTCCCTCATTTCAAAACATACGTGAGCAAATAAATTCCATTGATAATTCTTACAATTTACGAACAGGCAAAAAGAAACGGTCATCCAAGGTACAATAACTGGTCTCTATCCACCTGGAGCAGCAGAGGAAGAAGAGCCAGGAAGAGGAGGAGGAAATGGAATATGTGGCTAATTATCTCCATGAACAACTGTCTCCTTTGTCATGAGACCAGAAGGACTGGACAGTTGTGCCCAGACACCATCACTGAACATTTTGATCAAGGATGGTATAGATGAATACTGATCAGAAGGGGAAAAAAATACAGGACAGCATTTCAAATTCTCATGGAATCCAGACTTTCTGGAACCATGAAGGCTGGATGAACCACTGAAACTATTGCCCTAAGACAATATTTAAACCTTAACTGCAAAATACCTCCTGAATCTTCTTAAAACCAAACAATAAAAAACACCTGCCTCCAGTGTTCTCTTTTAAGGTCTATTTATATGGGATCAAATTGAGAACCGTGACCCAGACGCTTACATAGGAAACTTACGGGGCAGCGAGTGGATGTTAAGAACTCGGCGAAGGAGGGTGAGAGTGCAGTCAGTCAGTGACCTGTACATGTAGGAATCGCAGAGCTGTTCTGTGCTGGGCTGTGTGTATTCTCCATAGCAACAAGACCAGGGAAACAAACCTCTGCCGTTAGAAGCCAGGATGTGGTTGTCAGAGAGGTGAAGTGGGAGTAGAACTGAGTGGAGAGGCTGCTCCTCACAAGCAGGCGGGACTTTTTTTAATTTTTTTTTAAAGGGAATATATAACAAAAAATTGGCCATTTAAACATTTTTAAGTGTACAGTTTAGTATCATGAATAACATTTACCACTGTACAACCATTCCATTATTTATTTCTAAAACTTTTTTTTTGAATATCACTCCAAAGAGAAACTCAATAGCTCCTAGCAGGAACTCCCATAAAAGAGCTCAGCCGCTAGGTCAGCAGTATGCATCCACCAGCTGCTCCCTGGAAACCCTATAGGGACAGTTCTACTCTGTCCTATAGGGTCGCCGTGGGTGGTGTTTTAGTCAGCTAGTGCTGCTCTAACAGAGATACCACGAGTGGATGGCTTTAACAAAGGAAAGGTTATTCTCACACAGTCTGGCAGTCTTCAAGTCCAAATTCAGGGATGTCCTCTCCAGGGGAAGGCTTTCCCTCTGTTGGCTCTGGAGGAAGGTTCTTGTGTTACATCAGTCTTTGGTCAGGGAGCATCTATGTACAGGTACCTCAGGTATGAAGGATGCACTCTTCTCCCAGTGCTGCTTTCATGATGGTGTGAGGTTCCCAACTCTCTGCTTGCTTCCCTTTCCTTTTATCTCTTGCAGGATAAAAGGATAAAGTTGGTGCAAGCCACACTCCCTTTACACTAGAGCAAGGAGGGGACCTTACGAAGGGTGTTACAGTCCCACCTTAATCCTCTCTATCATCCAGCACAGGAAAATCAGAAAATGGAGGGCAATCACACAATACTGGTAATCACAACCCAGCCGAATTTCTATACCTATTTCTTGGGGGACACAACTACTGCTTTCAGACTATGGGTTTGGTTTTTTATTTTCTCCCCATTCCAGTCTTCGGTAACTGCTGATAAAGTTTGGTCTCTATGCCTTTGTCTACTGTGCATCTTTCATATAGGTGGGGCCATATTGTGTTTGCCCTTCCGTGTTGGATTTACCTCACTCAGCATAATGCTCTCAAGGTTACATGACATTTGTCTACCTAATGTGATAAAGGCCATAGACACGTGCTATTCATGCCACACACTTCAGAACTTCATTTTCGATGGCTGAACTTGTCTCTTCAATGGTAGTTACATGATTATACAGGACCATCAACATTTATCAAATTCATCAGTTACGATGGGTAGATTTTATAGTATGTAAATTATATCTCAAAGAATTAACCTAAAAATTCAATGTGAACACCATTCCCTTTAACACGCAAGAGGCAGGCTGAGAGCAGGCTAGTGTGGTGCCCTCTGCCTTTCTCTGCACAGGACACTGGACAGTCCCGTCCTCAGACGCCCCTGCTCCCCATGACAGCTGCTTCCCTCAGCACTGGTCCAGCAGCAGGAAGCGCCCAGCTGGCACTGACCTCAGCACTGCATCTGGGTGCGGTCTCTTTCTCTGGGCAGAAGCTCCTTCCGGGCCAGCTACCTAGCGGTGCCATCAGTAGTAATCCCAGCGTGCTCCCTCCAATCTGCACCACACCTCAGGGACAGCAGTCACTTCAGAGCGTGGGCTCAGGAGGATGACACGCCTCTGGGCACCTGCCCCACCTGTGGGGAGAGCTGTGCCCTGTGGCTTCAGCGGGCTCTGAGCAGGAGCGTCTGGTCACCCATGCCCTGAGTGGCACTGTTCTTCTCCAGCTGTGCAGTACACATGCGAGACCACCTGCCCTGTCACTTAGCAGAGGAATTTTACCAAGAGTTCACTTGGCTTCAGTTAAAAGATAAGGATTTCCTAACATGTAACTATTTTGGATTTACAAAACCAGCAAGTGCAGGTTTTGAAATACATTTGCTGTTTCTCTCCTGCTTTACTTGGCCAGACTGCAACGTAGACCGACTTCTGCACTCACAAGTGAGAGCACGATGATGCGGGCCACTGGCCCACCTTTAAGGGCAGAATTGTCACTTCTGCACAAAGCCCTTAGGTTTCCCCCCCACTCACTGTGGAAGCACTCCACAGGCTTATGAAAAGATTATGCTGCTTGACGTTAACAATAATAGCAATAGTAATAATATAATCAGGATAGTATGTTACCATTACTACTAATTACAGTTACTACTAATAATAGTAATAATGAGATGACACAACTCCGATACAAAAGGATCCACTTGTTCCTCATAATAACAGAGGTGAGTTGTATCATTAGCTCTGTTTACAGATGACAAAACGAACATCCCATGCCAGAAAGTAGCACTGAGAAAGTAGCACTGAGTTTTCAAAGCCCACCCAAGGAAGGTGGTAGGGCACAGTTGCCCAGAATGCGGAGGGAATGGGAGAAAGGGCTTGCTTGAAATGGGAGGGCAAGCTGCCAGACTGGAGGGAGACTAGGACCGAGAAGGTGACAGGGATTTGGAGGATTGTGGGAGACAGGAAAACCACCAGCCATTGCTGTACTACATCTCCTGGGGGCAGCAGAACCTCCACGGGGGAGCTCAGAGATACTGGCTGAACTGCACATCAAGAGCTGATGTTTCCAGAGCCCTGGCCAAAGACCCAGTGGCCAGCTCTGCCCGGACACAGAACAGCTGTCTGCCTGTAAGGGACACTGAGCTTGGACACGGAGCCCCCTGCAGCTAGGACCAGTGTGGTCTGAGGTTGAGGGCCCCTTTTCACAAATGTTCACAAGACCTCATCCAACCCATGTGTGTGTGTAGCCAGTGTGAAACAGATTAAATACATTCAGACAAAAAAAAAAAAGGCATGTGACATTTCCCATACCCACAGTTGCAGGATAAAATGTACACCTGAATAAATTCAGTTAGTATTAAGAGTTTAAGGAGATATCTGCAAAAATCATAATTAACCTGTTACTTTACACTCTTTGGAAATCCTGGTGGGGCGGTGGCTAAGTGCTCCATCTGCTCACCAAAAGGTCAGTAGTTCAAATCTGCCAGGTGCTCCTTGGAAACTCTGTGGGGTAGTTCTCCTCTATCTATAGGGTTGCTATGAGTCGGAATCCATATGATGGCAGTGAGTTTGGTTTTGGTTTCTACACTCTTTGAAACAGACCCCAGAGAGCTCTGGTAGCACAGTGGTTAAGCACGCAACTCCTAACTAAAAGGCCAGCAGTTTGAATCCACCAGGTACTCTTCTGCAGAAAGATGTGGGAGTTGGCTTCCCCAAAGATTCACAGCCTTGGAAACCCTATGAGACAGATCCCAGCTGAAAGCAGAAAGTACTAGAAACACGTTTACCTGTGCTTTACGGACTAATAAAGCCAGCTGATTGTGTGGATCACTGCAAATTATGGGTAACACCATGAAGAATGGGAATTCCAGAACAACTTAACTGTGCTCATGAGGAACCTGTACACAGACCAAGAGGCAGCTGTTCCAGCGTAACAAGGGGACACTGCACGGCTTAAAGCCAGAAAAGGTGTGCATCTGGGTTGTATCCTTTCAGGCAGTGTTTCGTGTGATGTCCATGGGGTCTCCATGAGTAGGAACGGACTCAGTCGCTTCCAATAACAACAGACCCACTAATTAGCTCAACAGAGACCACCAGCGGGCTACGAACCTTTCTCTGCAAAGCAATGCACTGGAGTTTAACCAACACAAGGGCAGGGCTCTTTGGCCCCAAAGGGGGAATAAGTACCCCACAAAAAGTGCTAGACTGAACTGATGATACATGACTAGAAAACCAAACCGAACCCCCTGCCGTCAAGTCCATTCCGACTCACAGCAATGCTACAGGACAGTAGAACTGCTCCGTAGTTTCCAAGGAGCGCCCGGAGGACCTGAACTGCTGACCTCATGGTTAGCAGACGTAGCGCTTCACTTCTACGCCACCAGGGTTTCCATGCTGGATGGTAGCTAAGCTTCTTACTTCCGGTTCATGAAACTGTGAAAATCTCTCATCCCGGGAGACAGCAGAGGTGTATCACTGTTTAGATTCATACCGTGCCACCTGTAAAACCTGACGGTTATATTTGGCTCTCATAACTTTGAATTTTATTAAATGAGAATTGAAAGTAATTTGTTTCTGAAGACGACTTCAAGCACTTACTGAGGAAGATCCGAAACCACAGCCTTCAGAAAGGATTACAGTTCAACATCAAGGAAACAAAAACCATCACGACTTGACCAATAAGCAAAATCATGATAAACAGAGAAAAGACTGAAGATGTCAAGGATTTCATTCTACTTGGATCCACAATCGGTAACCTTGGATGCAGCAGCTGAGAAATTAATGTATTTATTTATTTTAGTCTTTTGATTTGGGGGGGGATTTGAGTTTGAGAAGACTTCCTTTAATGGTGAAGGGAAGGACCTCCTCAACAATGAAAAGCCTGTTAGGTGCTGGCATTCTCCCAAAGCACCTCCACCTGGAATTCTTCTGGGGTGCTCAGTGGTGACCGTGAGGCAGAGGAGAGATGAATTCCTCTGGCTCCTCCTAAGCTGCTGGTTACCAGGACCTCTGCACACAGTTCCACTCAGGATGTCCCATTGACCGTTTACCATCTCAACCCAAAATACCAATGTAAGTTCCATGAAAACCGTAAGTAACGGAAACCCAAGTGCTGTGTGCCCCGGAAATAAATGCTGAGTTCCTGGCTCCTGTATCTACAGACGTGATGCTGCCTGGAAGCAAGGGCTTTCTTTTGTTATGTTAATGAGGCCATATCAGAACAGAGGGATCCTAAGGTCACATCACTAAAAATCCCCCAACTGCTTGCTGACCCCTGGGTTGGCAGTCAAGTGTCTCACCACTACCACTACCACTACACCACTACACCACTACCCGGGCTCCTCACATACACACACATTACAGAAAAATAAGCAGTAAGAATGAAAACAAGAGGAGTTTTCTGTACTAATTCTGATTAATAAAAATATACAACAAATCAGAATACATTCTTCATGAAGACTCCAGTTAGTGATAGCTGGTCAAAATAAATGTTACTGCCACTCTACTGACAAATAATAAAAAGTTTATTTTTTCAATATTGAAGAATACTCTTATAAATCTGGTTGACCGTGTATTTTACTAAGGGAATTCTAAAATGCTTTACTTTCTAGTATCCCAGTTAAAAAGCCTAAAATACAATTTCTAACAGGGAAAATATGCTTAAAAAAATTTTTTTTTCTTCTGGTGCCCATCATCCATTTGCTTACTTTTAATGGAACATTTAAAAACACACACCACTGGGTTTCAAAGTCTCAGATCTGTGGAGATATTTTATGAAGTTATAACAAAAATCCAACAGAGAGGCAGGGTGAAGAAACATAGGCCAGAAGTCAGAGGACTGCTAGAAACCAAAAACCAAACCCACTGCCACTGTGCCGAGGGGGACACACAGCGACCCCAGAGGACAGAGTAGAACAACCCCAGAGGGCTTCCAGGGAGTGGCAGGCGGGTTCGAACTGCAGACCTTTTGGGTAGCAGCGGGTGCTTCGTCTCCGCACCCGCAGAGCTCCGCGGACAGGCCTGATAAGGTTAGAGCACAGGCAGAAGGAACCTGAACACAGGATAAGAACACGCACACACGCATATACTGCTATCTTTCCCATCTGACAAGTCACCCAACGATTTTCTACTTACATTCCTGCCCTCAACAATCTTTTTCAAAACCATTTATTGTACATGCTCCTACAAATCAGTAACGAACAGAAGCACAGCTCAGCCACATGCCATGAGAACCACCAAAGCACAAAACAGATTACCAAGCAAAAATTCCTATCAGAAGACACCAAGAACTTCAATTAGCTTTTTCATTTAGTAACATTTTCTTAAAGGTGCCATAGAGTTAACTGTGCCCTGGGTGTAATTTCTTTTCTCTTAATAACTATTTAGACCTCTCGGTTTCTACTGTCCTTTCAGAGACAAAGCCAGACTTAAGGAATGACAAAAGTATGGCCAGCACTGCCACTGTCAGCCGTGACGTGATCACTGTGTCCGTGATACAGAATCTGCTATTCTGGTTTCCAGAATTTCCTTAGAGTTCTTTATCCTGCACCCATCAAAGCCACCAATGCGTGTGAAGTTCCTGGTCTCAGGAATGCCTAGTGAGAGACGTTATGTGTGCTCTCAAGGTGACGCTCATATTGACACAGTACGAATTCTGATCTGCAAGCTTTCCAAAATGACACATGGCTGGCACCATCAGCCACGCTGACAGCATGATCTCTGGCCAAGACCAGCCAGCCCCACGGGAGGGGAGGCTTACAGGCAGCTCGGGCGAGGGACATCACTAACCCCGGCTCTGACTGATGGCTCTGGCTCTCCAGGGGTGGCAGGGACAGAGCACTGGTAATCCCGAGGTAAACCCCGTGAGTCAGAACATCCCATGCCTCGTGGCCCCACGGCACCGTCAGGGACAGGCTATAAGTCTGCCAGCCACCAGATTATTCTCAGCCATTCGCAGCAGGCTTGTCATACCCTGAGTCTTACTTAATTTTCACATGAGGAACTGCTTCTGCTGGACCCAGAACAGCCGTGCTGAAAATTAAAACCTTGCTCAAACAAAATAATAAAGAAAAGCATTTATCCTACTTGCAGGTAACCCTGCCCGTGTCAGCACACAACACTGCTCCACAAGGTTTGTAACGGTTACTCGGTCAGAAGTCCGTCCACCAGATCTTTCTTCCGCAGGGCCTCCGGGTGGACTGGAACCTACACCCTCGGGGCTGGCAGCTGACGCCCAAACCACATGCACCGCCCAGGGCTCAGGAAGAGGTCCACAGCACGTGGGACACTCACCGACCTCGGTGGACAGGCTGAAACCTCCATAAAAGCACAGGGTGTGTCTGTGAGGACCATGAGTTGACTGACCCAGGAATCACCCCAGATCTTGCTCAAATGCAGACTGTCATTCAGCAGGTCAAGGGTAGGGCCTAGCATGTGTGTGATGCTGATGCCACTGTCCACATGCATGGACAACTTGGAGGAGAAACACTACAGACGACGGGAGGTCACTGTCACAGGCTGAATTGTGCTCCCCCCAAAAATCTGTGCAGCCGTTTGGCTAGGCCGTGATTCCTGGCACTGTGTGATGTCCTTCACGTTGTAAATTGTCTCTAGGGTGTTAAAGAGGGTGGATGGGTGGCCGTTGTGCTGGAGGGGCAGGACTGGGTGTGTAAGATTGTTTTGTGCCTTCAGGCAGTCTCTTGAGATAATAAAGGAAAGAAGCCAGCGGGAGATTTGGGAACTTCATACCCTCAAGAAAGCAGCACTGGGAGTAGAGCGCATCCATCAGACCTGAGGTTCCTGCGCCAAGATGCTCCTTGGCCACAGACTGCTACAACACAAGGACTTTCCTCCAGGGCCAACAAAGAGGGGAAGCCTTCCCCTGGAGCCACCTCCTGATTCAGGCTGACAGCCTGCTGGACTATGTGCAAATATACTTTTCTTTGTTAAAGCCATCGACTCGTGGTATTTCTGTTGGAGCAGTACCAGAAGGCTAGAACAGTCACCAAAGATTTCTGTGTGAGGTGGGATCAAAGGTGAGTCTTCTACAGATGAATCAAGCAGCCCTTGACCTAGCTAGACTTCAAGGGGACAGAATAGAGGCAGGGAGACCAGGAAGGAAGCCATGGAAAGAGACATGACTCTGAATGATGCCTGGTAGCAGGTTACTGAAGAAGATAAAACAAAAAAAACCAAGCCCACTGCCATCGAGTCCATTCTAACTCACAGCGATCCCAGAGGGCAGCGCAGAGCTGCTCCCCAGGGTGGGGGGGGGGGACTGTCAAGGGTTCCATCAGCAGCCCATCACTCAGCCATGCACACACTCGGCACCACCTCACAGATGCTGCTGCTACCGGAAGGTCCCTATAAAATCACACCTGCTCTGGCACGTGGTCCTCCCTGCAGTGTGACACACTGACGGCACACGGAGGTGGCGATGCCGGCATCTCTGATTCCAGCTCCTTCCTCCCAGGTCCCTCCACTTTTGTGGATCACAGTTCCAGGGGTGTAGGAGGATTTTCTTCCTTCTGCTGTGAGGTTCAGAGAGCTGGTTCTGACCACCTGGTTGTGGGCAGCGGTATGTGGGGCACGTCCGGCCCACGGACTCACCAGTGGCAGCCCTTCCTTCCTTTCAGCTGCCATCACGTCCACTGCAACTGAGAAATCACGGCCTCCACAGCCTTGACGTTGACCATCTCCCTCTGAGAGGGGGGTCTATGTCCTCTCCCGTTGAAGTGGGTGAGTTATTGCATAAAATGTGCTATGATTTGAATGGTGTCCCTCCAAAAGACACTTTGAAGTCCTCCCCCTTGTGCCTGTGTACATGATTTTGTTTGGAGATACGGTCTTTGAAGACATTACCAGTAAACATGAGGTCACACTGGAGTAGTTGGGTCCTGATGTAACGCATGGTGCCCTTAGCAAGGAGGAGGACAGACACAGATGGCCATATTAGAGACGCCATCAATGTACATGAGATCCCACTGGAGTAGCTGGGTCCTAATGTAATGTGTGGTGTCCTCATCAAAGAGGAGACGAGACACAGATGGCCACGTGAGCGATGTCATCAATGCACATGAGGTCACACTGGAGTAGCTGGGTCCTAATGCAATGAGCCACTCCTTATCAAAGAGAAGACAAGATACAGATGGCCACATGAGAGAGGTCATCAACGAACATGAGATTGTGCTGGAGTAGCTGGGTCCTCATGTAATGAGCAGTGTCCTTATCAAGGAGGAGACGAGACACAGATGGCCACGTGAGCACAGGGCAGACGCTGGAGTGCTACAGCTACGAGCCAAGGTACGCCCAGGACTGCCAGGAACCACCAGAAGCTGGAAGAGACGAGGGAGGAGCTTCCCTGAGAGCCTTCAAAGAGCGCGGCCCTGCTGACACCTTGAGGACAGGCAGTTCCCAGCCTCTAGAGCTGTGAGACAAGAAATTCTCATGGCTTTAAGCCACCCAGTTTAAGGTATTTTGTCTTGGTGGCTTAAAAAGCTAATGCAAAATGACACGGTGAAGCCCCACAACAGGCAACCTGAGTGAACACTATGTTGTGCGGTTAAGCCACAGTTCAGTTACTCAGTCGCTGCAACAGAAGGCTGGCCAGTCCTGACTAACACCCCCATCAAAGTCACTGCAACCGACGGGCCCAGTCCCAGACACCTGGCAGATGGATCTGAGGCTAAGGGCCGGAGGAGCCTGCTTCTGAACAGCCCAAAGCCCATTTGGTACAACGGTCACTGCTTGAAGGCCCTGACTCCAACGATTCACGATACAGCAGTCCTTGAGTTGAAACATACTTGAGTGATGACACACTAGGCTTATAACCATTTGTTTTTGTTTTGCATATCATGCCGTTAGTAGTGTATGCTAAACAGTAAACCCTGGTGACATAGTGATTCAGTACTATGTCTCCTAACCAAAAGGCTTGCGGTTCAAATCCTCCAGACGCTCCTTGGAAACTCTATAGGGCAGTTCTTCTGTCCTGTAGGGTCACTATGAGTTGGAATTGATGGCACTGGGTGACGCATTACATAAAATGTACAGTGCATAACCCGCTATTTCATTATTCTCAGATGTAATGCCTCTGACCCCCAAAGACAAAGATTGGATCTATAAAGATACTGATAATAAAAAGACACTTAAAAAAACAAAAACAAAAATACTCCTCAAAAACAATGAGGCATTTGATTTAGTTCAGAACCAACTTAGAACAATTAACCTGTGTTAGCTTCCAACAGCTGCCTTAACAAGTTACCAAAAACTCTGTGGCTTGAAATAATGGAAATGTATTGTCTCACAATTCTGGGGGCTGGAAGCACAGAACAAAGGCATTAGCAGGACTGTACTCCCTCCAGAAGCTCTAGGGAAGAAACTTGCCTTGTGTCTTCCAACTTCTGCTGGCTTCAGGCTTTGTATGCTTCTGGCTAACATGCATCTTTCTCTGCTCCTTCTTCTGCAGCCTCGGCTCGATGGGTCTGATCCCGACCTCCCTCTGCTTCTTTTTTATAGAGCGATCCCTGGGTTATGAATGTCTGATTTACACACAAACAGCAATTATGAAGCAACCCCCCCACAGCTTGTTGTATTAAGAATCTGGGGTGCATTCAATGACTGGCAGTCAGTGCTTCACAACAGGCATCAAAACATTAGTGTAATTATTACTTTGTTATTATGTTAAAGATGTCGTGTGTCTAGAAGTGTTAATGTTTTTTATCCATGAAAAGGTACACTATATATTGCGTACTACGGCAAACATCTGACTGACTGACTTTGGATATGGACTGTACTTTCGGAATTACTTACAAAAATAATTTAAGAAAGGCTCAGGGGTGGAACCTGCTGGTCACGTGGGGACTGCCTGTGCGTGACTGCAGGCAGGGCCCACACAGATAATCCAGGACAAACGCCTCCTCTCAATGTGCTTCACTCAATCACAGCTTTGGTGACACAGTAAAACCTGAAAGAGCTGGAAACTGTGAGGCAGAAGCCTGTCAGAGAAGGAAATGCATATATTTTCCACTAACAGAAAGCAAGCCCCGTTATCTGTCACTTTGTCGTACTATTGGGGCTTGTGTATTGCTGCGATATTGGAAGCTACATCACCGGCATTCAGACACCAGCGGGGTCTCCCACGGTGGACAGGTTTCAGCAGACGCCTTTGAGTTGCGGCGTGACAGAAGAATATTGACCGCACCACGGACCGCCAAAAGAACAAACAGACCTGTTCTGGAAGAGGTACGGCCAGAGCGCTCCTTGGATGCACGGATGGCCAGACTGCGTCTGGACACACTGTAAGGAGGGATCAGTCCCTGGAGAAGGACATCATGCTTGGCAGAGTGGAGGTCCGTGAAAAAGAGGAAGACCCTCGACAAGACAGGTTGACACAGAGGCCGCAAAGATGGGTGTAAGCATGAAGACAATTGTGGGCATGGCACAACACCGGGCAGTGTTTCACTCTGTTGTGCACAGGGTCGCTGTGAGTCGGAACTGACTTAACAACACCTAACAACAATCCAACCATGGAGAGTGAGGCAAAGGGGTAAGACGCTCCATCAAAGGCAGAAAGCTGCACGACCCTGAAAGACGAGGCAGTCCCACAGTGTTCTGGCTCTGCTGGGTCTCACTGTACAATGTAAAACTCATACTTTTCCCATAGAAAGTAATATTACCAAGTCCCAGGGGCAGAATTTGGACATAACTTTTGGGGGACACCATTCAGTGCTTCACCCACAGGACCACTGTGGAAACTTCTGCAAGGCCCCTCCTTTCTGAAGGGTTTCCTAAGCTCTTGCAGCTTCTTTGTAAATAAGATCTTTCCAGAGTATTCCCGGCTATGCGGTTTTAACGTTTCTTTAGGAGAGGAGAGCACTTGTCTCCCCACAGACGGCCAGAGTGAATCAGGACTTATCATCAGGCTTACAATTCTGCTTTCACGATTACTCCAGATTCCCCCAATCCAGTTTGCTAATCCACAGCTCTAACTGAAGAACACAAGACAAATCTGTTAAGAAGATTCAAATAATAGCGAATGGTTTTTTAATTAAAAGAAAAAGTGTTGGTTTTCAGCTGAGAATTTAGCTTAATACTGTATTCAGACCTTTCGCTTCACACCAATCTGCAGACAGTTCAGAGGGCTCCAGTGCAACTCAGCTCAACTTCACCCTGAAATTAGATATTTGAAGTCTGCAAATGAATGTAAAATAGGTTCTCTGTGAACCTGGTATTAAAATTATAACCCAGAATCACTTCAAAGGTGATGAGTCACCAATTCTCACTTTACTCCTCAATTTTGTGTATTGAAAGTGGTACCTATTCCTCCAGTGAGTAACTGAGCAGTGTCTTACTGTGGGCCTTATGAAGTGGGAACAGTGCTCACTGCACTGGGTGCTTGGTAAATATTTTTAAATTATGTTAATGAATAAAACCAGGTCCAAATTTCTCATTTGTAAAATAAAGCACATAGAAGTCTTTTCACTTGTCAAGTTGTCACACAGTGATGGCTTGGGCTTCTTGTCAGTGAGGATGGTGAACCCCTTTGGGCTGGAGACTTGGGTACTTTTGAAAGAACTGTTTTCTTTCTTTTCTTGGGCTCCTTCAGTAAGTTTCCTTTCATAGAACTCATATTAATTTTCACATAAGTCAATTAAAAAACCCCAACTTATCAGTATTTATTACAATCAATCACTCCATCAATCCAGTGACCAATTTGCTTTCTTTGTTTAGACACACTCTCACAACTGTTATCTGTGTCTAAATCTACACAGCTCATTAAAAATAAAGCCCATGTGAGATTTTAATTTTCTTCTTTGAGCTGACTGACATGTTCTGTTTCAATTTGTAAAATACATAGAGTTGGATAACCTTTTTCAAAAGTGTCCTTCCGAAAACTATGATTTTTCCTACTTCTGCTATGTTGAAAAATTCATCTAGTCAGAGAGTCTCATTCCCCAAAGATTATAGTTCGTTTTGCTGACATTTTTATTACTTTTATTGCTTATTAAGGTCTTGATATGCTGTCTCTGGTTCGGTAAGCTCTGTCTGTCAACTCAGGATGATCCATTTACAAACATGCCACTTCCTGCAAAAGGGCCCCTAAGAAATGAATGTCTTCCACAGTTTTTTTTAAAAAAAGAATAAGAATTTTATTGTAAAAATAAAATATGCTCCCAGTGAAAATACTTAAAATTGTACAGAGGGGACTACGAACTTTAAAGTTGAAGGCAAAGCTACAGCCCTCGAGTGGATTCTGACTCACAGTGACCTGACAGGACAGAGCAGAAGTGCCGCACAGCACTTCCAAGGAGCACCTGTTGGATTTGATCTGCCAGCTTTCTGGTTAGCAGATGCAGCACCTAACCACTGTACCACCAGGGTTTCTAAAGTGGAAGCTAGCCCCCAAATTCCAGTTCCCTGTTGCACAGATCTTAGCTGTTAGCCATTTCCTTTGCATGTTCTCAGATATCAACTATGTGCACTAAAAATTTATGTTGACACAAAACAGAAAGTGGAGTAACAGTCATTACACAACTTGGTTCTTTCAACACATCCTGGCCATGCTTCCTACTAGTGGATGCAATTCCTTAGAAAGCTTTACTATATTTCATTGTGTGGGCTTTCTATAATCATGTGATGATCTTCTATCAACAGTTTCTGGCATGACGTGCAGCATCACAACGAACATGCTGGTACACACGTCCAAAGACCATGTCAAGAGACTTGTGAGACAAATAAATTCTGGGTCAAACAGTATGTGTATTTTCAGTTTTGATATCCATCACAGATTGGATTATGTCCCCCCAAAAACATGTACAGAAATTTGGCTGGGTCATGACTCCCAGTATTGTGTGACTGCCCTCCACTCTGTGATTCTGCTATGCTGTAAATCCTAATCTCTGCCTGTGGTTAACAGAGTGGATTATGTTAAAGAGGATTATTGGGGTGGGACTGTAATACTCTTTCTAAGATCACCTCCTTGCTCCACTGTAAAGCAAGTTTCCTGGAGTGTGGCCTGTACCACCTTTAACCTTTCCTCCTACAAGAGATGAAAGGGAAGCAAGCATACAGCCGGGAACCTCACACCCTCAAGAAAGCAGCACGAGGGGAACACCGCATCCTTCAGACCTGAGGTTCCTGCACCAAGACGCTCCCTGACCAAAGACCAAAGCAACACCAGGACCTCCTCCAGAGCTGACAGAGGATAAGCCTTCTGGAATTCTGACTTGTAGCCTATTGGACTGTAAGAATAAACTTTTCTTTGCTAAGACCATCCACTTGTGGTATCTCTGTTAGAGCAGTACCAGATGACTAAAACAATATCCACTGTGAAACTGCCTTCCCCAACAGATATATCAATTTGCACGTCCACAAATAATAATTGATGGACAGTACCACACACTGGATAGCACTTGAATAGTCTCTACTTTTGATGTCTCTGCCAATCTGACAGCTGAAAACTGATAACTCCCGGTTATTCATCTGCCCACTCTATTCACGGAGTGTGTCCGAGGACCCTCTCCTGTGTCTACAATGGCCTGCGTTCCTCCTTCTCATTGACCAACAGAGTACTTTGGTAGACTAAGAAAATGAGCCTTCTGTCAAGACATAGAGAAACCCTGGAGGCATAACAGGTTAAGTGCTACGTCTGCTAACCAAACGGTCAGCTGTTCAAATCAGCCAGGCACTCCTTGGAAACTCTACAGGGCAGTACTCCTCTGACCTCCAGGGTCCACAGGGCCACTGTGAGTCCGGATCAGCACCACAGCAGTGGGTTCTTGGCATCACAGCCCGACAAGCCTCTGCCTTCAGCTCACCGCCAGCTTGTTTTACGTTCCTGACTCACTTTAGGGGAGCACTTGGTTGAGCAGAAGTGTCTGACTTTTATGTGGCTAAATTCACCACTCTTTTCCTTTATGGCTTCTGAATCTATTAGGTTTATGTTCCTAAGAAAGCAAAAGGTGCCACTCATTGAACCTCTGTAAATCACTGAAAGCAGATGGAGTCGGTGTGACCTTCTGCAAGGCACACATTCTCCTAGAATTCCAATGTCCTCATCTGTAAAACTAGGCCACTGAAAGCTCCATACTCATAGGGGAGGCTCAGTGTGACCAGTGGTGACGAGCACTCAGCTTTCAGGGAAACATGCTGCCTTCACCTTAACTTCTGGGAGGATGAAGCTTAGAAATCGCTTGGCAGGAAAAATAGAATCACAACAAAAAATTAAAAGCATTGACACAAAACCAAAGCAAATCCACTGCCATTGAGTCTGTTCTGACTCTTAGCGGCCCTACAGGGCACAGCACAACTGCTCCATGGAGTTTCTGAACAGCACCTGGCAGATTTGAACTACTGACCTTTTTTGGTCAGCAGATGTAGCACTTAACCACTGTGCCACTGTGGTTTCTGTCAACACTTAGAAGGCACTGCATGTCACATTTATCTATTAAATGAGAAGCCATACGCACAAGCACTGCACAGTGGCAGTCTCCTTCACAACAGAAAGAAGAACACGCTCAAACACCTAACTTCAGATGTATGCTGCACACACACACAGACACAGACACACACACACACAGAGACACAGACACACACACATGGCCTTTTATCTCATTTTCTCTATCATGGCTAGATCAAGAAAATAAAACATTTCCTCAAGGAACTGAATTAATTAAAAACTTCCTATTTGATTGGAGAGCTGAGTCCCATTTTAGGCCATTTTTATATGAATCTGTTTTTCCCATATGGTCTAATCGTTGTAACACCACCATTATTCTGGGGAAAAAAAGCTAGCCTAGATCTGAGGAGTAAAGATATAATTGATTCAGACTGACAGAGGCTTTTTGTTAAGATTTCATTTCCAAGTAACTAGAAAAGGTTGATGTAGGTCATGTACTGTTAACTCACCAGTGAGCTTGACCAAGAGCCCTGCTGGGATAGCGGTTAAAAGCTCAGCAGCTAACTCAAGCTGGGTGGTTCAAATCCACCAGCCACTGCCTGGAAGACCTATGGGACAGTTCTACTCTGTCCTGTAGGGTTGCTATGAGTTGGAACAGACTGTATGTCACTTGACAACCTAACGGCTCTATCATTCAGGCACCCGGCCTGGCACGCATGACCTTAGCAACTGCAAGAAAAGCTAAAACAAAACTAAAAAAAGAAACAAAAAAAAGTCGCTGTTGAGTTGGTTCTGACTCATAGCAGCCCTATAGGACAGAGTAGAACTGCTCCATACACGTTTCCAAGGAACACCTGGCAGATTTGAATCACTGACCTATTGGTTAGCAGCTGTAACTACACATTTACAAAATTTACAAATACATTTACACATTTACAAAAACACATTTACAGAGGTGTTTTCCTTATTTTCTACAGTCTCCACGGAGCACAGCACCACCCCAAGGACGGCTGCGATGTTACCCTCCATACTACACGCTCTTCTTACGATGATCTCAATTATCAACCCATTTGAAAGGCAAGGTCTGTGCCCTTTCCCTTTAAAAGAGGGTGGGACTTTGTGACTGTTTCCACCAATAAAAGAGCAGCCGAGGTGATGCTGTTTGACTCCCAAAGACAAGTTACAAAACAGCGTGGCCTCCCCTGTGTGCTCACTGTTAAGACTCAATACTGAAGTCATCGGCCACCATATAAAGGGGTGGAAAATGGGCCAGAGCCATTGGTAGTCCAGGGATAGAATCCTCACCTTGTAGGTGGGAAGACTCCAGTTTAATTCTCGGCCAGGATACTTCAAGGGCAGTCACTCACTGTCATTGGGGGCTTGCCTACTGACATGAGGCCGAGCCCGTTTCAGCAGGGCTTCCAGGCTAAGACAGACTAGGAAGAAATGCCTGGTGATCTACTTCTGAACATCAGCCCAAGAGAACCCCATGGATCATAATGGATTGCTGTCTGATCCTCAAGAGGTCACAAGCATGACACAGGTCCAGAAGTCTTTCCTTCTATTAGGCACAGAGTCATCATGGGATGGGTGCCAACCTGACGGCCACTAACAACACCAAGTAGAGGCCGCTGCAGTGAGAGGACTGGGCCACAGTGAGAGATATGTGCTGATATTGCCATCAAAACCCCAGGGGATGTCCCAGCTGACGGCCAGCATCAATGGCCAGCAATGTGGGTGAAGACACCCCACTGCGCTTCCCAGCCCTGGAGTCTCCTGATTTGCAGTCTTCCTGGCTGAGGCCCCAGATGTCAGGGACTAGAGAGCAGGTGTCTCTGCTGCTCTACCTGAGTCCCCAAAGCCCTGAACGCATGAGCCCAGTAAAGTCATCGTTTTCTGTATCTGACTTTGGCGGAAGTTTGTCCCTGAGCGTCAGCTACGCTTCACACCAGGTTTCAGAGAAACAGGCCGCCTTACAGCTGCCAAGGCCGGATGATGCCCCAAGCACGGCAGAACTACTGCAGGAAACATGTGACTAGATTAGCCACTGTGCCCACGAATGTCTTGCTAAACAGTCACACTTTGGAAGGCATCATTCATCTCTCACTGTGTATGGAAAAGTCGGATAACGAATTCCCTGTAAACCATCAAGCTACCCAAAGATTTGTGGTGATGGAGCAGATTGGATGAGCATTCCCCCCAAAAAGCAAATAAAATATTGAGATCACCTTGCCAGTTGCTTTTCAGTGCCACTTTTTTCCCCTTCATCGGTCCCAGCTGACAGTGGCTGATGGTTGTCACTGTGGCTGTTAAAGCTGATTGTTATTTATCTGAGACCATTAATGGTGAGTGGGAGACTGGACTTGCTATGCAGAAACGGAAGCTAATAGGATGTTGTCATGCCAAAGAGGTATAATAGGAACTTGTTATTTTAATACCTATCTTGTAAAACTGACATCCTATGAATTTTCTCATAAAGGGTCTAACTGGGATGGGGAAGAGGGAGCAGTACGAAGGAACCTGGAGCCGTAAGGACGCCAGTTCCTGGTGGTAAACGTGGGAAGAAGGTGGACTACAGAACTGGAAGACGATCCCCCGAAGCTGCAGGCGGGCAGCATTCTAGTGCCAGCAGCACAGCGGACTTGGCCTTCACGATGTGATCTAAACATCTGGACTGGTGTACAAGAATGTGCGTGCACAGCAGCTACACACGCACCAGGCCCTGCACACTCACGCTGGCAGAGTCGACATGGGAGTGGTCCTCCTTCTTCATGCTGGCATCTCCCGTGAAATGCCTCAAGTTGCGTAACAGAAAATGTTCCGACCATTAAGCGTTAACTGTTTAAAAGCCCACTGGCTGCCGCACATATATTTTGCTGCGGTAGAATACTTACCAAATTCTCAGCATATTCACAGCTTCGCTCGCTATCTGGGCAGCACTAGTGCTCAGCCAGGACCTTCTAACTCACAGAGAAGGAAAGCAGAGGTCAGAGGATAAAATCTGGGTTGCCAAAGGGTATGCCGAGGCTGGCAACTGCTCTGCAGGCTGAGGATGACATGAGGTTTACACAGTGTAACAATTCATGGGAATAGGCCACGGTCATTAACAACATCACACCACAACATCAGTTCCACAGATACCTACTGAGTACCCACTGTGGACCAGGCACCCTGGGAGGCCCCGCAAAAGAAAGAGAGAGCTGATCCACCACCCACCGCAAGACCTCTAGAGTGCTCTAACATAAGGCCAGGGTCGCCCTCACCAATTTAACACTGAAACACCTAAGGAGCAGAAAGTTATCTGAGTATCTTCCAAGTGGCAATGAGACAACTATGTTCTAAAGTTCTTCAGGACACATCTTTTAAAAAATCTTATAGTTTCTGTCTTTCTGGCTTAGGTAAAAAAGGTTTGATCATCCTAAAAGAGAAGGAAATACTGCTACGGTGGCTGGATTTGCACTGGAAGCTAGAGGCAAGCTATGAAGCTTCCTCCAGGAAGCCTTCCAAGATGTCTCAGCAGTGATTCCTGCATTCCCTGTGGAAGCCAGGCCATGGGGGGACGTTGCCACCCTCCTCCGACCTTCCTCCTGAGCCCCTATGCCTACATGCAAAACCATAGGACTTTGTCCACTCCACCCAGAAGTTAATCTCAAGACCAGAGTAGCTCCAGCTTGACTCTTTACAAAGCTGAGTTCTTCCTGTTCTCAGAAAAGAAGATGGTCAGGGTGCTGGAAGCGTCACCGACTCTCCAGCCTGCATAAGCCATGGTTCATGTTCTCTGGATTGCATTAAATTGCAACAGTGACTTGGAGTGTGCCAGAAAGGAGGTCTGCTGACCTCCAGTTTTACAGTCTACATTGGGTTTAAAGGGTTAGAGAGGACACTTTTGAAGTCCAGCACTTGATCTATACACCAAATCAGTTCAATGCTTAGGCGTGGGCAAGGAAGAGGAGACGGCTGCCTGGCACCAAGGCGGAAAGTCTCAGTTCCTGAACCTGGTGCACTAATGAATCTTTTATGAAAAAGCAATTATATATGTGAGTAAACATCTTTCCCTGAAACGGCAGAAATCAAGACACTGTTGCTTGGCTTTGTTCCCAAGCCACAGGGACATTTCCTTCGTCTCGTCAGCTGACATTTCAGGTTGACCTGCCTGCTTCCTCACCTACCTAGAAGGTGCCCCCCAAACCGTCTCCACCCGCACATGCCCACCTCAAAGGCTCTGGTTCAGTTACATTTTGAGGTAAGCTGCTTCTTACACCATGAATCGGCATCAATTCTCTAGATTTTTTGGGGTCAAGGACTTTTCACTTCAAGAATATAAATTACAAAACGGAACTGTTCTCTGGCTTCACTTAATTTTTCTTTTTTTTTTTTTCCCAATTCCCATGGGGAGAGCTCATGAGTTGGCAATCTGGATGGCTTCACAAGTTAAAACAGAGGCCCAGGAGTCAAAGAAATCTGTCTGAACAGAATCTCGTCACCGATGTAATAGGATTAGGTTCCTGTTAGCAAGACAAACATCTTCCAGCTGGGATTAACTCCCCATACTGTCTTTTCAAATGACACCCTACTACTCCATTAATGACCTTAATTGTCCTGAGTGCTCCCTACCTCTACCACTAGGATCACCTTCGGAGTCCTCCCCTTGGGAAACCATGCACCCACGCCAGCACCTAGTTCACCTTTTAAAGCAATTTTGAAAGTCTTTCTGAAATGGCCATTGCACGTGGTGACACAGTGACCTGTTTGTGAACTTAATCGTGTAGTTGTCTGTGAGGGAGCTTTCAGCCAGTAAACAGATAACTGTACTGGAACACCCGCCCTACTCACCTGATCTGGCCCCCCCCTGGGGGGGGGGCCTGAGGATAGATACAGAACTACTGAAAGGAAGACATTCTGATGACATTCAGTACATCTGGGTAATACGATGACAGCTCTGACGGTCATTCCAGAGAAAGAACTCCAAAACTCCTTTGAAGGGTGGACTAGGCACTGGCGTCAGTGCACAGCTTTCCAAGGGGACGACTTGGAAGGTGACCGTAGTGATATTCAGCAATGAGGTATGTAGCACTTTTTCTAGGATGAGTTCGGGAACTTAATTGTCAGACCTCCTATGTCTCCTTTAGGTGATAGCTGCTGGAACTTTCTAGGATGGTATTTAAGAGGGGAAAAAGGAAGGAAGTTCACTGACCAGAACTATTATGCAGTGCTTCGTGGTGTGGCTTCTCGTTTATATGGCTGCCCTGACTTAGGCAGTCAGCCAGATGCCGGTGATGTGACTCCAACTCCCGGCAACCACGTGTGTTTCAGAATTCTGGTTCTGGAATGGAGCAGTGCAGAATTGTCCTCTATGGATTTTCCAGTAGTTGAGTCTTTGGAAGTGAGATCGCCAGGCCTGTCGACTGTGGAGTCTCTGGGTGGACTGGAACCCTCAACCTTCGGGGTGGCAGCTGAGTGTGTTAACCACGTGTGCCGAGCAGGGAATTCAATCAAGGGTAAGGGCAATGGAGAGGGGCCTCGGCAACAAAGCATGGCAAACGCCGACACAGCAGGGCCGTGATGACAAAAGCAACCCCGCCACCCCAGCTGACAAGAGACTTCAGGGACTAAGACACACGTTTAATGTTCTGGATCCTTGGGGATTAATCGGTAGTGCAGTGGTGAAGTGCTACGGTGGATAACCAGAAGGTCGGCAGCTCAAATCCACCAGGTGCTTCTTTGAAACTCTGTGGGACAGTTCTACTCTGTCGGTCGGGTTGCTATGAGTCGGAATCAACTCAACAGCAGCAGGCTTAGTTTTTTTGGTTTGGGGATTAATCAAGGACAGTCTTTCAGTTCACTCTTGAAGGAACTCTTTCTAAGCTGTTATTCAAGTAGGCGCCCTGTGCTCCACCGGTGGCAGGCCTGTGACGAAGCTGGTTCAGCAATGGTAAAAACTGTTGTGCCTCATGAGTGATGCCAGACCCCGAGGACGCGCCCGTGGTCCCCTGGAGCCCTCCTGGTGCTCTGCTCAGGATCTGACCCGAGCGCTCTCTTGTGCTGCGTGCAGGCGGCCATACCCACACCAGCATGCATCTGTAACCAGTTACCAGGAGGTGGTCGAGTCAGCTGCAACTTAGGGGGCTCTAAATGGTTTTCAGAAGTAAATCACCAGGCTCTTCTTCTGACAAGTCGCTGGGTGGAATGGAACTGCCAACCTTTCAACTATTAGCTGAGTGCATTCACCATCTGCACTGCCCAGGGACTCTAAACCAAACACTCGAGTCAACTTTAAATGGTTTGCAAAGCTCAGCAAGGTAGCTGCGCAGATATTATTATCTCTGCTTTACAGCAAAGTGCATTTCAGAGATGCGAAGTGCTTTGTCCTAGATCAAACTGCCCTTGCCGAGCAGCGAAGGTACAAGTGTCCTGACTCCCTTGAGAAGCCTCTTTCCTGTCTGGACAGTAGAGCCATGGAATTCAGGGGGCTGGTAGCAGCTTTCGGCCTGACCTGGCACATGGGAGTTGGGTCCAGGCATGTTTCACCAAAAAATAGTAACACCTGCTCTTCCATCCTGCAGAATGGTATCATCATTTCCCTGGCCCACAAACTAGGAAGAATTCTTCTCTCCCCATACGCAATTCATGGACATGTCCTTCAAAATAAATCCTCTTTCATATCTTGACTACCAACCCCATCCAAGCCACCATCTCTCACCAAGGCTGTGGAAAAGCCTCTCGTTAATCTCTGCTTTTTCTTGTTCGCCCACAGTCCATCGTCTACTTGAAATCATGTATCCTTATCAGTAAAGATATCTTCCCAGAACCCTTAAAAGCTGCCATTCAGTGAGACTAGACCCGTTATTGTGGCCACGTAGCCCCACCTGTCTGGGCCCCTGCCCACCTCTCTGAGCTTGCTTCTCCTCCCAAACATGCCACACTCTCGACCCTGCCTCACTGCCTTGGCACTGGCTGCTCCCTCCCTTTCCCAGGACTGCTCAGTGAAGCCCAGTCCTCTGCAGGGTGTCCTCCACACCTGCCTGTCCACTTCCCTCTCTGTTCTCTTGCTTATTACTTCTCTGCCCTGTACCTTTCACCGGCTGAGTCCGCACTGTTGACGGGTGTGTTCATTTGCTCAGCATCCATCATTTCCACAGAGAAAGCACGCACGAAGGAATTAGGTGTGGGGACAGGGGGCTTATTCAGCTAACTGAGGACTAAGCAGACACACTGGGAGTCCAGCACAGAAACTTCTGCATGAACTCAGTGTGGGTCAGACCAACGTCTTTATGTCCCCGTCTGACACAGTCAATGTCGGGCACAGCAACATAATCCCCCTCTTTAATATTTTACTGCACTTTAAGTGAAAGGTGACAATCCAAGTCAACTTGTCATATACAAACTTACACACACATTGCTGTGTAATTCCGGCTGCTCTCACCCACTGAGACAGCACATTCCACCTTTCCACTCTGTATTTCCCATGCCCACCCAATCAGCTCCTGTCCCCCTCTGCCCTGTCAACTTGCCTTGGACAGAAGCTGCCCAGTTAGTCTCATGTACCTAACTGAGCCACGAAGTACACTCTTTGCCAACATCATTTTGTGTCTTATGGTTCAGTCTAGTTTTTATCTGAAGAACTGGCTTTGGGAATGGTTTCTGTGCTGTGCTAACAGAGATTCTGGGGCCATGTCTTCTGGGGATCCTCTGGTCTGTCAGACCATCAAGTCTGGTTTGAGTTCCGCACCCCATTTTTCTCCTGCTATGTCAGGAACTCTGGCTCATAGCAACACCTTTGCAAGTGGACCCCACCACACCTGCCTTAGTCACCCTTCTTTAAAACTCAATCTCGAACAAACTGAAAATTCAAGGATGGAAGAATATATATCAAGCTAACAATGAACAAAGAAGAGCAGGGGTGGCAATTCTAATCTCAGACAAAATCAACTTTAATGTCAAAATCACCATTGTGGACAAAGATGGACACTAGTTATTGCTGAAAGGTTCAGTACACAAGCAAGACTTAACTATACTAAACATTTATGCACCTAATGTCAGAGCACCTAAATATGTTGAAGAAACACTGACTATGCTCAAAAGAGAGTTAGATGACTCCACAATAATAGTGGGAGACTTTAACACTCCACTTTCATTACTACACAGATCATCTAGAAAAAAGCTCAGTAAAGATACAGAAGACCTCATTGACACAATTAACCAACTAAACCTCATTGATATATACAGAACTTTCCACCCCTCAGCAGACAACTACACCTTCTTCTCCAGTGCACATGGAACATTCTCCAGAATTAACCATGCGATAGGCCATAATGCAATGCTCAACAAAATCCATACCATTGAATTATTGCAAAGCATCTTCTCAGATCATAAAGCCATCAAAGTTGAAATCAATAGCAGAAAAAACAGAGATAGAAAGTGGAACTCTTGGAAACTGAACAACATCTTGCTCAAAAAAACATGGGTTATAGAGGAAATCAGGGGTGAATTAAAGAAATTCATGGATTCCAATGAGAACGAAAACACTTCTTACCAGAACCTATGGGATACAGCCAAAGCAGTGCTCAGAGGTCTATCTCCATAAATGCACACATCGGGAAGGAAGAAAGAAACCAAATCAAGGAACTAACTCTACAGCTTGAATAAGTAGAAAGAGAACAACAGAGGAACCCCTCGGGCACCGGAAGAAAGGAGATCATAAAGATTAGAGCAGAGCTAAATGAATTAGAGAATAGAAAAACAATTGAAAAAATTGAAAAGACCAAAAGCTGGTTTTTTGAAAAGATCAACAAAATTGATAAACCACTGGCTAAACTTACTAAAGAAAAGCAGAAAAGGAAATAAATAACCCAAATTAGAAATGAGAAGGGAGTTGTCACCACAGATGCAACAGAAATCAAAAACATCATAACAGAATACTATGAAAGACTGTACTCTAACAAATTTGAAAACCTAGGGGAAATGGACAAATTCCTTGACTCATACCACCTACCCAAATTATCACAACATGAAGCAGAACAACTTAATAAACCCATCACAAAGGAAGAGATTGAAAAGGTCATCAAAACACTGCCAACCCAAAAAAGTCCGGGCCCAGATGGCTTCACGGCAGAATTCTACCAAGCATTTAGAGAAGAGTTATCCCCAATACTATTGAAACTATTTCACAGTATAGAAAGGAGTGAAGTACTCCCAAACTCATTCTATGAAGCCAGCATAACCCTGATACCTAAGCCTGGGAAAGATCCAACAAAGACAGAGAACTACAGACCGATATCACTCACGAACTTAGATGCAAAAATCTTCAACAAAATTCTTGCCAACAGAATACAACAACATATCAAGAAAATAATCCATCATGACCAAGTGGGATTCATACCAGGGATGCAAGGCTGGTTCAACATCAGGAAAACAATTAATGTGATTAACCACATAAATAACACAAAAGACAAAGATCACCTGATTTTGTCCATTGATGCCGAAAAGGCATTTGATAAAGTCCAACACCCACTGATGCTAAAAAATCTTAGCAAAATGGGCACAGAAGGCAAATTCCTCAACACAATAAGGGCCATTTATACAAAGCCAATTGCCCACATCATCCTGAATGGAGAGAGACTGAAAGACTTTCCCCTGAGATCAGGAACTAGACAAGGATGCCCACTGTCACCTCTCCTATTCAACATTGTGCTAGAAGTTCTAGCCAGAGCAATTAGACAAGACGAACAAATAAAAGGCATCTGCATCGGCAAAGAGGAAGTTAAAATCTCCCTGTTCGCAGATGATATGATTGTATATGCAGAGAACCCCAAGGAATCTATAAGTAAGTTACTCAAACTAATAGAAGAGTTCAGCAAAGTCTCAGGATACAAGATAAACATAAGTAAATCAGTAGGATTCCTTTATACCAACAACGAGACTGTTAAGGAGGAAATTATCAAATCTATACCATTTGTGATAGCCCCTAAGAAGATAAAGTACCTAGGAATTAAAATCTAACCAGAGAAACAACAGACCTTTACAAAGAGAACTACAAGCCCTTACTACAAGAAACTAAGAGAGACTTAGATAAATGGAAAAACCTACCCTGCTCATGGATAGGAAGACTTAACATTGTGAAAATGTCTATTTTACCCAAAGCAATTTATTTATATAACGCAATCCCAATACAAGCTCCAGCATCATTTTTTAATGAGATGGAGAAACAAATCACCAATTTTGTTTGGAAAGGGAAAAAGCCCTGGGTAAGTAAGGTACTACTAAAGAAGAAGAACACACTGGGAGGCCTTTCATTACCGACCTTAGAACATACTACACTGCCACAGTGGTCAAAACAGCCTGGTACTGGTACAAGAACAGACAGATTGATCAATGGAACAGAATTGAGACCCCAGAGATGACACCATCTGCCTATGAACAGCTGATATTTGACAAAGGCCCTAAGACATTAAAGTGGGGTAAAAACAGTATTTTCAACAAATGGTGCTGGCAAAATTGGTTATCCATCTGCAATAAACTGAATCAAGATCCCTATCTTACACCTTATACAAAAACCAACTCCAACTGGATAAAAGACCTAAATATCAAACCTAAAACGATAAAGCTCATCCAAGAAAAGGTAGGAACAACAATGGAAGTTTTAATACACAATGAGGACAGACTCCAAAATCTGTCAAACAAACCTCAATCAACAGAAGAGAAAGTAGATAAATGGGAACTATTAAGAATCAAACACTTGCTCATTCAAAGACTTTATTAATAGAATTAAAAGAACACCCACAGAGCGGGAAAAAATATTTGGCAACTCTATGTCAGATCGACGCCTGATCTCCATAATCTATAAGATACTACAAAATATCAATAAGAAGAAGATAAACCATCCAATTAAGCGATGGGCAAAGGAGATGGACAGATACTTCACTAAAGAGGAGCTCCAGGCAGCCAAAAAACACATGCGGACATGTTCACGATCTTCAGTTATTAAAGAAATTCAAAGCAAGACAACAATGAGATACCATCTCACCCCAACAAGATTGGCCATGATCCAGAAAACACAAAACAACAAATGCTGGAGAGGCTGTGGAGAAAGTGGAACCCTCCTACACTGTTGGTGGGGTTACAAAATGGTCCAGCCTCTTTGGAAGGCAATCTGGCGCTTCCTTAAAAAAATGGATATTGATATACCATTTGACCCAGTAATTCCACTACTTGGAATATATCCTACAGATTCAAGGCCTTTCACACCAGCGGACACATGCACCAGAATGTTCATCGTGGCACAGTCCACAATAGCAAAAAGGTGGAATCAACCCAGATTCCCAACAATAGAAGAATGGATAGGTAAACTGTGGTACATATACTCAATGGAGCACTACACAATGATAAAGAATAACGATGATTCCAGGAAACATCTCCTAACCTGGTTTCAACTGGAAGACATTATGTTGAGTGAGAGTAGTCAGCGACAAAAGGACAAATACTGTATGAGACCTCTATGATAAGATCTCAAAAACAGACTTGTGTATAGAAGAAAAGACTCTTTGACAGCTGCAAGGGAGGGGAGGGAGGGAGGGAGGGTGAGGGGGGGAGGGTTTAGTTTAGGTAGTTACTAGAAATCTAGTTGGGAGAAAGCGGTGACAGCACACATTAGGAACAAGAACAACATTAAGTGGACTTCAGCATAACTTGATTACTCCTTCCATCTTGACTCAATACTGCAAGGATAGAGTATCTGGGGCGGGGGGCGGGGGACCATGCTCTTAGGCGAATTCCAGGCCAATTGGCACAACTAGCATTTTGCTAAGAGAGCTCTCTGCACCCCACATTGGTGAGTGGCGTCTGGGGTCTTAAAAGCTGCCAAGCTGCCATCTGAGGACACAGCAAATGGTCCCAACTCAGCAGGAACGGATGCTCACCGAGGGCCAAAATGGCACGCGGTAAAGACAACCGAGAAGACAGAGAGACCCACAAGAGTGGGTGCCTACATCGACCTGGGACCAGAAGAACCGGATGGTGCCCGGCCACCACCAGTGATAGCCATGACGGAGCTCACAGAGAGGAGCCTCACTAGTAACACAAGAATAAAAAGAGGTGCATTATGAGATCTCCATTAAAAGACCTCAATTGATGGTCCAGCAGTTTTGGGGTTCCTCTGAGAGCATGGCCCCCGGCCCTGATGCTGCCCGTTCCCATAAATTATAACAAAGGTCCACTCTTTGGATGGGAATGGAATGGACTCGGCAATGCATACATTGGAAGCACTTTATGGTTCTGTACATCCATAGGATATCATCTTGCTGACCTCTGGCTGGAGGAAGGGGAGTGGACGGAGAGGAGGGGAAAGGAGACTGTTGGGAGGATGAGACACGTATGGAGCAGAGAGGAATAGTGTGCAGTCACCGGACAGGGAGAGCATTGGAAGCTGCATATAGGGGGGCATGTAAATTTACATGTGAATGTACATTTTCACTCAGTTATGTTAAATAAAAAAAAACTCAATCTCATGTAAACTACATTAAAGAATAAAACAATAATGGGACCTCGCACAGTGTCTTAGGTACGGTAAATGCTTGATAAACATCTATTGCTTTATTTACAAAGTTTACCATTTGCCATTGAATTAATTATCTTCATTTGTTCACGCCCCTTGTTTCCTTCAAATACAGACATCTGTTTTTACATTACCATCAATGTGTATAGGAATTAATTTGTTTCTCATTTTTCTTTTTGGAAAAAATAGGAAACTTAGTATTCATAATTTTTAAAGGCCATGTAATATTCCATGGTGTACTATAACTTGCTGGCTCCTCTCTGGTTGGGTCTTTGGCTCCTGAGAGGTCACGGGATGTAAACAGACCTCGACTATGCTGGAAGGCCACCAAGCACCCTTTTGTCCTAGTGTAAGCTCTGTGCTCTGACCAGGGGCACAGAGAGACCACACACTGGCCATGGTCCAAGCACTTTATGTCTTTAGTTTATCAAGACGTAGGTTCCATCAGAAAGATCTAGATCATCATACAAATTATCTATGAAAGAATTACTTCAACCACTGATCAAATGCAGCCAAAATCAAAAACCAAACCCACTGCTGCTGAGTCAATTTGGACTCATAGCAACCCTATAGGACAAGGTAAAACTGCCCCATGGAATTTCTAAGGAGCGCGTGCTGGATTTGAACTGCTGACCTTTTGGTCAGCAGATTAAGCACTTCATTGCTGTGCCACCAGGGTTTCCACCGGGCTGGGGTGAAAAGCACACATGGAATGAGGGAAGGAGGGAGAAGAGGGAGAGGCTCAGCTGTGAGACGAAAAGCATTTAACAAAGGTGTCCAGCAGAGCCTCCCGTATTTGTCCGATCTCCTCAGAAAACAGCAGTTTGTTAGCAGAGGGATCAGCCACAGTCAGAGACGGAAAGAAAGGGTGTGTGTGTCCTGGGCTGTGAAGACGTTTGATATTCTGCTCTAAGGTGTGCAGTTTTCTACTCTTTCTTTTTTCCTTCTTACGTAATTTTTCTCCATATATACAAAGGAAATACTCATCCAAAGTAATTTGGGAAATATAAGAAATGCACACAGAAGAAAATAAAAATCATCTGTAGTCTTATCAGCCAGAGACAACTATGGTTACAACTGTACAAGGTCTGCCAATTAAGTTTGTGAACTCATCCTAGAAAAGCTGCTACATACCTCATTGCTGAATATCACTACAGTCACCTTTGAAGTCCTTCCCTTGGGAGGCTATGTACGGACGCCAGTGCCTAGTCCACCCTTCAAAGCAATTTTGGAACTCTTTTTTCTGGAATGGTCATCAGAGCTGTCACTGTACGAGGTGTGAGAATTACGTTCACCAACTTATCCTAGAAAAAGTGCTTTGAAGGGTGAACTAGGTGCTGGTGACAGTGTCTACCTTCCCAAGGGGAGGACCTGGAAGGTCACCTGAGGGATATTCAGCAATGAGGTGTGCAGCACTTTTTCTAGGATGAGTTTGCAAACTTAACTGTCCGAACTTGTAATTGCTTGTTCCGTTCTCTCTTATGGATGCACACATAAATATTTTTGAAGTTGGGAGAAAATGCATTCTTCTCTTAACCTTTTACTCTTTAAACTTGTATAGTGAGAACCATTTTTGTCCAGTGTTAGTAATGTTTCTTTTTAACTTTATTGTGCTCCAGACGACACTTTACGGCACAAATTAGTTTCTCAGTCCAGAATTCACACACAAGTTGTTATCTGACATTGGCTGCTGCCCCCATAATGTGTCAGCACACTTTCTCTTTCCACTCCAGTTTCCTCATGTCCAGCTGTCCTGTCCCTTCCTGCCTTTGCATCTTTGTTTTGGGGCAGGTGTTTGGTCTTGTATATCTGACTGAACTAGGAAGCACATTCCTTTTGTATATTGTTAGTTCCAAAGGGCTGTCTAATCTTCCAGCTGAAAGGTGTATTCCTTGCTGTTTAAGGGGGTACCGTATCATTCGCCATAACTGTACCATTTTATATGGTACAGTTTATATGGTACCCAGCAGTGCCTAAGAGTTCTGATATCCTTACAACTTCTCCAATATTTATTATTTTCTGTTTCTTTGTTTTCATTAGTGCCAGTAACGTTGAGAAGACATGGTATGCTATTTTTGTTCCTGTCTGCATTTCTCTAATGGCCAGTGGGAAACCCTGGTGGCATAGTGGTTAAGACCTTTGGCTGCCAATCAAAGCCTCGGCAGGTCAAATCCACAGGTGGCTCCTTGGAGACTCTATAGGGAAGTTCTACTCTGTCCTACAGAGTCACTGTGGGTCAGAATTGACTCAGTGGCGGTGGGTTTGGTTTGGATTAATGGCTGATGATTGGCAGCATTTTCTCATGTGTCTGTCACACCCCTGAATATCTTCTTTGGTGAATTTGTCTGCTCATGTCCTTTGTCTATTTCTGATTGGGTTGTCTTTTTGTTGATATACGGTTGATGCAGACTATGGACTTTAGAGAGCAGACCCTTGTCAGAGATGTCACAGCCACAAATTTTCTCCCAGGTTATAGGTTCTTCTTTTACTCTTTTGGTGAGGTCTTTTAATGCGCATAAATGTTTAGTTTTTAGGGGCTCCCAGTGGATCTGGTTATCTTCTGTTGTTGGTGCTTCACAAGTTACAGTTTGTATTGCATTTATGCCATGTATTAGGGCCCCTTGTGACTCTTCAGGATGTTTCAAATGTCTAAAAACAGCTCCTTGTTCAGGTGAAAAAAATCCTAATTTACTTGTTTCTCCGTGGGTAAACATGTAAGTTGTTTCTAAATTTTCATCCTTATAAAGTGTAATGCAGAAATCTTTACCATATTTATTTGCAAATAACGTATCTGCACACATAATGTGTGAGAATGATAAAATTAAGTGAAACAGTCTGGCATCGTGTGCCCAGGCACATACCGCATCTGTCTTGTGATATTTCAAGAAGTGGCTTTTGGCCTCACTCACACATTTTCACGTATTAAAGGTAAATCATATTGGTTCTAGATTTTTTTCTTTTTTTCTGCTCAGTTTCCTCAATCTCCAGCTTATATGTAAAAAAAGGTCCTAAAACATTACTTTTGATCAGAATTGTATAACAAAGATAACTGGAAAATAAATAATTAGACTATGTGTTTGTAGTACTAGTTTAATTTGAAAATTACCATGCAATTGAATGCATGGTAATTGAATGCAATTGAATGCAAATACTCAACAATTGAATGCAAATAAGATTATCTTCAGTGAGACTATTATAAACCAAACCCAAATCTACCGCCATTAAGTTGTTTCCCACTCACAGCAATCCTATTGGACAGAGCACATCTGCCCCACAGAGGTAGTTTCCAAGGAACACCTGGTAGATTTGAACCGCTGACTTTTTGATTAGCAGCTGTAGCACTTGACCACTATGCCACCATGGTTTCTAAAACCACTAGGGTATGCTATAAAAAAAAAAAAAAAAAAAAAACCCAAACCAAATTATGTTAGGTCAGCTTATTTCACAGTCTCATTGCTTCTTTTTACTGTCAACTGAAGTCTACATGTTTGAAAAAATGGCATACTTTACTTTACAAAAATAACGCATGGGAGGTGTTGTGTGGCAGGCAAAAAGTACCACATACATTCTCTGTAAAAATACGGTATCTGTTTATCAGATGAATCCCATGGCACAGACTTTTTAAGCCAGGATGACTGGATCATGAGACAGGTACTCTGGGGCTAATTTATGTCACCAGAATAACTCTGGGGAGTCACCCTCCTTTCAGCAGTCACTCCCTGGCTGCTTACTGCATCAGAAGTAGAAATGGTTTTTATATTTCCAACTGCTGATGGAAAATGGAGTCATTATTTTAAATTACATTTCCTTGATCAGTAGTAAAGCTGAGCTTTTTAAGATTTGTTTTCTGGCTAGAAAACTTAAAAACTGCTTAGCTGACTGTCATCTAATGTACTGTCCGTTTTTAATATCAGAACCAGTCATTTTTTTTTTTTTTTTGGCTGACTGCTTGAGCTACTATTCTACTGCTTTGCAAAAGAAAAACACAGATACATATACATATAAAACCCAAATGAAACCAAACCCAGAGCAGTCGAGTCAATTCTGGGTCACAGAGAATCTATCGGACAGAGGAGAACTGCCCCACAGAGTTCCCAGAGAGCACCCAACAGATTCGAACCGCTGACCTTTTAGTTAGCAGGCGTGGCACTTAACCGCTACGCCACCAGGGTTTACATATATATAAAATATATATATATATTCCCTATATATAATATAATGTAATATAATATATCCCATATATATATATATGTCCATGTATACATATGTTTCCACATATATACACATACTTGTTTCCATATATTGGCATACATATACATATCTGTGTCCATGTACATATGTTTCCATATATGTGTATGTGTCCAGGTATGTTTTTCCACATTTATATATATGTATGTTTCCATATATATGCATACATATATATAAACACAAATATACATATATTTCAATGCAACTTTGCAAGAGGTAAAACACATTAAGCATGGCAACAAGATTTGATGGAAATATACCTAAATATTAGCCACAGGCTGTGGACGGCGATGGTGGAATGATGGGTACTTGCTGAGTTTTCCAGATGGTGCATTGTACAAACGCAGCAAGAGACTGACTTCCACCCAGGCTGCACGCAGTAGAGCTGTTGAGAAACACAAGAACTGATTTCCTTTTTATCGTAACCCTAATGTAACATTTTCCTGATGTCCACCTAGATCACTGATAAACACACCAAAAGCCCTTTGCTGTTGGACCCCCTGTAGGTCAACGACGAAGGCAACCCCTGGACGACCTGAGGGTCTCGGTGACAGCACACCCTGTACCTGCTTCCACCTATGTTCATGGTCACTGTCTTGGTGTTAGAGGAGGGCCCTGACTTGAAGCTCAAAACATACTCAAAACATACCATTGCCTAGATTTATACAATGCCCAACCATACACAAATGCTCTGACCACAGAATTTATTTCTAAAGACTCTACCAAGCCTCTGACAATGTCAGGGCTACATTCTAATGCAGCCATCAGAGCTGGGTAAAGCAAAATTTTCATTATCTACCAGGCCAAAAAAATTGCTATCAAAATCTATTTATACCAGCTGCAGCCATTTCCATATTGGGGGTGGAGAATAAGATTCAGCTTTGGAGAACAATTCCTTAGTTTAGGAAAATGTATTATATATATATATGCACATATATACATTAATTATGAAGAGCAAGACCCTCAGGAACAGGGAAGTTGAAATAACTTCTCTTAATAATTAAATCATTAATAAATAATTAGTGGGACATCAGCACAGGGGACTGGTAGGAAGGAAATAGCTATTGGGGCATGGGGATTTCTTCTGAGTCAGGCCAAGCGGATGGGAGTCTTGTGGGACCAGGCCCTCAGGGAAACCAGGAAACTACAGCAGGTTTTTTATGAAGACATGGCAGTGACCCAGGGACAAGACAAGAGGTGACCAGGAAGAAAGCCTTTGTGGTGGCAAATGACAGATACATTACAAACACAGAATTCAATTTTAAGTACATTCCTCTGCATTATTTCACAAACTCTTGCAAGCTATTGGGCTGCTGAGGGCATCCTGGGGAAAGGAGAAGGCTGGGGCGATGCTGTTGCAGAGGTGTTCATCCAGAAACAAGAGTTCAGGGCAGGAGGGTGCAACAACAACAACCAAAAAACCCCACTGCTGACACATAGCGACCCTATAGACAGAGCAGAACTGCCCCATAAAGCTTCTGAGGAGCGCCTGGCGGATTTGACACAGCACTTGACCACTAGGCCACCAGGGTTTCCCAAGAGGACATAAATACCTCCTGGGGCATCTGCACAGCCACTCACAAGAGTCCGAAGCCAAGCCTGCAAGGCTGAGCATTTATCTGGATTTTACAGGAAAGCATAAATGAAGGCTACTGATCTGTGAGCACATGTTGGCTGCAAACTCTGCTAGATCCCAGAGGTCAGTAACTGCTCAGTTTCAGGTCCTCATTTTTTTTTCGCTTTTGCTTTTTTATTGTGATTAAGTGGAAGTGTACAATCCAAGTTCCATCTGCATGCCCGCCTATCTGCAGCTCCCTCTGCTCTCCTTGCCAGGTGATAGCACACTCTTCCTTTCTGTTCTATACATGTCATATCCTCTTAAAAACCTCCTGTCCCCTCCTGTCCCCTCCGTCCTACCCCCTCCACTCCCTTCTAGTAAGAGGCCAGTAGGACGACATCCTATAGATGCACAGAACCATAAAGTGCACACAGCAGATGGTCACACTGTGTTCTCTAAGAGTTGACCTCAGTAATGTTTTCAGGCCAGGGGCAGCAGCAGCTCTAGGGGCCATGCTCCCAGGGGAACCTCCAGGCCTTTGGTAGGATCTCCTTTTAATGTCTTACAGAGAAACAGTCTCTATGGATACACAGAGTATAGCCCCCAAAAGCGCAGCCTGAAGGAAACAACAGAACGGGAACAAGTGCCTGTGTCACCTCTGCCTTCTGCCTTCAGCAGAACGTCACCTGCACGTGTCATCTCCTCACCGGCAAAACTTCTGTGAGACAACCTCCTTGGGACAATCCTCGGGCCGCCCGTTCGGGAGCTCCAATGACACGGCGACTCTAACTCAGGATGCGTTGGTGGCTTGTGCGGGGTGCTCCCTTCCCACCCAGAGGCGCCAGTCCTGGACCCGACAAGGACACAGCCGGATCCGCTTGCTCGCTGGATCCGCTTGCTCACCAGACCAGCGGTGGCCAAAGATGTGCAGAAGCACACGGGAGAGCTTTCTGCATCCCAGTACCTGGCATGACTTGCAAAGAAGTCTCTGGAACCTTTACAGATCTCATCCTCAAACTCTGGAGAACAAGAGACTGAAAACAGAGGTGAAATATTTCTAACATTCTCTCTGTAACACGCAGACTTTAAAAAAACCTACACAGCTGTGCAGTGCAACCTGTGAGAGATGCAACTCGACAGGCTGTCTTGGTTTTCCACGTCCCGTGAGTTTCCCACACTTGACAGGGTGTGGTCTTACCGCTCTTCCATCACTCGTTCTAGTGGAAAGTGTTTGCGTTTCTTTCTCTGATGAGTTTTCCCTTAAGAGATTCCAGCTTTTGTAGGCTTTACTGGCTCGCTGTCTGCTAAATGGACCTTCTTATAGCATCGCTCACAGGATGGAAGGATATAGGATTCAGATGCGCCTGAGGATCCAGGGGCTGATGGGGCAGCTCCCACAGGCAGGGACAGAAACCGTGCCTGGGGGCTTGGGTGCTACAGAAGGTGTCGGGGTATGAAATGGAGTGAACCTCCCCCATTAGCATGAAGATGCAACCGGCAGGGGTGACTTAAGACACAGAATTGACAACACGGCCCAGAAAAAGCGTCTTCTCTGACACACACTTGGTGCCTTCAGGACACACCGAGGCAGAAGAGGCATGGCCCTGTGGGAAGCTCCCCACCTACAGGCTGGGAACCGGCCAGCTGGGAGAGCCTGCCTCCACACTGTCTCAAGACACCAGTCCCAGACTGTCTTTCTCACGCCCTCTGCTCTGCTGGAGGCTGCAAAGGGGAACCTCCAAGGACTGATGGGAACACTCTTTAGAACACGCATCTCTGCCAGGTCTAGAAAATGGCTCATTTCCTGCTAGGAAGGGATTTATCTGAAATCAGATATCCAGGACATCGTGTGGAGCGTGACAAGCGGGGAGGTAAGAGCAGAGACAAGGCACAGCGGGGACACTGCTTTCTTTGAGAAAAACGTTTTGACAAACCATAGGCTTGTGGTCCACTGGTCTGAAAGTAAGTTTGTCAGCGCCCCTCAAAAGACTGCTGTTTAGGTCCCCATTTCTGCCACCGCCACCCTGATTCTCCCTTCTGCTCAACTCAAAACCTTGCGGTCATGGACTCCCCATCCCTCTCGACTACTTCCTCTTAATTTCAGCTTCCTGCTTCCTATGCCCATCCATATGCAGGTTATTGTCACCTAGATTAAGTGACCCCTGGCAGACCCATCCATTCACTCATTCATTCATTCTACAGCCATTCACTGACTGCCTTTGTTGCATGTGGAAGACAGCTAAACCTTTCAGATAACTGCAAGACAGAATCAGAGGGGTTAGAAACGTAGTCTACAAAGCTGCTGCCCAGTCTCTCTTGGAAGAAGCCCACCCAGAAAGCTCCTTAGAAGCAAGGAAGAAGAGTTCCTCTCACCTACTTCGGACATGTTCACAGGAAGGACCAGCCCCTGCAGAAGGACATCCTGCTTGGTCAAGGAGAGGGTCAGCGAAAAAGAGGAAGACTCTCAGACTCTCAAGGAAATGCAGTGACACAGTGGCTGCAAAAGTGGGCTCTACTGTAGCGACCACTGTGGAGGATGACACAGGACCAGATGTCTCTTCCTATTACCCATAAGGTGACCATGAGTCACAACTGACTTGATGGCACTTGACAGCAATCAGGTGCTGTCCAGTTGATCTTGATTCACGGTGACCCCCTGTGTGCAGAGTAGAACTCCACTCCACGAGTGTGCTCTCCAGCAGCAGGTCACCAGGACCGTCTTCTGAGGAGTCTCGGGGTGTGTTCAAGCCACTGAGCTTTCGGTTAGCAGCAAGTGCTTAACTCTGCCCCAACCAGGGGCTCTAGAAATGTACACCCACCCACATCCTATCATACAAGGATAGAGAAGACGGAACAGTAACTCGGGACTTCTGTAAAAGCCCTCACCTGTCTCCCTCCCCGTGTCCTGCAGGTACACACTGTCACCTGTCCCACTCACGTGAGCCAGGTTAATGTTCTCAAGCACGGCGGCCAGCCACTGTATTCACAGGGATTCTTCCAGCGTTTGTGTGAGTTCCTCCCCTGGCTGCTTCTCTATGCTCTCGTTCTAATCACTGAAAGGACTGGGGACAGGGCACACACATAGTCTATTATCACAGACGTCTGGCCAACAGGCTCTTATTATGTTGGCTCATTGTTAAGAGGTATTATAGTTCAAGGGGGCAAGAGGGAAGGAGGGACATTTGTACCCTGCAGAGAAAGAAGGTGGTGAGACAGCCCTTGCTGAAAGAAAAGCCAGGAAGAAGAGCTGGAAGAAAGCTGGCTAAAAACGTTTCCCACTAACTAGAAGCTGACTATAAAAGGACAGAAAGGAACACATGTTTAAAGAACTATTTTGGTCACTCTTAAATAAAGCAGGGCAAAAAAAAAAAATTTTTTTTTTTTTCCTAACAGTAACTCTGAGCTTCTGTAAAAGCCCCTAACCTGTCCCTGCGTCGCGTGGGCGTGTGCGTGATTATTCTAGGAAGGACTATATTCTGTGGTCTTCTCAAAGAGAATTTTCTCTGCACTGGGTAAATATTGAGATGACATTTCAAGTGGCTCAAGCCAGTCTATACTGACAGCAGTAAGCTGAAAATATCATGGGACAGACAGCAGGGAGACAGGGATGCCTCCAGGCATCGTCGCCGCAGCCAAATGGGGCACGTATTTAAGAGGGACTAATGGGATTTCTCTTAACGAGGCAGAATAAAAGTACAGGCTGAGTCCTATTAAGTTTAATAGACAATTAAACAAAATACTTTCATATTCAGAAATAGTTATATATAGAATTCCTTTAATTGCTTTGAGCTCTTTTTGTTCTATAAAATCCTATTTGCAATCATTTCACGCATTATCACAAGGCATATGGCACACATGCTACCTTAGTGTGACTCTGTCAAGGTTCTTCGGCTGGCTGTGCTGTCTCAAAGAGTTTTAGGAGGATTTGATGGAGAATTAAAGTAGGTCCCAGACCAGGCCACCAGAGACATGTGCAGTAAGATATAGTTACCGGCATGATTAAAAAACACGGAATATTACATAAATCTCAATCTCTGACTATGTCTAGGCTAATACGCATGACACAGTTTGTATTAAATGAATATAGAATCCAATGGACATGAGAATAAGGGCCTCACATGAGAATGGAGAACAGAAAGAGAGGAACTGGATAAACGGAATCCAGAGACACACAGAAGCTCTTCATCCATCCAGAACAGGTACCAGTGAATTTTTGCAGAACTGAAATCAGTGTCTTCCAGTGCTGCTAAGACGATGTGCCTGCATATTTAGAAGGTACGAAATTAGACCTTTCTCTTACAAACATGACTCAAGCTGTTTGGATGGCTTTTTGATGATGTTTGCACGAACCTAATCAAATTTAATAGGAGAAACCGTGGTGGCGTAGTGGTTAAGTGCTATAGCTGCTGACCATGAGGCTGGCTGTTCAAACCAGCCAGGTGCTCCCTGGAAGTACTATGGAGCAGTTCTACTCTGTCCTACAGGGTCGCTAAGAGTCAGAACCAACTCGACAGCCCTGGGCTTGGGTTTTAGTTTTATATCCATTTGAATTTACATTTTAAATGCTTCTTTCACTCAACAAAAAAGCAAAATTTCCCTCCAGTGGGAAAAGAAAAATGATTTCCACTGCAGTTTGAAGGCAGGATATGACACAATTATGTCCTCCGTTCAATATGTGAAAAGGTGATGAAGAAACCAGTTCTGTGACATGCCAGAGGGGATGAAGTTAGCTTCCTGATGGGAGTGTGTAAAACCAACGGAACCACAGTGACCACACTGTCCCGTCTGTAAGCTGTTTGTGAATTCTTTCTCACGCTTTTATTCTGTTTTGGCAGAGATCAGCTCTCTGAGGCAATTATGCTCTACTTAATGGTCTCTAAGTTACGCCTTCAAATGAGATAGGAGACAGTCGGAAACACTGACTCAAAGTGAGGCATCTGTACGATTACGGGACCATGTTCCTACTCCACCTGCCTCCACGATTTCTCGCAGTGTAACAGGACATGCTTAGCACTCCATTTATTACAGGTGAAATGACAGGTAACGTTTCGTCAGTAAATAGTGACTGCAGACAGTACCACAATGGTGTCAGACGACACGCACACAGGTGTGTATGGCTTCCTCGTCTCAACGGTGCTGCTAGGAATATGTTTTCTGTGTCCACAGCTGTCCCCTTAGAGCAGAGCCATGGAGACGGGGCCACTGGGTAATCAGTACATGTACCACCCGGGAGTGCACATTCATGACCAACGACAGTGTCCCCAGCACACACATGGATTGTGCGTATATGCCAACGTGGTAGTTTTCTGACTCAACAGGTGAATATGTATTCCCATTTTCCAAATACCGCCACCAAATATTGACCGCCTGTCCATGTCACCTCAGACGCTCTGCTTTTTACCTCTCCTAGTCCCCCAAACTGCAGATTAGAAAACATGCTTCAGAATTACTCATGGTAACTGGGAAGTCTTAGTTTAGAAGTGTAGATTATTAACCAAAACACCAAACCCACTGCTGTCAAGTCAATTCCGACTCATGGAAACCCTTTAAGTCAGAGCAGAACTGCCCCACAGAGTTTCCAAGGAGCGCCTGGTGGATTTGAACTGTCAACCACAACAGCACGTAACCACTAGCCACTAGGGCAATAAAAAAGCACCAGGTTCCAGCTCTAGGTGGGCTACTAACAGTACTTGTGATTTGGGGCATTTCCTAACTGCCAGCACTGGCCTCAGCTTTCTTACTTGTATAACGGAAGAATCCAACCACAGCATGTCTTCAAAAACTCCAGGAGTGCTAAAACGCCACAACTCTGAATATGGAAGTGTTTCATAACGCTGGAAGCTGGCAAAAACAGTCCTTCCCTCAGAAGAACTGAACAGTATCGAACCTGTTTCGGTTGCAGGCACTCCCATGGGAGAAGACAACCAAAGCAGCCCACCTGCCCCGTTAAGAGTCGGAGTTTAGGGGAAAAGAAATCAGGCGTTCACAGAACTGTTGCCAGCGAGCAAACCTGAATGGCCACAAACAACGTGCAAACGTAACTGGCCATACGATCCGCCCTCATCTCATCATCCCTGGGCCATAGCTGCTGGGTAGACAGAAGATGGGAACAGCAACAAGAGTCCTGACCTCTGGCCCATCGCTCCAGGGCGGGTCCACAGCTCCCCCACCAGAAAGGCTGTCAATCCCCAGTGCCGTTTCATCAAGCAGACCTAACGTCTGACCAACAGGCTCTCTCTTGATCTTTCTACCACACATACCCACAAGTTACAGGACGTGAACTTGAAGAGGATATCAACAAATGGGAACAGCTGGCTGTCTGGGCTGTACTAGTTCAGATGCAAAGAATATAAATGGTGTGAATCTATCAACAGGCAATGACTTCTCTGATTTGTGACATCTGCCTTCTGAATCTTCTTCTTCCCCAGAAGAGAATGCACTAACTGAAAGTAGTCATTTTTAAACTGTCCAAAAAAAAAAAAGAGGATGTTTCCTTAGGGCAAATGGTTTTCAATCGGTGTTTGAATATAACATATATTCAAACTGGATCTTCAACTGGAACACCAAGACTATGATAACTCTGCCTTCAACATTTTGCCTAACATCTAATTTGCTTAAAAATGTACAATATTAGCTCAAGTTAAAAAATTAAAATATACAAATAAGTTGACAAAAATTAACGGATGTCTTATCTTCCCAGTTAGCATCTTAATGTTTATCTTTCCAGTCTTCTGATGTCTGTCTGTCCATCTATTCACCTTCCATTAATTCTATCTGCCCGCCTATCACCTACCTACCACTCACCTGTCTGTTGATCTGTCTGTTGGTCTGTCTGTCTGTCTTTCTGTCTGTGTCTATCTGCCTCTGTCTGCCTGTCTTCTATCTATGCCTATCTCTACCTGCCTGCCTGTCTATCTGTGTATCTGTGTGTCTATGTATCTATCTACGCATCTACCTACCTACCTACCTTACCTAACTACCTACCTACGTCCATCTGGCTATCTAAAATCTATCCCCTACTCGAGGTGTCCAGAGAGTCAAGGAGATCATTACCATGGTACATGTACAATTCATTCCCTAAACACTGGACTAAGGCACCATCTTTGGGAAGCTTGGCTCTGGATTTCCAGTGTGTGTTTATCTGGCACCAGCATGGCAGGCACTCCAGCTAACCTGCTTCATTTCTTGGGAAGTGCCCCTGCTTCTTTTATCTGCTCCTCTCTTCCCTGGAGCTGGTGCCAGTCTGATGAGACTAAGTTTCACTGGATTCTGAATGCGTGCCGGAGAGAGCCTTCATCACTGCCCGAGTGTCGTCTTTGAAATAAGCACACTCTCACTGCACCCTCACTCTGCCCCCAGACTCTGTGCCAAGGTACACAGACCCTCACTTGTGGTCTTGTTCCTTTGAGTGGGGGTGAAGGACTGGTGCACTGGCTGGGTGTTTCAGACGGCACAGCTGCAGGAAGTGGTACCCATTCTCTGCACTTCCACGAACATGACTGATGCCCATCTGTGTGTCAGGCATGACGCACAGAGCTCACAGCTGTGAGGCGGGAAGCAGACCCACGGATGACTGCGATCCATGTGGGACGCGCAGGCTGCTTCTTCCGTTGGCTCAGGCTTCCCAACATTTCTCCGGACTCGGGGCCACATCTATTCAATCTCTTACCGCTCCATTCTGGGAAGACCACTTTGGAGCACATGAAAGGGCAGGGGCAGACTATCCAACAGCTAAGGTAAGCAGAGTGCTGACCTTGCTTACCAGGTCATCTGTAGCGAACAATTGCACATTTTTTCACATCAAAGATTGCTCTAGGTATGTCTGGCATCTGTCTCTTTCCCAACCCCACAACACTGTCCTACAACGTCAAAGTCTCTTTGCAAACTCACAGTCCCTGACAGGGGGCAGATGACCTGGCAAGCAAGGTAAGCATGGGCTTGCTTGTGCTTACTTACTAATCGGCAGTGAGCAATTTCATATGGGCTTCACCGCATCACTTGTGCTTACTTACTAACCTGTAATCAAAGATGTGATGACACCTATGTGACATTCTTCACCACTGATTACTAAGTAAGCAGAAGTAAGCCTGTGTTTACCTTGCTTATTGGGTAATCTGGCCCTGCCAGTGGGGCCTGGACACTTTGCTGGTAGAGGGACCTTGACGTGAAGCTGGCATGGTAGATCAGGTGAATCATCTTCCTTAGTCTTTACTTGTGCTAATCACACACACCTCCCCCTGACGAAGGAGCCCTGATGGGGCAGTTGTTAAGTGCTCTATCTGCTAACCAAGAGATCTGCAGCTCGAATCTGCCAGATGCTCCTTGAAAACTGTATGGAGAAGTTCTACCCTGTCCTACAGGGTCGCTAGGGGTCGGAATCAACTTGACGGCAGTGGCTGTGGTTTGGTTTGGGTGGTGCAGTGGTGAAAAGAGCTTAACAGCTACCAGAAAAGCCAGCAGTCCAAGCCCACCAGTTGCTCTGTGGGAGGAGGACATGGCAGTCTGCTTCTGTCAAGATCTACAGCCTTGAAAACTCTATGGGGCAGTTGCACTCTGTCCTGTAGGGTGGCTGTGAGTTGAACTTGAATTGATGGCAGTGGGGTATTTTTATTTTGGGTTTCTCCTAATAAATGGCTAGGAATTCTTGTGTGGCACAGTGGGAGGACCCAGAGGGTTCATTAAGTGCAGCGGCCTATCTGATGCTATTACCATCACCGTGCAAAGGTGCTGCAACTCGAGAAGCAAAACATAGTCTTACCAAACTCCAGGGAGAGAATAGAAAGGGAGACATGCTGTCAACGGAAACCAAACTTAGTTTCTTCTGTGAATCACTGTGGCCTCATTCTGACAGGTCCAGCTGCAGCCAAGCCTTGCATCACACCGAGCAGAGATTCAGTACAATCAGACTCCGGATGCTATGTTCAAGGGGGCTAAGGGGAGCAGGGAGACGAGGGAGGGATGAAGAAGCTGTATCATCTTGTCCTGAATTTTAATATCCTTAACCAGATCTCCACTTTGAGACTAGGATTCTGGACCAGTTAGCCCACCCTTAAGATTATGTAACTACATGGTTTGCTTTTTATAACACAGCTAGCTCGTTAAAAAGTCAAGAATCATTCCGATGGCCAGATTTCATGTAAGCTAAAAGGGAAAGAGGAGTTTCCTGAGGAGTCTGGAGCAAAGGGAGCAATTGAAGGGGCACTGGGTGGACGGGCGGCACGGCTGGGACGAGACCATGGCGGACGGAGTCCCGGGCGGGTCCCCGGCCCGGGTGGCAGGAGTCCCAGGCGGGTCCCCGGCTCAGGTGGCTGTGCCTACCTGCTAACTCTGCACTAGGAATTTGGCTACGTACTTGCTGCATCCAGCCTACACGAGATTCCACGGACTCAATAACGCTTATCTTCGTCTTTAGCGAAGAAGTTTTGTTGTTTTTTAACCCTACCTTCACACAGAAATCTGCTGACTCCTGTACTCCTTTTCTCATCCTCTAGATGTTTTCCAACTAGATTTTTTTTCCTCCTCTTGAGCAATCAGAATAGCTCATGCATTTCCATGGTAGACACACAGCATGCTGAGAGAACGGCAGAGTAACGTTCTCCTCAAATACTCATTCCTCACGAGGATCAGAATTTTGTTTCCTCTGAGGCACAGTCCTGCCTTCAGGGGACAGTCCATCCATAATGACCTGCACAAAAGCTGATGGCTCAGAAGTCACTCTTTCTCAAAGGTGGGGTCACTTCTCTGGAGATGTCCCCTCACATCTTCACGAGAGTGTGCCATCTAGCCCAGGAGAGCATTTATGAGACAAAAGTCTCCTATGAAAAGGGTTCATGTGGAAACCGCTTTAAAGATGAAGACATTACTGCAAGCACCAAGGTGGATCCTTGAAGGGTTCCTTCGCCAACATTTCTTCCAGAACAAACCCTCTGCTAGGCTCGAAGGCCCCAGAAGGAAAAAAACACCCAAGTGGGCCCTAATGGTTTTGAAGAGAACGGGGCATGCTAAGATGGGGTTTAACATTCACTGAGAAATCAGTTTATATCACAAAGAACCCAAGTACTTCCTATAAGGTCAGTAAGGTTGAAATCGAAACAGGGCAGAGAAGTGAACAGAACCCTACTTTAATTCTGAGATCCCCTCTTGCTACACAAAATTAATCTAAAGCCTGAAAAGCTCACTAGGCAACTACTTTCAGCAGCAAATCCATGCAACTCTGGGGACAGGAAGAAGGGAGACAGAGTGGGAGTTAACTCTTATGTCATGTTCTAAAAGCTGGTGTGGTGCCTCATTCTCTTCCTCTGTGGGACTCGGGGATACTGGGACTGCCTCCACCTCATCTGCCGGCCAGCAACAGGCCCTAAATTAGTTAAATTTAACTGTAATAAACACGCTGCAAATGAAGTATATTTAACTGGCACAGCCACCTCAGGGTTTGTCTCAAGATGGAATAATTTTAGCTTATGCTGCCATAAGTCCCCTAATGAAAACCCAGTGCCATCGAGTCGTGCTCCCTAACTGAGGCAGGAAGTAATTACCTAAGGGTTTACCCTAATGAGTTCCCCAACTCCTGTTATTTAGAGTGTGGGAACCTTCAAATCTTTCATACAGGCAGACAAAGACCACGGGCTTCTGGATATATCGTCAGGTGTGGGCGAGACAAGGGTACGAACGATAAAAATGTCTCCGGTAAATACACATCCAGCCCAGCCACCTAATGCCAGTCTTCACCCACGACAATAATTATGAAGAGTCTCAGTGGAACCTCGACAGTCAGTAGCCTGGTGTCAGCGAAGAACACGAACCATGTACATCAGATAACATGGTTTCTGAGAAAGGAAGCTGCGCTGAAACACTTACAGAATGTGTTTATTAAAAGTAATGAACTGCACTCCAGCACTATGTGTGCTCATTAGAAATCATGTTTATCTGTCTTTTAAAGCCGGATCTTACTCAGCAGCATTTGGATGGCAGAACAGTTTGTGTTTCCAAAAGCGACTACAAGCAAAACAACGTGTCAGTCCCTGTGACGGATTCTCAGACGACACATTTCATTTGTTCTGGACGCCTGCCCCGCTAACAAACCTCAACCCCCATTCATCCTGCGTGCTCTCCTGGTGCGTCAGGAGGGACGAGCTACTGCACGGAGAAAGGACAGAGCGACGTGGCTCCCGCTCTCCAGAAGCTCCAGGCAGGAGGCACAGCTCAGGAAGCCATTCTTTTTCTGCAGTGAGACTTCTGCACTGACCAGTGAGGACCACTGCCTGGGACATACAAATTCATGGCTCACTCTTCATTTACGTGCTTTGAGTGCAGAAGACTAAATATGACTTGTCCGAAGACCAAACCACCAACTGCAGGTCTGGTCACCAAACGCTGTTTATTATACATTTGGTGCATAATAAATATGTGCTACCTTTAGTTTCTGTATGCACGTACTGGGTGCCATGAGTTGGAATCAACTTGAAGGCAGCTGGTTTCTTTTATTTATTTTGTATTTTCTATTTATTTATTTACTGTGATTGAGTGAAAGTGTACAATTCAGTTTAAGTTCGCATGCCCGTCTATCTGCACCTCCTTCTGCTCTCCTTGTGTGGGGATGGCACACTCCTCCTTTCTGTTCTACATGTGTCATATTCTCTTAACAACCTCCTGTTTCCTCTTCTCCGCCCTCTCCATTCCCCTCTAGTAAGAGGCCAGTAGGATGACATCCTATAGATGCATGGAACCATCAAGTGCACACACGAGATGGTCACTCTGTGTAGCTGAGTCCGACCCATTCACGTCTGAGGAGCTGACCTCAGTAGAGATTTATGGACAAGGGCAACATCAGGTCCAGGGGCCACGCTCCCAAGTTTCATTTTTTATATGTATGTGTGTGTATACACACACAAGCCTGGTGGCCTAGTGGTTAAGTGCTACAGCTGCTAACCAAGAGGTCAGCAGTTTAAACCCCCGAGGTATTCCTTGGAAACTCTACGGGGCAGTTCTACTCTGCCCTACTGAGTCGCAATCAATTTCTCTCTCTCTCTCTCTCTCACACACACACACACACACTTTGGTTCTGAGTCATGGGTGATGCCATTTGTGCTGAAGCAGAAGCGTGCTCCATATGACTTTATTGGTTGATTTTTCTGGACTGGATTACCAGACCTTTCTTCCAAGTGCCTGGGTGAACTCAAACCACCATGCTCCTGCTGAGCAGCTAAGTCCCTTCACCATCTACACCACTTGGGAATGCTCTGAAGGCCACTATAACATCACTACTACCATCTACCCCCTCCTCACAAATGAGACCTGAGGTCCAGAGGCGTAACTTCCTCCAGGTTACACGGCACGCAGTAAAGCCGGAATTCAAACACAGACCTGCCTTCCAAGCCAGGTTTGCCTCAACTCTTTCCACACAGAGAAGAACCGATTAAGTGTTTTGCTTGAATCAAGCAGTGAAAACCATCTAAAAATCAATCCATGTGGCTAAACAAGTTCTAAAGATTCTTTTCCCACTGGTTACTCTGGCTGAAATGATAAAATGGGCTAGTTATTCTAGAAACACACGGACATCTAGAAAACTCGACGGCACACAGGGTGTCCGCTTTGCTTCCTAGTGCTCAGTCTCCAGCTGGAGACAAGACAGTATCATTTCTGTTAGCTGCTGCTGCCCAACAGTACAAGCATGAAAATCAAACTATTTGCTTGTGTGGTTGCACATGAAATAGGCATAAAACAGCCACTAATCCTCACATTACAACAAGTTATCACCATCTATGAGTCAAGTTCAACATAACTGAAACCACTAAACGCCCCCAGCATCCCTAGGGAGAGATGAAGAAAAAAATCTTCTAAAAAAACCCCTTTTGTCTGTTTTCTGACCTATTAGTTGGTGTCAGGTACAGACACTTCTGAAGCAGCGGAACAGAGAAGAAGAAGACAGAACCTTCTGAGGAGGCGCAGTAAAGGAATGTGTGCTGGGAAACCAGAACACAAGGACGGGGGACAAGCGCGCCATGCTACTCAGAAAACCTGAGCTCCATGGGATAGCTCCGTAAGAACACTGCAAAGCATCTCTTCCTCTCTGAGTCAGTCACAGGTTTTTACAGAAAACACCATTGATCTGTTTCCACTAACTAAGGTAAGGGCTCACAGCAACCCTACAGGACAGAGCAGAACTGCCCCATAGGGTTCCCAAGGAGTGGCCGGTGGATTCAAACTACTGATCGAAGAGTTAGCAGCAGAACTCTTAACCACTGTGCCGCCAGAGATCCAAGGTACACGTACTCAAGGCAAATGCGGCTAGAAGGGAAGAGAAACTACATACTGGCAATGTCTTTTGTCTCTGGGTCTTAGTTTCCCCATTTGTAAAACGACAGATTTGGACCTACGGTTCTCAAAACCTACCCAGTGCTGGTCACCTATAGTTCTATGGATGCACTGAGGCTGGTTCCACTTTGAGCCCTGGTGGCGCGGTGGTTAAGAGCTTGGCCACTAATAGACAGGCTGACAGCTTGAATCCACCAGATGCTCCTTGGAGACCACATGAGGCAGTTCTACTCAGTCCTATGGGGTCACTGTCAGTGGGAATTGACTTGATGGCAGTGTCTTTTTTTTTATGGCTCTACATTTGGTTTGATAGTTTTTTTCCATAAGGGGTTATCTTTGAGGTCAAATGATAAATTTTTTGCCTCCAATTTTGATGGTTTGGATACGATGTGTATCATATCCAGGGCGGCTGTAACTAAGAACCACACAGTAGGCAGCTTAAAACAACAGAGCCACATTGTCTCTGGAGGCTGGGACTCTGAACACAGGTGGGAGCAGGGCTGTGCCCTCTGAGGCTCTATGGGAAGCTCCTCCTGGTCTCTCCAGCTCCTAGTGGCCCCGGGCCTTCCTGGACTTGCAGATTACAGCATACGAGGACTACCAATTAAGTTAGCAAACTCATCCTAGAAAAAGTGCTACATACCTCACTGCTGAATATTATTACAGTCACCTTCAAAGTATTCCACTTAGGAAGCTGTGCACTGACACCAGTGCCTAGTCCACCGTTCAAAGCAATTTGGGAACTCTTTCTGGAATGGCCATCAGATCTGAAGTCACATTACTCCTGAGGTCCTGAATATCACCCCAGTGTCTTCCTTTCAATATTTCCTTTATCTCTGGGTAAAGAAAAAAGTCATTGGGGGCCAGATTAGGTAACCAGGGAGGGTGTTCCAACACAGTTATTTGTTCACTGGCTAAAAACTTCCTTACAGACAATTATACAGTTAAGTTCGCAAACTTACCACTGTGCCACTGTGCGCAATGGCCATTCCAGAACGAGTTCCAAAACTGCTTTGAAGGGTGGACTGGGTGCTGGCATTGGTGCAGAGCTTCCCAAGCAGAGCACCTCGAAGGTGACTGTGGTGATACTCAGAAATGAGGCATGCAGCACGCAGAACAACCAAGTCTGGGAACTTACTTGTCGGACCTCATGGCTCTCAGCACACGGCTGTCTCCCTGCGTGTCTCTGCGGCTTTCCCCTCTTCTACAAGGATTCGGCTCACACCCCACTCCAGTGTGACCTTCTGCTAACTGATAACATCTTCAGAGGCACTATTTCCACACATGGCCACATGCCGAGGTACAGGGGTTAGGACCTTAGTACATCTTTGAGGGGACATAATTCGTTCTGTAACATGATCTGAGTCATGTTTTAATGCTTTAATCTTCTGCGTCTACCTTTTTATCTCTACTGTGTAGCAGTGGGTATGCCTGGTATATAGCAAGCCCTTCCCCTAATAAATAATTCAATAAACCACACCTGTTGTAGAGTTACTTCTGACTCATGGCAATCCCATGTACTACCAACCCCACCACGTGCTAAATACTTAACGAACTGCACCTTTTCCTTAAGCCCTGGTGGCGTAGTGGGGTAAGTGCTGTATCTGCTAACCAAAAGGTCGGCAGTTCAAATCCACCAGGCGATCCTTGGAAACTCCATGGGCAGTTCTACTCCGATCTACAGGGTCGCTACGAGTCAGAGCCGACTTGACAACAGCAGGCTATTCTATTTTTTGAAACCCTGGTGATGTACTGGCTAAGTGCTACATCTGCTAACTAAAAGGTCGGCAGTTCAAATCCGCCAGGTGCTTCTTGGAAACTCTACGGAGCAGTTCTACTCTGACCTACAGAGTTGCTAAGAGTCAGAGCCGACTTGATAGCAGTGGGTTTGGGTTAGGAATTCTTTCCGTACAACTGCCAAGTTTAGCGGTGCTCTAGGCACGAGTTCAAACCCACTGCTGTTGAGTAGATTCCTACTCCCAAGTGACCCCGGAGGACGGAGTAGAAGGGCCCCACAGAGCTTCCGAGGACTGCTGACACTGTGGGGAACTGCCGCAGCACACTGCAGCTCGGAACCACTGCACCCGCCGGGTTTCCAGGCACCCGTGGACGGGCTAAAGACTGCTCTGAAGTGCGCTGGCCGGCTGCTCTGCTGCCTCAGGAGGTGCTCACTGGTTGGGGTGACCAAGTAGGGCCTTGTCCAACCCAGGGCACATCGCGACGGCAGTGGTCACCACCCAGCAAACATGGACTCAGCAGTTAGGAGACTCGATCTGGACCTGAAAAAAATGCGCTGACTAGCAGCGGTGTTCCTTGGAGGTAGGAAGTGAACACTGGCTCCTCCTTGATTGCTGTCTATGTGGTCTGCTGTTCCTACTTCAGGGCACTGCACTCATGAAGTGTCCAGGATCTAGGGGTCAGTCAAATTAAATGAGTCACTAAAGACATAACCTTTTCAAATACGGCACCTCAGACCTTCTTTTGCTACAAACTCTCTTTTTCTCCTTCTAGGGCCCTACCACGGGTCATGTTCTCCTTCCTTGGTAAGTTACAGCCCCCACGTCACCGAAAGCCACACGCCATGTAGCAGCTGCACTCACTCTGTCCATGGAAGAGTGGATGGGCCTGAAAAGGAAGCAGGAGGCTCTCGCTCACCCGCTGGCATATAACCCAGTAACTGGCCACTGACTAGGTATCCATTTATCTGCTTGAGGTCTGCCGGGGTCTAGCCCACGAAAGAGTTGGAAACACAATACTATACAGTTCAATCTCAAAGAAGAGTTAGAAGAAAGGAGAACAGTTTCCACTGCACATGGTGGCAAGCTGGAGAACCTAACTGTATAGCTGTCTGTGAGGGAGTTTTTAGCCAGTCAACAAATAACGGTGTGGGAACACCCTTCCGACTCATCTGACTTCTTTCTTTACCTGAAGGTAAAGGAAATATTGAGAGGAAGACCTTGTGATGACATCCAGGCCATCAAGGGTGATATGGGGACAGCTTGATGGCCATTCCATAGGGAGTTCCAAAATGACTTTGAAGGCTGGACTAGGCAGCAAGGGAAAGGAGAGACAGGCACGAGCAGTGAGGCGCTGCCAGTCCTGACCTGGCCAGAACCGGTGCCCTGCAGGCTGGATTGGCAAGCAAGGGCAGTGTGGCAAGGAGCATCTGAGCAGCGGCCGGTCTCCTCAGACCTTCACGCTGGCCACTACTCAAACCTGTAGAACCAGCAAGAAATAGTGCGAAGTACGAGCACCTAAACTACTGTATGGATTTTAAAAAGCCCTTTGGAAGTACCTCTTTCCCATTCTCCTGCCCTCTGCCCACTCTGCTCTGTTACCAGCCTGTACCAGTGATTGCTGCTCTTCCTGGGCTGGAAACAGGACTCATCCCATGCCCTGAGCTATTTATTCTCCTGTCTTTGGAGAGGAAACAAATGAACACAAGGAAAAAAATTACCCGTCAGCTCCCCAAGGGCAGACACAGTTCCTTTGCCTAGGTACAGGCGTAAGGGGACTATGGTCGCTAAATGCTTGTCACCCCTGTGGAGACCTATGTGGGTTCACTTCAAAAGTGCAAAGTGAAAAGACATACACAGGAAAACAGACGAAACAAATCTTGTGCCGTCAAGTTGATTTCAACCCTAAGCATATGACCTCAAGTCACAGTGACCCTACAGGACAGGGTAGAACTGCCCCCATAGGGTTTCCATGGGGTGCCTGACGGATCTGAACTGCCGACCTTCTGGTTAGCAGACGTGGCACTTCACTGCTATGCCATGAAGCCTATTTTCATCTGTACCTGCTGTGATGAGGAGTGAAAGACTCATTTCATTTGATATCCTCCCCATCAAGCAGAGTCCCCAGCTACCTACATCCGAGGACTGGTGGCTTCACCTACTCTACTGAGCTACCCTTGCCCAAGAATAAATGGTGCCTCCCAGTCCTCACAGCCAACAGCACTGGGTATCCGCAGTCCAGCTGCAAAACCTATCTACTTAAGCACTCTAGGGAACAGAGACACACCTTCCATCCAGACACTCAGGGGCAGCAGTTAGCCCCCGCCTTGTTCAGCATGTGACTCCCTTCTGCAGCCAGATACCTGTGCCTACTCCAATCACCTCTGCCCATCTAGGACTGTAGGTGAATCTCTGCACCACACACTCAGGGACCAACAGTCCCCACACCTGAGTTGAATTCACACAAGAAGCATAAAAGGGCCCTGGGCTCACATACCTAGTAAGAGCTCTAGCCACTGGATTTGAGAGCTTCAAAGAGGCCAATAATCAAACCAGCTCATGTGACCCACCTACTTGGGGCATATCAGAAGAAAATAAAACAAGAAGCAAGGACACAGCAAGAAACATAAAATAAATGAATATAAGTTATTGGTGGCTTGAAGCCAACAGTCAATATAAAGTCACATAAACAGGCAAGCCACGATGGCTTCGGCAAGCTTCCCAAAGAATCAGAAAAACTTCTGGAGGAAGCGAACATACTGAAATCATCAGAGGTAGAATTCAAAAGACTAACATACAGAACTCTTCAAGCGATCAGGAAGGAGATCAGGCAAACTGCAGAATGAGCTAAAGAGCACACAGACAAAGCAACAGAGAGACTTAAGGAGGTTATACAACTGCATGATGACAAATTTAACAGGCTGCAGGAATCCACAGAGTGACAGCCAGCAAAAATACAAAATATTAACAACAAAATTTAAGAATTAAGACAACTCAAAGAAAGTCACAGGAGAAAAGTGAGGCAATGGAAGTCAGGATTAGTGAGACTGATGATAAAGCACCCGACAGCAACTTAGTGTAGGAAAAAGTCAGATAAAAGAATGTAAAACAAAAAAAAAAAAAGAACAAAGCCTAAAAAATTATGTGGGACTCTATCAAGAAGAATAACCTACGAGCGACTGGAGTACCAGAATTCGGGGGTGGGAGCTAACAGAGAATACCAAGAGAAATGCTGAAGATCTTTTGGCAGAAAACTTCCCTAACACTGTGAAAGATGAGAAGATATCTATCCAAGAAGCTTACTGAATCCTACACAAGGCAGATCCACACAAAATAAAGTTACCAAGACTTAAATATTATATCAAACTTGCCAAAACCAAAGATAAAGAGAAAATCTTAAAAACTGCTAGGATAATGAAAAGTCACCTACGAAAAAGAGTCGATAAGACTAAGCTGCGTGTACTCTGCGGAAATCGTACAGGCAAGCAAGCAAAAGGACAACACATATAAAGCCTTGAAGGGAAAAACTGCCAGCCAAGAATTATATATCCAACAAAACTGTCTCTCAAATACGATGGCAAAATTAGGGCATTTCCAGATAAGCAGTTTAGGGAAACTAAAAACCAAGTCAAAACTACAAGAAATGCTAAAGGGAGTCCCTGGCGAGAAAATCGGTAATGTCAGGTTAACAACGGAAGACTAGAATGCAGGACAGAGCAATCAGCTGTCAACCCAGATACGCATGTCACAAAAATCAACCAAAGCTAAAACACTGAAAATAGGGAAATCTAGACGTCACTATGTAAAAGAAAACATTATAACAAAAAAGAGCGTAAAAAAATGTTGTCATAGATCTTTCATATGGAGAGGATATCCAGGCAATATAAAGAAATGTAAGGTTTGTTTACACTTAGAAAAACAAAGGAAACTAAGATTCTTACAAATCAAAATGAAAAGCAAGAAAACTATAAAGACTCACCAAACATGAAGTCAACAATGAAAACATAAATAAAAACGACTCTGCACAGAAACTTAGATGGAACAAAGAAACTGCCAACAACACATAAAAAGATATAAATTAAACAAAACTCCAGCATCACTACACACTGAAGGTGTGATGCTTGGGACTCTGTGTCAGCCTGGCTGGGCCCCGACTCTCTGTGTTGATACAAATCTCTCTCTCTCTCTCTCTATTTATATGCGTTGTTGGCTTTGCTCTCTGGAGAACCCAGCCTAAGACAGAGGAATACACGAGGATACAGGAGACTAGGCTCAGAGAACTGGCAAGACTAAGTTGATAAGCCCCTTCCAATCTCCCCTTCGTCCAGCTTTTCTCGAACTATTAGAGACAAGACTCCCGGGAATCTCCAGAAAGCATAGTGACCAAGTCCAACAGGCAATGTCATAAGGGCCTGTTACTGCTAATGGCACAGTGGTGACTAAGACAGGATTCTGTCCTCAACATGTCCCATTCTCCCAAGAGGGACAGACACCAGAACTAAGCAATGTCCACTTCTTCCAGCCACTGACATTGATGGAATAGGAGCCTACTTTGCGCTTTTTAGGAACTAATTATTCATTTAAAGTAGAAGTGGAGGAAATGAAGAGGAGTTGATACTATGATTGAGTTCTGTGAGCATCCTGGAGGTGCTCAGCTGCTAGCCAAAAGGTTGTTTGGACCCAGCTGCCACTGTGAGGGACAGAGATGAAGTAGTCTGCTCCGGTCAAGTTTACAGCCTTAGAAACCCAATAGGACAGTTCTATTCTGTCCTACAGGGTCCCTGTGAGGTCAGAATCGACCCAATGGCAGTGGGTTGGGTTTCTTTGGGTTTTAGTTCTATGAAGAAAATCTCTGGCACATGACCAAGTTAAAATGTGCAGTTTGTCCTGGTTGTGGACTGGTGGCCCAGGCTGGGCACTGATTCCAGACCAAGAGGTATGCCTGGGACTCCCCTGCCACACTTGCCAGTGTGACTCTGTCTTGAGGTAACCTCTAGGTGGGCTGATCTCAGGTGGTCCATGTGCCTCAGTCACGCAGACAGTCTTTCATGTCTCTGACCCTTTCTGTTCTGGTCTGATGCGATTGAGCTCCTATTTTCAGCCAAAAATTAGCACAGAGATGAAACCGTTTCAGGGGACAGTGAAGTGACACAAGCTACATTAAGCTTTTCACATTTCTAAAATGAAAAGTGTTCCTTTTTCTTATAACCCAAAGTCACAACGCCACCACTTAATATGTGCTAAGGCTGAGCTGTCAACAGGAGGGGACAGAGGGAGAAGAGGATGAGGAAGCATACACCAGACCACAGCTCAGGGCTGCTAAGAGGGGTACACCCATCACCAGCAAAATGTAGCTTTTGGGGAGTGGGCAGATTCCCCAAAGTATAAACATGCTGAAGTCACCCAGGAGCAAACAACTGAAACCAAACCCCCATCCCTACTTATCTGGGTTACCTAGGGCTGCTGCCACAAAAACACCAGAAATGCACGGCTTTCACACAGAGAAATTTAGTTCCTCGCAGTCAGCTAGGCTAGAAGTCCAGATTCAGGGAGGCCAGTCTTGCGACAAGCTCCCTCTGCAGGCTCTGGGGTAAAGCACTTGTCCTTAACTTCCCCAGGGCTAGGAACTTCTCTGTGCGGGAACTTCAGATGCAAAGGACGTGCTCTGCTCCTAGCCATGCTTTCTTGGGGACATGAGGTGCCTCTGACTCTGTGCTCACTTCTCTCTTTCATATCCCCAGAGAAACCCAATCAAGAGATAATCCAATCTGACTCACCAACACAACTGCCTCCCAGCTCCCTGCATTCACCTCATAGAGGCAGGATGGACCACACACAGGAAAATCACATCAGGTGACCAAATGGTAGACAACCACAAAATAGTGAGAACTGTGGCCCAGCCACACTGATACACACACACACATCTGGGGGGACACCACTCAATCCAGGACATTGCTGAATTGGTTCGGACTCATGGTGACCCCACATGTTACCGAGTAGAACTCCTCTGTAGGGTTTCCTTGGCTGCCATCTCTACAGAGGCAGATTGCCAGGCCTTTGTGCAACTGTGTGGGGTCAAAGTGCAAACCTTTGGCCTTGTAAAGGGGCGCACATCATTTGTGCCACCAAGGGACCGTGAGCAAATGTCAGTGCTGAATCAGTTCTCCCTGGAATGTCCCCAGGGCAGGACTGGGCCAACGTGCCACCTCTGGTTTCCCTCTCATCATTTCTGTGACATGTCCATTGTTCTTCTGAACAAGACTTCTCTTTATCGCTCTTCCTACAAGAAGAAAGGCTCTGAGCGCCTCGGCTGGGATGGGACTGACGACAACACTGCCGCTGAGCCGCCCTGCCACTCTCCCCACAGCAGTTTCTGGGCTTGTTTTAGGTTTTCACACAGCCCTTCTCTGTGCTCTTGTAAGCTCTCAAGTTCTCTCTGCTTTTCCTTTTGGTGAATTGCTTCTGATCTCATCGAAAACATTCTCTGAGTCATTAACAACACAAGACAGTACAGAAACTGTCTGCTGGTGGCCCCAAAGGCCATCTCCCTGCCCTGTCAATGCCAGGGTTCTTCAATTAAAGGGAACAGAGTGGCTTTGAATAATGCTGGATCCCCACAACCATGATTCAACCCAAACAGGTCTTAGGAAGATGGTTTTTTGAAAAGGCAACCATTTGATTTCTCTGCTCACTGGTTTAAAATAGCTGAAAAAGGCAGAGGTTTTGTTTTTTTTTAAATCTATCTGTGCTACAGGGGCTGGAGACAGTCTCTGCAACAGAAAGGCCACACAGTGCCCAAAGGGCTTGCTTCATGCAAAAGGAAATGAACATTGGTTATTATGTATGTGGGAGATGATACACAGACATTCCGATACTATAAAATCTAATTACTTGGACAGTATTAATTTAGATGTTGTGAAACATCAGACTTAGAATAACCTACTTTTAGAGTTATAAATGACTTAACTGCTTCCGAAAGGAAACTACCAACAAGTAGAACAGAAGAGAAATCTGTGAAACATCATTAAAGTATCTAAAATAGCATAATCAGAACCAGAACACATGACTTATCACGCACCCCACCACCTGCCAGTTTGTCCTGCTGTGATGGCTTGCATTTCGCTGTGACACTGGAAGCTATGCCACAGCTATTTCAAATACCAGCAGGGTCGCCCATGGTTGACAGGCTTCGGCAGAGTGTCCAGACAAAGACAGACTAGGAGGAAAGGCCTGCTGATCTAAAATTCCAAAAATTAGGCAAGGAATACCTAACAGACAACCCCAGAAAGTTGTCTGACTCACTTGCTTTGATACATCATTGTGGTTAGTCCCTGGAGGAAACAATCATGTTTAGTGAAGTGGAGGGCAAAAGAGGCCAAGGGAAGAGCTGGACTCAGACACGCTAGTGGCCAAGAGGATGATGCAGAACTGGGCAATGCCGCCTTCTGGGGTACCTAAGATCGCCACGAGTTGGGGTTGTCTAAAGAGCAGTTATCCATGTACACATCCATCCATCCATCCACCCACCCATCCACCCACCCACCCACTGATTCATCCATCGATCCATTCATCCACTCACCCATCCATCCATTCATCTTCATGATGTGCTAGGCACTACCTAAGAGATTTATGTGAATTTATTCATGTAACCCTTAAAACATGAGGTAGGCAGTACTATATCCATTTTACAACGAAGTAAGCTGAGGCACAGAGAAGTTACAACCTGCCCAAAGTTTCACATGGCCAGCAAGTAGCAGACCCCGCACTCAAGCCTAGGTAGTCTGATCTTGCACCTTTGAGTTCTTTAAAAGAAAAAGAAAAAAAATTGCCGTTGAGTTGATTCTGACTCATGGCAATCCTACAGGGCACAGAAGAACTGCCCCATAGAGTTTCTACGGAGTGCCCGATGGATTCAAATTCCTGACCCTTTGGTTTGCAGCCGTAGCTCTTAACCACTAAATCATCTAAACTATGCCACTTACAAATTGTTAGCTGCTCTTTAAAGGAGCCCCCAAACAACAGTTTAACATCACTTCTTAGGAAATCACTATTTAAATAAATAGCTCAAAGTAACCTTAGGTGTCTTTATACACACCTAAATTAATCTAGAAGTGCCTTTCTCTGAGCTACTGCAGAAGGTAAAAGCCATGCATGGGATGTGCAATGCCTCCCTCTAGGGCCCCATCCAAAGAATGGGGTCTGCAGGGGAGGGAGAGTTTCCAGTCTGTGTCACTAAATATAAGACGCACAGTAAAGTGTGGAAAGGACTTCCTCAGTCAGTTTAACACAGCAGTGGCACAGTGAGAATGCCCTCTGGATTTCATAAGCCACATTCTGCCACTCACAGGGAAGTCTCTGCAAACTGAAGTAATAACATGCGTCCCGTGCAGCAAATATAATAACATATGCAACTATGTAAGAGTGGGAAAAAGAGAACACACGACCAGTACAGTCCTCAACACAACAGTGGGTAGGGAAGAAAAGAACACTAAAAAAACAATTTGTAAATTTAAAAATAAGTAAGGTGAAAATAACTCTTGGTAAGACCCCAATCAAAATTCCAGTGGCCTAGATCCATGTCCAATATGGTCCCAACAGAAAAAATATAAGCAAAACAATAAAAAAGACTTTCCTTTTTCAGTCATCATAAAATACTGCATTGTCCAGTTGAATATGTTAACTTCTCAAAAGAACAGTTTAATAAATGTTTTTACTAGCAAAGCATAATTTGGGATAGATCAGTACTGGAAGGGAAGGAATTTATTTATTTTTATTTTTATTGTGATTAAGTGAAAGTTTACAATCCAAGTCAATTTGTCATATAAAACCCTGAGCACTATGCAACTCTGTCTGCTCTCCTCACCCTGTGACAATACAACACTTCCTATCTACTCTGTACTTCCATTATCCATTCAGCCAACACTTGTCCCCTCCCCTTCCCTCCACCCCCTCCCCTCTAGGAAGAAGCCACTAGGATAGCCTCATATAGATACTAAACCATAAAGTACACACATCACCTGCATCACTCTGTGTCCCCAAGTCCAGTCCCATCTTAGTCTGAAGTGTTGGCTTCAGCACTGGTTTCAGCTCTGGGTGAGCAGCAAGTCTAGGGCCCATGTTTTCAGGGAATTCTCTAGGTTGTTGGACCACCAAGTCCGGTATTTTTTTTTTTTTTTTATTTAACACGACTGAGTGAAAATGTACATTCACGTATAAATTTACATGCCCACCTATATGCAGCTTCCACTGCTCTCCCTGTCCCAAGTCAGGTATTTTTAATAGAGTTCTACATCTGCAGAGCCCCTTCTCTCATGCTGTATCTGGACTCTACACTGTGTTCCCTGTCAGGGCAGTCTTTGATGGTGGCTGGGCACCATCTAGTTCTTCTGGTCTCATGTTGACATAGTCTTCCAATCCTATGGACCCTTCTGTCTCCTGGGCTCATATTTTCCTCATGTCTTTGACATTTGTGGTTTTTATCTGGGACCAGCTGATGTTCCTTAGATGGTGCCACTCAGAAAGCTGAGGAATTTTGCATCTGGAGAAGTCACACCATGGATATACGGTCCCATTCTATCAGCACCCACCTCAATCAGGTACTGCTTTGCTTCCCCATTCATCCTACTTCTTGATTCTCTACAACTATTTCAGAACTTGTCCAGCATTCTCAAACACCCCCTACTTGCCATCCTGACCACACCTGCCCTTCATTCACCTTCAGGGAGGAAATAGAAGCCGTCAGGTGGGAACTTCCATTTCCAGGTGCTAAAAGGAGGACCCTGCCATATCTGCAGCCACCTGACCTCTGCCCCTCCTCCTACCAGAGGGGAAGCCCTGTTCAACCCCTTTGGGCTTTAGGCCCCAGGACACCCTGCCTTCTGAGGAACCTGTACCGCTGGGTGACCCTCCACTCTCTCTGACATTGTCAGCCTCTCCTTCACTACTGGCTTCTTCCGCTGACTTCTAGATGTACTTGTTACAAACTCACCTTGACCTGCACATTCCCCTCCAACTATCGCCTTGTCTCTCCCCATCCTTGCAGCTGGCTCTCCTCACTGCTTCCATTTCTTCATTTCCCATTTTTCTCCAGTCATTCTGAACTTGAGCTACCGGCAATCTTCAGAAGGTCACCATGACTTCCATGTAGCTAAACACAATGGCCTTCCTTGCTCTTCATTTAACTGGCCTTCCAGTAGCTTTTGCTATGTTGACTCCTCCTTCTATCTTGAAACCTATGTCCCCTTGGCTCCTACAACTCCCTCCTGGCTTTCCCTCACGTCTCCGGCTCTCCTTTGTTCTGTCCAGGTTTCTTATCCTCAACTTGGCCACCAATACTGAGGTTCTTCAAGACACAGCCTCAAGCCTCTTGCTCTTCTCACTTCACTTTCGAGGCTTAAAATACACCTTAAATGAAGATGACTCACAAATACATATACCATTCCCTAGGGATCCTGTAAACTCCAGATCACTATTTCAAAATATTTATGCAGCTGTTTTAATCAAGGCCTCAGGTAAATCTCAAATACCTTGTGTTCAAACCTCACTCTTAACTAGTCATATCTTTCTGAAAACAAAAACCAAACCCACTGCCATCGAGTTCGGTCTGACTCATAGTGACCCTAGAGGTCAGAGCAGAGCCACCTCATAGAGTTTCCAAGGAGTATCTGGTGGATTTCAACTGTCAGCCTTTTGGCTGACCCACCACACCACCAAGGTTTCCGTCACGCCCTTCAGACATCAGCCAATGGCATAAGCAGGCCTGAGTCTCAGCACCATCCCTCACGTCTCTACTCTGCCTCATCCCTGTATTCAATAGAATAGCAAGCCCTTCTGTTTATCTTTGACGTACTTCTGTTTATCTTTCACGTACTTCCATCTCCTCAACTATCACCTCAGTCCAAGCACCGATCATCTCATACCTGGACTCCTGACGAAGTCTGGACTTCTGAGGCAGCCTAGAGTCCTGAGGTAGCCTGCACCCCTGACGGAGACTAGACTCCTGAGAGAAGTTGGACTCTGCAGGGAACTTGGACTCCTGAGGTAGTCTGGCCTCCTGAGGGATCCTGGTCTCCTCAGGTAGCCTGGACTCCTGAGGTAGTCTGCATTCCTGAAGTAGCCTGGACTCCTGAAGGAACCTGGACTCCTAAGACAGCCTGCACTCCTAAGGGAGCCTGGAATTCTGTGGTAGCCTGCACTCTTGAGGGAGCCCAGACTTCTGAAGTAGCCTGGCCTCCTAAGGGCACCTGGCCTCCTGAGACAGTCTGGACTTCTGAGGGAGCGTGCACTCCTGCAGTAACCTGGACACCTGAGACAGCCTGGATTCCTGAGACAGCCCGCACTCCTGAGGGAGCCCGGCCTCCTGAGGGAGCCTGGCTTCCTGAGTGAACCTAGACTCCTCAAGAAACCTCTTCCTTGGTCTTTGCTCCCCATCTACCCCAATCCACTTTCAGAGTAATCTTTTTCAAAACCAAATCTGTGTCACATCCTTTGCTTAAAACATCCCAGGGGATTCCCACCGCTCTTTGGATAAAGTGAGAAACCCTTACACGGCCTATGAGGCCCGCTGTAGTCCGGCCTGGCCCACCACTCCAGCCCCACCCCCATATTCTCACTTTATTCCAGCCACACAGCTTCCTCTCTGTGCCTGACGCCTGCTCCCTCTGTCAGCGGGCCTGGCTGACGCAGCTCTGAAGGCTCTTCCTTGCCCTCATACCTGACCATCACACAGTTCACTCCAGCGCTTAACTTGTTCCTAAAACCTGTATCAGTTGTCACTGCTGCTGATGGAACTGTATTGCCCCAAATATAATAGAAATCAGGGCCCCTATATTTGTGGGCATGATCCTGTCTGAAAATAAGATTTTCTTTGTCAGCTTACTTGGGTCATGACTGAGTCAGGAGGGTTCTATATCGAATCTCTTCTGAGTTGCAAAAGGAATAGATACAGCCATAGAGTATCCAAGGGAAGACTTTACATGAAGGCAGACACACATAACAGATGCATCTAGAAGCTCAAGACATCCAAGGACTGTTGCCTACTAAGCACTAAAATGCCCTGATTAACACTTCTGGTATCCTGAATGGTGAGAAAATAAACTTCTGGTCTTCGAAACCACCTGCTTGTGGTATTGTTCTGTTACGGCAGCTCCAGGGAAGTAGGAATCATTTTATGTTATATTTATGATCATCTGAAGTTCCAAGATCTGCATTTAAGTGTGCGAACTTAATTGTTCTAAGTGCTACGTACCTCATTGCTGAATATCATATGGTCACCTTCCAAGCAGTCCCCTTGGGAAGCTATACATTGATGCCAGTGCCTAGTCCACCCTTCAAAGCAGTCTTGGAACTCTTTCTGGAATGGCCATTGTGCACAGTGGCAAGTTTATGAACTTAACTGTATGGTTGTCTGTGAAGGAGTTTTTACCAATAAACAAATAACTGTATTAGGACACCCTCCCTACTCACCTCATCTGGCCTCCAGTGACTTTCTTCTTGACCCCAAAACAAAGGAAATATTAAAAGGAAGACAACCAATTCAGGACATCAAGGGTAATACGACAACAGCTCTCATGGCCATTCCAGGAAAAGAGTTCCAAATGGCTTTGAAGGGGGGACTAGACACTGGTGTCAGTGCATGGCTTCCCAAGGGGAGCTCTCCAAAGGTGACCACAGTGACCGTCAGCAATGAGGTGTGCAGCACTTCTTCTAGGATGAGTTCCCAAACTTCACCGCCAGTCCCTGTATCTCTGTGATCATTCCATTACAGTTCATTTCTCCCTTTAGTCTAAGGTGTAAATTCCTTCCAAACGTCAGCCGTGTCGGCCTTAGCTCTCTACTGTGCCTACGGTGCCCGCTGGGCATGAACATTCAGCTGAATACATGAGTGACTGCACTAACGAATGAGGGGAGGAACCCTTCCGCTGATTCACTGACTGCTGAGCCAGGGAGTGCTGACACACAGTCACTCTGTTCCCACAGCAGGACGTGAAGAATGGCAGCCTCACCCTGGAGACAGAGCGGGGTCTACCAGCAGGACTACCTTCAGAGATGCCCTGGACACGTTCCCTGATCTGAAGAGCAAGAGAAGTGAAAGGGTGGAGGAGGACAGGAGGAGTAGAAGCAGCAACGCAGGATAGCCACTGACCTGAAGATGGACATGCCCCAGGGAAGGGATGGTTCAAGTTCACTCCACTGGCCAACACAAGAACTATCTGTGAAAACCTTAGGAGGATGAAGTTGTGCCTTTGGTATTTCTTGTCATGTATATATTACAACTTCCCTGTAGTTTCTCCTTTAAATGCTTGCTAGGTAAGCTATTGAGCTTTGACTAAAGTAAGATGGACTTTGTCCCTGGTTCCAGACAAATAACTCTTCCGGTAACTGGGGTGCCCTGGTCCGGACTGCCAGGCCATACCTGAGAGTTTGTGCTGATGACTGGCTCTGGTCAGGCAGAAAAGACTCACCTAAACCTCTGGAAGGAAGGATGACGCATCTACTTCCAGGCACTGAAGCTTCTTCGTACCGGGGACTCTCCCAGACCTAGCCCACGCATCTCTCCCTGTGACAATCCTAATTCGTATCCACGTGCTATAATAAGTGTAGAATCCTAATACTTTCAGGATGCAGGGAATTACTGAAGCCAAAGGAGGAGCAGCAGCCAGCAGGTGAAAGTGAGGGTGTCGTACGGTCTCTCGAACCTGCACTTGCTGCCTGCCTACGTGGCTGTCTGAAAGACAGTGTCCTTGTAACCTGTGCGATCTGCTCTCGTTCCACATGACTAGGGGCAGAGAGACTGCATCAGGTGGGAGGCTTTGTCAGAAATAATTGAGAACAGGGAAAGAGGGAACGGGGTCAATTTCCACAATTTGGGGGTTGGATTCATACTGATTCTTATCCATAAAGTTAACCACAAGACACCCCTCCTTCAACTACACTTATGTCACTTGAGGGCAAGCACCACGGTTTTTCCCCTAACATGCAGCATTTAAGCAAGTGTATCTAGCATGGCTTGGCATGGCTATCTAGCATGGCTTAAAATTCACAGTCTTTCAGTCACTTCTGATTCATGGCAACTCTACAGGACAGAGCAGAATTGCCCCAGCTTCCAAGGAGTGGCTGGTGGATTCGAACTGCCGATCTTCTGGTTGGCAGCTGAGCTCTTCAGCACTGTGCTGCCAGGGCTCCTAGCAGAGCTTGGGCTTTCACTACCGGTGTTTGATGAATGACTCATAGAGAAGGAAGTAAACGGATAAATAAGAAGCCAGGCGTCAACAAACACAAGTTGCCTATTTTAGAACTGTGGAGCAGAACTGCCCCACAGAGTTTCCAAGGAGCACCTGGTGGATCTGAACTACTGCCATTCGGTTAGCAGCCAGAGTGACATGGCTATTAACCACCACGCCACCAGGGTTTCAGATAATCTGCATAAAAATCAAAACCAAACCTACTGCCACAGAGTCGATTCCAACTGACAGCGACCCTATAGGACAGAGTACAACTGCTCCAGAGTTTCCAAGGAGTGCCTGGGGGATTTGAACTGCCAGTCTTTTGGTTAGCAGATGCAGCACTTAACCAGTACGCCACCAGGGTTTCCAATCTGCACAGAAGTCTCTACGTCAAACAGCGGAATGGAGAACAATCCCAAAACACAAAGGCAAATATCAGATCAAGTAATCTGGCAGATAAAAAAAAAATCTCAAACCTACTGCCATGGAGTCAAGTGCAATTCAAATCAAACCTAAAACAGGATGTGAGCACGCATAAAATATTTTTACTGTTAAGAGTCCCTGAAAAGAACATTAAGCAATATGACAAATAGAAAATTACCCAACAACTTGGTTTTATCTTGAGGAGAAAATGCTTAATTTTGTCAAAACTTTATCTACTAGAAAATTTCTGTGACAGAAATCCCCAACATGTATTTTACTAATAATGAATCTCATTCTGAAAAACTAGTTTTTATGAAAAATTCTTGGTTGCTTCCTCCTGAGTTTATGCAACGTAGATGTCACCATGGCCATGACAATGTGATGACATTCAGTGCACATTACTTGAAGACACGAATGTGTGAGTCGATGGTTCACTGTGAACCTACGTGCACTCACAGCTGTCTGAGACCCCCAGGAGGATACACCTGAAAGGCTCATTGTTCACTCCCCCTCTTGAAGCACCCACATGCTTTTAACTTTTAACTACTGGAGAGGAAAATCTTCATAACACGGTGTTAACGGTTCCAAGGGATTCTCTGCAGAGTAAGAATCACAGCAACTTCAAGGATAACCACCACCACCATCTACTGAACACTTGCTTTATAGCCGAGGGGCAGTTGTAGCTCAGTGGCAGAACTCTTGCCCTCTGTGCGAGAGACTGGGCACAGAGACTGGGGTTTGAGTCCCGGCTGGTGCACCTGACATGTGACCACCACCTTTCTGTCAGTGAAGACTTGTGCGCTGCTGTGGTGCTCAACAGGTTTCAGCAAAATGTCTATCCTAAGAAGGACTTGGAAGAAAGACTTGGTGATCTACGTCCAGAAAAATCAGCCAGTGAAAGACCCATAGGTCACAAAGGTGCAGTCTTGCTGTATGTGGGGTCACCATGAGCTGGGGGCCAACTGGATGGCTGCTTTGCGCCAAGTATTGTTCTAAGTGCTTTTATGTATTAACTTATTCAATCTTCACAACAACTACGAGAAGATCACCATCAGATGTGGAAACCGAGACGCACAACAGGTCAGTAAATTGTGTAAGGCCCAGATTTGAACCCAGGTGGCCTGCTCTGAGTCCACACACCCTTAACCAGGGCTTGATCCTGCTCATTTATAAACTATTGGCCATAATGGTCTACTCTGTCCTATAGGGTTGCTATGAGTCAGAATCAACTTGAGGGCAGGGTTTGGGATTTCAGTTGGACATAATGTAAACCTTGACGGAAAACTGAGTTAGTATGTTGGCATCGGTCTTCAGAAATGCTTTAAGCTTCCTTTCAGCATCTTTTGTTTTTAAAAACTTTTCAAAAACTGTAATTCAGGCTTCATGTGGTTCCACACTGTGAATCCCACAAAGGCACAGAGAAACGAGGCTCCTTGGGAAGCCCAAAACCTCATTTAGCAAGAGCAAAAGGATGCTAAAACAACAGACACCCAAGACCAGTTTTGGTGGACACCTTCTGTGTCTTAATGGTAAAAAACTCTGGGTCCCATAACAAGCCGACTTCAGAAATCTTGTTTAACAGAAGGACAAATATTGAAAGATTCCCTGCATCTGATCTTCAATGCCATTCCCTACTCTCAGCATGACTGGGCAACTGGCTTAGTGCAGCAAAAAGTAGAAAAGATGCCTTCATTGCACCCAGAATCCTTAATCTGTACCTGACCACATGGGTTTAGCTCCTAGGTTCTCGTTTAGATGAAGGCTTCTATCTTAAAAGAGTCAAGATCAATCTTCTAAATGGAACAGGAGTGGTAGTTAAGTCATAATAAAAGTTACTTGCTATTATGCCTTTTACTGCGAGGTCTGACAAGTCTGCAAACTTAATTGTTCTAAGTGCTACAAATCTCCCTGCTGAATATCACTGTGGTCACTGTTGAAATCCTCCCGTTGGGAAGCTATGTACTGATACCAGTGCCTAGTCCATCCTTCAAAGCAATTGTGGAACTGTTCCTGGAATGGCCAGTGAGCGCAGTGACATGATGGCAAGTTTGTGAACTTAACTGTCCAGTTGTCTATGAAGCAGTTTTTAGTCAGTAAACAAATAACTATTGGAACACCCTCCCTACTCACTTGATCTGGTCCCCAGTGACTTTTTCTTTACCCCAAAATACAGGAAACATTGTAAAGAAGACAGTTGGATGACAGTCAGGACATCAAGGGTAATATGATGACAGCTCTGATGGCCATTCCAGCAAAAGAGTTCCAAAATTGCTTTGAAGGATGGACTAGGCATCGACATCAGTGCATAACTTCCCAAGGGGAGGACTTTGAAGGTGACCGTAATGATATTCAGCAGTGAGGTATGTAGCACTTTTTCTAGGATGAGTCTGTGAACTTCATTAGCAGTCCTCGTACATTTCCTACACAGAGGGAGATAGGAGATAATAGTTGAAAAGGTTTGTAAAGGCTTTCACATTAAACACATTATTAAAGTGTGTCAACAGACAGCCATGTGACATCTGCTGGGCAGCCAACATGCACATACTGTGGCTGGACCCCCCCAGTGACCTCCTTTTCAACTGGGACACTTGGCCAGGATGCTTATGATGGCCATACTGAGCGCAAGGTTAGAAAGGCACCAGCCATGTGTCTCTGGGTTGTTTAAAAACATCGCCAGTCTCAACGACTACCTGGAGTCCCTAGTGGCACAAATAGTTAAACGCCTGGCTGCTAACTGAAGGGCTGACAGTTGACGTCCACCCAGAGGCACCTTGGAAGGCAGGTGATCTACCTCTGACAAGTCACCACCTTAGAAACCCTATGGTGTACAGTTCTACTCGCCACACACACTGCTGCCGGAATCAACTCAATGGCAAACAGTTTGGTTCTTCTGGAAGGCTGGCAGGCATCAGAACGCTGGAGCAAGGGGCCTGTCTACCAAAGCTCAGACATGGTATTTCCGCTCAGCATACTTCCTCTTGTTTGCCCACAGTGGCCATATGCCAGGCCCCCAGACTGAATGGATGGCAGGTGTGAGGACTGGAGCTGGCAGAGAGGGACAGAGAGGGACAGCAACACTGCAGGATGGGCAGTGATGCCCCGGGGTATAAATGGGGGCTGGTGCCGAGTGCACAGAAGGCAGGACTGCCCAACACGGCAACCCCAAAGTAGCTGGGCTCCTTCCTGCCTGTCATTTCAAGACAACAAGAGAATTTCCAAGATAAACAGAGACCTCAGTTTTTCTAGAGTATTAACTCTAAAATCGGATCAAATACACCTAGATTTCAAATGCTCCAAAAATAGTTAGTTACATCTTAACTATTTTAAAGAACAGATATGTTTTCAAAAATTTTCAGTTTATGACCAGGAAGTAAGTTATGCATTTTGAAAACCTGCTCCATAGGTCTTTTCTCTCTTAGGCAGAGAGAAGGGGAAAAGAAAGCATCGCTTACTTAAGCCAAGTGCCGTCGCTTACTTACGTGATTTATCTTTTCAAATTAATTTCTGTGTTAGGCAAAATAATAGGTCTCCAGGAGAAGAACTAGAGGGTGCCTGGCCACCACCACAAGATCGCTCTGCCATGGAACACAATGTAGAGTTCCTGATATAACACAAGAAACACGAGGGTGTGGATCTGGAACTCTATTCAAAGACCAGACTCGATGGTCCGACAACCTGGAAGGTCCCTGAGCTGAAACCAGTACAAAGATTGGACTGGACTTGGGGGCACAGAGTGATGCATGTGGTATGTGTACTTTATGGTTTAATATATACAAGAGGCTGTCCTACTGGAGAGAGGAGGGGACAGGTGTTGGTTGAGTGGATACTGGAAGTAAAGAGTGAAAAAGAAGAGTGTGCTGTCACAGGGTGAGGAGAGCAGACAGAGTAGCATACAGGCGGGTGCTTGGGGTTTTATACGGAAAATTGATTTGGATTGTAAATTTTCACTGAATCACAATAACAAAGTTTAAAACAGCAACAACAAAAGGCTCTCCAACAATGTTCACGCACTCATCTCCAAAACCTGTGACTATGTCACCTTACATGACAAAAAGGACCCTGCAGATGTGATCCTGGGTGGGCCACATGTCTTCTCCTGCCCCCTCCCCTGAGGCCCGTGGGTCCTAACTCAGACTCAGAGCCTAAGAGCAAAGGCCCAGGGAGGAGCCTGGCTGGTTTGATAGGCAGCTGTCACTCTGAAGCAATGTTGGGAACGTAGTCTGAGGAGAACCATGGCAGGTGCCACTGACCCCGTGCTTGTTAATGTCCTGAGACCACCAAGAACAGCCTAGCCTTGCTGAAGGTCAGTGTCACAGTGCATTACACAGGAGGATTCTGACAGGCCATGGAAACCAGGCCAAAGTCAAAATAAAGGGGACTAGCCTGTCCTCTCTGATTCTGCATCAGTGGCCCTTGCCTTGGTAGCAGCTAGGACGGAAGAAGCCAGCCAGAAACCCTAGTCCCACAGTGGTTAGTGCTATGTCTGCTAACCAAAAGGTCGGCAGTTCAAATCTGCCAGGCACTCCTTGGAAACTCTATGGGGCAGTTCTACTCTGTTCTCTAGAGTCACTATGAATTGGAATCAACTTGATGGCAGTGGGTTTGGGGTTTAATGTGCCCCACGAAGGCAGTGGGTTTTGGGTTTAGTGCTCCCCATGAAGGCAGGGCTTTGGTCCCACATGACACAGAGCAGACATCCATGATTACTCCATGTAGGAGTAAGTGGCAAGTGGCTGCAGATGTATTTACTACACAACTGCAGGACCCTCAACTTATACTGTCTCCCCTGGACACCTGACAAGGGTTCTCTTCCCCTCATCCCCCAAGAGGAGTGCTATCTGTCTCCATGACATGCTGTGCTTGTCAGCGTCGCACTGCTGTCACTTAGCTCTTACTACTGTCCTTGCAGAGCTGAACTATAAAATGCTAGGAACCAAGCCTTACTCATAACTGGCACGCATGCAACGAACCCAATGCCTTCACACAGTAGGCCCTCAGCTGTGTCAGTGGGTTTGAATGGGCAAGGAGCCTTCTTCTCCACAGTTTTTTTTTTTTTGAATGATTGAGCAGATTAGAATACATCAGTACTTTCCCCCTCCCCAACCTCTTAACGAATCTAACATGGGAAAAACTGGAAAAAAAACTATAAAACAATAAGATGAAAGATTCTCCAACTAGAGGGCCCAGGTTTGGTGTCTTTTGGTGGCATTAAATGGTTAAGTACATGCTGCTAACTGAAAAGTTGGTGGATCAAATCCACCCAGAGTTAGCTTGGAAGGCAGACCTGATGGTCTACTCTGAATGATTTGTTATGAGGCAAGGAAAAAAAGGGAATTCAAGTTCATCAGCGTCCAAGGTCCTGCCTGAGGAAAGGTTTTTTTTTTTTTTAAAATCAATGCATTAATACATAAATGCTTTATTTATATACGGCACTTGGCTTGGCTGGCATATACACATAAGAAGACAAACAAAAAAACCTATTGCCATCAAGTCAATTCCAAATCTTAGCAACCTTGTAACTCCTAAAACCAAATCCATTGCCAACGAGTCGATTCTGACTCATAGCAACCCTACAGGGCAGAAAACTTCTCCAAAGAGTTTCCAAGAAGTGCGTGGTGGATTTGAACTGCCCACCTTTTTGGTTAGCAGCTGTAGCTCTTAACGACTCTGCCACCAAGGTTTCCCCACGTATATGCGTGTGTGTATATGTGCAGGGCCATATGTATACAAATATGTATATATATATATATATACACACACACATATATGTGTGTGTGTGCATAGCTCTTAACCACTATGCCACCAGGGTTTCCCTATATACACACATGTGTATATGTGTATGTATTTATGTAGGTACATATGTATATGTGTGTGTTTACACACACACACACAGAGGAAACCCTGGTGCGGGTGGGCAGGAGGGGTTATCCTATTTCTAATAATTAAGAACTCTTTTTGTTCTTTAAGCAATCCATTTTTAATACAATCTTGTTCTTGTTATTAAATACCATATCTTCTCTTACTCCTCTTAAGATGGTAATGGCAACACTTCTCTTTTCCCTCTGTGGTTCATTCAGCAGTGGCTCTAACTGCTGGTTCTGTCTTTGCTTTAGTCCTCTCTTTGTTGATGCTGGTATTTTTTCAATGTGTGCTAGGGTTGCCATGAGTCAGATCTGACTCGATGGCACTTGGCTTGGCTCATATTTCAGAGTTTCTTATAGCCTTGGGTGTTGGTGAATGTGTATGTATGCAGAGAAGACCGAAGAAGAATCGGCACCTTTGAATTGTGGTGTTGGAGAAGAATACTGAATGTCCCATGGACCACCACAAACAAACAGATCTGCTCTGGAAGAAGTCCACCCAGAGTGCTCCCTGGAAGCAAAGACAGTGAGACTGTGTCTCACATGCTTTCCACATGTTGTCAGGAGGGATCAGTCCCTGGAGAAGGACACCTGCTTGGCAGAGGGGAGGGTCAGCGAAAAAGAGAAAGATCCTCAATGAGATGGATTGACACAGGGGGTGCAATACTGAGCTTCAGCATAAAAATGATTGTGGGCCTGCTGCAGGACCGGGCAGGGTTTTGTTTGGTTGTGCACAGGGTCTCTGTGACACCTAACAACAACACTGCGCACACAGAAGAGTAGGACTGACCACGATGAGGCTCACCGTGGAGGAATCTGGGTGCTGCATTTCTTGAGGAACACGGATGGCAGTCTAGTTAGCTTCTTACTTGTAGAAGACTGGTAGTATTCCCACAGGGGCTGTACAATACCCTGTTGCATGAAGGTGAGGTTGTAATTCCAGCTGCCACAGTTGAAGGCAAGCAGAGGAAGTCAGGGGACCTCAGTCTCCCGTTAGTAAACTTTCACCTCACCCTCAAGTGTCCAGGTGACCCCCAAACAAGAGAGTCCCTGCCGTATAATCTCCAGACAAGAGCTTTCCAGGTTCTACCAGGATTAAGGTTTATTGGTCATCTGGTGAAGAGGTCATTTTGTTGCTCAGAATTGGGAAGAAAATCTGGGGTTCTATCTATCAAAGAGAGTTTCAACTGAAGGATATGTTTCTAGCTCCATCTCTACCTCTACTTACAGAGGAAACTGTTATTACCAACTCCCCAGTCTTTCAGGAATTCTGTAGTTACACTTGGGCTGCTTCTTCACTCCCCCACTGCCAACCTCAATCAATGTCAGCTTCCTTAGCTCTGCGTTTCAGCTTCTAAAATTATGTCTCTCATGGCTCTTCTCCTGTTCACTTTCTCCTTGGTTACTTTATGCCTTAAAAAAAAAACCAAAACCTTCACTGTTACTATAATAGCGTTTTGAGAGGTTAAGGCTTGTGTTCCATCTGCTATCTTTAATCAAAAGCCTATTAACCTTATTTCTTAACCACTAAGATAAGTGAGGCACCAGGAGAAGGTTAAGGAATTGGTCAAAACTCAAGACAAGATCGGAACACGAACCTCAGTTTGCCTAAAGCGTAATCCTTTCCATTACAGTATAGGGAAAAACGGGGCTACCCCCAGTAGGAATGATCTGCTTGGAGACATGTCCCACTTTGAAATCAACAGCAGGGTAAACACTGTCAGACCTTGATGACTCAGGTGACATTACTCAGTCTGCTGCTTGTTACCCCATGTTATATTCCAGGTACCCCTCCTGGACACCCTCTACCTCTTCCTGCACAAATCCTATCGAAAGCTCAAGCTTGGCCTTACAGGTTCATGACAGGTTAGGGTATGGGCCCAATGGGGCTGGTCTTCTATTTTCTTGCCCAGTAATGTAACATCAATTGGTCCTTTTCCCACTGATGGAAACCCTGGTGGCCCAGTGGTTAAGTGCTCCATCTGCTAACCAAAAGGTCCGCAGTTCAAATCTACCAGGCACTCCTTGGAAACTCTATGGGGCATTTCTACTCTGTCCTACAGGGTCATTATGAATGAGAATTGACTGGATGGCACTGAGTTTGTTTTTGTTTTTTTTCCCATTGATTACAATACTTCTGAGAAATCAGAAAATCCCGTTCTTAGAAAACACTTGGTGGTTTTTTTTCACCAAAAAGGCAATTGGAAGGACACTTTTAGGCCTCAACTCACCAACTGCCCTAGCTTTTACCTGACTAGTAGGCCTCACCCCATTCTGAAGAACCTGTTCTGCTGGGCCCTGTCTGTACCTCTCTATCCTACAGGACTCAATCCATAAGACTGTAGGATCTAGAATCTCACAGGGTTGGATGCAAGTCTCAGCTCTGTCACTTACTGCCTGTGGGACTTGGGGCATGTGACCTAACCTCTCCAGGCCTTGGTTTTTTTTTCACATACAAAATGGTAATGGTAATAATACTTCATTTCTAGAGCTGCTGTCAGGTTTACATGAGATGACTCCTGCGAAGCATTCAGCTCAGGACCAGGCAGCACACAGTCCATGAACACTAGCTAATCTTTCATTTTCCTTGTTACCACTAAATTCAAGAAATGTCTGTGCTGCAAATTCATTGAAGATTTATTAAACTATCGACTATATTTAGAGTGCTGTGCTATGTCTTGGGGAGGAGATAAGAACCAGCCAACTACACTTCCTCTTGTTCAGTGGTTTGTGATCTGGTACCAGGCAGGGCAAACAGAGGCACCTGTGTGACGTTACTGGGAACAGAGCCCCTGGCAGCCAGCAGGCGCAGCCCCTGGTGCCCCCTGTGAGCCCTCGAGGTCGCTGGGAGCGGCCCTCCAAGCAGCCAGCGCTGCTCCTAACTGCTCACGTCTTCCAGACAGTTTGTACTGGGCACAGGCATTCTGATTATATAAAAATTCAAAAGAGTAAAATGATGCAAGCGATGCTGAGGATGCTGGAGATAAACAATCTATTTATATTTTATGGTGAAGACATAATTAGAGAGAAACACATCACCCAAAGACGTGTTTCTTACAATGTATGTCAGGCAGGGGGGAGGGTTACGAGCCCAGCAAAAACCAAAAACCGAGGCTGACTTGTGTGCCTTGTCACATCGGCCTTAAGCTGAAGGGCTCCCTCACTCAAAGAAGTTTAACAGGCACCCCTATAATTACAGAAATGAATCCTCTGACAAAATGGGGCACTGTGTGCCTTGGCGATTTGCAAGACGTTTTGTAATAAGACTGTCAAAACAGAGAAACAAGGAGCTCGTAACACCCAGCCTTAACTACGAGGCCCCAGACCTTAGAAACACACAGGCAGCGTGGCTTTACATAGTGTTTCCCCACTCGCTGACTATCTGCTGGGCACCCACTCAATGCCAGGTGTCACTCAACCGTGGACTAGAGGGGGACCATGCAGAATACTGGGCCAGAGCAGGACCGTGCCGACCCCTGGGCTACAGAGGGGCCACGCTCTGGTCACGGCTCTGGTCCCCACCAAGTGTTTCCCAGTGAAGGACAGTGATGATAAACATGCCAACAGAGAGCTGTTAAGTAGTTACAAATGCCATAAAGAAAATAAAAAGGGCAGTGGACTTGAATGATACCCTTCAAATAATGAGAGATGGGGAAAATAATTGCGTGTTTGGAATTTCAGTCCTTTACTAGGCAGGGTGAGGTAGAGAGGAGATGACAGAAAAACCATCATAAAGTGTCGGGAGCCGTGGGTGAGCCCCCAGGCCCCGACATACAGGAAGCTTGTAGGGCTGAAAAAGCCCGCGCGCGCCAAGTTTGAAAAAGCCCGCGCCCGCGAAATTCAAAAGGCCCGCGTGCGCGAAAAACTTCCTGCCTGATGTCACTGCCTTAGTCCTATGTATATCCAATCCCCAGCCGACAACTACCTCACTCCAAATGTCACTCCATCCCTACGTCACTTGATCCCTCCCTTTATTCCTACCGCTATAAATATACCTCATTTTGATAATAAAACTGGGGCTTGATCAGATTCTTGTCTTGCCTTCCATTTTTCCGCCTTTCCTGCTTTACTTTCACAGGCTCTCCCTCGTTCCTTCGTTGATTTGTTCCGCGGGCAGGGGCAAAACTGGCACCTCAACGTGGGGCCCGAGGTACGGAGCTGCTGAAAGAAACCCACCACGGAGAAGGAAGTCCTGGCCAGGCGTCCTGAGCGACCGCACCGGGTGTGAGCTCGCTCGACTGAAGTTTCCACGGGAAAAGCTGCCCGTGAGTCAAACTTGTCCTGATCACCGCGGGAGTAGCCGCCCTGCGAGTTTGGTCTCAGAGGTAAGTGGTGGTTCTATATAGACATGGGACAGGAATTAAGTTCGCATGACTTGTTTCTTACCGGCATTGAAAAATCATTGGATAGGCGGAAAATTAAGGCGAAAAAGAAAGACTTAGCTCAGTTTTTTATGTTCCTATCAGACATTTGTCCGTGGTTTTCACAAGAAGGCAACATCAGCCCGCAAATCTGGAAACGGGTTGGAGATTGTCTGAATGACTATTATAAAACTTTCGGACCCGAGAAGGTCCCAGTCACTTGTTTTTCTTATTGGAATTTGATAAATGATGTCCTCCAGAGTTCTCATAATGCTTCTGATGTTCAACATCTAGCCCAGATGGGTGAAAAGGTTATGAAAGAAAGGTCCCGTCCCCCCTCAGTTTCTCTTGATATTCCAGAAAAACCTCAAGCCTTTGGAACACACACACCCCCGCAAGGGAGTCATACTGATCCCCCCGAGGGGCTTCACCCGTCCCTGAGAGCTTTCATTGATAAACCCGATTCTAACGCATTGTCCCCTGAGGGTCAGACCACTCTTGAAGAAAATGCTGCTCATTACCATGAGAATGCCTACCCCTATACCTTTACGGCCCCTGCCTTTCAGAGACCTCCTCATCCTCCGGACCCTCCTAACCTGACCGCCCCACCCCTTGGCCTGGAACCCAGCTGTCCTCCCCGATCGACTGAAAACTCCCTTGATCAGGATATATCAACGCTAGAAAAACTTGTAGCTCGCAGACACAGACAGTTAGATCTCCAAAAGGAGCTCCAAGCCCTTGAGCAAGAGCTTAACTCACTCCGCCTAGCCCAGGATCCTAAAACTCCATCGGGGAACAATGTGTCAAAAGGTGCCCCAGGCCGTCCTAGGACTCTCCTCACCTTTCCAGTAACTCATAGCCAGCACGGGCAGATAGAGACTGAAATAGAGAGTGAGGAAGAGCAAGAAAGCCCTGAGATAGAAGAGGAAGAAACTGAGAATCCTGATATAGATGCTGTCCAACCTGACAGCCTTAGCCCCCAGAAATATCGCCGCTTAAATGTGAAACATGTTAAAGACTTAAAAGCGGCTGTCAATAACTACGGCCTGACAGCCCCTTACAGTATAGCATTGCTTGAGAGCCTTAGTGACCGATGACTTACACCAAATGATTGGCATTTCTTGGCTCGGGCCTGTTTATCAGGGGGAGACTTTGTTCTCTGGCGTACCGAATTTGCTGAACTGTGCCGGGAGACGGCCCAGCGTAACGGAGAAAGCCGGACCTCCCGCACCTGGACGAGAGATAAACTCTTAGGGAGGGCTCCATATGACACCAATGAGAAACAGGCAAATTTTCCCCCTGGTTTATTATCACAAATACAAAACGCCGGCCTTAGAGCCTGGAAACGTCTCCCCCGCAAGGGCGCAGCCACCACCTCATTGGCTAACATCCACCAGGGACCCGATGAGCCGTATAGTGAGTTCGTCAGCAGATTAACCGATGCTGCCGAAAGGCTAGTGGGAGAAGGTGAGACTGGCAGTGCCTTTATCAAACACCTTGCCTTTGAAAATGCTAACCCCTCTTGCCAAGAAGCCCTACGACCTCATCGCAGAGGAGATCTCTCCGATTATGTCCGACTTTGTTCGGGTATTGGAGCCTCTCATGCTATCGGCGTTGCCATAGGAGCAGCGCTTAAGGGCTTGAACCCCAGCTCATTACAAAAAACTTGTTTTAATTGCAAGCAGCCTGGCCATTTTGTGCGCGAATGTTCCCTGGGAAAACAAAATCGTGGGCCTCCCTGGTTTTTTCAGATGGATCTTCCTCTGGTATTGCCGCGTGGGTTATAGACTCACAGGAAAACAGTGTCCAGTCTCCTTACCGGTCTGCCCAGCTTGTAGAGCTTTTCGCTATCTTACAGGTCTTCACAATACTACATGATGTTCCCTTCAATCTTTACACCGACAGTGCTTACATAGCTCTCTCAGTCCCAGTGTTGGAAACTGTTCCTTATATCAAATCATCTAACGCTGTGCCTCTTTTTCAACAACTTCAGGCACTCATCCTAAAAAGACAACACCCCTTTTTTATTGGACACTTGCGTGCCCATACTGACCTTCCAGGACCCCTCTCCGAAGGCAACAACCTTGCAGATAAACAAACACACTTGGTCCTCTCAGCTACCCTAGAGCCCATTACTAAAGCCCAACAGGCTCATGCTCTTCACCACCTCAATGCCCGTACACTCCGCCTTATGTTTAAAATTACCAGAGAACAGGCGAGACAAATTGTTAAAAACTGTCCTGCATGCGTAACTCTTCTGCCTCTCCCCCACCTAGGAGTTAACCCAAGGGGCCTGCTCCCCAATGAAATCTGGCAAATGGATGTTACCCATATTCCTGAGTTTGGTAACCTCAAATACGCCCATGTGACCATTGATACCTATAGTGGGTTCCTCCATGCCACCCTCCACAGTGGTGAGGCCTCTAAAAATGTTATAGCACATGTTCTCCAATGTATTGCCATCATGGGGAAGCCCCAACAAATCAAAACCGACAATGGACCAGGATATACATCACAAACCTTTAAAAATTTCTGTGGTCAATTCCAGATCAAACATGTAACTGGCATTCCCTATAATCCTCAGGGACAGGGCATAATAGAGCGAGCCCACCAGACCCTTAAGTATACCATATCCAAACTTAAGACAAACACTGTTTATTCCACTAAAGGTTCCCCTCGTAACCTCCTAAATCATGCATTGTTCATCCTTAATTTCCTACAATTAGATCTTAATGAAAAATCTGCGGCAGATCGTCTTTGGCATCAAGAGACTAAAAATCAATATGCCAAGGTTATGTGGAAAAATCCCATAACCCACAAATGGCACGGTCCTGATCCGGTTCTTATCTGGGGAAGAGGCCACGCATATGTGTATGATACTGCAGAAGGGGCCCCTCGGTGGCTACCTGAACGTCTTGTTAAGCCCATCAATGATAACCCCATTTCCAGGGAAAATACCCCTGAGAAGCCTTCTCCTCTTTTGTAGGCTGTGAAGGCCGCCTGTGTCCGGCATTGCTGGAGTGAAATGCTGAGAAAACTCTGCGATATGGAAGTCAACAATCCATCACAGATAAGCTTTTTAACCTTCTTGTTAATCATTTTTCCTACATATGAAGGATTTGCCCCTACCAACCCCCATGCTCCTTTTAGCCTTAAATGGGCTGTTATAAACCTAAATGATAATTCCATACTTTATAATGCTAGTGACACCAAACCCTTAAACACTTGGTGGCCTGACCTTTCCTTTTGCCTTAAAGATGTCATCCCACGCATAAAAGAATACGCCTCTAAACACGTGTGCAACTTCGGGCTTTATGTTTGCCCCAACTATAATAAAGGCGCTCACTGTAGGACAACTGATTCCTACTTCTGCGCCAAATGGAGTTGCGTTACCTCAAGTGATGGAAATTGGAAATGGTCCACACCTTCTTCAGACCTCTTAAGTTTCTCCTTTACTAAGTATTATGATAAAATCAAAAGATTTAGTTCCTCTAAACCATGTAACAAAGACAGATCATTCAGGGGTCATTAAGGACACTATAACTAACCTCAGAGAGCGATTAAATCAGAGACAACGAGAATGGGGAAGCAGCTCAGGACCGCTTGATTTTAACTTTACCGGAACTTCATGGCTTACTAATCTACTTCTCAGTTTTGCTGGCCCTGTTTTAGGAATATTACTGTTCCTGACCTTCGGCCCTTGGGCATTCAGAAGAATAACAAACCTCATCAAACAACAAATAGATGCTGCACAAGCTAAACCTATTCCAGTTCACTACCATCGCCTGGCAGTTGACGAAGCTTATGCCATTGAAATGGGGTACCCTAGCTTCCTCCCCACGGGGACAGCATGAAAAGTAGAGGCATGCTTACCTCCTTACCAATCTGGCAAGAGAGGTATGGGTACTGGTGCGAGTGCGAAGCAAAGCATTGCAAGGGAAAGTTAACACTAACTCCTCTACGTTTCCCTGGGGCACACCTGGCTTGCATAGAGGTTGGTATCTATCTCAACATCAAAACGGCTCTGCCTCTCCTCCTCAAAAGATACCAAGAGCCATAAGTTCTACACGGAGGAGCCTTGGTCAATAACCCCTCGCTCAGTTAAAGCTCACCTCCCATTAATTAAAACAAAAGGGAGGAGATGTCGGGAGCCGTGGGTGAGCCCCCAGGCCCCGACATACAGGAAGCTTGTAGGGCTGAAAAAGCCCGCGCGCGCCAAGTTTGAAAAAGCCCGCGCCCGCGAAATTCAAAAGGCCCGCGCGCGCGAAAAACTTCCTGCCTGATGTCACTGCCTTAGTCCTATGTATATCCAATCCCCAGCCGACAACTACCTCACTCCAAATGTCACTCCATCCCTACGTCACTTAATCCCTCCCTTTATTCCTACCGCTATAAATATACCTCATTTTGATAATAAAACTGGGGCTTGATCAGATTCTTGTCTTGCCTTCCATTTTTCCGCCTTTCCTGCTTTACTTTCACAGGCTCTCCCTCGTTCCTTCGTTGATTTGTTCCGCGGGCCGGGGCAATAAAGGAGTTTCAAGAGCTCTGAGACTGAAAAAGTAGGACCCCTGGTCTCCGTCCCATTCCCTCCCTTCAGCCCACCGTGGATGAATACCCTACGGGAGAGGGCAGCACCTGGGGATCGCACTACGGGGCCTACAGCACCCCAGGGAGGGAGACGACTAGGCTGCCCCAGGAGAGCTCTGTGGTGCGGTGACTGAAGCTCAGACTGGGGCACTCATGTGGGGACTTGGAGGGGACCTCAGATTCTTGTTACCACATGGGTGCAGGAACTCAGGGCTCCCCTCAAAAGCTAGTCCTCCTTTTGTAGTCAGAAAGAGGCAATGAAGTTGTGTGTCACAAAGAGGCCAGTGGCTACTGAGAGATGCCAGGCTGTGGCACTGAGCTCAGTGGATCTAACCTGGTTCAGGGGATGGAACTTTCTCAGCTCTCCTGAGAGGAACTTCTCGGAGGGATCCTGAGTCTCTCAGACTATGTATAGGCCAAACAATAGTGTATTTGTTCACAAGAATTATAACTGCCATGGAGACCAGAGAGCAGCATGTCTGGCAGTGTACAAGGACTGACAAGGTCATTAACTCACCTGAGAAATAGTGCCACATACCTCACTGCTGAGTATCACTACAGTCACCTGCCAAGTACTGCCCTTGGGAAGCTATGCACCAATGCTAGTGAAACCGGAGGCTGAAAAGCACTAGTACGGGGTGGGGGAGGAGCACGATATACACTTAAGACCAAGGACTTGACTCGAGAGGCACTGTTTCAGACTATCTGCAATCCACAAGGAAAACATGACCTTCCCACCCCACAAGCCCAGATGGGGATGCTAAGGGCTGGGCTCTCAAAGGCACTACCATAGATTCAGTGAACTATAGGCTATGAATGACTCCTCTTATTCTGATAATTGGGCTCTAACCAAAGATAAGAGAATTAAGCAGGAGGCCAAGGAGGACAGGGAAATAACTTGTGTTGGAACACTCTTCTTTCAAATAGACGGACAGCTGGCATCTAGCACCACTTTGTTTTCCTTGATGGCTGCTGATGGCTTGTGAGATTGTGAAGCAGACAGCCTCCACCCAGACGACCCCCCCATCACCTCCCAATTGCCCACACTGTTCCCCGACACCTGTCCCTGCATCTGCATGTGGCCTCTCTCTTTAAATACTGCAACCTTGCCTGACAATTTCGAACACATATGAGAACGAAAATGCTGTCTCCTAGGTCGCTGGCAGCACAGAAATAAACTTTCGATTACCTCACCCCAAAGCTCCTGTGGCAGAGATTGGCTTTAGTGGCAGGCAGCACAAACTTCATGGCTTTTCCGGTAACACTAGTACCTAGTCCACCCTTCAAAGCAATTCTGGAACTCTTTTTCTGGAATGACCATCACAGCTGTCAGCATATTACTCTGGATGTCCTGAATGTCCTCAAAATGTCTTCCTTTCAATATTCCCTTTATTTTTGGTTAAAGAAAAAAGTTACTGGGGGCCAGGTCAGGTGAGTAGGGAGGGTGTAGGGAGGGTGTTCCAATACAGTTATTTGTTTACTGGTTAAAAACTTCCTCACAGACAACTACACAATTAAGTTTGTGAACTTGCCACCACGCACAATGGCCATTCCAAAAAGAGTTCCAAAATTGCTTTGAAGTGTGGACTAGGCACTTCCATCAGTGTATAGCTTCCCAAGGGGTATATATCGAAGGTGAGCACAGTGATATTCATCAATGATGTATATAACACTTAGAGCAATCAAGTTTGTGGACTTCACCGTTGGACCTCATACCTACATGTACTGTTTAATTCTCCCAACAATCCCACTGCAGTGTAAACTCTCATTATCTTCATTTCTTAGATCAGAAAATTGAGACACTGAGAGAACAAAAGAAGAGCAAGTGAGTGTAGACTATGATTTGAACTCAGGCAGTCTGGCTCCAGAGCTCATGTTCTTAATCACTGGGTTACACCTTAACTGCAGAAGCTTAGGGAAAGGGGAAAATCTGGAAGCTTCTAGGGTCCCCACGGGTGTGGTGTTATCATGCATCGATTCTTCTGTAGAAGTTAAAGCCAGAGTCTACATTTACTTGCATTTAATTCTACTCATCTGAGCGTTTCATTTTGCTGTTTAATAGGTCACTCTGAACATGAAAGACACCTTACAACAACTACCATCTGATAATTTTGTTTATAAAAGCCGTGCTTCATTTCCAATCTAGTTTTGTTCTATTGAATTCAAGGTCTGGTGATGGATGTAAGAGGGACAAGCTTCCTTCATTTCTGAATAAGAAAATTGTGATTTGGGTGAGTCTGCAAAATAAACTGTAAGGTTTTTTGATGGAAATCTTGGTATCCTAGTGGTTAAGTGCTATGTCTGCTACCCAAGAGGTCAGCAGTTGAAATCTGCCAGGCTCTCCTTGGAAACTTGGAGCAATTCTCCTCCGTCCTATGGGGTCGCTATGAGTTGGAATTGACGCAACGGCAGTGGGTTTTTGATAACACAGATATCCCAGGTGGTCAACCAATCATCAACTTTTTAGGTATACACTAGCCAGTGTGTGCACTGAGGTTGGGCCCAGGCCGAGGCTGAGAAATGCTTTCCTGGCCTGCCTTTCCTAGCTTATACTGTTCATTTCCATCTCATTTTGAGAACATAATTGGTTATTCTGAATTTCCACTTTAATTCTATGCATTCCTTCTCATCTCCTCAGCCCTGCTTTGGACCCATGCAGATGACAAATACATTTGATTATGTGCCAAGCATTATGCAAAAGATAGAAAGATGAATAAGGCATTACCCTCACAGGAAGGGAAGGGAGAAAGAAGGAAGGGAGGAAGGCGAGAAGAAGGTCAACGTCACTGCCTGAAATGGGATAAAAGCAAAGAGCGTTCCTGGCAGAAGAGCAACTAGTAGTAGATGACAGTCACACTCTGATGAACTTGTAGGTGAGGAACAGCAAACATAACTCAGCTGAAAACAAACTGGGGCCACTGTTGTCACTTCCTGCTCTTAAATCCCCAGCTGGTCATTGCTAACAAGAACCCAAGGAGACACAGAGGGCGTCAGCACCCTTTCCTAGGGTGCTCGCTGTGAAAATATTTACAGGGAGTTAGGATAAACAAAAAGACAGTGTGCATATTTCTCAAGAGTTCCTAAAAATGGACTTGACAACACATCTTGGAAATTAGTATTAATAGTTATAACAAACAGATTCATAATCCAAACCCCTCTAGGCATTCCTTTCAAAGTCTCATCTCTTTTGTACAGCCAGGGGACCACGAAATGAAACTCAAGGACTTGAAACAGAGCATTCTAGGCTGTCACTATGGGAAGAGCTGTCCAGAATTGTAGGGTATGATCCTCCTCATTTTACAGTAGGAAGAAAGTAGCTATTCACAAAGGCTAAGGGACTGGTCCAAGGTCACACAGCTGGTCAATGACAGAGCCTAGATTTTACCAATAAATAAACTCATTGCTCTTGATCCTTGATTCCGACTCATAGGGACACTACAGGACACAGGAGACCAGCCCCACGGGGTTTCCAACAAGTGCCCGATGGATATGAACTGCTGACCTTTGGTTAGTAGCCATAGCTCTTAACCACTCCACCATGCGGGTGCTTCCCAAATCTAATTTCATTCCAGTACCTCATGCAGTGTTAGGAATGGTGACAGCATTGTTGCTGGTTGCCACCAAGTGGATTCCAACTCATGGCAACATCACGTATGCATAGCAGGACTGCTCTGCAGGGTCTTCAAGGCTGAGTGTGCCCTTTCTACTAGGAGCTGAGCATTTCAATAGTTGTATCACCCAGGAACTCCCAAGGGCATCATTAGACTACTCTAAAAAGAATGAGGCACCATGGGAAGAAGAATGGCATTTAAAAGTCATAATTAAGGATCCAAAGCAACCACTAGCTGTTGAGTGAACCCCCCGTCACGGCCACTGGACATGCCAGGACAGAACTGTGCTCCCCTGAATTCTGCAGCTGAATGTTTGGGAGTGCATCACAAGGACTTTCTTCTGAAAGCCTTTTCTTCTGGGATGACCTGGGCCTCAAATCTTGCGGTTGGCAGCCTTGTCTGCACCACCCAGGAACTCCAAGGACACAAAGTCAGCCCATGAAAATCTTCCCCTCCCTAACCAAGGTCTTCCTTCTGCTCCTGCTCTGTCGCCTCACCTCCAACTTCTTATTGTACTTGAAAGCCTGCCATCACCCCAATCTGCCACCCACTGCAAATCCAACGGTTGAAAGTACCAGCTGGGTCTGAAAGCTGGGTGGCCTCTTCACACCGTCTCCTCCCCTCCCCCAACAGGACCCTGAGGGAGAAACACAGGGAAATGTCTCACTCTTTCAACAAAGTGTGAGACAATCAATCCCCACATGGCACTAAAAATGGCAGTGCCACAAAGGTCCTTTGTTGAAATAGATGCTTTATTTATCCTGGAGCCCACAGAAACATATGAGGGCTGTGCAATTCATTTTAATATCTCACATGTGCCAACTTTACTTTTTTCCCCCCAAGCAGCCGGTCAATTTCATGCAGCCAACTGTGCCGGCTCACAGATGTGCTCACGCAAAGGTGGGATTCAACGTGACCAAAATCGCCCGGCTCTCAGTGGGCTGCTTTCTTAAAGAAGACAGCCCCGTCCCCTAGACACCCATTCCTTTTGCTGCTGTGGCTATTACCACTGCAGTCTGCACACGGAGGAACTCGCAGAGGACAGAAAAGGAGAAGAGCTGTGTGGCCCTGAGCATGAAGCCCGACGACGCTTCTGCCATAACTTTATCTCCCTAATCCCAGTGTCACAGGGCTGAAGTGCTACAGCTGCTAGCCAAGAGACTGGCAGTTCAGATCGACCAGGTACTCCTTGGAAACTCTCTGGGGCAGTTCTGTGAGTCAGAACTGAGTAGATGGCACCTTCCAGCTTGTGGAACTGTGACATTTGTCCTTGGCCCCTTAGGGTCTGTTGATCTGTTTATACTCTCTTCCAAGGTAATATTCAAATCAACCAACAGCTCTACTTGCTTTGCTTGTATCTGTAATTGAAGACACTTCAAATGACAGACACACCAGCTCAAAGCCTTGGACAAATGCCTACTGAGATACTTAAAGTCTATTCTGGCAGCAGGAAAAGGCACTCTTGTCCAGCCCAGCATTTCACACCAGACGGATGGACTGTCGCTCCCTGCTTCACAGGTAGCTACTATCTATTGAGGGATACAAGGACCGCAGGGGAAATAACCCAGGAAAGACATCAGCACCTCCTTGAAGGTCGGGAGGCTATTCTCATTGAAGCCAGTCAGTCAGCTTTTCATACAAAGATGTTCAGTAAAATACTACTCTGTCCCTAAATACAGTTTCTTCAGCATCATGTGACTGAGTTGAGCATGGGCAGTTATTTAGTCTGTCTTCTAAGATACATCACGGCGAGTCCTAGGTGGTCCTGAGTTTGTAACTATTGCCAAGTGCCAAGTGCCGTCGAGTCGGATGTCAAATGATGCTGTCACTCATTCTAGATTATTCTAACCAGACCCAAACCGATGGCAGTCGATTTTATTTTATTTTATTGCCAGCTACCGCAAGAAGGAACAGAAGTTTGTTAGGTAAGAAAGCCCCTAATGATACTGAGTTCAGACCCAGGAGGGTATACCTGGAGCCTCTAAGCTCTTCTCTGGGGGACTATAACCTAGCAGTAAGTGGTGTCGAGGGCCTCATGTGGTGGACGGTATGGGGTGACACTTCAAGATGGCGCGAGGAGCCAATCTGACGTTCTTCTGACTCTCCCAGGTACAGACAAGCATCATGCTGTGTCTGCTAACCATGAGGTCGGCAGTTCACACCCTCCAAGTGCTCCTTGGAAACTCTACGGAGCAGTTCTCCTCTGTCTTACACGGTCGCTATAAGTTGGAATTGAGTCTGCCCGATCAGAGGACTGAGCTCTTTGGTGATAAGCACCTAGGTACCTGACAAACTCGATGCCTAAGAGTCAATTCCTACTCATCGTGAGAACTGCCTCCTGGGGTCTCCAGGGATCAAGTGCCGACGGGTAGAATTGAAACAGACCTTGTGGTTAGCAGCCAAGCTCTTACCCACTCCACCACCAGGGCTCGAAGCCACTAGATAACACACAGTTTCTCAGGTATGCCCTTTTATAGCTGTATGTTATCCTCTTATCCACACTGGCGTCCATGAGATCAGCACCCAGCTCTGCGACCGAAGCAGGACTAAGATATGCTATAAGACAAACCCACTGCTGTTGAGTCAATTCCAACTCACAGCAACCCAGTACAATGGGGAACTGCCCCACAGAGCTTCCAAAGAGACACATATGAGAAGTTATTTATTTGTTTTGGGTGGGATATTTAAAATTTTGCTGGGGATATTTAAAAACTTCCGTTCTTCTTACTGAGGTAGCAGGTTAGACCTCCTACTGGAGCGAAGAACAATATCCAAATGTCAGCTCTCATCACTGATTGAAACAGGCCAAGAAGCGCTCTAGCTAGTCCAAGCTTTAAATTGGACAACATGCTTTTCAGAGTGATGGTCTTTGGTTTTATCATGAAGTAAATCATTTACTCCTTAATCCAAATGCCAGGAGTCCTAAACAACACATAACTCAGCCCAACCCAACCCAGCACCACTGAGTTGATGCCAACTCACAGTGACCCTACAGCACACGGCAGAACTGTTCCGCAGAGTTTCCAAGGAGCGCCTGGTGGATTTGAACTGCCAACTTTTCAATTAGCAGACAGAGCACTTAACTACTACACCACCAGAGTTTCCAAACAATGCATAAGTGACTTAAAAAAAAGTCACATCAGGGATTTATAGCGTTTGGAAGAGTGCTGTCCATGGGCCATCTGGGATCAATGTAGCTCAAGTGTAAGTCTCCCAGTGAAGCGCTTCTCCCTGATGAACAGTGAGCCACAGGTGTCTAAAATGTGTATATCTGCATGAGTATACATATATATGCATGCATGTGTGTGCTGTATTACATATAAACACATACATATATATGTATGCATGTGTGTGCTATATTACACACAAACACATACATATATGTGCATGCATGCGTGTGCTGTATTACACATAAACACATACATATATATGTATACATGTGTGTGCTATATCACACATAAACACATACATATATGCATGCATGTGTGTGCTGTATTACACATAAACACATACATATATATGTATGCATGTGTGTGCTGTATTGCACATAAGCACATACATATATATGTATGCATGTGTGTGCTGTATTACACACAAACACATACATATATATGTATACGTGTGTGCTGTATTACACATAAACACATACATATATATGCATGCGTGTGTGCTATATTACACATAAACACATACATGTATGCATGTGTGTGCTGTAGTACACATAAACACATACATATATGTATGCATGTGTGCTGTATTACACATAAACACATACATATATATGTATGCATGTGTGCTATATTACACATAAACACCTACATATATGTATGCATGTGTGTGCTATATTATGCATAAACACATACATATATGCATGCATGTGTATGCTGCATTACACCTAAACACATACATATATGTATGCATGTGTGTGCTGTATTACACATAAACACATACATATATGTATGCATGTGTGTGCTGTATTGCACATAAGCACATACATATATCTGTATGCATGTGTGTGCTGTATTACATATAAACACATACATATATATGCATGCATGTGTGGGCTGTATTACACACAAACACATACATATATATGTATACATGTGTGTGCTGTATTACACATAAACACATACATATATATGCATGCGTGTGTGCTATATTACACATAAACACATACATGTATGCATGTGTGTGCTGTAGTACACATAAACACATACATATATATGTATACATGTGTGTGCTGTATTACACATAAACACATACATATATATGTATGCATGTGTGCTATATTACACATAAACACATACATATATGTATGCATGTGTGTGCTATATTATGCATAAACACATACATATATGCATGCATGTGTATGCTGCATTACACCTAAACACATACATATATGTATGCATGTGTGTGCTGTATTACACATAAACACATACATATATGTATGCATGTGTGATATATTACACATAAACACATACATGCACATGCATGTGTATATGTTATCAATACATTCCATGGCAACAGGATTTTATTAATTCACTGAATATTTACCAACTGTCCAAGTGTTACGGTAAGCACCCGGAATGAACAAGTCAAGAGACAGAATTCCTACCCTCGTGTTGACTGTCTAGTGGGTTGCTTGCTGTTGGCGGTCACCCAGTTGGCCTTCAACCCACTGGAACCCCAAGCCAAAGGCAACAGAAGGTTGCTCATTGCAGCGCCATCCACAGGATCAGTTGTAGATTGGATGGCTGTGACCTATGTGGTTTTCACAGGCTGGTTTTTGGAAGTACATCTCCAGGTCTTTCTTCCTAGTTTATCTGAGTCTGCAAACTCTGCTGAAACCTACTGAGCATCGCAGCCACAATCAAGTCCCCTGACAGAGCAGTGGTGGCTGTATAAGGTGCACTGGCTGGGAATTGAACCTGGGTCTCCAACATGGAAGGTAAGAATTCTACCACAGAACCACCAACGCCCACAGAGCAGTGGGGGAGGCGTGAAAACGGTAGGTGCAGTGAAATCTTGATAGCATTCTGATGGAGGGACAGGCAGGACCAGTGGCCTCCAAGGATGGACAGCTCTCACTGGAGGATAGGAGTGCCACAAAAGGGTTCACGACACCGAGCGTACCTGTTCTTCAAGAGCCGGCAACCTGCGCACGGTCTGTCTGCTAACTCTCAGATGAAACACTGTAAGTAAGCCAGCACCTTCTGTATGACTTCCCTATGCTAATATCGAGCGTACATCTCACAACCTGCACAGAAATGGACAGGAATGCAACCTGCATGCAGCCTGTATCACAACTGTTGGCCCCAAATACAACAGACATCTGTGTCAGAAGCAGCCATTCAACAGAGCCCATTGAACAAAATCAACCAGGACAACTCTCTTCTGTGGTGCTGGGGGGACACACTCACTCTAACTCAGAAGAGCACGGAGGGCCATGAGTGGGGCTGTGAAAACAGGGACAACCTCCTGAAGCAGCTGCCGCCTCTCCTCCAGGCACTCCTTCCCCATCGGAAGGCGACGCAGCAGCCTCTGACCGCTGGAGGAGCAGGACTGTGGGCTCTGATGTGGCCTCTGAGATGGCACAGCACACTTACTCTGGGAGTGAGCCAGTCATCGGCTGGGATGAGAGAGGATTCAGCTGCTTCACCTGGAGAGATGGGGAATTCCTAGGGTTCATTCAGCTGGTTGCTCTGCAGGGTATGAAGTGAAGTTGGAGCTCAGAATCTAACCCTGTTGCTAGCATTGGCCTACACAGCATACAAGCCACTTTGTATGCCTTTGGACTTCAGAAGTGAGGCATTATTTAGGTTCTAATGCCTTGAATGTCACAGAAGATCCCTTTCGAAATGTGTGAAGCTCAGCAGACCAGAGCTGGAGACTCACTGGTTTGTAGGTTGAGCGTCCCTATTAGGTGATGCTTCCTGGTGTGTTAGTTTTGTCAACTTTTGTCTTTTTTATTTATTTTTTTAAATATATGTGAGATAAGGCTTGTAGGCATAACTATGGCTTTCGTGTGTGATACTTAGGGAGCTCTGACGGATTTGTTTTGGTTTTTCCGTGTCATATTTGGAAAACTAGTGTCCCCTGAATTCTCTCATGGTGTCCTATCTCTGTTCTTGTGTACACATCTGCTTAGTTCTCTTCTGTTCAGCCACCTTTCTGGGCCTCTTGCTTTGCAAAAGATGTCACCATCAAAGCTCCTGTTGACAGCACCGCTGTCCAGAGAAAGACCGAATGCCTCTCAACCTCTAATGTTAATTCTCCGTATCTGTCTAACATCTGCCCAGGCCCCATCAGCTGTTACAGGGCAGGGGTCGGGGTGCGGAGGGGAGGTTCCAAGACAAAGCCTGAGTGCCTAAAACAGCTGCCAAGGCTTGCTGCTCTGAGATGGAAGAGAGCAGTTACCAGAGAAGCAGTATTACTGGGAGCTGAGCAGATGTCCCCAAAGGTGACCATCACCCTGTCAAGCTTTAACTGCGAGAGCCCAGGCTTCTCTAGTTGACTTATTTCAATCTTACTATCACAGGGGTCCTGAGTGGTGCAAACAGTTAATGTGCTCAGCTTTTAACTGCAAGATTAGTAGTTCTAGTCCATATAGAGAAACCTCAGAAGCAAGTCCTACTGATCTACTTCTCAAAGAACAGTCACTGAAAGTGCTGTGGAGCATGGTTTTATGCTGATGCACATGGTTTGTCATGGGTCAGAGTTGACTTGATGGCAATTTCTTTTTAATCATGTAGCCTACACATCCCCGCAGAGTTCTACTTTTAGCCTTTTTTACAAGTGTTGCCATTTTCTTTGCTACATGCAATGTTATAAGTTCACATGTAATCTGAAATTTTGGAAGGCTCATCTGTCTTAGACTGGGTTTTCTAGAGAAGCAAAATCAATCAAGTGTAAAAATATACATAAACGGAGAGAGATTTCTACCAAGGAAATAGGTTACGTGGTTGTAAAGGCTGGACAGTCCCGAGTCTGTGGGTCAGGATAGAGACTTCTTCTTATTCGTGTAGACTCGGGGGCTGGTAAACCCAAGGCTAGCAGGTCGGAGAGCAGGGCTCTTGCTGACAGCCTTCGGGGATCAATGAATTCCAAGATCAGCAGGCAAGACTGCAAGTGAGCCGAGAGCCCAAGTTCCCCAAATGGGAGGTCAGACGAACAGGAGCCAGCTGTGGGATCTAATATCAGCAAAATATCCCCCAATCCTGCTAGAACATCCACTTACATTTGATGCTGGCCACCTGCCCAAGGAAATTCCCTTTCAACTGGCTACTCACATCACATTCTACCATGAAAGTGATCACAAACTTAAATCTCAACAGGCAAGCGATTAAAACATTATTTGACAGCTAAAACCCTGAGACTCATAGCCCAGTCACGTTGATCCATAACTTTAACCACTGCATCTAATATTTCCAAATAGAAATGCCAATTTAAAAACAGTAACAACAAAAAAGCCTGATGTATTTCTTTAAAATTCTGCCCCCTAAAAAGGACATCTGATTTTTGTAAAGTAGCACAGTAATGCTATTTTGTAGTAGATGTCTAGTAGTTGATGTGGTCTAGAAATGATTTTACCATGAAATACACTGTAAAACACCAACAGATTAAGGCAAAAGAATGTTATCTCCTCAAATGACTGCTGTTCCTTACTTCATGAACACTGACAGCCACTATTTAGTGACCACTTACATCACCACACTGACTGCTCACTGAATTCCAAATCAGGGCACAAAGCACTGTCCACCTTCTGTGGGCCCCTGCTGGCGTTCAGACTGTGGGGTAAGCTTTGGGACCCGAGTTAAAACCTTAAGGAACAAAGACACAGGGCCCATGTTGTCTGGGAAGCCCCTCGAACACCAACCACCCTGCCAACAGATGTGCTGCCTGCAAATCCCCGTTCTGTCAGTTCCTCCTGAGCAGCAGGGTCCCCATCCTTCTACCAGGCTCCCCAGAAGTACGAGGCATTCCCTGTGTCCTAGTACCCTTCTTGTGCACATACACGCCACAACTGTTTTCTCAAGGTATTCAAACACTCCTTTCTCTGATTTTAAGCCTCATCACACTTCTCTTCCCTTGTTCTACTATCAGACTGTTTTCTCCTTTCTTCTTCTTCCCACTCAACAACAAGGCTCCCTACTGCTTGGCATTAACCATCATCACGCAACTGGCAGTCTGTCTTGAGTTATGATCATAACTAAACATCGTGCACAAACCTTTCAAACTAGAAGCTTTACCGTCTTTGCTGCATGAGGGCCAACAATTCAGTCCGTGCACTTCATTGTTCTAGGTGATCCACAGCACACTGCTGATCAGCACCACGGCCACTTTCCAGGTAGCCCCCTTGGGAAGCCATGCATCCAGGCAGACGTCTCGTCCACCCTTTAAAGCAACTGTGGAACTCTTTCTGGAATGGCTACTGCACACGGTGGCATGGTGTCAAGTTTGCAAACTTAATTGTCTACTTGTCTGTGATGGACTTTTTAGCCAGTAAACAAATAACTGTAGTGGAACATCCTCCCTTCTGCTCGATATGGCCCCCAGTGATTTCCTTCTTTACCAAAAATAGAGGAAATATTGAAAGGAAGACATTTGGATGACACTCAGGACATGTGAGGGTAATACAACGACAGCTCGGATGGCCATTCCAGAAAGAGTTCCAAAACGGCTTTGAAGGGCGGATCAGATGCTGGTGTTGGGGCACAGCTTCCTAAGGGGAATACTTCGAAGGTGACTGTAGTGACATTCAGCAAGGAGGTACACGGCACTGTTTCCAGCGTGAGTTCCTGAGCTTAACGACCAGGCCTCGTATAGTGAAATACTTGCACTTAATTACAATTACGCTCTCACAAAGCACCTCATCACTGGATTACCGCCACCATCATCAACAACAGCAGCTGACACTTCTTATGTCCTCACCATGTGCCCGTTAAGGTAGGTTCTGGTGTTTGGCCCATCTCACAGGTAAAGAAACTGAGGCTTAGAGATATACAGTAACTTGTTCAAAGTCCCACAGCCAGTAAGAGAGTAAGGGACAAAGGAAGAAGGTGATTTCTGGGCTGCTGCCAAGCCCAAGCTGTAACCATCACTCTACACCCAAGTCATGGCACCAAGAGAGGACACATTACTTTCCTTCCAAAACATACTTAAAAGACACATATACTTAAAAAGACACACAAAACCATGTTGTGTGGCCTCTGTGGGTCCACTGAACCCCAGAAATCACGGAGGGATTGTGGTGACAGAGAGGCACGCCGTGGCTGTGTGTCCCAGTCACCACTGGCTGGGCTACCGTGTCCACACTCAGCTCACGATGACCGCATGCGTGGCAGAGTGAAATGCCGCTGGTCCTGGGCCCTCTTCCGGATTGGCTGCAGACTGGACTGTTGTGATCTGTAGGGTTCTCACTGGTTGACCTTCAGGAACAGACTGCCAGGACTTTCTTCCTAGTCTGCCTTAATCGGCAAGCTCTGCTGAGTCCATTCAGCATCCTGGGGCTCCACCGACAGACAGCGGTGGCTAGGAAGGGACTAGACATTGCCAGCTGGGCTACTCTGGTCTGAAGGTCAAGTGCAGCAACCTGGCTACAAACAGACATACACATAAACCCACGGGTAAGCCACAGATGTCTCAGTTCACATACAATCTAGGGTTGGAAGAGTCCTTCAAATATTAATCAAAATAACTGACGTCATGTCTTCTGTAAGAGATGGATTTATTGCAAATTATTAATTTTATAGATAGTATTAGGACAACTGGTTCACTGCTTAGGAAAGAGAAAAAGTTCGAGCCTTTCAGCTGACAATACTGTAAGTTCCACGTGTAAGTAATGATAAAAATTTTAATAATAACAGGAGAATATATTGGTATTTACATGATTTTGCAATGAAAAAGGACTTTTTACACAGAAAGCGATGGAAGAAGTCAATGAAAAAAACCCAAAATGATAAAATTTCTCTGCGTCCCAAACATAATGGAGAATAAAAACTAGGTAGCACTCTGTTAAAAAAAAAACAAAACAAAAACAACTTTGCAACAAATGTGAGAGAAAACAGACTAGTGTTCCCGGTGTGTGAACAACTAGCAAGAACTGACACAGGAAAACAAACCCCAACTGGAAAAGTGAGAAAAAGATTTGAACAATCAACACAGAAATACAAGAGCTTAACAAATGTACTAAAAGCTTCTATTACACTAGTCGTGGAAAGCAACAATGCTGATAGATTGATGCAAATAAAACATAATTCCTCCATGTAAAAACAAAAGCATTCGCGTCTGAAAACACACTGGACAAAAGCAGACCTCACTGAGCGCAGGTCCGCATACATGCAGTAGAGAGAAGACTACAGCAGCTTGAGCAGTGCTTAATCTCTGGGTGGTACAACAATGGGAAATTAAGGAATTCTTCCTTAAGCTTTTCTTTTCTAAAACAAAGGACTACTGCTTTTAATTGCAAAATCTACTACTTTGGGTATGAAAGAAGTCAGAGGATGAACTAGGAAGACAGGGGAGGCCGGAGAGACAGAGGGGGGAGTGAAAGGCAGAAGGGGAGGGAGGGAGATCCCTCTTGTATCTCCATGAGATTTAATCACAATCATAAAAAGCTTGGAGTGGCCCTCCTGTGCAGTGCCATTTAAATCAAGCACTTAACAGACTTGTCCCTCATGCCTGAATGGGACAGATGTTGGCTTCAGAAGTAAAAAGCAATCCATGTGAAGACCTCTGCTTATTCCAGCCCATCTGTGTGTGTCTGTCTGTGGGTCACGTTTGGGCCTATCTTACACACGGACTGCGAGCATCCTGTCTCCAAGAATGCACCCAGCTGGTATTTCAGCAGATCATATTTTCAATTAAGGGGGAGTGGGAAACTGGTGTTTAAAAACAGTGCAAAGGCCCAACTCAGGAAGAAAATTTCGGGATTGTTAATACTAGTTTAGTCTAATTTTAATTTCCATACTGGTGAAAAAAAGAAAAAAAAAAAAAAACTCAACCCACCATCTAACTAAAATGATTAGTCACTCAAGGAAGCATAGCCTAATAGCTATTTTTCACAGTTGCTTAAAAGTGTGTCAGAATGGTTGAATATAATTTTAATTAAACAAATTTGCAATTATGAGTACAATAGCTGCTTTGGCATTTTTATATTACAGCATGAGCTGGAGGGTAAAAAATCCTATTTATTGCAGTAAGCATGGAACCTAAGTATTATTTAAGAGACTGAAACAGTTTAATTACAATAAATAAATGTATAAATCTGATCCTACAAGGTTGTTAGCTTCTACCGAGTTGGATTCGACTCGTGGGGACTGCGCGCATTAACAGGACAAAACAGCGCCTGCTCCTGTGCCGTCACCATGATCTGTTGTGGATCTGATTGAAGCGTTCCACAGCGCTTTTACTGACTGATTTTCAGAAGTAGATCTCCAGGCCTTTCTTCCTCATCCACCTTAGTTTGGCAGTTCTCGGCATCAGAGCAACACGCAAGCCTCCACTGAGAGATGGGTGACAGCTACACAGGAGGTACACCGATTAGGAATCGAAATCCAGGTCTCTGGCTTGGAAGGTGAGAATTCTGTCACGGAACCACCAATGGTCCTGCCATAGGATCCAATTTCAGCCCTTCATTTGGGACGGTCACTGGCCTAGCAAGCCCACCTCAGCGCAGGCAGTAACCAAGAGTCCAGAGGACTTAGAGGCCTTTCAGAGAAAGAAGGTGGAAAACCTGGGCTATTACTTTCCTTGAGGTTTCCCGGCTGAAATCTCTAAGAGACTTTATTTCCTGAGAAGCATTTAAAACAGCTCCACTTTGAAGGTTATACCAAAAACCCCCAAACCCACTGCCATCAAGTTGATTTGGACTCACAGTGACCCTACAGGACAGAGAAGAACTGCCCTGTAGAGTTACCAAGGAGTGCCAGGCAGATCTGAACTGCTGACCTTCCGGTTAGCAGACACAGCACTTAAGCACTACGCCACCAGAGTTTCTTTGAAGGTTATAGGGACCTTGAAATGTAATTTTCTATTAATTATTAGGATTTTTCTTCCTTGAAATCTATATTGATCTCCTTTACTTAAAACTATGTCAAGAATAGCTTCTTTTCAGACCAGTCTTCTCAAGAATCTCATCTGCTTAATATTGTCAGATCTATTCTTGTATTCCTTATCTGATATGACAGCTAACATTATATGGAGTTCATCTTTAAATAGGTTCTCTTGCAGAAGGAATCCCGAAACCAAGGAGTTCAAGGTACAGGTAGGCACTGATTGAATCTAGGTTAAAAAAAAGAAATACCATTCTAACCGTAATCTTCTCTCCAACCTGTTTCTCATACCTTCCTTTCCTCACCATATTGCTCTCATTATACAGAAGCTGTTCTAGACTTGAGAGTGAGTGGAGGTCAGGTCTATTATGTTCAAGAACTGTGTGTACTTTGCACTGTATCATACTTTGGTTCCTAGAAGCCAATTCACCCCATGGAGGAGACAGTGCCCCACAGGAGGTACAAAGATTCCTCTGCCATCGACCCTGAAGGAAAGTATCTGCAGCTTTAACGAGGTGTTTTGTTTTGTTTAATGCGTTATTTTAGGAACTGCTTACCAAAATATTGTTCCAATTACATTTGTATTCTTAATTTGCATATCATGTCCTCTCATACACTGAAGGCACTGGACATACACTCTGAAATAAATTAATTGAGGCTTGTTTGAAGTGGGCCACCCCACTACCATGACACCTAGATCTCTAATCATCACAGCTGTGAATTCCTCCTTTTCAGATAGCACCTATGGGAGAGGATCCATTTGGGTCCATCCTTTCAGCTTTCAGTGAATCACATAGCCAGGACAAACAAAAACAGAGAATTGTGAGAGGGAAATAAAACTTTCCTCCAGCATATTTCAACTGACAACAATGAGACACCCAACAATAAAGAGGCAAACCTTGCTCCCAGGTCCAGGAAATTTTGTTTGCTCAATAAGACATTAACCATTTATATTTTTTTAAAAAAGGCATACAATCAATTATTCTCAGCATTTGTGGTACAAAAATAAGTCATGAACAACTGGGGGAAGAATATAACAAATACAATGAGAGGCAGGGCTGAGATGCAGTATAGCCACATGACCTTGCTGATCCCTCTCACAACAAAGAACTAGAAAATCAATAAAACTGACTAAATTGAGCATTCCATGAGGTCTGAACACCAAGTGGAAAACTGGAAGAACAGATTGGATGACTGAAGGGAAGTACCACTATCAAGTGTCTAGACCAGTATACTAAGCAGGAGCAAGTGTAACAGTCTGCGTCATGCCAGATACAGGAGTGCTGGACCACCCTGAGTAAAAACACGTGGCTCCAGTTAGAGAGATTCTGTGTGCTGGGGGTGAGCTGGGCAGAAAAACTTCCCTAGGTAAAACAAAGCTGCAATGTGGGGCTGAGAGATGCTACATGGGCTGGAGCAGCATTGAGCCCAACAAAGGAGACTGGCCCCAGGCTAAGCAATGTATTCCAGGGCTGGAAGTCTCTGTGCAGCCTGGAAAGGGGTGGGACCAGGTGAGCCAGCAGGACTTAGGGCCACATACGAGTCTCTGATTAAACTGTGTCCTTCAAAAAATATACGCAGTAACTTGGCTGGGCCAGGATTCCCTGTATTCTGTGAGTGCCCTGCATTATGTGATTTTCCTACGCTGTAAGGCCTAATCTCTGCCTGTGGCTAATAGATAAGATGATTATGTTAAAAGAGGATTAGAGTGAGATAGCAACACTCTTCTTACGGGAGTTTCCCTGGAGTGTGGCTTCCATCACCTTTTACCCTTTCATCTTATGGGAGATAAAAAGAGACAGACAGGCAGCAAATTGGGAAACTCATACTATCAAGAAAGCAGCACCAGGAGTAGAACGTGTCCTTTGGACCTGAGGTTCCTGTGTCAAGACGCTCCCTGACCAAAGACTGATGCAACACAAGGACTTTTCTCTAGAGCTGAAAGAGGGAAAGTCCTTCCCCTGGAGCGGACACCCTGAATGCAGACTTGTAAGCTGCTGGACTATGTAAGAATAAACTTTTCATTGCTAAAGCCACCCACTTGTGGTAGTTCTGTTAAAGCAGCACTAGATAACTAAAACAACAGGTCAGAGGACCTTAGGACCCCACAGGCTGGCAGGGCTTAGGGCCACACAGGGAGGAGATGCTTAGAACCAGGAAACCCAGAGCAGTGGCACAGGTGCTCACGTGAGTCAGGACAGTGGTCCAGGGGCATGCGCATTCTGGATGGCAGTGCAGGGTTGTGTGCAACTGCAGACGCAGCAGTGCAATGGAACACACACCACGGTAATTCAGGGTCAGGTAGATGAATACACGCCAGGCCAAGCTGAGGAGAGCTGTGCTGGTTGTTCAACCACAATGCAGTTAGTCAAGTCATGGGAAGGAAGGTCACAAGATCGCAGGGAGAAATGCCAGCCCAGGCCCAAAAGGGAGACATCAGATAGGTCTCCAAAACTCAAACTACCTCAAAAGTCTTCAGTATCCATGGATACAACTTAAATCACAAGAATCAAACAAAAAAATTGCAATGACTTTCTGATAGCCTGGAGACAACAATCAATTCCTAAACATCTAAAGAAGCAGACTACTATGGTTTCTGAAAATTCTCAAAATAACGAATCAATAAACTGCCCAGGCAAAAAAGACTTCTTGCAATTATCAGAGGAAGAATACAGAAGACTGATGTACAGGCAGTGCAAGATGTCAAGAAAGAGATCACGCAAAGTGCAAGAGAGCATACTGAAAAATAAAACAAGCTGTAAGAATGCTTGAGCAGCAACGATCTGAAATTTGACAGATAAACAATAAAATTACTGAGCTTGACAATGCAACAGAAAGTCAAAGGAGGAAGATCGAGGAAACGGAATGCACAATTAGCAAGACTGAAGGCAAAGTAAACAGCACCAGCAAGCACAAGGAAAAAATCAGATAAAAGATTTAATAACAATGAAGAATCACTATGAGTCATGTGAGATTCTGTCAAGAAGAATAATATAGGAGTGATTGGAATACCAGAATGAAGTGGGATAACTGAAAATACAGAGAGAATTGTTGAAGGCTTGCTGATAGTAAAGTTCCCTGAAATCATGAAAGATGAGAAGATATCCATTCAAGATGCTCACTGAACCCTACTCAGATAGATCCCAAAAGAAATATTACCAGTCCAAACCAGAAGAAATATATCAAGGCATATCATAATCAAACTTATTAAAACTAAAGACAAGCAGATACTTTTAAAGACAGCTATGCTTAAGCAATAAAATAACCCACAAAGAAAAACCATTAAGACCAAGTTCAGATTACTCAGTGGAAGCCATGCTGACATGAAGACAATGGGATGACATGTACAAAGCCCTGAAGGAAGAAAACCTCCAGTAAAGAATCATAAACCCTGCAAAACTGTTTCTCAAATATGAAGGTTTAAGTAGGACTTGCACAGATAAAGAGAAGTTCAGAGATCTATACAAAGCAACCCCAAACTCCAGAAACATTGAAGGAAGTTCTTTGATTAGAAAATCAGTACACCAGATATACACTCAAAGATTCAGTGCTTGACGGAGTACCCAGAAACCACCAAGATAGCAAATCCACAAGATACTGAAAGTCAAATCACAAAAAACAGAAATTCAGAGATCTCTAGATTTAAATGACAACAATATTATATGAGAAAGAGGGACAAATTAATGTATATACAGATCTTTCAGATGGGGAGGAAGTCAAGGTCATATAAAGACACTAAAGACTGGATTATCTTCAGATTAACAGAGGACACTATGGGAGTAACTGCAAAAGAAATCTACAGTTATGCATATCAAAATAATAAAATAAAACACAAGCAAAACAGCAACTACAAAAAAAACCCAACAAAACACTGAACGACATGGAAACACATAAAAAAGACTCAGCATAGAAACTTGAATGGAACAGAAGAACTGTCCACAACACACACAGACATCAAAATGTCAGCACTAAGCTCACACCTATCAATAATCATACTGAATACAAATGGGCTAAATGCACCAACAGAGAGTAGCAGATTCGATTAAAACAACCTGGCCCATCTATATGCTGCCTAAAGGGGACACACTTTTGGCTCAAAGACACAAACAAACGATAACTCAAAGGATGGGGGGAAAAATCAGGAGTGGCAATACTAATCTCCAACAAAATAGACTTTAAAGTTAAATCTACCACACTGGATAAAGATGGAGACTTCACAATCATTAAAGTTTCAATACAACAGGAGGGCATAACCACATTAAATGTCTACACACTCAATGGCAAGGCTCCAAAATACACAAACAAACACTATTCACACTCAAAACAGAAACAGACACCTCCACAACAGTAGGAGACTTCAACATACTACTCTCAGTAAAGGACAAAACATCTCGAAAAAAGCTCGGCAGAGAAATGGAAGCTCTAAATGCCATAATCAAGCAACTTGACCTTGCAGGCATACTCAGAACACTCCACCCAACAGCAGTCGAGTATATTTTCTTTTCCAGTGCATAAGAATCATTCTCCAGAACTGACCACATATTAGGCAACAGAGCAATTCTTAACAAAATTCAAGATACTGAAATACTACAAAGCTTCATTTCAGACCATGAAGCCACAAAACTAGAAATCTACAACAGAGAAAAGATGGAAAAAGAATCAAAAGCATGGAAACTGAACATTTTGCTCAAGAACAATTGGGTAATAGAAGAAATCAAAGACACAATAAAGAAATTTATAGAATCACATGAGAATGAACACACATCCTACCAGAATCTATGGAATACAGCAAAAGCAGTGCTCAGAGGTCATTTCACTTCAATAAATGCATACATCCAAAAAGAAGAAAGAGCACACATCAAAGAACTAACTCTTCCACTTAAACAGCTGGAAAGAAGTCAGCAAAAGAACCCATTGAGCTCCAGAAGAAAGAAAATAATAAAAACTGGAGCAGAAATAAATGAAACAGAAAATAGTAGAATAATATAAAGAATCAACAAGACTAAAACTTTTTTTTCTCAAAGATCAACGAAATTGATAAGCCTTTTGCCAAACTGACAAAAGAAAAACAGGACAGCTAATAACTCAAATAAGAAATGAGATAGGCGATATCACAACAGACTCAACTGAAATTGAAAGAATCAGAATACTGTGAAAAACTGTACTCTAATAAACAAATACAATGATCTAGGTACAAACTACTTTTATCCTTGAATGTACTAATATTCCCAAAGACTTCCTAGTTGCCAATTCCACTGCCACTCAATAATCTTGCTACTGTAGGAGACTCTGCCTTCTTTGGCTTCATCCTCCAGCCTCTGTTCCTCCACCTTGACCGTCTTGGTTCCTTCATTCAGACTTTGTCTCCGTCATCTCTTACATCTTAGTGTTCCCCGGGGCTCTCTCTTCATCTTCCTCTTTCCCTTTTCTGGGCAACCTAGGTCGTGTTAACTCCAGCTACCAAATGCTGATGGCCATTTACCTATGAGGTCCAGCAATTTAAGTCTGCTAACTTCATTGTTCTAAGTGCTCCATACCTCATTGCTGAATATCACTAGGACTACTCCCTTTGGGAAGTTATGCACTGACACCAGCACCCAGTCTACCCTGCAAAGTAATTTTGGAACTCTTTCTGGAAAGGCATTTGCACATGGTGACACAGTGGCATGTGTACAAACTTAACTGTCTAGCTGTCTGTGAGGGAGTTTTTAGACAATAAACAAATCACTGTATTGGAACACCCTCCCTACTCATCTGATAGGGCCCCCAGTGACTTTTTTCTTTACCTGAAGAGAAAGGAAATATTGAAACGAAGACATCTATCTTCATGACTTTCAGGACATCAAGGGGAATATGATGACAGCTCTGGTGGCCATTTCAGAAAAAGAGTTCCAAAATGGCTTTGAAGGGCGGACTAGGTGCTAGGTGCTGGCACTGGTGCAAAGCTTCCTAAGGGGAGGACTCTGAAGGTGACTGTAGTGATATGCAGCAGTGAGGTATGAGTACTTTTTTAGGATGAGTTCGTGAGCTCACTTGGCAGTCCTCGTATGCTAATCCTGACCTCTCTCTCTGGGACTCTTAGATCGGCATCCCCGGGAGATTCATCTAAATCTCAACAAGTCCAGAAGTAATCAAATAATATTCTCCATCAAAGCACTCCTCCCTGCTTAATTGCTGTTTCAGTTAATTCCATCTACTACCCCCTCTATCATACAAGTCAGATTTAGTTCCCTTATAGCCATAACTTCCCTCAACATGGCCCATTTCTTACGTGACTTCTTCCCCCAAGCTCATCGCCACCCCTCAGTTCAACTCTCTTTGCCTTCTTCACACTACAAGATATGCTTCTACTTACTTAAACTTCCTGCCTTACCCTCACCAATAAGTCTCCACACAGAAGGCAGAAACATCACTTAAAAACTCCAGATATTTAAGTCAGCTCAATGACTATGATGTTTTTCTACCAGGTAAGTCCATACTGCACTGGGAAGCACAAGGCCTTTACGATCCAGCCCCTTACTGATTGCCTGGCTTCATTTCCTCCTACTTTCCCTTACTTACTAGGTGACCACTAACCCACTGTTGCTGAGTCCATTCTGACTGACAGCTACGCTGCAGGGCCGAGTGGAACTGCCCCTTGAGTTTCCCAGGAATACCTGGTGGATCTGAACTGCCAGCCTTGTGGTTGGCAGATGTAGCACTTAACCACTGCGCCACCAGGGTTTCGCCCTATGTGCCAGTCATACTGAATTACTCTTTCTTTCTGAATTACATCTTTCTCCATACTACCCGCTCTGCTTAGAACATTTATGTCCTCTTTGTATTTCAAGACTCAGCTGAACCACGTATGATCTGCAGGTATTTTCTGAGCATTTAGGGCAAAGCCAGGTACCACCCTCTGAGCTCATGCTACACCTCTCATTTGAGACACTTGTCACACTGTGCCTTTTAGACTGTGAGCTCCCCAAGGACAGGAGCCTGTTTTTCTAAAATCACTTTTATATCTATTTCCTACAAATATCATAGCAGCATAGTGCTTTATCCACAGTCAGTGTTCAATACATGTTCACTGGTACAGTACGGGTAAGTCACAACTTGATTACCATTGATTTTTAGATACTCAAACTAAGAAGAATCATTTCAGCTTACACTGCATGGAAACATCTGGCTCTTCGGAGCTCAGCTCAGTCCCCTCCGTAAGTTCTTTAAACACAGAAGCTTGTCACTTCTGCCTGTTAACTTCTTCCTTCTACCAATGCTCCAAGTCTTCCACTTACATGTGTTTTAGGACTCGTTGGGTAGCAAGGGACAGAAGCGCTGTTAAAATTAAATCAAAGAATCACCCCCAGCCTACTAAGAGCTAGACAACCAAGCTGTGAAAAGGACAGGGTGCAGCTGAGCATCAGAAAACACTGGACACAGGGGCACAGGCTGCCCGCACCTTCTCCCCATCTCTTATTTCCACTTTCCTGTGCCCTGGCTTCTCTCTCTCTGCTCACCACATTTGCCTCAAGACAGGACACAGGGTCAGAGGACAATTCCAACGGTGACAGTCCTATGAGACGTCACTACTCCTATCATTTTGAAAAGGATGGCTTAGGTAGGATGACATTCAGGACACCAAGTGTTACTCTGCCTTCCTGGCACACACAGCTTTTTCTTACTGTCATGACACAGTCCTTCAAAAAGGTGGTCAACAAATGTATACTCAATCTCATTAAAATCTGATTCCTTAACTTGGTATCCCACCTGGGATTTCCCCTCCCAATCAAGAAACGGTTTCCTAGGTAACCGTTAATGCTTTGCATACCTCCTAACATCCTACAGTTTTCTGATTCTGGAAGCTTGGCTCCTCGAAATGTATAATGCATGAGCCACTAATAAACAACAACAAAAAATCCTCAATGCCATCAAGTTGATTCTGATTCATAGTGACCCTATAGACAGAGTAGAACTGCCCCATACAGTTTCCAAGGACTGTCTGGCAGATCTGAACTGCCAACCTTCTGATTAGCTGCTTTAGCACTTAACCACTATGCCACCAGGGTTTCCCAGGCTATGAATAACCTTCTTAAAAGTACTTTAGTCTTTTTCTTCTTTTTCCTATTCTTATTATTTAATGCAAACCAAACTTTTTCAACTAGTAGTTTACTTAGAACCCAGCTCATTCCAACCTAACCCCTATCTTAAAGAGCAGTGCCCCCTCAATTCTGTGTGTCCCTAGAGCACATCACCACTGTCCATGGTGGGGTTCCAGTTACCCACCACTGTCCATGGTGGGGTTCCAGTTACCCGCCACTGTCCACGGTGGGGTTCCAGTTACCCGCCACTGTCCACAATGGGTTTCCAGTTACCCCCCCACTGGCCACGGTGCGGTTCCAGTGACCCCCCACTGGCCACGGTGCGGTTCCAGTTTACCCACCACTGTCCACAATGGGGTTCCAGTTACCTGCCACTGTCCACGGCAGAGCTCTGGTTCCCCACCTGAGATCTGGTGAATTGATTATCCTCTTGCCTCCACATCAAGCTAGGTCTGTTACATTCTGATACAACAAACACAGTCTGACAATTACATTCAGGACCTCATCCTAGAAAAAGTGCCACACACTTCACTGGTGAATATCACTACGGCCACCTTTGAAGGACTTCCTTTGGGAAGCTATGCACCAATCAATGCCAGTGCCGAATCCACCTTTCAAAGCAATTTTGGAAGGCCGTTTCTGGAATGGCCATCAGAGCTGCCATCATATTACCCTTGATGTCCTAAATGTCACTCAAATGTCTTCCTTTCAATATTTCCTGTATCTCTGGGTAAGAAAAAAGTCATTGGGAGCCAGATCAGGTGAGTAGGGAGGGTGTTCCAATCCAGTTATTTGTTAACTGGCTAAAAGCTCCCTCACAGACAACCGTACAATTAAGTTTGTGAACTTGCCACCATGCCACTGTATACAATGGCCATTTCTGAAGGAGTTTCAAAATTGCTCTGAAGGGTGGACTAGGCATTGGCATCACTGTATAGCTTCCCAAGGGGAGTACTTCAAAGGTAACCACTGTGATACTCAGCAATGAGGTACACAGCACTCAGAACAACTAAGTTTGCGGATTTAATCATCAGACCTCATATGTGGTTAATATACTTTCTTTTTCTTTACCATTCATTCATCCAAAGTGTTTACTGGGTATTGACTACTCTATATGCCTAGTATAGTAACATAAGGTTTTCCGTGGCTAATTCTGTTCGAGATCTGTTCTGGAAGAAGTACAACCAGAGTGCTTCTTGGAAGCAAAGACGGCAAGACTGTGTCTTACATACTTTGGGTATGTTGTCAGGAAGGCTCAGTCCTTGGAGAAGGATATCACGCTTGGTGGAGTGGAGGGTCAGTGCAAAAGAGGAAGACCCTCAACGAGACAGATCGACACAGTGGCTGCAACAATGGGCTTAAGCATAAAAAGGGTTGTGGACGTGGCGCAAGACTGGGCAGGGTCGCTGTGAGTCAGAAGCAACTCGACAGCACCTAACAACAGCTACAACAACAACAACACAGTGACAATCTAAAGACCCAGTTCCTGACTCCAAGTAGCTCCAAGTGCAGCCGTCGAAAGACAAGACAGTACAGCGCGCCCTGGCTAGCTCAGGGGACGCATTCGCTGCACTCACTGAACGGTCACTGCGTGCTGTCCAAACTGCTGCTCAGAGGGTCTGCTAGGAGAAACGTCCACGTCTGCTGGGCACTGGGACACACAACTCTTCTAGCATGATTCTGGGTCAGTGTCTAGACCACAGCTGGTATCTCTTATGCAAACACTTCATCTGCCTGCTTTTCACTCCTGGTTTCTTCTCTCTGTATCTGACCGTGGTCATGTCCCTCTGGAGCGTAGGGGCACTGCGAACAGTAGCCACATCTGTCCAAGACAGTGTGGAATGCTCTTTCTTCCCGGAGAAATACCACAAAAATCTTACAGAACAGCTATGTTTCTAGATGATTATAAGCCAACAGGCATTTTATTGATTTTACCTTCTTTGCTGAGTTGTGTGCTCCCACAGAAAAGATTTTAGTCTGAACAGAGATTCAGTGAGGTCTGGTTTAGAGACCCCATTCATTTCTTTGCATGAACTGACTGGGGAGGGAAAGCCTGAGAGTAGGCTTTAGGAAGAAGCTTTGCAAGAGAGAGAGGAAAATGGGGTTCCGGCAGAGCACCTGAATCTCAGGTGACAAGGGTGACACCAAGTTAGGGAAAGGCACAGGAGCTCTGGCCCAGTTGGATAGACCATGAGGATTTCATGATGGCCCCAGAGCCTGAGAGATGTGCCCACTTTTGTCCCACAGCCCAGGAAGTGGTTGTCACACCCAGTGGAAGGAAGCTGACTTGCAAACACATAAGAGACACCCTCTAGGGTTCCAGAAATGCTGAAGAACTCTGCAGGAACCTGAGGTCCATGTCAGCGGGCAGATAGTGACATGCTGGTTGTCATGAACTGAACTATATTCCCCCCCCAAATGTGTGTAGAAATTTGGCTGGCCCATGATTCCTGGTATTGTGTGGTATGTTCCATGTTGTAAGTCCTGCCTCTAGGATGCTAATGAGGGAAGATGGGTGACAGTTGTGTTGGTGGGGCAGGACTCAACGTGTAAGACTGTTTGGTGTCTTGAGGCGGTCTCTTGAGATACAAGGGAAAGAAGGTAGCAGAGAGACACGGGGACACCACAGCATGAAGAAGCTGTGCCGGAAGCAGAATGCATCTTCTAGAAAGGACCAGGGTACCTGCACACAGAAGCTTCTAGAGTGATGACAAAGACTTTCCTCAAGAGCCAGCAGAGAAAGCCTTTCCCTGGAGCTGACCCCCAAAATTTGGACTTTCAGCCTACCAGACAACTGTGACAAAATGAAATTTCTCTTCTTTAAAATCATCCACTTGCAGTACCTCTGTGGGAGCTAGAAGACAAAAACTAGAAGACAAAAACGTTGGGGATATTTCAGTACAGACACCCCTTAGCTCTCATCTGTACCCACAGGTTGGTGGTATTTGAATTTAATTCTTTTCCTAAATGTTGACTAGTGCCTGTTACTCTTAAGGCAAGAGACTGCCATGGAGAAGCCTGGGAACCTTCACTGATGTGACACTGCCTTGAAGTATCTTTCTCTTATTCATGCCGATCTCATATACCACCACGCTCTTTCCTCACCAGATGCTTGAACAGACTCCAACCAGGAGAGCAGCTTCCCTCCCTCCTTCCGAAGTAGACTACGGTGATGTTCCTGCCAAGCCCTCCCTGTGTCGTGGACTAACAGAAACCCTTAGCCCAGTCCATCACCAGTGAAGTGGATTAAGCCTTGTTCTGGAATCAGACTCAATTCTGTCTCCAAGGAGGAGACTGTCAGGAGCCCAGGCCAGCCGCCACTCACCAGATAGCATCCTGGCTGTCCTGTTAACGACCTCCCGACCACATCAGGGCCTCACAGCCCTGGAATCAGGTTTCCCACACACCACTCTACCTGAGACTTTCTGAGGATTTCACCCCAGCTGGCTCTGCATGTCTGTCCTTGGGTCCAGTTTTCTGGATGCCTTGCCTGTATCCGCCATGGCCCACCCCAAGCTTGCTGACCACCTGGATCTCCGCCAGAAACCTCTGATATGACCTTGGACTTGGATGGCATCCAGACCATCAGCTACTGTTTGTGTGTTACTACCTGTCCTCGTCCGTGGGTTGACCTCTCACGCCTATCTGTATGTGTGCTCTGTCTCCTTGGGTACTCCCTTCTGGCTGCTGCCTAAGCCTCGGGGATGAGGAGGTTAAGAAAAAGAATTCTACCAGTAGAAGAGCAGGGCAGCCACACTGCACGGCCCTGTCTGCACCACCGAGTCAGTGTGCCCATGGGCTGAGTGACGCCGGAGCCTGGCGTGGCTGTCTCCTGCTCAGAAGAAGACCAGTCAGGTAAGGCCCAAGCCTGCCAGATCCACTTCTGCTTTTCAGAAACTTGAATTTTCTTTTTTCTTTTTTTTACATATTTCATTTATTTATTGTGATTCAGTAGAAGTGTACAATTCACTGTAAATTCGCACGCCTGCCTATGCACAGCTCCTCCTGCTCTTCCTGCCCGGGGACAGCACACTCTTCCTTTCTGTTCTTTACATGGCATAGCCTCCTAACAATCTCCTGTTCCTTCTTCTCTACCCTCTCCACTCCCCTCTAGTGAGAGGCCAGCGGGACGACATCTTACAGATGCACAGAACCATAAAGTGCACACACAATAGGGTCACTCTGTGCCTCTGAGTCCAAGCCATTCCTGTCCCAGGAGTTGACCTCAGTAATGATTTATGACCAGGGCAGCATCAGATCTAGGGGCCACGATCCCAGGGGAACCCCCAGGCCTTCAGTTGCCATCTTTTAGCGGAATTCTCAGGGTGCACCCCTTTTTATACTCGTCTTGCCACTGAGACAATCTGCATTTCTGGAAAGTGATTCAAACAGGTCTTATCTGTGCCTCCTAAGACTTCCTTTAAAACAGCAGGCCTGTCTTTAGAGGCTTAATTACAAAACTTCTAAGTAGGACCACTGGTTCTCTGAATCTGTGGAGGGTCAGGTATTCTGAACTCATTTGCCTCTCGGCCACTAAGGCAATGTCATTCATGGAAGCTGTGGCACTTCTAAGGCCCAGCACCTAGGGGTGCAGTGTGTTGGGGGCACCCCTGCAGTGATGTGACGCTGTGAACTAGGGTAACAGATGTAAAGACCCAAATGATTTCAGGCTTTACTTAGCACCGTCCAAAACGGCGGGTGGCCGCTCCCAGTCCTGTGTCTGCCGGGGATCTGGAAACTGCTTTTCCTTCTGGAGGCACATATTTTGGCTTGATGTAATCTGAGAAACACTGTTGGGGTGGGAAGGCAAACGCCAAGGAATATGTGTTCTTCTTGCCTTGCACCTTGGCTCAAAGAGAGCTTCTGTTTTGTCTCTAGGTGGAGAAAGGACACAGAGGATTCTTAAAGAGACAGTGTCCTGTGAGCACCTAGAAGCCTCTAACCAACAGTTAAAGAGGGGAGGGTGTGCACAGGGCAGCTGGCCACGGCCACCAGGTCGAGCACCACATGACCACGACCACAGACACGACCTCAGCAGACGCAGCTGCTAGGCTTCTGGCCTCTCTTCTGCCCCCTACTGGCAGGCAGCTTCCATTCCCCACCGACCTGCACAGAAGTGGCTCCAAGGGCCCGGCCAGGTCAGCACGGAGGTAATCCCTGAGAGTTCTTCAGCGAATGGTGACGTGCTTAGGGACCAGCAGAAGGCGGTGTTCACATCCTGAGCTGGCTGGGTGCTGGTTTGTCTAAGGCTGGCAGCAAACAGGCTGCTGAGGACGAAACGGACCTGCGGAATGCTGTCACCGCACACGGGATGGAGCGGGAACGCTGGAAATAGTTCTCTGAGGATCGCTGTGCTGTCTCGGCTGTCTGAACTTCAGTAATCAAAGGCTTATGCACACGTGTCACCAAATGGGAATAAAGCAGGGGAGACCAGGTGAGTTCTGAGGCAGGCCACCTGCTCCCTGGTGCCACGTTCTGTCAGCTTCAAGGCCGCACCACCTCTGACAAGCTCCGGGCACCCAGGGCTCTCCCAGATGGGCTGTCGGGAAGGTCACGCTGTCTTGGCTCTTAGTGCTGGCAGGCTTCAGGTTCGGCTAACTGTACTTACTTGGCTTTGTCTAAAGAAGCCAGGGAAAGGATGTCTGCAGATTCGAGACCTCATCCTGTCACTGACCTGGCGCTTTCCCCCAGCTGCCACCCAGACAACTGCCACCGTGATGACAGACATCAGCAGCCTGGCTGGTACCAAGGCTGTTTCACAAAGTGTTTTTAGTTTTCCTGATTAAAACTTTACTTCTTAAGTCGCAGGAAGGAAATGCATGCATTATTCCAGAATGACGGGTTTATATGAAGCTTTGTCTGCTTACCCTGGTAACCACAACGTCCCACTCATGGGCATCTGACTGCCAAATCTAAGACTTCTATCTGCTCTGGGGTTAGTCTTTGTTTCAAACAACGAAAGAATAAGTTTGGATTATCATACAAGTTATTGTTCTTCACTTTAATGACTAAGAGAAGGTTTAGAACACTGAGGTTTTCAAAGCATTGCACACATAAAACTCCAGCTAATTTTTGTAGATACCCTTTAAAGAAATAGAAACCCTGGTTGCACAGTGGTTAAGTGCTACATCTGCCAACTGAAAGGTTCAGAGTTCAAATCCACCAGGTGCTCCCTGGAAACTCTATGGGGCAGTTCTAATCTGTCCTATATGGTCGTTACGAGTCAGAATCACCTCGACAGCAGTGGGTTTGGTTTTTTAAGAGATATTTCTACTCCTGGATTGTAGATGACAAAAATGAGGTACCAAGAGTCCCAACACTTCACATCCCAGATGCTGAGGTGTCAGGACTCAAGCCTATAGCTTCTGACTCTAAACCCCGAGTTCTTTCCGCTATGCTATACTGTCTCTATTTCTTCTGTCAACACGATTTCCTGACCAGTGAAGAAAAGCTCCTCCGCAGAACGCAGACGGTTAAGTCACCATCCACTATGCCCTGCACAGTGAATTTTCTTCCACTGACACAGTGCTAAGAAAGGTGGACGTTGGCTACCAGGTTACGACCCTCAAGGAGTTTCCAGAAAGTGAACCAGCCTAGAAAAATCTACCTGAAAGTAAGGAACAGAAGATCTGAACAAGCCAACAATCAGTAGCAGTGACAGAGTCCTACATGTACCTACAGACTCATGGAGGATGAGGGGAAGAAGAAAGCGGTGCTCATGTGTTCCTTCTAGAAAGATGAAGCCTTCTGGTAGACACTGCCCCGCCCATGTCTTCTTGCTCCGGAAAGTGGTGCTGGGCTGTGACGTTAGTGGCCACCGACCAGGTTACTAATAAGCTCCTGACCCACAAGGGGTCCATCCACAGACTGCCCGGGAACCTAGCAGGCAGCCCACTGCAAAGGGCTGTCTCTCTCTGCCCACAGTGATGACAGCTGGCTTGGCCAACCTGGCTAACTCTTCCATGTTGGGAGAATGGAGAAGACTGTCCTGCCCGCCCCACCAACCCCCGAGCAGGCAGTGTTGGAAGAGGCAGGCATGCTAACGAGGTGTGTGGAGGGGAGAAGGAGGAGGGAGGGAGGAGGCCAGTCCAGGGGGCCAGGTGGACAGAGTCTCGGTCACAGGCCTCTTGAGTCTGAATAGCTTTCCAGCACAGATTGACTGATGCCCTTAAATGAATCTTCTTCATCTTTTTTTTTTTTTTTAACAATTTATTGTATTTTAAGTGAAATGTACTTACAAAAACTAGCACACACATTCCAATGCAACTAGCCACCCTGCCTGCCCTGTGACAGCACACTCTTCCTCTCCACCTGGTATTTCCCATGTCCATTCAATCAGCTCCTGTCTCCTCAACCCTCTCATCTCACCTCCAGACAACGGCCGCCCAGTTAGCCTCATGTACCCAAGAAGCACACTCTCTGCCAGTATCATCTTTTGTCTTAGAGCCTAGTCCAATCTTTGCCTCAAGAGTTGGCTTTGGGAAGGGTTTCAGCTCTGAGCTAACAGAGACTCTAGGGCCATGTCTTCCTGAGACCCTCCAGTCTGTCAGACCATCAAGTTTGGTCTTTTTGTGAGAGTTCTAGTTCTGGACATCCATTTTCCTCCCACTACATCAGGGACTCTACGTTGTATTCCTTGTCAGGGCTGTCACTAGTGGTTGCCAGGTACCGTCTAGTTCTTCCGGCCTTATGCTGGTGTAGCCTCTAGTATTTCTATCTTAGAGTGACTATCACGAGCAGTGTGTCCTAGCTACAGAAGGAACAGGAACAGAGCGCTTCCACTGAGGAGCACATACTCACATTCACTGAAGGTGAACTGTGTACATCCTATTCAAGGGATCAGGAGACAGTCAGATAGAGCTTGCTGTTCTGTCTTCTGGGCAGATCTTCCCACATGGATGGCCGACCTCTCCTCTGAATCTCTAACTCTCAACATGCCTCTCACTTCAGTAAAATGAGTGAGGATCAGTTATGAGCAGAAGGCATGCAACCTGACTATGCCCTCGGCTTCCATTCTTACTTTATTTCTTGTGTGCTATACAGGTCCAGGAAGACAAGAGTTTTGTCTCAACATCCTCACAACTCTGTGGCTATTAGCCTGGTATTTTTCGAACACAGGAACTCAAGAATCAACTGGTCGATTTATTTAAGGCATGTCTTTTAACAGGAGGTTCGAGAAAATCGGGTCAGAAGCAACTCAGCTCCGGTTACAAGGAAAAACACACAAGGATCTGCATACACAGGCAACCCATTGGCTGGCAAAAGAAGGCCAGAAGTCAACCCACCCAACCATACAGCCGACCACACCATCCACAGGGGAAAAAACCTGAGTCAGGCCAACAAGATTCCATTGTTGGCGTTCAGAACCAGGGGAGGGACAGGCAGTGTTGATGTGTCTTGGGATGTCAAGGTCCTTTAGGTTCCAGGGCTGGAAAGGGCACTCTGAACTCTGCACACAGTGAGTGAAGAGCAGAAGGCATACGGTGGGAAGAGGGAAAGATGGAGTGAGCGAGAAAGAATCAAATGGCAGCAAGAACTAGAAACTGGTGGGCATTCCAAGGAAACAGATGGAGACAGGGAAAGCTGCCTCAGCTCCTGCAGCCTGCTGCGCATGCGTGGCACTTCCTGAGCGCCCACAAGTGGGTCTCTGCTTGGTGGCACCACAGGAGCCACCCCTTGTGTCCTTCTGTTCCATCTCTCCACTGATCACAACATAAAAACAAAATACAACTTCAAGAAATGTTTTATGTAAGAAACATAAGATCTTCACTGTGAGGTATTACCTCTATTCTAGACCATAACATAGTTAATGCACTATGTTATTAGAAGGTTGGAAGTTTGAGTCCACCCAGAGGTGACTTGGAAGAAGGCCTGGAGATCTACTTCTAAAAATCAGCCATTCTAAACTCTGTGGATACTGGGCTGAGTGCTGTGGGGACCATGGTCTTGGGGAACATTAAACCCAGCTGGCGTAATACAGTTCATAAAGAAAGTGCTCTACATTTAACTTTGTTAAGTAGTGTCTGGAGTCTTAAAAGCCTGTGAGTGTTCATCTAGGATACTCCACTGGTCTCACCTCTTTGGGAGCAAAAGAAAAGGAAAAAACTAAAGATATAAGGGAAAGATTAGTCCAAAGGACTAATGGATCACAACCAGCAGAACCTCTACTAGGTTCAGTCCAGTACAACTAGATGGTGCAGGGGAACCATCACTGACTGCTCTGACAGGGATAAAAACACAGAGTCCCAGACAGAGCTGGAGAAAAACACGGAACAAAGGTCTAACTCACACAAAAAGGTCAGACTTACTGATGTGACAGAGACTGGAGAAACCCTAAGAGTACGGCCCCAGATATCCTTTTAGCTTAGTAATGAAGTCACTTCTGAGGTTCAACTGTTCAGCCAAAGATTGAGAAGGCCCATCAAGCAAAGTAAGACTAAAGGGGCATGCAGCGTAGGGGCAAGGACTAGAAGTCAGGAGGGGACAGGAAAGCTGGTCAGAGGGAACCCAAGGTTGAGCAGTGAGAGTGCTGACACGTTGTGGGGGTGTTAATGAATATCATAAAACAATACGCATGTTAACTGTTTAATGAGCAGCCAGTTTGTTCTATAAATCTTCATCTAAAGTATAATTTTAAAAAATATCATTTAAAAAATCCTATGGAGCACAGCGCTACTCTGACACAAGAGGTAGATATCGGTTGGGATTGACTTGGTAGCAGCTGGTTGGCCAGATCAGAATTTCTTAACAGGGAGCCATCGTGTCCCCCAGGGAACACCTGACTGTGTCTAGCAACATTACTTCAAAGTCACAACTAGGGTCAGAGAGCATCCTACTGCTATCTAATGGGTAGAGGCCAGCAATGCTGCTGAACACCCTATATTGCACAGGACAGCCACCACAGTGGAGAAACATGTGATCCAACTGTCAGTAATGTGAGGCTGACAGACGCTGGCCTAGACCAAGAGGGCGGGAGAGCAAGCCATGCACCAATGCCTACTTTCGAGGGCCAAGAGTCACCTGAGGCATGCCCACAGAAAAAGTCATGGACAGGAAAGTGCAAAACCAGGTAAGACCTGTGCGTTGGGGTGTTGACAGGATGAGTCAATCTCTCCTCTTTCTATTTTCAAATTTTTATGTGTTGACAAGGTCAGATGAAGAAGTCACTTGAACTGCTTTAAGGAATGCCACCCCCACTACCACCCAATTAAGGGTGTTCTGGTCTGGCCCACAACTTATAGTCATACAAGCTGGGCCAGTCACACCTAGAAGCTGCTGCTTATGTCAAAGTCTCTCTTCAGAATTCATTATGACACGTGTTCTAACATACCTACTCAGGCCCAATGTTGTTGTTGTTATTGTTTTTTTATTATGATTGAATGAAAATGTACATTCCCATATAAATCTGCATGCCTACCTATACACAACTCCCACTGTTCTCCCTGCCCGGTGACAGCACCGTCTTCCTCTCTGTGTCATACATATCTTATCCTCCCAACAAACTCCTGTCCCCTCCTCTCCACCCACTCCCCTTCTTCCAGTAAGAGGTCAGCAGGATGACTTCCTATATATAGAACCACCAGGCCCAATGTTTTAAAACTGCAAGTGGCCAGTGTCAAAGAACAAAAGAGTGAGAAAGGAGTGGGGATGAGAGGTGAAATGTTTCTCCCTGGAATCTTGATTCTGCTGGTTTCTCAAAAGGTGATCACACAGTCACCATGTGACCCCTGCAATTTCACTTCTAGGTATATTCTCCAAAGATCTGAAAGCAGGAATGCAAATAAACACTTGTACAGTCACGTTCACTGCCATATTCATTCACAACAACCAAAAGAGGGAAATAAGCCAAGTGACCATCAGCAGATGAATGAACAAAATACGGTACATCCACATGATGGTCCATTATTCAGTCATAAAGAGGTATGCAGTTCTGCCCCATGCTTTGACGTGGATAAGCCTTAAATATGACGCTGCATGAAATGGGTCAGGCAAAAATAAGGAAAAAAACTGTATGATCCACTTATGTGAAATCTCTAGAACAGATAAATACATAGAGACAGAAGTTACTAGAAGCTGAGAGGAAGAGAAAATGGGGGTTTTACTTAAGGGGCAGCTGGACAATGAACAAAGGAGACAGGAAGAATTGATGCCTCTGAACTGTGGTGCTGGAGAAGAATATTGAATGCACTAAGGACCGCCAAAAGAACAAACAGCTCTGTTCTGGAAGAAGTCCAACCAGAGTGTTCCTTGGAAGCAAAGATGACAAGAATGTGTCTTACATACTTTGGACATGTTGTCAGGAAGGATCGGTCCCTGGAGAACGACATCATGCTTAGCAGAGTGGAGGGTCAGCAAAAACGAGGAAGACCCTCAACAAGATGGAGCGACACTGTGGTTGCAACAATGGGCTTCAGCATAAAAACGATTGTGGGCATGGCACAGGACCAGGCAGTGTTTTGTTCTGTTGCGCACAGTGATGCCATGAATTGGAACTGACTGGATGGCATCTGACAACACCAATTTAACGGGTACTGAGCTTCTGTTTAGGGTAACTAAAAAAAAAAAAAAAACTACCAGACATAGACAGTAGTTGCATAGCACAGTGAATGTAACTGTCACCAAATTGCACTTAAAAATGGTTAAAATGGAAAGCTACTTGCTATGTGTATATTATCACAATTAAATTTTAAAAAGTAGTGAAAAAGAAAGAAGGAAAAGAAAATTAACTATTGTCTTCTGCTGTTCCCAGCTTTTTCATCCCCAAACGAGCTGTTACTTTTCCCTTTGCTCCTTCCCACAGTCCAGGCTAAGAAATAACTCTGAGTAAGTGTGTCCCGGAAGGAAAGAAACACCATACACTGTCATGGTCTCACAGACAAAAGGTGATGTATGTCTTCACAACTGTACAGAAGGAATGCCCAGGATCATAAGATGAAACACAGTTTACTTGTTTATTTGTTCTAATCAGCGTCTGTGTCTAGTGTAATATTCTAAAGGTGCCAAAGGACAGCCGGGGACACATGCACCCTCCAGTCACCGCTGAACCCAGGCTCCAGCTGCCTTCCCTAGAGGGCACCTCTCGTACATTTTTTTGTGACATGAAGTTTTTGCACTACCAAGACTCTGGCACATCAAGCGGCCCACAGATTAAGTGGCAAACCTCCCCTGAGAGACCATTCTGAGTAACTGGTTGGAACAAAATGTCATTTTCTAGGCTGAATGTCTGTCCTCCTTCAGGGCATGGATGGTTATTTATAATCAAGAAAAAGATCTCTCCATTTGTCTATTATTACAAAATTAGGCTCCCACCTGGCAGCTTATGCTTCTCTGAAACATCACAGGATCTGCCTTGATGAAAAACAGCAGACCACTTTTTCCACCGTGTGATTCTTTCCCAGAGTCTTCTGTTTTATACTTGGACTGAGCATCTCTCACCACGTTTGATGTCTGTCAAGGAATGGGTTGACATCAATGTGCTCTTTACATCATACATGATGACACAACTGCCAACCCACTGAGAACAATGGTCTAGCCAAGTGGTCTGACCATTACGAGTGGAAAGCTGCTTAGCTAAAACATCAGGGTCTTATTATTTAAAGAGAGAAGGGAGAAAATTGGATATTGAGAAATGATTAGTGCTCTCTGCCACAGAAACTTCACTTTCAGTATGAAGTCTGTCCATTAATGAGAAAGACGTGTTCCTAGTAAGTGTTCCAGTGAAATTTTATTGTCTTTGACACGTGGGGGAACCTACTGTCTGGTCTGTCCCTGGGTCTGCACGATGCCTACACTCTCCCATGCCTACTGCAACTCTCCAATCACGCTGATCTTCATCATCTGTTTACCTTCCTCACTACAAATCATCTACATGTCAGAAAGACTCAACCTTTACAATCAATTTACTTCCCTTGAAACATACCCCTCTTCTAAAACACACCTAACTCCATATTTCAGTCCAACAGCAGTTTCTCTCAGCTTCTTAGGTTACTTACAAAACTGAATCTTTGATTTTGGAATATTCTGTGAAGTAAGCAAACATGAGAAAAGTAACAACTCACGTGCCATCAGGCGTCTCAATTAGTAGTTACCAATCATTCCTGCTCTCCTGTGTTTTCTTCCTCTCTAAAAGTAAATACCCAAAGTTAAGCACCAACTTGGGAACTTCTGGCAATTTCTCTCTTACATAAAGGTCCAAGGCTGAACGGGCACGGTACAGCATCCAGGTTACTATGCTATTGATGTCAGGTACCTTCAAGTCAGTTCCATCTCACAGCGATCCTATGTACAACAGAACAAAACACTGCCCTGTCTGGCATCATCCCCACAGTCCCTGATGTGTCTGAGCCCACTGCTGCAGCTACTGATCAACCCACCCTGTTTGTGAGTCTTCCTCACTTTCACTGACCCTCTACTTCACCAAGCATGATATCCTTCTCTAGGGACTGGTCCTTCTTGAAAACACGTCCAAAGTACAGGACATGAAGTTTTGCCATCCTTGCTTCTAAGGAGCATTTTCACTGTTACTTCTTCAGAGAGATGTGCTTGCTCTTCTGGCAGTCCATGGTATACTCAACGTTTCTCATGAACACCATAGTTCAAAGGCATCGATTCTTCTTCTGTCTTTGTTATTCATCACCCATCTTTGCCATGCACATGAAGCCGCTGAACACGATGGTTCGGGGTCACGTACACTTTAATCCTCAAGTGACATCTTTGATTTTTAATACTTTGGAGAGGTCTTTGCAGCAGAATTACACAATGCAATATGTCATTTGATTTCTTGACCAGGGCCTCCATGGGTGTTGAATGTGGATCCAAGAAAATGATATCTCTGACAATTTCAAATTTTCCTCTGTTTTCAACACATTGATTATAGGTCCAGTTGTGAAGGTTTTGTGTTTTTTATGTTGAAGTGTAATCCCTACCGGAAGTTGTAGTCTTTGATCTTCCTCAGGAAGTGGTTCGAGTCCTCTTCACTTTAAGTAAACAAGTGGTGTCATCTGTATGGTGCAGCAGGTTTTAAGGAGTCTTCCTCTATTCCAATACTGCATTCTTCTTTCACATAGTCCAGTTTCTCTGATTATTTGCTCAGCCTACAGATTAAACAAGCACAGTAAAAAGATACAACCCTGACACACACTTTCTGGGTTTAAACCATGTAGTGTCCTCCTATTTTGTTTGAATCACACTGTCTCTTGCTCTGTATATAGATTCACATGAACACAGTTGAGTGTTCTGGAATTTCCACTTTGTTGCAATGTTATTGACGGAATTTGTTATGGTCTATATAGTCCACTGCCTTTATATCGTCAATGAAATACAGGTCAATAGTTCTCTGGTGTTCTCCTCTTTTGGCCAAGATCCACCTGGAATCAGCAATGACATCTCTCTTTCCAAGCCCTCTTCTGAATGTGACTTTAATTTCTGGCAATTCCTCTTTGATGTATTTCTGCAACTGTTTTTGAGTTATTTTCAGCAACATTTTACTTGCATGTGATGTTAATGATACTGTTCAATAATTTCTACACTCCGCTGTATAACCCTTCTATGGAATGAGCACAAACACGGATTCTTCCCAATCATTTGGTCAGGCAGCTGCCTTCCAAATTTCTTGTCGTAGATGAATGAGTGCTTTCAGTGATGCACTGGTTGTCAAACACCTCAGTTGGTGTTCTGTCAAGTCCCGAAGCATAGTTTTTTGCCAACGTCTTCACTGCCCCATGAGTCGGATCTGACTCGACGGCACTTGGCTGGCTCACTGCAGCTTGGACTTCTTTCTTCAGGACCGTCAGTTCTTCTGTCCTGCCTCCTGAAATGTTGAACGGTGACAAATTCTTTCTTACAGTGACTCTGTGTCTTTCTCCCACCTTCTTTGGATGCTTCCTGCATCATTCAATATTTTGCCAATAGAGTCTTTCAAGATGATAAAGCTTGAATTTTTTTTCCAGTTCTTTCAGCTTGAGAAATGCTGGGAGCATTCTCCCCTTTTGGTTTTCTATCTCCCGGTCTTGGCACTTGATTTTGTTTTTTTCAAGACAGGTTTTGAAATCTTTGGTTTGGCTCTTTCATGTCATCCTTTCTGTCACTGGCTCTAGTTAACTCTACAGTCAGCAGCAAATTGCAGAGTTTCCCCTGACTTCTATTTTGGTCTTTTCTTTATTGTCTGTTTAGTGCTTTTTGCTTTGTTATGTCTGATGTCTATTACGTCTGATGTCTGTTATGTCTGTGATGTCTGACACTACCCCAAAAGTCTTAAGGTCTTTAATCATTAGGGCTCAGTGACTGAAATCTATTCTTGAGACAGTCTCTAAATTCAAGTGGGATATACTGAAGGCTGTACTTTGGCTTTCATGGATTTGTTTTAATTTTCTTCATCTTCAACTTGAACTTGCATATGAACAATGACGGTCTCTTCTGCAGTCAAATCCTGGTCTGGTTCTGACTGAAGACCCTGAGCTTCTTCATCTTGTGGGAAATTACGTTAACTCTCTTGACATAACAGCAGCCATCTTAGCTGCTGTACTGTTACTTCAACTCTGTATAACCTCTTGTGCTGTGATCAATCACTTTGACTTTACTCTGTGTACGGTAACCTAGAGGCAGTCTGGGAACACCTCCAAGTGCTAGCCCAAACGTGTAGAACAACGTACAACCGAAACTGTAAACAACTGACTTAGTTACTGTATGTTTCAGTTCCTTGTTTTCTAAGATATCAACTGATGTGATGAAGGGTATATATACTTCAATAAAACTTCATTCTGGGCTCTCGGCTGGGGAAAGCCATTAGCCCCCTGAGCCCAAACTGTCTGTCATCTTTTTCTTCAGTCGTTGGCGTTGCTTCTCTTCCGCCCATGTTCATCGGAGAACTCTCAGACTCCGACATCATCTCTTGCCACAGAAGTAGTTGATTTGATTACAAATCAGTAATTATGATTTTTAGTCAGAAAACATGGTCATGGTGACAGAAATGATGCCAGGGATCACAAGGTGGAATTTTACATGCGTAATGACTTATTCGTTGGAAACATTTATTTCCCACAACAGAAACAGTGATTATGGGGTCCGACAACTAAGTCTGTGAACTTAATTCTTCTAAGTGCTACATACCTCACTGCTGAATATCACCACGGTCACCTTCCAAGTACTCCCTTTGGGAAGCTATGCACTGACGCCAGCACCCAGTCCACCTTTCAAAGCAATTCTGGAACTTTTTCTGGATTGGCCATTGTGCATGCTGGCATGGTGGCAAGTTCACAAACTTAACTGTATAACTGTCTGTGACGGGGTTTTTAGCCAATAAGCAAGTAACTGTACTGGAACTCCCTCCCTACTCACCTGATCTGGCCCCTTAACAACTTTTCTCTTTACCTGAAGAAAAAGGAAATATTGAAAGGAAGATATTTTCATGGCATTAAGGACATCAAGGGTAATACAACGATAGCTCTGGTGGCCATTCCAAAATTGCTTTGAAGAGTGAACTAGGTGCTGGTATCTGTTTATAGCTCCCCAAAGGGAGGACTTCAAAGGACCACAGTGATATTCAGCAATGAGATACGTAGCACTTTTTCTAGACCGAGTTCATGAACTTAACTGTCACACCTTGTATATACAGGAATCAAATCAACTACATCTGTGGAAAGAGATGATGGAATCTACTATGGCAAACACCATAAAGTTTATTTTCTGTACAGTCATGAGACAGATATCATCTGCAAGCTCTAAAATATATTTAAAGGCTGCCAAGAGAAGCTGAAATAAAGCAGAAGCCAAATTGGAAGAAGTGAGGAACAGAAACGCATGGAATGACATATTCAGAAAACACAGGCAAAAATATGTTTTTTCAGAGCTGAGGGTTACAACCTCAAGCACAAAATTTACATCACAGCAAGTACTGAAACTGCTGAATTGGTGTGCAAAGCTGAGCCACACAGAGAATAACAGTCTTGAAGCTGTGATAACAAACGAACCTTATACAAAGAGCTCACACAGGAAACTTAATTCATTCAGATATGAGAACACCACTGATACACTAGCTGAAAAATCCTTTAGAGAAAATGGCAGTAAAACTTATTCACAGGCACAGAGTAGCCACAGAAATATGCTGCCATCAGAGTGTATAAAATTTCTGGCCAAACATCTTGCAATTAATTTTAAAAACTAGAGAAGACAGTATAAAGCAAAACTCAGAGAACAGATGAGAAGAAAACAGGAGGGGATAAAATATGAGCTGGTAGAACTCAGATAAGAAGGAAACACAAATAACACAATACAGATGTAGAAAATGCACAAGGGAGAATAGACTGAAGAAAACAGAGTAAGAGGTGATAAAAATGAGGAAAACAAAGTGAAATGGAAATAAAGAGGTTTAAAGCATTAGAGCAAAACCAACATGCCAGACAAAGCAGAGCCTTCATATATACCTGGGATTCCTAAATAATGAAACAGAACACAGCAATGGGTCAGAGCGAATCTTTAAAGATATAATTCAAGAAAACTTGACTAAAGCTAAAGCAGTGTCAAATCTGCAGAGTGAAAGACACTGATACATACCAGGAGAACAGGTCAACACTGAAACAGATCCTAAATAAATCTGTAAACTTCTCAGCATAAAGAAAGAATCCTTTAGGACAAAAAAACACAACAAGATCAAGCCTGGCCTCAGATTTCTTTATGAGAAATTAAACTTGAGCAGATTAACTGTGCAACAGAAGACCCCTGGTAAAAGAAACGGTGAGCCAAGGACTTTATGCTAAACCAAACTGCCACTGAAGTATAAACAGACACAGAGCTTTTAAACTCAGGGGATGTTATTTCCCGAAGTCCCTGAGCCAACTTACAGATGGTGAACTTCAGCCATCCAGATGGCTGGGCAACCGAGTGTCTCTGCCTAGAGAACTGCTGTTGTGAGGTGCTGCTGAGTCAGTTCTGACCCAAAGCGACCCATAGGTCAGAGTAGAACTGCTTCACAGAGTTTCCAAGGAGCACCTGGTGGATTTGAACTGCTGATCTCCTGGTTAGCAGATGTAGCACTTTGCGACTAAGCTATCAGAGAACTAAGACTTTAAGAAAGCAGACAAGGAGGCAAAAATGGTGGGGATTTGCACGACAGGACACAACATGACCACCAGAGGCTAAGACAATGTAGATCAGACTCAACTACCAACACTAAGAAGGGAGGGGAGAGAGAAGACAGGAGTTGGACAAGATGTGGTGGCTGCCCCTTCTCAAATAGCTGGGGGATTGAAGGAAATCCTTAAAGCTCATGAGTGAAAACCCCCCCCAAAAAACCAAACCCACTGCTATCAAGTGGGGTTCAATTCATAGCGATCCTATAGGTTACAGTAGAACTGCCCCATAGAGTTTCCAAGGAGCACCTGGTGGATTTGAACCGCCAGCCTTTTGGTTAGCAGACGTAGCACTTAACCCACTATGGCACCAGGGTTTCCAAGGAACATAAATTAGATCACATCAGTTATCTCTTCTGCTCCCATCCATCCGCATCTCATAACTGCATTTAGTAGACAATTCTAAATCTCAGCCCTTACAGTTTCCAGCCTCTGCCTGGACTCTGTAACTACACCTTGACCTCTGGTCATTTCTCTTTACCCACTTCCCCTTTGAGTTTCTGGAATCACCCAGCCTTTTGTTCCCTGCTGCATTTTACAGATGCCACTTCCCCTCCTCCCTAAGGTCCACACATGCTACCTGAAATGTTCTTTCCCCTTTATTCACTTCTGATCATGTGTCAGATGGTGAACTATTACTTCCTCAAAGTGGCATCATGCCTTGCCTCTCCAGGTGAAATTAATTCTTTGATTATACCCAATGTATTTTTCCTTCATAATATTATTTACTTAATATGTACATCTCTCACATGACTCTTAAATCTGGGATAGCAGAGTTAAGTCCACTTTGGACACATTTAACTCCTAGAATCTAACAGAGGGTTGGTGTGTGGTTTAAGTGCTCAACGAATATTTACTGAGAAACTGACTGAACGTCTTTCTCCACCAACTGCCCCTTCTGCCTCATCTCACCTGTCCCTGGAAATGTGACCAGGCAAGAAACCGCTTCTAGAAATCGTAACAGAAAATCACAAGATCTTGAAAACATTCTCTTCCAAACACTTTCCTGACCGAGGCAAGAAAGACTGAAAGCATGCTTTGGAAAGATTTTCAGAAAGGACTGCTATAAAACAATTTTCTGGTAAGGTATCTGTACAGTATAAAATTCAGAAGGCTTTTTGTCTCAGAAGCAGGGGATCCAGGCAAATTTTTACTATGTTTTCATATGCCATTTGTCACGCACAAATAGTCAAGAGGAAAAGCGGAAAACTTTTTTACTTACTTTGGATGTACAAACTTGTCTATGAGATCAACCTTTTCCACTAGGTCTCCTCCAACTGTTCGGACTAAGTCATAGAAATCATTCTCTGCGTAACCCTCAGAGGGCAGCCAGAACGAGATGTCATTTATCACAGCCGGATATTTGCTAAGAGGCTAACAAAATAAGAGAAGAAAAAATAAGTGGACTTGTTAGTTAGATGAGGATGTCTATATTTTCCATGAAAAGTTTCACTTGGCTAATTAGGAAAAGCTGGTAAAGCATTATTTCAGCACTTGAATTTTCAAGGACAAAAGGAACTAAAAAGATAAATCAATATTCAAAATTAGCAAATTCCATTAGGAATGTTACCGATTCTTATCACATTCGTGTGTACATTATTATTTATTGTATTTATATCCTTCTTACTGTTCAATGTAATATAAAGCAATTTTAATCAATTGTATTTTAGTTTTTCTCACTCAAATACTAAAGGAGAAAAGTTCAAATTTAATTAACAAGCTATTCATTAACTTCTTGTGATATTTTCAGGAAGCTATTTTAATAAAGAAATAAGTCAGTGCTTGTCTAAACTAATATTTCAGTGAGTAATCTCATTATTTGTTAGTATTTCTAATTATTAAAATAAAAGACTGTGTTAATAAGAGGTGATTTAGGGAATTGTTTTTCAAATTATGCCCTTAAATATGCAATAAATAAAAACACAGCCATTTTCCCCATTGTATTCCCTTTTCGTTCCAGTTTATCAGAGCTTAACAGTTTAGCATTACATTGCATAGATACTTCTTATTACTTTTATAACTTACTGCATATGTTTGGGTGGCTTACACGCATGGACATCACAACTATCTCTCTCTCTCTCTCTCTGTCTATAGGTAGGCTTTGGCCAGAAGATAGTGCCATAATAAAAACTGTTGCATTACCTGTTTCATTATATAACTGTGAAACTTTAAGGGGATAGCTGCTGAAGATACACGTGAGAATGGCAAGCTTATAAACTGACTTATGTCAAGTTTGGTATCCCTATGAACTCCCTGGTAAATCACTAGTCAGAAAAAAGAATAAAACTTTTAAAATGACAGAATCTCTGGAAAACTAAATATTCAAAAATACAAGTGATTACTGAACTTGAAACACCAAATTAGATTGTCAAACAAACACAGGAGGCTAAAACACACATTTCAAACATGACCACGATCAAGCTCCCACCCTGGTGCCCCTGATCAATCCCCACTGCTCCTGACACATCCCATGTTTTCTCTTCCAAAGCAGAGCCATGCCCATGTCATAAACAGCCATGGGTTAATGTCAGGATCTATCACTCAGCTGTTAGTTGTCCTACTGTGCTGGCTTGCACTTTCCTGTGGTGCTGGAAGCTACCCTACCTGTATTTCCAGCAGCAGGCTCAGACATGCTGGAGAGCTTTCAGCTGAGTTTTCCAGACCAGGACAGACCAGGAAGAAAGACCTAGTGATGTACTTCTGAAAATCAACCAGTGAAAACTCCACTGGTTACAAAAGAAGAGTGTCTGATTGTGTGCTGGAAGATGAGCCTTCTAGGTTGAATGGCCCTCAAAACACACAGTGGCCCCAACAGTGGACTCCCACATATCCTGAAGGGCGTGCAGGACTGGGCCGTGTTCTGTTCTGTTGTACACAGGGCCACTAGGAGTTCCAATTGACTTGATGTCAACTAACCACAATGTACAGACACGAGATGGGGGTAATTATTTTACAGATTTCTTCTCCTTTTCATAATATCCTCTTGCCTCTTAGGAAACATGGCAGCTGATTGAACAAAGGTGTTTCCTAGGTAGGAGACCGGGGCTGCCAAGAATTAGCATTGAATCTTCCCTTCAGGTACTCCAAGCTAGGTAAGGCAATTCACTCCTTGTAAACTCTATGAAGATAGTTCTACTCTGTCTCACAGGGTCGTTCTGAGTCAGCATTGGCTTGATGGCAGTGGGTTTTGGTTTTCGGTTGGAGGAAGGCTACATACAGTGGGAGAAGGTCCCCAAAGACGCGTCACTGTCAGTACTCCATAGACAACAGTCAGCAAGACAATGACACACTCAGCCAGACACATCTCAAGACAGCAAGACCCAAACTCACTGCCGCTGAGCTATTATGACTCATGGTGACCCTACAGGACAGAGCAGAACTTCCCCATAGGGTTTCCTAGGAGTGGATTCACACTGCAGACCTTCTAATTAGCAGCCAAGCTTGCAGCCACTGTGTTGCCAGGCCCTCCGCCCAGACTGTGTGTATGCTGCTGTTTTGATGACTGTATGTATACTAAACAGCCTGGAATTGGACACTTCCGATGGGCATATGACATGGTACATGAATTGTCATCAAGAAAGCTACTATTTCAAAGAGCATAACACTAACGATTCAAGACCAGAGGCGCTGTGGAGTGACACGGAGGACGTCACACGAGAAACAAGTCAGCAGTCACTACAAAGACAAGGGAGAAGAAGAAAAACTAAACTGATATCGGAAGAGACTCTGCAACTTGCGCTTGAGCACTGAGTAGCTAAAACAAAAGGACAAAATGTTAAAGAGTAGAACAGAAGATTTCAAAGGGCAGCGCGAGAAGAGAAAGTATTATGATGACATATGAAAGGACCTGGGGACAGAAAACCAAAAGGGAAGAACAGGCTCAGTCCTTCTCAAGGTGAAAGAACTGAAAAAAAAATTTAAGTCTTGAGTTGCTCTCCTGAAGAATTCTACAGCGAACATACCAAATGATGCAAGAAGCATCAAAAGAAGGTGGAAGGAGCACACAGGCTCACTGTAGCCCAAAGAATTAGCTGATACTCAGCTGTTTCAGGAGTTGACATATGGTCAGGAATTGCTGGTACTGAAGGAAGAAGTCTAAGTTGCACTGAAGGCACTGGCAGAAAACAAGGTTCCAGAAACTGATGGAATACCAACCAACATTTCAACATATGGATGCCACCCTGGACATGCTCACTCATCTATGCTAAGAAATCAGGAAGACAGCTACCTGGCCAGCCACTGCAAGAGATCCACATTTATGCCTATTACCAAGAAAAGAGTTCTCACAAAGTGCAGAAATTATGAAATACTAACATGAATATTACATGCCAGAAATTCTGCTAAAGATTACTGAAGAGCAGCTGGAGAAGTATATCAACAGGCAACTGCCAGATATTCAAGCAGATTTAGAAGAGGGTGTGGAGCCTGGGATATCATTGCTGACGTCAGATGAATCTTGGCTGAAACCAGAAAATACCAGAAAGATGTTTACCTGTGTCTCATTGACTACACAAAGGCATCTGACTATATGGATCCTAACAAATTATGGATACCATTGCAAAGAACAGGAATTGCAGAACACTTAATTTTGCTCATGAGGAATCTGTGTATCAATCGAGAAGCAGTCTTTCAGTGAGAACAAGAGGATACTGCGTGATTTCATGTCAGGAAGGGTGTGTGTCAGGGTTCTAACGTTTTGTGTGCATCAGGCTTCTACTCTTTCATCATACCTACTCAGTCTGTATGCTGAGCAAATAATCTGAGACACCAGACTACATGAAGAAGAACAGGGCATCAGGATTGGAGACAGACTCAATTACCATCTGCTTTATGCTGATCAAAGTGAAGAGGACTTGAGGCGCTTACTGATGAAGATCAAAGACCAAAGCCCTCAATGTGGATCATTTTTCAACATAAAGTCCAAAGGGGGAAGAAGCTTTCTAGAGAGAAAGAGAAGTCAAGGTTGGGGGTTAGACACAGGAAGGCAGGAGCAAAACACTGAGTGCGCAAGGTCTGGGAGATGTTTGTGTTTCAAAGAAAGGAAAAAGGGAAGGAAAACAATGAATACCAAATTCACGTGACCCAAGTGACATGGGGAGCTGTCCTCTTGGGGGCCATGCTGTTGGGAGGCGTTGCTGACGCAGCTCTGACTCTAAGGGACCCCCAGTACAACAGAGGTAAACAAGGCCAGGTCCTGATCCGTCCTCACCATTGTTTCTTTGTTTGAGACCCTTGTAGCCACTGCATTCATCCATCTCATCCAAGATCTTCCTGTTTCTTGCTGACCGTCCACCAAGCATAACTGTCTGCTTCAGGGACTACTCCCTGCAAATACCAGGTCCAGTATATGTGAGATGAAGTCTCCCCATCCTTGATTCTAAGGAGCATGCTGGCTGGACTTCTTCCAAGACAGACTTATCAGTTCTTCTGGCATTCCATGGTTATTCAGTGCCAAGCCAAGCCAAGAGCCGTCGAGTCGGATCTGACTCATGGCGACCCTAGGGGCCAGGGTAGATTTATTCTTCACAAATACCACCATTCAAAGATGTCAGTTCTTTCTCTGTCATTCTTATTCACTGTCCAGCTTTCCCGTGCACATAAGGAAACCATAGCTCCAGATGGAAACCCTGGTGGCACAGTGGTTAAGTGCCATAGACCAAAAGGTCAGCAGTTCAAATCCGCCAGGTGCTCCTTGGAAATATTATGAGGCAGTTCTACTCTGACCTCTATGGTTTCTACAAGTTGGACCCAACTTAAAAGCAGTGGGTTTATGACTTCGGTCAGGTGCACCTTAGTCCTCATGCTTGAAAGAGATCTCTTGCAGCTGATTTTCCCCATGCAATGTGTCTTTTGATTTCTTGAATGCTGCCTTAAATGCATGTTGATTACGGATTCAAGCAAAATGAAATCCTTGACACATTAATCTCTTTTCCATTTATCGTATTGTTTATTAACCCAGTATGCAGACTTTTGTTTTCTTTATGTGGAGATGTAATCCACACTGAAGGCCATGGTCTTTTGCTCTTCATCAGCAAGTGTTTAAGTCCTCTTCACTTTCATCTGCATAAATCAGAGTGCATTTCCTATTTTGTTCCTCAAGTTAATTTCTCTTTTTTATTACCCCTGTTTTTCTTGTTTCACTGGTTTTATTCTATTCTTCTGGAGCTTCTTGAGTTGAATGATTAACTCTTATTATTCTAGCTTTCTTGCATTTAAGTGAAAGCATTCAGGGTATAACCATCTCTTCAAATATCTCATTAGAGATATTCCACAAACTTTATTAATATCCAGTATTTCACCATCCAGCTCTAAATACCTGCATTTTCCATTGATAGTTCCTTCTTTATTAGGCATTGCATTTCTTAGTTTTCAAATATATAATGTTTTGTGGCCTTTAAACAATAGCTTTTTATTTGTAATTTCAAATTCAGTTGCATTATTGTTGGAAAACATTGTCAATATGATATTCATTTGTGGAACTTGGTTGAATTTTTTTTTTTTAACCTAGAATGTGTCCATTTTTATCAATCTGCTGTATTAGAAAATCTATTCTTTGGGTTCTGAATGCTATAAACATTACAGAAATTAAACTTAACTGCATTGCTCAAATCTTTACCCTTTCTGATACTTTATCTCCTTCATTTCCTTGACCTTTCAGTTTCCGACAAAAAGATAATAAAGTCTCCCACTGTTATGGTAATTTTATAAATGTTTTCCAATAATTTTATCAGTTTTATTTCATATATTTTGAAGCTATATGGTTGGGCATATACAAAATGAAGACTGATGTCTTCTTGGAAGACTTTTCCTTTTAGCATTGTTAATGTCACCGCTAATCTCTACTAGGAAACCCTGGTAGTGTAGTGGTTCAGAGCTATGGCTATTAACCTAAAGGCTGATGGTTTGCATTTGCGAGGTACTCCTTGGAAACCTTATGGTGCAGTTCTACTCTCTCCTGTGAGGATGCTATCAGTCACAATCAACTTGACGGCAATGCGTTTGGTTTTTCGGTTTTAATCTCTACTAGGGCCAAAGTCTTAATATATTAGAACTTGTTAGACCAGCTTTCTACCATTAGCATTTCCTTAGTATTTATTTTTTTAAACTCTTAGATTTCAACGGCTGTGTACTGTGGTTTTAAAGATGTTTTTCTTAACCAAGATGAATTTTACTTAAATTCCAGCAGCTCTGACATTTACTAGGTTAGTTTAATCAACTTACATTTGTTGCACTGATTGATTTTCACAACTTTTTAAAAAATTGTGGTAACACATACATAACATTTGCCATTTCAACCTTTGCACCATTTTGCATTTTCTGCTAACCAGTCTTTTTTCATAAATTTTCTCCTTTACTGCCTTCTGTTGGATTGATGTAGTTTTAAAATATTCTAATATTATTCTTGCTTCTATTTAGAAGGTATAAATTATACTCCTTTAAGAGACAATAAATATATATCACTTGTCCCCTAATAAATTGTTCTAAAGTCACATGGTACCTCTATTTAGCTTCCAAACAAGAAACTTAGTTCTATTTAATAGAACATGTAAAACATGAAGTCACTTAAGTTAATTATCAATGCTAAAAAAAAAAAAAAATAATAATAATTCTGTGTTTGTATCTTGCATTCCACCTCTCTGTTAGGAGACAATTCTCCAAGAAAGTTCTACACATTTTGTGGTCCCTACATAACCAACGGCCTTTGAAGGAGAGATGCAGCCTTTGCCTCTTGGAGAGAGAGATTTATTTCCTGATGAGGACAATAAAGATAATTCTCTTCCTTAGGGGCAAACACTGGGCTGGTTTGCTGACACACCCTCTTAAAGACTGGGGGACAACCAACCAACCAACCAACCAACCACTAACCAAAGACGAGAAGCTTCTCAGTAGAACACAAAATTCCTTTGAGCTGACCCAAATAGTCCTTGTGAGACCTAGGAGTGAGAACCAACACTGCCCTCTGAGCTGTGAGTAACAAAGTCCTTTGTCTCTGACCCAGGAGTCTCCTGTCACTCTGCCAGCATGACGTTGTAGCACACTGCCTTGTTAACCTGCAAGTAGGCTACAAGGAAACAACGTGTAAGCTAGCGTGCAGTCCCTGATGCCCTTCCCTATTTTCCCATTTATTCTTGCAGAAAAGTATCCTTTAATAGTTCTTTCAATGAAAGTCAAGGTGGTGGTGGGACATCTCGCAATATTTATCATCTAAAACCTTTCATGCTTAATAATTTGGTGGGGCAGAAAACTGCAGGTTTACAGCTGTCTTTCCTCCACATGCTGGAAATGGTCTTCTAGTATCATTAGTAATGATAACAAGTCTGCTGTCAGTCATTGCCATTTCTTCGCGGGCAATCAGTATTTACTGCCTGGCAGTTTTGACAATCATTACCTTCATCCTTGAGGTTCTGCGGAGTGACTGTGATTAGATCAGTGCACATTTATCTCTATTCTGCTCTACACTCAGGGTGTGCTTCCAGAGTCCATGTCTTGCTTGAATTCTGAAAAATTCCAGCCACTACTTCCCTGCCACCCCTTCCCTTTCCTTTGAGAAGTGCAACATTACATACGAGGTCTGACAACTAAGTCCACAAAGTTAATTGTTCTACGTGCTACATACCTCTTAGCTGAATATTACTATGGTCACCTTTGAAGTCCTCTCCATGGGAAGCTATGTGTCAACGCCTGCACCTAGTTTACCCTTCAAAGCAATTCTCGAACTCTTTCTGGAATGGCCATTGCACATGGTGGCAAGTTTGCAAATTTAATTGTATAGTTGTCTGTAAGGGAGTTTTTAGCCAGTGAACAAATAACTAGATTGGAACACCGACCCTACTCACCTGATGTGGCCAACAGTGACTTTTTTCTTCACTCAAAGATAAAAGAAATATTGAAAGGAAGACATTTGGATGACATTCTGGACATCAAGGGTAATACAACGACAGCTCTGATGGCCAATCCAGAAAAAGAGTTCCAACACTGCTGTGAAAAGTGGACTAGGTACTGGCATAGGTGCACAGCTTCCCAAGGGGAGTCCTTGGAAGGTGACTGTTGTGATATGCAGCAATGGGACATGTAGCACTGTTTCTAGGATGAGTTCATGAACATAACTGTCAGACGTTGTATTTTAGAGCTTCTTGACATCATTTCCACTTCTCCTACCTACTCTATTTTAGGTTTTTACTTTTGTCGATTTGTGTTGCATTCTGGGTAAAGTCCTGTTATCTGTTTTTCCATCCTTCCTTTTTATTTCAAAGAATCCCCAATAGTCACTTACAAGATGTCTATTTCTTTGTCATATGCACTTCCATCTCTCTTCTGCCTGCTTCTATCCCTTTTTCAGAATCAGCTCGCTCTTCCATTCTTTTTGTTTTCAAATTGTTGTTGGTCTTATAATTACCTCTTTGAAAACACATTGCATTGTCTTTTGAATTATTTTTTGAGTTTACTGTCATCTCTAGTGAATTACAATGCTGACTGTTGATTTGGCTGGCTGACAATCTAAGGCCAGAGTTCTTGGTTTGGTTCGGGAGCTGGGTGTGCAGACTCACGTCGTATGGGAGATAACTATGTTCTCTCACTGATTGCCTCAGTTGGTTAGAGGTTGTTGTGGTTCTTCTACTCCTACTTCAAAAACAAAGCTGGTAGCAGCTATGTGGGCTCCTGCCTGATGCTAATACTGGACGCAGGCACTAAGAGAGGAGTGGCTTATCTCAGTTCCTGATGAGGACACCACACCTCTGTCTTCCTCTCATCCTAGGGTTGAAGCTTCCGAATAGCCTACCACAATGGGCGCCAACAGTAATTACGGGCCACCTGTCTAAAATAAGGAAACCCTACTCCCTGCCCATCCTCACCCCTATTTTTAAGCATAATGTAGGACCGTCAGGTCATCAGAGCTGTCTTAGTCACCACACCCAACCAGAGCCAAACTACTGGGTGACTCTAATTCTTGAGATCCTGGTGCACAAAAACATCTTCACTCTCAAAGTTCTGAGTTTTTGTTTCTATGTTTCTCTTTCCCAAACTAAAAAAGAAAAAAACAAAAAAATCAAACCTACTGCCACTGAGTTGATTCTGAACTACAGCAACCCTACAGGACAGAGTTGGGTTTCCTAGGCTGTAGATCTTTACAGAAGCAGGACTGCCCCATCTTTTTCCTACAGAAGCAGCTGGTGGGTTTAGATTTGGGTGAGCTACTGAGTGCTTTAACAACTGCATAACCAGTGCTCCTTTCTCTTCCACAGACAGGTATATATTGTGATGGTGGGCGGGGTGGGGAATTACTGTGGGGGCATGGCTGTATGTTTCACTTTTATCTATCCTTGCTGTGTGTCGGAACAGGAGGAAGAGAGCCTACAAAGCAATGCCTACTTGACAACGTGGTCCGTGGCACAGCTCGCTCTGAAGAACCAATCCAAGACCACAGCTAAGAGGTTTTATGGTGGCCCAGTGGTTACATGTTATGGCTGCTAACCTGAAGGTCGGCAGTTCTAGTCTACCAGGTGCTCCTTGGAAACTCTGTGGGGGCACTTCTCTTCTGACCTATGGGTCACTATGAGTCAGAATCAACTCGACAGCAGTAGGTTTGTTTTTTCATTCTGAGGGGAGTTGACGGCTGGTGTAATATTTAATGTGCTTGGCTCCTGATCCAAAGGTGAGGGATTTCAGTGTATCTGGTAGCACTTTGAAGGATGGCCTGGCCACCTGCTTCCTGAGAAACGAGCCAAGGACAATCCCACGGAAGACATTCCTGCTCTGACACACACAGGGTGACCATGAGGGAGACCCAACAGGACAGCAACAGATACACAAGCGTGACAGTTCCCATGATCCAGTTACGAGCTGTAAGCTTGCCAAAGTGATTAGGTGTATGTTTGGGGGGTGGTTCTAAAACGTGGAACTTGTGTTTAACAAAACTATTTCATCCCTACTGGTCCCCTGCCTCCAGGCTCATTCCCCTATTTAAAATACACATGTCCCCAACACAACTTCCCAGGTTAAAAGAAAGAAAGACTTCTTTCTAAGCAGACCAGATACACTCAAAATTCTAGAGCCCTGAACTTGTTCATAACCATTCAGAGGTAAAATAACTTACACTATCAGCTAGTAACACAAGGCAACCCAGTATAGCAGCACTTACAGTCCAATGAAGTTTTTTTTTTTTTTTTTTTTAACATAAAAAATTTCCACTTAAATTCTCTTCTCTTTCTTACTTTTACTGGGGCAGGATAATAGATTTTCACTGTTGCCTATAAGGCATGCTTTTTTCTGCCTGTCAATCTATAAAGTCAATCTCTGGTCTTGTTCCCTTAAGGCTAAGTTATTCTATTTTGTTGCTACTGTCCTTCAAAGATTATTTTCACAGGAAGGCAATCAAACAGGGGAAAATCTCTGGTTCCTCCCCAAATTCTTCATAGAGTTCTGAGGTTGTCAGGGCAACTTCCAGTTAACTTCAGGCCATGTCCAAGTTCAGTCAAAGGGTTACGTACACTCCTACAGGCACTGCTCCCAGTGCTCTTGACTTCTACTGTAATAATATTATAAATAACGGCCACATGGGTGGGTGCACACTCTGGGCCAGCAACTGTGTTAAGCACGTTGTGGGTATCGTATCATGAATGTACACCCCAATTCTACATTGTTGTTGCTTGCTGCTGAGGCAGTCCCAGCACATGGTGCCCGATGCACAACGGAACATAACACTGTCTCTTCCTGGGCCTTTCTCATGACTGGCTGCAGATGTGAACTATAGGGTCTTTGCCGGTTGCTTTTTGGGGGTAGACTGTTGAGACTTTCCTACTAGCTTGTCTGAGGCCAGATGCTCTGCTGAAATGTGTGCAGAGTGACACACTGGCCTCCACTCACAGCTGGTGGGGACTCTGCATGGAGTACCTTGGCCAAACAGCAAAGTTGGTTTTCCTGGACGGAAGGTGAGAATTCTACCATTGGACCATCACTGTCCTCACAATCTGCCCCACACAGCTTCCAAAGAGAAGCTTTGGATTCAAACTGCCAACCTTCTGAATAGCAGCTGGGCTCCTTTTTAAAAAATATAGTATTTTATCATGGTTAAGTGAAAATTTACAAAGTCAATCTGCCATATCAAAACCATAGAGAGGCCTCTGTGGGACTCCCTCTGCTATTGTAGCCCTGTGATAGCACACTCGTCCTTTCCACTCTGTGTCTCCCATATTCATTCAACCTAATCCCTCCTCTCCACCTTTCCTCTCATTACTACTGGGGAGCTGCTCTGACTGCCTCATGTCTTACAACCCAGTCCAGTTTTTGTCTAAAGAGTCGTCTTCAGTGCTGGATTCAGCTCCGGGGAAGTAGCAAGACCTGAGGTCACACTCTCAGGTGACCAGCCCAGGAAGTCAGATCACCAAGTATGGTCTTTTAACAGAACCGTAGATCTGCGCCCATATTTTCTCCTTCTGCATCATGGAGTGGGACATAGCGCTGTCTCTCGAGGCAGCAGCGAAGCTCAGTTGACTCTGACTCGTGGCGACTCCACAGAGAACTGCCCCATAGAGTCTCCAATGAGTGCCTTGGAGATTTGGACTGCCAGCCTTTGGTTTAACAGCTGTAGCGCTTAAACACTATGCCACGAGGGTTTCCAATAATCCTATGAGACAGCCTTTATGCCTGTTCTCATGGGGCAGACGAAGGCACTAAGGTTCAGAGGCTTTCAGTAAACTGCCTAAGGTCACAGAGCCAGTAAGCAGCAGAAGTGAGACCCAAGGCCAGGCTTAGTCTGTTTATTCCTGTGCTCAGTGCCTCCCACCTGAAACCAAGGAGTCATACAAAACAGCCGTTTCTGGGGCTGTTCCCAGAACCAGATCACTCCTCCTGAGCTAATTGTTAAAGCTGTCTGTCAGAGTGGTTGGGCCTGATTCTCAGCAGTCTGGCAGTAACGGAATGATGTTTGGCAGTTGTGGAATGATGCCATTTGGCAGTTCCATGACAGTGCAGACGGTCTCCCTTCAGTGGCAGAACGATGTAGTCATGCTCCGTTTCCTGATAGAATGTCATCAGCCCCATCATGGGTTATGATGTGATCAGCCAATCAGTTGAAGGGGAGTTCCCTCAGGGCTGTGGCCTCAGTATATAAATAGACCTACTGACAAAGGTCGCTGGCTGTTGCTTGCTCTGGATGCTGCATCTGGCTTGTCATCATCTGACCTCTGGTCCACGGGAACTGAGCCAGCAGCTTGCAGTATGTTCCACAGACCATGAACCAACAGCCTGACATCTGACCTGCCAGTCCTGGGGTTGTCTGCCCCTGCAGCTGGGTGAGTCAGGAGAAGGCTCCATTCTGAGGCCCGATGCAGGAACCTGGGATTTGCCAGCCTCTACACCTGCATGCCTCTACAGTGACTGTGGGCATCATGCAGGATGGGCAATGTTTCATTCTGTTGTACACAGAGCTGCTGTGAGTCGCAAGCTACTTGATGGCACCTAACAACAGCGACAACACAACAGCATGAGCCATTTCCCTAAATCTTTGTCTCTCTACATATACAAATACATAAATCTGTAAAACAAACAAAAAACTTCTTGACGTCAATTCTGACTCCTAGCGACCCTGCAGAACAGAACAGAGTATGTGTGTGTGTATGTATGAGCCCGTGTACGTGCATGCACATGTAAACCCTCGTGGTGTAGTGGCTTAAGTGCTGTGTCTGCTAACCAAAAGGTTGGCACTTGGAATCTGCCAAGTGCTCCTTGGAAACTCTATGGCGCAGTTCTACTCTGACATCTAGGGTTGCTATGAGTTGGACCCAACTCAACGGCAGTGGGTCTCACACACACATGGAGCCCTGGAGCCCTTGTGGCCTGGTGGTTCACAGCCTGGCAGCTACCCAAAAGGCTAGCAGCTCAAATCTACCAGGTGCTCCTTGGAAACTCTATGAGGCAGCTCTGCTCTGTTTTATAGGGTTGCTATGAGTCAGAATCAACCAGATGGCAACAGGTTTCTACACATCAACGTCAGCAGTTCTGCCTCTAGAGAACCCAGCCTAATACAAACATCAAGTCTAACATTTATCCCTATGAGGTCTTTCATGACATTTTCAAGTGAGTCATTTATCATTTTCTATTAGTTACCCTTATCTGTAAGCACTGGGAGTCTGTTTACTGGCCATGTGATTGTGGTTTAATTGAAATTAACTTAGAAATTAGTTATTTCCTATGAAAATAGGATGTGCTATTAATTACTTTGTTTTTCAACCAAATGTTCAATAGCTCTTTCTTTAGTTCTGTATATCTGTTGTGTAATCAAAAAAAAAAAAAAAAAAAAGCAAAACTGCTTATCAGACTTGGCTGGCAGCTTTGGTAGATTATGAACACATGTTCTAATTCTTGATTCCACAGTACCTTGCTTATTTACGGAACTTCTCACTTTGTTCTAGCATTTTTTTGTTATTCTTACTTAATTTCATCAAATGCCAGGAGTACACTGTGTTGGTTGGAGACAGACATAATTCCATGATTCTTGTTCTGCTTATTCACCAAGAAGCCATGTGAACCCCACCACGTCTAAACATTCTACCAGATTTAAGGAATTTCCCATCATATCAGTGTTCGTCCTTAACTTCTGATGGAATTTCAGAGCCATTTGAAGATGGACAGAAAACATAGTATTTCCATAAAGAGACAGTCTGGAATGACCATTTCGGCCAACTCATGTTTCATTTAACTTCTGCATTGTGATTTCAAATATCTAAGGAATGCCTTAAAAACAGAGACAGAATGTCAGGTCTTTTTCTAATCCTCTCAGATCTACTTTCATGCTCTAGAATTCTTTATTCAAAACAAATCATGTACCACAATTTATTAAAAAAAAAAAAAAGGTAAATTGTGCAAATGAGAGAGGACAGCCTGCAGAGCACCCACCACACATGACAGACCCCACATTCTCCATGGGACCTCTGGGGAGCTGCAGCAAGGAGCTCTGCCCAAATACAATGGTTTTCAAAGTTAAAACCCAGAAAAAAAGCAGAAACCTTTGCTCAAAGGAAATACTGCCTGTGCTTCTGGCTCAGGAAGGGACGGCAGAGAAGGTGACAGCATGGGACTCAGATTCCCAGTTCCATGGCCTTCATGCATCTGGCACAGCATTTTACACAGAATATAAATATTAAAACTAAATATCACCTTGAAGACTAAGCTGCACCTGACCCACGTCATGGTATTTTCAATGGCATCATATGCATGTGAAAGCTGGACAATGAACAAAGAAGACAGATGAAGAACTGATGCCTTTGAACTCTGGTGATGGAGAAGAATATTCAGTGTACCACAGACTTCCAAAAGAACAAACAGATGTGCTCTGGAAGAAGTACAACCAGAGTGCTCCCTGGAAGCAAGGATGACAAGACTGTGTCTCACATACTTTGGACATGTTGTCAGGAGGGATCAGTCCCCGGAAAAGGACATACTTGGTAGAGTGGAGGGTCAGCTAAAAAGAGGAAGACCCTCGATGAGACAGATTGACACAGTGGCCGCAACAATGGGCTTAGGCATAAAAACGACTGTGGCCATGGCGTAAGACGGGCAGGGTTTCGTTCTGTTGTTGATGGGGTCACTGTGTGTCAGACTGACTCGACAGCACCTGACAACAATAAATGTCTTTTAAGAGGGACAAAGATGTCCTAAAACTGGTGACGATGGCAAAACCTTGTGCACATACGAGAATACTGAATTTGCACTTTAAAGGGATGAATCGTGTGGCATGTGAGTTAAAACTCAGTAATGGTATAAAAACAATAGATGAATAATTTTGGCTGGCTTTATTGATCAAAGAAATGAAGCTCTTTGAAAACGGAGAACTTCTACTTGACATTGATTTCTTCTATCTTCAGAACTCACCAGGCTTCACTCCTTAAATTTCCTGTTTTTAGGGGAAATGATTGGGCTTTCCTAGAGCTAGCATTAATCTCGCACCACCTGCCTTACATTCAGAGGTGAAGGGTCTGTAAAAGGCTTTGCTCAGGTGTTTAAACCTTCCACTGGTGTTCTTGACGGTCTCTCGACAGCCTGGCAACACCATTATGTTCAAGTAGGGTCACAGATTATTGTCATGTTTGCCACTGTCCCTGGCTGGTTGTGTTCACTAGGAGAGAGATGTTCACCTCAGCTGCAGTATATGGAAGCCCTTGCTAGAAAAGACTACGTCACCGAAATGAGGTCTGTGAACCTCCAGGTCCCAAGTTTAACCCTAAAGTATGTATCCTTAGCACACGAGCTGAACAGCCAAAAAGTAGTTTGTTTTACATCTTATGCCAGTTCTTTTTCTCAAGTTCCTTTTCTGTTAGGGATTGTGAGACAAGAGGGGATATAACTGAGGGGCAGTTACAGAAGGACCGTGAACTTGTCGGTGCGCCTACCAGAGCTGAGAGTCAAAGCTGGGCCTCCTGACTATTCTAGTGTTCACAGGGAAGTGAGCGAAACAAGAGACTCTGAAGAACCCAAGACCTTCCAACGGAGTGATGCTCACCCTTCAGAGCTGATGGGAGGCCTCTCTTAGAGTGGGCTCCTTCAACAGGACCTTCTTCCTTCCTGCCTCTCCCCACCCTCTTTCTCTACAATCCCAGCTACTGGTCCTTTTCAACCAGATTCCTTGAGATTACGTTCTTGAACATGTCTTCCCGGCTTCCATCATGCCAAAAATGAATGTTCCTGTTACTGTTCAGTTCAACGACAGATCCCTGACGGCAGGCCTCCACCCTGTGTCAACCTCTCAAGCTTGGTCTCAATCCCAGTGGGTGCCAGTAATAGCCACAGGAGGCAGGTCAGGCTAAGTTAGCCACTTCTACAAACACTGATTTCGTAATTCTAGAAAATGGTCTAATATCAACTTTCAGTTACAGGACAGAAATGTAGAGAGAACCAGAAGCTAAATGGGACCACCTACGTTTTTAAATGAAGACCCAATAGCTGCTCTGGGCAAGAGAAGGAACGGAATGAGAAGAGACTATTATTTATTCCTTTATTTCTGCAGATGAGTAATAACTATACTATATGCTTAAAGGAAGGTAAGTCTGCTGGGTTACTTAATTTTAAAAGCAAATTTCCATAGATCAAACATTCCTTCTCTAGCCAGTTTCCATGGATTCTGCTGAACAATGAGGAAACTTTATTTCTTTTATTGTACTTCAGATAAAAGTCTGCAGAGAGGATACTATAATTTAAACATATTTTCTAAATATGAAATATTAGATTAAAAGGGAAATTGATGGCAAAGGAGTATCAATGCTTAGTCATTACCCTGAGAAACTACGCAGTTGGAGAAAACACTGTCTACAGTTCATGCACCTGTGTTTCAAAAACAAATTCTTTTTTCCATCTTTAAAATAAAATTTCAACTGTTCACATTAGGCCCCACTTCAACAAGCAAAACAATGAGCTCTGCACATTAGGGAAAAGTGTGACGCCGAAGTTCCTTTTGCACTAAGTCAAACTGAATCCAACAGATGGCACCAAGAACAACTGTAAGGCTTAGGTAAAGAGGAACGCAAATGCGGGGTTCTGAAGGAGACCCACCCTCTCTCCCGAGCTCAGCTGAGAGGTTCCAGGATAAGGCACACGTAATCGGAACAACTGAAGGCGTATGCACGAGGTGCCTGTCATATGGCCTGCTGTGCTGGTGGCTGCAGGGGCTCCAGCTACTTGTGCTTCTCCTCCGCCTCCAGAGCGCTCACAGCCTCCAGGGCAAGACGACACAAAGTAGGGGACAAGACCTAGCAAGTGCAGCTGTCCTGGGGAAGGAGAGCAAGCTCAGCCACCACTGTAGCCACCAGCTAAAATCCCGTGCTTTCCCCGGAGCAAAGCACGCCTTCAACTTAGTCAGCAGAAATCTCAGGAAGGTAAGTTCATTCAAGTAATAGAACATGGGTACTACATTTGAAAACATGTGTGGCCACACAAATGCCCAAATGTTATATGACCCCCCCTTGGATGAAATATCTAAACCAGGCAAATACATAATAAAGATAGAAGTTGACTGGTTACCAAGGGCTGGTGACAGGAGAGAGAGGGGAGCTTAAGGGGAGCTGCGTTTCTGTTTGGGGTGATAAAAAAGTTTTGGAAACTGACAGTAGGGTAGTTGGGCGACACAGTGGACGTCATTAATGTCACTCAATTGTTCATTTCAATACTGCTAAAATGGGAAATAGAATCTTAGGTACCTTTTACCACAATAAAAATTTTTAAAAAATCCATTCATTAAAAATTGCTGTAGTCTGAAAAATAATGTAGTTATTATTTTAAGGATACAAATGTGTTAATAAAATGAGTACCATACTGTGGGTTAGAATTATACTTCTTTTTCTTCTTCTTTTTAAGGTTTCAGTTGTTTAAAAAAAAGAAAAAGGAAAGTTTCAGCCATCTGCTGAACCCAACAGGGAAAGAGAAACAGTGTCCTGTGTGCTCTCCCAAGAAGACACTGTTATCCCGAAAGCTGGCGGCAGGGAGGTGGCGGGTTGACTCTCAGACCTCGCCCTGCTAGTTACTGACCTCTGACTGGACCAACTCAGCTCTCTCTGCCCTATTTCTCTCAGCTTGCAAATCAGATTCTGAGCATTTCACAAGGTATTGTCTGATCAAAATCATCGTGCAGGACACTCTGAGGACCTTCAAAGCCCTGGGCTACTGTCCAGTACACCTGAGAAACACTGGCTTTAAGCAACTTAACTGAAAAACCAAACTCACTGCCGTCCAGTCGGGTCTGACTCATAGTGACCCTACAGGCCAGAGCAGAACTGTCCCATAGAGTTTCCAGGGAGCGCCTAACGCCCTTGAACGGTCAGCCTCTGGTTAGCAGACAGCACTTAACTGCTGTGTTAACTGGGTTTCCTTCACCAAGTTAGGCAGTGGGAAACCCAACAGAGGTTATCAGTGTGGTTTGTCCTTCGTCAGCAGGAAACCGAAGAGTGAAACGCAACTCCCATTCTGAGTTCCACTCTGGCTAGGCACCCTTCCTCAAAACTTCCTCGAGCTTCCAACTGTGTGGTTAGCAGCTGAGTGCACTAACTATTTGCATCACCCAGGGATTTCAAACAGTAAATACATGTGTGTTTACTATTTTATTTCTTGGTCTGACATGGGGGAGCCATGAGTGAACCCAGATCCAGCTGCTGTCTCCTCCCATGGCAGCACCTCCCAGGGTTGGATGGAACCGAGGGGTGAGTTCACATACCGCTCGCTTCACCTAATTACACATGCGTTAAGGACAGGGACCACACATTCTCCCTCTTCATGCTAACCCAACACCTGGCACACTGAATCAGGAAGCCTTCTGACTCTTCTGGAAGCCCTGGTGGTGCAGTGGTTATGTGCCACGCCTGCTCACCAAAAGGTCGTTAGTTCAGATCCACCAGGCGCTCCTTGGAAACTCTACGGGGCAGCTCTGCTCTGTCCAATAGGGTCAGCATGAGTCGGAATTGACTCAATGCCACTGGGTGTGGTTTGGTGTTTTGGTTCAACTCTCTCATGAGTGTGATTTCACCGGCCTTGCCTGGCTGTCACACCAGGGAAGTGGGTTCTTGGGGCAGGGACGCAAAGAAAGAGGAGATGAGGCATCAGAGGAATGCTGGCAGGACAGTAGCCTCTGAAAGGAGCTCAGGATTGGGATCTGGGGTGGAGGCATCATTTCCTCTTTAGCTACATACATCCAAGGACTAGGGGACAGACACTTTTTTTGTGGAAGGGATGGATGCAGGGCCAACAAACTGCAGACATGGAAAAGCAGAGTCTTCTGGACTTGTGCTCAGGAGAGATGAAGGGTCAAATACAGCGGGGACAAGAGGACGGATTCAGAATATTTAAAGAATTCTTATAACTCAAGAAGCCCTGTTGCTGCAGTGGTTAAGTGCTATGGCCACTAACCAGAAAGTCCGCAGTGCAGATCCACCAGGTGCTCTTTGGAAACTCTACGGGGCCGTTCTGCTCTGTCTAAAGGGTTGCTATGAGTCAGAATTGACTCGATGGCAGTGGGTTTCATTTTTGTTTTTTCTTATAACTCAAAAAACAATGCACACTACCAGACAACTCAATAAAAAATAGGAAAAAGTTTGGACAATTCATCAAACGAAAACTACAACCTCATTAGTCATTAACTCACTGCCGTGGAGTCAGGTACGACTTGCAGCGACCCTAGAGGTCAGAGCAGAATTGCCCCGTAGAATTTCCAAGGAGTGCCTGCATTAGTCGTTAGAGAAATGCAAACTCCATCTCCTCTTTTTTAAAAATATTTGCTTGTGCTTTCAGTGAAAGTTGACTATCCAAGTCAGCATGATATACAGAAACTTAGACCCACCTCTTCACAATTCTAAAGAGGGATTTTCCCAGCACAGTCCCCGAGGCATCCCCTCTCTCTGCAGAGGAAAGGACACTGGAGCCATGACCCTTCTGGCTTTCTTTCTGTTCCTTTTTCAAATAAAACTCAGGGGTATCACAAGAGACTCCAGCACGAGAAAGATTGGGGAGCTGGCACCAGAGGTTAGGGTTTCTGCTGGATGGACACTGGCTGTGGGCGAGTGTCACCTGTACCTGCCACGTGGCAGCGACACCTCTCCCCAGGAACCTGGGACAGGGCTTGAGGCACTGGCCAGCCCAGCCGCCTGCGTCCCTGAGGGACCATCATTAAATCGCACCAAGCCAGAGAACACAGCACAGGACACGGGGCCCAGGAGGCACTCTGGGTCCCCAGGGCTTCTCCCTGCCCTGCAGTGTCACAGACAATTAGCCTGAGCCTGAAAGAAATGGAATCCAACATTTTCCTCCTGCCTGTTTCTCAGTAACTTCCTCCCCAAATGTCCCCAGGACTCGGCATGGCTGGCTGTGTCTCGCTGCTGTGCCCACCTGACAGGTGACACGCAGGCAGTCTCTGCTTCCGGCAAGGTTGAAGAGCGGGCATTTCCTCTTGGCTGAGTCTCTGAGGTTCTGAATTCCTCACACTCATTGATTTGCAGGGCAGGCTGAAAGTCGTGGGGAGTACAGGGACACACGCTGGCCCTCATCTCAGGGAGAGGGAAGCTGGCATCTGCAGGGTGCTCTCCAGTGTTTCTCCCCTGTTATCACCTCATCCCTGGATGAAAGGCCACGGGCGCCCCCGTGTTGGGGTATCAGCAGATGGTGGGATGGGCAGAGGTGTGGCTCCTGCCTGGAGACGGCACAGCGGTCCTTCCCAGAGCAGCAGCGAGGGATCTGGTTCTTGAGCCTATACGTTTGCTCCGCCTCACTGTCCGGGGGTCTGTACATGCCCTCCGCCTGCCTTGTTAATGAACCCGAACCTTGTCACTGCTCAGAAGGCTAGAGCTGGCTCGTCCTTTTTCTGATTGTGACAAGAAGATAAGGCGAAAGCAGGCTAGATGGTAGATGGCCTCTTGTGGAGGGCTGATACAAAGAAGTGGGGCTGGGAACTGGGTGGTCGTGTGGGTGACGGTGACAGTTGAGCCCATCAAGCTGTCAGCTGATACCTTGATAAGGCCTAGGCACCTGCCAGGTCCTCCCTCCTGGGTGGCTCCTGCTTTGGGGCCAGGCTTGGCAAGAAGGAGGGCGGTGGGAGTTACGAAGGGCAAGGACGTTCTTGCTGAAAGCAAATGAGAACAGACGCAAGGAGGCCAGGTAAGCAGAGGCAGTCGGCTCTCTTCCCCCATCCTTACTGGGGATTGACTGGAGGTCACTGAAATATGGAATACCGGAAACCTGCTGGCATAGTGGCTAAGAGCTTGGCTGCTAACCGAAAAAGGTTGGCTGTTTGAATCCACTAGGTGCTCTTTTGGAAACCCTATGGAAGCAGTTCTACTCTGTCCTATAGGGTCAGCTCAGTGGCAACAGGTTTGGTTTGGTTTTGGTTTCAGGTGACTGGCAAATGCCCTCTCCACTAAAGCAAAAACCAAACCCACTGCTGTTGAGTCGGTTCTGACTCACAGCAACCCTATAGGACACAGTAGAACTGCCTCACAGAGTTTCCAAGAAGCATCTAGCAGATCTGAACTACCGACCGTTTGGTTAGCAGATGTAGCACTTACCCACTATGTCATCCAGGTTTTGAAAACACACTATATAAATCTGATAAACCAAGAGAGCTGGGCCTAGAGGCTGTCTAGCTTAAAGCCAGCAAGTTGGAGAATTTTCCTCTGTTATTTCTCACCACAGATTTCAACAGCTTTAAAATATTACAAGTGATAGCAGAGACTGAACTCTCTTCAAGGTCTGAGCCAATCAAAGCAAAGATGGCATGTTCTAGAAAGACCAGAGAAGGGAGATGAAAATATGAACTCTACAAAACATATTGCCTGCAAAGCACACTGTGGCATAAATCAACCCATCTTTGTCTGCATTTCTCTTTCTTTCTTTCTTCACTCATTTATTTATCAAATATTTATTGAACACAATGGCCTAAGAAAACTGAAAACGACACGAGGGAAGCTAAGAATTAGCAAATTCCTTTTTCTCTCAAGAAGCTTATAATTGGGTAGGGGAGACAGATGTGGGTCAGACAAATTTAAATACTGGTTAGAATTCCCAAAGCCAACTCCTTAGACAAAGATTGAACTGGTATTTAAAAAAACAAAAACAAAAAAAACACCATTGCCATGGAGTCACTTGTGATTCATAGAAACCCTGCAGGACCAAGAAAAACTACACCATAGAGTTTCTAAAGGATGCCTGGCACATCTGAACCGTTGATCTCTTGGTTAGCAACCATAGTACTTAATCACTAGCCACTAGGGTTCAGAAGATATAATACTAGTGAAGAGTGTGCTTCTTGGCATATATAGATACAGCAGAATAAGCAGCTGCCATAGGGTCACTATGGGTCAGAATCAACTTGATGGCACCGCGTTTGGTTTTCTTTTGGGCATTAGAAATCCTGGTGGCGTAATGGTTAAGTGCTATGGCTGTTAAGCAAAAGGCTGGCAGTTCGAATCCTCCAGGCGCTCCTTGGAAACTCTATGGGGCAGTCCTACTCTGTCCTATGGGTTGCTATGAGCTGGAATGGACTCAGCGACAGTGGGTTCTGGCACCGAGAGCTGAGAGGAGAAGGCAGAGAGAGACAGAAGCTGGTTGCTTCTTTGTCTAAGGAGTTGGCTTTGGGAATTCTAACCAGTATTTAAATTTGTCTGACCCACATCTGTCTCCCCTACCCAATTATAAGCTTCTTGAGAGAAAAAGGAGTCTGCATGGGAAATGCAGAGTAGAGAAGAGGAATGTGCTATCACAGTGTGGGGAGAGCAGTTAGGGCCACATTACAAACTGTGTGCCAATTTTCATATGAAAAACTGACTTGAATTGTAAACTTTCACTTGAAATACGATTAAAACAATGTTAGAGTCATTTAAGGAAAGTGGTATAACGACGGAGTTATGGGAATCCGAACAGCTGTGTTACCAATTGCTTCATGAGGACAAGGGCTCCGCAGTGTGTGCTGAGACACCTAAGCTTCATTAATGAATCTTCACTTATAAAAACCTATCGGTAGCAGTGGAACACCGTCTGATACCACGCTGGAAAATGAGCCGCCCCTGGCGGGAAGGCACTCATATCAACAGCTGTGGAAAAGCTGCCTCCTCAAGGCAGAGCTGACCTCAAAGACATGGAAAGAGTCCAGCTTTGGGGACCCTCGTTTGCTGATGTGGCACAGCTCAAAATGAGAAGAGAGAGCTGCAAACCTCCACTAATAATGGGAATGTGGAATGCATGAAGCACAACTCGAAGAAAAATAGGAATTGTCAAAAATGAAATGGAATGCATAAACATCAATATACCAGGCAGTGGAGAGCTGAAGCGGACTGGTATTGGCCAGTCTGAATCAGACAATCATATGCTCTACTAGCAGTTAAGTGCCACATCTGGTAAACAGAAAAGTCAGCAGTTCGCATTTGCCAGGCACTCCTTGTAAACTCTATGGAGCAGTTCTACTCTGATCTATATGGTTGCTATGAGGTGGAGTTGACTCGATGGCACTGGATTTTTTTTTTTTTTGTAATTCTGAAAACGACAACTTGAAGAGGAAAGGTGTTTCATTTATCATCAAAAAGAACACTTCAAGATCTGTCCTGAAGTACACTGCTGTGCGGGTAGCATAACGCCCACATGGCTACAAGGAAGACTAGTTAACTCTAATAGTTTAAGTGAATAAGCCTTTTTTAAAAAATTTTTTATTTAATATAACAGAGTGAAAATGTACATTCCCGTATAAATTTACATACTCACCTATAGGCAGCTTCCACTGCTTTCCCTGCCCGGTGACAGCATACTATTCCTCTCTGCTCCATACATGTCTCATTCTCCCAACAGTCTCCTTTTCCCCTCTTCTTCACCCACTCTCCTTCCTCCAGCCAGAGGTCAGCAGGATAACATCCTACAGACGTATAGAACCATAAAGTGCATCCAACATATGGTCACTCTGCATTGCCAAGTCCAATACATTCCTGTCCGAAGCGTTGACCTTCATTATGATTTATGGTCAAGGGCAGCATCAGGGTGAGGGGCTATGCTCCCAGGGGAACCCCGAAACCACTGGACCATCAATTGTGGTCTTTTAGTGGGGATCTCAGGGTGCACCCCATTTTATTCTTGTGTTGCCAGTGAGACTCAACTTAGTGAGCTCCATTGTGGCTATCACTGGTGGTGGCTGGGCACCATCTGGTTCTTCTGGTCCCAAGTCGATGTAGGCACCCACTGATGTGGGTCTCTTTGTCTTCTGGGTTGTCTTTCCCCCATGTCATTTTGGTCCTCGGTGAGCACCCATTCCTACTGAGTTGGGACCATTTGCTGTGCCCTTGGATGGCAGCGTGGCAGCTTTTAAGACCCCAGATGCCACTTACCAACGTGGGGTGCAGAGAGCCCTCTTAGCAAAACGCTAGTTGTGCCAGTTGGCCTCACTTTCGCCTAAGAGCATGGTCCCCCGTCCCCCGCCCCAGCTACTCTATCCTTGCAATATTGGGTTAAGATGGAAGGAGTACTCATGCTATGTTTAAGTCCACTTAATATTGTTCTTGTTTCTACTGTGTGCTGTCACCGATTTCACCCAACCAGATACCTAGCAACTATCTAATCTAAACCCTTCCCCCCTCCCCCCTCCCTCCCCTCCCCTGCAGCTGTCAAAGAGTCTTTTCTTCTATACACAAGTCTGTTTTTGAGATCTTATCGTAGAGGTCTCATACAATATTTGTCCTTTTGTCGCTGACTGCTTTCACTCAGCGTAATGTCTTCCAGTTGAAACCAGGTCATGAGATGTTTCCTGGAGTCATCGTTGTTCTTTATCATTGCTTAGTGCTCCATTGAGTATATATACCATAGTTTACCTATCCATTCTTCTGTTGTTGGGCATCTGGGTTGATTCCATCTTTTTGCTATCGTGGACTGTGCTGCGATAAACATTCTGGTGCATGTGTCCATTGGTGTGAAAGGCCTTGATTCTGTAGGATATATTCCAAGTAGTGGAACGACTGGGTCAAATGGTATATCAATATCCATTTTTTTAAGGAAGCGCCAGATTGCTTTCCAAAGAGGCTGGACCATTTTGCAACCCCACTAACAGTGTAGGAGGGTTCCACCTTCTCCACAGCCTCTCCAGCATTTGTTGTTTTGTGTTTTTTGGATCATGGCCAACCTTGTTGGGGTGAGATGGTATCTCATTGTCGTCTTGATTTGAATTGCTTTAATAATTAAAGATGGCGAACATGTCAGCATGTGTTTTTTTGGTGAGAATAAGACTTCCATTCAAATTTACACATCAAACACTGAAGACAGAGATGAAGAAACTGAATATTTTTACCAACTTCTGCAGTCTGAAACTGACTGGACATGCAATCAGGATGCACTCACTGATAACTACTGGTGGTTGGAAAGTGAAACCTGGAAACAAAGAGGGAAGGATATCCAAAACAAAGCAAACACACTGCCAGTGAGTCAATTCCGACTCATAATTGATGAAAGAAGGACAAACCAAAAAACCAAAACCAAAACAAAACCCAAACCTAGTGTCGTCGAGTAGATGCCGACTCATACTGACCTTATAGGACAGATGAGGACTGCCCCATACTATTTTCCAAAGAACACTTGGCAGACTCTAACTGTTGACCTTTTGGTTAGCAGCCACCGCATTTAACTACTCTGCCACCAGGGTCTCTGAAAGAAGGACAGGTGATCAGTAGATACGATTGTGGTCACACAAACGAAGCTGGAGATCATGGGACAGAATTTTGCCAAGACCAATTACTTTTTCATGCCAACAACCTTTTTTTTTTAACCAACATAAACAGCAACTACAGACATGGACCTCACCAGATGGAATACACAGGAATCAGATAGACTACATCTGTGGAAAGAGATGATGGAAAAGCTCAATATTATCAGTTAGGACTGTGGCATAGAGCATCAATTGCTCATATGCAAATTCCAACTGAAACTGAAGAAAATCAGATCAAGTCTGTGACAGCCGAAGTATGACCTTGAGTGTATCCCACCTGAGTTTAAAGGCCATCTCAAGAACAGATTTGATGTGTTTGTTGATCACTAATGATCAAACACCAGAAGAGTTGTGGAATGACATAAAAGACATCATCCACATCATCTATGAAGAAAGCAAGACGTCATTCAAAAGACAGGAAAGAATGAAAACAGTCAATTGGAAGTCAGAAAAGACTCTCAAACTTGTTTGAACATCAAGTAGCTAAAGCAAAAGGAAGGAACGACAAAAGGTAAAAGGAAGGAATGACAAAGAACTAAAACTCAAACGGAAAGAACTGAAGAAAAAATTCAAGCCTGGAGTTGCAAGAGTGAAGGATTCTATGGGGAAAACATTACATGACACAGGAAACGTCAAAAGATGATGGAAGGAAAACACAGTCATTGTACCAAAAAGAACTGGTTGACATTCAACTATTTCAAGCATATGATCAGCAACCAAATGTACTGAAGGAAGAAGTCCAAGTTGTACTAAAGACACTGATGAAAAATAAGTCCAAGAATCGACGGATTATCAACTGAGATGTTTCAATAAACGGATGCAGTGCAGAAAGTGCTCACGCATCTGTGCCAGGATGTCTGTTGGACAGCTGTCTGGCCAATCACTTAGAAGACATCCATATTTATTCCTACTCCCAAGACAGGTGATCAAACAGAATGCGGAAATTATTGAACAGTATCATTAGTACTACACTCAAGCAGAATTCGCTCAAGATCATTCAAAAGCAGGCTAGACCCAGCAGAGGATATGGTACCAGGGATATTACTGCTGATGTCAGCTGGATCTTAGCTGAAAGTAAAGAATTCCATAAAGATGTTTACCCGTGTTTTGTTGATTATGATAAGTCATTCAACTGGTGGAACATGAGGAGAATGAGATTTCTGGAACACTTAATTTTGCTCATGAGGAATCTGCACATGGATCAAGAGGCAGTCATGGGAACAGAACAAGGGGACGCTGCATGGTTTACAGTCAGGAAAGGTGTACATCAGGCTTGTGTCCTTTCACAACAGTTCAATCTGTTGGCTGAGCAAATAATGCGAGAAGTTGGACTATATGAAGAAGAACGAGGCTTCAGGATTGGAGGAAGACTGATCAACAACCTGTGTTATGCACAGGACACAACTCTGCTTGCTGGGAGTGAAGAGGATTTGAAATATTTACTGCTGAAAATCAAAACCACAGCTTTCAGCGTGCACTTGACCTCAACATCAAGAACACAAAAATCTTCACAACAGGACCGATAAGCAACCTCATGATAAATGGAGACAAGAGTGAGATTGTCAAAGATTTCATTTTACCTGGATCTACAATCTACATTCATAGAAGCAGCAGTCGAAGAATCAAAAGAAGCACTGTGGCAGGCAAATCTGCCGTGGAAGACCTGTTTAAAGTTCTGAAAAACAAAGACATAAATTTGAAGACTAAGGTGCGCCTAACAGAAGCCATGGTGTATTCAATCACATCATATGCATGCAGAAGTTAGATAACGGATAAGGAAGACAGAAGAAAAATGGACCCACCTGGATTATGATGCTGGAGAAGAATACTGAATGTGCCATGGACCTCTGAACGAACAAACAAATCTGTTCTGGGAGAAATACAATCAGAGTGCTCCTTGGAAGCCAAGACAGCAAGACTTCATCTTATACACTTTGAACATGCTGTCAGGAGGGATGAGTCCCCAGAGAAAGACATTATGTTTCTTAGAGGGTCAGCAAAAAAGTGGAAGACCCTTAATGACATGGACTGTCACAGTGGCCGCAGCAAGGGACTGAAGCCCAGCAATGACTGAGTCTGGCACAGGACTGGGCAGCATTTTGTTCTTTGTAACGTGAGTCAGAACCAACTCAAGAGCACTTAGAACTTGCTGTTCAGCATTGTATCATATTCCCTAAGTTCTAGTTTTGCCAAGACAGATGAAAGAGCGAAGTTCTCCCTATCTGAAGTCAATGGGCAGCAAAACCACACTGTTCCCTTATTCACTCTCAATGTTTTCCTAAACAGAGGCTGGGACTGTTTTAAAAGTGTAATGTGGCAATTACGTTTGTTCTGTTATACATTTTTTTTTCGCTTTCTTAAATGTTACTGATTTAGAAAGTATAAAAATCATAGAATAAATTTTCACAGCTTTCCTTGATGAATGGTTAGTTATCTGTCATGGCCAATCCAATTTACCAGAAATGTGACTCTACGCTTGAATTGTGCAAAGCAGTGAGTCAGCTATGGGGAACTTAAAAACGTGTTAAGATACAGGTACTGTTCAACAGGAGCTTAGAATTTAGCAAAAGAAAGCGGTCTGTATGCGGTTGTAATACAGGACAGGCTGTGTACAAAAGTAAAGCAAAACCTTCTTTTACCCCCAGGAAAATGAAAATGTTGATTAGCTGAGCACAATTCACAAGGCTACACTTCTTTGGACTCATAATATCTATTGGAACTGGTCCTGTATATTGGGGTCAATGATTTAGGGATAAACAGTGAACAGGAAAGGTGTAGTGGTCTCCTCTCCTACCTAAACCACTGTGGTACAGATTCTGTGTTGGGAATAAGTTTCTCAGGGGTGACAGGGATGCATGAGAGTCCTGAATGCCTGACTCTGAGCTCATCCCTTAATGACTAATGGCAGATCTCTGGATTAGCACACCCTAAGGTGCCAGCTGCAGACAGGAGCACAGTCCAGGGGACTGCCACTGGCAGAGAGTGTCCACAATCTCGTTAGCCGTGAAGCACTGTACTCTGGCCCGGATGTTCTCAAACTGGCTGTCCGGTTATCTGAGCCACTAACCAACTGAACCTGAATCTTAGGGACAGGGCTGGCCTCGTCCTTCCTAAAAGCTCCATCTGGGATGCTGATGCACAAACGGGTGGAAACCAGACCTCAGGCCTGACACATTTTGCTGATCTCCAGAGGTCACCTAGCCAATGGTGACACTGTTCTTCACTACCCTTGTGCCACATGGAGACCCAATCAGTACCACTGGCAACTGTAAATATCACCTAACATTTACTGAGCACTTACAACGTGCCAAGCACTGAGCTTCGCACCTTGCATACATTTTGACACTTCACCTTCAAAGAATCTAAGGAAGTATTATTAGCTTCCCAGTCTATGGCAAGAGAAACCGAAACTTACAGAACATGAAGAGCTTGCTCCAAGTCCCACAGCTGTCCAGGGGTGGAGCTCGGACACAGACCCTGCCAGCTGGGCGGCAAAGTCTGCTTCCAACCACTAAGTGGTACAGGCTCATTTGATATGTATGGAATATTCAATGTTTTAAATGCATTATGCATCTCTGTGTAAAAGTCGATTTGATATATATTTATCCATAAAAGGGAAAAAAATAAAACATGTACTTTCAGCCAGGGATTGAGCACGAGGGCACATATTCAGCATCTATTCTCATAACGTATTCTGCCGGCTCCTTGCATCCGATCTCTGCATCCCCAGGGGTGGCGGGTACCCACGTGCTCCATCCTGCAGCAAAGGAAGCGCTGCAGCGGGCTGTGCAGCCCGCATGTCGCAGTGGTCACCCTTCACCCTACAAGTGCTCTAGAAACCCCAGCCTGCTGAGCAAAGGTGCAGGGTTCCGGCTGTTTGCAAAACACCAGATGCTTCGTATACTACTCGAGGGAAAATTACTGCCAAAGACACTCGTCCTGTGAGCACATTCCACTATAAGCACGTATGGTGTTCTCTCCAAGCTAACGATTCCAGTTCTATTACCGACAATCGATAGCATTTATGCAGCTCCTGCTGTGTGCCAGACACTGTCCTGGTGCTGCTTTGCATTCAATCCTCGTATCAACCTATGAGGTGCAAACTGTTACTATGCTCGCTTTGCAGATGAGGAAACAGCGGTCCAGAGAAGTGAAGGAACTTGTCCAGAATGGCAACTGGGATGCTGCCGAGCTGAGACTGGAACCCAGGCCTCCTGCTTCAGCCCCTAACCGCCGAGACAGGTAGAGCAATCACCTCACAAAGCTCAGTCAGACGACACAGCCGCTCAGGGAGTGGAGAGATGTGCCAGTCTCGGCAGGTGGGACAAGGAAGGTCAGTGTTAGGTCCAAGTCTAAATGAGCCCTGGTCAGAAAGACTGACAGTTGTGTCAGACAGACCCCCGAGAAAGGTGTAATAAGACATGATCACGTACTGGTGAGGATGCCCTGAGACCCGAGCACCAGCCCAGATGTGAACACGGAGAAGGCAGCAGGCGCTGCAGAAGAGGCAGGCACAGAGCCAGAGCTTCGCTGGAGACCTGAGTCAGTCACCCGAGTCACCTAGCTCCTACCACAGGGACAAGGCAGAGGAATTCTTGCCAGGAATGACACACGAAAGACCCTACACAGAGCCTGGCACCTTCTGGGCTATGAGTGACTAAGAGGCCAGGTGTGCTTAGGACAGAGGGTCCTGTGATACAGAGACCCGTAGGCAGAATGAAGGGGGACCACCAGTGACAAGAGAAACGTGTTTCCTCTGCTCTTAGCTGGGTAGAGGGCAGGGGTCAGAGCAAAGGTGAAAGGTAGGTCACCCAGAAGGAAGGGAGGAGGTGACCCCACGATCTCACCAGCCGAGATGCCTGGAAGTTTGCTTTAAATGCAGAGGTCACGGCACGGACAGCTCCAGGGCTCAACATGCCAGTGTTCTGTGTCTTCATCAGAATCCATCCGCATTCTAAACTCAGGAAATGCCACAGCAGCCGGACTGCAGACTCCTGTCTCACAAAGTGGAAGATGTGTGCACACAGGGTTGGCACTGTCACAAGTCAGCAGCCGTGGCCCTCTTTCAGTGAGGCTGGGAATACTCTACCAACCGCCCCATCACTGTCATGCTGGGATCTTGCCTCGCCCCTGAGCCCATCTGAACTGACGACCCTTACTATGGGGCCCTGGTGGCCGTGGTTAAGGGATAAGCTGCTAATCAGAAAAGTCAGCAGTTTGAATCCACCAGTTGCTCCTTTAAAGACTTACAGGGCAGTTCTACTCTGTCCTACAGTGTCCCCGTGAGTCAGAATTGACTCAATAGCACCTAACAACAGTCTGGACTGATGGAGCCTGGATGGCATCAGCAGTTGGCATAGTCACTGCTCGTGCAGAGGTTGGCAGCTGGAATCTGCTCTATAGATTGATGGGAGAAACACCTGACAGTCTGCTCTGATCAAGGTCACAGTCAAGAAAACCCTAAGGGACAGTTCTGTTCCGCCATATGGCATCATTACAAGTTGAAAATCAACTTGATGGCACTTAATAGCACCTCTTAGAAAGAGGAAAGGCAATCTGAAAGAAACCAGGCTGCTGTCTTCACTGTCACCCAACAGCTAGGGGCCCACCCAAGGGGCCTACAAGTGTTCCCCACCACCTCTAAATCAGAGTCTTAACACATCTTTCAAGGTGCTATCACGCTCTACACACAGCAATGCCCGTAACAACATGCATTTAAAACACACATCATCTCATTCAGCATCCCTATGAGATAACTGCGGGCCCTGGTGGTGTAGCACTCAAGTGCTTGGCTGCTAACTAACAGGCTGAAGTCTGAATCCACGAGCTGCTCTAGGGGAGAAAAACGCGGCAGCCTGGTCCCGTAAAGATTATGGTCTTAGAAATGCAATGGAACAGATCTACTGTGTCCATTAGGGTTACCAGGAGTCAGCATGAACACAATCACAGTGCGTTATGAGATAAATGAAGAAGATGTGGTAGCCCAGTGGTGAAGAGCCAGCCCATGCTTGAGTCACACAGCTCCCAAACAGCCACCCACTTTGACTGGGCCCATTCCTCAACCATGGTGGCTCACAGAGAAAACATTCTAACAGGCTCCCAGGGTGGTAACAGAGGTCCTGGTGGTGCAGTGGTTAAGCACTACAGCTGCTAACCATGAGGTCAGCAGTTCAAATCCACCAGGCGCTCCTTGCAAACCCTACGGGGCAGCTGTACTGTGACCTACAGGGTCGCTCTGAGTCAGAATCAACTCGGTGGCAGTGAGTTTTCCGGGGGCAGTAATACACATAGGGCCAAGTCTTAAAAACTGAAATATGGGCAGTTTTTATTGTTTGTCTACAAAAAAAGGTCAACATTTACTCCCCTGCCCCCAGCAACTTCCGTTTTCTTTTTATATACAGCTGTCCCTAAGGCTCTGTAGCACCGTTTTGGTGTGACAAAGAACACCGGCAGAAATAATAGGAATGCATCTTTCCTCTGCGGCCCCTTGTCACTTGGTTTCCATGTAACCTAATTCTTATTCTGCTCAGCAAAGAAGGCACAGGAGAGCAGGATTTTATTAACACCATCTATATCCAGCCCCACTTGGGCACGTGCCCAAACACAGCCCTCCATCTTCTAATTATACGTTTTATAGATGAGTTTCTGGAGCCATTCTTCAAGCAGAGGACGGATAAAGTAGCTTTTGTCTTTACACACGTATTTCAAAAACCTCCTCATTAAATGCTATTTGGGGGCTGATACCTATCTACGGAAGGCAGAAGAAAACACACCGTTCAACAGGCATGAAGCAATATGCCTCGGACAGAAACTAAGATGTTTTTTCTTCAAAGGATACGTTTACAAAACACATAGGCGTGTGCGCACACACACACACACACACACACACACACACACACACACACACACACACAGGGGAGGGTAAAAGGAGTGGAGAGAGGAGAAAGAGGAGTTTACTTCCAAAAGGCTTTACAAATCTCTTTTAAAATACATCACATTCCTATGCAGAGAGGTATCAGCCTTTGAAGATACAGCTGGAGTATGGATAGCTGAGTTTGTTGAAAAGTTACGCCAAGAGTTTGGCTGTTTGGTTTTCATGGCGGTCGGGGTATGGAGGGGAAGGGGGAAGTGATGATTTCATAAAAACTGCCAATTCTTTCTGAGTCTGGTAAGGTCTACCGCTTCTGTCTCATGCCATGCAAGAATGGGTTCATGAAAGTAGAAGGGAGAGAGACAATTCTGGTTATGAGAGCTCGGAACTAACTTCTCATCACTGCAGGCTTCTAGAAACTGGGTCTCCCCCATTCTCATCTGCACAGCCATGGTGGGGTGACTGAGTGTGTGTGTGACAGGAGACTACAGTTGGTGGCTCTTCCTTAATGCAAGTGGCAGCAATATCTCCAGGAATAGCCCTCTTTTTGCTCCTGAATTCTACCACAAGTTCAATGAAAAGGCCACTTAATTCTCTGCAATAGTTTCAAGAAACAGATGCAAAATGCCTCCCATTTAGGGCCATGAGAGAGAACCCATCAGATTTCTGTACTAGGGCGGGTGCAGAAAAGACCGCCCGGTGGACCATGTGTGCTGGATAAGAGCATGAGACAGAACGCCCAAGTTCAAGACCTGGCTCCCCACTCCCACTACACGTGTGTAGGCTGCCGTTTCACTGCCTGGACCTCAGTTTCCTCATCTGTGAGCCTGGTATATTGGCAGTATCTATGGAATTGCATTACATCAAGATTAAATAAGTCAGTCTTCATAAAGCACTTACAATATTGCATGAAAATGTGATGTAAAGATATGGTGAATCAATAAATCTAATTGTAAATACAACAGAGAGGGAGAGAGCTGGCCCCTGCCCCTGGACAATCTGACTTGATAATAATTTACATGGCATTTGCATCTCTCTGCCATTCACACACAACTCCCCTTTTAAAAAATGGAGAAACCGAGGCAACCAGCAGGCAGATTTCAGGTATATAATTCTCTTGTGGGTCCTGCAAAGGGCCTATCCGCAGGAGGCACCCACAAGGGGCACCCACTAATTACCCGTGGCCTGTCCTTGTTTCCCTGAGGTCTGGGACTTAATTCAAAATATCACATCTGCATGAAATATTCTTCTTTATTCTAATTCCACTCCTTTTACAGATTCTAATCACCAAGGAAGACAAGGAATATATCCACCCTACTGAAAATAGTCTTGTTTTCACAATGATCATATTTTAAGCATGAGAATTATGCATTGGACATGGGGAACACTCCTTCACGGATGCTTGTTTAAAGAGTGTCACTGTGCTAACGATGAGCGAGTGAGGGCTGGGAGTCACCAGACCCTGCAGCGTGCCTATTTCCTACAGCCCACTAATAGAAAGAGTGGCTGTCGAGTCAAAACGGCTCCACAGCCTTTTCCATGGTTCACATCTTTGAAGCTGACCCCCAGCTCTTTCTTCTAAGGCACCTGCTTCTGCAAGGTGGGGCTGTTATGTTTACCAATGACATTAGAAACCTCAACATTCCAGTCTCATAGAGGAAAATGTCCCTATTGCTCCCAAAGACAGCATATATAAGATCTGACAATTAAGTCCATGAACTCATCCTAGAAACAGTACTGCATGCCTCATTGCTGAGTATCACTACAGTCACCTTCGAAGGCCTCCCCTTGGGAAGCTATGCACTGATGCCAGCACCTAGTGCACTCTTCCAAGCAACTTGGGAACTTTTTTTCTGGAATGGCCATCAGAGCTGTTGCCATTATTACCCTTGATGTCCTGAATGTCATCCAAATGTCTTCCTTTCAAGATTTCCTTTATCTTTAGGCAAAGAAAAAAGTCACTGGGGGCCAGATCTGGGGAGTAGGGTGCGTGCTCCAATGAGGTTATTTGCTGACTTGCTAAAAACTCCCTCCCAGACACCTACACAACGGATTTTGTGGACTTGCCACTGCACCGCCATGCACAATGGCCATTCCAGAAAGGTTTCTAAAATTGATCTGAGGGGTGGACTCGGCACTGGCATCGATGCATAGCTCCCCACAGGGAGAACTTTGAAGGTGACCATAGTGGTATTCAGCAACAAGGTACCGAGCACTTTTTGTAGGATGAGATCATGAACTTAAATGTCGTATTTGTATTAACACTGACAAAGGTCCTTTTTCTCAACTTGTGAAATCCGACTGAAATGGAACCCAGCTCTGGGGAGTTGTACATTGACACAGGCGTGTACGCTTCAAGTTCACCGAGCAAAGGCTCGGCCCCAAGTTATTAGAGCGGACCACGGGAAATGCTGATGATCAAGTATTTTTCCCTGACAACAGGCAATTTCATACGGTTCAGCCAAATGACTGTGTAACTGAGGACACTTTTTTTTTTAATGATTGAGTGAAAACACACACTCCCATATAAACTTGCATACCTGCCAATGAGTGGCTCCCCCTGCTCTCCCTGCCCAGTGACAGCACACTCCTCCTCTCCATTCTGTACATTCATATCCTCCTAACAATCTCCTGTCCCCTCCTCTCCACCCTTTCCCCCACATCCAGTAAGACGTCAGACAGATGACACCTTATAGATGCACAGAACCATAAAGTGCACACATGTTATGGCTGCTCTGTGTCACCAAGTCCAATCCATTTCTGTCTGAAGAGTTGACCTCTGTTATGATTTATGGGCAGGGGCAGCATCAGGGTTAGTGGCCATGATCCCAGGGGAATCCCGAAGCCCCTGGACCATCAACTGTGGCCTTTAAGTGGAGATCTCAGGGTGAACCCCTTTTTATTTTCGGGTTGCCAGTGAGACTCACCTTTGTGAGCCCCATCACAGCTATCAATGGTGGTGGCCAGGCACTACCTGGTTCTTCCGGTCACATGTCGATGCAGTCACCCGCTCACGTGAGTCTCTCTGTCTTCTGGGTTCTCTTTGCCTCATGTCGTTTTGGTCCTTGGAGATCATCCGTTCTTGCTGAGTTGGGACCATCTGGTGTACCTCAGATGGCAGCTTGGCAGCTTTTATGACCCGTGATGCCACTCACCAATGCGGGGTGTAGAAGACTCCCTTACAAAGTTATGCCTATTGGGCTCGATATCCCCTGAGAGCATGGTCCCCAGACACCCTCCCCCCACCCCAGCTACTCCGTCTTTGCCATATGGGGTTAAGATGGGAGGAGTAATCCTGTTTTGTTGAAGTCCAGTTAAAACTGATCTTCTTTCTAATGTGTGCTGTCAGATTCCACCCAACCAAATTTCTATCAACTATCTAATCAATACCCTACCCTCTCCCTGCATCCTTCCCCACCCTTGCAGCCATCAAAGACTTTTTTCTTCTATGCATGAGTATGTTTTTAAGTTCTTATCGTAGGGGTCTCATACAACATTTGTCCTTTTCCCACTGACTACTTTCACTCAACATAATGTTCTCCAATTGAAACCAGGTTATGAGATGTTTCCTCAAAGCATTATTGTTCTTTATCATTGCATAGTGTTCCACTGAATATACGTACCATGGTTTACCTATCCATTCCTCTGTTTGAGGACATGTTTCTTAAATTCTCTAAACCTTAGTTTTCTCATCTGCAAACTGGGGCCACTTTTAGTACTGTCTTCAGGGTGCCATTGTGAAGATTATAGGAAATGCATGAAAAGCAATTATCAGCACAGCGACACAATGCTTAGATACACACCTTATGACGGAAACTTTTAAAAGTGCGTGGGAAGTGGCAGTCCCTGCCTCCAGGCCTGAGCACACTGCCTACCCCCTCCACTGTCCCCCTCCCTCTCCAGAAGCGAGAGCTTTCCCAGCAGCTGTCAGCTGGAAAAGGGAACCAGAGCTGCAGAGTCAATCAGCATGTTCCACCTCGCACACACCTGGCTGGGCTGTTCTGCCTGAAGGCTACTCAGAGGGTCACACCAGCCCTGGGACCATGGTCAGCAACCACACAGATGCTTCCTCAGCAGTGGCACCGGCAGGCTGGTTTTTTTTTTTTTTAATGAAAAATAAAGCCTGTATAAAAGCTGTCTGAAAATACCGTTGTTTTCTTTTTTTTTTTTTTTGCCTACTGTGATCTACTTCAATTTCTCTCTTGCTCTTATTTTTTACTTCCTTATGCACTCCTGATCAAGAGAGCACTTAAACATCCTGAAACTGTTTCTCTTACGTGAATTCTGTCTAGTTCCTACAGGGTGCTAAGAAGGGATCTGTCCCAGGGCCGGGCTATGGATCAATGGCTAGTACGTAATGATGTCATCAATGCAGGGACAAAGGTGGCTCTTTGCCTTCTGTCCTGCACCCTGCCAGGCTCAAAACTTCCCAGCAACACCCAGGTTCTCTCCGGTCTTGTGAACTCTGCTGTGCTGTTACAGCTCTAAGTTCTAAAGCTTTCCCGGCAGACGGATAACTTGTGACAACCAATGATTCGCATGACTTTCAGAATGGTCTTGTTTACCTCTACGCTAAGCAGAGGTGGTTTCTGACAATCTATATTTTCCACTGGGAACCTTGGTGGCATAGCCGTTAAGTGCTGCGTGCGCTAACCAGACGTTTGGCAGTTCAAATCCACCATGCGCTCCTTGGAAACCCTTGAGTTGTACTTTGTCCCATAGGGTCGCGATGAGTCAGAATCGACTCGATGGCAGCAGGTTTGGTTTGGGTTTATATTTTGTATATGTATACACATTGATCGGTATTTTTCCCTATAACTCTCACTGTTGTGAGCTGCCACCGACGTGGTCTCTGACTCCTGGAGCACTTCACACACGACGGAACACAAGTGGCCTGTCCAGCAGCATCCCTAGAATCAACAGAGAAGCAGAATGCTGTGATCTGGGAGTTTTCACCGGCTGCCTTTTGGAAGTAGATTCCCAAGGCCTTCTGCCTAGTCCATGTCAGTTTGGAAGCTCCAGTGAAATCTGTCCAGCACCACAGAAACATGTGAGCCCCCAGTGACAGACGAGTAGTGGTTACATGTGAGATGCAGTGGCTGGGAACCAAACCTGGGTCTCCAGCATGGAAGGTGAGAACTCGACTACTGAACCAACCAATGCCAGAAACTAGTAGTATTCCATTTGGAAGTGAACACAAGTTGACCTGGAACATAGAGGATGGGGCTCTGCTGACAGGTGACTTTACCAAACTTCACATTTCTTGATGCATAACGAGAACTTATATCTTTTTGTTTTGTTTTGCCACAATCTCATATTTTCTTTTCTTTTTTTATGATGATTTGAGTGGAAATGTACATTTCCATACAAATTTGCATGCCCAGCTCCCACTGTTCTCCCTACTTGGTAACAGCACACTCTTCCTCTCTGCTCCATACATATCTTATCCTCCTAACGATCGCCTATCCCCTCCTCTCCACCCACTCCCCCACCTCCAGTAACAGATCAGCAGGATGACATCCTATAGATGCACAGAACCATAAAGTGCACACATGATATGGTCACACTGTGTCACCAAGTCCAATCCATTCCTTTCCAAAACGTTGACCTCCATTATGATTCATGGACAGGCGCAGCATCAGGGATAGTGGCCATGCTCCCAAGGGAACTCCAAGGCCCCTGGACTGCCCATTGTGGTCGTTTAGTGGAGATCTCAGGGTGTACCCCTTTTTATTCTTGTGTTGCCAGTGAGACTCAACTTTGTGAGGTCCATCATGGCTATCGCTAGTGGTGGCAAGGCACTATCAGGTTCTTCCGGTCCCAAGTCGATGTAGTCACCCACTCACATAGGTCTCTCTGTCTTCTGGGTTCTCTTTCCCCCGTGTCATTTTGGTCCTTGGTGATCATCCGCTGCTGCTGACTTGGGACCATCTGCTGTACCCTCAGATGACAGCTTGCCACCGTTTAAGACCCCAGATGCCACTCACCAATGTGGGGTGCAGAGGGCTCTCTTAGCAAAATGCTAGTTGTGCCAATTCACCTCAATTTCCCTGAGCGCCTGGTCCCCGGCCCCCCACCCCAGCTACTCTGTCCTTGCAATATTGGGTTAAGATGGGAGGAGTACTCAAGTTGTGTTGAAGTCCAGTTAATACTGATCTTCTTTCTAATGTGTGCTGTCACAGATTTCACCCAACCAAATTTCTATAAACTATCTAATCTAAACCTTCCCCCCTTGCCTTCCCTCTCTCCCCACCCCTGCAGCCATCAAAGAGTCTTTTCTTGGATACATAAGTCTGTTTTTAAGTTCTTATCATAGGGGTCTCATACAATATTTGCCCTTTTGTCACTGACTACTTTCACTCAACATAATGTCCTTCAATTGAAACCAGGTTATGTTTCCTAAAATCATCATGTTCGTTATCATTGCATAGTGTTCCATTGAGTGTACATACCATAGTTCACCTATCCATTCCTCTGCTGTTTGGCATCTGGGTTATTCCATCATTTTGCTCTTGTGGACTGTGCTGCAATAAACATTCACGTGCATGTCTCAGTTGGTGTGAATGGCCTTGATTCCATAGCATATATTCTGGGCAGAGGAATTACTGGGTCAAATGGTATATCTAGATCTAGCTTTTTAAGGAAGCTCCAGATTGCTTTTGAAAGAGGTTGCACCATTTTGTAATCCCACCAGCAGTGTAGGAGAGTTCCAATTTCTCCATAGCCTCTCTAGCATTTGTTGTTTTGCATTTTTTGGATCATAGCCAACCTTGTTGGGGTGAGATGGGATCTCATTGTAGTTTGGATTTGAATTTCTGTAACAGCTAATGATCGTGAGCAGGTTCGCACGTGTTTTTTGGCTGCCTTGATCTCCTTTTTAGACAAGTGTCTGTCCATCTCCTTTGTCCATCACTTAATTGGATGATTTATCTTTTTCTTATCAATATTTTGTAGTACTTTATAGATTATAGAGATCAGGCATCGGTCTGACATATAGTTGACAAATATTTTTTCCCATTCTGTAGGTGGCCTTTTAATTCTATTAATAAATTATTTGGATGAGCAAAATTGTTTGATTCTTAGTAGTCGAAGACTTAAATCTTGATGAGCTTTGTTTAGTACTGCTCCAGTACATAAAAGGATTTCACATTCAAGATCTCAGAGACCTCTATGATGTAAGTAGGGGTGCCAGCACCTGCACTTCACAAAGGAGAGGGAGGCAGCAGAGCCACACATGGGGTGCTGCTGCTGACCATTTGGGTATCTGGGTAAGAATGGGCTTCAGGTGTGGTGAGAAGGGGTTGAAGCTGTTAGGGTGGGGTGATTGGTATCTATGTAGCTGGCTTTCCAGCCAACTAGACTACCCCCCCAAAAAGCCACTGCCATCAACTCCAACTCACAGTGACCCTACAGACAGAGAAGAACTGCATGACAGTTTTCAAGGAGTGCCTAGTGGATTTGAAATGCCAGTCTTTTGTTTAGCAACTATAGCACTTAACCACTACACCACCAGGGTTTCCCTAATTGGACTACAATGTCGTAAATATGCTCTGGACCTCCGTTTATTCAAATGGAAAATAAAGCCAGGGAGCCAAGTATACCTTTAACTTTACCTTCTATCCTTCTGTCCCATGGGCCCAGATGAAACTAATGGCAGAAAAAGACAAATTAAGATAGGATGAATCCTTGATCCCAAATGGGGGTGATAATATGTATGCATTTTTTAAACCTATGTATTTAGTTTTTAGTCTTATTTTTTGGTAAAATTTGCATTCAGTGAAATGTATAAACCTTAAGAGTATTTTTTTTATGGAATTTGGCAAGTGTATATACTTATCTACTCACTTTTAAATAGATTTCCAGATCTGTGTAAGTTCCACTTGCACCATCAAGTAACAGTGTTGTCATGGTGGGTGGTTACTTGCATGTTTACAGAAAAGACACCACCACAAAGAAAGCATTGGGATGCAACAGACTCTCAGGTACACACCTCCCTCCATGTAGGATGCAAAGCATGTTCAAATGTGCGAAAGAATAATAGTAGTTTGGAGTTTTGAAAAATATCTTAGCCCTTCTTCTGAACCCAAACAATAAGCATTAAAATTGCATTATTTATCCTATTTGTGGCAAGAGCCATTCTAATGAAAAGCGAGAGTTATGAGAAATATTTCTGGTACATCTGCACTTACACAGAGTACATTTAAGCACAGGTTGTTTGCGTTAGCTGCCGTAAACCTGATTCTGACTTACAGTGACCCTGTGGACAACAGAATGAAACACTGCCCCATCCTGGACTGTCTCCATAGTCACTGCCACTACGGAATATATTGTGACAGCCGCGGTGTCACTCCCTCTCATCCAGGGTCTTCTCTTGCAGGGACACTCTACTTCAATAAGCATTACATCCTGATAACATATCCAAGATACGTCAGACGATGTCTCGCCATCCTTGCTTATAAGGACATTCTCGGTGTACTTTGCCCAGGACAGATGTGTGCCTTCTCCTGGCAGTCCACGGTATACTCAGTATTCTTTGCCAACACCATAACTCAAAGGTCTCAGTTCTTCTTGGGTGTTGTTTCTTCATTGTCTGGCTTCCCCATGCAAATGAGGTGACAGAAAACACCACAGGACACTATAGCCCTTAAAGTGACATCTTTGCTTTTGAACATTTTATAATGCAATACAACATCTGATTTTTTTGATTACCTCTTCCGTGAGCAATGCTTGTGAACCCAAACAAAATGAAATCCTGGACAACTTCAATATTTTTTCTGGTTATCATGATGTTCCTGTCCGATCCAGTTGAGAGGATTTTTGTTTTCTTGGTGTTGAAGAGAATCCATGCTTAATCAATAAGGGCTTGAAGTCCTCTTCACTTTCAGCAGCAATCTTCTGCATATCACAGCTTGTTACTGAGTCTTACTCTAAGGCTGATGCCCCATTCTTCTCATATGGTCCAGCTTCTTGGATTATCTGCTTAACACGCAGGTTAAACAAGTATGGAGACAAGACACAACCATGACATACCCCTTATCGAGTTTCAACCATAGCAGCCCCTTGTTTTGTCTGAACAACTGCTTCCGGGTCAGAGTAAAGGTTCCTCATTAGCACAATTAAGTGTTCTGGAATTCCCATTCTTTGCAATACTATCCTTACTTGGTTATATTTAGAGACACAGAGTAACTCTAATAGGGAAGAAAGAGAAAGTTTTTATACACATGCATTTGATCTAATCATCTAAACATATTTAGAGCATCTATTTTATATACTCATACAGACATTTACATTGATAGTTACCAAGATCTATTGAGTTTGTACCCCGTGTCAACCACTGTGTCAAGGATTTCCTGTGTGTCTAACTCATTATTCTTCCTATCTTTGCCCTACAGGTTACAATAATATTACCCCCATTGTACTGGTGAGCAAACAAGCTCAGAGAAGTCTCATCTGTAGTTTGCAGCACAGCTGGGATTTGAATCCAGGTAGTATGTTCCTTTTGTTTACTTATCTTCACTGATCTCAGCATCTCTCTTTTAAATACCTTTTCCTAATCAGAAAAAGTAACCATGTCCACGTCTCCCACATTGTTTGTTGTAAGTACAGGTGGCAAGACTTCATCTCCCAGCCGCTTTGTGGGTAGTCGCACCTTGGAGGGCATAGCAGTCAGACATATTGGAGGGGAGCACAATGAGCACTTCGGCACAGGCTCCCTACCCCCGTGGTCTAGAGCTTCCTTTTGAGCAGTGCCCCTTCCCAGGGAGAAGAGGCTGATGCCTGAACTGCTGAGGTGGGTCAGGGGTAGTGTGCTGGGGTTCTGTCTGTGAACGCCCTTTCAGACTGCAGCAGCAAATAGGTGCCGAGGAGGCAGCCAGCATGCCAAGCCCAGGAGACTGAAATACTACTATCTGTATCAAATAATAAATAAATAAATAAACCCACTGCCATCAAGTCGGGTCCAACCTTCAGCAACCCTAGAGGTCAGAGAAGAGCTGCTCCATAGTTACCAAGGAGCAGCCAGCAGATCTGGACTGCCAAGCTTTTGGTTAGCGGATATAGCACTTAACCCACTACACCATCAGGGTTTCCTTGTTCTTATCTAAAGGGAATGGAAATATTATCAAATTTCAGAGAATATCCACTAAGATTAATATATGCAAGAGGACATTATGAATGATACAAAAGGCCCCTGGGAGAATGGCCCATAGGCCTGATGCTGTCCCTGTTCACAAATCATCACTGAGATCAATTCTTCAGACAGGAATGGATTGGACTTGGGGACACAGGGTAAATATATGGTGTGTCCACTTTATGGTTCTATGTATCTACAGGATGACATCCTACTGGCCTCTTACCAGAAGGCCGAGGAGAGGGTACAGGGGAGGGGACAGGAGATCCTTAACAGGATGTGACATGTACAGAAGAGTGTGTTGTCACTGGACGGGGAGACCAGAGGGAACTGCAGATAGGCAGGTGAACAAATTTAACTTGGATCGTATACTACTTTCACTCAATCACAATAAAAAGAGAAAAAAGAAAGATACAAAGGCCATCAAATTATCTTTTGAATAAAAGCTACTGCTAGATGCTGGCATATTCTGCTGTCTGGTTCTCTGGTCTCGTTCTCCCACAGTTTTGGTAAACAGTTTGATGGACAATGTATTTATAACGAGAGCATTCAGAAATGACTGCCCAAGAAGGAAAAGGAGATAACTGTGAAATCACACATCAAGTTTAAGCAGCTGCTCCAAGCTGCTGTAAGTGATAACGAGCTCTGATTTGCTTTAGTAAAAAATGGTAGTTGGAGACCAGTTCTGGGTCTTAGGTCTGACGGCAAGACTTCATCTCCAAGCTGCTTTGAGGGTAGTCACATGTTGGAGGGTGTGGCAGTCAGACACATCGGAGGGGAGCACAATGAGCACTTCAGCACGGGCCTCCCCCGCCCTGTCGTCTAGAGCTTCTTTTGAACAGTGCCCCTTGCCAGTGAGAAGAGGCTGAAGCCTGAGCTGCTGAGGTGGGTCAGGGGGTAGAGTGATCTGCTGTCACTGCTCCTAGGCCCTCCAAGTGAGCAGGGCCGGGGAGTGGAAAAACATACACAAACACACATCTTTACATGGACAATCTAAAAAACCCATGAGTTTAGATGGATACCTCTTGTTCTAATAAGCAGGGTATATTCTTGCCTTCTCTTTTGCTGTGTCAGTAACTTTCTCCTTCAGCAGTGTGAAATCGGATTCCTTCACCCTCCATAAATTTACCCATCACTCAAGCTAGAATACACAGAAGCCTTGGTCATCTACTGCAGCTACAACAGAAATACACCACTGTGTGGCTTTAACAAAGAGAAGTTTGTGCTCTCACAGTCCAGGAGGCTAGCAGTTTGAATTCAGGGCACTGGCTCCAGGGAAAGGCTTTCTCTCTCTTTGTCAGGTCTGGAGAAAAGTCCTTGTCATCAGTCTTCCTTTGGTCTGGGAGCATCTCAGCACAGGAACTTCAGGTCCAAAGTACACACTCTGTTCCTGGTACTGCTTTCTTTGGTGGTATGAGGTGCCCATGTCTCTCTGCTCATGCCTTTCTTTTACCTATCAAAAGAGATTCACCGACGACACAATCTGATCCTGTAGAACTCATCAACACAACTGCCACTAATTCATCTCATTAACATCGTTGTCACAGGCTTTACAACATAAGGAGAAATCACATCAGATGACAACACACACAGACAATCACAGAATACTGGGAATCCTGGCCTAATCAACTTGACAGATATTTTCAGAGGCCATAATTCAATCCATGACTTACGACAATTTCAGAATTTCTCATCTGTAATACAGCAAAAAAGATCCCACGATAAAGCTCAATATTTCTTACGCCTTTTTTGTCCCTGAGGGCGGTAGCCGTGGTAAAATCTGCATACAAACAGACACACTTAAGTGTTTATCTCTGTGAGTTCTGATAGCTCTATACAGCCTTTTCATCCATATCCTTATCAAAACAGACAGCATTTTCAATTAGCCCAGAAAAAACAGTGTAAGAACCCTGGAGGCAAGTTAAAATGATATAGCCAGGCTGAAGGGGATCCTACTGGGCAAATCTGGGAAAGTGTATGTTCAAAATAAATAACGATAATAACGGACTATCCTAACCCTAACCCTAACTATCCGACCCCTCTGCCGCTGAGTCGGGTCCAACTCACAGCGACCCTAGAGGTCAGAGTAGAACTGCCCCACAGGGTTTCCAAGCACTGCCTGGTGGATTCGAACTGCAGACCTTTCGGTCAGCAGACAGAGCACTTAACCCACTACACCACCAGGGCTTCCAAATGGACTACAGCCCATTGAATTAAACAACAACAACCCCACCTGGTTTCCGTCGAGTACACTCTGGCTCATAGCAACCCCACAGCTCTCCGCACCGGGGTTCCAAGGCTGGCACGTCTACAGGAGCAGAGTGTCCTGCCTTCCTCCTGCAGAGTGGCTGGGGGCTCATGTCGCGGACCCTTCAGTCAGCAGCTGAAGCTTTAAGCACTGTGCCACCAGGGCCTCTTACTAAATAAGAATCTATAAATTCCTCTAACGTCAGTAACAAGTAAAAAAATAAATTTTGCTTTTGCCAAGTGCCATCGAGTGAGATCCGACTCCTGGCAACCCTAGGAGGAAGGGAAAACTCTTCCTTAGAGCAGAATGCCAATTATGAATATTAATTTATAAATACTGCTAATGGATACTGAAACCTGTCAATGAGACTTTGATCTGAAATCAGACATTCAGAGCACCTCTGTGTCAATAAATCATCATGCACAAAGGGAAAAAGACAATGCCTCCAGACTGAAAAAGGGCCAAAAAACATGGCACTAAATGCAACACACGAGGTCTGACCATTAAGTTTGTGAACTCACCCTAGAAACAGTGCTGCAACCCTCAATGCTGAGTGTCACTACAGCCACCTTCCAGGTACACCCTTTGGGGAGCTCTGCACTGACGCCAGCGCCCAGTCCACCCATCAAAGCAATTCTGGAACTCTTTCTGCACTGGCCATCACAGCTGTTGCCCTTGATGTCCTCAACGTCACCAGAATGTCTTCTTTTCAGAAAAGAGTCATCAGGGCCAGATCCGGTGAGCATGGAGGGTGTTCCAATCTAGTTATCTGTTCACTGTCTAAAAACTCCTTCAAAGACAGCTATACAATTAAGTTTGCAAACCTGCTACCGTGCCACACTGCACAACGGGCATTCCAGAAAGAGTTGCAAAATCGCTTTGAAAGGTGAACTAGGCGCCGGCATGGGTGCACAGCTCCCAGTGGTGACTGTAGTGATTTGATATACAGCAATGAGGTAGAAAACGCTTAGAACAACTAAGTTCACGGACTTGTCAGACCTCATACGTGACTGTACTGGATTCCAGAATGGGACGCAAACAGCAATGAAGGACATTACAGCCACCTGAGAGAATCTGAATATAGAGTGCAGGTCAGGCCATGAATCAAGAGATGTTCTGACTTTATGAACTGAACTGTGGTTATGCAAGAAAACATTCTCATTATTAGAACACACATGCTAATGTATTTACGAGAAAAAGGTATGTATATCCTTACTCTCAAACATTTTGGGAGGTGTGTATATAAATACACACACACACACACACACACACACACACACACACACACACACACACACACACACACACACATCTATACAGCCTGACCACTACCAGCTGCCCTCACGCTGACTCTGACTCATGGTGGCCCCACATGTCTCAGAGTAGAACTGTGTGTCATCAGGCTTCCTAAATAGGTGCCTTCTCAACAGTAGACCGCCCGGTGCCTGTAGGTGGGCTGGACAGATGTACAGGTCCTTTAACATATATCCCATTCAGTGAGCAGCTGAGCACATTAAATGTGTGCACCACCAAGGGACTCCTACATACACACACTACTACCAAGTCACCTGTCACTCAACGGTGACTCTGTCAGACACAGCAGAACCATCCCGTAGGGCTTCTAAGACCACAATCTTTAATGGGACAGACTGTCACATCCTTCTGCAGAGCAGCTGGTGGGTTTCAAACCACCAACCTTTCAGTTAGCAGCTGTAAGCATAACCACTGCTAGGAGGCTCCTTGCACGCAGGCACCCGCACACACGTAGGCGCACGTAGGCACGCACGCACACACACATATTCAAAGAATTGGTGAATCTGAGTAGAGGTTATCTGAGTGTTTCTTACACCATTCTTGTGACTTCTCTGTAGCCAAAAGCCAAGTAAGTTAGCAATTTTATGAAAATAAAAACTTCTGAAAAGTCACATCCCACATAAAATAGCCAAGTATGTGATGCATGCACCTCGAAAATAATGTTATAAAAGGGTATAAAATATAAATGGGTCTCCCTTATGGCCTGGTCCATCTGTCCCCCTCCCCAGAGGAAGCACTGTCAACAGTTTCTTGTGTATTTCTCTAGAGCTTTTCTGTGAGTGTACAGATACGTATCTATTATTTTTTTAAATTCATGTGGGAGCACACTATATTTACTGTCCCATATTAAGAGAAAAAATTCCCTTAGTAATACTGTTTCCCATGAGCAACAAACTTAAAAGACGTTCCTGCACAAAGATACACAAACGGCCTCTAAGCCCACGAGAAGACGCTCAGTGCCGCTGTTGCATGCTGCCAAGCTGATTCTGACAGCAACCCTACTGGATACGCAGAACTGCCCCACAGGGTTTCAAGGGTTTCAATCCTCACGGAAGCAGACTGCCACATCTTTGTCCCTGTGGAGCCACTGGGTGGATGTGAATTGCTGACATTTTGTTAGCAGCTGAATGCTTAACCACTGAACCACTAGAGCTTCTTTCAATGTCATTAAAAACCCGCTGTAATTGAGTCGATTCTGACTCATAGCAACCCTATAGGATGGGGCAGAGCTGCTCCACCGAGTTTCCACGGAGCACCTGGTGGATCTGAACTGCCGATCTTTTAGTTGGCAGACACAACACTTAACCACTGCACAGATGAACAAAGTGTGGTACAGTGGAACAGGATGCTGTCAGAAGGGATCACAAAGTTCTAATACGTGCTATGACAGGAACGAATCCCGCCGACAGTACGCAGTAATTTTCACAAGTGAAATAAGTCACCCACAAAAGGGCATGACTCCATTTACATGAAATAACCAGAAAAGGCAAACACAGAGAGACAGAAAGCAGGGTAGTGGCCACCACGGGCGGGGCCGGGGGAGAGGTAACCCCTGCTCCACGTGCCCAGGGCTTCTGCTGCAGGTGGTAACACAGCTGTGGAAACAAAGAGTGGCAGCAGCTGTACAGTGCTGGGTCATCAATGCCACCGGGCGCTGAAAACGGTTAAAATGACAGCTTCCTGTTGGGCAAGGGTGCCACAATCAAAACCTGCAGAGTTGCAGGAGGCCAAGCCCCTGCGCACTGCTCCTAGCATGGAGTTACCTGGGACCTGGGAGAGTGCCTGGGGGGCAACAGGGGAGCAAGAGAGGACTTTGTAACCTGCGGTGACAAGACCCCTGCATCTTTTTTTTCAAACTCTGTTGCTTCAGAGGGGGAGACTTCTCTATCCATTTCTGGGAGACTTTTTCTTTAACATGCAATTTTTCCATTTAACATCCAATTTTTTCCATTAAATTGTCTATTATTATTTAATATCTGAGAAAGTAAGCAAATTGTCTTGAAGTGCAGGTCTTTCACTCAGATGTCACAAACAAAATCAAATGCATTGCTCTTAAGTAGATTCTGATCCCCACTAACCCAGTAGGATGGAACAGAGCTGGCCCACAGGGTTTCCAAGACTGCAACCTTTTTTGCTTTTTTATTGTGATTAAGTGAAAGTATACAATCCGAATTAATTTTGCACGCTTGTCTGCCTGCAGCTCCTCCTGCTCTCCTTGCCCAGTGACAGCACGCTCTTCCTTTTCATTCTATACTTGTCGTATCCTCTTAACAAGCTCCTGCCCCCTCCTCTCCACACTCTCCTATCCAGAAAGAGAGCAGTAGGACAGCATCCCATAAGTACATAGGACCATAAAGTACGTATACCATATGGTCACATTGTGTCCCCAAGCCCAGTCTATTCCTGTCCAAACAACTGACCTCGGCAGTGTTCTCTGATCAGGGGCAGCAGCAGGTCTAGGGGCCATGCTCCCAGGGGATATCCCGGGCAATCAGGGCATCAGTTGTGGCCTTTCAGTAGAGTTCCTGAGCTGTACCCCCTTTTTCTCGTGTTGCCACAGGGACTCCACATTGCATGCCCCTCACAGCTGCCTTTGGGGGTGGCAGGGCACCACCTGGTTCTTCTGGTCACGTGTTGATACAGTCTCCCACTCACATGGGTCCTTCTATCTCCTGAGCTCATCTTCCCTCATGTCTTTGCTGTTCTCAGTGATCGTCTGTTCCAGCTAAGTTGGGACCATTTGGTGTACCTCAGATGGCAGTCCCCATGGCTGTGAGCTTTTTGGAAGCAGACTGCCACACTGTTCTCCGTGGAACAGCTGGTGGGTTCATCCTTTTGGTTAGCAACCGAGCACTTTAACTACTGCACCACCAGGGCTCCTGATTTGTTCTTAACAAAGGGGAAAAAAAACCAAGCCTGATGCCAATGAGTCAATCCTGACTCCTAGTGAAGAGAGCCATGAATGAAGCCGGACAAAAGGAAGCCCACATGCTGACCATACTTGGTTCTAGACATTCCTGTTGGCTCGCCTCTGATTACCCTAAAATGAGGGATTCAATAAACATTTTGGAGGCTCCCCCTCATCCATTCAATGCCCAAGTTCCATTTACACACCAAAGGGTGCACAGTTGCCTTTAACAGACACAACATGTGAAAGTAAGTCTAATAAAGGAATAACTATTTCATCGTACAGTGATCGTATCTTGATGAAAAGTCTTGATGAAACAGCCAGGGACTCTACCTATTTCTATTTCAGGAAATAAAGGCAATCACAGAAGGAGACGGTGAGCACAACTGCACAATGGCAAGGCAGTGGCTGCGCCTCTGTCCTCTGGCTTGGGGACCTGCACAGAAAACCACAGAGGAGCAGTTCATCATTGGGCGCAACCTCCAGGACCGTGAAATGGGCCCACAGCTGCCGTGACTCCAGATGTCCTCCTTGATTCCGGTGGCCTGTCAATTAACTCCCTCATTCTACTCCTAGAATCAATTAAATGATTAAGGCACGTTCTCCCAACCTGCAGTGACACACAGGCTCCACGCCCAGATGTCATTTCCTTTGAGGGTAAATTAACAGTTAAACAGAGTGTGTTTTTCATTCTCTCTCTTTTTTTCCTCCTTGAGAAAGGTTCAAGGGCACAATACAATTTTGGTGGCAGCAGGCATCCCACCTACGAGGTGCTAACGGGGAAACTCGGTGAGAAAGAAAAAACACTACAAACTAGGGGTCATGGGTTGAATTGTGTCTCCCAAAAAATATGTGCAGCCACGTGGCTGGGACATGATTCCCAGTATCTTGGGACTGTCCTCCACTGTGTGGTTTCCCTAAACTGTATGTTAAAGAGCCTGTCAATTCCTGCATAGAATTACTTCCTTGCTCTGCAGTAGGGGGAGTTTCCCTGGAGTGTGGCTTGCCCCACCCTTAATGCTTTCAGCCTGCAAGAGATAAAAGGAAACAGAAACAAAGAGAATTGGGAGCCTCCTTACCATCAAGAAAGCAGCACTGGGAGAAGAGCCGTCCTTGAGACCTGAGGTTCCTGTGCCAAGACGCTCCCTGGACAAAGACTGATGCAATACCGGACTTTCCTCCAGAGCCGACAAGGGGAAAGCCTTTCCCTGGAGCGGACACCCTGAATATGGACTTGCAACCTACTGGACTGTGTAAGAATAAATCTTCCTTTGTTAAAGCCATCCACTCTGTTGTAATTCTGTTAGAGCAGCCCTAGCTGACTAAAACACTAGGGATCTGCATTGTCTGTGAAGAGGACAAGAGAATTACCTGTAGAAGATGGAAACACAGATATACGCCATGTTAAATATGCAAGCGCTCCTTGAATACTCTGGGGGTCAGTTCTATTCTGGCCCCTAGGGTCGCCATGAGTCGGATCCGACTCGATGGCACTTGGCTGGCTGGCTAAGCATGTAACAGTGAAAGAAAGAGACAATATTACAGTTTTTATTACCTTACCAGTATGATATGCAAGACAGTGGAAGCTTTAAGCAAAATGGCAAACAACTATCAACAGCAAACTCTCTTCTCATTTCTTCCCATTTCCACCAAAACTGAGACATCAGGCAAATCTTCCAAGCATTCAGATATGGATAGTATTTACTTCAGTATTTGATTCTAATTTCTTTTTCTTTTCACTTTTCCATCCTTGGTCAAGAAAGAAAAATTTTCTGTTAAACAGACAGCAACCACCTGAATGGATCTTGGAAGAGTGAGACCAATGTTTTCACAGGATGATGACAGCAGATAGCATCACAGAGAGGTGGCTGCTCGGGGTTTTATATGGAACATTGACTTGGATTGTAAGCTTTCACTTAATCACAATAAAAACAAACAAAAAAACCAGAAACATCCTGTAAGAGATCTCCAAATCTTAAAACAACTGAGATTTTTACAAAATAAACTGAGACTAGCCTTTGATGATGATTAGAACTGAACTATTCTTCAGCATAGGTGCTAACTTATGGTGTTGGCACAGAACACTGAATATACCATCAACTGCTGGTAGAACACAGTACAGTCAGAATGCTCAAGGATGGTGAGATTCCATTTCACATATTTTGGAAACATTACCAGGAAGGACCAGTCCCTGGAGAAGGACATTATGCTTAGGAGAGAGGGTCACAGAAAAAGAAGAAGACCCTCAAGAGATGGACTGGCACAGTGTCTGCCACCACGAGCTCAAGTGTACCAACAATGGTGACGACGGTGCCAGACAGGGCAGTGCTGCGTTTTGTGGTACCCAGGGTCGCCATGAGCGAGAATCCACTCAACGGTACCCAACAACAAGCCTCTCGCAAGTCTCAGGAGCCTGAAGCATCTTTAAGGAACCACAGCCGATGGTCAGGGGCCTGAGCAGGCACCACTGGAGAACACTTAGGCATCTGACCCTGCAATCTCTGTCACTGCCACACCTCCACCTCTGCTGACAAAGTCCTCATCTCTGCGGGAGCCTTTGACCTCACCTTTTTTGTTGGCCTCTGTCCTCTTGACAGCGACTCCTAAGGACCAACAACTACCGACGCTCGTTCTGCTCACCGACACTGGACTTGGGTACTAGACTCACTTCCTCATCTTTCCCTGCCCTGAGCCACCCTCTGGAAGGGATTCAGCTTTGACTCACGCTGTGTGTGTGAGCACACGTCAGTGAGGACTTGACTGTAGCAGTTAGACTAACAAGAACCACACAACAACCAAAGTGAAGGTGATGTCCATACATTGTGTATTTGAGTTTCAACACTCATGCATTCATGTCACTGAAACTGGACCCTCATCTTCCCTCAGTCAGTTCTTCCTCCTGTTTCCCATTCAACCGGCTCTTGAGCAGAAGCCTGGAGTCACCCTCTTTCACCTTAATCTTCACCTGAGTAACTAAACACCCAGGTGGCCCAGGTGAATTCCAGTTTGTATCTGCTGTTGTAAATCAGTCATTTACAGCGTCCCCTTCAATTCTCAAAGGGTGTCAGACCCCAATTTAAATGATAAGTTATAAGGTCACCACACTGGTACTCCATGACCTTTTAAATGACTTCCTAAAATCCCTCAAGCCAAACCCTACCTTTCAGCTTCTCTGCTGTTGGTTGCTATAGAGTCGGTTCCAACTCACTGCGACCCATGTCTGCATAGCAGAGCTGCTTTCATTGGGCTGCCCATGCCTGTGGCCTTTCAGAAGCGGACTTGATGACCTGTCCTCTCAGTAGTCTAGTGGGGGAGCAGGAGTTGAACCTCCACCTTCTCGGCTAGGAGCTGAGCACTTAACTATTTGTACCCCCCAGGGTGTCACCAGTTGAGTGCTATTCGATCGCCTCATTTCTTCCCTTGTCACTGCCCCTGACCTGCAGTGAATTGTGGCTCACTGCACCACCCCTACTCCATCCTCCCAACCCACGTAAAATGGGAATGTCACCATGTCACATGAAATGTGATGCTTCGCCAATGGCATCCCACAGAAAATGCAGACCGTCGATCATCCTACAATCCGTCCTTGCTCATGACCCATCCTATCTCAGCCCACATCCCTAAAAACAGTCTAAATGTGACCACAGCCTATGAACACATCCTTCCTCCGGGCCTTTGTATACCCTGACCCGGGCTCCGTGACTCGCCTGACTGCTCTGTCACAGCCCTGACGTGCCACGTCAGTGTCCCCGACCCCAGCCCATGTGCTCACTGTGGGGAGGAAACGACTCTCTCTCTGACTCCCCAGCGTCTAGCACAGTGCCTGGGGAAGCAGATGCTCTACAGACATGTCTGAATAAATAACTGATCATGTTTTTGTGTTGGAGACAAATACCGTCCAATTTTACACACTGGGCTCTGAACAGACAGCAGAGACATGACTCCTTCTGGGGGGTTTCACGAAGCCAGGACCCACTTCCTCCTTGCTACGTGGACAACCTAAGTCAGACGAGAACCACATATTAACAGAGTGACAGGAAGAGAGGCAGGCAACTGTCATATGGAAAACGACAGCAGGAGAGCACTAGGGACAGAGAGAGCCACACAGACACAAGGCAGCAGAAGGCACCGAGAGGGCTTTGTTCTCTCTTCCACAGTATCTGTGGCTTTTATCAGCTGCCAGTTACGACTGCAGGGCCAGCAGCCAGCGCACATACCCTGGGTGACAAACCTGCAGAGCTTGCACAGAGCTAGCACAGGAACCTTGCACAGCTGCAAGGACGGCCACACGAATGGGACCTGGCTCTTGACGCTCCTTGAGAAATACCAGTTCTAGAGAAGGTGATTCCCTGATACCAGATTACCACCTCCTTTCTGCTCTTCCTGATCTTAGAATCCCAAATCAGTTTTGAGGGCTCCCTACCATCTGGCAGGACATTCCCTGAAGGATAAAAGTCCAGGTTTTTGTAAGCCATAATTTCTTTTCATAGCCAGCATATTTTTTTCAACTAGTAAAATGTAACTGGAAATAAAATGTCCAGAAGAATAACGTCATCTGAGTTACATAAAAAGACGACAGAGGAATTAACGTCCTTGGCTTACTTTCACAGAATATGGAATGACCTTTGAAGGTATCTGACTAACTTTACTTTATAAACAAGGAAACTTAGCAATGAAGTGGTTTGGTGAGTAGTCCATGGCTAAATTGCTAATAATTAGCAAAACGCAATTAAAGCTCAAGGTTTCTAAATCCCAGATCAATTTTTACATTCAACGACAGTGTTGGAGTGGATTTGACTCATAAAATAACCTTAAAATACCATAATTATGTGCAAGACATCCAAAGTCTATTAGATCAAGTCTTTCTCCTCCACCTACTGTCAGATATCTTGACCTTAACAGAGGAGTCCTGGGATGATTATACTGAGCTTTATTCAAAGGACAGATCTGTGTCAAGAAAAAGACCAGAGCGACAACTTAGGAGGGACCAAAAAAATCACTTACCAAAAATACCAATTTTGGTCCAAATGTGTTATGTAGAGTTCTACTGTTGTTGTTAGGTGCCATCGAGTTGGTTCCAACTCACATCAACCCTATGAACATCAGAATGAAACACATACCCGGTCTTGTGCCATGTCCACAATTGTTTTTATGCTTAAACCCAGTGCTGTGGCCACTGTGTCGATCCATCTCCTTGAGGGTCTTCCTCTTCTTCGCTGACCCTCCACCGTACCAGGCATGATGTCCTTCTGCAGGGACTGATCCTTCCTGACAACACGTCCAAAATATGTGAGATGCAGTCTTGCCACCCTTGCTTCCAAGGAGCACTCTGCTTGGACTTCTTCCAGGACAGATCTGATTGTTCTTTTGGCGGTCCATGGTGCATTCAACATACGTCTTCAACAATGTAGAGCTTTACACCCTGCTGAATTACCATTTGCTAGTGACAGCAATGGAAACCCTGGTGGCACAGTGGTTAAATGCCAAAAACTCAGCAGCTCAAATCTACCAAGTGCTCCTTGGAAACTCTGTGGAGCAGTTCTACTCTGTTTTGTAAGGTCACTACGAGTTGGAATCAACTTGACGGTAGTGTATTTTTTTTTTTTTGTGAGAAAAACATGATAACACACTCAAATACACAAAGATGAAAAGAATTTATCATTTCAATCCCTTGAACTACATCTATTTAATGAGGGTAGACCTCAGAGAACAGCAAATGCTAAGAGAAGTCGTGAAATGCAAAAAAAAAAAAAAAAAAGGTGAGCGCAAAACCTAATAATGTATTAATTGCATGAAATGTACTGAATCATAAATGGCATGCTTTATAAAACTCTTCAGGAAATAAGAGAATATTATAAACCACTTTATGCTAATAAATTTGAAACTTTAGATAAAATGAATAAATTTCCAAAAAAGGAATACATTTCTCAAAAAATGATAACTTATTCAAAGTGACAGAAAATAAAATTGAAAATCTGAACGGCATAACAATTATTAAGAAATTTAATCTGTGATTATAAACTTCGCACAAAGAAATTTCCAGACCCACGTGACTTCACTGATAAATTGGATCAAACACTCAAGAAAGAAAAAATTAGTCAGTCTTCAAAAAGCACTCCAAGAGAAGAGAAAAGGAGAATTTTTATCATCAAAATCCAATAAAGACCCCACAGAAAAAGAAAACTTCAGGCCAAACTCATTCCTGAAAACAGATTTAGAAATCCTAAAAAAATCAACTACAGAAAATTCTATGAAGCACAGTTCAACTGTGACACACAAAGAACAGTTATGAGTCAGAGTCGACTCAACAGAAACTGGCTTTATTTTGTATTTGTAACAAATCAAATCTATTATATATACACACATGTATATGTGTGTCTGATATGTAATTATCTTTATATATACACACACACACACATACCTATATGTAAAGATAATACAAACAAGTTATATCTATTTCAGGAACAGACGGTCAGTTTAACATTCAAAAAAACAATCACTATAAGTCAATACATTAATAAATGACAAAATATATGGAAGGGCTTAAAAATCTTGAACATCCATTTATGATTAAATGAACTCTCAGCAAGGGAGAAATAGAAGGAAACATCTCTACTTGGATAAAAGGCTTTACAAAGAAACTATAGCAACCACTTTAAGTAAATACTCACTTCAAAACTTTGACACCACATACTCAATTGGGTTTTAATTTTACATTACCATAGTTCATTTAGTTCAATCTCTCCAATTCAATTTACTCCAGTAAGAATCAAAGAATCATTCACAGTAAAATGACTTTCTCTAAGACAGCAAGTTAATAAATTGCCTTTTGAATTTAGATTACAACCCCCTGGAATTCACTTTTGAATAATTAGGAGAGTAGGGTCGTCTCATGTTTTCCATATGGATATTCAATTATCTCCACTCCATTAGTACCAACTTTTCCTGTTGAGAAATGGAACGTCAGGCATAGGTGTGGTACCGGGCTTGTTACTGCACACTGTGGGCCTATCTATCCATCTGGGGACCACTCCACATCCCTCTAATTACCGCAGCTTGTAAAAAAAGACTGCATCTGATTGGGCAAACTCTTCTGTCTGGTTATTTCGCTACTCCTGGCCAACTGCGTTTCAACATAAATCTTAGAATCTGCTTGTGATGGTTGAGAGTGTGTGTTAGCTTAGCCGGGCCAATGATATTTATATATGATTATATATGTTTATACATAATTATACCCATAAAGGGATCTGCTGTGAGTAGCCAGTTGAAAAGCAGCTTACTTGGGCCTGTGGCCTGCATCTGAATATAAGCTGATGTTCTTGCTTTGGTCTGTTCTGGATCCTACAGCTGTCTCTTGTTTGTCTGAACTCTGGTTGTTAGGACTTGAGCTAGCAGTTAGTTGTCAATCAGGATCTGTCGATCTTCACAGCCTGTGAGCCAAAGCCCTCTCCCCAAACAGCTCATCTTGGTTTCGCCAGTCCCTGCGACTACGTGAATCGCAGAAGTCTGATCCACAGACTTGGGACATTCTAGCCTCTAAAACTGAGCGAAGCTATTCCTCTGATAGAAATCTCTCTCTCTATATATTTATATACTTCCCTGGTTTTGCATCTCTAGAGAACCCAGCCAAAGACATTGCTTATCAAATTCTTACAGCACCTCTCTGGATTTCTACTTATTACCCACTTGGGTCATACAATAAAATTTTTGAAGCAATCCTATAAATTATTTCCACTGTTCCCCTGAAATAGTTGATGGTGACTCATGGTAATTCCTGTCTTACAGAGCAGCACTGCGCTGTAGGGTTTTCTTGGCTGTAATCTCATGAGGGGGCCAGCGGGTTACAGGTTTTCCTCCACCACAACGCTGACTAGTTTTGAACCTTAATCTCTAGGAGCGAAGAGTAAATTGCCTGCACCATCCAGGGAACTACTGTCTGCAGACATGTATGCAGACATAACCAAACGCGATCCTGTTGATTCCAACTCACAGCAACCGTACAGGACAGAGCAGAACCGTCCCTGAGGGTTTCCAAGGAGCAGCTAGTAGATTCGAACTGCCAGCCTTTCGGTTAGTAGCTGAGCTCTCAACCACTGTGCCACCAGGCCCCATGCAAATACACTAACAGTAAAAAATAAACAGAGAGTGGTAAATAACAAACTGAACTTAGTAGCACCTCTAGGGAGGAAAGTGGGGACGGGACGTCGTCAGGAACCAAAGATATTTCAATTGCATTTCTGTTTTCACTCTGTGGCAAAGTGTAGGATTTGATAAAGGTTAAGAACCAAAACACAAACCCAGTGCCGTCAAGTCAATTCTGACTTACAGCGACTCTAGAGGTCAGAGTAGAACTGTCACACAAAGTTTCCAAGGAGGACCTGGCAGATATGAACTGCCAACCTTCTGGTCAGCAGCTGTAGCTCTTAACCCACTACACCAATACGCCAAGCCAAGTGCCGTCGAGTTGGATCCATAAAAAGTAATCCCACTGCCCTCAAGCTGATTCCGACTCATAGCAACTCTCTAAGACAGGGTAGAACTGCCCCCACAGAGTTTCCAAGGAGCACCTGGTAGATATGAACTGCCAACCTTTGGGTTAGCAGACGTAGCACTTGACCACTAGGCAACCAGGGTTTCCGATGAAGGTTAAGAGCTCGGTCATAAGCGCATGGTTCTATGACTTTTCCTAAATTTCTGAAATACTTTATCATTTTAAAAATAAATGTAAAAAAATTATTTGGCTCTGAAACCCAGCCATACAGACTCCTGCAGGGGTCATCTATTTGTAATTCACTCTCCTGGGCTGTAAATTGTAACCTATAATTATCACTTATAAATCCCACAGGGAGACTCGGTAGAAAACAAATTCGTCACTCACACTGAAGACAACTTTTGATTCCTTACTTAGTCAACTGAGGAAAAGAATGATGAAGCTACCAACTATGTAAATCACTGCTGACTTCAACTCCATTCTTCATTTGCAAAACCATAAGACTACACACACAAAACGCCAACACAAACACGCAACGGTTAGAACGCTCAGTGATGACGTGATCACAAGGTAATTCCAATTTCTCTGTCCGAGCGGAGGCAGCCTCAGTAGCTCCTGATGTTTCAAATAAGCCCGAATGCTTCTCTCACTCTGCCATCAAAAGCATGCTTCTGTGAACAGAAAATAGCATTCTTTCTTTTGTACAAGGAGAGAGAAACTGAAGACACATTTGCCTTTCTTCTCTAAGTATTCTTAGTAAGGTAAATTATTTTGATTTATTGTAATGCCCAAACATTCACTGGAACCTTGACTTGTCCACGGGAGTCGGTTCTGATGAATTTCTCATATTTCTTTAGGACGTTCGAGGATCTCACGTCTATGCTGAGGGCCCTGAAGCTGGTGTTTCAGCCCCTTTCCTTTGGTGGGATATAGTTCACTTTGTTGGATGTCCCATAATGCCCTTGATTTCTATCCTGAATTTCCAACAGAGGAAAAAGAGCTGCACAGCCTCACCCTGCCCATCAATCCCGGGCAGCTGTCCTACAGAAGGAGGCACAATCAGTTCCAGGCAAGAGGAATACCTGGCACTGAGCTAGAGAGCAAGTTGAAGGCAGAAAGCTGTAAGCGGGCATGTCAAGCAACAGCCAGCAGATGATAAAGATTTTAAGCTAGAATCATTCTCTAGCCAAGCCAAGTGCCGTCGAGTCGGATCCAAATCATTCTCCAGTTGCCCCTACTACCCAAGTTCTCAGCGGCTACTTATTCATAAAAATGGCCGCCTTATAGGATATCTTTGCTTGTGGGGCCTCGCTGTACACAGCAGGCACGGCAGGCTGTGAAATAAAGCACAAGCATAAGCATCGCTGACGAGCACTCAGTGTAGACGGGGGAGACAGCCTGCGGACTTCAGAGGCCACTCCAATTACCCGGAAAACGAGAAGTGAGAAGAGGCCATGGAGGATCCCTGGAAAACTTTCTTCACACTCAAAAAAAAGCAGAAAAAAGCAAAAAAAACATCAAACACGTTCACGCCTTTGGGCCGTGCTGTACCAGGTGACGCTGTGTGCTACCACCACATCTGATCCCGAGGTGGCTGGTCTGGAGGAAAACGCTCCAGGTTTCAGAGTCTCCGCACCGCAGACGGCTTCCTGCTCTTGTCGGACCTAATGCGTGTGCTTTTCAAAACCATTTTGAGTCTGGCCTTTCCTTAGTAGAAGCCCAAAGCCTTCTGTGAAGGATCAAAATGTGTCCTCTCAAAATATGTGTCAGAATCCCAAGCCCCGTCCCTGTGGATGTCATCTTATTTGGGAATCGAGTTTTCTGTGCTATACTAAGGAGGCAGTATCAGGGTAGGGTGTGTTTTAAACTTCATAATTCCTAAGTTCTAAAAAGAGCAGCTGAGACCCAGATGCAGGCACAGACTGAGGAAGACAGATGCCACTGACGATTGTCCAAGAGAACAAGGAAGCGCAGGGCTGCAGAGGTGGAGAGAGACAAGGGTCTCCCCCAGAGCCAGCAGGGAAAGACTCTCCCCAGAGCTAGTGTCTTCAGTTTGGACTTTCAGCCTCCTAACTGTGAGACAACCAACTGCTATTCTTTAAAGCCATTCCCTTGCGGTCTTTCTGTTACAGCAGCACCAGGAGACTCAGTCTCTTTCCTTCAGCTACCCTGTAACAGTTACTTCCCACGTCACACCTGAAAACACTGAGGCCTGCTCCCTACAATGACGGCTAGGCTTCTAGCAGTTCTTTCTTCCTACTCACTTCTGTAACAAATGTGGACTTGTATTTGCTTCTAGTTCCTATTCTAATGTTTTAATGACTCTTTTTAAAATTGTGACGTGTGACTTTATGATGCACCAGCTTTTAGCATCTGGTTTAGAGCTTCTGTATCATTCAAAAGCACCCCTCTGGCTTGAAAGACAGAAATACCAAAATTTCTTGAAATCAGAAAAATGATGCCTGAAATATATTGCATGTACTCTGTCAAGTTTTACAGAAGTTAGCAGGATTTAGGGTTTACATGTAGTCTACAAACAAATTCATTGCCATCAACTCAATTCCAATTCATCGTGACCTTACAGGACAAAGCACAAGAGCCCTCCAGAGTTTCCAGGGAGCACCTGGTAGATGTAAACCACCGACCTTCTGGCTAGCAGCTGTGGCCACTGAGCAGCATGCCAGCAGGATTCCTGTCTACAAATAGAAGTGTTTGTACATTTCCGTAAGGTTAGTAACAGAGAAAATGCAACGAGAATACATTTCCATGAGGTTACTATCCAAGATAATGTAAGGAGAATACTGAATGTGTGTGCATACAAACCTCACATAGCACACTTTCAGATCTAGACTACAAGAACACTGTGGAAAAAGCTGAGAACTCTCTTCTTTTATCCTCAAGAGTCTTAAAAAACAAGGGGGAAAAAAAAAAACCACGGCTGAAATTCTCTATGTAAACATAGTGCGAGACCCTCTATACCGTACTCCTGAAAATAAGCAGCAGCCACAAACCACAAGCCTCTGGTGACAAAGGCTGTGACATACACTTGGACCACAATCTGTAGCATTTGATCATCAGGAATCAACAGAATGCCCCCACATTGCAAGCTGGTGATGGAAAAACTGGGGACGAAGGGCTGGCTGTGACTCATGAGGACTGAGGCTGTCACCTCCAAACAGTGTCTTTTTGCAGTGGTGGTGGTGACAGTGGCAGAAGTGGTGGCATAAACAGTAACAATTGCCAACAGTCATCAAATGCTGCAATACAGTGAATTCTGTTCCCAGCAAAATATGTACTGAAATCCTGGTGTCTCTGCCTAGAAATGATTCTGTTTAGAAACCGATCTGTTACATGGGTCATATCTAGTGGGGTAGGTTCTAAATCTAATCGCTTCTGAGATCTGAAAAGGACAGGTTAGACATGCAGACACACGCAGGCAGACAGGCACCATGTTAAGATCACTGGCAAGCCAAGGAAGCCCAGAACTCTGGGAGCTACTAGCCAGGAAGGAAGCAACACGCCTGAGACCTTGGGGCGCAGGGCCTCCAGAGCTGTGCCAACACAGACTCCTACACTTGAAAGCCAGCCAGCTACGATGTTTGAGCCACAGCAGCACTGAGTAACTACGAGAAGTGCTTACAACGAGACAGGCTCTCTTAGAAATACTTCACAAGGACTAGCAGGTGGACCATTTTTCAAAAGAGGCAATTAAGGTACAGAGAGCGTGAGCACCTTGTACCAAGTCCGCAGGCAGAGAAAAGCCCTGGTTACAACCCAGACTTCCCACCTTTAGAGGCTGTGCTTACACTACAGCTCGTAGTAGACGGCCCACCCTTTGGGGGAATGGTAGACCTCAAAAAGCAAGTAGCAGCCAACATCAAAACTGCTTTGTAGGTTTTTGTCTTAAGGATTACATCCAAACCCTAGAAATCGGGCATGGAAATTGCCTGGTCCAGCCACCCACATTCCACAGGCGAACTTGAAGCGCTGAAGAGCAGAGTCACTTCCCAAAGCAGGTCACAGTGGTGAGGCCACAGCTAGAACGCACACATCTCCTTTCCTCATCCTTCTTTCATCTGAAGAGGAGTGTGGCTATCCAGACAGTCCAGATCGTCACTGGAAATGGAGAGGTTACTCCAGCCTTTTGGACAGGAAAGGCATGTGGACTATGGGGCTCGTATGGGGCTTAGGAATACAGGAAAGCTAGGGCCACCTCTGATGGTGTGGTGGTTAATGGGTAAGGCTGCTAACCGAAAGGTCAGCAGCTCAAATCCACCAGGCACTCCTTAGAGGCTCTATAGGGCAGTTCTACTCTGTCCTATAGAGTCACAATGAGTCACAAGTGACTCGACGGCAGTGGGTTTGGTTTGGCTTGGTGTGCAGATACATAAATCCGGAATGGCCTCCAGCCTGAACCACGGGCTTGGGATGTTCCAGCGTCTACAACCATGTGACCCATTTCCTTGAAGTAAAATCTCTCTTATATGTATTTACATGCTTTAATGGTTTCAACTCTCTGGAGACCCCAGCCTAAGACACTCCTAAATCTTCAGCTCACTCCTTTAGTATCTCAGCTCTAACAATCTGCCTACCCAGGACACAGAGTCCATATCCTGCCAATTTCCTACCCTGTCTCTCATCCGTCTCTTACCCTCATGTATCTTTTTATTTAGCAAAACTCCCTTCAACATAGATTTCAGCCCTCTACTCTCCACTTGTTTGGTGGTACTCCCTAAAAATCAAAGAAACCCATTGTTGTGGAGTCAATTCTGACTCAAAGTGACCCTACAGAACAGGGTAGAAGTGCCCCATAGTTTCCAAGGGGCACCTGGCAGATTCGAACCACTGACGTTTTGGTTAGCAGACGCAGCACTTAACCACCACACCACCAAGATTTCCTGTGCTCACCTAGCAAATTCTAGACCCTCATTAAATGCTACTTCCCCCTACTAAGAGTTTGCTACCGCAGCTGAACATCCTGGATAAATCTGCACAAGCATGCTGCCGGGTCTCACCTAAAATTCATGACCCTTTACCTGAAGGGGGCTCCCTACGCTGCCCACTTACACGCAGTATGACAAAGAATCACACTGGTGGCTTTAGGGCCATGTGTGTCAAAGCACAGTGAACTTCCAGGAGGTCATGGTAGTCAGACTTGGAACATTTCTGACGGTGGCTCAATGAAGACACAGCATGTGGTATGCCAAGCGAATCGCAGTGCCCTGTGGGCCCGCAGGCCAGCTTCCGTCTAAACTGCCAGTGCTCTGGGGGCACGCACCGGTCTCACTGATACCTGTTCCCCACAGAGCATTTACACGGCGTCTCTGTAGAACTGGCCTTCAGTACTAACTTGTGCCTTCACCCCAACTGGTGCCTTCACCCCATGTCTTTACGTCTGTCAGTCGGCAGTGTGCGTGAGAACATACAAAGGTTCTAGGTTGGTCTTCCCTGCTTCTTCCTCTGCCCCTTCCTAAATAGCTTCTTCTGGGGTGGACAAACGGATGAGATTTCCATCTCCATTTCATCCTTTTTCCAGTAAAAGACAAATACACAGATGTGAAAAAACAACACGGAAACAATGAAAAAGTTTCCAGTTCATTCATGTCGTTACAATACAATGACCCAACGGGATTCTCCCAGCTGGGTCTATCCAGCAATCGGATGTGGAAATCCGGCAAAACTCTACAGTAAGCTATCTGTCAGGCAACATTTACAGTAAGACGAGCAAAACCACATCTAGGAATTGTTCCAAGCCATGGAGATTAGCAGTAATCACTGGCTCATGTCCTAACACAATCCTGGAGAGACATGGGAGGATCTGGAAAATTAACTATCAAAAAAGGATTATACAGGAAGAAAAAGAACCTTCTGGCTTCTATATTCATTGGTCAGTACCTTAATCAAATCCTGCTCTCACCTACACATGAGGCCAACAATTAAGCACATGGACGTAACTGTTCTAAGTGCTTTATACTTCACTGCTGAATATCACCATGGTCACCTCTGAAATACTCCCCTGGGGAAGCTATGCACCGATACCAGTACCTAGTCCACCCTTCAAAGCAATTTTGGAACTCTTTTTCTAGAATGGCCATTGCACAAGGTGGCAAGGTGACAAATTTGAGAATCTAATTGCATAATTGCTTGTGAGGGAGTTTTTAGCCAGTATACAAATAACTATATGGGAACTCCCTCCCTACTCCCCTGATCTGGCCCCCAATGACTTGTTTCTTTACTTGAAGATAAAAGAAATATTGAAAGGAAGACATTTGGATGATATTCAGGACATCAAGGGTAATATGACAACAGCTCCGATGGCCATTCCAGAAAAAGAGTTCCAAAATTGCTTTGAAGGGTGGACTAGGCTCTGGTGTCGGTACACAGCTTCCCAAGGGAAGTACCTCAAAGGTGACCGTACTGATATTCAGCAAGGGAGGTCTGTAGCACTTAGAACAACTAAGTTTGCAAACCGAATTGTTGGACTTCACATACCAAAAACTAACCAAATCCTTTGTCATTAAGTTGCTCCTGACTCACAGCAATCCTGTAGGGCAAAGGAGAACGGCCTCATGAGACTCCTAAGGCTGCAGACTGTCACAGGAGCAGACGGCCATGGCCTTCTCCTGGGGAACCTTTGGTGGGTTCAAAGTGCCGACCTTTCGGTTAGCAGCTGAGGCCCTAATCACCGTGCCACTGGGCTCCTTCAGGCACACACAGCACTCAATAAAGACCAGCCAGAACACACAATGCACTGAACTAGGGTTGACAGAAGCTTAAATAAAGGAAAAGTGCCAACCCAGGGCAGCATGTGCCCAGTCTGCAGATAACAGAGCATCTCCTCCTGATGGTGGGAACTGTGGGACAGGCGAGGACAAACTGTGACATGGAGCTGTGCTCTGGGAATCCCTGCACACCTGCCCTCAGAGACGGCTGAGCTGACACAGACCCTTCTACCATCCCTGTCTCACTGAGACCTACGAGATTCTTTGTCCTTTGAGTTTTACCTTTTATTCTCTCTAGTTCTTTTTTTTTTTTAATTAAATACTAACACTTCCCTTTATAAACTATTTAACATGTATAAGCAAATGTCTGGATTAAGGCTGATGTTTTCTTAAACATGCATTTAAACTTGCAGGGTCTTGTTTACTCAGTCCCCTCACCTTGACAAATATAAACAGAAAGAAAGCATACACAGCTCATTAAAACACACACACACACACACACACACACACACACACACACACACACACACACTGTTACTGCATATCTATTTGAAATTCATAGTAAGAAATTCAAGGCAAGGAGAAAGAAAAGAGTTTCAAGATTAAGTGCTAAAAATATTATAAATTGATACATGTGTTTATCGTGATACCAAAAACCAAACCCACTGCCATCAAGTCAATTCCCCTTCATAGCGACCCTGCAGGACAGAGCAGAATTGCCCCACAGAGTTTCCAAGGAGCACCTGGTGGATTCATACTGCTAGCCTCCCGGTTAGCAGCCATAGCTCAACCATTACACTATGAGCCTTTTCAGTGACAAACGTGTGCAACAGGATCCAGGGTTAGGATTAAACATAGTCTGCTGCCACAAAAAGAGACAGAAAAAGTCCTGGACCAAAACTGATGAACTGTTACATCAAATGCAGACTAAACCTTTAACTTTGAGAGCCAATATGGACATACACTGAATTAACAACTGGTAAGTACAAGGTGTAAAGAAAACCTACAGAACCGTGCAACAAATGATTTTCAAATACAAATGTTATCCTGTGTGAAACTGTGTAACTCTGGAACACTTATAAATAGTAATTTAAGAAAGAATAGTAGTTGGATTATCGACAGTTCAGTTCCATCAACTGAAATAGTAAGTTTCTCTGAGAGACGTGGCAGGAGCACATGCCACCCGTGCCCTGATGCCCAGAATAAGCCACCCGCACTCTGATGCCCAGAACGAGCACAGTGCAGGGGCTGGGGTGGGGGGCACAGAAGCTGGGCACAGAACACCGTGCTGCTCACGTGACCCACGGACCACACTGTGCTGCCCGCTCCAGGATGACTAAAGAAGCCACAATAGGGAAAGCACAACTCACGCTAGATAAAATAAAGCAAAACACTGAAATCCTATTATAACCTGAGCTGCCTACACCCTAAATTTAAGCGTGGTTTTCCAGGTATTCAGGAAAGGAGTTCTAGAGAAGAGCTTTCAGGGTGACATAAATTGCAGACTACTGCTGGGTGGATTTAAAAGACTGCGGAGGCCACGCTGAGGAGGAGACCACAGAATCAAGAGAGCCTGACGTTATTATCTAGGAAGGCCCCAAGGGAGGGGCAGACAAATTTCTGCACCATCATGCCCCCAAACCATTGCCATCAAGGCGATCTTGACTCCTAGTGACCTTATGGGTCAGAGCAGAACCGCCCTATGGGGTCTCCAAGGAGTGGCTGATGGACTTGAACTGCCGACCTTCAGCCACACACAGTGGGACCCCTGAAGGCTTCCAGGGCTGCCTGGCTGGAGAAGCCACAAGCTCAGAGCTGCCAGAAGACCCTGCCGCCCGCATGTCCTCCCTTCCTCTCGGGGGAAAAGTTCTGCATCAGATTGTAACCACCACCAGCGTCCGACCTTAGGTTAAGCCAAGTAGGTAGTCCCCACCTTACAACGTATTTGAGTCACTAAGAAATACACTTACTGTCTGTTGTCAGGTTTTCTGTAAATCTTATATTAGTAATATATGCTACATACAGTGGTGCAATGCGTAAGACGTAACACTATGGTAAATTGCGGACTACCTGTAGACACACCCACAGTCACACCCAAACACAAATGGTTCATACAAGTAATTTAAAATTGCTAACACTTCAATGGAAACCCTGGTCCTACTGTGGTACAGTGGTTAAGTGTTACATCTACTAACCTAAAGGTCAGCAGTTCAAATCCGCTAGGTGCTCTTTGGAAATGCTATGGGGCAGTTCTACTCTGTCCTTTAGGGTCACTGTGAGTTGGAATCGACTCAATAGCAGTGAGTTTTGACACTTCAGTAAGGGGTCCTGGTGGTGCAGTGGTTAAAGCACTGAACTGCTAAGCGAAAGGTCAGCTACTGGAAACCAGCAGTGAACTTTAGGAGAAAGGCATAGCCTTCTGAATCCTTAGATATTTATGGTCTTGGAACCCCAGTGGGATTATACGGAGTCTGAACTGAACTGATGGAAGTAGGGTTGATTTGGGAACACTAATGCCAGCTGTTTTGTCAATCCTTAATAATGAAAACAGCTCCGTTAGAAGAAAAGCAATTTGCCATGACGAAAACTGAATACGTAAAGGTGAATAATCAACATATATATTCAATTTTCATTCCACCAACTCTGTCACAGCTCTGTTTTAAGGTCAATCATCTCTGTTTTCATTACTAATACCTTTTATTATCATCACCTTTATAAATTCAAGCTTTGAACATCTGCAAAGTGAACTCTGAGAGTGAACATCTGAGAATGATAACACCAGCAAATTACTGTATTCCAGTTAAAAGACAGACTTTAGGGCTGGGTTAGAAAAGCAAGAGATTGCACTTTTAATACAAAGACACAGACAGAATAAAAGTAAAGTGATGAAGAAGATACACACTGCAAACACCAATCATGAGAAAGCTAGTGTGTCTACATCAGTATAAGAAAAAGTAAAGAAAAATACTGATGACATAGATGAACATTTCATAATGATGCCAGGATCACCACATCAGAAGGACCTAAAAAATCATATTATGTGTATGCTCCTAACGACACACATTCGCTATACATGGGGCAACAATTAACAGAATCTAAAAGAGAAATAGGCAAGTCTACACTCACAGCTGGAGATTATAAGGTATCTATCTGATGAATATAACAAACAGAAGAAGGAAATTTGTAAGGAAATGGAAGATTTCAACAATACTATTAATCAACTCAATCTAATCATTAGCTCGTAGAACACTACAACCGACATTGATCTGCAGAATATACATTCACTTCAACTGTATGTGTAACATTCCCAAACACGGAAGCCAAGATACTATTGGCTGGGTCCTAAACAAATGACTGAAACCATACAGAGCACATTCTCCAAATAAAAAGTTTAATTGTACTCTGTAACAGTATGCTACACAGGTCAAAATATACAGAATATTTCTACATTCTATGAAAATTCCCCAGTGACATTTTTCAGTCAGTATCTGCGTCCCCATGTATACACAAAAAAACTTTGAAAGATCTCCAAATATTGGGAAATTTTAAGCCACAAAATTCTAAAGTAACCATTGAGTCAAAAATGAAGTCATCACTGCAATTAGAAATATTTTAAACTAAGGCTAGCATGAATACAGCATAGCAAAACAACTAAAGAGCACTTACAGAGAACTTTAGTTTTAAATTCAAATTACAGAAAGATTTAGAATCAGCTGTTAAAGCGTCTACCTCAAGAAAGTAGAAAAAGATGACCACATCAAGAAAGTAGAAAAAGATGACCACATTAAACTCAAAGACAGTAAAAAAAGTAATAAAGGGAGAGGAGAAAGCAATAAAATAGAAAAAAGAAGAGAGACAATCAACAGAACTCAAGGTTGGTTCTCTGCTTAGACTAAGATTGATACAATGATACCAAGACAGATTAAAAGGAGAAGTGGAATTTAGCGGATGCAGGGTACATGGTCAATATACAAATCAGTCAGCTTTTTGTACAATGGCAATGAGAACTGTGAAAAGAAAATTAAGAAAACAATCTCATTTACGATAGCATCGAAGGGAATAAAATACCCACAAATTAATTTAACCTGGAATGTGAAAGGCTTATACAACAAAAATTATAAAATGCTGCTGAAAGAAATTAAAACCCAACCCAAATCCACTAGTGTTGAGTTGACAGCAACCTATAGGTCAGAGTAGAACTGTCCCATGGAGTCTCCAAGGAGTGCCTGGTGGATTTGAACTGTAGACCTTTTGGTGAGCAGGAGTGGCACTTAACCACTATGCTACCGAGGTTTCCTAAAAAGATGAAAGACCTAAATAAACAGAAAAATGTTTTGTGCTCATGCACTGGAGGACTTAAGACTGGTAAGACATCAATATTAGCTAAAGAGATCCACAGACGCAAGACAAACTCAATCACAATCCCAACAACCTTCTTTACTGAAATGGAAAAAAACCAACCATTAATTTTATATGGCACAGCAAGAGGCCTGGAACAGTTAATGCACTTCTGGAGAAAAACAGAGGAGGAGGGCTTACATTTCCTGATCTCAAAATTCTGCAGCTACAGTAATCAAAACAGTTTGGAACTGGTATGCTACTAGACACACGGACAGAATTGAGAGTTCTAAAATAAGCTATGTATCTACAGTCAACCGATTTTTTAAAAATGCTGTATTGTATTTCCAGTGAAAGTTTACACAGGAAGTTAGGTTCTCAGTGAACAAATTCTACACATTTTGCTGGAGCCCTGGTGGCGTTGTGGGTTAACTGCTACAGCCGGTCACCAGAAAGATGACAGTTCAAATCCACCAAGCGCTTCTTGGAAATGCTACGGGGCTGTTCTACTCTGTCCTTAAGGGTCGCTATGAGTCAGAATCTACCTGATGATTAATGTTTTTTCTTAGCTGGTTTTACTTCCTAGAACTATTCATCACGCAGTGCCTGAGGTCTTCAAAGCTTGTGCTCAGTCACCCAAGCAACAACAAGTAGTGGCCACTGACCTGGGGCAGCTGAGGAAGAAGGTGAGCCAGGAATCAGAGGAAGAAATGAAAAGCATACATAATTTTCTCCATAAGAACAGCCTCCTTTGCCACAAGATCAGAGGAACCGGATAGTGCCTGGTTACCATTACTGGGTACTTTGATCAAAGATTCTCTAGACAAATTTTGATACAAAGGGGGAAAATGTGGCCCCAAATTTCTACTTCCCAAGGAATCCAGACTTTCTGGGGCCACAGAAAACGGATGACCCTGCAAACTTTTTATCCTTAGATAATCTTTAAAACAGAAACCAAAAGTTTCCCCTGAAGTCTCCCTTACACCAAACAATAAATAGGTTAGCTTAGCCAGTAAGAATGTCTTTCTGGGGAATGCAATCTTTTAAAGAAATATGTCTAGGGGTTCACATTGACAACAGTAACTAGAAAGGTTAGATGAGAATGCAGTCTTTTAAAGAAATATGTCTAGGGGTTCACAATGACAACAGTAACTTGAAAGGTTAGATGAGAAGCATAGGGGGCAGACAGCTTATGTTAAAGGTGGTGGGATAATTTAGAAAAGGATAGTGAAAACGATTGTACATCTTAAATATAATAAATGTTCGTGCATTGTACATGCATAGATTGTTGAACTGGTATATACTTTCCTGTGGATTATTTTCAGAAGGAGGCAGGGAGAGAAAGAAGGAGGAAGAGAAGAGGGAGAGAGGGGAAGAAAAAGAGAAGGGAACAGGGAGGGATAGAAACAGGGAAGGAAGGAAGGACAGAGGGCAGGAGGGAAGGAGACAGAAAGAAAAGGAAAGCAAAAAAGAGGAATAAAGACAAATTACCAACACCAGATGCAAAAAATGGGGTAACATTACAGAGACATTAAAACCAACCTATTCCAGTATGACCTCATGCTATCTGATTATATTGGTTAAGATTAGGATTTTAAGGTAACATGTTAAGGATTGAATTACAGAAGATATGTTAAAATCCCAATCCCAGGTGCCCATGAATGTGAGATCTTATTTGGATACAGAGTCTCTGACGACACGGTTAGCTAAGCTGAGGCCACACTTGAATAGGTTGGGTTCTAAACCATTATGACTGATGTTCTCATACAAAGAGAGAAAGAGACACAGACAGACACAGAGGGAATTTGGTCATGAGAAGGAGGAGGCAGACGATGGAATGATGCTGTCACAAGCAAGACACACACGGGGCTACCATAAGCTGGGAGAGATAGAAAAGGTCTCCCCCTACTAGAATCTTTAGAGAGAGCGTGACTCTGCGAACATCCTAAATTCAAACTTGTACTCCCAGAACTGAAGCAAAGCAGAACTGTTGTTTTCTTGAAGCCACATAGTTTGCCATAACTGGTAACAGCTACCCTAGGAAACTAATATACAGAGGATGATATTCAAAAGAAAAAAAAAGCTTTGCTGTTGTTAGGTGCTGTCCAATCAGTTATGAAATGCAGTTGACCCTACGCACAACAGAACAAAACACAGTTCTGTGCAATAATTTTATATCAATAAATTTTACCACTTACAGAATCCAAAACTGACATTGGAGAAGGAGAAACTATGCATAGTCTTATGCTTGCTTAAACAACAACAACAACAACAACTGATAAATAAAATCTTCCTCATAAGCACAACTCCAAGATCACATAACAACATTGGTAAATTCTATAAAACACTTAATGATAAAACAACATCAAAAACATTACACTCAATAAAGGAAGGGATTGAAAGGTATGAAAGGTGTGTGCCAGAGTTGTATCCTTTCGCTATACTTACACAATCTCTATGCTGAGCATATAATCTGGGAAGCTGGACTATACAAAGAATGGAGCATCAGGTGTGGAAAAAGATTCATTATGCAGATGGCACAACCTTGCCCGCTGGAAGTAAAGAGAACATGAAGTGCTTGTTTACGAAGATCAAAGGCCAAAGACTTCAGTATGGATGACACCTCGACATCAAGGAAAAAAGAATCCTCACAAGTGGACCAATAAGCAGTATCATGATAAATGGAGAAATGATGAAGTTCTCAATTTCCTTCTACTTGAATCTATGGAAGGGGCAGTGAAGAAATCAAATGACACATTGTGTTGGGCAAACTGCAGCAGAAGACCTCTTTCAAGTATTGACAAGCAGAGATGTCACCATGATGACTAAGTTGCGCCTGACCCAAGCATATGCATGTAAAATCTGGACAAGGAAGAGAGAAGCCCAAAGAACTGATGCCTCTGAATCAACAGTGTTGGCAAAGAATACTGAACAGAGACCATGACCCGCCACAGGAACAGACAGACCTGTCCTGGCGTACAGCCAGAACGCTCCTTAGAAGACAGGCTGGAGAGACAATGTCTCTCTCATATATTGTGATCACGCTTTCAGGAAGGATCAGCTCCTGAGAAGGACACCATGTTTGGTGAAATGGAGCATCAGCAAAAGAGAGACTCTTGACAGGATGCAGTGACACAGCTGGTACAGCAACGAGCGCGAGCAGGATCAACAACTGCAGTGACAGCACCAGGCCGGGCCAAGTTTCATTCTGCTGCTCACAGGGTCACAACAAGTCAGAATGCTGCTGAACCAAACCAAGTTCGTTCCACCTGTCACTGCTGTCAAAAATTCAGGGACAGCAAAGGGTTCAAGGAATGCTTTATTAGCAGATAAGCTGGCAAACCTGGGAAACAGGGAGAATAGCTTCCCTAAACCTGTCCCATTTGGGTTACATTTCCAGTGGTTTTTACAGCCAGATTTCAAAGGGACTGGAATCTGCAGTTTGTCACAGAACAATAACCGGGAGTCACAAGATTCCATCTCATTACAAGATTTGATTATATCTTATCAAACAGTGTGAATTACCCAAAATTTCATTCTCTCTCTGAGGTCTTAATAAATTCACTTCCCTGGAGATAGGGAGAGGAATACAGACCTGCTAGTGCAGTCTGGAGGTGATAATTTGGGCAGAGGATGGAATGTAGTTTAACATCCTTAGTGACTTTTGTTAAGATTCTTGTATTCACCAATGGGAACCGACTCCGGGGCGCCTGACAACAACGCCAACAACAGGCAGAAGAGAGTCCACAATGAGTGAATCTTTAGAAAGTTCACGATTTGGCAAAGCTAATCCACGGCAATTAAAGCCATTACATTGTTATCTTTAGAGAGCTCATAGGGTTCCTATACTGACTGGAATGTGGTCCTGGGGTGCTTCTAAGGGGTGAAACAAATAGTCTGTATATCTTGCATCTATGTGCTATAGAAATATTCTGTATATCTAGCATCTGTGTGCTATACACAGGGACATCGAGCTGTACATTTATGATGTGTATATATTCCTGCACGTAAACTGTACTGTAATGAAATACAGTTAAATAGTCAAAATTTTCTGTGACTAGATATGTCAAGATATAACCACCAAGAGTTTTCAACCTCAAGGGCAAATATGGGGTGAGCAACTGTTCCAGAAACGAGTCCCGACAGCACAGTGGTTAAGCCCTCAGCTGCTAACTGAGAGGCCAGTGGTCTGAATTCACTAGCCACTCAGCTGTTGAAAGATGGGGCAGTCTGCTTCCTGAAAGACAGCCTTGGCAGCCCTGTAAGACAGTCCACCTCTGTCCTCTAGGGTAGCAGTTAGTGGGAAAAGACTCAATAGCAACAGGTTTAGCTTTGGTAATCTTTCCAGCAGGAGCCCTACTGGTACCAACGGTTATGTTCTTGGCTGCTAAGTGAAAGGTTGGCAGTTAGAAGTCACCCCATGGTTTCACAGAAGAAAAACCTGGCAATCTTCTCCCATAAGGCTCAAAATCTAGAAAACTCCATGGGGTAGTTCTCTGGCGTCACATGGGGTCACCATGAGTCAACATCAACTTGACAATGCTCAACAACCACAATCTTTCTGGAGGTCCAATCAAGTTACCGAGGGTACTGAAAACAAGCAGAGGGATCTCAAAGTGGGGTTCCTGCTAACTGTTAAAGACTGTTGTATAACAATCACTAGGCTGGAATTCTGTGCTGCTCCGTCATCCCTGGTGTAGTGGGTAAGCGCTACAACTACCAACCGAAAGGTCGGTGGTTCAAATCTAGCAGGTGCTCCTTGGAAATTCTTTGGGGCAGTTCTACTCTGACCTCTGGGTCACTAGGAGTCAGAAATCGACTCAATGGCAGTAGCTTTGGTGTCTGTTTTGATGTCATCCCAGTTGGTCCTAGCTCCTTTTGAAGTCTGTGATCCCTCCTTCGGAGAACTGGATGAAAACTAGAGACCCTCCCACTAGCAATCTCCATATACACACACTCAAGAATTCTTGCATACAATATCTGGAGGTTTACAAACCTGTGTCTTACAGATCGCTATTTAAAACCTCTTTTCAAATTTGTATTATTATTTTTTTTAATTCAAAAGTTTCCTTTTAAAGTATAGAATCTTCTCAATCATTGGCAGCAGTTTTTGTTATTTTCTCTTAAATCTTCCAAGTGACTCACCTGGAATTTCACAGCCTGGTTGATATCAGACACACGGAACTGCCTGAGGAACCGCTCATCCTCACTCCAGAACAGGCGTATGTCGGGAATGTCATACAGGATCATGGCCAGCCTCTCCAATCCCAGACCAAAGGCCCAGCCAATCTTCTCCTGAGCACCAGCTATGATGAGAAAAAAAAAAAACAATTGTTTTAAAACACGTAAAGGCTAGACAAAACCCCACTGCTGTTGAGTTAATTCTGACTCACAGCGACCCTACAGGACAGACAAGAACTGCCGCAGAGAGTTTCCAAGAAGGTCCTGATGGATTTGAACTGCCAACCTTTTGGCTGGCAGATGCAGGACTTGACCACTACACCACCAGGGTTTCCAAAGACTAGACCGGGTTGTACTATTTCCTAACAAGTACCAGTGATGTTGAGTGCATCCCTTCTAGCGGCAAGATGTTGAGGAGAAGCTGCAAAGACCTCCAAGGATGGGCTCCCTCTTCCATTTTCCTTCCTACCCACATTCCCATACTTCCTTCACTGATACACAGGACTGCCAATGAAGTTCGTGAACTCATCTGGGAAAAAGGGCTACACACTTCATTGATGAATATCACTAGTCCTCTTTGAAGTACTCCCCTTCAGAAGCTATGCATTGACACCAGCGCCTAGTCAACTCTTTACAGCAATTTTAGAACTCTTTTTCTGGAATGGCCATCAGGGTTGTTGTCACACTAACGCCGATGTCCTGAATGTCATCCAAATGTCTTTTTTTCCAATATTTCCTTTATCTTTGGCTAAGGCAACAAGTCACTGGGGGACAGAAGAGGTGAATGGGGAGGATGTTCCAATACAGTTATTTGTTTACTGGCTAAAAACTCCCTCACAGACAACTACACAATTAAGTTTGTCAACTTGCCACCTTGTCACCATGTACAACGGCCCTTCCAGAAAGGGTTCCCAAATTGCTTTGAAGGGCGCACTAGGCAGTGGCATCAGTGCATAGCACCAAAGGGGAGGACTTCAAAGGTGACTGTAGTGATATTCAGCAACAAGGTATGCAGCGCTTAGAACAACTGAGATTGTGGACTTAACTGTCAGGCCTCATACTCTGGAATCATGTTGTCTGTAATGCTGTCTTCCTTTCTTGATTACACTTCTGATTTTAAGCCCTGGTCACTGCCTCTGAGCTATTATTTTTATAGAAGCAGGAGAAAAAAGACAGTCTCTGCCCCCAAGTAGCTTACAGCAGGTGTTTCACATTCCGAAAGTGTGTGTCTGGCCTTCAAGGGCTCTCATGTTCATTAGCTACAACGACTCTCACTCTAGCAAGTGCTGCTTCAACAGCCTACGGAGAGCAATCCAGCAAAAGTGAAACACAGATCTGGCCCCACTCACCCCAAAAGGAAAGCGAGCCATCCAGATTACGTCAGTGTCACAAACACTAAGGGTTTATGTCACAGACACCAGACAGAGTAAGACAGCAGACACAATCTGCAGTATGAAGAAAGGAAGGGAGCGACCCACACTGCTAGAAAAGCTTAAGGAAAGAACTCATCAAAGAAGTACCATTTCAGACGGACATTAAAAGACGGGTGGGTTCCTTGGGTAGGCTAAACTCTGAAATGGTCCCAAGGGTTGTCACCCCCCTGTTGCACATGTCTAGTAAGATGTCCTCCCTCTGAGTATGGGCAGGCTTTGTCACACACAAGATGTCACTCCCTTGACTAGGTTACATCATGCAGGACCCCACCTTAGCACAATGGAGACAGATTCTTCTGCTGGTTTTGAAGAGGTGAGCTGCCATATTGCGGATGTGGCCACGTGGCTAGGACCTGAGGGTGGTTTCAGGAGCTAAGAGAAACCCAAGAAGCCAGTAAGAAAACAGGACCCCGACTCTACAATCATGAGGAATTGCATTCTCCCAACACTCTGAGCTTGGAAGAGGACCCAGATTTTCAGGTGAGGATGTGGCTCTCCTAGCTCTTTGGGTCAACAACCTGGGGAGACCCTGAGCAGAGAGTGCAGCAAATCTGTACCTGGACTCCTGACGCAGAGAAACTCAAGACAAAAAAATCACTTTATATTATGCCACTAGGTATGAGATGATGTGTTTGCATCAGAAAGCTAGTAAAGATCCAAACGACAGAGAAAGCGGAAAGGCATTTCCACACTGAGGGAAGCTCCCAACAGTCAAGGAAAGGAGGGACAGTAGAGAGAGACCTGGGAGTGAAATGGAAACACAGACCACGAAGGGCTGCCACCAATCACTGATAAACAAGGACAAAAGAGGAGAAGGGAAGCCAGAAGTAAGTGTCAGCCTCACAGAATGATTTGTTTAAGGAATAAATGGATTTAAAATTATATTCAATTTGAGAGCACAAAAGGCAAATGATGCAAAGAGACAGAACAACTCAGTAAATCAGAGGGAAGGGGCACTCGCAAGAAAAGTGGAAGGCTGGCTGAGTGTTGACAGCGTCTCTGTTAGGAAGGAAGGAAGGAAGGGAAAGGGAGATACTTAACCACAGAAACAACAGTGCGAACAAAAGTGTGAGCAGTTCCTGACCAATGGGTCAACTGTCTAAAATCAGCTGAAGACTGAGGGGGAAAAATTATTAAAGTCATTTATAGTGACCCATGAAAACTTATTAAAGAGCTAGGGATTCAAGATAATGGCCTAGTCAACGCACCACACTGCCTCTCTAGAGCAAACAGCCCAGAAACAAAATGTAACAGTTGGCATTTCTGGAACCCTGAGCCTCAAATCAAAGGATATAGAATTAGTTCAAACACTGGTTGGAAAAAGAAACTGAAGGACAGGAGTTAATGGAGAAGTACCCTGCAAGCAGCCCAGCACAGTGTGGCCATCTGGAAGCAAGGCCAGCAGCAACCCTGGGAGAGAAGTCTAGGAAGACACCACCGTGGGCCTCTGTAGCAGACAGAGAAACTGTGAAGACAGACACAGGGGGAAGCAAAGTATACAGCATAGGAACTGGAGCAAAGGAGGGTAAGTGTGGGCAGGAGGAGGAGAGCTTCAGGGACCACAGTGTATACAGACCCAGGGACGTGGCGACTCTCCAACAGCGGTACCTGGACAGGACAGCAAGTGGCAAACATGCAGCAATAAACGTGACATCATGTTTTGGTTTCCCTTCCTGTATTTTTCTCGCCCCTTCTCCCAGGCTTGCCTGCCCTGCCTCTACCCTAACGGAGACAGCATCTGCTTTAAATCCTGGAAACACGCATGCCCCACTCATGCTGGAGAGTGTGCCTTTGTGCCGCACAGAAGCCTACCTTTCCCTGGCCTGTTGGACAGAGTGCCCACTCAGGTATCTCAAAAAAGAGAATCATAATTAAATGACAACTTAATGTCTTAGAGACAGTAGATGATATCAAATCATATAAAGACACAAGACAAGGTGGTTCAACCAAGTGATCAAAATAAAGGTGCAGAAAATCTTCCTGAGGAAGAGAGAGTATCAGAACTGCTTCACAAGGAATTGAAAATGCTTACACACAGGGTGCTCAAAGAGATTATGGAAAACACAGGCAAAGTCAAGGTAAATATGGGGGTGGGGCAGGGACAGAAGAATTTAGGAAAACCATACAAGAATAAAATGAAAAATTAAATAGGCAATTAGAAATCATGCACAAGCAGTGACTAGAAATCCCTAAAATTAACAATAAAGTATCAGAAATAGATAATTCAATTGAAGGACACAGAAGTAGAACTGAAACCATGGAAGAAAGAATTAATGAAATAAAGACAACAAAATCCTTGATATCAATTTGTTCAAGGAACAATCAGAAAAAATGAAGAAAGTGTAAGAAAATACTATGGGAAGGAACAATTTCATACATAACTGAAAATTCAGGAGACAAAGACAAAAAAAGCATAGAGAGCATGTCTGAAGATCTTCTGGAAGAACATTACCCCAGTATAGTGAAAAAGGAGAAAATTTCCATCTAAGAAGCTGGACAAACCCCATATAGGACAGACCTCCAAAGAAGGTCACCAAGATGTCCATGCTCAAACTTTCCAAGTCCAAAAGTAAAGTGACAATTCTGAGAGCAGCTCATGAAACACAAAATACAACCTACAAAGGGACTCACATAAGAATGAACTCTGAGTTCATGGCAGAAACCATGCAGACAAGATGTCACTTGGTGACACATGTGAAAGAAATGTCAACCAAGACTTACAACATACCTAGTAAAATTGTCTCTCCAATTTCCTGAAATTCAAAAATTTATGCTCATCAAAAGATGTTTCCAAAAGAGTAGAAGGAGAAATTATAGAGTAGAAAAAAAATTGGCTACAATGTATCTGGCAAGGGTGTAATCTCTAAAATTTATAGAAAACTCCAACAACACAACAACAAATAAATAAGCAACCAAATTAAAAAACTGGTAAAGAACATGAACAGGAATTTTACCAAAGAAGACATCCAAGCAGCCAACAAATACATAAGAAGATGCTCATGATCACTAGCCACTGCCAAGTGCCAAGTGTCGTTCAGTCGGAAAACACAATGGCATCTCACACAGGCAATAGTAACACAGACAAAAACAAAACAAAACAAAGAAACAGAAAGCAACAAATGCTGGAGAAGCTGTGGGAAGAATGGAACTCTCATTCATTGTTGGCTGGGAATGTAAAATTACACAACCACTATGGAAAACATTATATGCTTCCTTAAGAAAAAAAACGAATACCATATGACTCAGGAATACAACTCCTATGTGTATATTGTAGAGAAGTCAGAGCCATGCCACCAACAGACATGTTCCTTGCAGCATTATCTATAGTGGCACAAAGATGGCAAGTGCCCATCAACAGACAAATGGATAAAGAGACTGTGGTACATAAACATAATGCAATACTACGCATAGTATTAAAGTTTAAGGAACACTGCAAAATAACGCTTAAAGAACTTCTGCAAAATATCTCACAACAGGGATGAATCTGGAGGACAATATGCTGAGTGAAATATGCAAATCACAAAAGCACAAACACTGTATGAGACCGCTGTTATAAGAAGTCAAGAAAAGGCTACCTACAGAAACATTCTTTGATGGTTACGAGGAACGGTGCAGTGTGGTGGGAAAATTGCTACCTAGATATTAGACACACACTAATACACAATGAGGAGACTCAGTGTGACACACTCAAGGTAGAGGAAGACAATGAAAGGTACACAGAATAAAAGACAACAGTAAATACTAATGTACTTACAATCCTGCAACAACAGTAATAATTTTGGGTGGATATAAAGGTAGATATGTGAGCTGAACGGGGTGGGAAGGCACATGGAAGTACATCCATGTGCATACATGCATGTACATGCGGCAAATACACCCATGTAGGCAATAGTGCACACACGCTACACGTAATCCAGTCTCCTTAGCCATAACCATGAACCACCTGGGGCTGAGACACTGGGCTTGACGGCTAGACACCATAGTCTTAGGGGACATCTAGGTCAACTGGTATATCATAATCCATATAGACTACATTCTACATCCTGTTTTGGTGAGTAGCAACTGGGGTCTTAAAAAGCTTGTGAGTGGTCATCTAAGATACAATAATCGGTCACCTCCTGTGCGAGCAAAGAAGAGTGAAGAAAACCAAAGACTAAGGGAAACAGTTCATCCAGAGTGAATGGCCCACACAAACCATGACCTCCACTAGCCTGGGACTAGAAGAACTAGAGGATGCCCAGCTACTACTCCCAACTGTTCTGACCAGGACCACGGCAGTAAGTCATGGACTGCATGGGACAGAAATGTAGAGCAGAATTCAAACTCATAAAAAAAAGACTAGACTTACAGGTTGGATAGAGATTGGTGGAATTAAGACCAGACGTACTGGTCAGAGAGAGACTGATGGAATTGAGACCAGACTTACTGGTCAGATAGAGACTGGCGGAATTGAGGCCAGACTTACTGGTCAGATAGAGAGTGGCGGAATTGAGGCCAGACTGACTGATCGGATAGAGACTGTTGGAACTTTAAGACCAGACTTACTGATGGACACAAACCGGTGGAATTCCAAGACTATGGCCTTCAGACATCCTTTAAATCCAGAAACAAAATCTCTCCCCAAGAGCATGTTACAGCCGTACAAGACAGGTCGGCAAGATGAACGACGACACTTGTGACAAATGTATGCCTCAGAACAATCAACTAATCAACTATACTAAGGGCTAAAGGACAGCACTGCCCCAAAAGTCAACTTCAGAAGGACAACAGGGGCAGGAAAGCTAGACCAACAGACAGAGAAAACCCAGGCACGGAGGAGGAGAATGCTGACGCATTCAGAGATTCGCAACCAAGGTCACCAAACAAGCCGAGCACAAACTGTTGAAAACAAACTAATTTTCACTGTAAACTTGCACCAAAACAGCAACATAATGCCCTAAAACACAAAAAAGCAAAATACTAAAGAGGGCCTGGTGCCAAACCAAAGACATAAAAATTAATACAATCCTGACATGCTATATCTCATAATTCTCTTTGCTTTCCTTTTTTTTGAATGATGCCACTCAGCCCTGGTAATGGGCTCTGGCACGGTACCCTCATTCACTATTGGCTGTTTGCAATACAAATTTTGTTAACAGCCTGGAAAACAATATGGCAACACAGAGGAAGATCTATAAAAATGTTCATACACTTCATTCTTATGACTTCAGTCAAGAATTTATTCCAAGGAAACAATTCAACAGAAGCAAAAGGATCCACAAAGGAGGGTAGTCAAAGCAGTAGGACTCCTACAGGCGAAACCGTGGAAACAAGTGCAGACCCCAGGGTAGGGGATGGCTTAAAAACTGTTACAGTGTAGTTATTAACAGTCATAACTGCACCCATACATGTCCATTAAACAGTCCACCCACTGCTAGGGACTCAGGTCTGACTCAGCAATCCTAGAGGTCAGAGTAGAACTGCTCTGTATAGTTTCCAAGGAGCACCAGGCGGATTACAACTGCCTGTCATTTAGTTAGCAGATGCATTGCTTAACCCGCTACGCCACCAAGGTTTCCATTAACTGATAGACTAGGAAAAAATATGAAAAAATCTAGGACAAAATAAATGTTTACTACATTATTTCTGAAATACAACCCGAGTGCTCCTTGTTGGAAGCAAAGATGGCAAGACTGCATCTTACATACTTTGGACATGTTGTCAGGAAAGATCATTCCTGGAGAAGGACACTGCCCCTGGTGGAGTAGAAGGTCAGCGAGAAAGAAGACCCTCCATGAGATGGATCAATGCTGTGGCTGCAACAATGGGCTTAAGCATAAAAACAGCTGTGGACACGGCATGAGACCCTGCCGTGTTTCGTTCTGTGGTTCATAGGGTCATTGTGAGTCAGAAACGACTTGACGGCACCTAACAACAACAACAACATTACTTCTGCTTAAAAACAAACACACTGCTGTCAAGTTGGGTCCAACTCATAGCAACCCTACAGGACACAGTGGAACTGCCCCATACAGTTTCCAAGGAACACCTGGTAGATTTGAACTTCTGACCTTTTGGTTAGCAGATACAGTACCTAACCACTATACCATCAGTGATTCCATTACTCTTCAGTGTAGTTATAAAGGAGGAATGAAATGCCTGAGACTAAAGGAAAGTGATGTTTTAAGATGTTAAGGGTAAGGGTTCTACAACAATTTCAAAACATTTTTCTGTACTTGTCAGAGGCTTTACAAATACAAATAATACTAGAGAAAGGCTGGGGGGAGAGTTACCACTGCTTCTTGACTCAGATTTTTTTCCTTCATTTCAAAATCTTGTAGACTTTATGCATCAGCATCTTTAGATACAACCAACCACTGAGAGCCCAATATCTATAATGCTGACAAATTTAGGTCACTTGACTTAATACAACATCGACAAATTTTTTAGTATCTTAGCTTTTCCTCCTGTCTTCCACTATCCTTCTATCCTTCTATCCTTTGGCAGTCTTTGCTTCTCTCTCAAAAAAAAAAAAAACTCCTTCAAAAGCATAAACAGGAGTAAGAAACAGACCCCAATAAACAGAGAAGAATACGATCTTAATGAAAAAGAAAAATGGGTACATAATATGAATGCTCACAAAACGAGGGCGGGGGGAGGCCTTTAAACAAAGGAGAAGTTCATGTAAAGCAAAATGCGAGATAGAGTTGGTCCTGGGTTACCATTTTCCACTCATGACAGTGCAAGAAGAAAAGCATCTGGTCACATGCTTGGTAGCCAATCTGGGGGGAAATCATGCACTGTCACGCACTGCTGGTGGAGTCACGAGTAGGTTTTTAACCCACCTCCCCAAGACGTGCAACACAGCAACTGCTTTCAAAGTGACAACTACCTCCAGCATTCGCTAGTCTACTTCTAGACTGTGTCCCACCTACCAGAAATGATGAGACAAGTTTATTTACTGGAATAGTGTTTACAACGGCAAAACACCACAAACAGCCCGGTGTCCATCAACAGGGAGCTGCTTAATTATACCCTACAACGGATACCATTTGTGTAATAATGTGGGCACAGATGCCACTATCAGGGTACAAAGAAAGGATCCATACATGTGCATTTGCTTGTATACACATAAATGTCTCTGAGCTTCAAAAACTAAACACACGTTGTCCTATCTGAGAGGACAGAAATGGAAAAACATCGTGGACAAACAGATACGGACAAGAGTCAAGGAAGACTACAATACAAGGTCCCACAATGAAGTCTGTGAACTTACTGTTCTAAGTGCTACAAACCTCATTGCTGAATATCACTATGGTCCCCCACAAAGTACTGCCCTTGGGAAGCCATGCATCAATGCCAGCACCTAGTCCAACTTTTAAAACAATTCTGGGATCATTTTTGGAAAGACCACTGAGCAACATGGTGTGATGGCAAGTTTGCAAACTTAATAACGCCTGGTTGTCTGTAAGGGAGTTTGTGGCCAGTAAACAAATACCTGATCTGGCCCCCAATGACTGTTTTCTTTACCTGAAGATAAAGGAAATATTGAAAAGAAGACATTTTGATGACATTCAGGACATCAAGGGTAATATGACAACAGCTCTGATGGCCATTCTAGAAACAGAGTTCCAAAACGGCTTTGAAGGGTGGACTAGGCGCTGGCATCAGTGCACAGCTTCCCAAGGGGAGCACTTTGAAGGTGACCACAGTGACATTCAGCAATGAAGGTATGTAGCACTGTTTCTAGAATGAGTTCGCGAACATAACTGTCAGGCCCTCTACGTGCACTTGCTTGCATACACACAAATGTCTCTGAGTCTCAAAAGCTAAAAACAAGCTGTACTATTTGAGAAGATAGAAACGGGCAAATAGGGGACACAAGTCAAGGAAGACTGCAATATGTAGCTTTTTATATAAAGAATGACAAAGATTTTCAAAAGTAAAAATTTTTCTAACAATAAGAAATACACATTAGAAAGAAGATCAATTTTAACTGGACTTCAACATAACATGATTACTCCTCCCATCTTAACCCAATATTGCAAAGACAGAGTAGCTGGGGTGGGGGTCTGGGGACCATGCTCTCAGGGGACATTGAAGCCAATTGGCCCAACTAGCATTTTGTTAAGAGAGTATTCTGCACCCCATATTGCTGAGTGGTGTCCAGGGTCTTAACAGCTGTGAAGCTGCCATCTGAGGTATGCCAAATGGTCCCAACTCAGCAGGAACAGATGATCCCCAAGGACCAAAATGACATGGGGGAAAGAGAACCCTGAAGACAGAGAGACCCACATCAGTGGGTGACTACATCAACTTCTGACCGGAAGAGCCCGATGTTGCCTGGCCACCATCAGTGACAGCCATGATGGACCTCACAAAGTTGAGTCTCACTGGCAACACGAGAATAAAAAGGGGTGCATCCTGAGATCTCCACTAAAAGACTTCAGTTGATGATCCAGGGCCTTCAGGTTCCCCTGGGAGCATGGCCCCCGGCCCCGATGCTGGCCCTATCCATAAATCACAATAGAGGTCAACTCTTCAGACAGAAATGGATAGGACTTGGTGACACAGAGTGACTGTATCATGTGTGAGCTTTATGGTTCTGTGAATCTATACAGTGTTATCCAGCTGACCTCTTACTGGATGGACGTGAGGGAGAAGGTGGAAAGGAAGGGACACAAGATTGTTTGGAGGATACGACATGCACAGGATGGAGAGGAGGAATGTGTTATCACTGGGCAGGGAGAGCAGTAGGAGCTGCTCATTGGCAGGTATGCAAATTTATATGGGATTATATCTTTTCACTGAATCATAATAAAAAAATAAACTAAAATACAGCCAATCAGTGCAGGGGGAGAAAAAAGAAATACAGTGATGTCTTTCCCACTTTCTCTCTAAGATGCTCTAAGATCAAAGGCCTCCTGTTTTGCCGCACTGGTGCCAAACCTTCAGAAGTCTCATGCTTCTATTGTGTCCCTCACAGCCCGTGTTGCTCTCTCTCATTCTCTAAGAGAGTAAATGTTTCTATGATCGGAAAATCAGAGTCATTATCTGAAATAGTTTCCAAAACCACCCCGAGATTCCAATTACTATGTCATGTCAGTGACAGCCCTTCAAATGACATCTCAGAAATCCTCTGAAAACCATCCCTTCAGCCTGTCAGTGTCCCTTTTGTGTCTGTGTCTCCCCTCTGACAAGCATCTGTCCTCAGGAATTTCCAAGAAACACCCAAGTGGTCACCCTGTTTCCTCATCCAGTCCATCTGGGACTGTGTCACCAACATTCTTTGGAAAGCATAAATCTGGTCACAGTGTCCCCAAGCAGATAGCATGGCATGTGGGACGGTGACTGGTATCAATGAGCCATACTTAGTATTTTCAGACTTTAACACATTTAATGCCTTTCTAATATGTAAGAAACTTAAATTAGTACTACTGGGGTCTCGGTCTTGCTAGGCTACAGGGCGGGAAGCCTTCTCCGTGACAGGGAAGGACCCTGAATCAGGCCCATCAACCTCAGATCACACTCCTCCTTGCGCCTTGAGGTACAGGGGCGGGACCTTCATAAGAACAGGGACAAGGTGAGTGCACTGCAGGCTCCTGGCACTGACCCTAAATGTAAGACTCCCACTGTGGTGCATCGAAGTGTGTCCCACAAACAAGGTGTGTAGCCATTTGGCTGGGCCATCATTCCTGGTATTTTGTGACTTCCCTGTACTATACATCCTAATCTCTGCCTGTGGCTGATAGATTAAGACGATTATGTTAAAAGAGGATTAGGGTGGGACTGCAATGCACTTGCTAAGGGAGTTACCCTGGAGTGTGCCTTGTATCACCTTTTATCCTATGGGAGACAAAAAGAGAGGGAAGCAAGCAGAGAATTGGGAACCTCACATCTTCAAGAAAGCAGCACCAGCAGTAGAGCTCCTTCAGGCCTGACGTTACTGTGCCAAGAAGCTCCCTGACCCCAGACCGATGTCACACAAGGACCTTCGTCCAGAGCTGACAAAGAGGGAAAGCCTTCCCCTGGAGTGGACACCTGAACTTGGACTTGCAGCCTACCACACTGTGTAAGATCAACTTTCCTTTGTTAAACCCACTCACTCGCGGTATGACTGTTACAGCAGCACTAGCAGACTGACAGCCACACTCCTCCTCATCAAAACGCTTGGCTGTGACAACCGCAGTACAGGTCTATCACGGCGTGACACCACAAGCTTCTCTCAAAGACGCTGATCACCGTGTTATGCCATCTTCCCTCTGAGGTCTTGTGGAATAAGGTGACCTCAGGTCTAAGACAATCACCTGGGGTCTACCTTCTGCTCAATAACTCAGCAGTGTGACAGCGTCTCACTTGAAGGACCCAGTGACCTGTGCAATCGATCACCACTGGCTCTTCACGTTGGCCACCTGGAAACTCAGGGCTGACCCTGCAGGTCACCTCCACACTGCCCTGAGCATCCACGTGCAGCTCTCTATGGGACTCTCGGCCCGTTTAATTTTCTTATTTCCTCTTTGTCCTGATTATGTCAACTATTTATTTTATCCTCATGTACTTACTTTTATAAGGCACTTCAGCTTCTTTATGAAAGAGAGAAAGCCATAAATAAACAGACACTTAGAGAGACTATCAGCCCAGGCAGGTGTAATGCCAGGTCTTTGGCACTACCCAGCTGTAATTTGTTGCTCGGTACTTGAGGGCTGACAGGGTCTTAAGTCTGTAACATTTTCCCATTGGGAAACAACGGGATTCCAGTAGACTGGGTCCTTGGAGCAGGAAAGTGATGGCACAGAAATGTCCCCAACTAAACGGAGCATCTGAAGTGGGAAACGAGTGGTCTTTCAATTTACTTTGGGTACCAACTGAGCACCCCCTGCGGGAAAAAATTCTGTCTTTGTTGTTGTTACTGAAAGTCCTTCTATAAAGGTCAGCCTACTACAGAAGCAAAGGACTGTGGGAGAAGAGTCCAGAGACAGAAATGGTCACAAATATAAAATACAGCAGAGAAAGGAGAGGGTAGCAGCGGACAACAGTAAAGAGGAGACCGAGAAGGCATCAGTCTGTAAGCACAGAAACAAAATTGGTCTGTGTGACCAGGTGATCCCCTCCTGCACAGGTGCCCTTCTCAGCAGGTGGCCAAGTGGCCTCAGCAGTGTCACAGAGGAGAAGGGCCACGAGAACAGGTGCTCAGATGTCTGGGGTGCACACAGCCTCTTGTCAACCCCAACAAAACGGACCCTCAGGACTGGGCCACCTCGGAGTGCGAAGGGCACACTACAGGTGATGCTGGGTGGGAGCCAGGAGATGACTGCTGCAGTGAACTCTTTCCCTACAAAGGCTGGGAAGTCTGTGCTGGGTGTGAGAGGCATCAGGCATGGGACAGCTTATCTCCCACACCTCCATCCCCAAAGTCCTTCCAGAGATCTTTGCGCCAGGCGGAAGGCATATGTCACAGCCTGAGAAAGGGCTGAGGGTGGCCAGTCACTGAGTATGAAATGAGGGTCTGTATCAACACATACGTATGAGCAAACTTCCACGGAAATACATCCAAACCAAGCCTGCTGCCATCGAGTCCATTCCAACTCATAGTGACCCTATAGGACAGAGTGCAACTTCCCCATAGGGCTTCCAAGGAGCACCTGGCAGGTTTGAACTGCCGACCTTTCGGTTAGCAGACACAGCAGTTAACCACTATGCCACCAGGGTTTCCATGGCAATACAAGCTACCTTAAAATAATTTTAATAATTAATAGCATAACAACCAATGTCTGCAGACTGCTATCTCCCCCTGGCTGCCCTGACCTTCATCCTACATGCAGTCACCTTCAGGGTGCCCAGCCACTTCTTCTGGGCACAGTCTGCTCTGTTCAAATGTCACCTTCTCGGTGAGGCCCCCCCAGTCCAAAACCGGAAGCCTTCCCCCACCAACTTACCCACCGCCCTCCTTCTCTGTCATCTTTCCCCCCAAAGAGTTAGTTGCCTTCTAAAATACTGTGACATTTCAAATATATTTTTATGTATTGTTTATCGCCTGAGTCCTCTGCGGGTTGTGATCCACGCAGGTGGGAGTCTCTGCTGGTTTAAATCACCGACAGAGCTCAAAGGGCTGGAACAGCCACACGGCAAGTGCTCAGTAAATTCTCGGTGCAGAAAGGAGTGAATCACATGCAAGGAAAGAAGTTTTCCTACTTCTTTTAGTCACTTGTTTCACTGAAATGGGTAATAATATAAAGGATTTCATACATAACATGGCATTCTCTCTCAATAAAAGCAATGACTTCCTTTAATTCTGCATCTGTGAGAGGTTTTTATCTATCACATTGTGCGGTGACATTTTACCAGTGGTGACATGACGGATGCCATTTCTGTAAAGGGATCTTAAGAGGGAGAAAAACGGATGACAGATGATCATCCTGGCCATCCCCTTCCTGCAGCCAATGTTCACTGAGCACCCAGTGCAGGGTGCTGCCAGGCCCTGAGGTGCCAGCTCCACCAGCCTGTGCTCTAAACGACCACTTAAACCTGAAACTACACTCACCACTGTCAACTCAATTTTGACTCATAGCGGCCCTACAAACAGAGTAGAACTGCCCCATAGAGTTTCCAAGGAGTGCCTAGTGGATTTGAACTGCTGACTTTCTGGTTAGCAGAAGTAGCACTTAACCACTGCGCCACCAGGGTTTCCAAAACTGCCACTTAGGCTTCCCGGGTAAGTTGACTACGGAAATGTAAACAGCCTCTACCTTAGCCTTATTAAGAGATAAATAAGGCTCCTGGTGCCACTCACCAATATGGGGTGGAGACTCTCTTAGTAATAGTTAGCTCCTTGGACTGGAATGGACTGGACTCGGCAACACAGAGTGATCGTATCGTGTGTGCACTTTATGGTTCCATACATCTATAGGATGTTGCCCTACTGGCCTCTTACTAGAGGGGAGTGGAGAGGGTAGAGAGGAGGACAAGAGATGGTTAAGAGGATACAAGACATATAGAACAGAAAGGAGGAGTGTGTTGTCACCAGGCAAGAGCAGAAGGAGCTGCAGAAAGGTGGGCATGCAAATTTAAACTAGACTGTACACTTTGACTCAATCACAATAAATAAAATACAATAAAGGTAAATAAAAACTTAATTTGATATGGAAAAAAATTTTTTTAACTAAGTATATTGTCCCTTACTTGTAAAACGGGGTGATTCTTGGACTTAATGAAGTGATATGAAGCGATACTTTCCCAAAATAACTACTACAGGTAACACTGAAACTGCCTACAAATCAAGTCATATTTGTACAAAACTTCACTGATTACAAAGCACTCCCCCATGTTGTCTTGATTCTGATCCATATAACTATCCTATGGGGAATTACTATCAATTATGTTTTTAAAAAGTGGAAACACTGGTAGTGTAGTGGTTAAGCACTATGCCTGCTAACCAAAAGGTCAGCAGTTCAAATTCACCAGGCGCTCCCTGGAAACTGTATGGGGCAGTTCTACCTTGCCTTACAGGGTCACTATGAGTCAGAATTGACTCGACAGCAGTGGGGTTGGGTTTATTGGGTTTATTTTATGTTTGAAAAATAAATAGCACTTACACAAGAGCAAACAAGAGATTGGGACCGAAAGCTTATTCCTGACTTTAAATGTATGGCCCAGTGAAGGTTTCCACAGATTCATGCCCAAGCAATAATAGACAGAAGAGGCAATTTTCAGAGTATTTGAAAAGATCTGATCACTCCACTTGTATCTGTGAGATTTCTACTTTTTTACTGTTAATAGCTTGATAGACCTCATGATTATTCTCTGAAAGCTAGGGAAAGAGTAAAATTGTGAAACCAAGAGCAAATCATAACCACCAAGTCCATTCTGAGTCACAAAAACCCTACAGGACAGAGTAGAACTGCTCCACAGAGTTTCCAAGGAGCACCAGGTAGATTCAAACTGCCGACCTTTTGGTTAGCGGACATAACACTTATCCATTATGCCACCAGGGTTTCCTGGCGTAGATAGGGTGCTAAGATATATCTATAGACACCTCTTTTGATTTTTGGGTTTCATCACTCCAAAATACCTTCCACAATGCATGTCCTGTATGTTTCTATAGCCAAGCCAAGTGCCAATGATCCCAAATCTCGTAATGTGTAAGTCACTATTATGCTATTAAGCACACATAATACGAACTTAGAAATAGAAATATACATATTTCTTTGTGAGGCTCTCAAACAGGAAGCATAAATCATATGAGTCCTAAGAAAATTGTTCAGAAAATTTCTCAGCTTCGACACAGAAACACAGATGTATGTGAAGTGTGTAACGAAGGACAACCACCCTGAGGTTCACTCTGGCTTGGTACGCTGGGACACAAGGAAACAGAACACAAATCCAAACGACCCCATTCATCTCTAACCTTGAAGAGATGAAGCATCTTCCTTCTAACCCTGGAACAAAGACAGCACGTCCCAGCCTTTGGTGTCACACTGGCCCCTTGTCGTGTTGAGTCAAGGTGGACAGATTCACATATAAACTTGGAATTCCTGCTCCTTCGCTGAAGGAAGGCAGAGATGAAATAGATTCTGTCTACCTCCACTGACCTTGAACTGAGTGTGAGCTGTGTTCAACACTCCTCCTGAGACCTCTCGTCAACATGGTCCAGGCGATGTGGAAAATAACGTGGTGATTGCTCAAAAACTAAAAATAAGAAATTCTGAGAGTTTGGTCTCTGGACACCCTTTTCACTCAGTACTGAAATCATTTCTGGGGTTTATCCTTTAGCCAAAGATTAGACAGGTCCATAAAACAAAACAAGATTAAGTTGGTACACTAGCCCAAGGGCAAGGATGGCGGGAGGTGACAGGAAAGCTAGTAATGGGGAAACCAAGGTTGAGGAGCAGAAAGGGTTGATACCCTGTGGGGGCGGCACTCAATGTCACAAAACAATAGGAGTATTAACTTCCTAATGTAAGATTAACTTCCTCTGTAAACCTTCATCTAAAGCACATACAAAAAAATTCACTGAAAGTAGAACTACTGTATGACCCAGCAATCCCATTGCTTGGTATATACCCCAAAGACTTGAAGGCAGATACTAAAAAAGAGACTGGTACCCAATGTTCACTGCAGCACTATTCACAATAGGCAAAGGCAGAAACAATGCATATGTCCATCAACAGATACATGGAAAAACAACACGCTGTACTTACATACAACGTACCAAGAGAAATGAAGCTTTGATACATGCTCCAGCGTGGAACTCGAAGACATTACGCTCAGTGACTAAGCCAATCATAAAAGGACAAATTTTGTATGACCTCACTTACATAAAAAGAAAAGAAAACGTATGGTAACCAAAGTTTATCAGTGGTGACCAGAGCTGGGACAGAAGGGGAAAAGGCAGACCAATAGTGACGGAAGAACTGCATTGACAAAAGGCAGGGATGCACAGCGGATTATATCCTCTTCACTTACCCACACAATTAGGTTCAAAAGACGAAGTTGTTATGTGAAATCAGTGTTATACAAAAATACAGGATGGTCATATCGGAGCACAAAATAGAGGATGGCTACATCATGACACAGCTGCTGAATCACTGACAATCATGGCCCAACCAAGCTGACACGTAACCTCGACCATCAAAGCCAGCACCTCAGTTTTCATTACTGGCAGATATATACTGTTAAGGTGCAGAACAGTCCAACTTCAGTAAATTTTTACCACTGTCATAAATGTGCAATGTTGGATAACATGACAGTTGGTAAGTCAGAAGGTATACTGCAATTGCTGCCTATAAGTTACACACATCTATAAAAAGTTACATTGGATAAAGCTGTGCAACAGATATACTAATAATGATAATAGGTTAAAAAAAGAGTTGTTGCTAAGACTGCTTTAGAAACAATCAAACACCTCACAAGATTTGGTTCCTTGGTTTGGAGGTTTCTGGTCATGATTTCATGGGACAACCCACTTAACTAGGTGAATACTGAGTTTAGTGTTTGTGTACTACCTCCCTAGTTTGCTGTATAGTGCCTAGGGTCTTAAAAGTTTGTAATCAGTCATCAGAAGCACGCATAACAATTGGTCTCTATTCAGCTGGAACAATAAAGGAGAGACAGGAATAAAACGAGTCTATGCAACATGTTCCTTGGCAGCAAAGATGACAAGACTGTGTCTTACATACTTAGGACATGTTGTCAGGAAAGATTAGTCCCTGAAGGAGGACATCATGCTTGGTAGAGTGGAGGGTCGGTGAAAAGAGGAAGACCCTTGATGAGATGGACTGTGAGATGGATAGTGATGAGATGGATAGTGCCCACAACAATGGGCTTAAGCATGAAAACGATTGTGGACATGGCACAAGACCGGGCAGTGTTTTGTTCTGTTGTGCATAGGGTTGCTATGAATCAGAACCGACTCGATGGCACCTAACAGCAACATGGAAGGTGTGGCTAACTGCCTTCATGGACAATGGCCTCCTTTGCCATGAGACAGAAGAACTGCATGGTGCCCCACTACCATTACAGAATATTTTGATCAAACGGTCTAAGAAGAATCCTGATGAAGAGGGAGGAGGATGCAGAACTGAACTTCAGGACTCCAGTAGACTCTGCACATCCACAGGCAGGCCTTGAAAGGCCAACAGTAGATATGTGTATTCCAATTCCCTCTCTTCCACTAAGCACTTCTTCTTTGATCCCTTGCTCTCTAGCAACAAGTCTTTCACTGCCTCCTTGGTGACTTGCCACTGGATGATTGACTCTTCAAGGTGCACCCCCTAAACTGATCCCCTGCTTGAAAAACTCCATTAGTTCTATATATCCTTGGCCCCACATTATACAAAGACAGATGTCTTTTCTTAAGAACCTTTCCATAGTATGGGACAGATAGTGGATCAGATCCTGTTAGCCTTGAGAGTTTTCCTTAACACATCCAAGCAGAAAAGCTTTATAATCCACTTAAAAGCACAAAAACTTTAATAGCCAGAAAAACTTCCTGCTGGACCATCCCCTTTCTCTTCTGTGTCCTAGATTTTGGCTTCCTGTCATTTGATAAAGGAGACACCAGTTCCTGGGGTCTGTCCTAACCCAAAGTACCTGAAGCTATTTCTCAGGTCTCACCCAGGGAGCATCTTCCTTAGAGATGTCCCACCTTCCCTGAGGGGCTTGTCATCTCTTTGCAACTTCCAGTTATTAACTTGAAATGTATGGTGAGCACTGCCAGCGGCTGTCACCACAGCCATCCTCCTTCTCTGCTGCTGGACACACGGCAGCTCCCACACAAGGTATCCTGCTCGACTCCCCTGTGGCTATCAGCCTGTCTCCCAGTTGCACATCTAGGGGCAGGTGTGGCTAAGAAGAGGTAAGGGGCAATCTGCTAAGATGCCTACAGGTGAGCATTGCATCTGTTCCACTTTTTCATAAAGAGTTAAAACAGCTTCCCTGGACCAACAGTCAGTCAGTCAGAAGGGCACTAACAAGAAACAGCAGCTTCACACAGAATCATGACTTAGGCAAAGATTTCCTTCCTGATCGAAGTTAACACGTTTTGGCAATACTTATCAGCACGAGTTAGCAATACTCATCCAATCAACATAAGCCCAATTAGTAAGGAGTGATCAACTTTCCCCCAACAAACAAAATGTAAGTATGACTGACCAATGAAAGCACAAAGATCCTTCCTCTTCTAGAATCTAGAAGGCATTGTATTGTCACGGTGTAAGCAAAGGCCTCTCATCACTTTTAGTTTGGGGTACCACTCGTCTACAGACGGGGTCTCACGACAACAACAAAACCTGTCGTCACTGAGTTCATTCTGACTCCTAGGGACCTTATAGGACACCGCAGAGCTGCCCCACAGCTTTCCAAGGAGCGGTTGGTAGCTCTGAAGTGTCAACCTTTCGGTTGGCAGTCCAGCTCTTACCATCATGCTACTAGTGGCCTTTGTTGTTCAATCAATCCTGTTAACTCTAACGGACTTGTTAAACTTTTTTCACAGCTCTCTGACAATGCTCTGCAGTAGAAGGCACCACAGAAGACCTGGCCCAGAACTCCAACAGCCTGCAGATGAGCAGGAGGCAACAAGCTTGAATGTGAAAGCCACGGGGCTGAGCGTGGGGAAGTGGATGGACCTTGGTTTCCCACAGCTGCCCTTACACACCACCACATACCAGGTGGCTCTGAGGAATAGGGACTCAGGGAATGCCTCAGTATCCTGCAGTTAAGAGTCTTGTCATGGATTGAATTGTGTCCCCCCAAAAATACGTGTAGCCACGTGACTGGGCCATGATTCCCAGTATCTTGTGACTGTCCTCCATTTTGTGGTTTTCCACGCTGTATGTTAAAGGATTAAGGTGGGGCTGTAAATCCCTTCATAGGATTCCCTGTTCCACTGTAAAGGGAATTTCCCTGGAGTATGTCTTGCCCCACCCTTAATCCTTTTCATCCTATGAGAGATAAATGGACAGAGAAGCAGGCAGAGAATTGGGAACCTCGCACCATCAAGACAGCAGCATCCGGAGAAGAGCGCATTGTTCAGACCTGAGGTTCCTGCGCCAAGATGCTCCCTGGACAATGACTGATGCAGTACCGGGCTTTCCTCCAGAGCCGACAAGGGGAAAGTCTTCCCCTGGAGAGGACACCCTGAATATGCACTTACTGTAGCCCGCCACACCGTGTAAGAATAAATCTTCCTCTGTTAAAGCCATCCACTCTGTGGTATTTCTGCCACAGCAGCCCTAGCTGACTAAAACAAGCCTCAATTCAGAGTCCGAGCAAAGGCAACCACTGCTCTCTGTCCACTCTCCCAGCTTCGTGAACTGTCAACTTTCTGACTCGCACACATAGCACTTAACCACTGTGCCACCTTCCAGCCTCTGGGAACCCTGGGTATTTCTCGACATGCCTGGGCTTCTAGACGCACCCTCATGTGGTGTCTTCCTGGTTGTGGATCTCTGTGTTTCTTCTCCCTCATACAGGACGCCACTCAGAAGAATCAGGACCCACCCTGCTCAGGTCACTGTTGTTCCCTGCTTCCTGTCATCTCCTGCTCACGGTGACCCCATGAACGCTGGAACCTAGTGTGGACCAGTCCTGTGACATCTTCACCACCACTGGTCTACCTGAGTTGACTGTTGCAGCTATCGTGTATTCTGAGTGCTTTCCAACCCTAGGGAAACCCCAGTGGCATAGCAGTTAAGTGCTACATCAGCTAACCAAAAGGTTGGCAGTTCAATTCACCAAAACTCTATGGGGCAGTTCTACTCTGTCCTATAGGGTTGCTATGAGTCAGAATCGACTCCACAGCACTAGGTTTGGTTTGGGTTTAGTTTCCAAGCCTGGGGGCTCATCTTCCATGTCAGAAGATAATTCTGTTGTGAGCCACAGGATTTTCATGACTGACTTTTGGAAGCGGCAGCAATGTCAATTAATGCAACCCAAAGCAAACCCACTGCCATCGGGATGATTCCAACTTGGAGCAACCCTGTAGGCCAGTGCATAATTCCTCCACTGACTTTCCAAGGAGTGCCCAGTGGACATGAATTGCTGACCTTTTGATTAGCAGCCAGAGCACTGAACCACTAATGCCACCAGGATTTCCAATTAATGCAACACCAATTAATAATGCAAAACTAATTAATGTGACATCAGATCTTTATTCTTAGTTTCTTTTTGTCTAGGAGGTCTCCTGAAACCTGTCCACCATGGGTTACCACGTTGGTATCTGAAATACTCGTGCCCTAGCATCCAGAGACACCCAAGCTGCCACAGTACAAGAGAATGACAGATGCATGGCCTGCTGGGGTACATCCTTCTTAACTGGTGACATCTTCAAACAAAGACTATCTCCAAACAAGGGCATACTCACCAGTACAGGGGGACACAATCCAACAAAGGGCACAAGCACATAGAGGGGCCAAGTTCTAAGAACCAGCCATGCAATCTAAATACCAGGATTCCTTGCGAAAAGAATGGGTCAAGTCTTTCTGACTTGAACCACTGTTAGCTGTGTTGTCTGCTTCTTGACACCAAAGAACAAGGTGAGGGAAAGCAGGCAGGGCTATCTGAAACACAGGGCAGTTGGGGGGACAGCATAATTTCAAAGCCATACAGCTTTCTTGAAGACTTCTCTTAGCACTCTTGGCAAGTGTCACATTTTGACTTTTGTTTGGGTCTCTGGTTGCCTGTCTGAAGCCCAGCCATCACATGTGAGTGGAAGACATGCAGACCCAGGGTCTGGGCTCTGTGACAGTGGAAGTGGCTGTATGAACAGAGCATCAACACTCCATCTAAAGAGCCAGAGAATGGGAGTGAAAACCTGCACAAAGAGGAAGACTAAGACCTACAACTCGAGGACTAGCAACAGAGAACTGTGACTCCAGCCCGCAACAGTGTGAGGAGGCAGCCACGTGAGTTTGTATCCATCATTTCTTCAACACGTCCAGTCACCTGCAGTGCAGCTGTCATGTGTCTACACGTAACAGCATGGACATCTCTGGGTGTGTTATACACAAGTATAGACCTGAGGCAGGGAGGATATTCACACGGTCACACTCGGCACTCGGCTTCCTAAAGAAGAGAATCCACCAGTATGTGTCTCAGTCTACCTGCAGCAATGACAAGGCACAACATATGAGTGAAGCCACAGGAAGAGGCAACTGTCACCTTATCACCACAGGTCACTGACAGGACACCAGAGCAGGTGCACTTCAAGCTCTTAATGGTGATCATATGGCAGAAGCCAAGTACAGCCTGGTGGTTGCAGCCTTGATATCACAGGCTGACAATGAATGGTGCTGATTTTGCTTTCACCCTTAGAAGCCTCATGAGGTTCACATGTTCAGAAGACTAGCTGTGGAATTCAGTGAGGTCATGACAGTTAAAAAAAAAAAAGCTTTCAAGGAAGAAAGCAGCAGAAATAGAAAGACATTCAGTAAGTTCCCAGAGCCCTAATTATAGTAATACTGTGCCCGTACCATTTGCATATTTGGCTACTAATAAAAAGTTAAGAGTTTAGAGTCTACCCAGAGGTCAGTTGAAAGAACGACCTGGCAATCTACTTAGGAAAAGTCAGCCACCGAGGACTCTACGGCGCTCACTTCTATTTTGACACATGGGGTCCTCATGAGTTGGAAGTGATCCCACAGCACTGAAGGACAGGCATTTGGATTGCCTGATCTGTACAGCTCTTCCAACACTGTCACTACCCATACTTCAGCACTCTGACTCCACTTGGTCACCGCTAAGTCCTGAGTCACCTGGTCCAGCCTCCCTCTGACCATGGCAGAACACCTGATTCCTTTCTGAGCAAGACGGACATAATAACCCACTGACCTGTCTTTTAACCTCTTAATCTATGGCTAAACTCCCAAAGCATTAAGTTACATATGAGAATTGCCAATTAAGTTCACAAACTTGTCCTAGAAAAAGTGAAGGACTATCCTTGGGAAGCTACGCACTGATGCCAGCAACTAGTCCAGGAATTTGGAAACTTTTTCTGCAAGGGCCATCAGACCTGTTACCGTTTACTCTTGATGTCCTGAATGTCACCTGAACGTCTTCCTTTCTGTATTGCCTTAATCTTTGGGTAAAGAAAAAAGTCACTGGGGGCCAGATCAGGGTGTTCCCATACAGTTATTTGTTTATCAGCTAAAAACTCCCTCACAGACGACTAGAAAATTCAGTTCACAAACTTGCCACCGTGGGCAGGGGCCATTCCAGAAAGAGTCCAAAATTTCTTTGACGTGTTGGCGCTCTGTTCCCATCCTTCCGGGTCTTCCGCAGCACGTGTAAGGTGCTCCACCCCCTCACTTCTTTCCCGTGCTACCATTAGCGCTGGCACTGGTGCATCTCTTCCCAAGGGTAGTCCTTCGAAGGTGACCACAGTGATATTCAGGGATGAGATACGTAGCATTTAGAACAATTAAGTTCATGGACTTATTTGACCTCATGTTTACGCACCTGTTTGGGGCCACTAGTTTCTTGCCTTATAGTTTAAAAAAGTATGCTTTCGTATCTCTACTATAAAAAATTTCTTACCAAAATAAAAGGGAGTAGTGATCTCTTTCTTGCCATACTGGTACAATTTTTAACCAAGAACGGGACTTTCTTTAGAGTAAAGCCACCGTCACATAACTACATGAATTATAAAAGAAACATCAGCTGTTCTGTGTAACTCCCAAGTAATGACGACAAATGCAGTGCTCTTTACTAGTGGAAGCTGTTTTAAGCAGGAAATAAAGGAGCTGCCTAGGCTTATTCTAAGATTTACTCTGACGACCAGATTGCATCTTTCTTCATGATCATCCAAAATATAATTACAAGATTACATTTAAAAATGAACAACAACAACAAAAACAAACTGTATTCCACCACCAAAGGAACAGCAACTGACAGAGAACTCTCTCCTTCCACTGAGGGTTGACAGAAATTTCCACATAAACTCCCGTCCCTGACTTCTAACACTTGAGCTGTATCCGCCAAGTGAGAGTACCAATCTCACGTATCAACACAGGAACAGCTGGGTAATACTGGTGCTGGAGGTTATCGGACTGATACCAAATGTGTTGTTCTGCAGTTGTGAAGATATTCTTTGACCTTTCCAAAAAGAAAATGAATAGGAGTATCTTATAAAGACTCCTGTTTTCTCCCTCATTTTGCTAAGATAGGCCTACAAAATATTAACTTATATTTTTGTAGTCTTAACTGTGGTTTCAGACCCTGGGCCCTACGAACAAACTATTAGAAAAGAAAATGCATCCTTACTGTTAGCTCTAATTCAATATTCAGTGGCCCACAGAACTCTTTGGCTAAAGTTAAGTATACTATTAATACATAAAACCACATTCCTAAGCAAAGGCTAAACAGCTTTGCCCATCCTGCCACTCAATATCTCAGGGACAAAGTAACCAAAACCTCCTTGGTAAGCTTGACAAACTCATCTTCGAATAGAAACTGAAGTGTTTCATAATCCTTCTTGCTTTGCTCGCCCACCCGGGTCCTCAGAAAATTCGGAAGAAAAAGCTCCGCTCTTCATCCTGGGACTTCCGGTAGCACTCGCAGGTGCTCCACTCTCCTCCTTCCGGGTCTTCCGTAGCACATGTAGGCGCCCCGCTCCCCTCCTTCCGGGTCTTCCGGCAGCCCGGGTAGGAGCTCCGCCCCGCTCCCCTCCTTCCGGGTCTTCCGGCAGCCCAGGTAGGAGCTCCGCCCCGCTCCCCTCCTTCCGGGTCTTCCGGCAGCCCAGGTAGGAGCTCCGCCCCGCTCCCCTCCTTCCGGGTCTTCCGGCAGCCCAGGTAGGAGCTCCGCCCCGCTCCCCTCCTTCCGGGTCTTCCGGCAGCCCAGGTAGGAGCTCCGCCCCCTCACTTCTTTCCCGTCCTTCTTCTGATGAGTGCCCTCTTCGTATTGGACCCTCGTGGGTCACGTCCACTAGCACGTCTAGACCAAGATGCGTTATTCGTAAGCGGCTACTTTGTATTTGATAAATAGGACTGACCGGATCCCAGAATGGTGAGGTCCCCTTGACTGTGTAATGTGAATCTCAGCCCCTTGGGGAAAGGACTCTTGGAGCTTTTTTTCTCGAGGTCTCTGGGCTCGCAGAACCTGACAGCGAAGAGGAGACAGGCAGGCAGCAGACCAGTTTTCTGGGGCAGGACAGTTCACTTATGGGGGTTCTGCTTACTCTCAAATACGTGGGAGCTGAAAGGAGAGACCTCCCTAGGAGGTGGAGGCCGGGTATCAGCAGGCCCGCCTTCTTTAGAGATCCTCAGGCCTGTGTGCTGGTTGTTCCCGGCTCAGTCAGTCTGCCCAGTACTACCTGCCACTCGCTGTTTCTGACCTTGGGTTGGTTTGCCTCCACAGTAAAAGTGGCTCTCCGTCCTATCAGCAGAACTGTACGCGTCACTTTATCAGCTTACTCGGTATCCGATGGTAGGTGGCACAGATTAGGCACACTGATTTTGGAGCTAGGCGAATCCTGGCTCCAGCACTTATTAGCGGCGTCCACTTGGGCAGGTTACTGAATCTATCCATGCATCCACTCCTCATCTGTAAAATGAGGCTGGTTAGTGACACCTACCTCGTGGAATCACTGGGAGTCTTACGTCACTACAGCCAAAGGGGTCAGAAGACTGCCTAGGACAAAGGAAAAGCCATATAGCTTGGCTGCTAAGCAAAAGGTTGGTGTTTGGAGTCCATCTAAACGAGCTTTAGAAGAAGGACTTGTAAGTTTCCCTCAAAAAGTAAGGTACTCACTAACAGTGCACAAACACCAGAAGGGAAAGTAGATAACTGGGAACGCCTCAAAATCAAACACTCCAGTTCACCAAAAGACTTCGCCAAAAGAGTAAAAAGACTACCTACAGACGGGGGAAAAAATTTTGGAAGGAGCAACCAGATATCAACCCAGATAGGGAAATCACAAAAAATTAATGAAAGCTCAAGCACTGAAATGGAGGAAACAGAGATGTGAACATTTAAACGATGACAACAGCATAATAAAAAGAAGAACTGGAAAAAGTGTAGTCATGGAGCTGTCACACTGGAGAGAAAGTCAAGACAACACAAAGAAACTAAGGACAGATTTAAATTTAGAAAAATAGTGAAAAATAATAAAGGTAACCATACTACGGAAACTTAACACAATCACACATCAAAACAGAAACCGAGAAAAACACGGAGTCTCAGCAAATACAAAACTAACATTAATGAAAAGCATGGAAAGAAAAAGGACTCAGTACAGAAAATCACGTGGAATGAAGAAATCAACAGTGCACACACACACACACACACAGCCATCAAAATGCAGCACAAAACCCATGCCTATCAATAACTACACTGAACATAAATGGACTGTGTACATCAATAAAGAGACAGTGGCGGAATGAATATGAAAATACAATCAATTTATATGCTGCCTCCAAGAGACACACCTTAGACTTAAAAAAAGACTTCAGCAAAATCTCCAGGATATTGCAAAACCTCAAGAACAAACAGACCACCCAGTTAAAAAATGGGCAAATGATACGAACAAGCACTTCATCAAAGAGGACATTCAGGTGGCTAACAGATACATGAGCCACTAGAGAAACGCAAATCAGCACTGCAGTGAGATACCATCTCACCCCATGAGTCTGGCATTAATCCAAAACCCACAAAGTAATAAATGCTGGCGAGTCTGTGGAGAGACTGGAACATGTACACACTGCTAATGGGAATGTAAAATGGTTAAACCACTGTGGAAGTTGAAGTGGCGCTTCCTTAAAAACCTAGATCCTCAGAAGATATCCTAGAGAAATAATGGCCCTCATATGAATAGCTGCAGACATATTCATGGCAGCACTGTTCACAACAGCAAAAAGAAGGAAACAATCTAGGTGCCCGTCAACTGATGAATGGATACAGAAATTATGGTCTCTTCACACAATGGAATACTGTGTGACCATAAAGGAGAATAACGAATCCACAAAACATGGATGAATCTGGAAGTCACTATGCTAAGTGAGATGAGTCACAAATGGGCAAAAATTACATGAGACCACTATTATAAAAACTCTAGAAAGGGTTTAAACACAGAAGAAAAGATTATTTGGTAGTTATGAGTATGGGGCAGGAGAGAGACAGGTATTCACTAACTAGATAGTAGGAAGAATTAGGTGACGGGAAGGACAACACACAGATACAAGCAAAGTCAGCACAACTGGACTAAACCAAAGCTACAGTGTTTCCTGAATATAACCAAACACTTCAGTGGGCATAGTACCAGGCACCAGGGTCTAGAGATTATGGTTTCAGAGGGCTCTAGGTCAACTGGCATAAAAATGTTTTGAAAGAATACAGTCTGCATCCCACTTTGGTGAGTGGCATCTGGTGTCTTCAAAGCTAGCAATGAGACACCCAGGTGCATCAACTGGTTCCAACCCACCTGCAATGAAGGAAAATAAAGAACATCAAAGACGTAAGGAAAACATGAGCCCAAGAGGCAGAAAGGGCCACATTCCGTGATCAGCCTGGGACTGGAAGAACTAGATGGTGCCCAGCTACCATCAATGACTTCTCAAGCAGGGAACACAGCAGAGTCCCAGATGGAACAGGAGAAAAAGTGAGGTGCAGAACTCAAAATCACATTAAAAGAGCTGACTTACTGGTCCAATGGAGACTGCAGGGACCCTGAAGACACAGTCCCTGGACTCTCCTTTAGCCCAGAAGTAAAACCATTCCCTTAGCCAACTCTTCATACAAAGACTAAACTGGACTATCAGACAACTCTTCATACAAAGACTAAACTGGACTATCAGACATAAAATGATAGTTGTGAAGAGTGTGCTTCTTACTTTAAGTAGATACTGAGACTAAACGGGCAGCTCCTGTCTGGAGCCAAGATGAGACAGCAGAAAGGGACAGGAGCTACTTGGATGAACACAAGAATTCTGGGGTGGAGACAAGAAATGTATGGTCACATTACATGGAGAGCAATCAGGATCACAGAACAATGTGTGTATAAATTTTTGTATGACAAACTAACTTGAAGTGTAAACTTTGACTTAAAATTAAAGCATGCATGCACACACACACAACTATAAATAAATAAAGAGAAAAAAATTAATAAAGAAATATGGCATGAAAATCCTATGGAGCACAATTCTCCTCAGACACACACAAGGAACTGACTCAATGCCAACTTATTGTCTTACTCTGATGAGACAAAACCCATGAAATGCTGGTATGCGCCTGTTGTGACCTATGTTCTGTCACTGAACCAGTACCACTAACCCTCTGCTGTCACTTTGATTCCGATTCATAGCGACCCTACAGGATGGAGTACGGCCGTCCCATAGAGCTTCCAAGGAGTGCCTAGTGGATTCAAACTGCCGACCTTTCAGTTAGCAGGTGTGGCACCTAACCACTGGGCAACCAGGGTTGTGCTTCACATTATATACTATTATGCTCACATTTACTCAGCTATAGAGAATGTAAGATGCACTGGAGGCCCCCTTTGCCTTCACCCAGTAAGTCAGGGCCCCTCAACATATCTGCTGCTTTGTATACAGCATGGTGCTCAGCTCCCTCCCAGTTCCTCTTTCCTAGTGTGTCACTGCCAGCTCTCACGTGTCATGCCACTTTAACATCGGGTGGAACTCCTACTTTAATATTTCCTTTCCAGAAGCATTGTTGTGCTTTCAAAAGAGGTAAATACGAAAACAAAACACAGAGGGATCATTTCCTACCTCCAACAGAGACTCCAAGGCCTAAGGAAATTGATGGCGGGTACACTGCGAGACAGTGAGGCTGGGTTTGCCCGTCACTTGTCTCTAGTGTGCTATGCCTACTAACCAAAAGGTTGGCAGTTTGAATCCACTAGGCGCTGCTTGGAGACTGTATGGGGCAGTTCTGCTCTGTCCTATAGGGTCGTTATGAGTCGGAATTGACTTGATGGCAGTGGGTTTGATTTTGGGTTTTTGTCTCCACCTCGCAGTACTAAGGACAAAGGATCCATGTATGCCTGGAGAAGTCACCTGTTTAGTGAGCTCATCACTGGAGAACTATCTTTCCCTCCCTGCTAGGAAAGGGAGGCAGTGGATTCCCATCAAGTGAGGAGATTTAGGAAGCCATCACGAGAACCTGGCTTGTGTCTGCTGGGATTTGGGAGACCCAAAGACTGTCCCTCTGCCAGACTCTACAAGCTCTCAAGGCTCGGTGGGAAAGGCTGTGGTAGAGCAGTGGCATTAGCCCTGTGCGGCATGACAGGAGCGATACTCTGAGTTTGCTGCGGCCAGATGGGCACCAAAGCAGAAAGACTGGTTGGGAGCCACCAAGAAAGCCTCCTGCAGCAGATGAGGTGACCTCAGCAGGAGACTAGAGCTGTCCCACTACACACGTGAACTTTGGGGACACGACCACCAGCTTGATAGGTCACTGCCACTCCAGGGTCCTCAATCAAAAGTATTATATGATGGTCAAAAGAACCAGCCAAACCCCCTGCCACAGAGTCGATTCTGACTGATAGCAACCCTACAGAACAGAGTAGAACTGCCACATAGAGTTTCCAAGGATTCCCTGGCAGACGTGAACTGCCAACCTTCGGGTTAGGAGACATAGCAGTGCTCAGAGGAACCCATGAAAGCATTCTCACTTAAGTACTAGTCACGGCTGCATGTTTCCCTCTGCCAGGGAGGTCTGCCCTTTGCTGCCCCACCTTGCGACTCTCCTCCATACCCGGCTCCCTGTCCCTTGCTCTCTGCTCCACTGTCACCATGTTGAAGCACCCAAGTCTGGGGCCCTGTCTAGAGCTGAAGAAAGGGCAAGAGCTTTAAGGTGCATGGAAGGTGGAAGGAAGTCCTGCCATTAGACAGCCCTTGAAAATGACCAGAGAAGATACAGAAGCCACGTGACATTTCTTTCACACTGGATGACGAAGAGTGATTGCAGAGGCCTTGCTGAAGACAGCGGTGTGAGAAACCAAAGCTGTTTTACCTCTGTTCACCCCTCACAATGGTTATAAGTATGGCCTGCTTTAACTCTGCCCACCTCACATCCCAAATGGCTTCGATCTGTTTTTCCACTCTCTGTGCTCTGCTTGGTCCCCTACCTGGTCTTCAATTTTTATGTCTCCAACCAATAAATAAATACCATAAATATTTAAATATTTTATTCCTGATGTAGAGTAGCACATAATGTCATACTGATAAGAAATGACGAGGAGAGGAAAAAGGAAAGTTTAGCTTAAATTGTCCAATTTCTCTACTCAGTCTTCTGCAATATTCAGTTTTGCCAAAAATTCATCCCTTTACTCAAGAAACTAACTTGCTCATCCCAAGGAAATCCAACATATTTTTAAGCCATGCTTATGGAATCTGAGAAAAAACAGATGGAGGCGAACTGAAAAGGACATTGGAATAGCATTGGATAAAAATAAGGTATCGTTTGGCAAAGCCGAAAACACACTTCCACGGGTCCAAGCACATGAAACTTCTAGAACATGATGTGTTAATCAGGCAGACCAAATTGGAAGTTTATTTGTGGAAGAATGATGTTAGAATGTCCTTCTCATCAACAGACTCCATCATCAAGTCACATCCAGGCCAGTAAGAATCATTTATACAAGAGCAAAAGCTGTATGAATGCCAAGTCTTGCTTCCTTCTCCCTCCTGGACACAGTGACAGCTATGTTTACCAGACTTCCTTGAAAATAAGCTGGTGGCCACATGACTGTACTCATGCTGCTGAAATGTGGCCCAACAGGATGTGACACCCTCCTGAGCCTGGCTGTCTGTTGCCCTGCTGTGAGGACCCTGGTGGCCACATGTCCCAGGTCTTATAACTACAGATGGAGGGCTCCACACTCGCCTCTCCCTGACTGAGAGATAAGCCTTCAGGGATGCAGGTGCAGAGATTCTAGGGGGGATTTATTTGTCAAAACAGCATGGCCTAGCCTATCCTGACATCTAATCAGCCCCTAATACTCTGGCACCCTAGAGGACTCTGACAGCACTAAGCTGAGTGGCACCAAACTCAGACGATCAATGCCACTTGATCCTTGTGTTTTAAAAACATTTTGTTAACTCAGTAGATACCTTTCATTCAAAGTCTGGAGACTTGTAGAAACTCAACTACTGACAAGTAGTTATTAAAAACATACACTCTGGCTGCACAAAGTTCCAGTACACTAGAATTGGGTGACATTATAAGCAAAAAATCCTTGAATGTCTAAGGAATTAATCATTGAAACAGGTGACCCAGAGAGGTTATTCAATCATGATTCCCAGAAGTCTCTATAACTAAGAACCACAATCACCCAGTCTTGCCTGCATCAGAAATTAGTCAGTTCTAGTCAGCTGGAGCATTGGATCTTGGCGAAAATCTCTAGAAGAGGTTTTCCAGCTTTCTAATTCTCTCTTCAAGTACTGGTATTCTACCACTGTGGGAAAATTACGGGAATTCTACGATGCACTCATCCCAGTTCTTTAGTGAGCACTACCTGTGGACCTGCCAACATTCCGCAAGGTACAGGAGCACGGGGTGAGGCAGAGCACCCCTGCATCTCCCTTCAACGGCAGACAGTCAAAGGGCTGTACAGGACATCCCCAAATGTTTCTGGAGGACAAAATCAACATCATCTGTTGAATATTGCTTCTTGACTTGAGTATTGTCTGTCACCTGTTACTCTTAAGAAGCCCCGTTTTTCTCATCACCCATCGTCACACACACACACACACACACACAAAACCCTCAATAAAAGCATGTAAGAAATCATGATGATTTTCTTTAAGTCTTCTTAGATTTGGTTGTTTCAAGAATTTTTATATTATAAGAAACAGAACAAACAAGACAAAAACAGAAAAACAAACATGATTAAAAAAGGAAGGGAAAGATTGCTGACAACTGCCAAGGGTATCTTAAAAATGTATCTTAAAAAACACTTAATAAGAACTAGAGCTTGTCCTTAGTTATGATTTCATCCAGGGAGATGAAGGCAAAGGGCTGTCACCCTTGTTGTTCAACAATGACAGCTGTCAAAAGAAAGCCTGACCTGATTCCTGCAGGAGAGGCAAAGCCATCACTCACTGACCAATCAAAATCCCACAAGATATTCAAAATACTCGAGTCACTAACACACGTGTATGTCAATATTTTCTCATTTTCAATTTTAATAAATTTATCATGAATCTGTAATCAATATTTGTACCTCCTTTGGGAGCTCTGTGTCTCCAAGAACTTGTCCTTCTTGTATTACCTGTTCTTGGGAACTTCAAAGGTAATTTTAAATAGATGAGCCTGCCATTTTTGACTCATCAGACTGGCAAACATTTCAGTTTGACAATGACAGATGACGGCAAGAAGGTGGACAAAAAGGACTTTCACCCGTCAGTGCCAAGGGGAAGAAGAGACATGGGGCGGGTTCAGCTGTACTTGTGAAGTCTGCTGCTCAAGCACGGACTGTGAACTGAGCATCCTATTGTATTATTTCCTATATGCGTGTGGAATGCTTGCAGAGTTTCATGTTACTGATTTTTCAAATGTGTTCTGTGAGGGCAGGGACAGGTAGGGCACTTCCTTGATGCACTGTCAAAGAGGGCACTAAGGAAGCTCAGGCTGAGGAAGAAGGAGACAGGAAGCAGGTCCCTAACTGAGCAGGTGTGACTTGCACGTGGCCATTCCAAGAGATAATCGGAGCCAAGACATGAAGAGCGGGTACCTGGACACCAGCCACACCATGGCCTCTTCTTAAATGCCTGCACCAAGCTGCGCAAATCTACAACTCTCAACGTTATTTGAAAAAAAAATCCACCTTTAAACAAAAATTTTAATTGTGATTGAGCGGAAGTTTACAATACAGTTTAAATTTGCATGCGTGCCTATCTGCACCTCCTTCTGCTCTCCTTGCCCAGTGACAGCACACTCCTTTCAGTTCTATACATCTCACATCCTCTTAACAATCTCCTGTCCCCTCCTCTCCACCCAGTCCACTCCCGTCTACTAAGAGGCCAGCAGGACAGCATCCTGTAGACACGCACAGAACCGTAAAGTGCACACACAATATGGTCACTGTGGCCCCGAGTCCAATCCATTCCTCTCTGAAGAGCTGACCTCAGTAATGACCTATGCTCAGGGTAACATCAGGTCTAGGAAGCATGCTCCCAGGGGAACTCCCAGGCCCTTGGACTATCAATTGTGGTCTAAAAAAATCCACCCTTTTGAACAAATGCCTGATCCTTGTGTTTTGCCCCCCCATGAGGGCAGCAGGACACACAGCCTCTGGCACAATGGAGTACGGGTCTACCAGTCCTAGTCACTCGATTTGACGGGTATGAAAACCTGAATATAAAGAAGTCACCTGTGATCACAGCTGAGATTTCTGAGCTTTAATTATCACTTCTAATCTCATCTGCCTACGGGAAGCAATGTTCTAAAATGGTTAGTAGACAAAGCATCCACTGTCTCAGCCTAGCTCAATATTAAGACCATACCTGGATCTACCCAGCTGAGACCTCATTTAAACACTGTGACAGTCTCTACAACCCAATAAACACACCCGAGAATGCAATGGGACCCTTTATGTTATTTTTTGTTAATTCCACAGAGGATTGGGTCAAGAGACACATATTTTCTTTAAAATTCTGCAGAAGAAACTGGGTATTTGGAATACAGACTGCTGTTTTATTCACTACATGTTCTCGCTTTACCTATTGAGGGGTAAAGTTTACAGAGTTGATGAGGAAATTACAGCTATTTTGGTTCCGCAACCAGGCTTAACCTGGTAGACACTGTTTGAAAGTCATGACCCCTTTCTCCAACTGATGACCAGTTGAAAGCTTCTCCAACTCAACAAAACCTTCCTTGAATGATGCCTCTTGTAACTACATGTTCAGCTTTCCTTCTTCCTTTCTTGACAAGCTTCTTGAACATGTAGTCCACATTCACTGTTTCCACTGACTCCTCAGTAAAAGGCAGTTTAACTGCAATCCAGCTTCTACTGCCTTATTATCTTAAAATTCTGTCCTGGGATTTGACCGGAGTTCCCACAAGCCAGATCCAAACTGTTTCCTAGAGTCAATCTTACCGTAGTGGTGTTGCTTCTTGTACTGATGACAGCACCTTCCTTTCGATGTGTTTCATGTTCGTCCCCTGCAATGAGTGCTTTCTGAGGTTGTGCTTAGATAAGCCAGAACTCATACACTCAACGTGAAGGCCTTAGCAAACCTCCTTCTTCCAGGGTAGATGCTGGCTGCCACCTAGTCATAGCTCTGGACATCGTTTCCCATCATGCTTTTGGTTTGATGTAGGGTTATCTTACGCACTGTACCCAGCATTGTCACATCAATATTTAACTTTTTTTTACTTATTTTACACTTCGATTTTGTTCTTATTACTTTTGAATTTTCTGTCTTTCCTTTTATATCAACATTTTATAGTAAAATTAGACCCAGAAAGATCATTCTTATTTTGTGCAAAAATAGGCTCTTTGAAAAATACTGCAAGTATTGTTTTCAGTTCATCTTAATTTAAAAATCGTCTACACACTCAGCAAAATTGCCAATGCTGATACTACAACTGCCACAACACTCCTATCTGCTTCAGGAATTTTTAGACTGTTAGGACTTTACTACTCATTAGGAATGAATTTTATTAGACTTTATTAGTTTTATGTATTTTAAAATTATCAAAAATATACATTTCCTGCTTAACGCCAAAACTCTTATTATACTAACAAAACACTTTCAACACTAATTAAAATAAAAATTAGCAGCCCTATATGTAATCAATTACAGGCATCTGGCTTTATATATTATGTGATCAATTACAGTCCTATGGTATCGTCTGCCTAAAATGTAGGTGTTCTTCAGGAAGCATTTCTGCCTTTTCTCTAGCTGATCATACTGCTCGTCACTTCCTAGTCAATGTCTCTAGCCCTGACAGCTATGTACAGCTTCAGATTCATCTACCAAAAACATCTTCTGAAGGTGCCACAACTAAGTCATGGAAATGAAACTTGCTGTGATCCTCCCCCTACAAAATTCACCGTCTCAGTGTGTGACACAAGCACCCGTGAGTCACCAAGACAGAAACCCAAAGTCATCCTTGGCTTCTCCTTGTTCTGAATCTCCACCTCTCCATCTGCAGAGTTCCTAGTGATGCCCTTAAACAAAACTGTTGTATTTCCTCCCCAGTACTCCTACAGCCTTCTCACCAGTGTCCCAACCTCTGTTCTAGAGTCCAGTATGCTATCATCCCCACAGCCCAGAGCTAACAAAAACACAAATATGATCTCAGATCCTTCCATTCAAAATTCTCCCTTTTTAAATACGCAGTCCAGCAATTAAATCTGCGACCTTAATTGTTTTAAGTGCTCCGTATCTCAGTGCTGAATATCACTACGGTCACCTTTGAAGTACTCTGCTTGGGAAGCTACGTAACAGCACCAGTGCCTAGTCCACCCTTCAAAGCACTTTGGGAACTCTTTTTCTGGAATGGCCATCAGAGCTGTCATCGTATTACCCCTGATGTCCTGAAGGTCATCAAAATGTCCTTCTTTCAATATTTCCTTTTCCTTTGGGTAAAGAAAAAAGTCACTGGGGCCAGAACAGGTGAGCAGAGTGGTGTTCCAGCTGTTTGTTTACTGGCTAAAAGCTCCCTCCCAGACAACTATACAATTAAGTTTACAAACTTGCCACCTTGCCACCGTGCGCAATGGCTGTTCCAGAAAGAGTTACAAAGTTGCTGTGAAGGGTGGACTAGGTGCTGGCATCGGTGCATAGCTTCCCAAGGGGAGTACTTTGAAGGTGACCAGATTGAGGTATGTAGAACTTAGAACAACTAAGTTCATGGACTTAATTGTCACACATTATATCACTGCATTTCCCAAGTGACAATGAGTTAATCTTTCTGCACGTTGTATTCAGCAACAGAATCTTAGCTCTTTCAGAGAACAGTTCTACCAGATCCATTCCTTTTCTGCCCTCAGCATCCGGCAGAGGTGTCCTAGTGGTAAAATGATTAAGCGCTCAGATGTTAACAGAAGGCTGATGGCTGGAACACACTGGCCACACTCAGAAAGAAAGGTGTGGCAGTCTGCTTTTGCTAAGATTACAGACTTAGAAACTCTATGGGGCAGTTCTAGTCTGTCTCCCAGAATTTCTAGAAGTTGGAATAACTCCCTGAAAATGGGTTTCCCCAAAAACAAATAAAGAAGCCAAACTCACTGCTGTCAAGGTGATGCTGATTCATAGCGATCCTACAAGACAGAAGAGAACTGCTCCATAAGTTTCCAAGAAGCACCTGGAGGATTTGAACCACAGGACTTCAGCTTAGCAGATGTAGTCCTTAACCACTGTGACACCAGGGTTTCTGGGAGTGGATTTAGCACCTGGCAAAAAGCTAATCCATTGTCTGGAATAAGCAGGTCTCTGCTGAACTGAGAGACACAGGGGTGCACGTGCACGGCTGAACGCAGAGGTGTGAGTTTCAGCTCTGAGCTCATGGTGGGTCATTCGTGTCCCTGATTAACCAAAAACACACTGGCAGACTGCAAGCAGGCTCTGAGCACAGTCTCCAAAGGAACACACAGTAGCTATCCCTCCAGTAAGCAAGTGAAGTTTAAATGGGGCATTACAAAGGATCTTTAGACACAGAATGATTCTTTCATAAATGCAAAAATAGCTGAAAGAGTTTAAGCTAATAAATATAAATTAAAAAAAAAAAAAAAAAAGCTAGTAAAGGCAGCATTAGCACCAGACCAGGCACCCAGCTCCCTGCAATTTTTCTTTATTTTATTTTTTTAAGTTTTTTACTGTGCTTTCGGGAAAGTTTATAATTCCAGTCAGTTTCTCATCTAACAGTTTATGCACACATTGTGATGGAACCCCACAAGCTTTTCCTGCAATGTGACAGCTCATTCCTCCTTTCCACCCTGTATTTCCCAGGTACATTCAACCAGTTCCTGTCCACTTCTGCCTTCGCTTCTTGCCTCCAGACAGAAGCTGACCAGTTAGTCTCTTGTATCCACCCGAGTCAAGCAGCATACTCTTACCAGCACTATTTTATGGCTTACAGTCTAGTCTAATCTTTCCTCTGAAGAGACTTCGGGAATGGTCTAGGGCTCATGTCACCTTGGGGCCCCTCCGGTCTTAGTCAAACTCTTGAGTCTGGTCTTTTTACTAGAATTTGAGTTCTGCATCCCAGTTTTCTCCTGCTCTAGTTGATACAATTTAGATGGCCACTTACTAGCTTTTAAGAAACAAGATGCCACTCAGCCAAGTAGGATGTAGAACATTTTCTCAATAAGCTTTGTTATGCCAACTGACTTAGATGTCACTTGAAACCATGGTCCCCAGACCCTCTGCTCCTGCTACTCTGTCCCCTAAAGTGCTTGGCTGTATTCAAGAAACTTCTTAGTTTTGGTTTAGTCGAGTTATGCTGACTTTCTCTGTATATGTGTGCTTTTCTTCCCTTCACCTCGTTCTTTCTACTATCCAGTTAGTAAATACCCTTATCCCTCCCACCCTAACCTCATAACCATCAAATAATGTTTTCTTCGGTAGCTAAACCCATTCTTGAGTTTGTATAATAGTGGTCTCATATGATATTTGCCCTTTTGCTACTGGTTAATTTCACTCAGCATAATGCCTTCTCCATTTCTCCACACTATGAGATGCTTTGCCGGTTTATCATTGTTCTTCACAGTTGTGTAATACTCTGTTGTGTGAATACACCAAAACTTGCTTAACCATTTGTCCACTGAAGGGCAGCTAGGTTACTTCCATCTTATTGCTGTTGTGAATGGTGCTGCAACAAAAAGGGAAGTGCATGTATCTATTCACATGAGGGCTCTTATTTCTACAGGATGTACTACAAGCAGCGGGATTGCTAGATGGTATGCTTTTTCTATTACTACCTGTTTAATGAAGCCCCAAATCGATTTCCAAGTCATTGTACCACTTTATATTCCCATCAAGAGTGTAGAAGCATTCCAGTGTCTCCACACCTCCCCAGCATTTACTGTTTTGCATTGTTCTTATTTTAATGCCTGCCTTGTTGGGGTGAGATGATTATGTCACTGTAGTTTCGATTTGGATTTCCCTATTGGCTAATGATTATGCGAATTTCCTCATGTATCTGTTAGCTATCAGAATGTCTTCTTTAGTGAAGTGTCTGTTCATATCCTTTGCCCAGTTTTTAACTGGACTGTTTGTCTTTTTACTGTTGAAGTTTTGTACCTTAGGTTTAAGAGATTAGACAGTGATTGGATTAGCCATATCCAAATTCTTTTCTTCCCAGTGTGTAGGTTTTCCTTTCACTCTTTTGAAGAAGTCTTTGGATAAGCACTGATTTTTAGGAGTTCCCAGTTATCTAGTTCCTCTTCTGGTGTTTGTGCATTATCATTAATGCTTTATATCTGGTTTATGCCTGTATTAGGGCTCCTATCATTGTCCCTAGTTTTTCCTTTATGATCTTTTTCATTTTAGACTTTAATTAATTAAATTTATTTATTTATTTGTTCATTTGTTTAGATCTTTGATCCATTTTGAGTTAGTTTTTGTGCACGGTGTGAGATACGGATGCTGTTTTATTTTTTTTTTTATAGATGGATATCCAGTTAGCCAACACTATTTATTAAAGAGGCTTTCCTTTCCCAACTTAATGGACTTCAGGCCTTTGTCAAATATTAGCTCCAGATAGGTGGATGATTTCTAGTCCAGACTCGGTTCTGTTCTATTAGTCTACGTGTCTGTTGTTGTACTAGTACCAGGATGCTCTCTTCTCTTTCCATGTGAAGTTGGTGCTCTGTTTCTCCATCTCATTAAAAAATGCCATTGGAATTAGGATCAGAATTGCATTGTATCTGGAGATTGCTTTGGGTGGAACTGACCTTTTCATGATGTTGAATCCTCTCATCCATGAGCAGGGTATGTTTCTCTACCTGCACAGACATTTTGGTTTCTTGCAGTACTGTCTTATAGTATTCTTTGTAGAGGTCTTTTTTGTCTCTGGCTAGATGTAGCCCTATGTATTTGATCTTCTTCAGGTCCCTGTATCTTTACATTACATTGTTCTACTTGTATAGTTTATCAACTAAATATTTTAATCAAATAAAAATTTTCATGAAAATCCATAAACATCACACAGAACCTGCACAATTTCATTTCAGAAGCCACTAATACCATTTTGGCAAAGATCAGTGATGCGTGATTTGAAACTCGTGACTGCATACACAGGGATGCTTGTGTAATATTAGACTGGAACGTTTGGAAAGAGTGAGAGTTGGTGTCGATTTTAGAGAAAACACCACTCAACGGGCAAAGCTGCTCCAGCACTCGTTACTTTGCAAACTGAGAGCATGATGACTTTGTATCTCAGCCAAAAGAGTCTCAGCCAATTGTGGAGTGAAATCCCTCAGCCCAGAATGTCTGAATTTTAAATTCAGACTAAAAAACTTTCAGACATTTTATAATAGATTTTCATAGATGTGTAGACTTTTAAATGCTGCCAAGCCTTTCTAAATAATGGATTATACCAGGCAATTCCCAATTACCATCCAGAATGACTGTGCAAGATGAGGCTCTCCAAATCTCTGATATTCAAGAATTTTGTCTTTTTAATGTCCCTCTGAAGTACATTTTCTTCCATTAAAGATGTCTATTTGGTTGGAGATAATTTCATTAAAATTCTCACAACTTATTTTAACTAGATGGCTGGCAGATTACTTGTGCTTCATTGAAGAGTCTCACTGAATATCAGTCAATTTGCAATATTCAGAATTTCCTAAAAATCAAAACACACTTGGAAAGCTGCTTGGTTCCTTTTACCTGATGTTCGTCCCTGTCCCTCATTTTACTTTTCTTCCTGTGTTACTGTATTGAGTGTTTCCTGGGGAGTCTCCTGAAGCTCTGTGTGTAACACAGGACGGCAGAGATGACAGAGGGAAGAGGTGGACCTCACCCTAACCTGCTGCACTGTTGGTGCTGTTGCTATTTACAAGTCAGCTCCCACTCACAGCACCCACAGGTGTGAGACAAGGAACCACTGCCCGGTCACGTGCCGTCTTCATGACAGCTGGTCAGACCCACTGTGGAGGCGACTGGGCTAATCCATCCCATCGAGGCTTGCCTTGCTTTTCACTGACCTGCTACCAGCCATAATGTCCTTCATTAGCTCCTGGTCCTTCCTAATGACATGTCCACCGTAAGCAAGCCGATATCTCAGCATCTATTTTAGTTACCTGGTACTGCTCTAACGGAAAGTACTATGAGTGGAAGGCCTTATGATGAAAAATTTTACTGACACAGTCAGGTAAGCCACAAATCCATTCACAAGTTACAGTTCAGTAACAGAAATTATCACAGGCAGGCAGGCTGAATCCAAGCCCAGTGAGAGCATCTTGGCACAGGAACCTCAGGTCCAGAGGACGTGCCCTGCTCTCAGTGCTGCCTTCTCGGTGGTACGCGGTTCCCAACTCTGCTCACTTCCATCCCTTCTATCCCACAGCTGGTAACTTGAGTCCTGCCTCGCCAGCACAACTGCTGCCCGTTCACCCTCATCAACATCACAGAGGCAGGATTCCCAACACGTGGGAGCAATCACATCATACTAGGAATCACAGCAGAGTCAAATACATACATACATTTTGCAGAAGACACAATGCAATCCATGACACCATCCTAGCACTACTTCTTCTAAGACATGATCAATAATTTTTTTAAAAAATGTAAAGTGTGTCTCATAAAGTCATTTTTTTTTTTTTTAACTCTTCAAGAGTTAAATGATGTATAAAGCCTTCCCCATCATGGGAACTTGAAAGGGCCCATGTAAAAATGCCCACAGGCCCTACTGGGCCGAAGTGATGACTGGGACAGCAACAAACCCTGAGAACACAGTTCTCATTTTCTGTAGCCAAGTAGATGAAATACTATGACCTTGCTCAATAAATGCTAGTTACTATGACAACCATTACCTTCATTTTTACCCAGCCAACCCACTGCCTTCCAAGATAGAGAAGAGGCTTAGGGAAGAGAAAGCCAAGAGGCAAAGCCAGGATTGAAGAGGAGGGTGAGGAGACACCCAGAAAAGTCGGATCCGACTCGACGGCACTTGGCCGTGGCTTATGAACTAATTTCATCTACGATAAACCCTCACCCACCCTGCCCTTGTAGCCGTCAGAGTTTTTTCTTCTGTAGATAATTCTGTTTTTAAGTCCTCATAACAGGGGTCTCTTACAATATTTGTCCTTTTGCCACTGACTAGTTTCACTCACCATAATATTTTCCAATTGAAATCATATTATGAGATGTTTATCTAAAATTATCACTGTTTTTTTATCACAGCATAGTGTTCTACTGAGTATATGTACCATAGTTTGCTTATCCATTCATCTGTTGATGGGCATCTAGGATGATTCCATCTTTTGCTACTGTGGACTGTGCTGCAATAAACATTCGTGTGCATGTATCTATTTGTGTGACTACCTTTGTTTGTAAAGGGTAAATTCCAAGCAGGGGGATTAGTGGATCAAATGGTATATCTATTTCCAGCTTTTTACAGAAATGCCAGATTGCTTTGCAAAGCAGTTGTACCAATCTGCAATCCCATTAGCACTGTAGGAGAGTTCTAATCTCTCCAGAGCCTCTCCAGCATTTGTTTTGTTTTTTTTGGATCACGGCCAACTTTGTTGGGGTGAGATGATATTTCACTGTAGTTTTGATGTGGATTTCTCTGATAGGTAATGACCAAGATCACGTCATCATGTGTGTTTTGGCTGCTTGGATGTCCTCTCTAGTGAAGTGTCTGCCCATCTCCTTTGTCCATTGCTTAACTGGGTCATTTACCTTTTTCTTGTTGATATCTTGCAGTACCTTGTAGATTTTGGAGATTAGATGACAGTCTAATGTGTAGCTGCTGAGTATTTTTTCCCATTCTGTAGGTGGTCTTTTAACTCTTTTGATAAAGTCTTTAGATGAGCAAAAGTGTTCGATTCTTAGTAGTTCCCATTTATCTATTTTTTCTTCCATTGATCATGTTTTGTTTGTCAGATTTTTGAAGTCTGTCTAAGCTATGTATTAGAAAATCCATCATTGGTCCTAATTGTTCTTGCATGATCATTATCGTTTTAGCTTTGATATTTATATCTTTAATCCATTTTGAGTTAGTTTTTGTGTAAGGTGTGAGATATGCATCTTGTTTCAGTATTTTGCAGATGGATATCCAATTTGGTCAACACCATTTGTTGAAGTGACTGTTCTTACCCCAGTTTACAATCCTAGGGCCTTTGTCGGATATCAACAATTTGTAAGAGGATGGTGGAATCTCTGCGGTCTCAACTGTGTTCTATTGGTCTATATGTCTCTTTCTGTACCAGTATCAGGCTGTTTTGATTACTGTGGCAGTGTAATCGGTTCTGAGATAGGGTAGTGTGAAGCCACCTGTTGTGTTTCTGTTCTTCTGCAGTGTTTTATTTAGCTAGGGTTTCTTACCTTTCCAAACAAAGTTGGTGATGTGTTTCTCCATCTCATTAAAAAGCGACCCTGGAGTTTGTATTGGGATTGTACTGTATAAGTAGATCACTTTACGTAAAATAGACATTTTCACAATGTTAAGTCTTCATATCCTTGAGCAGGGTAGGTTTCTCCAATTTTTAAGTCTTTTTTTTGTTTTCTTGCAGTAAGGCCTTGTAGTTCTCTCTGTATAGGCCTCTTAATTCTCTAGTTAGACTTATTCCTAGACATTTTATCTTCTTAGGGGATATAATAAATAGCATTGATTTGGTAATTTCTTCTTTGATGATCTCTTTGTTGGTGTAAAGGAATCCTACTGATTTACTTATGTTTATCCTGTGTTCTGATATTTTGCTGAGCTCCTCTGTTAGTTCCAGTAGTTTACTTATGGATTCCTTAGGATTTTCTGTATATACAATCATATTATCTGTGAATAGGGAGATTTTTACTTCTTCATTGCCAATACGAATGCCCTTTATTTCTTTGTCTGGTCTAAATGCTCTGGCTAGGCCTTCTAGTACAATGCTGAATAGAAGTGGTGAAAGTGGGCATCCTTGTCTAGTTCCTGTTCTCAAGGAGAAGTCTGTCAATCTTTCACCATTCAGGACAATGAAGGCAGCTGGTTTTACACAGATGCCACCAACTGCACTGAGAAATTTCCCCTCTATTCCTATCTTGCTGAGAGTTTTTAGCATGAATGGGTGTTAGACTTTGTCAAATGCCTTTTCTGCATCAATTGACAAAATCAGGTGATTCTTATCTTTTGTGCTGTTTAAGTGGTTGATCACATTGTTTTTCTGATGTTGAACCAGACTTGCGTCCCTGGAATGAAACCAACTTGGTCATGATGAATTATTTTTTTGATACGCTGTTAAATTCTACTGGCTAGGATTTTGTTGAAGATTTTGCATCTAGGTTCATGAGTAGTACTGGTCTGTAATTTTCTTTTCTTTTTTTTTTTTTTGTGGGATCTCTCCCTGGCTCTGGTATCAGAGTTATGCTGGCTTCAGAGAATGAATTTGGGAGTAATCCTTGTCTTTCTATGGTATGAAACAGACTCAATAGTATTGGAGTTAACTCTTCTCTCAAAATTTGGTAGAATTCTCTGGTGAAGCCATCTGGGCCAGAGCTTTTTTTTCAACTATTTGGAAAAAAACTACTTTTGTTCTATTTTCAACTTCAGGGTAAATCTCACTTTCTTAGGGAGGCTGTCCCTGGCCATCTGGATTAAGAGAAGTTCCATGCTATGTCCTCCCACGAACCCTTTTATTTGTCCTCTTTGTCATACCCAGTCATTAAAAAAAAAAAATTACTGAGCACCTTCTATGTGCCAAGCACTGTTTCAGGCACTGTGAGCATAACACAAACACAGTTGCTCCTTTTCCCAGGATTTCTATCTCACAACCCATCCCTTTACTCAACGACTCAAGTGAGAAGCCCGGAAGTCAGCCCTGCTCCCCTTCTCTCACTTCTCACACCAGATTAGTCATGGAATCCTCTGGAAAGATTATCTCTTGGGCTTAGCTTCTCTCGATCTCAACTGCCTCTGCTGAGTAGGCTGTCCATCTTCCCCCCAGGAAACATTTCGTCCATCTCCATGTGTTCCGGCAATCTGCAGGCACTGCCTCTCCAACCCAACCTCATGCCTCCACTGTGCCAGCTACAACAAACATAAGATTACATTTCTCATGTGCTTCAAATCTCTTTAGGGTTTTCCTGCATTTCTGGGGAGTTGACATTGGCACAACCTGTCTCCTCCAGCTCCCCCATCCTCCCATACCTGCCCTGTGCTTTGGTAATCCTGAACATCTGCAGCTTCCCACGTCTGTTCTATGCCCACCAGTGACACCTACTAGGGTTTCTGGTACCTAGTACAGGCTTAGTGAGTATGTATTGATTAAAACAATGAATAAATGAGGGTATGCATGTGTACACACTTATTGCTCCTTCTATCTGAATGTTCTTTATCTCCCATGGGAAATATCTTTATCAGCTTTGCATTCCAAATGTCAAACACAGCATGTGTAACCAAGGAAACGCTAAACAATGTTTGTAGAATAAATGGATGAACAAACGACTGACCAACAGATCATCTATGTCAGTGTTAAGAGACAAGAGGTAAGCAGTAGATCCATATGTATGCCTATTCCCACGACAGGTGATCCAACTAAATGCAGAAATTACTGAACAATATCAGTATCACAGGAGTAAAACTCTGCTGAAAAATCACTCGAAAGTGACTGCAGCGGTGCAAGAAACTGCCAGGTATCTAAGATGAGCTCAGTAGAGGATGGAGAACAATGGATATCATTGCTGCTAATCTGACGGATCCTGGCTGAAAGCAGAGAAGAGCAAAAGGACATTCACTTGTGTTTTACTGACTATGCAAAGGCATCTGACTGTGTGGATCATAACGAATTATGGGTAATATGAAGAAAGGGAATTTCAGTACCCTTCACTGCACTCATGAAGAACCTGAACACACAGTAGCTTGAACAAAACAAGGGGACACTCCATGATTTAAAATCAGGAATGGTGTGCGACACTGATGTATCCTTTCACCATGACTACTTAGTCTGTATGCAGAGCAAATCATCTGAGCAGCTGGATTATACAAAGAAGAACAAGGCATCAGGATTGGAGGAAGACTCATTAACAACTTGTGTTACGCAGATGACACAACCTTGCTGACAGCAAAGAGGACTTAAAGCACTTGCTGACGAAGATCAGAGACCACAATCTTCATAAGGGATTATACCTCAGCATCAAGGAAACAAAAATCCTCACAACTGGACAAATAAGCAACATCTTGATAATTGGAGAAAAGACTGAAGTTATCACGGATTTCATTTGACTTGGATCCAGTATCAAGACCCACAGAAGCAGCAGTAAAGAAATCAAACGACATGTTGCATTGCGAAAATGTGCTGCAAAAGATCTCGCTCAAGCATTGGAAAGCAAAGATGCCACCTTGAAGTCTAAGGTGTGCGTGACCCAAGCCATGGTGCTTCCAGTCACCTGGACGCGCCTGAAAGCTGGACGATGAATAAGGAAGACAAAAAAGAACTGGCAACTTGGAACTGTGATGCTGTCAAAAAATACTGCATATGCCATGGATTGCCAAAAGGACAAACAGATCTGTCTTGGATGAAGTGCAAACAGGATGCTCCTCAGAGGCAAGGAGGGTGAGACTGTATGTCACGTACTTTGGACACAGTATCAGGAGGAATCAGCCCCTGGAAGACAATGTGCCTGGTGGAGAGTCCCTGAGAAAAGGCACAGGCCCTTGGAGAGATGGACTGACGTCGGAGCTACAGCAACTGACTCGAGCCTAACAATTCTGAGGATGACACTGGATGGGCAGCGTTTTATTCTGTTGTACATGGGGTCGCTACTCTGAGGATGACACAGGATGGGTGGCGTTTTATTGTATTGTACATGGGGTCACTACTCTGAGGATGACACAGGACGGGTGGCGTTTTATTCTATTGTACATGGGGTCGCTACTCTGAGGATGACACAGGACAGGCAGCGTCTCGTTTCGTTGTATATGGGGTCGCTACAAATGGGAACTGACTCAGTGGTACCTGATAACAGAAGAGTAATGGGAAATGAGGTCCAAAAGTCTTTGCTAGTTTCCTTTATAAACATGAGCTCTCTAGGTCTTGAGAGGCAAAATCAGAATAATCTATCAGAGTGGCCCAAATATGAAACATGCCTTCGTGTTTCATTTTGCTTTTAATTCACCTGATATTGATTGAGGCAGCATAAGGTAGTGGCATGTGATGGAAACAGAATTGCCTAGGGAATCAGGGCCCTGAAATAAATTCTGGTCCCAGCTCTGCCTGTAATCAGCAGGGTGACCTGGATCTAGCTGTTTCCAAAGCCAGCCCACGCCGTGGACCTCCCCTTTGTGTGAGCAAGTGAAATTGTTTTTTTGTTGTTAAGTCAGGCTCCTGGCTCTTGAAACTAAAAGAGTGCTGACTAATGTTCCATTCTCACTGTCTCCTGTGGTTATGTGACTGTGTGGATAAGGCACCAGAGGCCATTGATGAAGCCTATTTTGATTAGGATAAAGCACATGCCTAGAGTCTCTTATAAATTATATTCACAAAGGAGAAAAGGAGACGTGTTAATCCCTCAGATGGATTTGAAAGCCCCCCGCCCATGAAAAGAAAAATCCAGTGCCACTGAGTTGATTCCAACTTATAGCAACCATATAGGACAAAAGAGAGCTCTCCACAGAGTTTCCAAGGAGTGCCTGCCTGCTCCATAGAGTTTCCAAGGAGCACCTGGTGGATTTGAACTGCTGACCTTCTGGTTAGCAGGTATAGCACTTAACCACTACGCTATCAAGGTTTCCACTTGAAACTTGTTGAAGCAATATATACAAAAGGTTTGAATGAACAGACATGGAGAAAGGCCTTAAGCCCTTGCACAGACCTCTGAAACAATCTTTACTCTATCTAGTGTTCTTACTAAGCATCTGGAGAAACAAAGGCTTGCCTGTCAGAGTTCCACATCTCCTGAAGCTGGAAGGAAGGGCTAACAAAAACAGATGCATGGATCAATAGTCAATGCTCTTAACAGGACGAGTTTAACAAGGGAGACTGAGAAAATGCCCACTTGGGATCATGGGTCTCTGACACGACCTGATCCTTCGCATTTTCTCACTTAGGGACAGGACCTAGCCTACAAAATGAGACTTTCCTGTTTTCCTTTATAATGACTTATAATGAGGTTTCTTGTCTATCTGTGCATTTTTATTATACTTTGTGGGCACCGTATTATTTCTTATTTGTAACTGTTCCTGGAATTATTTGGGAAAGTTGCCCGTTTGTAATTAATTAGCTTTTTGATTATTTTGTATGTAAGAGTCTTGAGACTTTTAGGCATGTGAACCTCAAAATGGAAATTTATTAACATTAACATAATGAAATCAAAACGAATTTATGTAATGGTATGATTTGTACTGACTTGGAAAGGTACTGAAATGTCATTCACAGCTGACTTCCTGCTGTCACCACTGGTTTTCATTCATTTCTATCTGCAGGGAAATCTCAAGATTCCTTAAATCACTTCTCATCCAAAAATTCCTTTAAGTTGGATTTCATCCTTCTTTCTTAAAACTATTTCTGTCCCTCTACTATGCCTTGGGAAACCCTGGGGGCACAGTGGTTGAGTGCTATGGCTGCTAACCAAACGGCTGACAGTTCAAATCCACCAGGTGCTCCTTGGAAACTCTCAGAGACTGTTCTACTGTGTCCTACAGAATTGCCAAAGTTGGAATTCACTTGACAGCAAAGGGCTTTTTTTTTCCTTCTTTTTTTGGGTGAGTGAGACTGCTTCTCTTATTTGTGGGCTTTAGCTAGAGGGTGGTCCTGGTTGGGGAGAGAATGTGGTCTCTTGTTTCCTGTACTCTGTCCGGAGCTCTGGTGGTACAGTGGTGAAGAGCCATAGATACTAATCAAAGGGTTGGCAGTTTGAATTCACAGGCCAGTCCTTGGAAACTGGGGTCATACTGCTTCGGGGCTGTGTCTGTTAACCAAGAGGTAAGCCATTCTAATCCACCAGGCGCTCCTTGGAAACTCTTATGGAGCAGTTCTACTCTGTCCTATAGACTTGCTATGAGTTTGAATTGACTCAATAGTAGTGTTTTCTGGTTTTGCCATTCCTTGGAAATGCTATGGGGCAGTTCTACTCTGCCTTATGGGGTTAACTTATCAGCAACAGGCTTGGCTTTGCTCCTCACAGACAGAGGGGTGACAGTGTGTTTGCAATGACTAGACTGTGGTCCATTCCTCACGCAGTCACTGTTTCTGTGAGGTTACTTCCCCTGGCAGTGGAGGCCCAGACACAACATGGGGCAGTGGCAGGACTCAGAAACAAAGCTCAGAGTCCCTTCTACTCTCTCCATAGTCAAGCTCATTGCTCTCTGGACCATCCACCTGCTCCGTTGGTCACGTGGATCAGTGTGCTAGGGCCTGACTGGGCACAAGGACATGAAGAAGACGACCCAGGCTCTTGGCTCAGGTAGCCCTACATCTTTTCTCATACCTACAATAAGCAAAGACTTCACGCATTCCTGTGGGTGCTGCATGTAGCTTACTGAGGAAAGACAGTTATGCTGTGGCAAAAGAGAGACACCGAGACAGCGCTATGTGATATCTGAGGAGGCAGAAACCTGTCAGCTAAGCAGCTCTGAGAGGCTCACGGGGAAAATGAGATGGGCTGGTGTCCCTGTGGAGAAAGACACAGGAAACAGCTGGCGTCGGCCCTAAGCAACCAGAGGACTCATTCACCAGCCCTGAAATGAAGGAATAACTTTCTCTCTATAGATAACCACACAATCACTGAATTAAAAATAAAAGAATACATGTTTTGAAAGGCAGAAAAATCGCTGTTTAAAAAGGGAGCAAATGAAACTCCAGCTTTTGCTTACCTGTAAACACCCTGCAGTTACAGCGCTTCCTTGCCATCTATGCAGGTGACAATATTCTTAGTCCCCAACCCAACATGACAGGGCTCACAGACTGTAAAGCTAAAATTACAGTTCACACCACCATACACAGTGCCACACTAAATCAGAAAACAAAATTGGAAGACATCATGTATTTTGAGTAAAAGGAAAATAAACCAGAAATGATGTGTGTATATATAAACACAGAGACGACTGTACATATGTTATATGTTGGTATATATAGACACTGTACTGTGGATGATGCTCTTCCTGGTACCCTGTTTTTGAAAAATCAGTACACTACAGCAGGTATCCACATAAAGCAACCACCCACTTTCAGAGAATACAGTCCTGAGAAAAATCAAACATTTGCCTGGCCCAGCCTCCTACATTCCTGCTCTCCTGCTCCAGTGTAGGGTTTGACTTCTTACTCTCTGGACATCTTTCTCTCCCACATAACCTACTTCCTCGGAAACTAGGGCACATACAAGTTACTTGTCTTGCCATTAAAAAACTGTGCTCCCCTGCACCGGCAGCCTTGGACTCTCTCCTCACTGAAGAGCAGTGTGTGAATTCTAAAATTATCGGCCACTTTTGTTCTGCGTGGTGGGTTAAGTGCTACGTCTGCTAAACAGAAGATCAGCAGTTCAAATTTGCCAGGCGCTCCTTGGAAACTCGGTGTGGCAGTTCTCCTCTGTCTATATGACTCAACAGATCTGCTCGTTTCTCCACAATACTCACTGAGATTTCTTTATATCTCAATCAAGCGCATCAGGCAAGCTGGCACCATTCATCAGACACAAGCCCAGCTGATGACGGTACCAGTGGTCACCCTGGAATGCCACATTGAGGTAGGCAGACTGCAGATTTGGGGACTTAGCAGCTCAGGAGGAAAGTGTTCACCGTCATCTTACTTTTGTTATTGAGAATATACACAAAAGAACGTAAGCCAATTTCTACACGTGTGTCTCAGTGACACTAACTGCACTCTCTGAGCTATGCAGCCATCCTCAATTGCCTCTTCCAGACTGTTCCTTCTCCCTTCACCTAAACTCCAAACCAAACCAAGGCTGTTGGCTGTGAGTCAGTTATGACTTCTAGATACCCTGCAGAACACAGTAGAACTGCCTCACAGAGTTTCCAAGGAATCAGTAGTGGACCTGAAATGCTGACCTTGGAGTTAGCAGCTGAGCTCTTAACCACTGTGTCACTGGGGATCTCACATAAATTCACTGCCCCCTAAATTTCCTACCTATTCTTTCAAGTTTCTGCTGTCCATCAGATCCCATATAGATAGACAGATGAGGTGTGACAGTAAGTTCACAAACTCATCCTAGAAAAAGTGCTACATACCTCGTTGTTGAACATCACTATGGTCACCTGCGAAGGACACGACTTGGGAAGCTGTGCATCAACAGGAGCTCCTAGTTTACCTTTCAAAGCAATCTGGGAACTCTTTTTCTAGAACGGCCATCAGAGCTGCTGTCATATTACCCTTGATGTCCTGAATGTCGCCCAAATATCTCCTTTTCAATATTTTCTTTATCTTCAGGTAAAGAAAAAAGACACTGGAGACCAGGTCAGGGGAGTAGGGAAGGTGTTCCAATATATTTATTTGTTTACTGGCTAAAAACTCCCTCACAGATAAGCATACAATTAAGTTTGCGAACTTGCCACCGTACCCCATGCACAATGGCCATTCCAGAGAGTTCCAAAATTGCTTTGAAGTGTAGACTAGGCATTCGCATCAGTGCATAGCTTCCCCAAAGGGGTACTCTGAAGGTGACCGCAGTGATGTTGAGTCGGATCCGACTCGATGTCACTTGGCTGTAGTGATATTCAGCAGTAAGGTATGTAGCACTCTTTCTAGGATGAGTTCGTGAGCTTAACTGTCAGACCACGTCTGACACCAGCTCTGATGGGCATTCCAGTAAAAGAGTTCCAAAACTGCTTTGAAGGTAGACTAGGCACTGGCATCAGTGCATAGCTTCCCAAGGGGAGTCTTTTGAAAGTCACTGTAGTAATATTCAGCAATGAGGTCCACTATGCCACCAGGGTTTCCAGAAATGAGGTGTGTAGTACTTTTCTAGGATGAGTTCACAAACTTAATTGTCATAACTCTTATCCTAAAACACCAAAATGCTCACAGCAGACATTCCTTACTACTTAAGCTGAACTGCTGTTTGGTCCCCCTCCCTTTCATTTTGGTTATTTATCGATTACAGTAAAAGAACAAAATTTCATCTCTTCAACAAATGGTGCTGGGAAAATTGGATATCCATCTGCAATAAACTGAAACAAGACCCATAGCTTACACCTTATACAAAAACTAACTCAAACTGGATAAGAGACCTAAATATCAAATCTAAAACAATAAAGCTCATCCAAGAAAAAGTAGGAACAACAGTGGAAGTCTTAATACACAATGGAGACAGACTTCAAAATCTGTTAAACCAGAAACAGAAAATAGATAAATGGGAACCACTAAGAATCAAACACTTTTGCTCATCCAAAGACCTTATTAATAGAATTAAAAGGCCACCTACAGAACGGGGAAAAATATTTGGCAACTACATGCTACACCAATGTCTGGTCTCCATAATCTATAAGGTACCACAAAATATCAATAAGAAAAAGATAAATCATCCAGTTAAGCGATGGGCAAAGGAGATGGACAGACACTTTTCTAAAGAGGAGATCCAGGCAGCCAAAAAACATATACGCACATGCTCATGATCATTAGCTATTAAAGAAATTCAAATCAAAACTACAGTGACATACCATCTCACCCCAACAAGGTTGGCCATGATCCAAAAAAATGCAAAACAACAAATGCTGGAGAGACTGTGGAGAAATCAGAACTCTCCTACACCATTTGTGGGACTGCAAAATGGTGCATCCTCTTTGGAAAGCAATCTGGCACTTCCTTAAAAAGCTGGATCTACATATACCATTTGACCCAGTAATTCCACTGCTTGGAATATATCCAACAGAATCAAGGCCATTCACGCCAACTGATGCATGCACACGAATGTTTATCACAGCATAATCCACAATACTGAAAAGATGGAATCAACCCAGATGCCCAACACAGAGGAGCAGATAGCTAAACTACGGTATATATACTCAATGGAACACTATGCAATGATAAAGAACAATGATTTTACGAAACATAACCTGGCTTTAATTGGAGGACATTATGCTGAGTGAAAGTAGTCAGCGACAAAAGGACAAACATTGTATGAGACCCCTACAATAAGAACTTAAAAACAGACTCATGCATAGAAGAAAAGACTCTTTGACGGCTGCCGGAGAGAGAGGGAGAGAGAGGGGAGGGTTTATAGAAATTTGGTTGGGTGAAATCTGTGACAGCATACATTAGAAGTAAGATCAATATTAACTAGACTTCAACATAACATGATTACTCCTCCCATCTTAACCCAATATTGAAAGGACAGAGTAGCTGAGGCAGGGGGCCAGAGACCATGCTCTCAGGGGAAATCGAGGCCAAATTAGCACAACTAGCATTTTGTTTAGAAAGCCTTCTGCACCCCACGTTGGTGAGTGGTGTCTGGAGTCTTAAAAGCTCCAAAGCTGCCATCTGAAGGTACAGCAAACGATACCAACTCAGCAGGAATGGACAATCACCAAGGACCAAAACGACACAGGGGAAAGAGAACCCAGAAGACAGATGGACCCATGTGAGTGGGTGACTACATTGACTTGTGACCAGAAGAACTGGATGGTGCCTAGCCACCACCAGTGATAGCCGTGATGGAGCTCACAAAGTTGAATCTCACTGGCAACACAGGAATAAAAAGACTGCAATGGATGGTCCAGGGGCCTCGAAGTTCCCCTGGGAGCATGGCCCCTGGCCCTGATGCTGTCCCTGTCCAGAAATCATACTGGAGGTCAACTCTTTGGACAGGAATGTCTTGGACTTGGTGATGCATAGTGACAATATCATGTGCGCACTTTATGGTTCTATGCATCCACAGGATGTCGTCCTGCTGACCTCTTAATGGAGGCGGGGGAGTGGGTGGACAGGAGGGGATAGGAGATTGGTGGGAGGATAAGACATGTATGGAGCAGAGAGGAAAAGTGTGTTGTCATTGGTTAGGGAGAGCAGTGGGAGCTGCATATAGGTAAGCATGCAAGTTTATGTGGGAATGTACATTTTCATTCAATCACACAAAAAAAGAATTTTCTAACATCATTTATCTTATTCATGATATACCCTCACCGTTCCACCCTTGTAGCCAACAGTTATTTTCTTCTGTAATACTTCTATTTTTAAATCCTTATAACAGTGTCTCATATTTGCCCTTTTGACACTGACTGATTTCACTCAGCATGATCTTTTCCAAATGAGACCATATGAAGAGACATTTTCTAAAAGCTTCATTGTTTTTTATCATAGCTTAGTGTTATGTATCATATGTATCCTAGCTTGTTTATCCATTTATCTGTTGATGGGCATCAGCACTGATTCCATCTTTTAGCTATTGTAGACTGTGCTTCAACAAACACGTGTGTACATGAGTCGGCTCATCTGACCACCTTTGTTTCCGAAGGATAAATTCCAAGCAGTGGAATTACAGGATCAGATGGTATACCTGTTTCCAGCTTTTTAAGGAAGCACCAGCTGTTTGATTTTAAGAAGACTTCAGCAGGTATTTTTTTGATTTAAAGTTTAAAGATTTCATCATGGCAATAGTTTCAGAGGTCCATCTAGCCTCATTGCTGTAGTAAATCTGGATTCCATAAGTACTTGAAATTCTGTTCTAAATTTTCCCCCTTTTGATCATATTCTTCTAGAAAATCTTTCATTAAAATGTTCAATGACAGTAGCTGAGCACAATCCAGTTCTTCTGGTCTCAGGTGGCAGATGTTCATACAGGCAATTTGCCTTTCTATTTCATCCTCTTATTCCTGATTCCTTCTTTCACTGTTGGTCCAGGCAAATACAGATCAATTCTTATCCCTTAGATGGCTGCTAGCAAGCTTTTAAAATCTCAGGCACTACACAATGAATGAGGAGGTGGAACAAAAGCACTAAAAATGCTGTTAAGCCAGTTAACCATGATACCCCAGCACCATTTACTGAAGAGACTCCTCTGGACTCTCAATTCCACCCCACTGGTCTCTGTGTCCACTGTTAGACCAGTACAGGCTGTTCTGATTACTATAGCTGTATATAACCCAGTGACATCAAGTCAATTCTGATTCATTGTGATCATACAGACAGAGTAGAACTGCCCAAGGAGTTTCCAAGGAACACCTGGCAGATTTGAACTGCCACTTTTCTGGTTAGCAGCCACAGCACTTAATCACTATACCACCAGGTAGCTGTATGTAATATTTGAAAATCACAAAGTAGGATTCTTCCTACTTGGTTGTTCTTTCTTAACACTGCTTTAGTTGTTTGGGTCCTCTTCTGTCCCAAATAAAGCTGAGGACTGGCTTTTCTATTTCCATAGAGAAGGCTCTTGGGATTTTGATCAGGATTATACTGAACGTACAGATCACATTGGGTAGTATGAACATCTTAATAGTAGTTTTCCAAACCATGACCATGGACCATCTTTCCATTTATTCAAGTCTTCTTCAATCACTTTTGGCAGTGAAATAATAATTTTTATTGTACCAGTCTTGCACATACTTAGTTAAATTTATTCCTAGGTATTTTATTTGTTTAGATGCTATTATGAATGGAATTGTTTCCCTTTCAGAATTCTCATGACTGGTACAGAGATACTCAACTGATTTTTGTCTGTTGACCTATATCCCGTAGCTTTAATAAATTTTACTATTAGCTGCAGAAGCTTTCTTGCAGACTCCTTGAGATTTTCAACATATAGGAACATGTCATTCAACAGTACAGGTAATTTTATTTCTTTTCCAATCTGTGTATCATTTACTAGTTGTTCTCTTCTTTATGGTTCTGGCTAGTCTTCTGACAACAGTGAAAAGAACTGGTGAGACTAGCCATCCTTTCCCTGTTCCTGATTTGAAGGGGAAATCACTCAATGTTTATTTATTATGCATAATGTAGGCTGTTGGCTTTTCATATTTATCCTGAATTATACTGAGTATCTTCCATCTTATTACAATCTTCTAGGGGATTTTTATCAAGAAGAGATGTTGGATTTCATCAACTGCTTTCTCTGCATCCACGGAGATGGTCATGTGGTTCTCTTCTTTTGTTCTAGTGATGTGGTATATTATTTTGACTGTTTCACTCATACTGAAGCACTCCTGCATTCCTGGAATAAATCTCACTTGGTCATGGTGTATGATTCTTTTAATATAGTGTTACGTTCTGCCCACTAGTATTTTATTGAGAATTTTTACACCAATTTTCTTAAGTGATATCAGTCTCTAGCTTTCTTGCAGTGTTTTTTTGTCATTATTGTATTGTGGTTCTTGTTTCAAAGAATAAATTAGGGAGGATTCCTTCTTCTTCTATCTTTTGTTTTGGAAGAATTTAAAGAGGAATGGTGTTAATTCTTATCTAAAAATTTGGTACAGTTTTCCAGTGAAGTCATCTGTTCCAGGACTTCTTTGAGAGGAGGGAGGAAGAAGGGAGGTTTTTGATCATTCACTCTATCTCTTTACTTGTTACAGGTGTGTTGAGATTTTCCATGACCTCTTGAGTTAGTGTGGACAGCTGTGTGCTCTAAGAAGTGGTTCTTCCACCTAGGTTATTCAATTTGTTGGCATACGGTTGTTCATTACATTCTATCACAACTGTATTCCTGCTAGGGCACTTGTAATGTCTCTTCTTTCATTTCTTATTTTGTATTTCCATCTTGTCTACTCGTCTTTCTAGCTAAACCAAACCCCAATCCACTGCCACTTACTCGATTCTGACTCCTAGCCACACGACAGCACGGAGCAGAACTTCCACAGGGGCCTCCAAGGAGCAGCTGGTTGACTCGAACTGCCAACCTTTCCATTAGCAGCTGAGCTTTCACCGCTGTGCCAGCAGGGCTCCATTCTAGATGAAAGTTTGTCAAGTTTCTTGACATTTAGAAAGAACTAAATTCTGGTTTTGGTGATTTTTATAACAATTTTGATCAGATGGAACAAGTAATTGGTTGCATGCTTAGCCATCCAGGAGGTTCAACAAATATGTCCATGAAGTTAATTGTTCTACGTACTACATACCTCACTGCTGAGTATCACAACAGTCACCTTCAAAGTCTCCCTTTGGGAAGCCATGCAGCAAGGCTGGACCACCCTTCAAAGCAATTTTGGAACTCTTTTTGGAATGGCCATTGCATGCAGTGGCATGGTGGAAAGTACACATAGTTGTCTAGTTGTCTGCAAGGGAGTTTTTAGCCAATAAACAACTGTATTGGAACACTTTCCCTACCCACCTGATCTGGCCCCCAGTGACATTTTTCTGGACCTGAAGGTAACGGAAATATTGAAAGGAAGATGTTTGGATAACACTGAGGACATCAAGGGCAATATGACAACAGCTCTGAAGCCCATTCCAGAAGAAGAGTTTGCAAATTGCTTTGAATGGGAGACTAGGCACTGGCGTCAGTGCATGCCTTCCCAAGGGAAAGGACTTTGAAGGTGACCATGGTGACATTCAGCAATGAGGTAAGTAGCACTTTTTCTGGGATGAGTTTGTGAACTTAACTGCCAGTCCTCGTATGTTTCATGCTCATTTCTACTAGCTAAATACAATTCTTTACATCCCTTATGGCAGAGTTGGGAAACTACAGCCCCGTGCCGTATCTGGCCACACTCACTCCTGGATGTATTGTCTCTGGCTGACACTGCGCTACAATCACAGAGCTGAGTCGCGAGGGAGGCTGCTTCACAGAGCTGAAGACCTTCATACCTGGCCCTTTAGAGAGAGAAGTTTGCCAGCTCCTGCCTTGAATTGATTACCATGTATGAACACATCTTCCTCCAACAGGTCTCTCAATTTCTCAGTAGCCACTGATTTCCTGTGACAGTACCGTAATTCAAGATCTTATCACTTCACAGGGTTGGCACCTTCCCTTTCTAATCCACCCTGTGAATGCTGCCAGGGTCACCTTCTAGTTCACTTGCTGAATCGTTCTGAAGCCATGCCCAAGAACTTTCACAGTCTTCATTGCCACAAAATCCAACTTCTCAATTTCAGCTTCCAAGGTCTTCCGTTCAAACCCATGCCTCACATCCTCCCCCTGCTCCCTCTGAGCTGGTACCCTTACCCATGCTCACCGGATCCAAGCTTCTCTCACTGCATTGCCCCTGTTTCCGCTGGTCCCTCCACCCTGCCCTGCTCTCAGGTCTTCAGCGGGGTCTCCCCTGACTGTTACGGGCCCCTACTGGCCACTGCACACCCTGCCCTGTGATTCAGGCCGTTCTGCCAAGCCATCACTCACCCATGGTTCCTGGATGGTTTCTTTTCTGCTCATCTAAGAGATTCCACTGATGACCACAATTTAAAACAAAAATTACAGGACAGTTTTTGGAGGCAGGAACTCACGCTGGGGGTGGTCCCTCACAGATGTGACATCCAGAGCTATACTGAATCTCAGCATGTGACTCCTTATCCTTCAGACAAAGGGTCTGGGGGGTCGCAGTCAAGATGGCGGACTAGATGAAGGGTCTTCCACCTCAGTTCAGAGCCCATGTATGGTTATATCACATCCTTACCTATTTAAAGATATCTAACACTAGCATGAGAAAGCCTTGTGGTGCAGTGGTTAGGTGCTACAGCTGCTAACCAAGAAGTGGGTAGTTCAAATCTGACAGGCAGTCCTTGGGAACTCTATGGGGCAGTCCTACTCTGACTTCTAGTATTGGTATGAGTCAGAATCGACTCAACAGCACTGTTTTTTTTTTAAGGTCGGCATATATCTCCGACTCATGGCGACCCCAGGGGCCAGCGTAGAACTGACCCCACTTGGCGTTGGCTGGCTCATATATTGTAGTGCCAGGAAAGAAGCAGAGGAACTACAAAACGAACTGATGGGAGACACAGAAGTACGTCTTGCTTTAATTTCTCTATCTGTGGATGAAAAAGCAGGAATCTTATTTACTTGCTTACCAGATACTCTAAATTTTGGAGAAAGAAAACTCTTTGTCTTAGTCATCTAGTGCTGCTAAAACAGAAATAACATGAGTAGAAAGCAAGATAAATTTCTTTTCTCACAGAAAAATGGGCTAAAAGTTGAAACTCAGGTTGTCAGCTCCAGGGGAATGCTTTCTGTGCTGGTGCTGGAAGAAGATCCTTGTCATCAACTTTCCACTGGACTGCAAGCTTCTCAGGAGCAGGGACCCAAAGTCCAAAGGATGTGCTCTGCTTCCGGTGCTTCTTTCCTGGCAGTACAAGGTCCCCTCTCTCAGCTTGCTTTCCTTTCCTTCATATTCTCAGAAATTGCCTCAGGCACAATACAATCTTACATGTTGAGTCCTGTCATTAAATGTTACGTCTGTTAACCAAAAGGTCGACAGTTTGAATCCGCCAGGCTCTCCTTGGAAACTCCATGGGGCAGTTCTACTCTGATCTCTAGGGTCGCTATGAGTTGGACCCAACTCAACAGCAGTGGATTTTTGGTCTCACCAAAACTGCCACCCACCCTCCCTCATTAACATCATGGAGGCAGGATACACGACAAACAGGAATATCACACATTACCAGGAATCAGGGCCCAGCCAAACTGATACACACTCTTGAATGCATGATACTTCTCTAGTGGGGCATACACCTGTTTGGATGGTCAGGTCATTAACGGGCTGAACATCTGGGAATCAACTGTCTGCGAACTCTTAACACTTCCAACAAAGCCACACAGCCTTGCTGTTACACCCCTAAGCAGGAGAGGCTGGACAAGGCCCCGCTGCTGTCCGTCTGTTCTTTATTTGTTCCTCTGAGTATCTTCCCGTCTGTTCTCCATGCTGGGTCTGTGAGCCGCCCCCCCTTGGATCAATGCACTGTTTCTGACGGACTGTCTATCAGGCCACTGACAGAGGGCTGGGTCACTGAGCCCTGAGCTTAAGTCAGCGGAGAAGGTCAGATGACAACTTCTGCCTCTTGAAAGCTGTCACCATTGACAATTAACGTCTCTGCCTTCCCTTTACAGTCTCCTAAAACCCTCATGAGACAGCGGTGACTGTCACATCACTGCACATCATCACGAGTTAAGGCCTCTGAACTGTACATGTAAACATGGTTAAAATGGCAAACTTTGATATATATTTTTTACAATGAAAAACAATTACACACACACACACCTTGAATCAACCTACAATAAGAAAACCAGTAAAAATATGGCAAATCCCCAGTCTGGCAACTCTGATTTTCTAACTGCTTTTTCAACCATAGCTGGAAACCCTGTTGGTGTCGTGGTTAAGGGCTACAGCTGCTGACCACAAAGTCAGCCGTTCAGATCCATCAGGTGCTCCTTGGAAACTCTACAGGGCAGTCCTACTCTCTCTCCTATAGGGTCACTCTGGCTTGGAATGGACTCGAAGGCAGTGGGTTTGTTTTTTAGTGGTTTTCTTTCAAACACAAATGAAAGTCCTAAACATTATTAGCTAAAAAAGGAAGACAGCCGGCTACACAGCAACTCATTTTTAGCCATTACAAGTCACAACAGGGACAATCGAAGTGAGAGGGAAGTACCTTCCACCCAACACATGTGTTGGGCTTGGTGATGCCAACTGTCTCGACTCCCAGGTGGGTGGCGACAGACGGGACCCCCCCACAATGGGATCGGCGCTCCGCCGCGGCAGGGTTAAGGAATTGCTCTGGCCAAGCACGTCACTGATGTGCTGGTGCCACCAACATTCTGCTGCCCAGGTTCAACACCTCTGTCCCTGAGAGGCGGTGAATACGGTATTCACAGGGAGCAGGTGGCAGAGGAGGGCTGAGAGGTCAGCTGTCTGTGTGAACGAGGCTTTGGGAAGATCTGAAGCTGTCCCAGCGGTGTGCCTGTGCTCTAACGTGGAAAGCTGGAGGAAAGCAAGTCTGCGAGGGACCATCACGGCCATTTACAGCAGAAGCAGGAAACGGGATAGGCTTTAAATACACAGTTAGCCTTTTAGCCTCTCTCTGCAGAAAACTCTAGATTGCTGAGGGCAACACCAAAGATTCATTATCCCCATCAGACTTCCCCTGCCATCTCTTTATTCGTCAGCTTTCAGAGGGATGCTCCAGCTAGCTGTTTTCACAAATGCCTCCAAGACCAACCACTGCAGAAGACGGCTTTGTTCACCACCATCCTTGGCAATTAGCCATATCGGCTCCATCCCCCTGCGAAAGCGGATCCCCCCATGACCAGAGCATCGGGAGGAGCAGGTACTGGCTCTTGTCATCGTCATCTGTAAACGCTAGACTTCAGCCCACTTGCTGAGCTCCAGAAATCTTCAGGAGGTGGCAGGAGGGGCTGAGACAGGCCATTTGGGGGCATTTATAAATCTTGAGAGTTGGGTTTCAAGTTTAGGGAGAGACTCACAGTGGGAAAACCTTCCTCTTGCTGCCTTGTGTTTCTACCTGGAAAGAAACTTCCAGCATTGACTCCCCTGATCTCTCACCCTCTCTTTGCCGCGTTACTGTGAAGACATGCTAGTTATCTAGTTGGTCCATGTATCGGGATGCGGTGGGGCTAATCTATGAAAAGACCTCAGACACCTGAAGAGTGGGCTTCTTCTGAAGCTCTCCACCTCAGGCAGTGAGGGGCAGCTACTCGTGACAGTGACTGTTATGCAGATGCCACAGGTCCCTTCGGTGGGCCACAATGAGGGGATGGGTAGGCCCTCTTGGATGGAGATCTGAACCACGCTGTGCAATTACTTATGAGAAACCAACACAGCGTTGTTCTTTCCAACCTGCTTCAACGTCTTATACTAAACCAGCGTTAAATACTAACCACAGACCAAACCCAGGGCTGTCAAGTCGATTCGATCTCACACCAGTCCTCCAGACAAGGTAGAACTGCCCCTCAGAGTTTCCAAGGAGCACCTGGCAGATTCGAACTGCCGGCCTCTTGGTTAGCAGACATAGTAGCACTTAACTAGTACGCTGCCAGGGTTTCTGCTTTAAATACCAGAGGAGAAGAAAAGACAACAACCCAACCTGAATTATATTCAGGTGTCAGGCAGGACCTCAGGGGAGCCTCAGGGAAACTGGACCCAGGAAACCAAGCTCGCCTCGCCTCTCGCTCTACACCTGCTGCGGCCTGTGGACTGGCTCGCTCCGCTTCCCAAGTCCAAGAGATGAGACATGCCGCCACCAAGGGTTCTCCCACTTCACGTCTTACAGCGTCAAGCACAGAAGACAGGTTGCATGAGTCATTGTCTTCAATCCAAAATTACTGGGCAAAAACTGTGATTGTCCCCACCTGGGTCAGTGGCCCACACCTAGGAAGTCACCTGCCTCAGATGCAGTAGAGCTAACTAATGACAGAAGCAAGCGCGGTGGAGCAAAATAGTGTTCCCAGTGACCACGCAGAGGCAGGGTCAGAGGCCGACTACCGGCCACATAAGTAGATGTTAGCAGGTTTGACCATCATGCATTCATTCGACAAACACATTTTGGCTACAACTATGTGGAACAATTCCTATCTTCCAAAACTTGGGGCTACTAAAGAAGCCAAACACGAAACAATACCACTGTGGACAGACTGTCGTCGTTGTTAGCTGCCCTGGGACCAGTTCTGAGTCACAGTGTCATGGACTGAATTGTGTCCCCCCCAGAAATGTACGTATCGATTGGATTTGGCTGTGAGTCCCAATGCCCTTCCTCCCATGTGTTGTGAATCCTGCCTCTGTGATGATGGAAAATGGGCTGCAGTTGTGTCAGTGAGGCAGGTCTCCGGCTACAAGCTTGTGGGTTACAAGGGAGAGAAGTGAGGCAAGGAAGTTAGGAACGTCACACCACCAAGACAGAGGCACTGAGAGCAGAGCACGTGCTTTGGACCCGTGGTTCCTGTGCCGAGCTGTTGTCAGTGGATATGGACTCAGCCTACCGGACTGTGATAAACTGTCTTACTGAGTGGACTTACAATTTATACATGGATTTGCAGCTTACTGGACTTTGTCAGTAAAGCTCCTCTTCAGGAAACCTTTCACTTGTGGTATTTTCTGTTAGAGCAGTACCAGGTGACTAAGACACATGGCAAGCCTCTGGATGCAGAGTAGCATTGCTCCACAAGATTTCCAAGGCTGTGATCTTCTGAGATCAGATGGCCAGTCCTGTCTTCTGAGACACCTCTACGTGGGTGTGAACCTCCAGTGTTTTGGCTAGTAATTAATTGCGTGTTTAAAACTGTTTGTGCCACCAAGTGGCTCCCAGACAAACAATGTATGTGCTATAATAGAAACACACACAGGGAACCAGGAGGCTATCACACAGAAGATCTATTACTATTAAAAAAAAAAAAAATCCCCTGCTACTGACTCTGTTCTGACTCATAATGACCCTACAGACAGAGTAGCACTGCCCTGCTCAGTTTCCACAGAGCACCCGGTGGATTCAAACTGCTGACCTTTTGGTGAGCAGACATAGCGCTTAAGCACTGTGCCAACAGGGTTTCCATACTATAACCTTGATTATTTTACTACATTACAACTTTACAACACAGATTGAGGGGGAAAAAAAATCTGACTACTCTTCTATGCACCTCACCTCTGACCTCTGCCATCTGACTGGTCGTCCAGTGGTCAGGGCTGGAGTGGTGGAAAATTAGCCAAAAAGGGGAAATGGCGGTAGTAACTCATGAGTCACCTGGCATGTCCTTGTCACCGGTAATTATGGACTGGGGTATGCTAGGCACTGAGATGCAAACGTAGGGGGCAGACATGGCCACTGTCCTCGCAAGACTCAAGTCTATATAAATTTTAGAATGTGACTGATGTTATCATAATGAAAGTAACGCACAGCAACAACAAAAGTACAACTGGGCTCTGAGCACACAACTGGATCGTGAGGGAATCCCCACAGGAATGAGGTTCTGGGTGGCCACACACTTTACAATTTCATCTTACAGTTGACTTCCACCACATTTCAAGTCTAATTACCGAAACCATCAGTAAACAGTCATAAAACTTACTGTTCAAATCAAGGCAATTTTGAGAAAAAAGCAGTCACTCATAAGGAAAACTATATACAGTTTTGAAATATTTACTTCTTAACTAAGCAACCTGTTTTCTTATATTGACAGATCTAAAGAATCACTGTACTTGGAAGCTATTTTCAAAAGCAGAATTCTTTCTAAAGTAAATACCCAGTGCCATCGGGTTGATTCCAACTCATAGCAAGCCCACAGGACAGAGTAGATCTGCCCCACAGAGCTTCCAAGGAGAGCCTCGGGGATGTAAACTGCCAGCCTTTTGGTTAGAAGTTGTAGCACTTAACCCACTATGCCACTGGGGTTTCCTATAATAAGTAAGTCCATGCAAATTAAAGCAAAACAAAGACACTGTTTATATTAATTTTCTGAACATTTAAAAGCAATAGAGGCAATGATTCGCCTTGGCATATATTTATACACCATTAGTTTCTTAACTTGCATCTGCAGTACTGCCTCTAAGACTGTCTGCCATCTTCTTTGAAGTTGTGTTTTGTGTGACTTGAAAGTGCTGGCTGCTTCAGCAGACTCTTCTTTATACTACTTTGACTTTTTAAAAACACCCTTTCTCAGGTGTTTAAAAGTCAGCAAATGCAGAAGATCCTCCATTCTAATTATTCTTGAAATGCATAAATCTTTCAGACCCAATATTTTCAAAGGAACTGTATTTCTTGCTCCCAGTCAGAGTCCACGTCTTGAACAAATACTTTAACAAAACTAAGCTCCTCAAATAAATCAGTGATTCTTTGGAATGTTTTACCAAATTAAGGTGGTACAAATTCATAGTCCTTCTCAATTTCAGTCAACTGTGCTATTGAATAAGAATTTATCCAATTAAATACACAAGTTGCATCAAAAATTTCTTTCCATAACTAGATCTATTCTAAGTCAGAATTTGAAAATTTCAAAACTAAAATTTGTGTCTCACTGAGCTGTTACCTTACAATTTGGTTTTCATGTGGGGCAGGGTGGAGACAATACTATATTACAGCATCTTCAAGCTTACGTGCTATTTTTGAACCACTGCAACTCCCGAAGAGCTTTAAATGTGGATGTGTTTGGGTGTCCATTAATCACAAAGTTTGATTTTAACATTTCTGATAGACTTTGGACAAAACTGCAGCCCAGAAGGAAAGGACTCGTAACATCTGTCACACTGAGGGTGGCTGGGGTAGGACACAAAGACAGCACTCAAAGACTACTTTCTGAGATGCGGTTGTAGACAGGCAGCAAGCAGAGCACGTGTGTTCCCGCACACAGCGGTTCTGAATTCAGCTTTCTCACAAAAATTGTACAGTCTGATTACTCTATGTAAACATTTGTAAATTCTGACAACTATGATTTCTAATTTTATTGGCAGAGTATTACAATGTGTTTGAATACAAACACAGATTATACATGATGTATATATGTGTATATACTATACACAATTTCAAATGTACTTCTGCATCACTCCTTAATTTTGGAAGGATAGTCTTTTTCTAAACTACTGTGCCCCACAAAAATACTTATTATATTATTTATAAATGTCAAATGTGCTCCCTTGGACCAAATGAGCATCCAAAAGTTTTCCTTAGAGTTCATGAACTGGCTGACCAAAACTGAAGAACCGTTGGAATTACATTACTTTTCTGTCAGAAGCATCTGATGAGATGACACTGTTGGAAAACCGGCACGAATCACCTAACCACTTGCAAAGTTCTCCTGCTCAGGAAGCGAAGACACTACCAGCTTCGGCGACCTTGTTTTAACACAGGTATACACAAAAAAATTGAAATCTACAGTGAGTAAAATCATGTGAGAACGAGTTATCTGATCTAAATGAAAAGTCATTTTTCCCAAAACAGTGTGTAAAAACACCCTCTGTTGCTACGTGTGCTATAATCTCTGGAGATTTTTAGGTGGATGTTAATGTTTCCACAACAAATTTCTTTGAGTTTCTCAGATCAGCAGTGCTATCATACGGCTTTCACGTAACAGTCAACGTGGACAGGGGCACATTCAATCCCAATGTTCCTTATGAAGTGAAAATTCAACACAACCTGAAAACTCTTCCAATCTTACCCAATATTGCAAGGACAGAGTAGCAAGGGCAGGGGTCCGGGGGCCATGCTCTCAGGGGACATAGAGGCCAGTTGGCATAACTAGTCTATTGCTAAGACAGTCTTCTGTACCCCATATTGGTGAGTGGCATCTGGGGTCTTAAAAGCCAGCAAGCTGCTATCTGAGGTGCACCAAATGGCCCCAACTCAGAAGGAACAGATAATCACCAAAGACAACAAGAATGACACAGGGGAAGAAATCCCAGAAGACAGACAGAGCCATGTGAATGGGTGACTACATCAGCATGTGACCAGAAGAACCAGATGGCGCCCGGCCACCACCAGTGACAGCCATGATGGGACTCACCATGTTGAGTCCCAGTGGCAACATAAGAACAAAAAGGGGTCCACCCTGAGAACTCCACTAAAAGACCATAACTGATGGTCTCAAGGCCTGGGGGTTCCCCTGGGAGCATGGCCCCTAGACCTGATGCTGCCCCTGATCATAAATCATTACTGAGGCCAACTGTTTGGATAGGAATGGACTGGACTCGGGGACACAGAGTGACCCTATCATGTGAGCACTTTATGATTCCATGCTGTCCTACTGGCCTCTTAGTAGAGGGAAGTAGAGAGGGTGGGAAGGAGGGGACAGGAGATTGGTAAGAGGATATGACATGTATAGAATGGAAAGGAGGAGTGTGCTGTCACCGGGCAAGGAGAGCAGAAGGCGCTGCAGATAGGTGGGTATGCAAATTTAAACTGGGTCGTACACTTTCATTCAATCACAGTTAAAAAAAAAAAGGTGAAAATTCAGTACTTCAATTTTGCATAAAAGGTCATTTGGGGATGGAACAGGAGGCAACTGCTACCAACACGCCACCAGAGAGTTAAATACACGAGCCGTTTCAGATCTATGCCGTGTGACCAACCACTGCGGGGAGGGCATGCAGACTATCTTTGGTTCGTTTTTTGAGATATTTTGTTGTTACTCTATTTTTTTATTATTGTACTTTAGACGAAGGTTTATAGAACTAGCTTCTTGTTAAACAACATGTACACACTGTTCTGTGACACTGGTTACCAACCACACGATTGTCAGCATTCCCTGTTCCAGACCCTGGTTTCCTAATCACTGGCTTTCCTGACTCCTCCGGCCTTCCAGTTCCTGCCTCTGGGCTGGTGACTATTCTACCTTCAGACTCTGTGACAGCACTTCGTGACCTTTTTCCTGCACACACGTCACCCTGTAATTTGCTCCAATTCCCACTGACCCCCTTGCCCGAAGGCCGTGGCTCCAGGCATCCAGGAAGCTAAGTAACAGGCCACATGGCAGGCAGCCTCTCCCACCACCTCGTTGCATTGAGAGGAGTCAGTGGCACCCTGCCACCAGTGTCCCCACCACTTTCTGCACTGCGTATGGAGAACTCTGCTCACGGCACACGCATCTCACTAGCTACCGGAGGAAACCATAGAAGCAAAGGGCTCCCAACTCCATCTGCTTGTTTCAATGCAGCTAGTAAGCAGGATGCTTTATTTGAAACATGAAAAATTCAAGCAACACTATTTTGGAAGGGACAAAGGCATAAACTGGGGCTGTTGTGAGCACAATGAGATGTGCAGTCATCCTAGCAGTTAATGACCAAGCTGAGAAAATACAATTACACTGTTCAAAACCAGTGAACACTTAACAGCTGCGAGGCATACGCTGCGCTTTACAGGCAGCTCATGTAATGTCCCATGAGCTTTCTATGAAATACAGATTATTTCTTCAGCAGATTGATTTTTTTTTTTTTAATTTTCTTGGCTACAGTGAACATGCCAACTAGCAGAATGTACTTGTGTCCCATGCAGGTCTGGTCTGCCTAGTAACCATAACCTTCTCTTTTGTCTTTTTCTAATCACACCCCAACTTTCTTTCAGAGAATTAGCCTCTGTACTTCATACGGCACCCTGATGGCACAGTAGTTAAGAGCTTGGCTGCTAACCAAAAGGTTGGCAGTTCAAATCCACCAGCCCTTCCCTGGAAACTCAATGGGGCAGTATGACTCTGTCCTATAGGGTCACGATGAGTTGGAATCCACTCAACAACACGTTTGGTCTACCTCACACATATCTTTCCTAAAGAAAAAAAGAAATGAAGGATGGCCAGACCAACTACCATCCTCTCGTTGGGATTTGACTCTTGAGAGAAATGTCACAAGCACAAGAAACGCTCTGTCCCACGTTATTCCAATGGCAACATTTTGAAGGGGCTCTCTCAGATATGACACTGACCCCCACTGCTATCCATTTTTGCTCTGTGAGTTCCTTGGTGTTCTTTCAATGAATCCATTTCCTTTCTTTCTATTTTTTGTTTTAGTGGCGGCAGGGAGGACCTAATTAAAGTTAGCCAGAATTGCTTCCCGCGGTGTACAATGAAAGAACCCTGACCCCCAGAGAAGTTAAACCTGGCCCATCTGTCTCCACGGCAGCCTGCACCTTCCTTAAACATCCACTGGGGCCAGAGGGGCTGCGGCGGGCAGTGCCGCAACGGACTAACACTGGAACAACACTGCAGAGACCTGTCCTCTGGAAGACCCCACCTGGGCCTCCCTACTGGGGGCCAGGGCACAGAGCCTTACTGCCTGCCTCTGCCTCCGAGCAACCGCTTCAGTTCCCGCTGCACCGTGCAGGAGAGATGCTTTCCAACGTTGCATCCTCCCGCTCGTCTTCCTTCACCTGCATTCGGCTTCAGCAGCATCACTGGCAGCTGGGAGCAGCCTCAGGAAAAGAGCATTTCCAGTGAATGCATTCCGAGCCTCCGTGATACAGAAGAAAATGCAGCGCTAGAGTGACCACGGCTTCCACTACAGCCCACGCTCTGTGAGCCAAACGAAGCTAGGCTTCCCCAGAGGGAGGGGCAGCAGCACAATACAAGAGAATTGGACCAAATACCCAACAGGCTTTTTAAACAAGGGCAAGGAGCAAAACTGCTGATGCACAGAATCATGTAAAAATTATATCTTCATAAAGCAACATATTTGCAAAGGACATGGCCCCTGGAATTGCTACATCAGCTTGGTACAACTGGCATTTGCTTCTGCCCAAACTGTGGATGCCCCTTCCGGTAATTTATGCCAGGTGAAGAGAGAAGTAAGAGAAAAGGAAGCAAGCTCAGGGGGAGAGCTGGAGAAGCACAGCAACAGGAAATACGGGCCGTCCCAGAGCAAAGCGGCAGTTGTCAGTGACTGCTGCTTGAGTCCGATTTGGTTTCAGAAACAAAGAAGAGCGGCATATGATCTCATCAGAGGTATTTCGGCTTGCCGAGCTGGATACACGGCTGTGCGCTACTTTCCCGTTCCTGCATGCAATGACATCACCGTGGGGGAGGGAACCAGAACTGGAGGAAAAGCGTTCTTAAGTTTAAACTACAGCCAACTATGAGGAACTCTGGCAACTTAAGGGGACTCCGAAGCTTCTATAGGCTTGGAGTTTACAGCCAGCGATCCTTAGCTACCAATCCACTGAGTGTGCCCATTCTGTAGATACGCACACTGAGGACTGCAGAGGTTAGATGACTTGCTCCAAGGCCACAGATCCAACCAGATCTGAGACTGGAAGTCACGCCTCCTGACTCTAGTCTTACCATCCTGCCCTCTGGACCATGCTTCCTCACGTCATCGTGTTCCTGGGCTGAAGGTCACCAGACTGCTTGGTCTTCAGTCCCAGTAGGTAAGCCTGAGACCCTACCTCAATCAGGAAACCACCCAAGAGAGTCCTCCACGGTTGGCCTCACTGCTCGTGTTTTCACTCACAAGACTTAGGTGTTGGCTGCAACCTCTCAGCTTCCTGGGGCTCTCCTGAGTCAAAACAAAAGGTTAAAGAGCTGGGAGTTCAAGAGGAGTTCCCAGTCAGATGCAGCCTGTGAGGCATTCAACTGTATTCCCTGCAAGGGCATGCTCAGCCCTGACCCTCCTACATGTGGACATGACCTTGTTTGGAAATAAGGTCTTTAAGGGACTACCCGTTAGGTCAGCCCAAGGCCACGGCAGAGCAGAGTGGGCCCGAACCTGGTAGGAAATATGTCATCGCTGAGGTGACGACAGACAGACAGACAGCGAGGGCAGACACATCCACAGGCTGAGGACACCAAGGTCTGCGGGGCCACCAGCCCCTCCTCCCACACCGCCCTCTGGAGACCCCATACAGCCAACATGCTAGTTCAGACTGCTGGCCTCCAAAAGGACAAGGCTGTGCAGTTCTGTCCTTTAATGTCACCCGGTCTGTGGAGTTTTGTTCCAGTCCCCCACTGATGAGGGCCTCACTGAAAATTCTTTCAAGAAGAAAAAAGAGAGGAAATCAACAACGAAACACTTAACTGGACACGGCAACTGCCAAGGGGACCTGTCTAGCAGCTTGGCTTCTTAAGCTCTAGGTGCTCCCTGTGTCACTGAGGAAAGAAGCCTCTGATTGACGTGGCAGCTTAACGTCCTGTCAATGCGACCTCTCTGTGACAAAGACGGGACTCAACGGGAACGGGCCTGAACGCTGGAGTGGGAACAGCTCTGGCCACTGTCATGAGAAGCCAGACCCGCGGACAGGGAAGCCAACTCAACTCTTCTTGGAGACTGAAAACACAGAGTGCACTGATCTCAGGCCTCATTCAACACCGCAGCTCAGCCAGCAGCTACTGCCTGTGGGGTGTGGTGCCTGCAGTCACTCTGCTTGGTGTCAGGGACACAGGAGAACCCTGTCGTGTTGAGGAGAAACGCAGAAGTGATACGACTGAAGCACCTCTGATCTCACAAAAAGTAAAACCAGGCTGTGGCTGACTTCTTGCTGTCCAAGAGTTATCAAGATTGTCACCTTGGTGTCTCTCCTCCTGTGCTCACACACTTGAGCAATGACTCTGGAAAATCAGAGCCAACAGCCTGGTGACAGAGAACAGGAGGCAAGGAAAGGCTTGGAAATGCCATCACTCAGACATGCACCTCTTCCACGATCAGCCTCAAACCTACCATTCAATCAGCACATTAGGCCGTGTTTCTGATTTAGAATTTAGATGTATGAAAGCAAACACGGAAACCATTTCTTCTTTAAGACTGTGTCCTAGATTTCATTCAGTGAGACAACACGTAGCATCAAATTGCCTAAATTAACAAACATGTAACACCCAAGAGGCAGCCCCCGCCCACGGAGCCCCCAGCACGCAGAGGAGGCGACACTCACCCCTTGCAAAACGGGCTCCAGAGCTGTACAGTCAGCCACCCGATCCCGAAATTACAGCAGGCTGGGGAAAGAGGGCCGCACACTGTTTGTTTATTCACAATGAACAACGATGTAAAACGCTTAATTGGCGTCAGATGCTCCAGCTCACGTTATGATGAAAGGTTAATGAATTACTTCCCCGTGTTTGGGAGAGAGGGAAATAAATTAAGGGATTACATTTTTTAAACAGACACTTTCTAAAATTCCACTGAAAGTGAAGCTAATAGTAATAAAATTATTCCATATTTATAGCTCCCGATCAGAACTGCACTGAGGCAGGCATTTAAGATGCATTCAGGGACCTCGGAGAAATAGGAACGATACCACCGGCATTCATTTCAACGCGCATATCTATTTACACGGTGACGGTTAATGCAGGCTTTTAAATGATGGTGGGAAATGATGTCTGGCTAAAAACATTTTGATTTCTATGATTAACCAATGAGGCACAGTGTTCCTCTTACTCATTTTTTCTGACATTTAATCGATGACAGCCAGTTGCATCAGATGCCTTTCAGCGCATCCTGCATCCAGAGTTTCAAAGCTCTGCCCTCCACAGGCCTGGCGTCCAGATACTGCTCTCACGACGGGGGTCTCACCTCTTACCCCTGTCCCAACACCCTGGTTCCTTCCTCTGGGTGGACTCCCTTCTCTGGGATTCTTGGTAAAGGTATCACGAGTCTCAGCTCTTCCTCATTTGAAATGTAAGGCACCATTTGAAATCCCATTATTTTATATGTATATATATACACACACATATATATAATTTATTTATTGTGATTGAGTGAAAGTGTACAATCCAGTTTAAATCTGCATGGCCGCCTACCTGCAGCTCCTGTTTCTCTCTTTGCCCAGTGACAACACACTCCTTTCTGTTCCATACATCTCGCATCGTCTTAACAGCCTCCTGTCCCCTCCTCTCCACCTTCTCCACTTCCCTCTTCTAAGAGGCCAGTAGGACAACATCCTACAGATGCATAGAACCATAAAGTGCACACACGGTATGGTCACTCCATTATTTTCATACTATAATAAAATGGTGCTACCACTCTTATTATAGAAGGGATTTAGAGTTTTCAGACTCTTCACAAACATGCATTTCTTTACTTCTCAGTCCAATAAGGGGGTTATTCCCAGCATTACCCTTCCACTGAACCCCAAATGTAGCAGAGGTTGTTACTGGACCACAGAGTTCACGGTGGCAAGATTACAGCTTACTCACTGCTTAGCCTATCTGTCTGTTCGTCTCTCTCTCTCTCTCACACACACACACACACACACTCACAGGCCCACAGGCCATCACTGAATAGATTCTGACTCCTGACATCCCCACATCTGCAGGCAGAACCACACCCCAAGGGAATTTTCCTGGGACACACTCATTAGAGAAGCAGATCACCAAGTCTTTCTTCTCCATTGACTCTGACTGGGCTTAAGCCACCAACCTTCCTGGTTAGTGACCAAGTGCTTAATGGTTTGTGCCACACAAGGCCTCCACAGCCTCTACACACATCTCCAGTTAAACAAGCAAACCAAACACAAACCTACTGCATAGGGTCAGTTCTGACTCTTACTGTCCCCAGGCCTCCAGCTAACCCCCAAACCCAACCAAATCCACTGTCATGGAGTCAGGTCCGACTTACGGTGACCCTAGAGGTCAGAGTCGGTGCAGTAGATTCACTCTTTTCCCAAAGGCTTTCTCAGCAGGCTGACGTGTTATTCTGAGGGGTGGGCACCCAAGAAGACCTCACTGGAAGTGGTCTCAGAGCTACTCCTGTCATATACCACTAGAGCCATCCTCTAGAGACATGTAAGTGGCAAACGATCCCCAAGAACAATACAGTCGGCTACAGTGCCAACCTACTCAGAAGGCGAAAGCCCCCAGCCGCCTCCAATAAGGGTAAAGAGAAGAGGAAATACAGATCTGAATGTCTGTAGGCTAGGCAAAGGGCAGAGTTAGCAGGAGAAGGGGCACATGGTGGGAAACCACCCACCAGCTGCAAGCAACGCAAGTCCAACTCACGATGACCTGGCAGATTGCCAGGCCTTTCTTGTGAGGTGCCCTCAGTGGACCCCAAGTGTGTTCACCATGTGTAGTACACGGGGGTGCCACTGGAAAACCATAGAACAGTAATGTGCAGCTCACTGATGATTTAAATGGGGTGCGTTTTCTCCTGAAGAGTGGAGGGAACTACCCACTTGGCTCAAAAGTTCTGCCAGCATTTAAGAACAAAATCTTTATTCTTGCAGAAAAGATATGAACTGGCTAGAAACAGAGAAGTCTTCCAGCTGTCCCGCTGTACTAAACTGCACATACAAACACGGGCATGCTAATCATCAGAGAGATAACAATTGTGGTTTAGCTGCCTAGCATGTCCCAGGAAGTCCAGTGGGTCAGCAAATCCTGTCACGTGATTCCAGGTGATCTTTAACTATACCGTAGAACTGTTTCGTGCCCGTCTCCCTCTTTCAGTGTATTTCTGGAGCTACTCTGGTGTCCAACAGCTTCTACATAAAAGTAGACAAATGAAATAGACTAAAACAGTGGCTAAAACCTGAAAGTTAAAACAGGATCTTAAAGGTCGTCTCATCTGACTTTGTTCATCTTCAAATTTTTAAATTCTGGTCACTTTTTACAAGTTACTTCATGTTAATGTGCCTTCCAGTTGACTGTCACTCACAGTAACCCTATAGGACAGAGGAAGACTGCTCCATAGGGTTCTGGGTCTTCTAGGGTGTCATGTTTATGGGAGAAGATGGCCAGGTCTTTTCACCCAGAGAGCTGCTGGTGGGTTCGAACCTCTGATGCTGCAGTTAGCTGCCATGCATTTAACCACTGCACCGCTGGGCTACTGTAAGAGTGACTGGAGCACGGGAATACAGCTGCTAGTGACAGGGGTATTTCTTCCACTTATTCATAGCAGCGTTGGCACGTCCTCCTACAGGGAGGAGGTACTCCATCAAGTCTAGGTCCAGACTATCTCAATAGAGAAGGATGCTAAAGACCCAACTTCAGTATCTGTCATTAAAATCGAAAGGAAAATAAACAAAACTTGAATGCTTAAAACGATCTCATTTCACCCAGACATTCATGCACTCACTGAGCAAACCCCTACTGAGTGCTGGCAGTGTGACACGACACAGATGCAGGCATTCAAGATCACACAGTGAAAAGACAGACCTGGTCCTTGCCCTCACGGAGTTTGCCACCTAACTGGTATATAACATGACCATGTGGGAAACTAACCAAAGGAGAAGTGACAGCAAGTTGGGGGGGGGGGGTGACAGCTCAGACATTTCTTCAGCAGAACTGCCAGCCTTATTCTGGGAATCCCTGTCACTCCACCACTGGGGTCACAGGATATTAGAGCTGCAGATACATAAGTGGCTATCTACTGACTGCTCTTCCATACAGCATGAGAGCCAAAATAAAATTCTCTCCTATATTCCACACTATGGATGACATGGTAAAGAATGGGAATGCCAGAACACTTAATTGTGCTCTTAAGGAATCTGTATGGGGATCAAGAAGACAGTTGTGCAAACAGAACAAGGGGACACTGCATAGTTTAAAGTCAGGAAAGGCATGCATCAGGGTGGCATCCTTTCACCATTACCTTTTCAATCAGTATGGCAAGCAAACAATCCAAGAAGCTGGACTGTATGAAGAAGAAAAAGGCAGTGGAATTGGAGGTAAACTCACTAACAACCTGTGCTATGCAGATGACAAAATCTGCTTGCTGAAAGTGCAGAGGATTTCAAACACTGACTGATGAAGATCAAAGACCCCAGATTTCAGTATAGAGCCCACCTCAACATCAAGAACAAAAATACTCACACCTACATCAGTAAGTGACATCGTGATAAACGGAGAAAAGACCGGGGTGGTCAAGGGTTTCCTTTTACTTGGATCCACAACCAATACCCATGGAAGGAGCAGTCGAGAAATCAAAAGACACACTGCATTGACAAAATCTGATGCAGAAGACCTCTTTAAAGTGTTGAAAAGTAAAGATGTCACCCTGAAGGCTACGGGGTGCCTAACCCAAGCCATGGTATTTTCAATCGCATCCTATGTATGCAAAAGCTGGACAGTGAGTACCAAGTAAGGAAGACAGAAGAAGAACTAATGCCTTTGAACTGCGGTGTTGGAGAAGAACCCTGAGTGTACCATGGACCGCCAAAGGAACACACAGATCTGTTCTGGAAGAAGTACAACCAGAGTGTTCCTCAGAAGCAAAGATGGGGAGACCACATCTTACATACTTTGGATATATTGTCAGGAGGGATCAGTTCCTTGAGAAGGACATCATACTTGATAGATGGAGGGTCAGTAAAAAAGAGGAAGAAGACCCTCAATGAGATGGATTGACACAGTGGCTGCAACGACGGGCTTAAGCATAAGAACGACCGTGGGCATGGTGCAGGACTGGGCAGCGTTTCATTCTGTTGTACACAAGCTTGCCACAAACAAGACCTTTTTTTCCCTTGTCATTAGTCCCTAGACAATATAGCATGACAATCATTTACACACGGAAAAGTTACATTGTATCAGGCATTAAAAGTTACCTAAAGATGATTTCAAGTACACATGAAGACAACCCACCAGGAGCAGAGGAGAATCAAGGACATCAAGGACATGAGGAAAATATGAGCCCAAGAGACAGGCAGGGCCACATAATCCAGGAACTACATCAGCCAGAGACGAGAAGAACTAGACGGTGCCCGGTCACCACCAATGACTGCCCTGAGAGGGAATACAACAGTCTCTGAGAAAGCAGGGGAAAAATGGGGTGCATAACTTGAACCCTGTTAAAAAGGGCAGACTGATGGTCCAACAGAGAGTGCCCAGAAGACTACAGCCCCTAGACTCACTGTCAGCCCAGAACTGAAACTACTCCTGCAGTCAACTCTTCCCCACAAAGATTGGACAGACTATGATACCGGTGAAGAGTGCTCCTTGGTTCAAGTAGCTGCATGAGACTCACTGGGCAGCTCCTGTCTGCAGGCGCGAAGACAGGGCACAAGGGGACAGGAGCTGGCTGGACAGACACAGCAAATACAGGGCAAAAGGAGGACTACACTGTCACAGTGTGGGGAGAACAGCTAGAGTCACACAGTGAAGTATGACTACGTTTTTGTGTGAAAAGTTGACATGGATTGTAAACTTGCACTTAAAGCACAATAATTGTTTTTTTTTTTAAATTAAAAAAGTATACGGGAGGATGTGCACAGCTTATATGCCAATAGTACCCCATTTTACACAGGCATTAGTCCATCTGTAGATTCTGGGATCTGCAGGGAATCCTGGAGCCTCTCCCGTCTATCCAGCCAGTCACTGAGGGCACGAACCACCTACCGCTTCTATGCTCCTGGTTCAACTTTGGATAAAACTTGACCAATGATCTTCTGACTCGTCAAAAGAGCACACCAGGAACAGATGTCCCAGAATCTAAGAATTCAGGTGCCATCATGAACCTGCAGGATACTCCCAGAGGCGCAGTGGTGAAGTACTACCTCTGCTAAAGAAAAGGTTGGCAGTTCAAATCTGCCAGGCGCTCCCTGGAAACTCTAGGGGCAGCTCTACGCTGAACTATCTGAACTATAGGGCCGCGTGAGTCAGAATCAACTTGACGGCAGTGACTTTGAGGAACCTTCAGCCTAAAGAGCATGCGTCCTCTCTCGCTTCTCACCTCAGATGCTTTCTCCGCACCCTGCCCAGGCCTCAATGAGAAGAGGCCCAGAGGTGCTGGCAGGACACAGGCAGGGCTGCCCTCCTCTGATTCCCTTTTAATTATAGGTAACAGTTGGCAACGCACCAAAATCCCGTGTACAGTTTCTTCCGGTTCCACAGGGAGCAGAGAGGTTTAGCTGGGGGAGAGACTTAACAGGGAGAAACCATCAAGTCTGAGGATCATGACAACGCGGAGAAGGAAAGACGAAACACAGACAGAAAATGACGGCAGACTTAGCCCTTCCGGACGGCGCAGCACCACGGAGCAAAAGCCAAAAATGTGCATTTTGATGAAGCTAGCTGTAGCTTATATTGGGCTTAACTTGAGTCCCGCTGCTGACCACTAGAGCTTCTCCCTATTTGGAAAAAGGGTTTATTATGTGAGAGGCTGGAAAACAAGCAGTGACGGGGGAGGGAAAAACAGCTGAGTTCTGGAGTTCTATCCCCCGCCCCGCAGCTGACCTCTGTTCCTACAATGCTCAGCCTCCCAGCTAGTCATTTCAGAAACAGGGTTCCAATGGGAAGCCAATTACTCTGGTAAGTGGGCCAACATGTGCGTTTGTTTAAAGGGGTCAAAAGGAAAGAAAAGCCTAATCTGTACTGGAAGGAAGCAGGTAATAGAGTTATTTTCCACTGCCGTCTCCTCATCTCGTTTTCCTTTTATGTGAGAGCCTCAGATCACCTTGAACTGGAGCTCTAGGGAGAGAAAGGCAGACGGAAGGAAAAATCATCATAGAGATGGGGGTTGATATTCCCTTCATCAGCATGGGAGCTCATGCAGGCCACACAGCAGAAGAGACCCTGGAAAGAGAACTATAAAACGTGAGACGTTCAGCAGAGGAGAAAAGGCAGAGCAGAGACAGTGGGTACTGGCCGGAGACAGAAGACTTTGCGGGCAGGGATCAGATGAATGAGGGGTGCCCATCCACCTGGGGACAGCCTACCCCAGAAGTGGGAAACAAGTTTTTCCAGTGTGAGCCAAGGGACTGGGCTCAGATCAGACGCGGGAAGACTCAGAGGGAATGCAGACACGCCAAGACATCTAAACGCAACAACGCTGGCAACGTGAACTTGCAGAGAGAGTGCGGTGACAGGGAGCACAGGACGCGAGGTCCTGGGTTCCGGTCCTGCAGCTGCCAGCAGCTGGCCGTGCAGCTTCTGCAGAAACAGTTCTGAGGCTTGCCGGCAGCAGTAAGAGTGGTTTGACTGTATGATCTGCTAGGTTTCTTTCGCCTGAAGGATACTGTATCTTTAAAATTTAGACTTTTCCTCTGTAGAATGAAACCTGACTCAACTACTCAAACGCCAGGTAGTCTCGAAAACCTTTTAAGTGTCCCTACAAACACAACACCACAGCAACGGAGAAAAATGGGACAAGAGAAAACGACAATGTGAGAAACATCAGCAAGGTGAGGCGAGGTGCCTGGGCGGTGACAGCAGTTTGCAGTTGGCTGGGACCTGGAGGGGGTGGTGTGCACCCACCCAGCAGCTCCACAGAAGAGAGCCAGAGGGACCAAAGGCCTCAGACAGAGACTCAAGGCCAACTGTGTGGCACCACTTCCAGTAATTCCACTCCACGTCTGGGGGTTCACGACACTCTCCCTGTCATTGTTCCAGATGACGTTACTTTTAGACCAGAGAGGGGGATATTACCAGTGCCATCCAGCCCTACCAGCCCTACTGCCATCGAGTCGATTCCGACTCTCAGGGACCCTACAGAGCAGAGGAGAACTGCCCCACAGAGTTTCCAAGGAGCGCCTGGTGGATTCAAACTGTTGACCTTTCGGTCAGCAACACACAGCAGAAACCAGTAATACGTTCATGTCAACTATGTGCTTTGTGAAGTCATTTAATTGCTACTGTGTCTCTAGAGCTTTGCAACAAAATGCTGTAATTTTTGAAATGTTGAGCACCTACTAAGTAAGATTATCACGTTACCCATTTCTTGTGCATCATTTCTTTCAGTCCTCCAAGGAACTCTATAGATTGCTAATAGTAGTTCACCCATTTTATAGAGGAGGAAACTAAGGCTAAAAGACATTAAGTGACTTGCCCAATGTTGCAGGGTTCATTTAGCAGTACAGGCAGAACTCAGACTCCAAGTTCTGGCCTGGTGATCTGTGGCACATCATTCAATCCTGCTACGGAGTTCCCTCAAAGGCCAGTCTCATGCAGCCTTGATCTAGCCGCCCAAGGAGACGGGTCTGTGGAAGTCACACTGCCAACCACTGCCTGGAGAAGGCTGGGAGGAGCTTCTGCTTGCATCCAGACCCGGGGACTCTGAGACAGAAGAATGCCAATGATGACATTTTCCAGTGCACTTCCTGTGCGCCGCACGTTGTGCTAGGCACTCTGCAGGCGCCCTCCCCATCCATCGTCCCAGCAGCCTTAGGAGACAGGGACCCTCCTCCAACCACATTTTACAGAGAAGACACTGAAGTGCAAGCAAGCTGCCTGAGTCCACGTGGCTGGTCCACGGCAGAGCCCTCAGCTTGCTCAAGTTGGCGTTCTCACCATGTGGTCAGCTTCTCACTTTCCCGGGCCCTTGAGGCAGCACCTGACCCAGGCTCCCCCAGTGAGGCCAGGCATCCTCCAGTAGAGAAGTGAGAGACAGACATCCTGGGGAATTGATCCCGTCCACACAGTGTCAGAGCCTTCCTTCCTTTCCACTAGCCTTTCTTAAAGTGGTTCTGTAGCCTGTGTTGTGCTAAGAGACATGGTAACTCCTCCTTGCAAGAATGTTAAAATGCAACCGGGGAGATGAGGTAGAAACAAACGGGAAACACAGCCAGACAGTAAAATCTCAAATGGGCCCATGGAGCACATTTCTAAATGACACAGAGAGAATACAGGCCCACAAGAGGAAGAGGCCGCAGCAGGGATTCTGGGGTCCCTCGGTAAACCCCTGAGACCACACAGCTAGGGAAGTCAGAGACCAGCACTGAGCCTACTACCCAGCAGTGGGCTTTCATAGTCAGAGTCTTCAAGGTGGAGGGCAGTAGTCTCTAAGCAAATTACATAAGTGAGAGATGAAGGGGAAAATTACAAATTGGGTTAGCAATACCGAATTTATCAAGTTAGAATCAAGTGTCTTTATAGGGCCTTAATTATTTAACCAAGGCACTGAAATAATCCAATCACACTGCCCCCAAAGCATTTGATAATTACCAAAAAAGCAGCAGCTGCTGCAGTGAAGACACTAATAAAGTTACCAGAAATAGCCCCGGTCAGTGCTGAGATATGGAAAACAGTACGGAATCACAAAAAGGCAACAAAGACGTCAGAGGCGGTCCCCTCTCTCTAAAGCAGCCACTGTCTGAGTCCCACAGCACCCTTGTTGGCAGAGTAACAAAGCATGAGCAAAGCTACCTTTTGTGCTTTCATTCTCAGAAATGACTCCATTTCATTCTGTGCCCCCCAGAAATTCCATTTATTCATTCCTCCCTCTTCCCACCTGGTGACTCCTCCTAACCTTTCCAAACTCTGCCCAATACCACCACCTCCAGGAAGCCTTTCCTGATACATATACCAAGTGGAACACATCCATCTCCCGGTCTGGCTAGCTCCTACCACTTTCAATATGGTTTCCCAGGATTATCACCCTTGTGCTGGCCCCCCAACCGTGAGCTCTGTGACTCTGTGATCCCCGACTTCCTCATCTTCATATATCGACTGACTAGCACAGCGCTCAGAACACTGTAGGGGCTCGGTAAATACAGTTAAAAATAAATTAAACTCAGAGAAAATATGCCAACTGCCAGCATCGGGATTTACAGACCCAGCACAATGCTTAACACATAGCACATGCTCAAAAAATATTTGCCAATGTGTTACGTTGCTGAGAGAATTTAAGATCTGGGCTTAAAACAGGGCTGTAAGGAAATGGCCATTTACACAAAGCCAGCAGTAAACAGTGATAATGTAGCACTGTTTGCAGAACACATTTTGCCGTTTCAGAGGTATACGCCTTACCTCAAGACATACATTATCTTGTTAAATCTTTACAACAACTCTGTGAAGACGGGGTTATACAAATTCTCCCGATCTGACTGGTTACCACTCCACGAGAATGCCTGTGATTTGCATTTAACTTTGTGATCCTTGTGACTTGCACTGGATTTCGAGGTGCTGAGACGGTTCTGAAGTATGAAAAAGGAAAGAAAATGATGAACGTTGCAGGAGGGTGTGGAATGAACCAGAAGTTAGGAGGAAAAATTCTAAGGTCAGAGAAGGCACAACAGGGGAAAGAAAAGAACTGGGTGTTTCCACAGCTTGCAGTAAGTGACAAGAGACATGAAAAAAGGGTGAGAGATCCCAGGAGCTGTTGAGGGACAGCGAGAGGATGAGGGTCCACGGTGGCTGAGGAGGAACTCAGTGTTGTCACTTGAGGAGAAAGCTGGGGGACCGGGCACCGAAGGCCACGAACGCTCAAAACACTGGGAAAACCGCTGTCCATGGAGCACCTGATCTTACACAGATGCAATTCTGTCGATCATACACGGTGAGAACTCTCATTCTTGGGGAACAGATCTTCAGGGAAGATAAAACAAAACAAGAAGACAAACTGGACCAAACACCTGCAGAGACATTTCACTCAAGAGGGTACACCAATGGCTATCAAGAACTGAGACAGTTGTTCAACTTTGCTAGTCATTAAAGAAAAAGACAAAACCAAACCCACTGCCATCGAGTGGCTTCTGACTCATAGCGACCCTAAGGGACAGAGTGGAACTGGCTCACAGAGCTTCCAAGGAGCACCTGGTGGGTCTGAATTGCCAATCTCATGGCTGGCAGACAGAGCACTTAGCCACTGCACCTACCAGCATTTCCTGATACTCATTACAGAAATGCAAACGAAAACCACATCTACACATCTACTAAAACCAAAAAACCCAAATTCAGTGCCATCGAGTCAATTCTGCCTCATAGTGACCCTACAGGACAGAGTAGGACTCCCCAATAGAGTTTCCAAGGAGCGCCTGGTGGATTGGAACTGCCGACCCTCTGGTGAGCAGGCAGAGCACTTCACCACTGCGCCACCAGGGTTCCCACATCTACCAGCATGGCTAAAAGTAAACAGACCGGGATTATCAGATGCTGCCAGAGACAGAGGAAGCACAATTCTCAGCCTATTCGTTATCTGCGGCTGTGTAGCAAATTATCTCCAAAACTTGGCAGGTTAAAACAGCAGGCACCGATGATCTCCCACAATTTCTGACAGTCAGGTGCGCAATAGCAACTTAGCCTAGTGGTTCCATCTCCGAGTCTCTTCCAGAGCTGCAGTCAAGATGCCCTCATGGCTGCAGCCACCTGGAGCTGTAACTGGGCTGGGGAACACGCGTGTAGATTCACTAACACAGCCGTCAGTAGCGGTGTCACCCTCTCAGTTCCTCGTCATGCAGGCCTTTGTGAAGGACCGTGCACAACAGAGCAGCTGCCTTCCCCCCGTGTGACTGACTCAAGGGAGAGCAACCGACCACCCCAGGTGAACGCTGAACTGTATTTCATAATCCAAGCTCAGACACGACAGACCATTGCCTCTGCCATATTCTGTGGGTCACATGAGCCAACCTGACACTGCAGGGGAGGGGACGACATATAGCTATGAATTCCAGGAGACGGGAATCACAGGGGACCATCGCACAGTGCTGGTGGGAATGCAACACGGTGTTGTCACTTGGGAAAAGAATGCCAATATTTTATAAAGTTGAGGATACATGCAGCCATAACAAAAACAACAAAAATAACCAAGCCTGTTGCCATCGAGTCAATTCTGACTCATAGTGACCGTATAGGACAGAAGAGAACTGCCCCAAAGAGTTTCCAAAGAGCACTTGGAGGATCTGAACAGCTGACCCTTTGATTAGCAGCTGTAGCACTTAACCCCTATGTCGCAACAAGGCACCATATAACCCTCTGCTGTCGAGTCGATTCTGACTCACAATGACCCTGCAGGCCAGAGCAGAACTGCTCCATTGCGTTTCCAAAGAGCACTTGGTGGATTCAAACTGCCCACCTTTCAGTTAGCAGAGGTAGCACTTAACCACTATGCTAGCAGGGTTTCCACCATATGGTCCTTCAATTTCAGTCCTACGTGTTTATCTGAGAAACAAACACATATATTCACCAAAAGATGTGTATGTGAATGTTCACAGCAACACTGTAAATAATACCCTCACACTGGAAGTAACCCACACGTCTATCACCTAGTGAATAAACAAAGTGTGACATGGCCACTTTACAGCACAGCTCATCAATAAAAAAGCACAAAATATTAACACACCCACCATGGATGAACCTCAAAAACACTTCTGAAGCAAAATAAAAGACAGACACACATCTATACATTGCATGTGCCAGTATGTATAAAATTCTAGAGCAGAAAAAAGTATAATGGTTGACAAATCAGTGACAGCTTGAGGGTGGGAAGAACAGACCAATTGCAAAAGGCCACGAGGATACTTTGAAAGGTGACAGAACTTTATTTCTTGACTATGGTGGTTGTTACATACTTGAAATTCACCCAACTGCACACCTGAAGTAGGTGTTTTATTCTATGCAACCAATACCTTAGTAAAAAGTGTATCACTATGTGTATGACATTACTGTATCTGTTTCAACTCCAAAGAAAATAATAAAAAAAATCTATTAAAATGTATATAACGCTCACAAAATTTATTCAGATACAAGTTCAGCACATGGCAAACTCAAACACTTCTACAGCGAGACGGAACATAAAAGGTCCCCTGTACACAAACAACCTGAGTGCACAGAAGGAAGTGTCAGAGAGACGTACTGGTCTTGTGAACAGACAGACAGACAGACAGGAACGATGGAAGCCACATTACAGAGGCTGGACTCGAGGAATCCGTCAATGTATTGGAGGTGAAGGAGAATCAAGGGAGACATTCCAGTGCGACTGCTGGGAGGAATGTGAGACCGTCACATCAAACGTCACCTCCACCCTGCCTGGGATCCCCGACCGTGTGTTTTAAACTGAAACACTCATTGCACCCCCCACCCCACCTCACCACACTCAGTACTTTCCTGCTTCATCTTTTAGATTTTTTTATTGTGATTAAGTGGAAGTTTACAATCCAAGTCAATCTGCCATATAAAACCCCAAGCACCCGCCCTCTCTGCAGCTCTATCTGCTCTCCTCGCCTTGCGGCAGCACCTCTTCTTTTTCATTCTTTACTTCTACCCATTCAACCAACACCTGTCCCCTCCTCTCCACCCTCTCCTCTCCCCTCTAAAAAGATACCAGTAGGGCATCAGTCTGTGCCCCCAAGTCCAGCTGCTGTCCAGAGACAAGATGAGAGGCTGGAAGGGGACAGGAGCTGGTTAAACGACAAAGGAACACCTGGTGGATAGGAGGGGTGTGCTGCCACAGGGTGGGGACGGCAGCTGGCGTTACGCAGCACTGTGTGTGCAAGGCTTTGTACGACAAATTGACTTGGATTGTAAACTTTCACTTAAAGCACAATAATATATACATGTATATGTTAAAGATAAAGTGTAAAGCTTTGCGAAGATGTAAGACCTTCAATGGGGACCTCAAACCCAACAAATCCACAACTAAACTTTGATTCTACATTAAACCAGTTCTTTCAACAAGCAGAGCTGGAACAAATACACCGACAGTGTACCTCCAGCACTGCACCTTGCTACGTCACCAAAGTCCTCCCCTCTTTGACTATGGACCTAACATATACTTTGTAATGAGACTGATACTTGTATCTCACAAATATCACTACAGACTAAATAATTTTAACCATGGAATCAAATATACGTGTACACATACGTTCACCGCACCATTACACACAACAGCCAAAAGACAGAAGCAATCCAGTCAACAGACGACCGCCAAAGCCAAGTGTGGGACGGATACCCGTACAAAGGACTACCACACAACCCTGCCCGAAAGAAGACGTTCTAGCACACATCAGCACATAGGTGAAACAACCAACACTACGCTGAACAAAATAAACCAGGCACTAAACCACAAATACTGTATGATCTCACTTAGATAAAACAGAACAGGCACATGCATAGAGACAAAAGATTATTAGTGGGGGGCTGAGGCAACAAGAGGGGAGGGAACGACAGCAAGGGGTGCCCAGTTTCCATTCGGGGTGATGCAGGACTCTGACAAACAGACAGTGATGGCAGGTGCACAACTTCGTGAATCAATGTCCCCTAACAGTGCCTTTAAAAATGTTTGCAATGGAAATTTTACATGATATGTATTTTACCACAATTATTTTTAACAAGAGCTGAAATACATATATACATAAATACATCAAGTCAATAGAAATTCAGGCAGGAAAACAGTAGCTAATAACCTCACTAAACATTTCAGCCCTAATGGGACGGGAAGAAGCATGGGCATTTAGTATGTTCAGAACCACTAACTAAGCTCCTGGAGAACAGAAACACAGCCTGACGGAAGACAGGCATCTCAGCATCACGCTGCCTTTACTTACTTCTGTCACTGTTTTCCTGGGGAGGGCTGAGGGAGAAGATGTTCAGAGAAGTCGAGTTCAAGAATGGGTGCGGTCTAAAGCAAGATTAGCCCCCAGGACAGCACAGGGAGGGAGGGAGGGAGGGAAGGAGAGAGAGAAAAGGCAGGCAGGCCCCTCAGGACACGGCTGACTCGGACATCTGTTCTCTGAAGAACAGAGCTCTTTTGAAACTACTGGGGTAACACGAAGGCCCCTGCCTCGAGGAGAGACTATGCCAGAACCAGCAGGTAAGGCCAGCTTGTGGCTGTGCCACTATGGGACGCGTGGGAGCTGTCCTCGCTCTGCACGGAGTCACTGCGCCTGGCCATGTGCCGGCCTCTACCTGTGCCTCTCCGTGCTCAGCGAACACAAGAAGTCTGCTGAGGGGAGAAGGATGATTCTAGAACTCAAGAAATCACACCATGCCACTGACCAAAGGAACTCTGGAGGTGACTTATCAAGGCCACTTTTCCAGGGACAAAATGAAGCCCAGAGGAGTGAGGCCGCTTGCCTGCATCCACAAGTCAGTGAACGGCAGAGGTAAGACTCGAACCCTTGTGCGTGGGTGGGCTGTCAGATCCGCAGGGCTGAACGCAGGCTGTGTGCCTGCCTGCCTGCCTTTTCTCTCTCTCTCTTTCCTTCCCTTCCTCCCTCCCTGTGCCGTCCCGGGGGTTAATCTTGCTTTAGACCGTACCCATTCTTGAACTCGACTTCTCTGAACGTCTTCTCCCTCAGCCCTCCCCAGGAAAACAGAGACGGAAATACGTAAAAATAAGTAAAAACAGGTGCAGGCATTTGGCTGGGCTGGGACTCTCTGTGTTCAGTGATTGTTCTCCATTATGTGATTTTCTGATGCTGAAAATCCTAACCTCTCCCTGTGGTTAACAGAGTGGATTGTGTCAGAGAGGATTAGGGTGGGACTGTAAATCCCTTCCTAAGATCGCCTCCCTGCTTCACTGTGAAGGGAGTTTCCCTGGACTGTGGCTTATACCACCCTTTATCCTTTTATCCTATAAGAGATAAAAGGAAAGGGCAGCAAGCAGAGAGATGGGAACCTCACACCATCAAGAAAGCAGCCGGGAGAGGAGCAAATCTTCAGACTTGAGGTTCCTGTGCCAGGATGCTCCCCAACCAAAGACTGATGCAACACAAGGACTTTCCTCCAGAGCTGACAGAGGGAAAGCCTTCCCCTGGAGCAGACACCCTGAATTGGGATGTGTAGCCTACCGGACTGTGTAAGAATAAACATTTTTCCTTGTTAAAGCCACCCACTCGTGGTATTTCTGTTAGGGCAGCACTAGCTGACTGCAACACTGTACCCTTTTTAAAGGAGTGACTTTGGGCAAGTGGGCTTCTCTAAGCCTCTATTTTATCACCAAGAAAATAGGGCCACATTTACAGAACTGCTGTAAGTGTGACACATAACCACCGTGGCACAGTACCGTGCCTAGCTCAGTGCCTGCACGTGGTTGCTAAGTCCTCAGCATGTTAGCATTACAGTGCTGGCTGGCTCTATCAGTATTCCGGTTCTGCTTGTGAACCACGACTACACACTGGTACTTTTAGCCTAAGGGACTGCTCTAAGGGTTAGAGTTACCAGGTAGCTTCATTTGCCTTCACCTGCCTATTGGTTCTAGACAGCTTGTTTCTGGAGCTTCTGCACTCTCTGCCTAACTGCTGACTGCTGCTGCTTTGCACCAGACGCCCTATTCCCCAGGGCTCACCTGTCATCAATCAGCAGGTTGGCACCCCACACTCACGGCACAGAACACAGAGGCTGGGGTGTCTTCAGGAGGCTCCCTGATATCCAGCCAGCAGGCCTGTGCCTAATGCTGAGGAACCCAGCTGGCGTGCACACCCAGAGGTCCGGGCTCACAGACGGGGCTGCAGCTCAGAGGGAAAGGGCAAAACACCCTGAAATGCAAATTTAAAAGTCTTCTCTGTATGAGCACTGCTATTTCAGTTGAGCACTGTGTCTGGGTATCAGCCTCATTTTGTGGCTCCTTTGAAATAATCACCTTTACCCCTAGAAACAAGCAACCTCTATGCAACCACCTTAATTTCTCTCAATGGCGGGGTTGTCCTCAAGTTCTAACAATATGATGTAGACAGGAATAAAAATCAAACAACTGAATATACACATGATAAAATCCAATTCAGCAACAGTTTATTTGAGATGGCTAGCAATATTCCCCCACCACAGAGTCTGTCTTCCGTGGTGGACGGCACGTGGCAGGGATGCTGGACGCCATGCCAGCAGGGTCGCCCACGGTGGGCAGGTTTCAGAAGAGCTTCCACACTAAGGCTAGCAAGAAAGGCCTGGTGATCCACTACCCAAAATGAGCCAATGAAAACCCTCCCTGAATACTGTCAGACACAGGGCTGGGAGATCAGCTCCCACGCTGGAAGGGACTGCGCCCACACAGTGGCCCAACAAGGGACTCACGCATACCAGTGACTCTGAGGATGGCACAGCACCAGGCAGCATCGGGTTCTCTTGGACACGAGGCCACCGTGCATCAGAGCCCCTTGATGGCAATAACAATGACAGTAATACACCGTTATCAACTGGTACCATGAACATGTAAAGACTGTGATCCCTCTCAGGAGGCAGAGGCAGAGGCAGAGGCAGATCACTGCATGGGAAGGAAAAGCATTAGTCCTAGTGGCCTGCTCATGTGATATGCGATGTCACCCGGGCTGACAGCCCCCTACTGGAAAACTGTAGAAAGCAAGGGCAAGCTTGAGAGGGCCAGGACCCCACAACCTGGCCTCCGGGCATCACAGCTGGTTCACGTCAATACAGAAAGGAGGCCCTGTTGCTTAGCAACAAGTAATACACCAGGACCCACGGAGAAGCTAATCAATAGAGCGTTGACTGAAACTCTTTTATAAGAAAAGTTAAACAATAATTTACTCTGAAATTCTGATTGCAGAGTATTCTCCCTTGTGTACTAACCTTTATCTCTACCCTACCACTGAGATGAGCAAATATTTGTCATGGATTTTTCACAAATTGCCACAGGGAGAGTACTAACCTGAATAGAAGGTTAGGATGAAGACAAGACGTGGAAATGACAGACAGGAAGGTTTCAACACAGCGAAAGGCTTACAAGAACTCGTCTTTTTAACCAGTCAAGCACTAAAAAACAAAGACAAAACCTCCTGCTGCACAAATGGACGTATAAAGGCTGATAATCCCATTTTCTTCACTTGTAACCTTTTTATTTGCACAGCAGAGATGCCACTTTGAGGATTAAGGAGCACCTGGCCCAGGCCATGATGTTCTCAGTCACCTTACGTTGGCTGGCTATATACACGCAAAAGCTGAACAATGAATAACAAAGACCAAAGAAGAACTGATGGCTTTGGGTTACAGTGCTGATGAAGAAGCATGACTATACCATTGACCACTGGGAGAATGAACACCCCTGCCTCAGAAGAAATCGTCAGAAAGCTCCTCAGACGCGAGACGGCAGGGCTTCATCTCACGTACTCTGAACTGGTTATCAGGTGGGACCAGTCCCTGGAGAAAGACAATATACTTGGCAAAGCAAACCAACCCACCGACCTACTGCCATCCAGTCAATTTCAACTCACAGTGACCCTATACATCAGAGTAGAACTGCACAGAGTTTCTAAGGAGTTCCTGGTGGATTTGAACTGCCAACCTTTTGGTTAGCAGATAAATGAAGACCTCAAACCAAACCAAACTCAAGTGCTGTCGAGTCAAACCCAACTCATAGTGATGTTGCAGGACAGAGGAGGACTGAACCATAGTTTCCAGGGAGTGCCTGGCAGATTGGAACTGCCAGACTTTTGGTTAGCAGACACAGCACTTAACCACTGCACCTCCAGGGTTTCCACCGAAGGCTCAGGAAGAACGAACAACTAGTGTTAAGTCCACCGAGTTGGCTAATGGCAATCTTAAGATTCCACCTAACTCGAGAGCAGAGCTGTTCAAAAGGAACTTTCTACGTGATAAAAATGTTCTGTGTGTCTGCTGTCCAGTGCAGGGGCCACCGGCCACGTGGACTTACTGAGCACTGGAAATGTAGCTAGTGAGAGTGAAGAACTGAGTTTTCACTCTTAGTTGGCTTTCTCCCACTCACCTGTCATCTGGTTGTACTGCAGTGACTTGCATGTTGCTGCGAGGCTGGAAGCTGGGTCCCCAGTATTTCAAACGTCAGCAAGGTTGCCTGTTGGGGACAGGTTTTAGTGCAGCCTCCAGACTAGAGACACACTAGAAAGAAAAACCTGCTGGTCTACTCCTGAAAACACTAGACATGGCGAAGAGACACAACACGCTCTAATGTCATGCCAGAAGATGAGTCCCTCATGTTGCAGGGCTGGCCACATATGACGAGGGAAGAGCTGACTCCTCAAAGCACAGTCATCCAGTAATGACAAGATGAAGCAAAGCTTTCAGGACTTTCATTTGCTGACCAGTTGCAAATACCAATGAATATTCAGAGCATGTATGAGTCCAGGAAAATTGAAGTCATGAAAAATGACATGGGACACATAAAGATCAATATCCTAGGTATCCGTGAGCTGAAAACAGATGGCTATTGGCCATTCTAGGTTGGACGATCATAGGACCTGCTATGCCAGAGGAGACAAGTTGAAGGGGAATGATGTACTCACCATGAAAAAGAACATTTCAAGATCCATCCAGGTACAAGGCTGCCCCAGTGATAGGATACTACCCATACATCTAGGATAGTACCCATACATCTACAAGGAAGACCGGTTAATACAACTGCTATTTAAATTTACACGTGAACCACTAATGACAAAGATAAAGAAATTCAAGATTTTTTTTTCCTTTTTACCAGTTTCTGCAATCTGAAGTTGGTCAAACATGCAATCAAGATGCCTTGATAACTCCTGGCAATTGGAATGTGAAAGGTGGCAACAAAGAAGGACTGGTAGTTGGAAAATACAGCCTTGGTGATACCAATAACACAGGAGATCCCAGACAGTACACGGTAACCCCAACAATATGTTTGCTGCAGGTATTTTCTGGCAACATAAACAGCGACGATACATGTGAACCGCACTGCACGGGATAAAATCGACCACATCCACGGTCAGAAGAGCTTGGTGTCATCAGTCAGAACACGAGCACAAGCCACATCACGAATCAGTCACCTGCAATTTCAAGCTGAAGATGAAGAACATTAAAACAAGTCCATAAGAACCTAAGTACGATCTGGAATAGATCACACTTGAGTTTACAGACAACATCAAGAACAGACTTGACACACTGAAGATAAATGACCCCAGAGCAGATGACTCGTAGGGTGACAGCAAGGACATCACACATGAAGAAACAAGACGGTCAGGAAAGAGACAGGAAGGAAAGACAGGAGCAAGACCGAAGCCAGAAGAAGCTCTGAAACCTGCTCTTGAAAGCACAGCACCTAAGCCAGTTGAAGAAAGATATGGAAAAGCTGAACAGAAGATTTCTAGGTGTAGCTGAGGATGATGAACTATTCTAATGGAATGGGTGAGGGTGTGGGGTAAGAAATCCAAGAGGGAGGAACATGCTTAAAATTTCTCAAAATGAAAAAACTGGAAAATACATTTCAGCCCCGAGCTGCAGCATCGAAAGATCATATGAGCAAAATATTCAACAACTCTGGAAGCATCAGAAAAAGACAGAAGGCATATGGAGAACCACTGTACTAGAAAGATGAATGGTCAGTACTCAACCATTTCAACAGGCAGCATGGGATCGAGAACTCATGGTATTAAAGGAATAAGTCGAAGCTGCACTGAAGGCACAGGCAAAAAACAAGGCTCCAGAACTGATGGAATACCAACTGAGATGTTCCAACAAACAGGTGTAGCTCTGGCAGTGTTGTGTATGCCAAGAAACTTGTGTATGCCAAGACAGCTTCCTGGCTAACCAACTGGAAGAGATCCATACTGGTTTCCATTCCAACAGAACGTGGCAACTATCAAACAATATCATTAATATCAGATGCAAATAAAAGTATTCTGAAGATCATTCAAGAGCAGTTACAGCAGCTATATATCAACAGGGGACGGCAAGAAATTCCAGCTGGATTCATCAGAGGGTGGGAAACAAGGGCGGTCATTCTGGATGTCAGATGGATGCTGGCTGACAGTTGAGAACAACGGAAAGATTTTTATCAGTATTTTATTAACTGTGCAAAGGCATTTGACTGTGTGGACCATAACAAATTATGTATAACACTACAAAGAAACAAATTCTAGAACACACAATTATGCTTTGTGTGTGACTCACAAAGTCTAAAGTATTCACCCTCTAGAGGTTTATAGACAAAGCTGGCTGCTCCCGCCCCAGACATGTGCTCTTTATTGCCACCAACCACTGCCCCCAAGAAGACGTCTCAAACCCAGCACCACTGTTACACCATACCTGTATGGCAATGAAATGAAAAAACGTATTATGTGAGCATTTTCCTATTTTCCATTATTGTGTTTAAGTGAATAAAGGCAAAAAAATGCTGACAATGGTATATCCCAATTAAGTTCTACACAGCTGGATACCAGCACATTACTCCACATTCACAAGCTGTTTTTGCATTCAATATCTTAATTTGTGATTAAGTATTATGTCTGCTCACCAGAAGGTCAGCAGTTCAAATGTACCAGGTGCTTCTGGGAAACTGTGGGGCAGTTCTACTCTGACCTATAGGGTCGCTATGAGTCGTCATCGACTAGATGTCACTAGGTTTGGTTTTTTTTATCTCATGTTTGCTTTCAAACAACCTCATGCCCAAAGATGCCCAAATGACAAGACTGAGGCACAACAGGGTTCAGTGTTTTCTACCAATGAAGTGGCAGCCACAAGTCTGTGACATTTCTGTAGACACTGAAGAAAATGGTACAAGGACCAGGGTCACATGCCCCCCACAAAGCCACTGCCATAAGTGGACTCTGACTCACAGTGACCCAACAAGTCATAGTAGAGCTACCCCCTAAAGCTTCCAAGGAGCACCTGGAGGATGTGAAATGCCGACCTTCTGGTTAGCAAACACAGCACTAACCACTGCACAACCAGGGTTTCCCACATTGCACTTCCAGACAGGTCTGATTAAATCCATCGCAAGACTAGGGAGGTCACGCTTTTCTTCTAACTTCTGACTGGTGACAGACCAATGTCTGCTGGTCACAAACACCACCAAATTATTCATTTCTAATAAAATTCTTTCACAGCACTGTAAACACAAGTCTGTCATGATTATTTTTTTAACACTGTGCTCCAAAAGCTCTACTCTGTCTCTCAGACCATCACAGCACTACTTATTGATGTGTTTTCCCGGAAGCTGTCCTTGGGATTTTTGCTTCTGAGTTTCCTTTCAGGAGCTCTGGTGGCCCCGTGGTTCAAGTTCACGGCTGCTAATTCGAAGGCTGGTGGTTATAACCCAGCAGCAGCCCTGGGGCAGACAGTCTGCATCTGAAGATAGCCTTAGAATTCCATCGGGCAGTTCTACTCTGTCTTATAGGGTCCTGTCATGCACTGGTACAGCGCACCCCCAAAATACATGCCCACCTGCTTACACCAAGATGCCCAGTGTTGTGTGACTGTCCTGTTTTGTGATGGCCATTTTATGTTAAAGAGACATGCAGTGGGATTGTAACACCCTTGTCAAAGTCACATTCCTGGTGCCACCACGTAAAAGGAGCTCCCCTGGTATGCAGCCCACACCACCTCTTATCTTACAACAGCTCATAGGGCAGGGAAGCCATGTGGGGAGACCTCCTATCACCCAGAAAGCAGAGCTTGTCCTTGGGAACCTGGGTCACTACGCAGAGAGGCTCCTAGTGCAGAGGAAGGCTGACCGGAAGGACCTTCCACCGGAGCCGACCGAGAAAGTCTCCCCCTGGGGCTGACACCCTGAACTGGGCTCCTGGGCCACTAGACTGTGAGAAAACAAATTTCTCTTTGTTAAGCCAACCGCTTGCTCCATTTCTGTTACAGGAGCACAAGATGACTAAGACAGTGACTGAGACCCAATCAACGGCAAGAGGCCGGCTCGCTGATCACCTCGTTCACACCTTTCCCAGGGGCCGGCAGCCGGCTCCCAGCCTCCGCCGGAGGGCTGCTTCCCTGATGCTTTCCCTGCCCTCCCACAACACCGCCGAGGTGGTCTGTCTGCGCCCCCAAAACCCATCGCCATCGAGTCAATTTCGACTCACGGTGTGAGAAATAAATTTCAAAATGGTTCCTCTTCAGAATAAGGGGAACAGAGGCGAGGGTGAGAAGTGACTACCTGATCCATGGCACAAACTGTCAGGTGACGTGGCACCACAGAGCCCGGAGACCTGGGGAATGTGTGCGCAAACAGAATGAACTAGGGCAGAAAGGGGAAGTGGGAGGAAAACTTTTTCAGGAATGCAACCTTAAAAAGGAAGACTTAGGCAATATCTGGGAAATACTGTTTATTCCCACAGTACTTAGCCAATGAGGACCAGGGGAGGGACTCGCAAGTTAGGGGATAAAAGGCTTGTAAGGAACTGTTTGGGCACGCTCTGGCCTGTCTCCTTTGTGGGCTTGTGCGCTGACTTTGCAATATTAATACAGCCTCGCTCTTGCTAACTGGGTTCCAACCGGATTTTGTGGGCATTCGTTGGGTAGAGACAGGCCGGTAACAACCTACCAGTGACCTCATAAGGGATAAGGTGGTCTACCCCAGGCACTGGCGCAAGGTCTCAAACAGGGGCTTATACCTACCTGCCAGTTGCCACGAGGGACTAAGACTGCATTCAGGGTGCCAACAACCTTTCCCACAGTAGTGATCCTTTAGGACACAGTAGAACTGCCCCAGAGAGTTTACAAGGAGCGCCTGGCAGATCTGAACTGCTGACCTCCTGGTTAGCAGCCGTGGCACTTAACCACTATGCCACCAGGGCCTCTGTCTGCTCCCCAGCCTCCTGCATCACACTGATCTGTAAGCATGTGTTAGCACCTGCCCAGAGACACCTGGGAAGAAAGGCCTGGCTGTCTACTTCCGTGAGAGTACAGCCATTGAAGACCCCATGGAGCAGTTCTGCTGTGACCCTCATGGTGTGGCCGTGAGTCAGAATCACCTCCACAGTGACTGATTCGGCTCAGTGTTAGGTCTCCTTCCTCGAGATTCTGAATGCCCTGAGGGCAAAGACTGCTCTTCACCTCAGGAACGCTTCATCTGTCACAGTGCCTGGCACACAGGGGCAGCACAGCAGTGTCTCAAACAAAAAGAGGAATAGGAAAACAACAACCCTAGACATCACCTAAGGAGTAAGGGCTCCAGATCCCTGCCCGCTGACTGTTCTCTATTAAAAATAGAGGCAGAGCCCCACAGACCAGGGCTCTAATCTCAGCCGAGTCCTTGCACAGCTCTGTGCTGCTAAGGTCACGTCACTGAAGCCACACAGGGCGGGCCAGCCACTGGGCAGTTCAGCCCGTCCCAGACACCTGCAACTGTAAGATGATGCATTCGTTTCCTGACCACTAGGAAGGAAAAGCGAGCCACGCAGACACTTGAAAGACAATGCCAGCTGCACGACTAACGAGTGATTTCTGAGATACTCACACGTGGGGGAAGAAAACACTGCCTCGCAGAATTGGCGAGATATGATCTTTAACTCTTTCCCACTTGATTTCCAAGAAGATTTAAGGCAGTAATCTGTCAGACAGATATTACAGTTCGCACTTTACCAATAAAGAAATTGTAGCTTGGACGGGAGCGAGCCTGGGTTTCCTGTACTTACACCCACCACAAAGTCCGGTGCATATCTGGGCAAATTCTGCCCTCAGAAAAGCCTCTGAGGAGCATGCTGTCACTGGACAAAGAAAGCACAAGGAGCTGCAGACAGGGAGCATGCAAAATTGATTTGTAGCGTATACTTTCAATTAACCACAATAATCATAATTTTTGATAAAAGGCTTTGATGCACTCCTTACAAGTGTGTTCTCCCAGGGGTATGCCCTTGAATGGAGGGAGAGACCCCACACTGAAGTCGGATGTCCAGTTGTGTAGACAGAGGCAGCACACACAGGCTACAGACTACATTTGGAGGCAGGGGAGTCTTTGCAACAGAGCCTACCACCCCAATTCTGTATGTGTGCCCCTGTGACAACGTCGCCTAACACCCAAACTCAAAACAAGTTCCCAGGGCACCAACTCTGACCCACGGCGACCCCAAGTGTGCTGGCACGTTGGCACGGGATTCTGCTCCTCGGGGTTTTCAGCAGCGGACCGCCAGCACCTCCTTCTGAGGTGTGTTAACCCCCGTACTAGCTAGGGGCTCCATGTGTGAACATACCAAAACAAACGAAACCAAACCAAATGCTCTGAGTCGATACCAAGTCACAGCAACCCACAAGGACAGAGAACGGCCCCACAGTTTGCAAGCAGCGCCCGGCAGATTTGAACTGTTGACCTTTTGACTAGCAGCTGTAGTATCTAATTACCATGCCCCAACATAGACACCTCCAATTCACAGAGACAAAAATGTCTAGCTTCAAATAACCAAGGAAAAAACTGAAAAGGACATTTTTACAAGCCATGTAGACTTAAAGTACCCAATCAGACTGTGATTCCAGAAGATCATGGAACTGGTGATAAAAAACGACATCATACTTTTGTTTTCCTTTGAAGAATCAACCCGATGGGGACAGATTCTGGTGACAAATGGGTGGAGTCAGATGACTCCTGCCCCAAGTCTAAGAATAGTGAAATGATGGAGGACCCAAAGAACTGAAAAAAGAAATAAAGTCTCTGGTAATAAATACAACTTGCCACTCCAAGCCCAAGTGACAGCTTGCAGAATGTCCCATTTCCTTTATTCTCTCTTCATAACACTGGGGGCAGCCCTACCTAGCTCGGAAATCAGGGACTGCGGCCAGGCGCTCAGTGAGGCTTCGGCGCCTCCCTCCCTGGCAGCCGCAGCACCCTCCCTCTCTCCTCTGTCTGGCAGCTAGTCCGTGTTTGCATGTGGTTGACATGTGGTTGGCCTGGGCAAGCACACACATGGGCTCCCCTGGGCACTGACAGGCAGGTGGTACCCGTTCTGCATCCAGCCAAAGCGATGCTTTTGCCAAAACACTTTCCCTGTCCAGGAGGAAAGACGGGTAGCTGAAAGAGAGGTGTAAGACACAGCATATAGGACCGGCTGCCTTCTCCTGCTGCCGGCAAGCACTGTGCTGCAGGCTACCGCATACAAGTCTTGTTTTTCTAAAGACTGCATTCATTTTCAGTTTTGCAAAACAGATTCAATGGAGAGACTAGGGGACACGTGCACACACATACACACACAACACAATATTTTTTCTTTTCTTTTCCTCTTAAACTTTGCTCCAGATCTTGGAGAAGCCTGCTTTACAGGGAGAGAACTATTATGCTCATAATGTGGTGACACGGATTTCGGGGGTGGGGGTGAGGGTTGCTGAAGGGTGCAGAGCACCTGGCCACTGTCACCTATCTATGATTGACTGTAGGCTGTGAGTGCGGTGACAATGAGAGCAGAAAGGAAAGGCAGTGCACTGCAAGCTGGGTGCAGTCACTCTGCTGAGGAAGAGAAGACACCTGGGTGGCAGCTTTTGTTTTAAGCAGTGCCAGCAGAGGTTTTCATTCCAAGTGTAGAGCAGGGCAGCAAAGAGAAACAGTCATTCCCCGTTTCAAAACGTTTATCCAACATATCTGCAATTAGGAAGAATTTCACAGAATTCACTGAAACAGAGATATTAACTTGGTAACCTTTGAACACTAGTCCATCTCAGATACCCGTAAACCAAACCCTCGCTGTTCAGTCAGTTTTGACTCACAGAGACCCCATAGGACAGAGCAGAATTGCCCCACAAAGTTTCCAAGGAGCACCTGGTGGATCTGAATGGCCCTTCTGGTAACCAGCCACAGCACTTAACCGCTGCTCCACCAGGGTTTCCCATCTCAGATGAAATCAAAACCCAATGCCAGTGAGTCGATTCCAACTCACAGCAACCCTGTAAGACAGAGTAGAACTGCCCCATAGGCTTTCCAAGGAGCACCTGTTGGATTTGAACTGTCAACCTTCTGGTGAGCAGACGTAGCAGTTAACCACTGCACCATCAGGGTTTCCCATTTCAGACAAAACCAAAATCGAATGCCACTGAGTCGATTCCAACTCATAGCAATCCTGTAAGACAGAGCAGAACTGCCTCATAGAGTTTCCCAGGAACGTCTGTTGGATCTGAACTGCTGACTTTTTGGTGAGCAGACAGAGCACGTAACCCCCAGGAAACCAGGCCGCCAGGGTTTCCAATGCGGAGGGGAAAACCAGCTGAAGCGATGACCAGATGAGGTCTGCCCCGAGTCACCGCTTTACGGAAAGTGTGCACTGTACTTGGATAGTATCGATGCTCGTCAACGGCCTGCTCCTAAGTTAACTTGTGGTGAGCTCTGTGACAAACGCAGCCCCCGTTTCTCCTCACCCTAGAGCTGTGCCATTAATTTATTAAACCTAATTGACAGACGTTATATCCATCTCTGCCTCTTTTCACCCTGCTATTTCCGGCACACCATCTTAGACTCCTAAGCTTTTCTCAAGTCGTGATCAAGCCACTAATCACACCAGCTTATCCCCTCCCAGCCTGGTGTCAACTGCCAGCGTGATAAACGTGCCTTCACCAGAGTCACTGATAAAAGCCGGGAAGGTGACAAGGCTGAGGACAGGACTCCGCATCACTCCGCTATAAATATTCCTCCAGGTGAGCGCTGATTCAATAGTCAACACTTTGAAAGATCTGCTCAGATAAAGACAAATCTAACGGAAGGTGTTCTTCTGCTACCCAGCCCACGTTTCTTCAGAGTACTCAGGAGGGCCTCTTGGGAGACTCTGTCAAATGCCTTGTGGATAGCCAAATGTGCAACATACTCTGCAATCTCTAAATCTACTGTTAAAAAAATGAGGGCGCTGAGCCCAGAGAAGAGAGAGGGGAGGGGAGGGGAGGGGAGGGGAGGAGAGGGCAGGGCAGGGCAGGGCAGGGGAGGGGAGGGGAGGGGCTTTCAGCCAAGTCACTGCAGCACCATAGCCAGGATACCCTGGAGATGTTAGACACAGCATCCCCCAGCTCCAGTCAAGAAGGTGGCAGCCGTAACTTACTCCTTATCCAGAAAATTACCCTGTCTACATCTAGGAAGGTTCAAATCATACCTTACACACCACATTTACCAAAAGTTTACCCACTGGCAGGTTAAAAGCACCAGGTTTCATTTTCAGAAATAAAAAACAAATCAAATGCAAAACTTGGAATTTAAAACAGTACTGCTTCAAACACTGCAAGACAAGCCCTTGGCAATGTCTCTTCCGTGAGGGCTGGACTTCTTCTGATACAAGACAGGCAGAAGCTGTAGCTAGGTGGCCAGGGAATTCAGTCTCAGAAGACCCACGCCCTAGAGCTGTCAGTAAATGCTCTGTGACCTGCTCAACTTATTTTTCTTCTAGGCATATCAACTTTTTTGTCTGGAAAAGGAGGGAGCTGTTTTAGGAAGCTTCCCAGCTAAGAGCCCTCTTCAAATCTGCATAAACCTTAATCCTATTTCTTGACCCTAGGAAGCTTGTTCTGGAAACCCTGGTGGTATAGTGGTTAGGTGCTACATCTGCTAACCAGAAGACTAGGGGTTCGAATCCACCAAGTACTCCTTGGAAACCCTATGTAGCAGATCTACTCTGCCCTGTAAGGTTGCTGTGAGTTGGAGTCAACTTAATAGCAATAGGTTTTTTTTGTTTTGTTCTGTAGGAAGCTCATTCAGATTAAGGCCCTACGCAGCCTCAGGGCTTCAAACCAGTTTGAACCAGCTCAGTCATGGCCAATGCAGCAACACTGGAAGAGATCTGAATTTTTAAAACATGGGTGAGCCAGAGCCAGAACCAGACAAACTGACTCAGAAGAGACACAGCAAGCTCCTTCAGGAACCTTACGTGTGAGACTGGATTACTGGCCCGGCTGAGGACAGTGGCACACACTGTAAGTGGGCTGGTCAGCCCCATTGTTGAGGGAGGAACCACCGTCTGCCACTCTGCAAAATCCAACAGGAGAAAGATTGGGTTGCTATGCAAAGCATATGCTGCCCTTGTTTTCAAAGAAGACGAAGCTTCCAGCAGGCCTTTGCCCAGTCACTTTTTCTGTCCTGGCTATGATTCTGGTTCACCCAAATCTCAGCAATTCGGTCTGTTTCAGTGTTGCTTCTCTCACCACGAGTGAACCAGGAAGAGCCAGTTCAAAGCCCTGTCTAACCCCATCTTTCTCAGGTTAGGGAGCTGGGAACGAGACTGCTGTATGGCAAAGAAACGCTGGACAGCGAGACGCTCACGTGTGTGACACTCATGCATGCATATGGAGGAGGTGGAGGGGCCACACACGCAGCCTGAGGACAGGCCTTCCAACTGGCTCCTTCTGGTTAGAGCCCCTGCTGAAAACCTGCATTTCTAGGAAGCTTCTAGGCAGTGCTAACACTGCTGGTTAGCACCCAGCTCTGAGGCCCACCAGTGAGGCCAAACCAAACCCAAATCACACCCAGTGCCGAGCTGACGCACAGCCACCCGAGTAGACGGAGAAGAGAGCTGCTCCAGGAGCCTGCTGAGCTTCAACTGCTGACCTCCGGACTAGCAGCTGCAGCTTTTAATGACCACGCCACCAGGGTTTCCTGTGGTTCTCAAAATCTCCTCCAGTGGTCCTTTCCTTCTCCTGTTCATTATGAGCAACACTGTGGGCTGATGGCAGTGCCTGGCCACCACCAAAGACAGTCACAACGGGGACACAATGTTGATTCCCTGTGGCAACATGAGAAAAAGAGGGGTGCAACTCAAGAACTCTACTAAAAGAAAACAAGTGATGGTGTGACATCCTAGAGGGGTCCCCTGAGAGCCTGGCCCCTAGACTTGCTGCTGCCCCTGACCAGAAAACACTACTGATGTCAACTCTTCAGAAAGGAGCAGACTGGACTCAGGGACACAGTGTGACCATATGGCGTGGGTGCTTTATGGTCTGTGCATTCACAGGAGGCTGTCCTACTGGCCTCTTTCTAGATGGGAGAGAAGAAGACGGAGAACAGGCGACAGGACCTTAAGAGGATACTAGAGGTATAGAACGAAAAGGAGAAGTATGCTGTCACCAGGCAAGGAGAACAGAAGGAGCTGGAGACAGGCAGGCATACAAAATTAATTTGGATTGTATACTTTCACTTAATCACATATAGACAGACAGACATACAGATAGATAGATGAAGAAAGAGAAAGACAAAAAGGGAGGGAAGGAGGACGGGAGGGAAGGAGGACGGGAGGGAGGGAGGGAGGGAAGACAGAAGGAAGAGAAACACTGGGGGCTGAGGTCTCCCCCAGACTGGTGAACTTAACAGATACACCTGCGCAGATTCTGGCCAAACAGTTTTAAAGTTGGTAATTTAAAGTTGAAGCTCCAAGGCAGTCAATACTATAGGTCAAACCAGAAAGGTTTTTGGAAACTCTTCTGGAATTTTAAGTGTATGATACCACTTGAATTGGGTCACTGCACAAAGCTTTGGCAATCCTTTCCTACTGCAGAGATCTGAGCTGTGGCAGCGTTCGTCCTAAGAGGCTGTAACGCCTATAATTATATTATGCAAAAATAGAAGCTGGGAACCAGAAAGGTGAATACAATTTAAAAGATAAACAACTCTAGGTTAGAAATGGTTTCACCCTGCAGGGAGAGAAGACTGGATGAAGGTAGAGACAGCCTCATATTCTAGGGTCCTCCGGAAAAGACTCGTGCGAGGACTGCAGAGGAGGGTGGGCTTGGTTCTTGTCCCATCTTCCCCAGAGCTGTTCTGGATACCTCCTACTAGGACAGAGTGACACAGATCTCTGAGAGAAGGAGATTATCACTAGGTTAGAGTAAGAGCCGGGAAACCTAGCACACTTTGTAGACAGCATGCTAAATACCGGAGCCCCAATGAAGACATGCCTACTTTGGACATGTTAACAAGTGGGACCAATCCCAGGGGGTGGGGGGAACGTCACACTTGGTCAAGGGGAGGTCACCAAAAAGGAGGAAGACCCTCCACAAGAAAGGCAGGCACAGTGGCTGCAACGGTGGGCTCGGACATTCCTATCGCTATGACAACACCACAGGACAGGGCCACAGTGCCTTCTGCTAGATGTGGGGTTCCTTGGAGGACTTCCCAGCAAAGAGGTCCCAAGAGAAGAGCTCTATTCACCTGGTCCTCTCTCCCTGCCACAGAACAGCATTTCTAACACAGAGATGTTTATCTGTTAAACTGAGATAGTCACCTTTCTGGTTCCCAACTTCTATCTTCACATAATGCAATTATAGGTGACTTCTTTTGCGTGCACCCTGGAAATGCCATGCCCCAGGAGAGCAGCACGGCATCACCCAAAGCCACAATTTCACATGACAGATAAGTGTAAGTCCTTTTATATGTCAAAATAAACCCAAGTAAATGATGAAGGCAATAATTCGTGTATTTTAAAGGAAAACAAAAAGGAGGGGGGAGAAAGAGCTTCCAAAACTATCTGTACCTGCAGCAAGCACTTGGGGCTGTGTAGTGGACACACACAGGTGACACCCAGCACCCTCTTCTCTGCAGATGGGCCCTGTGGGAACCTAGGATGCAGGTCAACAGCAAAGGAGATGACCAGACAGCAACAGCTGGCTGTTTCTGGCCACTGGACTACATCTCCACGGGCCCCAGCTAGCACCAACTAGTTTGAGTGACCAAACTCGATGACTCTACCACCAAGGGTAACAATAACAATGTTAAGCCGTGTTTTGCTGGCTTCTTGCCTTCTTGCTGTTGTTCCTGTTGCCCACGTGCAGGCTGGGAACAGTCAGTCAGCCTACGGAGGCCGTGCTGGTTTGGCCACTTTGTCATGAGGCTGCCAGACCAACATTAGATGGTCAAGTCACACCCAAGTAAGAGTTTCATTGTTACAATTATCTAGAATATTCTCTCTAACTCTAGAATTTAATCTGCAGTTGAAAAGAACTAACAGTGGACAAGTCACACAGCATCTTGTCACAAAATGAAACTCAAAAAACCAAACTCACTGCCCTCAAGTCGATTCTGGCTCAGCAGACTAGACTGATGTGATCACATGGAGCTCTCTTGCTGCACGCCAGTCCTGGTTCTTTCAGTGAAATAACACATATAGTTACATCTATCGTGTTTCAAGATAATAGTGACACAGCACATCGCATTGGCTGGGCACTGTCCTAGGCACTTCGTACGGATTAATTTATTTAACTCTTCCAATGCAGGAGTAAACCGAGGCTCAGAGATTTGCCCATGGCAGCCCAGATAGTAAAATACGACTCAAACTTAGGTAGTCGGACTGGAGAGCCCAGGTTGAACATTTATTACGTCTTAGAGACCCTATTGTAAGACAACCCACTCTCCAGGATAAAACAAACAAATCGATGTGGTATTTCAGGAAAACAGCGTTATGAAGAAAATAAAAAGTGGTGTAGTGGTTAATGCTACGTCTGCTAACCAAGACATTGGCTGTTCAAATCTGCCAGGTGCTCCTTTGAAACTCTGTAGGGCAGTTCTCCTCTGATCTGTAGGGCTGCTATGAGTCAGAATCGACTCAATGGCAGTAGGTGGGTTTATTGGTAAGATAGGGTGTGTCTGAAAGAGTTCCACTTGCTGGCTGACAGCCAGGCCCTAGGCCTCTCTGAACACTAGACTAATCCTGGGACCAGTTCTTCTCAGCAACCTTAGAACCAAGGACACTCAGGGCCCTTCGTTACTTTGCTTTGCTTTAATTGAGGGACTATGTGTAGAGTCCTGTGATCAGCACGCAATGGGGTCTTGGACACAAAGCTGAACGGGACATGGACTCTGCATCTGAGTGGTGTACCATGAGGAAGGAGAAGGTTCAGTTAGCAGGCCTGATTATCTTCATAAAAACAAAACAGAAGAAGAGCAGACATTTTCTTCTGACTATACAGGTAGTGGAAACCCTGGTGGTGCAGTGGTTAAGCGCTACATCTGCTTACCAAAAGGGGCAGTAGTTCAAATCTACCAGGCTCTCCTTGGAAACTCAAAGGGGCAGTTCTACTCTGGTCTACACAATTGCTACACATGATCGCTATGGGTCAGAATTGACTCGACAGCAGGGGGTTTGGTTTTTTTATACAAATAGTACATTGTCATCCCTGTCACCTCCCAGACAGATGTCTACTCTGCTGCCTATCTAGCCCTTCAAATTCTTCATTTACAAAACTCACTTCCTTGTTTGCTCCCACTACACACCCTCCTTCTCCAACAGGCCAAATGCCCACTTGGTGACCTTGGTTTCAAGACTCAGGAGTCAGCTCCACCCCTCTCCCATCTCCCCTCTGGCCCAGTTCAGTCTGTCGCCCTGTCTTGTTAGGGCCAGGAGATCCTTCTTGCCTGGTCACTGCTACGCTCCCACTGTGCGCCCACGTTCCAGCTCTCAGGGCCCCAGTCAACAAGGGACTGCCACCAACCCAGTCACCATGATGCCGTACAAGATCCCATCAACTCACCTCTCTGACTTCACACACTCATCCACTCATTCAGCAAACACTTAGTCATCACCCACTAATACAAGGTCTGACAATTAAGTTCACAAACTTATCCTACTAAAAGTGCTGCATACCCCACTGCTGAGTATCACTGTGATCACCTCTGAAGTCCTCCCCTTGGGCAGCTAGGCACTGACGCCAGTGCCCAGTCCGCCCTTCAAAGCAATTCTGGAACTCTTCCGGCTTCCAAGGGGAGGACTTCAAAGGTAACCAGAGATATTCAGCAAGGAGGCATGTAGCACTTTTTCCAGGATGAGTTCACGGACTTAACTGTCAGACCTCGTATGAGGACAGCTCTGCTGCTTTGAAGGGTGGACTGGGCACTGGCGTCGGTGCAGAGCTTCCCAAGGAGGACTTTGAAGGTGACTGCAGTGATATTCAGCCATGAGGTACAGAGCACTTTTTCTAGGGTGAGTTTGCGAACTTCACTGTCACACCTCATATGCCTCACACAGTTCCAGGAACTGTAGATTTAACAATCAACAAGACAGATAAATTCTTGTCAAAACGGAGCTTAATGTCTGGTAAGGAAGACATACACCAAACATTTCAATTAATAAACAGGGTAAGTGTACACAGCGGTAAATGCTGAGAAAGTGAAACATCATGATATAAAAGAAAGCCAATCAATTAGAATGCCTTCCACTCTGGTACAGGACTTGACAGAGAAGTCCCTTCTCCCGGAGTGAACAGCTGAGCTGTGGGGACAGTTCGGGGCCTGTGCGTTGGTCAGTCTCTTTCTCTCCGCAGTTCTGGCACTGCCTCCCCCCTTAGGCAGCAGGCCAGACGTCGCCTCCTGACACTCAACCCCCAAAGCAAGAGTGGACAGCATCTCATCCTGTGACACTTTCTTAGAAGTGAGGACACTTTCCCACAAGTCCCTGGTTGACCGTCCCCTGTGTCTCACTGACCGGGACTGGGTGACATGACCATGACTAAACCTATCATCGGCGAAAAGAGGCTCCCTATGATTAGATGAGACCACTAAGGAGAAACCCCAGAGGGGACAGGAGCACCTTTCTGAGTTGCCAAGGAGGGGGCTACCTCAACAAAGTTAGGGGAGCACCCACCAGGGTCCATGACAGGCTCTGAGAGTGTCGCATGGAGAGACCAGCTGGAGGTGGAGAAACGGGCAAACGGTGACAGACGGACTCTCTACCCTACAACCTGAATGACGGGAGCATGCCAGCAACAGGGTCAGCAAGAGCAGAGACTCCAGCAAAAACAAAGCACCATGTTCTGGAAACACAAGGACAAACAAGTGACCACAGCGGAGTGATGGCAGGGACAGCGGTCTGTGAAGTCAGACAAGTAGGCAGGGGCCAGACAGCCAAGCCCCAGAAGGCACAAGACCGGAGCTGGGATTCCATCCACTGTTTCACAGAGGCCTTACAGGAAGATGTGAGGGGAGTAGCTGATCTGAAATGCATGCCTTTTGCAGCCTCCTTCCTGGTATGGGAAACCCTGTTGGCATAGCGGTTAAGTGCTAGGTCTACTAACCAAAAGATCGGCAGTTCAAATCCTCCAGGTGCCCCTTCAAAACTTTATGGGGCAGTTCTACTTTGACCTCTAGGGTCACTATGAGTCAGACCTGACTCAATAGCAGTTGGGTTTTTTTTGTTTGTTTGTTTCTCTGGTATGACTCTTCGTGGCCTCAGTCGCCCCCCTGCCCTTAAAAGGAAGTCTGAACTCCTTCGCTGTTCCAAGGGGCCTTCTGAAGAACCAGCAGGCACAGTACATACAGGCTCCCAGCAAGCAAGGCGCTCACGGGCTCAGCTCTATGTACTTACCAATCTGCAGTGCACAACTTCACAAAGGCATGGTGAGAAGCGGTGCAACTGTGCAGCACAGGTGAGTCAAGAAGCCCATGAATACTTATTTACTGGGTAATTCACCACCGACTGAGCATGTAAGGTCCTCCATGATCTCACGGTCTGCTGCCAAGGACCTCTCCATACCCAGAAGAAAGGGTGTCACTTCGAAGACTAAGGTGGCTTGACCAGAGCCATGGTATTTTCAGTGGCAACATATGCACGCAAAAGCTGGGCAATGAATAAGGAAGGAGAAGAAGAATGACACCTTTGAATTACAGTGTCGGAGAAGACTACCAAATGCACCATAAATTGCCAAAAGAACAAACAGATCTGTTCTGGAAGAGTATAACGAGACTGTGCCTTGGAAGCAAAGATGGTGAGACACACTTTGGACATGTTGTCAAGAGGGGTCAGTTGCTGGAGAAGAACACCATGCGTGGTAGATGGTCAGCTTGAAAGAGGAAGGCTCTCGAAGCAGTGGATTGATACAGTGGCTGCAACAGTGGACTTCAGCAAAAAAACCACTGCGGGCGTGGCACAAGGACGGGCAGCGTTTCCTTCTGCTGTCCACAGGGTCACTGTGAGTCAGAACCGACGCGACAGCACCCAACAACAATGATCTCGCTCCACATGACCATTTTAAAATCATACATTCACATCAAATGTGGTTCCCTCTTCACATGTAAGCATTATGGAGAAAACCACATTCTCCCAAGTGCCAAGACTATAGTTCGCCTCGACCCTACCAATTCAACTCAATGCAGTACTTTCAGAGAAGTGGCCAAGAAACCCAGTCTGCTTACCACTGGCTACAAATGAACGGCAAACGTCTTCAAAAACTAGGGCAAATGGCACAAAACCTTTGCAAACACTTAGGGAGAAGTCATCTCTTCCGCATGTACCTTCTAGCTATCCTCCCACGCTATTTGCTAATGTTTGCCTTGTATTAGTATTCTTTCCACATACCCCTTATTTCTGTACACGCCTTCAGCACCAGTTGTGTTTGTGTGTCCCTGTTATCCCCTACTCTGATGTCCACTTCAGGTACTGAGCTCACTGCCCAGCAGACGTGACTGTCAGTAAGAAAGAACTAATGGATTAACACAAAGAAATGAACAAGCAGCCCTGGGCCAGACCTACTTGTGGAAGCTCCAGAGAAAAGTGCCCAGGCAGACAGTGTGCGTGTGTGTTTGTGGGCACGCCACGAGACAGGGCAGATGAGGAAATGCCGTGGCAGCTCAAGGCACATCTGGCCACTTTCCTTGCTGAGTATGAAAATTTCATGTATGAAGTATTTCCCCAACTTTGTATTAGTTCCTAGCAGAACTGAGGGGCAGAACATACGGGAAAGGCAGGCAGTGCTGATGTGGAGAGCACAGTTTGGCAACATGTCCTAGGGTTTCTAAATCACGATGAGCTAGGCTGGGTTTCCTGGTACCAGCCAGGAGAAGCAGTGACATCAGGAGCGTTCAGCATGGCGGCACCCTGTTTTCTCTGACTGCCACGCAGAAGGGTGCGACAGCCCACAGCACACACAAGTCCTGCATCTTTAGGTGCCTGGTAGATCAGACACAAATGCTACCAACAAAGATAACACAATTTAGTCTGCAAATGGAAAAACCAAGTCTTCCACCAAATTCACTTTAAACAAGAATAATGGAATAACCCTGAGGAACTCTGAAAGATGAAAAAAAAAACACACACAGAGACAAACACAGACACACTCCCTCTCTGGCTGTCTCTCTCAATATCAACATTTTCTAAACCTTTATAGGCCGTTGTAACCCTCACACTGCATACAGGGCATATGAGTTACAAAGGACAATGCTTTGCTTCTCCTGATTTCTGGGCATTAGTCAAATGCAATGTTTTATATGTAAATTATGAATAACACCAAAACTAAAACAAGAACAAAATACAAACAGCACCTGCTGGTCCTATTCTGCATATGAACCTATTTATACACTACAGACATTATCCTTTAAATTCTGACTATAAAGAATAGAAACGCAGTTCATCTAAATGTTAACATGTTTTCTTCCTTGTGCTCAAATTTTTGCACAGGGTGTACACTGCATCTGTGCTTCTCTTATTTAACAAAGTTGTGTGGGTGTGGGGGTGTGTTTATTTCTTCCAGCCAAATAAACAAGCAGTTGACATCTCATGGCTTCTTTCTGCTTAAGCAGAATATTGAGCAAACCAATATTTATTCTGGCTACTCAGCTGTGATACATAAGGGGATTCCTGACATGCTACGTCTGATGCCTGCTTAGCTTTTACGAGATAATTGTGTCTTGGACCACGTAGAACACAGCATTAAGTGGAGGCCTGATTTTCAGATTTAAAAAAAACATGGAATGGGCAGAATTTAATCAGTCACGCCTCCAGAAAATTAAGGTAGATATAAATAAATGGGCAGTAGAAAGGCGTGATAACACCAGGCTTAATCAGAGTGTGATTAATGCAGGATCATATTAAACCCACTCGTGCCAGCTGTATCGCCTTCGTTCTCCCTCCTGCCCCCCTTTTGTTCCCTCTCTCTCCTGCTTCCCGCTCCCCTTTGCCCTCACCCCTAGGGCTCCCTCCTTGGCGGATAAACCTGCAGGGGAGTTAATTGTCACATACACGGGTTTAATCACATTGTCCATCACATTCGGGGGCCTGCCTTCGGCGATCCGTGACTAATTGTTGTGGTAATTTTTCAATCATTAACAGGAGCACATATGCTGCAGACAAACCCCAAGGGGCCTGCTAAAACCCCGGTGACAAGAGGCGCACGGGTTCCAGAAGGGCCACCGCACGGCCCCACCAGCCCCCAGCCCCCAATCCCATTAGTCACGGACCCTCATTAAACACACGTCCCTGCCCGGGATGTGTCGGAGGGGCTGGTGCCGCTTTTCAGCTCAGCCCGGTGCTCAATCTGTTCTCTGAAAGGGAGGAGGAAAGCCAAGCGAGGGAAAACTCCTCGTGGGATGAAGAGCGCACCCCATTCGCCTGGCTCTCATTCATTTTCCGACAGCTCCGGAGCTGCACAAGGGCCCTTTCTTCGGGTTTCGGCAGTATTGGCGGTCTCCATGGCAACCACCAGGGCCGGTCCGCAGCGCCGCACTGCAGCCTCCCGGCTCAATTCTCACGTTGTCCTGGTGTCAGACGGGGCACGCTGCACGCGCCGGGGGGACCAGACCTTGCCTTGGGGAACCCACCCACTGACTGAAGCCCTACTCTAATCACCACCTAATAGGGGGGAAGACGATCACACAGGATGTGATTTTCCTGCACTGCTTTCAGGAATTCTATTTATTTTCCCTTTTCCTTTTTTCTAAGGGTCTTAGTTGCTTGACAGCGAAGACACTCTAGAAGACCTATCTTACAAAAGAGAGTCGTTTTAAAATAGGCGGTGGAGTATTCTGGGTACCTGATTTATTGAAAGGCAGATGGCTCACAGGCCTGGCATTAAAGAAACACTTCTCGAGTGGAAATTAACACTCCTGGGCTTTCGCTATGGGTCCTGCAAAGTGAAGGCCACCTTTTGGGTATCAGAGCGTGGCAAGGAAAGAGAGTCCTGGAAATTCTGACTCTTCCGACGAGTCTCGGGAAACTCCCTCTTAGACACAATTTCCCGAAGCATTAAAGTAAGATCTACTTATTTCAGGTACTTAGCCCTGGATCACTGAGCAAGGCTTCAGCAAGATGTAATTAATATATGCAATTCATTTTTAGCCCCTCCAACGGAAGACGCTGGGTCTGACTCCTGCAGGAGGAAAGGAGCGCCCTCTGCTGCCACGGCAAGGTCAGTGTGCAGCCGTGGGGACACTGTCCCCGGGCTCACGTGTCAGCACCCATTCTTAGGCTCTGGCTTAGGAAGCACTTACTGATTAGGAAGCACAGGAAGAGAAAATGAAACTGCAGGCTGGACGTCATAAACAGCGTGTTTGCATACCAACACTTCTTAAAGAACTCTAAAGGTTAGTTTAGCAGCTTGAGGTCTGTCACAATTCGGAGTGCTCAGTTTTGCACTGCAAACACACACAGTGGTCGTTGTCAGGGCCTGTCCAGTCGATGTGGACTCACAGAGACCCCATATGGCGAGCATACCTGCTCCCGTAGGGCTGTCACCGGAACAGACCAACATGTGCTTCTCCCACGGAGCCTCTGAGGGGGTTCGAACTGTCGCCCTTCAGTTAACAGCCAAGCATTTCACCGTCTCCAATACCTGGGCAGCTTCAAACACGTATTAAACCAAACCGAACCAAACGCACTGCCACTGAGTCGATTCCAACTCCCAGCGACTCTACAGGGCAGACTAGGACTACTCCACAGCGTTTCCAGGGAGCACCCGGCAGATCTGAACTGCCAACTTTCTGGTTAGCAGCCGCAGCGCTTCACCACCACTAGGATAATGAAAATGGAATCTCCATCAAAAAAATGGGCAAAGGGTGTGAACAGGCACTCCCACCAAGAGGTCATTCAGACAGCTGACAAACGCACGACGTGCTGCTCGTAATCATGAGTCGTTAAGAGAGATGCAAGTCAAAACGGCAACGAGACACCAGCTCACCCCCTGCAAAAATGGCACTATCAAGAAAACAGGAAGCAAAAACTTCTGTGAGGGTGTGAGGATCCCGGAACTCTGAGTCACTGCTGGTGCGGCTGTGAACTGTACAGAGGCTATGGAAAACGGGAGGAAACGTCCTCCAAAAATACCGTATGACCCAGTCATCTTCCTCCTAGGTCCGTAACCTAGGGATCTAACAGCAGGGACACAAACAGACCTAGGCACACCAAAGCTCACTGCAGCACTGTCTACAATCACGAAAGGATGGAGTCACTCTATGCACCCGTCAACAGACACAGATAAACAAATTAGGGAACATACACAAGGTCTGACAAGTCAGTCGGAGAACATCGTTCTGAGTGCTACATACCATTGCTGGAGATCGCTACAGTCCCCTCTGAAGCCCTCCCCTTGGGAAGCTGTGCACTGATGCCGGCACCTAGTCCACCCTTCAGAGCAGTTTTGAAACTCTTTCTGGAATAGCCATTGCACACAGTGGCAAGTTTGTGAACTTAATTGTATAGCTGTCTGTGAGGGAGTTTTTAGCCAGTAAACAAATAACTGTATTGGAACACCCTCCCTACTCACCTGAATCTGGACCCCAAGGACTTTTTTCTTTACCCAAAGAGAAAGGAAATACTGAAAGGAAAACACTGTGAGGACATTTAGGACATCCAGGGTAATATGACAATAGCTCTGAAGGCCATTCCAGAGAAACGAGTTCCAAAATTGCTCTGGAGGGTGGACTAGGCCCTGGCATCAGTGCGTAGCTTCCCAAGGGGAGGACTCCAAAGGGGACTGCAGTGATACTCAGCAATGAGGTGTGTAGCACTTTTCCTAGGATGAGTTCATGAACCTAATTGCCAGACCCCTTGTGTACAATGGAATATTGTGTGACAATAAAGAATAATTACGACTCTACCAAACATCACACATCATGGATGTGTCTGTGGGACGCTGTGCTGACAGAAACATCCCAAACGTAAAAGGACAAACACTGCAAGGGATCGATTTTATAAAACACAGAGAGTAAGCAGTCACGCAGACAGCATCCTTCTTTGACGGTTACCTGGAGGGCGGGAGGAGGGAAGCGGAGCCACTGAGAAGACAGTCGATTAACCAGACAGTTAACCCTGGTGAGGGCACAGGCAAAACATGAGCTGGGTAATCACCACAAGGTGGCCAAGGCAAAGGAAGGCCCTGAGCGGCACCCGAGAACACAGGCAGTGGAGGCATGTGCTGGGACACACACAGTTTGCAAAAACAAGCAGCAAAAATCAGTGGTTACATAGGAAGACACGTATACTGCATGGGTGTGGGCAGGAAAAGGGATCCACGTACACGCAAATGTAGGTCTATGAGTGGCCACACCCACACACAGGGAGCTCTCGTGGCACAGTGGTGGTGAGCTTGGCTGGTCAGCAGTTCGAATCCAGCAGCCACTCCTTGCAAACGCTACGGGGAATACTCTGCCCTGAGGGGTGCTATGAGTCAGAAGTGACTTGAGGGCCACCAGATATAGATACATGTTCGTATGTGCTACGTATGTGTTCACATGTGCAATAAAGCCAGCTGGAGCCACAGTCACAGAGACTTCCTAAACCCAGCCAAACAGCTCAGGGCCACAGTCTTGCAAGACAATCAGGTCAACAGGCAAAACTTAAGATCATAAAGAAATGCTCCACATCCTACCTAGGAGGGTAAAGACTGGAGTCTTAAAAGCTCATGAGTGGCCATCTCAGTTACAACTACTGGTCTCTTCCTGTCTGGAGCCAAAGAAAGGTAAACCAAAAACTCAAGGGAGAGATTCGTCCCTACGAGTGACGGTCCTTGTGAACGAGGGCCTCTTTTAGTCTGAGGCCGGAAGAATTAGGATGGCACCTGCCTGCCACTGCAGACCATTCTCACAGGGGTACAACAGAAGGTCCTGGTTAGAATGGGAGGAAAATGTAGACGGAAACTCGAACTATGGAAAAACACCAGACTGACCGGCCTGATAGAGACTAGAAGAGCCCCCCAGACTTTCACCCTAACATACTTTTTTAACCTAAAACTAAAGCTACTCCCAGAGTCATCTTTTGGTCAAATAAGACGCTGGTCTAAAAAGTACACAACAGCATCTGTGAGAAACATGTTCCCTTAAACATTCGACTACAGGAGACCAAATGGTCAACAGACACCCATAAGCAAAAATGAGGAGGGAGGCAGAAACGGAGTGGATGGAAACGAGGGAAAGGCAGAAAAACCAAACCGACTGCCGTGGAGTCGATTCTGACTCACAGTGACCCCACAGGACCGAGAGGGACTACCCCCTAGCGTTTCCAAAGAGCGCCTGGCAGATCTGACCTGCCGACCTTCTGGTTAGCGGCTGCAGCACCGGGCCACCGTGACACACAGGGCAAGCAAGGGGGAAATGGTGCAAGTGCAGACTTACCACGGGGACTGAGTCACTGTCACACAACATGTATATGGACTGTTAAAGGGCATTTGAATTTACTGTGAAAACTTGCACCCAAAACACAATATAGTATTTTTTTAAAAGAAGTAAAAGAACCACCTACAAAGTTAGAGAAAATATTTGCAAATATGTATCTGATTAGGGTCTAGTATCTAGCTCTTTGGCAGCAGCATGGGACAGTTCCACCTGCCCTATAGGGTTGCTGTGAGTTGGAATCAACTCAAAGTAATGAGTTGAGCTAGAGTATATATTTATTTTAAAAAAAAGTGAACAGTTAAAAGGTAACCCAATTTGAAAATGGGCAAAGGATCTGAACAGACTTTTCGCCAGAGAAAATCGACAAGCAGTCTGAAAGCATATCCAAAGAAGCTCCTCTGATAAATATCACCAGTCCTTAAACCAAAAAACCCTGCTGCCATTGAGTGGATTCTATCCCACAGCAACCCGACAGGACAGAGTAGAACTGCCACATAGACTTTCCAAGGAGTACATAGAGGATTTGGTCTGCCAACCTTCTGGTTAGCAGTTGTAGCACTTAACCACTACACCACCAGGGTTTCCATCCTCAGCCCTTAAAGCTGAAACCAAACCTATTATCATCAAGTCTGACTCCTAGTGAGGATACAGGACAGAACAGAACTACCCCATAGAGCTTCCAAGGAGCACCTAGTGGATTTGAACTGCCAACCTTCTGGTTAGCAGACATAGAACTTAACCACTACACCACCGGGGTTTCCTGTGAAAGTCAAGTTAAAAAGAAAGCTTCTTTTCTCGGCATTCTTTTTTTCTTCTTTTATTGTGATTGAGTGAAAGCATACAATCCGAATTAAGTTTGCGTATCCACTTGTCGACAGCTCCCTCTGCTCTGCCTGCCCGGTGACAGCATGCTCCTCCTTCTGTTGTATGTATGTCACACATTCTTAACAATCTCCTGTCCCCTCCTCTTCACCCTCTCCTCTCCCTTCTAGTAAGAGGCCAGTAGGACAGCATCCTATAGATGCACAGAACCATAAAGTACACATACCACATGGTCACACTGTGTCCCCAAGTCCAATCTATTCCTGTTTCAAGAGTTGACCTCAGTAATGTTTTCTGGTCAGGCACAGTAGCATGTCTAGGGGCCATACACTCAGGGGAGCCCCCAGGCCTTCGCACCAACAACTGCAGTCTTTTTGGGGAGTTCTTGAGGTGCACCCCTCTTTTTCTCATGTTGCCACCGGGACTCGACACTTTATGACTTTCTTGGCATTTTTAACATGAATATTCCTGAGCTAGAACAGATCCAGACCCATATTCCATAAAAGCAGACACAGCAAATCCTCTCTGGGCCTTCACATAGCATGCCAAAATAAAAACTTACACAGATGAAAAAGGAACAAAACAATACGGCCTTTTTCTGCTTTTCTCCATTACACAAATGACAAACATTTAAACATATGAGATCTGACAATTAAGTCCACGAACTTCATTGTTCTAAGTGCTACAAACCGCACTGCTGAATATCACTATGGTCCCCTTCTAAGTAACCCCCTTGGGAAGCTATACACCAACACCAATGCCTAGTCCAACCCGCAAAGCAATTTTGGAACTCTTTCTGGAATGGCCATTGTGCACGTTGGCATGGTGGCAAGTTCACAAACTTAATTGTCTAGTTGTCTGTGAGGGCGTTTTTAATGAGTAAACAAGTAACTGTATTGGAACATCCTCCCTACTTGCATGATTTTGCCCCCAGTGACTTTTTTCTTTACCCGAAGATAAACAAAATATTGAAAGGAAGATATCTGGAAGGCATTCAGGACATTAAGGGTAATATTATGACAGGTCTGATGGCCATTCCAGAAAAAGAGTTTCAAAATTGTTCTGAAGGGTGACCTAGGCGCTGGGATCAGTGCACAGCTCTCCCAGGGGAGGACCTGGAAGGCGACTGCAGTGACAGTCAGCAATGAGGTATGGAGCACTTTTTCTAGGGTGAGTTTGTGAACGTAAATGGCAGTCCTTGAATGTGATTACAAGTTTAGCTGAGAGCCAAAAGTGGACAGCATATTGAAAGGATCCTGCTTCATCAATTAAAATAGATTGCCTTCGTAAAAGCAGTAATAATAACACTAGTGATAGCAACATAAGTAGCCACATAATAAAATCTAATATTCACAGAACACTTATTCTGCATTGGAAACTGTTCTAGGTGGTCTGCCTGCACCACTGTTTAATTTTGACATCATGTCAAGGGCAATACTAAACCTGTCCCCATTTCTGAGTCGAGGAGAACGAGCTCAGGGAGGTTAAGCATCTTCTGCACAGACACACAACTGATAAGTGACAAAATCGGAATTCAGATACAGGCAATCTAAACCAAAAGCCCATGAACCTGACCATTAAGCTCTGCTGAGCAACACAGAGGGGACTCCAATTCTGAGGAGTCCAGACCCAGAAAAGGTCGAGATCATGAAAGCTAGTGCTTGTGAAAGAAAAAGAAGCATGATCTTATTAAAAGTATCTTATACTTTTCCTTCTTATTTTTGAGAAGCAGAGATCACATGGTCCCTGTATTTTTCCATCACCTTCAATTTCTCCACAGGACATCATCAGCTTTCCCCTTGAACTGAGTCGGTCACTGGGAGAAACCCAAAGAAACCCAGCTCCAACAAGGAGCACTGTGCCAACGTTAGGAATATCTGATGGAACCCAACTCCAGAGCCTGGCAGATGGTCTGTGAATCACAGGGCTGGCAATTAGCAGCTAGCCGCTGGACTTGGACACGCCGGGTTGCGCAGAGGGGTTTCTCAGCCCTGCGCAGTGCTCTAAGAGATAAAACAAGAAAGCAGATTCAGTGAAGGGATTAGCCACTAGTCACCCCCACAGTCTCACCAGCTGATACTGGAGGGACTCAGGGCAAGGCTGTGGGGCCAGAGGGGACGGAGAAGGAGTGTCTGCAAGAGTTGGCATTAAAAGGTGGGCTTAGTGGGTGCACAGCTGTGTGTGGCACATGGACCTCAGTGGTCCAGCCAAGTGGTGCAGCCAGCGGGAAACAAGACTGGGTGCTAGTTAGTTAGGTGGCTGACCGTGAGCCCTGCCTCAAGGGCCCCACGAAATGCTCGGAGAGGAAGTGGCAGTAACCAAGGACTCACCCCTGTCCAGACATTTACATCAGGGGTTCGTCAGTTTCTGGCCCGGCTCGAGGACTCATGTCCTGTCAGACGTGACTGGCCAGATCCAGTAAACCAAGAACGGCAGCAGGACACATTTTCAAATTCTGCCTGTGAGATTTTCCCAATGGAATAGAGGCATTCCAAGTTAGATATACATTTACATCTGAGAGATAAAAAATTCAGATACAGAAGTCCATAACGTTCATCATTCTAAAAGAAGTGCGGACCACAGAGGCACAGCTCACACACATCACCCTTCAAAGACAAAGGAAAGTATCATTTCACCTGTGTGTCACAATTATTTCCCACCCAGTTTGTATAAGAACAGGATTGAATTATAGCTTCCTGGCACCCCATTCTTGCATACAGTATGAATAATTTGCTAATCATTAAGACATGAAATGTTTATGGATTACACAGGGATTCCATAACCTGCCCTGTAGACACAGAAAAAAAGATGAAAGATCAAACGTTGGATTCAGAAAGGTATCGTCATCTTTTATGAATTAAACACACCCTCTGAAACAGATTTAGATTTCTGGTCAAATTATATTCTAGAAATAAGTATTCTTTCTATAACATTACAGTTTCTCGTCAATGGTTTTCTTCTTCAATAAGGAACATTCAATGAAGATGCCAGGGGGAAATATGTCATTCTAGTAAGATGCAACAGAAGTTTACCACTGTACAAGTCTTTCTTTTATTTCATTAGATGGCTGAATATTTTTCTATCCTGTGTCAGGCAAAAATGACTTTATATAGCCAGTGCTGGGAAATCTTAAGCTGACTTGGCCCTAGAGCCGTGCCACTCCTCCTAGCTGAGGAACACTACCCTGAGGTGCACTGCTGGGTAAGGACAGCCACGTGACAAGTCAGGGGCTTTGATGCTCTTCACACAAAGGGTCTGCATGACCTCACAGCTCTTAACGACAGTCTAGCGTGACATGTATACATGTTACCAGAATTATAAGGTAGTAAATATCACACTTTTTGTAGGAGATGGGTAAGATGCTCTCCTGGGTTCCCTCCAGCTCTGCTATCTGGTGGGTCTATGTTTGTATCAGTGGCCTCAGTCTGTCCATCAGGAAAGTGGGTGATAAGCCCAGCACCAGTATGTATTCTATTTAATGGAATTCTATAGTGAATCATATTACAGAGGAGATACATGTTTTGAAATGCAGTTCATCATTTCCTTTGGAAAACTTACAGCAATGAACACCTGTAACCATCAAAGGGCATATCTAACATCAAAGAACCAGAAAATAGTAAAGGTGTAAAGAATTTTAGAAAGAATTTTTTAGTCCAACCCTACTTATTTTATTAAGAAGCTAAGGCCAATTAACAACAGTTCACATTTACCAAGAAGTAAATTTGACAGATGCTATTCTAAATATTTTACGTATATTTTACGTACATAACCTTCTTTAATCTTCCTAAGAACACTAAGAGGTAAATATCAGCATTATTATCTTCATTTTGCCAGATGAAGGAACTGAACATGGAAGGTGAGATAAGCTGTCTACACGCATGGAGCGAAGAAGAGCAAGGCGCAGTAGTACCTGGCAGTCTGAGTCCACAGCTCATCTCTTAACTGCAAGAAACCACAGCTTTCCAAATAAATTGACAGATTCTTGCAGTTAAATACATACTGTCAATTACTGTAAGACTAACTCTTCTATGTCTCAGAATTACCAAAACTCACTGCCCTAGAGGCACTTCAGGGTCCTAACAACCCTACAGGACAAGAGCAGAGCTGCCCCACAGGGGTCCCCAGCAGACTGCCCCCGCTTTCTCCTGCAGAGCAGCTGCTTTAATTCCAACCACCCACCTTTCGGTTACGAGTTAAGCACTTCAGCACTGTGCCAGCAGGGCTTATGCCTTAGTTTTTAGGACCTTCTATTGCGAGACACCAGCAGACACCTAGCGGTTCAAGACAGGAGCATTGTCCTTATGAAGGCTGCCCTCTGCACAAGGAGCTGAGACATTCAGTGCAGAGATGAAGCATATCCAGGGAGTGTTAGGGCCCAAAGAAAGGTGCAGGCAGTTAAGTGCTGCAGAAGATGACCCCCCCAAACCCCACACTGAGGGGCACTCTGAAACCTGGGCAGAAGCCCTGAAAGTAGGATTGCCCGTTACGATACGGGGGCAACAGACTCACTCATAGAAGGTACGAGGGGACAAAGGGCAAACAAATATTTATTTAGTGGCTACTATGAGTCAGAAGCAACACAATGTAGATGGTGCCTTTGACCTTGCCTTCTGTTTCATTAGAAGAACCCAGAACCCTGCTACTGTTACAGCCTTCAATATAAAATTAGGTGGCAATTCTCACTGTCACTATCTTAGGATGAGCAAACTTGGCCATGAGGAGTGATGTGGTTTCCCAGGTGCCTGCCCAGGTGAGAGAAGAAGGTCTGGAAAAAAATTAAATTGTTCAACCAGGGTATGCAGTATTTTAAAAAAAAAAAACTCGCTGCCACTGAGTCAGGAATGACTCATGGGAACCCTATAGGTCAGAGGAGAACTGTCCCAGGGTATGTAGTATACAAAGGGAAGCAAAAACAAAAACCCACTGCTGTTGACTCTGATTCATAGACACCCTATAAGGTACAGGAGAACTGCTCCACAGTGTTTCCAAGAAGTGCCTGATGGATTTGAATTGCCAACCTTTGGGTGAGCAGCCATAGCACTTAACCACTAGGCCACCAGGGCTTCCGAGTAGTATATGAAGCTAAAAAAGGAGTCTCCTTTCCTAGATCCTCTTCTTTTGCCAACTTCTGAAAATACATTTCAAGTATTCAGGTTGGGGGGGGGGGGCGGCTGCTTCATGTACTACATGAAACAATGACAAAACCTGAAAATTGAAGTAAATTTTCAGAAGACGGCAAAAGAAGACCGAGGAAGAAGGCCACTAAAGCATTTTTTCAAAATCTTTTATTAGTGTACTTTAGATGAAGCTCTATAGAACAAACTTGTTTCTCATTAAGCAGGATGCACACATCTTGTTTTGTGACATTAGTTACCAACACACACCATGTCAACACCTTCCCCTTCTCCACCTAAGGTTCCCTCTTACCACATTTCCTGCTCCCTCCTGCTTTCCAGTCCTTGCCCCTGGGCCTGTGTGCCCCTTTAGTCTCATTTTGTTTTAGGCACCCGTCCAATCTTTGGTTGAAGGGTGACTCTCACGGGTGACTTCATCACCGAGCTAAAATGATGTCCGGGGCCACACTCTCTGGGTTAATCCAATCTCTATCAGGTCAGTAAGTCCAGTGTTGTTCTGTGAGTTGGCATTTTGCTTCACGTTTTTCTCCAGCTCTGTCCAGGACCCTCTATCGTGATCCCTGTCCGAGCAGTTGGTAGTCAGGCACCGTCGGGTTGTGCTGCACTCAGTGTGGCGGAGGACGTGGTAGTCAGAATATTTCACACTAACATTCAGGCCTACAGTCTCTCATTTTAGCACTGAAAACTCTTCCTGGATAAATTATTCCAGCTCACAACAGTCCAGGACTAGTTTCAAGGACTCTCAGCTACGACAAGAAGCTACTTAGTGACAATCACAGAAAACTTCTCAGAAACAGAATGGCTCCTGAGTGTAGGGTTCGGAAGCTTCAAAAATAATTTCTCGATTCCTGTGGAAGTGTGTCCCATAAAGCTTGCAAATATCCAGTTCAAAATCAGTTAATAACAGGTGACCACTTAAAAAAAAGAAGTATTATTACATTCAAATGGTTGAAACACTTCAGTATGTATACAAACATCTAATTTAAACTACTTCTTGCAAATGAGGGCCTTAGCAACCAATAAATTGGGGAGTGATTATGCAAGCTATAAATGAATTCACCAGGAGAATCCTGATTTCTCTTGATAAAACTGCAATTTATATTCAATTTCTCAGGGACATACCTGCTGCATGAATTGAGGAGTCTATCTCCTACTGCTCCTGCAGGGAAGGTCCTAAAAGCAAAGAACAATGCCACTGCAGCATATGGCCCAGGTGTCTATGTCCTCAGAGAGGAGCCAGCACCAGGGACAGCCGACAGGGTGACTAAGTTGGCTCCACTCTCCAGCCCAGAGCGTCTTAGAGGGTGGCTAACAGCTCCTGACACCAGAATCCCAGGACTGTTTCAGATGCAGACCCCAGAACACCCCACTGAGAACCCCAATCTTTGGGGGAAATTCACATTTTTAGCTGGACCCCAGGTTTGAGGATCACTGTGCTAAAGACTACACCACTTGGGCATAAGGTTGGGGAGAAACTGAACCAACCCCGGTTGGCCAGATTAAGAAGTCTGGTGTCTTCCAGAAGGATATGAAACTGAAATACACACAGGGAATGACCGGCAAACAGACAAAACCTCCGAGGCGGCATATTAGATACTATGTGGCTGTCTTCCACTAAACAGTTATTGATTATGTTTTCAGCACTGAGCCTGGGGGTCTAGAGTTGACTATGACACAGTTCTTGCCTTAAAGGAGCTCAAAACTGACAAGGTTAACTGGGGGACCTGGTGGCCACTGCTTGAGGCTTAAGAAGGGTAATCACAGGTTAAGATGCTTCCTTCCAGACAGTGGAAATACAGACACAATTCTCCTGGAAATTGGGGCATGTCCACAGGTACAGAAGACTGACCTAGAAGTGACCAGTGACCGAGCCCTTAATTCTATCCTATGTCTGTATCATTATGATACTTTTCAGGAGGGGACCCATCATACAGTTGCTGACTTATGACCCAGAATCCCAAACCAAGAACCAAGTCACTACTGCCCCTCCCATCTATGACATCACCTCCTGCTTTTGCCAATAAAATGGACCCCCACCCCCAAAATCTGTACAGCATCTTCCTCTGCTCTCAGAGACTGACCTGTTCCCACTGTGGAATATATTTTCACTTAATAAAACTTTAAACTTTGCTGCCAAGAAGCTGTGTGCCCTGAGGAGGGGGTGCCCAGATAGGCAACCATCAGGAGACTGGACTTGCTGGCTTGATCTCCAGAACGAGAACCAAGTCACTCAGTTCTAATTAGTTACAAGATCTCAACAACAATCTCATGTGGGGGAAACAGGCAAGGTGAATAGGAAACCCTGAGGACAAGTCGGGCACAGGAGAGAGGAAAGCAGCGCACCTTGGCCTCCACGGGGATAGGAGTGAGGCAGAGGGCAGACACAGGGCCTGGGAAGACTGCACTCGAGACAGGGTACGTCTCCAGGGATGGAGAGGCATCAGCGTGGGCAAGTGGAAAGGCAGAAAGGAATTCTAAGCAGGAGTGGCATGTGTGAAGCCACAGACACAGACACGAGAGAGAGAGGAAGTGCTCTCTGACATGCTCCAGCACGGCTGGGTGTGACTACATGGAGCGTCAGAAGTACGTGCAGGTCAGGAAGAAACTGGTACACTGGGCTAAGGGCTGCCTGCCAGGGGGTTAATGAGACACGTTGAACACAAGAACAAGAACTGCGTCTTCTACATGAAAACATGGCGAGCCAGGAACAATGATGCCAGGAGTCAGTCGTTTTTTTTGGTTATTTGTTTTTTCCTCTAAGAATATGACTGTGAAGAGCTGCTGATGATATTCAAGTTAAAACGGACAAAATGAAAAAAGCCATGGATGTTTAAACCAAAAAAACTTCCAATAAACAGAGCTTTGATGCCAATGAGAGAAAAAAGATACCTCCCAGTGCTCAGCAAATAATTCCACACCCAAACTAATACTACTAATACTAATTCCACACCAATACAGAAGGCTCCAGGACTGGTTTTCACGGAAGCACTCAGCGCTGTAAGGGGTTACACAAGTTAGCCCTGGGCTGAGAATTAGTAGTGAGCCCATCTGTGCGGAGTTAATGGAAATGAAACACTTAAATGGCAAGACGTACCAGGGGTCTTTAAAAAGTCATAAGTAAGAAGAGAAAAATCAATTGGGGACGTCATCAGAAGCAACTCAAACGGCTCTGCAGCAGGGCAAGGTGCTGAGCTCATCTGATTTGGGCTTCAAGTCGTGGAGCAAAATTCTAAATAAGCTGTCACCTGGCTTTGCAGAACAGAGCCAGGACGAAGTTAACTTCAAATGGAGTTCAGCTAACTTGAGAGGAAGAACCAGACAAATAAACCACACACACTCCAACCACCACCACCTTGGTCTTCTCTCTCAGAATTCTTTTGATTGTTTCCACTGCCTTAAACGACAGATGCTTAACTGAAAAAGCCAACAAAGACAGAGCATGTCTAGTCTGCAACCTCAAAAATACACAAGATAATGAAGACCCAGGTATCTTTTTCCTTTTAAGTAAATAACTCCAACAGACACTTGGCATTAGAATGGACTCATACAGGGATATTCCACAAATGCTACTCCTTAAGTGGATTATAGTTAAAACAGCCCCAGAAGAAGAAAACCTATGCACCAGATAATAAAAAAAAAGGTCAAGACACTCTTGGAAATGTCTGCCATTGTGTAACTACTCCCCACAGCTGGAGAGGCTTTCTCACACTGCACTCAAAGCCCTCCAACTGCAGTCTGCCTCATTCTGCTACTTGTAATGGCCATTTTGTCACTTCCAGTCTGTTCCATTGAAGTGACGTAAACCTATGAATAAATCATTGAGCTTGCTGGAATACAGTCACTTTATCTATAAAAAGGGTACCACTCTCTGCCAGAGTAGCCACACATTTTGAAAATTTTTAAACATTGTGAAAAGGCAAGAGAGGCTGGGACAGCCGCAGATTTCAGTTGCAAAAGGAACTGTCCATGGTGCCAGCACCGTGAGAGCTTTTAAGACAGGGAGGAAGGTAGGTATCATCTAGTCAGACAACGTGGAGCAGTGTGAAAGAAAAGTTCTCATCAACAGGAATTACAGGGGGATGGAGGGTGGAAGAACGGCCCTTGAAACAGGAAAAGGCTGAGTGACAAAGGGGTCCCACAGGCTGAGCCCAGCCTGACCCTGGCAGAGAGTCCTTCACTCCAACATCCCAGAGAGCAGGACCTGAGGAATGAGGAAAGAAGGCTTGTGGGCCCCAACAACGCCTTCCCTACTGCCTGGTGCCCTTGAAGTCACCTGCATGAGTACCTCTCACAGTCACTGCTGTCCGCCCAAACCTGGTGGAAACAGTCTGAACAAGCAGCCAGTCTGCTGGGTCTGAACACTTTTCTTGAGTGGGGTAGGGTGTGACCTTACAAACTATTCCCATGTCACCCCCAAGGCAGCCCTGATCCCTTAACAGGACTTACCTTCCTTTCTCTAGGAAACAGCACAAGGCAGGCACTCAGTGAATAGTGCTGAATAAATGAATAAACTGGTTATTCATGGATTAAACTGTGTCCTCCAAAATATCTGTCAGCTTGGCTACGTCATAGTACACCAAATCCAAAAAACTAAAGACACTAGTTCTACAAGCCCCTTTTTGTCCAATCTTTTTTATTTTTAATTTTCCTTTAAGTGAAAGTTTTTGGCTCCAATTAGTTTCTCATACAAAAATTACACACGCATTGTAAGACCCTAGCTGCAAACCCAGCACAATCTTTCTTTCCACCTTAGATTTTACGTGTTCACTCAACCAGCTCCTACCCCTTTCTGCACTCTCATTTCACCTCCAGACAAGCATACTCCTCACGATTACTTTATGCCTTACAGTCCAGACTAATCTCTGTCAGAAGAGTTGGCTTCAGGAATGGTTTTAGTTCTGGGTAACAGAGAATCCAGAGGCCATGTCTTCTGGGGTCCCTCTAGTCTCAGTCAGACCATCAAGTCTTGCATCTTACATGAATTTGAGTTCTGCACCCCACTTTTCTCCTGCTCCATTAGGGACTCTCTGTTGTGCTCCCTTGTCAAGTCGGTCACTGGTGGTCGCCAGGCACCATCTAGTTCTTCTGGTCTCAGGCTGATAAGAGTCTCTGCTTTATGTGGCCCTTTCCGTCTTCTGGGCTAACATTTCATTTTCCTTGTGTCTTTGGGGTTCTTCATTCTCTTTTGTTCCCAGTGGTTTGGGATCAGTTGATGCATCTTATCTTCGACGGCCTCTGTGAGCCCTTTGTACCACAGAGGTTGGAAGGTTAAAACACTAAATCTCCTGAACTTCCTTGTTAAGTACGTTCTTTGAGGCAAATTAAACCTGTCGCCATAAGTCGATTCCGATTCACAGTGTCCCTACAGAATCGCCCCATCGAGTTCCCAAGGTGCACCTGGTGGGTTTGCACTGCCAGCCTTTTGGTGAGCAGATGGAGCACTTAACCACTGCACCACCAGGGCCTCCCGAGACAAGTTAGGTTCTTCAAATCAGTTGCACTCCAGGGAAACCTGAGATACAGGAAGCGGAAATGAGGCCCCCCTTCTGCACCTTTGGCTCTCTTTTCTGGTCAGCATGATAGGGTAACTTGCAGGTGTTTCCATTAAGAGCACTCAGAGTCCCAGTCACCAGCTTCTCAGGATCAGCAGACAGGAGCAGTAAAGAGGTTCTGATCCTTAGAAAGCAGTCACAGCAGGGCACCTCCCACCCTATCATACTGTGGTAAGGCTGGCCATGACTAGGCAGCTCCATGCAGCACGTACGTGTGGGTCCATCAGCCCTTCCAGGAATTCTGAAGGCAACCACCCTGTTCAAAATCTCTTCCTGTTTAAAGCAGTGTGGTTTCTGTTTCTTCCAGCTGAACTTCCGAGTAAACAGGGACAGAGGGAGGTATACCAAATGACATCTCCCACCCCGCCCTCAAGAAAAAAAAGAGAGAGAGAACAGTAAAGGGAATTTTCCAAGGCGGCAGCCGAGAGAAATGGCCAGATGACTGCCGAGTGCCAGGCGTACAGGTGAACCAGTGCTGACAGGAGCAGGACAGAAGGCTCTAGGAGCGATGTCTCCAGAGATGGAACCGACAGACATCCTGGAGCACGGGGATGTCTGGGAGGAGCTTCCAACAACTCGCAGAAAGTGGTATCGCACTAGCAATAAGTATACTGAAAAGCCTGGTGACACAGGACCTAAGTGCTGCCCACCGAAAGGCCAGCAGTTCAAATCTGCTGGGCGCTCCTTGGAGAGTCGATGGGGCAGTCCTACTCTGTCTCAAGGGTTGCTATGAGTCTGGAATCAACTCGATGGCAGTCGGTTTGGTTTTGGTTTTTTATATAGAAAAATGAGCAAAGAGACTAAAAACAAAGCTGAGTAGGAGATAAAACATAATCAGAGTTTGCCAAATATTTCACCTGCAAACAGCACTTAAGACAATCAAAATAACCCGACAAAGATTATGCAATTACAGCAGTAACCACAGAGGAGGTAGGGAGATAAGGAGACATGTTTTGGTGTTACAGTGTATTTAGAAGCAGCTAAGCCCTAATATTTTGTATTTCACAGTCAAAAGAGAGTCCTCAAAACTGAAAATAATCAAAACGTCACAGTAAGAGCATAGTAGTTAGAGATGTAGAGAATAATGTCACAGAACTGGTACTAAGAGCTGACGGTGGCTGCCTCCAGGGGGTGCATGGAAGAGAGGCGTGCAGGAGAGGCAGCTGGGGATTGCTGGTTTGGGGGACCGAACTTTGTAGAACTACTTGGCTCTTCAAACTATGGCATACATCAACACGTGACCAGAAGAACTAGATGGTTCCCGGCCACCACCAAATACAGCTGTGATGGGGCCCACAACACCGAGTCCCTGTGGCAACACGAGGAAAAGAAGAGTGCGACTCAAGAACTCCACTGGAAGGCCACAAATGATGGTCTGACAGCCTGGGAGTTCCTCTGGGAGCATGGCCCCTAGACTTGCTGCTACCTCTGACCAGAAAACACAACTGAGGTCAACTCTTTGGACAAAAATGGACTGGACTCAGGGACACAATGAGACCACATAGCATGTGTACATTATGGTTCTATGCATTTCTAGGAGGCTGTCCTACTAGTTTCCTTCTAGATGGGAGAGAAGAGGGTGGAGAGGAGGTGACAGGAGCTGGTGAAGAGGGTACTACAACTACAGAATGAAGAGGAGTGTGCTCTCCCCGGGTAAGGAGAGCAGAAAGAGCTGTAGATAGGTGGGCATGCAAAATTGATTTGGATTGTATACTTTCACTTACTCACAATAAAAAAAATAAAAAATAAATGTATGGCATAAATAAGCTTAATTAAAAGAAATAATCTTTTTAAAACAGAGTAAAAGAAGAAGAAAAGGCAAGGAGATGGCCTGTCCCTGTCATGCTACAGTTGAGGTGCTCTGGGTACAGATGTCCCTCTCCCTCATTTCCCCGGGGAAGCCTTGCTCCAGACACACCAAGACAGGGAGCACACAGGCTGTGCTTCCCTCGCTCATCCTAAAAGGCCACTGTCACCCAAGAGCACAAAAGAGGAAATAAGATCAAATAAAACTGCAGCTAAAGCTAGAGGAGGACTAGCTATAAAAGTAACATCCCAGCATACCACCAAAACCCAACCCACTGCTATCAAGTCGATTCTGACTTACAGCAACCCTATAAAACAGCGTAGAACTGAGATCTTGATTGGAGCTGGTCAGTGCATCTTTCTCCCTAGAAGCTGCTGGCGGAATCAAACCACCAACCCTTCCATTTGCAGCGGAGCACACTAACGACCGTGCAATGAGAACGCCTCATCCCAGGGTACCAGGGTCAATCTAAAATTGTAAACTGAGATAAATGATAAATGATAAATGATAAATTCAGAGATAAATGATAAATGAAGTATCTGAAATAAGTCTGAGGTAAAGACTCACTGACACCACTGTGAGAAGACTGTTTTTGTTAATTAGGCTACATAAATTCAAAGCTGCTGCCCAAGTATCCATGAGTCACATTTCCAGAAAGAATACAGAACTAATTTGGCTTTCTCAGAAGTACTACAGCTCCAAGAAACAGATCAGGGCCTGCTCTCAGAGGGATCGTACCTCCCTCAGGGTTGAGCACACGGGCCTACTTTCAGGAGTTTGGTTACACACTGTGGGTGATGAGGCCACATCCACGTTTTTACAAAACAACACACCAAACTGACATGCGTTCCATTTAGCCAGACGTTCCAGAGGGATTGTATCTCCCTCAGTGTTGAGCACACGGATCCACTTTCATGTGTTTGGTGAAATATTACAGGTGATGAGGCCATGTCCATGTTTTTACAAAACAACATACCAAACTGACACTCATTCCACTTAGCCAGATGTTCCATCCATTAATTTTTAATCTGAGGACAACAGAAGACTCAAAACTACAACCACCATTCCTGTTAAAATTTATCTTTGGACAGAATTACGGTACGAAACCCTGGAAGCCCTAGTGGCATACTGAGTTAAGTCCTACATCTGTTAACCAAAAGGTTGGCAATTCAAATCTGCCAGCCACTCCTTGGAAACCCTATGGGGACAGTTCTACCCTGATCTCTAGGGTCGCTATGAGTCGGACCTGACTCGACAGCAGTGGGTTTGCTTTTGGTTTATGAAACCCTGGTGGCAGAGTAGTTACATGTCCTACCTGCTAACCAAAAGGTCAGAAGTTCAAATCCACCAGGCACCCCTTGCAAACTCTATGTGGCAGTTCTACTGTGTCCACAGGGTCACTGTGAGATGGAATCGACTCGATGGCAATGGGTTTGGGTTTGGTTATGTGGGCCTGGCCCTCCTTACCATGACAGATGAACTGATAAAAACAAAACAAATAAACCTGCTGCCATCAAGTCGATTCTGACTCACAGCGACCCTATACTTAGGTGAGCACAATCCTGTCCCTCCAGCCATCAAATTCCTACTAGCACATTTGCGGACACAATAAATCTGCCCATGTTGATTCAAGAAATGAAAGATATCCAGGGAAATAAATAATCTTCTACTCCTTGCAATTCTCAGCAACAAGGAACAACACACATTTGGACAGGAGGTGAAAGCAATGAAAGTGTCCTCTCTTAATAGGCCTCTGGGTGGACGTGCTAGCCAGAACACGATCCAGGGCACGGGATCGGTTATGTAAGTGTCCAGGTCTGATGGGTCGATCTCTGGGTGGAAAACAGGACTCTGATTTTACATGATTAATAATTCACTGTAACTACTGGTTGATGGTGGGGTGGCAGGAGAGGACTGGACTGCCTCCAGCTCTGTCCCTGAGTGAAGTCCCAGGCCACTGTGAACTGCAGTGCACCCTAGCTGTAAAGCCCTGCTCTGCAGGTTCCACGCACAGCAGGCTTGCTCTCTGCATTGCTGGCACTGAGCTGGGCCTCATGTGTTCAACACGGGATACAGCCAGTTCTCACCCAGTATGTCTCCTACGAGGCCAGGGCTGCTTATGCCAACGGGGTGACCTGTCTCTAAGTGATGACCGAGCACTCAATCTAGACAGACGGGAAGAGAAGGCCAAGTCCACACAAGCCATGGCCACGAGAAGAACGCCAGTGTCCTTGGGTGGCCAGAGCTGGCTGCGTCAAGCGCAGGTTGTGTGGCAGAGCTGCGGGCAGACAGCCACACACAAGCTCACATGGTTCCTGCATGCCTTCAATCACTCGCTTGGCCGACCCCAGGTTAAAACGCTCTGATTCAGGAGACTGTGCAGAAAACAAAGCCGAATTATACAACTCATCCGCACACGAAAGGCAAGAAACTCTTAAACGATGGGAGAGATGTGGAGGCTTTTTCAAACATCAATACTGTATTACTGGTCATTTTCCGTCTGACCCCTCAGCCCCATCCTCCTCCTCGTGAGTCGCGTGGTTTCCCATGACTCGTTTTCCCCACAGAGGAACACGGATGAAAACAATAGGTTATCGCCACCTCTCAAATTCGACTCTTGAACAAGTCAGTTCTGTTTATCTCAAGTCCTGAAATATTTATTGAGTCCAGGAAGCAGGTGCTTCAGAGGATTAAAAAAAATAAATAAACAAACACAGGCCCTGCTGTCAAGGAGCTCAGATCTAGAAGGTAAAATGAAATCCTCAAATACACATGTCAAGTACGGTAAATATCACAGGAGAAGCCGCTAAGAGCCCACTGAACAAACGCCTTGTGTGGAGGTGGCGAGGGTCAGGCACTGCAAGGGGCAGGGAGGCTCCCGAGACGAGGAAACCAGTGTCACTAAACAACCGGTATGTGCGTTGTTGAATGAGAACCTAAACTGCTGTATATATCTGTCACCCAAAGTGCCACACAATATTCACCCTCAGCAGCCCCATGAGGATCACGGAGATGGAAGCGAGAAGGTATGACACCTGATCATGCTGGCTATATATCCCATGAGAGGGCCAAGTCTGTCTACAATAAAAAGGGCTATGTTAAAAAAAAAAAGGGAAAACACATCTTCTATAAAGTGAGAAGCTGTTACACACGTCTTCATATGAACTTCAAATCTAATTAACTCCTAAGGTTTTCACTGGCTAATTCTTTTGAGAAGCAGACCACGGGCCCCTTCTTCCTGGTGTGTTTTAGTCTGGACGCTGAGGTGACGCATGTCTGCTCATGGCTGACCCTGTCTGCTTCTGAGAATCAGTGGCAGAGCTTCCAGCATCACAGTGATGCGCAAGCCCCCACAGCACGACACGCTGAAGAGATTTGTGGCGACAGATCCACAAGACCCAAACACAGCCTTCAGTATACTGCCCATGAATTGGGAGACCATCTCTAGAACAGATGTGATACACTGAACACGAATGACCAAGCACCAGACGAGCGTGGGATGACATGCAGGACATCACCCATGAAGACAGCAAGAGGCCACTGAAAGACCTAAAGGGATGTCAGGACAGACTCAGAAACGTCCTTCTGGATGTCAAGTAGCTAAATCAAAAGGAAAAATGATGAGATGAAAAAGCAGAAGAGAAGATTAAGAAGGGCAGCTTAAAAAGACCAAGTATTATACCGACAGTGTGCAAAGAGCTGGGGATAGAAAGCCAAAAGGCAAGAGCACGCTCAGCATTTCAAGCTGAAAGAGCTGAAGTAATAAAGATCCAGACCTCAACATTCAATACTGAGAGATGCCACAGGGAAACTATTAAATGGTGCAGGGAATAGCAGAAGAAAACTGAATGACTAGACAGCCACTACACCATACAGAACCGGACGACATTAAAACATTTCAGGAGGTGATCTACAGCCAGGAAACGATGATACTGAAGGAAGACATACAGGCTGCACTGACGGCAGCAGCAAAAACACCAGGTTCTGGGAACTGAAGGAGTATTAAATCGAGATGTTTCAACAAACAGATGCAATGCTGGGAGGGCTCCCTCATCTGTGCTAGGAAATTTGGAAGACAGCTACCTGAATAACCAACTAGAAGAGACACCTATTTATGTCTATTTCCAAGAAAGGTGATCCAACTAACTGTGGAAATTATCAAACAATATCATTAATATCACATATAAGCAAAACTGTGCTAACGCTCTTTAAATAGTGACTACAGCAGTGTATGAACAAGGATCTGCCAAAAATTCAAACTGGATTCCGAAGAGGACATCACTGCTGATGTCAGATGGATCTTGGCTGAAAGCAGGGAATAACAGAAAGATGTTTACCTGTGCGTCACTGACTATGCAAAGGCATTTGACTGCGTGGATCATAACAAATTACTAATAACACTTCAGAGAATGGAAATCCAGAACACCTAATTGTGCTCACAAGGAATCTATACACAGATCAAAAGGCAGTCCAACCAGAACAAGAGGATACTGCGTGGTTTAAAGTAAGGAAAGGTGTGCATCAGGGTTGTATCCTTTCATCATATCTTTTCAACCTGTATGCCAAGCAGATAATCCAAGAAACTGGATTATATGAAGAACGGGACATCAGGATTGGAGGAAGACTCGACATCAAAAACTCATTACCAACCTCTGATACGCAGGTACAACCTTGCTTGCTGAAAATGAAGTAGTCATCGAGGACGATCAAAGACCACAGCCTTCAGTATGGATTACACCACAACACAGAGAAGATAAAAGCCCTCACACCTGGACCAGTAAGCAACACCATGACAAATGGAGACAGACTGAAGTTTGTCAAGGATTTCATTTCACTTGGTTTGACAGTGAAAGCCCATGGAAGCAGCAGTCAAGAAACCAAAAGAGGCATTGTATTGGGAAAATCTGTTGCAAAAGAGGTCTTTAAAGTGTTGAAAAGCCAAGTATGTCACCTCAAGGACTAAAGTGCACCTAACTTAAGCCATCATACTTTCCATTGCACCGTGTGTATACAAAAGCCAAACAACAAATAAGGAAGACCAAACAGCTGATGCCTTTGACTTGTGCTGGAGAAGAATGCTGAATACAGCACCAACTACTAAACGAATGAACAGATCTGTCTTGGAAGATGCACAGCCGGGGTGTTCCTTGGAGGCAAGGATGGCAAGATTAGTTTACATACTCAGGACATGTTGTCAGGAGGGACCATCCCCTGGAGAAGGACACTACGCTTGGTAGAGTAAAACCAAACCAAACCAAACCAAACCAAACCAAACCAAACCAAACTCACAGCCACTGTGTAGATTCTGACTCACAGCAACCCTACAGAATGGAGCAGAACTGCTCCACAGCGTTTCCAAGGAGCGCCTAGTGGATTCAAACTGCCTACCATTACACCACCAGGGTTTCTGGTAAAGGGCCAATGAAAAAGAGGAAGAACCTCAACAGGATGAACTGGTACAGTTGTTGAAACAACAGGCTCAAGCATATCAATGATTGTGGGCATGGCACAGGACTGGGCAGCGTTTTGTTCTGTTGTACACAGGGTCGCTATAGTTGGTACCACGTTGACAGCCCCTTACAACGACGACTAAATACTAATCCTTTCAAATCCCCCTACCAGACAGGCCCCAGAAGGGCACGCATTTCCATTGCTTGCCCTCTGCTGTATCTTGAGCAGCTACGATAGCGCCATTGCTGTAGAGTCTGTTTCAACTCGCAAGGACCCTGTAGGTTAGAGTAGAAATGTCCTGGATCTACAAGGCTGTAAATGTTTAGGGAGCAGACTGCCTCATCCTTCTCCCCCTGAGCAGCTGGTGGGTCCCAACCACCTACCCCTCAATTAGTAGCCTAGTGCTAAGCCAATGCAGTTGAGTCGATTCTGACTTACAGTGACCCTACGAGACAAAGGAGAAATGCCCCATGGAGTGTCCAAGGAGGAGGCAGTGCACTCAAACTAGCAGCCTTTCGGGTAGCAGCATGAGCTCTTAATTAAACACTGAGCCACCTGGCAGGTGTGTGCTAACAGTGCTTTGTCCCGTGAGCCAGTGCTTGGAGGCGGGCACAAGCTGAGATGGTGACCCATGTTAACTATCATCTCTAACCCCTCCCTGGTACAGATGAGAAAGCTGAGCTTCGGAGGTGTCAGCTACTGCCCTGGAGTCACTGGTCAGCCAGTGAACCAGTTACTTTCAAAACCACCGCTGTCACCCAGGTCTCCTGGCGCTGGTGTACAGTATATCCTATTTCTTTTTTTTCTTTCTATTTTCAGGGCCCTTTAATTAACAGCAGTAAAATTAGAAAGCAGTTTATACATCTCTAAAGAATTTTACTCTAAAAATGTTTCAGAACCTCCCTGATACAGAATATTCAAATAATAAAAACAAAAGGGAGAAGAATGGGTACACCTGCAGATGCCAGGTCACTGCAATGAAAGCCACACTGAGTCGACAACACCGCCGTGTACAATTTCTGAGATGACCTCCATTATATTGCTTTGAACTTGCTCAGTAAACGACATCAGACATTACTCTGATAATACTTGTACTATCTGGGCTTTCCAGCTGGGTCCCCAGAGATTAGCACATACCTGAGCTTCAAACCTCTTCCCCTGGCACTAAAAGGGTACATATTTTGAAAGGCAACAAATAGAAGTTTGTGTAATCTTTGGAGTGCCTCTTTGGAATCTTCTGCAAAGATTTAAAATCAAACAAGCTGCATGGTAACCATCTGCAGGGCAGAAAACTGAATAACAAATAAGCACAGATAACCAACACAGATGTGAGTGAAGACCAGAAAAGGAAACCTCCCAGTGGCTTTGTTCAGAAACACCAGCTCTGCACCCAGACCATGGGACATGCTGGGAGTCACCAGGAGGCCCCCACATAGGCCTTGCCCACACGGCTCTTGGGAAGGAGGAAGAACTAGAGACATTCAGCAAGCACAGCTGCCCAGTCAGCGATTTATAACGGCCCTGCTCGCTCTGGAGGACGGATGCAGAGGCTGAAGGAGCACCCACAGAGCCATCTTACCTGGCTGAGCACACTAGTCACAAAAAGTGGCACGTGCAGTGCCCTGAAGAAGGATGAAGAACGGAAAGGTCAGCAGGTAGGGTGCCAACAGTGAGGGCCACGTGGGAAAGGCCAGCAGTGTTTGGTGCTGCGGCAGAAGCGCTCAGAGGAGTAGGCAAGGTTTGGAAGGGCCCGTCAAGTAAGGACTTTGGATTTAATCCACAAGAGCCACGGGAAGCCAGGGATTACAGTGATAAGACTCTACTGTGGAAAGATCTCTCCTCCCCCTCCTGACTTTCCAGGCCCCCGGAGCCTGCCGTGATCGGCCATCCTCAGAATCTATGCTGCCGATGCCGCTGTCAAGGAACGTCAAGTTGGCCTCCACCTCACGGCGAGCCCACGCAGAGCAGAAGGGAATGCTGCCTGGGCCCGCGTCTTCCCCACGGTCAGCTGAAGTTGGACCAGTGGCTTCTCCCTGGAAACGGACCTCCTGGCCTTCCTTCGTGGTCCATCTTAGCATGCACACTCGCTGAACTTTTCAGCGTCCCAGGAACACCAGCACCCACTGACGGACGAGTAGTTACTGCACTTGGCGTGCACTGGTCAGTCTTCTTCACGGAGGGTGAGAGCTGTACCACTGACATCACTGCCCTCTGGATCCGCAGACAGCATCTAACATCCAAGCACACAGCCAGCAGGGAGCAGACTGCTCTGCCCCACCTCCTGGATGCTCAGCTCACTGTTCGGCTCTCCCAGTTAACAGCTGCCCTGTGTTATACCTGGATTGTCCACAGTGCCTATGAACTTATGAAAACATGTCTGCACAACTTGTACTATCCGGGGTGCCCAGGAAAGTGGCACAGACACAAGGGCTGCAAGTACTGATCCATCAGAGAGTACCTGACGAAAAACAGAAAGTGGGTTTTAGAAGACTTTGTGAATTTGGATTATTCACGTCTTACCACTTCTTCTAATTCTTGACCATCTTTCACAATTAACGTTGTACATTCAAGACAGCAAATACAACCTCATCACCACTATTAAGAAGAGACTAACAGATACAGGAGAAAGCATTACGAGATGCTTGTTTTTGAAAATACTCTGCCTTGTAGATGAGGGAGAATTTTCTCTCAAGATTCAGTGCCAAAAAATAATGTGCTTTCCCTGAGAGAAAAAAAGGTTTGCTTTTATCTTATTAGACACTGTTAAATTATGTTTTCCTCTTTCTTCTACCACCGTACAGCTAAGAACTGAATGTAAGTCCCCTTGTAGCCACTGAGAGAAATTTGTACTTCTTTGTTGTAATCTTATCGCAGCTTTGTTATTTTCCTATTCTCATTTCTCCTTCATGCTTCCCCCTCAGCTATTATTTGATTCAAATATATATCTACATCCATATCTATCACTATTTTATACCCAAACCAAACCCTATGCCACTGAGTTCATTCCAATTCATACCGACCCTACAGGACAGAGAATTGCCCCATAAAGTTCCCAGGGAGTGCCTGGTGGATTCCAATGATCAACCTATTTGTCAACAGCTGTAGCTCTTAACTACTACGCCATCTGGTTTCCCACTACTTCATAGTGTTTTTAAAACTACTATGAATCAGTCTATAAGTAAATTAAACAATTAAGCAAAGGATGCTTTAATGCTCCGCGATTTACTGTTATGAAGCCTCCAGTAATAGAGTGTTTCACACCAAGGCAGTTAATCCTCAGTGAAGTTGATTTTCAATCAGATCAACAGAGAATGGCTTCCGCCAGACCCCCAGCAAATCATCCAGAGGGTGACACGATCAGGTACCCTCGGGCTTGAAGCATCAGGGCTCTGTCCAACTTTTCTGCTTCCCTTGGTCCCTTGAAACATTTCTTTCAGCTGATCACAGGGTCCTGTAAGCTCTATTTCCACAGCTCTCTGGAATTTATTTCCTTTTCAAATTTCTACTGCCCCAGACATAATTCAAGCTCTCAACATTTCTCTTCCATATATCCCTGGCCAGTGTCACTGTCCCCAACTTCTGCTCCATCCAATTTCTCCCCGTCCAGAAGGAAGGGGTTTCATGCCAAAACGCATGTGCCCATCCACACATTCAGTAAATAACTTGTGAGTACCTACTACTCACAAGGGGTGGGGCCTGGTGACGAAGAATTGAGGACCCCTGATCTCCTCCTTACATAGTTCCCAAAGAGTGTGGAGACAGAAAAATAAAAGACACTGTGTGGTGTGTTTGGAGAGCCCTACACACTGCTGCCAGGGCAACACTCAAGAGAGACGACAAGGACATTCAAGAAACTACCTGAAACTCCTTGGAGCAGACGTGTCTGCAGGGGAGGGGAGGACAGAAACTCAGAGGGACAGCAAACAGCATCTCACCAAAAGCCCAATGTGCCAAACCATAAAGCTTCTGTTTGGAAATTGCTGGTGGTTCCCCATTCCAAACCCTGCAGTATATTCTGTGTGTCTTGATTGGGTCTCCAATTCATTTCCAATTCAGTCCGACCCACAGCCTTTCCAACACTGTACCCCCACTCAGCTACAAGTCACTCCTCGGATGCCACGTTGTTCTCATCGTAGTCCTGGCTTAACAGTTCCCTTAATGGTTCCCTGAGGCTACAAGGCATTGCACTGCCCTCTCATCTCCACTTGCTGAACTACCACTCACCATTTCTTTAATATGTCTTAACATTACAATCACTTAACAAATAAGTAGTTCCTAGCCTTAAGGAGATGAGTCTTGTGGAAGAAAACAGTAAGTGCAGTCCCTACCATGCAACTATAAAGGATACAGTAAGGCAGCCGTTACGTGTGTCTATGGGAAGATGACTTGATGGCAACAGTACACCAGGCGGACAACTGTTGTTACAGGAATACGCGGAGTTAGGGTGCATTTCAAGAAAACAGCTGCACTTAAACCTACTTTTTTCCAGTGAAATAGGGTTCAGCCAATCCGAAGACCCTGTTTATAACCTTTTTTGTTTCTCATTTTACCTTGTCCACAGTAGAATCTCCAAATATGCATGCTGGGTACAGAAACTGAGTAGAAGTCTAATACATTCCAAAGCCAAGAGTGTAGTATTAATCATGGTGAACGTTACCCCTTATGTTACCTATTTTTCAAGGGAATATAGGGACGATAGCAGTTCAGGAGGAGAATGCTTGCCTTCTCTCACGGATTGAATTGTTTCTCACCCCCCAAAACATATATGCAGTAATTTGTCTGGGCCCTGATTCCTTATATTCTGTGGCTGTCCTCCACTTCGTGATTTTTTTTTCTGCTGTAAATTCTAATCTCTGCCTTTGGGTAATAGTTAGGATTTATTTTAAAGAGGATTAGAGTGGGACTGTAAAACTCTTTCCAAGATCACCTCTCTGTTCCAGTGAAAAGGGAGTTTCCTTGTAGTGTGACTCGCACCACCTTTTATCCTACAGATTTGGGAACCTCACACCATCAAGAAAGCAGCACCGGCAGTAAGGCATGTCCTTGAGACATGAGGTTCCCGTGCCAAGACGCTCCCTGACCCAGACTGGTGCAACACACAAGGACCTTCCTCCAGTGCTGACAGAAGGAAAGCCATCCCATGGAGTGGACACCGTGAATCTGGACTCATAGCCTACCTGACTAGAATAAACTTTTCTTTGCTAAAGCCTTCCACCTGTGCTATCTCTGTCAGAGCAGCACGAGATGACTAAACCATCTTCCACTGAGGACAGCCAGATGCGCTTCCCTTCCAAAGTACCTCATATGCAGGCATAGCCCACCTGTTAGCAGAGCCTTGTGTATTGCCATGATGCTGGGAGCAGGTTTCAGTAGAGTTGTCTTGATCTAAGACAGACTAGAAAGAAAAGCCTGGCAATCTACTTCAAAAAAAACCAGCCAATGCAAACCTTACGGATCAAACAACATTCCAGTCTGCAATCAGCCACAAGCATGGCTCAGGACCAGGCAGTATTTTGTTCTGTTGCGCACAGGGTTGCCAGCAGGTCACTTGCCAGCAGCTAACAACAATAACATCACCAGTATTTTTATGAAATGGATGATCCCTGCAGCCCCCAAAACAGGTTCAGGGCTGTAGTGCTCAGAAGAACTCACTGGCCACTTCTTTGCTGATTATCCGAGTGAGCATAACTCCCAAACTCCTATGACAGCTCAAGGACCACCACACTGACACACTTAAGAATTAAATACTAAGAACAATATTAAGTGGACTTCACAACTTGAACACTCCTTCCATCTAACCCAATATTGCAAGGATAGAGTAGCTGGGGCGGGGGACAGGGGACCATGCTCTTAGTTGAAATCGAGGCCAATTGGCACAACTAGCGTTTTGCTAAGAGGGCTCTCTGCACCCCACATTGGTGAGTGGCATCTGGGGTCTTAAAAGCTGCCAAGCTGCCATTCGAGGGCACAGCAAATGGTCCCAACTCAGCAGGGACGGATGCTCACTGAAGACTAAAATGACATGCGGGAAAGACAACCCAGAAGGTAAGAGAGACCCACATGGGTGGGTGCCTACATCGACTTGGGACTGGAAGAACCAGATGGTGCCTGGCCACCACCAGTGATAGTCGTGACGGAGCTCACTAAGTTGAGTCTCAATGGCAACACAAGAATAAAAAGGGGTGCACCCTCAGATCTCCACTAAAAGACCTCAGTTGATGGTCCAGCGGTTTCGGGGTTCCCCCGGGAGCATGGCCTCTGGCTCTGATGCTGCCCTTGCTCATAAATCATAACGAAGGTCCACTCTTTGGACACGAATGGATTGGACTTGGCGATGCAGAGTGACCATATATTGGATGCACTTTATGGTTCTATACATCCACAGGATATCATCCTGCTGACCTCTGGCTGGAGGATGGAGCATAGGTGGAGAGGAGGGGAAAGGAGACTGTTGGGAGGATGAGACATGTATGGAGCAGAAAGGAACAATGTTCTGTCACTGGGCAGGGAGAGCAGTGGAAGTTGCATATAGGTGGGAATGTAAATTTTATATAGGGATGTACATTTTCGCTCAGTCATAATAAAAATAAATAAATAAAAATAAAAGAATTAAATACTAAGTGGAAAATGTCTCCTGGAGACAAGAATAATTGAATTTTCAGGAAATGTAATGCAATGTTTGTTCATTCTATGTAAACATATACAGATTGCAAGTAAGGCTAGATTAATTCTTTCAAAGCACACCAGATTTCCACCAACATAATGAAGCTGTCTCAGGTAATAAAGCCTTAGAAGTCAGAATATGAAGACTTTTAATTTATTTTCCCATACCTGAAGTGTCAGGATAAAAATGAGATGAAAGTATAGGACATTTTTATGTAAATTCATCCAAAAGGAACTCTTCCAGGAAAACATACCAAAAGTTCAGGATGAAAGCCAACTCTGTATGGGGACATAAGGGTATGGCACATGAGGAGCCGGCCAGAAGCCCTCAGTGCTGACAGCCCCTCTGTGTAGCACAGCCAGGAGAACAACTTTTTCCCAACAGCCCTCTTGAAGGGAAGCTGAGACAAATAAGGACACAATGGGAGCTGGATCTCAGAGACCTTGGTGGAGACCTGTGGAAGGCTTTTCAGAAAAGCCAGAAAATGACGACAGAGAGGGCCTGGGAGGATGTATCGAGTAACAGCATGTCAAGTGGACTGGAGTCCGGAGACGGTGGAAGCAGGAAGCACAGCAGTCCCAGCAAGCTTTCTGCTACTTTCAGACCTCTGAACATGGTGCTGCTTTTTGTCTAGAATGGAGGTCAGCAAACCACAGCCACAGGTCAACTCTCAGCTCTTGTATAGCCTGCGAGCTAAAAGATGGTGGACTAATCAGATACATCCTGCCATCCCTCTGCAGCAAAGATCCTCAAAACAAGTAAAACAGATATGGATGCCAGTTGCGAGAATACAGAACAAGATGGAACACACAATGGAATAAGAGAAACAGAAACAGTCCTACCTTTCCCATCTGCCTGAGAGCGTGCACATGAACTTCAAAGGCAGCACACCCATCACCCCGTATTCACTCCAGGTTAGTGTCAGTGACTGCGTGTCCACACGTTCACATACCCGCCACCCACCTCTCTTCCCTCCTCAGCCCAGTGAACAAAGGTGCCCATGGGCTCCTATGCCCAGATGCCCCGCCAGAGCCTGTCATTCAATTACCCCTCCTCCTCTCTCCAGATGTTGGAAAAGTTCAGTATCACTAGTTGGAACAAGGCCAGACACCTACTGCAGAACACATCATCAACTGCTCAAATGCAAGTTCAAGTTGAAGCTGAAGAAAATGAAAACAAGTCCACACTACATATGTACAAAATCCCAAAGATGTGACAAGAAAGCTACTAGAACTAACAAGGATTCAGTAAAGTAATAGATTACAAGAGCAACATAAAATAATCACTTGGATTCCTACGCACCAACAAAGAGAATCTTGAAAAGGAAGTCAGGAAAACAATACTATTTCCAACAAGCTCCCCTCCGCCAAAGATGAAATACTTTGGAATAAATCTAACTATGGACATAAAGACTTAGACAAAGGAAGCTACAAAGCACTACTACAAGAAACCAAAAGCAACCTACATAAATGGAAAAACATACCACGTTCATGGATAGGAAGGCACAAAACTGTGAAAATTTCACGACTACCCAAAGCGATCTACTGATAAAATACAATTTAAATTTGAATTCCAACCACATTCTTTAAAGGTAAGGAACGCATTATGGAAGAAGCAGCACAATGTAGGACATAGATCTCAGACTACCTGATCTCAAAACCTACCATGTAGCCGTGGTAGTGAAAATAGCCTGGAACTGGTACAGTGATAGACACACAGATCAACGGGACAGAGATGAAAACCAGACACAAATCCATCTGTCTGTAGACAGCTGCTCTTCAACAGAGGTCCAAAATCTTTGAAATGGAGAGAGAGATTTTTTTCTACAAATGGTGCTGGTGAAACTGGATATCAAATTATAAGAAAATTAAACAGGACTCATACCTTACACCATACACAAAAACTAACGTAACAGATCAAGATTTAAACAAAAAAATTAAAAATAAATAAATAAATGTGAAAAACTAGGGACAATGTTAGGGGTCGTAACATGGCATAAACAGAATACGAAACATAACCAAAAAAGGGACGCAGCATAAGATGAACTAGATAACTGACCTCCTAAAAATTAAACATTGAACAGAAAGACTTCTCCAATGGAGTAAAAAGAAGTCTTACAGATTGGGAAAATTTTGACTACAACATATCTGACAAGGGTCTAATCTCTAAAATTTATAGAAAACATCAACATCTCAACAACAAAATGAAGAAAGTACAGTTAAAAAATGGGCAAAGGATATGAACAGATTCTTCACCAAAGAAGACATTTAGGGAGCCAACCAACATAGGATGAAATGTACATGATCCTTAGCAATTAGTAGAGATAGAAATCAAAACTACAATGAGATAACACCTTATCCCAACACTATTGGCACTAATAAAAAAAACAGAAAATGACAAATTTTGGCTGTAACTGTAGGTAGATCGGAAGCTGGTAGGAATGTAAAATGGTATAACCACTTTGGAAAGCAAAATGGCTCTTCCTCAACAAGCTAGACACAAAGATATTATACGATCCAGCAATCCCGTTCCAAGGTATACAACTTAAATAAAAGTCATGATATGAATAGACAGATGAGCACCCATGTTCACTGCAGCATCATTCACAATGGCAAGAAAAAAGAAACAACCTAAATGCCCATCAACAGATACATGGATCAATGAGCTTGGTATACAACGGAATACAAGGCAATGACAAAGAACAATGACAAAGAACAATGATGAATCCATGAAACACATCACAATACGGATGACTCTAGAGCACAGTATACTGAAATAAGTACCCCACAAAAGGACAAATACTGTATGAAGCAGCTATTACAAAGTAACAGCACAAGGTTTACATACTGGAGAAAAAAAAAATAAAAGAAAGAAACATTCTTTGATGATTACCAGGAATGAGAAGGGGAGTGAGGGACAAAACACCAAATACAGTAGAACATACTGTTAGTATTGGTGAAGGGAAAGGAAACACACAATATGGGAAAAGTCAGTACAACAAGACCATAACAAGAAAGGACACAGAAATCAACACAAAAATAAAGCATGACTTCAGTAACTACTGACATAGGAAGCATCAAGGAAATGGAAAGAATAAGCAGTCATCATACCAAAAAAAATCAGTTACCATTCTACCATTTCAAGAGGCAGCATACGATTAGGAACCGATGGGACTGAAGGAAGAAGTCCAAGCTGCACTAACCACATTGGTACAATCAAGGCTCCAGGAACTGACGGAATACCAATTGAGATGATTCCACAAAGGGATGCAGTACTGAGAGTGCTTAGGCGTCTATGCCAAGACATTTGGAACTGAACACACTCGGCCAACTGAGTGAAAGAAATTCCTATCTGTGCCCATTTCAAAAAAAGGTGATTCAACTCAATAAAGAAATTATCAAGCAGTATCATTAATATCATACAAATGTAAAATTTTCTGAAGATCATTCAGAAGCAGCTGTAGCAGTACACCAAGAGGATTCAAAGTGCATTCAGAAGAAGACGTGGGACAAGGGACATCACTGCTGATGTCAGATGGATCCTGGCTGAAAGCAGAGAAGACCAGAAAGATGCTTATGCATGTTTTATCAACTGTGCAAAGGAATTCAACTGTGTGAATCATAAAAAGTTACAGATAACACGTCAGACAATGGGAATTTCAGAACACTTACCTGTGCTCATGAGAAATTTGCATGTAGGCAGTCATATGAACAGAACAAGGAGATAACGCATGGATTAAAGTTAGGCAAGGTGTGTGTCACAGCTGTATTCTTTCACCATATTTATTTGATCTGTATGCTGAAGAAATAATACAAGAAGCTGGACTATATAAAGAGCAAGGGAGCACCAGGATTGGAGGAAAACTCACTAATAACCTGCATTATGCAGGTAACACAACCTTGCTCCTAAAAGTGAAGAAGAATTCAGATACTTACTTGCAATAATCAAAGATCACAGCCATCAGTAGGGATCACTCCTCAACATAAAGGACACAAAAATCTTGACAACTGGACCAATAAGCAACGTCATGACAAAAAGAGAGAAGACAAAAATAGTCACGAATTCCACTTTACTTGGATACACAGTCAACACCCATGGAAGCAGCAATCAATAAACCAAGTGAAAATTACATTGGGCAAATGTGCCTCAAAGACCTCTTTAAAGTGTTGAAAAGCAAAGATGTCATCTTGAACACAAAGGTATGCCAGACCCAACCCAGGGTATTTTCAGTAGCATCCTATTCACGTGGAAACCCTGGGGGCACAGTGGTTAAGGGCTACAGCTGCTAACCAGAAGGGTGGCAGTTCAAATCTGCCAAGTGCTCCTTGGAAGCTATGGGGCAGTTCTATGCTGTCTACAGGGTTGCCATGAGTCAGAATTGACTCCATGACAGTGAGTTTGGTTTGTTTTTTGGTTTCACATGCATGTAAAAGCTGGACAACAGAAGAAGAATTGAAGCCTTTGAATTACGGTGTTGGGGAAGAATACTGGATATACCATGGACTGCCAAAAGAACAAACTAATCTGTGCTGGACAAAGAACGCTCACTCCTTAGAATCCAGGATGGCAAGTCTACATCTTACATATTTTAGACATGTTACTGGGAGCGATCAATCCTGCAGAACAACATCATACTCCATAAAGTAGTATGTCAGTGAAGAAGAGGAGTACCTTCGACGAGACACATGGACACCGTGGCTGCCATGATGGGCTCAAGCATAACGACGATTGTGGGGACGGCTCGGGACCAGGCAGTGCTTTGTTCTGTTGCACGCAGGGTTGCTATGAGTTGGAACTGACTTGATGGCACCAACACCAACATGGAAATCCTGGTGGCATGGGAGTTAAGTGCTATCTATGGTTGCTAACCAGGAGGCCAGCCGTTTAAACGAGCAAGGTGCTCTGTGGAAACTCTGAGGGCAGTTTTACTCTGAGCTATATGGTCACTATGAGTCGGAACTGACTTTACGGCAAGAGGTCTGGGTTTGGTTTTGGTTTTTTAAATAACACCACCAACAATAACCAAAGGAGCCCTGGTGGCACAGTAGTTAACAGCTTTAGCTCCTGCTGTCATCGTCTGGAGTCTAGATGTCACCTGGTAGCCAGGGCTTGGAAGTTACACCTTTTCCACTCACTCTCCAATGGTCACACCAGTTTCCAAAACACAAAGCTGATGAGACTCATCTGCTACTTCAAATCTTTCAAAGATTCTCTGTCACCCTGAGGGTAAGATTTAACATCTTCTATTGTGCATTCCGAGCCCTTACAGAGCTCACCACTGCCTGGGTTTCCTTTCACCCTTTTGATGCTGTTCGCATGCCTTCTGGTATATTCCAGCAAGTCCTTCCGAATGCTCTTCCCAGAATGTGGAACGCTGCCTCCCACTGCTTGCATTTCTTTGCACAAGCTACTCTTTGTCTGGAAAAGATCCCCCTCTTCCATCCCTCTGTTGCTACAGAGAAGGCTCAGCACAGCCCTGGAACTCAGCAGCTCCCCAGGAACTGCTCCTCCTCTGTCACCATACCACACTGTAAGGCATCTTTGGTGAGGCAGTTACTTCCCTGTCGCAGTTAACTGGCCACCCTCTACCTGTGGACTATACATCCTCAAGGGCAGGAGGTATCCCTAGCAGGGTTCTGGGCACACAGGTACCTAATGAGTGTCTACCGAAGAAACGTCAGGAGGGAGGGAAGGACGATTCTAAGAAATCGAAGTGTCACGTATACACAACGGATTTGGAGAGCTTTCCCTTGCTAATGCCTTCACAGGCCACAACTCCCAGTTTCCAAAACTCCATAGATAAAATCAGTCTAAAACCTGAAACAAATCTTCTAAATTCTTTATGTTGATATCAACTGCTTCTCTTCATACTGAAGGCATTTCTCAAGGTAAAACTCAAAAAGATCCTTTTAGCCCCATCTGTTACAGAGTCCCTGTAATACACATACACTAGCCTGCAGCTTATGGTCACCCCAGTGGCCCACAGGTGAGCATCTCCCAGTGTACCTCTTGGGACACGTTCCACAAATTCATTCACAGAAGGGCTCTGTGGCCCAGCAAGCTCGGGGACGGCTGGGTGCCCTTCCCCCAGCCTGCAGCTCTGAGACGTCTTGGGAAAGCCCATAACCCTTCCAACCCACTGAGCCATCGTTTTCCACACTTAGCAGGCTATCAACACGTTTTTCTGTGAGACCCCTGACAATATCCGGTGTTCTATGTAATTTACTTTAAAGAAATATCACATTCGCCCAAATTCCTGAACTATGCAAATTAAAAATGACAATCTCAAACTCTAGTGTAAATGTTACATAACTACAGTATTTCATTTTATCCACAGACCTCCTAATAGTAAGACGTTGCTCCCAGCATAGAGGACAGAAATGAGTCTCGAGATAAATGACACCAGAAAAACAACTCAGCAGATTGTGTTTCTCCCCACCATACCATAAATAATTCCTAAACTTCTAAATTGCCTTTTTGCAAGGTAAAAACCACAGTGGCGCCATGAGGCCCACATCGCTACCTGCGTGCACAGCTGCTGGGCTCCACAAAGCCAGAATTCCATAAATAGCTTAAAGAAAATTCAATTATATGAGAATTGTTGGGTTTTGCGGTTTTTTTTTTCTTTTTCTTTTAAGGCTGAGAGTTTCTTTACGGAGAAAAACAATCTGATCAACTGGCCATATTCACCAAAATCTTGCTGCTGTCCAATTTTCTCCATGGTGGTACACAATAAGACACCCTCCCCCATGGACTTTATGAATATTGAAAACGTCTCATTTCTCCAGGACTGAAGCCGAGACTTCAGACAGAGAAGGATCTGGACCTGGGGACACTGAGTGATGCATGTGGTGTGTGTACTTTTTGGTTTTATATATGATGAGGCTGTCCTACTGGTTTTTTTTTAGAGGGGAGAAGAGAGGGTGGGAAGGAGGGGACAAGCGCTGGTGGAGTGGATGCATGGAGTAAACAGCAGAAAAGAAGAGTGTGCAGTCACAGGGTGACGAGAACAGACAGCCACAGAGACAGAAAACTGACCTGGGTTGTAAACTTTCACTTAATCACAATCAAAAAAATTTTTAATCAGGTTTCTTTAGGAGGTAGAGTCATAAAATTTGAAATCTAAGAAGAAGCCTATAACATAAACCTCACAGTCTACAGGTGAAGACACTGAGGCCTGTGTGACTTGCCCAGGTTCTCCGTCAAGAGTAGGGACGGGTCAGCCTAGAGTCAGATGCCCCACCTCCAAGCCGTGTGTGCTTCCTCGGGCACCATCCCTGTCAATGCCGGCCAGCACTGACCAGCTGTGGGGAAGTCAAAGACCAGCAGGGTAAACCGCCTCAGTCTCCTCCTGTTCCCACTGTTCTTGGCAACACTGAACGCCAGGATAAGCAGCGGCAGTTCCACCCACTTGTGCACTCATCTGTTTATTTCATAAATAGGATCAAGAGCCTACTAGGGCCACACATTGTTCTGTGCTGTTCTAGGACTACTGCTGTGATCACAATGGAAATAGTCCCTGTGGAGCTTGCATTCGCCTCGTCCCAGAGTTTTCCATCTCAGGCTGACACATGTGCACACCCGGGATCTTCTGTGTGCCAGTAGCATTTTCAAAAACTCTCAGAGAGAGCTCTTTACAGATAACTCCCGCCTCGACTCACTAGTCTGGCTTCGGGAACAAACATAACAACATGAGAAGAATTCTGGGAAATTACTTCAATGGCTCCTCGAGAGGGAGGGTAACAGAAAATGGAAAAGCTTTTTTGACCTATCTTTGCTGCTAAGACAGAAAAGAAGGGATGAGGAAAACACTGAAAGAAGTGAATTCACTTGAATTTCCTGCTAAATTATCCTGGAGCACAGAATCTTAAGATCAGCTGAGAAGGACATACAAGATGACCATAATGTATTTCTTAATCACTGTGGATGGACAAACCCCAAACCAAACCCACTGCTGTCAAGTCGGTGTCGGCTCACAGTGATCCTTTAAGGCAGAGTAGAATTGTCCCATAGAGTTTCCAGCAGATTTGGACTGCTGACCTTTTGGTTAGCAGATGCAGCACTTAACTACTGTTCCACCAGAATTTGCTGACTGACAAGCAACTCTGAAATCTGAAAGACATGCCACAAGAGCCACTCTTCTGTGCAACTGGGGTCCAGATTCATGTCAAGGCACAGGTTCAGATCAGGTCTACTCAGGTGCCTTAAAATCAGCAGGTTCCTTGGTCATGCTCACTTCCTAACACTGGCAGAGATGAAGGAGGACAGAACCTTACAAGCCACTTTTGTCTTCTCATCTTTTAAAAGGCACCACGTGGCCAAGCCCGAAGTCAATGGCACATAGCAGTGTTCTCCTTCCACAGCACAGAGTACTTCAAAGTCATGCGTCCAAGCATGCAGGCAGGGTAAGGGGTGAAGAACCAGAACGTGATCAGAAAAATGGAAACTGGCAGCATTACAAATGTGCCCAATTTCCATCTCTGTCCAATTAAAGCCTGCTATTTAAAAACTCACAAACTACCCTCGCCAGCTTCAAAGTGACTGGGGTTTCCATTTCAGGAAGGGTGGAAATAATCACAAAAAGGAGAACACACTCATGGGGTTGTTGTTAGGTGCCGTCAAGTCAGTTTCGACTCACAGCGACTCTATAAACAACAGAACGAAAACACTGCCCGGTCTTGTACCATGTCCACAATTGTTTTTATGCTTAAGCTCACTGTTGCAGCCACTGTGTCAATCCATCTTGTCAAGGGTCATCTTCATCTTTTTTGATGACCCTCCACTCTACCAAGCAGGATGTCCTTTTCCAGGGACTGATCCTTCCTGACAACATGGCCAAAGTATGTGAGATGCAGTCTTGCCATCTTTGCTTCCAGGGAGCACTCTGGTTGGACTTCTTCCCAAACAGATCTGCTGGTTCTTTTGGCGGTCCATGGGACATTCAACATTGTTCTCCAACACCACAATTCAAAGGCATCAATTCTTCTTCTGTTTTCTTGTTCATGGTCCAGCTTTTACATGTATATCATATGACTGAAAATACCACAGTTCGGGTCAGGTGCACCTTAGTCCGCAAGGTGACATCTTTACTTTTCAGTACTTGAAAGCGGTCTTGGCAGCACATTTCCCCAGTGCAATGCGTCTTTAGATTTCTTTACTGCTGCTTCCACCGACGTTGATTGTGGACCCAAGTAAAGTGAGAACCTAGACCACCTCGGTTCTTTCTCCATTTATGACAATGTTGCTTTACTGGCCCAGCTGTGAGGACTTTTGTTTTCTTGATGCTGAGGTGCAATCCATACTGAAGGCTGTGGTCTTGGGTCTTCACCAGTAAGTGTTCCAAATCTTCTTCACTTCCAGCAAGTAAGGTGGTGTCATCTGCATAACCCAGGTCATTAATGAGTTGTCCTCCCATCCTGATGCCTCGTTCTTCTTCATATAGTCCAACTTCTTGGATTATTTGCTTGGCACACAGACTGAAAAGGTACGGGGAAAGGATACAACTCGGATGTACACCTTCCTGACTTTAAACCGTGCAGTGTCCCCTAGTTCTGTTCGCACGACTGCTTCTTGATCTACATGCAAATAGATGTGGGAGAATTCCCATTCTCCACAATGTTAGCCATAAATACATGGGGTAAAATGTGGAGAATTAAACGGCAATGCTTTGTGTTTACCAAAAAATCTAAGAACTTGGCCACTGAAAAGAACACACAAGACAAAATCTCCGTGTCCTAAAGTTTACAGTGTACGGGGAGTCCCTGACTTACAATGCACTCAGGTTATAACGAACTACACTTAGAATCCTTTGTTAGTTTTTCAGGCACCTTACCATCACTGGGGACACCCTGGTGGCGCACTAGTTAAGAGCTACAGCTGCGAACCAAAAGGTCAGCAGTTCAAATCTGCCAGGCACTCCTTGGAAACTCAATGGTGCCATTCTACTCTGTTCTATAAGGTCCCTATGAGTCAGAATCGACTCAACAGCCTGGGCTTGGTTTGAGTTTCGTTTGGGTTTGGTTAGTGTCTTTCAACTCCCAGCAACCCCACAGGGCAGACGCGCTTCCAGGATGTACATCTCCATGGAAGTACAGTGCAACGCTCTCTCCCACAGGGCAGCTGGCGAGTTCAAACAAGCCACCTTTCGGTTCATTGCCAAGTGCTTACCCACTGCACCAACGGGCTCCTTTTCATAAACAGCCAGTGGAAAAAAATGCAATAATAATAAACAATAATAAAACCAAAAAAAGTGATGTATTTGACTTACGTCAGAACCGATTTACAATGGAGTTGTTGGATGGAACCTCAGAACCCTGCTGTAAGTCTGGGACTACTTTATAGAAACTCTGCCACAAGACAGTGTGTGACACAGAGCATGCACAGAGGAACATCAGAAACGTATACACACACCACGATGTGACTCCTTTCCAGCCACTGGCCAGACCTTTGCCTTTATCAGCATGCCAGTGATGTTGGAGGGGCGACAGGCAGGGCAGGGACAGGAAACAAGATGAGAGAGGACCCAGAAATACACCAGGAAATCAATCAAATGTGCAAATGGTGTAACAGGGAACCCCAGGCAAGCTCCAAGCTACATCTCCTATTGAAACAAGCGCATCCTAGCACAAAACTTCCCCACCAAGCAAAACTGTCACCGAAGGTGGGATCAGATCTGACAGAACATTAGGAGAGCCAGGGGAGACACTGGAAAGGCATCAAATATTCAGAATCCCCATGCTGACAACACAACGGATACGGCAATAAACATCAGAAACTTCAGCTGCTGGAATCAGGCACGACGAGCAGAAAGGTTACCTTCCTGGGACTTGTCAACTTCACCACCCACGCACATCCCCTGAAGAAGTGACTTTCTCGGAAGAGAATGTTATATAAAGAAACTTAAGTTGCTCGTGAAAGAAATATATGTCATTCATAAAGCAACAACTGTGTCGGGGGGAAGGCCACAAACCTAGGTAATACAAAACAGGCAATTATTAGGATCCAAAATAAATGAAGACATGCTACCAAACAATTACAGAGACAAACGAGCAGAAAAGTAGCGAGCTCCTTCAAAATGAGCAAAAAGAACTACAAATGTCAAATGAAAGCATACCAATGTCTTCAACCTCAGCAGCAGTCATGAAAACATCAACAAAAACCCACAGTGAGTTACTGTCTGACACTCTGCAGACCGGCCAAGCATCCCAGCACACGGGATTCCAGTCACTAATGGATATATGAGGTCCAACAATCAATCAAGTCCACGAGCTTAACGGTTCTAAGTGCTACCTCCCTCCTTGCTGAGTACTCGCCTTGGAAGTACTCCCCTAGGAAGCTATGCACCAATGCCAGCACTTAGTCCACTCTGCACAGCAACTAGGGAACTCTTTCTGGGCTGGCCATTGCGCACAGTGGCAGGTTCACGAACTTAATTCTCTAGTTGTCTGTGAGGGAGTTTTTAGTCAGTACACAAGTAACTGTATTGGAACACCCTCCCTACTCACCTGAACTGGCTCCCAGTGACTTGCTTCTTTACCCAAAGATCAAAGAAATATCAAAAGGAAGATTTGTTTTTTTTTTTTGTGATTCCAAATCAGTTTTGCATGCCCACCTATCTACAGCTCCTTCTGGTGAGAGCACACCCCTCCTTTTCATTCCCTCCTTCTAGTATCCTCTTCACAAGGAACCTCTCCACCCTGTTCTCTTCCATCTGGTAAGAGGCCAGCAGGACAGTCCCCTATAAAAGCACAGAACCATCAAGTACGTACATCATATGCTCATATTGTGTCCCCGAGTCCAGTGAACAGAAGAAATTTTGATGACATTCAGGACATCAAGGGTAATACGACGACAGCTCTGATGGCCATTCCAGAAAAAGAGTTCCAAAATTGGTCTGAAGGGTGGACTAGGTGCTGGCATTGGTGCACAGCTTCCCAAAGGGAGTACACTGAAGGTGACTGCAGTGATATTCAGCAGCGAGGTGTGTAGTACTTTCTCTAGGATGAGTTCGTGAACTTTTCTATGATGAGTTCATGGACTTAACTGTCACTCCTCATAGAGTATGACTCTACTTGCAAATATACATGCAAAAAATTAACTGGTTGTACAAAATATGAGGGGAAGCTATAGTCGAAATCAAGATAACAATATGAAATTGAGAATCAGAAGAAAAGACAAAGATACACAAGGTCCTACTTCTCATGCTGGGTGAGGGACTGGAAAATAGGTAACTAGATAGACAGGCAGACAGACAAATGGATAATCTTTTACATAGATAAATTATTTTGACTAAGGACTTGTAGACAAAAAACATATACACTATATATACAAATGTCTTTTTTTTTTTTAATAAGGAGACTTAAGCATGTTTAGAATCACTGGTGGTGCACTGCTTAACAGGTTGGCTACTACCAAACAACAAAAAGGCTGCTTCTTGAAAACCTTATAGGGCAGTTCTAGTCTGTCCCACAGCGTTGCTATAGGGCCAGTGTGAGTCAGAATTGACTCAACAGCAAAGTGTTTCATTTGGTTTGAGCATATGTACAGTAAAGTGTATATAATAAACAGAAGAACCACCCAAACAGACCAAACCCCTTGCTGTCAATTCTGACTCACAGTGACCCTACAGAACAGACGACAACTGTCCTATAGAGTTTCCCAGGAGGGCCTGGTGGACTTGAACTGCCAGCCTTTTGGTTCACAGCCACAGCCCTTAGCCACTTCACCCCCTGGGTTTCCAACAGGCCGCAGAAAAAGTGTGGACAGCGAGGTGATGCAGTGCGACATCACAGCAGAAGGGTTGGCTCAGAGCCACTGCCACTTGGCCTTGAGAACGAAGAGACACTGAAGACACAAAGAGGCCCTGGGATAAAGAGGGACACGAGGAGGTCACCTGAGGTGGCTCCACGTTCACAGTCAGATGGGAAGTCCACCGACTAACAGCACAGGCGTGCAAGCACGGTTTACAGATCTGAGGTGAGAAAAAAGAAAACATGCAAAACTGCATCCTCGCACCCTGGAAAGTACCATAAGATGCCAGCTGAGCCCATGGCTGCTGGAAACACGGTCAATTACACTGGTGACCCAAAAACCGAAACGGCAACAGCACAGCACCGCACCACTTTCTCCCCGCCAGGGAAACAGCAAGGCGGTTGATGGGTACCACTGTCAGTTCCCGAGAGAAACAGCACAGAGGCTGACTGTACCACTGTCCGTGGTGAGGCGGGGAGCAAGGCTTTCCTATCCCATTCCAGGTGAGACACAGCATAAACTTGGTGGAGAATCCCTTCCCTTCCAGAAGTTGATCCAGGGAAATATGAGGGCAAGCGTGCAAAGCATGGGTACCACTGCTTACTGTCAAACCCCGTCAGTGGGAGACCGGCCAAAGACTCTTCAGCAGTGATGACACAGAAGGACGTTTGGTCATATGTAAAGACACTCATGCCATAGTGACGGTAAAAAAAACATAATACAAAAAACATTCAAAGTGTTATTGTAATTGTATTAAAAATATGTAGCTCCAGATTCCAATGTGTCTGACAATTATCTGTTTGCATAAAAATTCACCCACTGGCATCAAGTCCATTTCGACTCATAATGACCCTGTAGAACACAGTACAACTGCCCCAGAGTTTCCAAGGAGCACCTGGTGGATCTGAACTGTTAACCTTTGCCTTAGCAGCCACAGCACCTAACCACTACGCCACCAGGGTGTGGTTAAGTGTTACGTCTGCTAACCAAAAGGTCAGCAGTTTGAACCCACCAGTCGCTCCTTACAAACTCTATAGGGCAACTGTAGTCTGTCCTATAGGGTCACTAAGAGCCAGAATCAATTTGCATAAAGATTTCTTAACGTTTTATCTAGGTGACGATGGAGCTGTGTTAATTCCCTTTAATATTTTATGTCCTTAACTTTTAAAATAACTAGAGATTGCCTTCATATCAGAAAACTGTCTAATGACTTAGGATCCATTTTGAAAAAGAAAACAGGGCAAAAGCTCAGCAAATACTAGCACAGACACTGCAGGCTGACAACTTGCCACTTTCTGACTAGGCGGCACTCCAAGGCACAGCCTTTGCACAGGGCTGCCAGGCACCTGTCTGCTTTGCTGCAATGGCACTAGGTGGGTCAGGGCTAACTTCTGGAAGGACACCAGTTAGGAGGGAGAAGGGAGGAAGCCAGTGGGTGGAGGAAGGAACAGAGGAGAGAAGATGTGAAGGGCCCGCGGCCTCCTTACATGGTCTCAATTGGCTCTTTACCTCAAAATACCCACTGAGACCCTGGTGGCGTGGTGGTGAAGTGCTACAGCTGCTCACCAGAAGGTCGGCAGTTCAAACCTATCAGGCGCTCCCTGGAAACTCTAAGGGGCAGCTCTACTCTGTCCTGTAGGGCCACTGTCAGTTGGAATCAACTCAGCGGCAGTGGGTTTGAGTTTGGGTTTGGTTTCTTGTACTTCTGACTGACAGAGTCAAGGGATTAAGTACAGAAGTGGGGCTGACTCGCGCATGCCATTCTGTCACTATCCATTGGTGGTAGGCAGCTGGCCCTTCGTCTGGAGCATCTTCACAACGCCAACCAGCACTCGGGCCTCAGGAGCAGGCCGTGAGCTCACTGCAGTCTACACCTCTCACTCATGACAGCTGAAATTTCTCGGCAAGTACCAAACAGCAACAACAAAACTAACAGAAGACTCTAAAAAGTTACAAGAAAAACAAAAAACACACCAATGACCTACACAGTGGCAATCTGTCATTTGTTTACTTTTGCTTCTCACACGATTTCCCCTCGATGGCAGGCCCCGGCTGGGAAGCTGATGACCATCATGGTCAGCCACGAAGCCTGCCCTCCTATAAGCGGTGAGGCCTGGGAGCTGGAGATCAGAGATGGACGGTCCCGCAGCACAGAGAGCTGAAGGAGGAGATGCCTCATGCCACGTGTGAGCCTGCACAAGTGCCACCTACCCGTGACTGCACGGGGCTGTCACAGACCCCACAGTGACAGCTCAAAGAGCTGAACTGAATTCTGAACCACCCACACTGCTTCAGCCTGCCCCCTGAAATGCTCACGTGGAGGACAGATGCACCAGCTCAGCAAAGATGGGCTGAGACTGAACACACCAGCCAGGACCCAGGACAGAATGTCTGGTCCACAGCTAACCAGGCTGATGACCTACCCACTGCTGTCGAGTCGATTCTGACTCATACAGACCACAGAGGTCAGAGTAGAATTGCCCCAGAGAGGTTCCAAGGAGCACCTTGTGGATCCGAACTGCTGAACTTCTGGTTGGCAGACACAGTACTTAACTACCATGCCACCGGGATTTCCGCCGGATTACCTACTAAAACAAAATAACAACATTTACCACAGGATCCAGAGTGCATTTACCATTCACAACGCCCAGCCCTGTAACACGGTCCTTTAACAAAGGGCCAGTAAAATGTGACCAGTTCCCAACAGATGTCAGTCTTGAGGTGACAAAGACACTGGAACTGTCAGACAGACAGACACTTGAAAACAACCACCATAACTCTGCTGCGTGAGTAAAGAAGAGCACACTTAAAAAGAGTGAAAACACAGGAATTCTCAACAGAGAAACAAAAACTGTAGAAATGAACCAAATGGAAATCTTAAAATTAAGAAACAAAAAAATCTGAAATAAAAAGCTGACCTGATGACCAAGGCAACAGAGTTGAGACAACACTGGGAAGTGTCCATGAACTTGAAGACAGCTCAACAGAAACTGTCTGATCTGAAAAATGGGCAGAAGAAGACGGATAAAACGCACAGGGTCTCGGGATCAAAAAGTCTAACTTATGTGTAACCTGAGTTCCCAGTAGAGAGGAAGAGATGGAGACAGAAAAAGTTATCTGAAGAAATAATGACCAGAAACTTCTCTAAACTAGTCAAAGACATAAATTTATAGATACAAGCTCACAGAACTTGAAAACACCGAAACTCAAAATAAAAACATTCCTAGATATGTGATAACCATGACGCTGAAAACCACAGATAAACTATCTTGCAGGAAGCTAGATTACGTACAGAGAAACAGTGACCAAAATGATGAGGGCAGCGTTCTTCTCAGACACCGTGAGGCAGAAGACAGGGGAATAACATAAGGGGAATAACATATATACATTACTGGGACTAGGGAAACATTAATCCAGTGTTCCATGTTCAATAAAAATATCATTCCCGGTAAAAGAGAAAACAAAGACATTCTCAGATTTAAAAAAAAAAAAACAAAAAAAAAAAACAGTAGGCCATTCACCACTAGCAAACTTCATCTACCCAAAGTGTTAAAGGAAGGTTTTCTACCTAAAAGGGAAAAATACCAGAAAGAAACATGAATGAATCTACAGGAATGAAGAAAAGGCAAGAGAAATGCTGAATAGCTGGATAAATACTTAAAAATACCGTTTTCCTCTTAAGTTCTTTGAAACACGTGTAACTATCTAAAACAAAAATTTCCCAACTGAACAGTGAGCTTTTCGATGGCTGTAGGTGAGACGCATGTAACTGTCACGTGAAGGTAACAGGTGGAGGCAGGTGAGGCTGCGTCACTTCAGTGTAAACGAAACAGACCTCGAGAAAAACAGAACCACCAGAGATGAAGACAGGTGTCTCATCATGATAAAAGAGGCAACTCTTCAGGAAGGCACAAGAGCTTAAAAGTTCATGTACTTTATAACACAGTCTCAAAAATATACATAAAGAAAAACAGACAGAATTAAAGAGAAAAACAGAGAAGTCAATAATCGCATTGTTGTGTTGCTGTTAGGTGCTGTCAAGTTGATTCTGACTCATAGCAACCCTACAGGACAGAGTAGAATTGCCCCCTAGCGTTTCCAAGGAGCATCTGGTGGATTTGAACTGCCAACCATTTGGATAGCGGGTGTAGCACTTCACCAATACCCTACCAGGGATTCCACAATCACATTATCAAATTTTAATACCACTGTCTGAGAAATAAAACACTGAGACAAAAAAAAGTAGACAGAAAATATGAACAACACTCTTGTATTACCTTGATCTCATCAGCATTTACAGAACATTTTTCTCTGAGGCCTTCTTCTCAAGAGAAACAGAAACACGTCCACACAAAGAATTCGCCCACAAATAGTCAGAGCAGCTCCATCTGCAATAGCCCCAAACTGGCAATAACCCAAGTGCACATCAATAAACGAACGGATCCACAAACCGGAGGACATATGTACAACGGAACAGCAACATGAAAAGGAATGAACGACTGACGCATGTAACAAGACGAACAAATCTCAAAGATACAGTGCTGAGTGAACAAAGCCAGATATAAGGAATAACACTGCATACTTCTATTAAGGGAAATTCTTGAAAATTAAAACTACAGTAACAAAAGATAGATCAGTGTAGAAAGGGACAAATTACAAATGAGCACGAGAACACTTTAGTAGGTGACAGTTTCATGGGGTATAACTCTGTCAAAGACTTGATCAAACTGTACTCTTCAAATATGTACAGCTGATCATACTTTGAGTGCACCCCAACCAAGCCGGGGGAGACAATCAGCCTAATAGCATGATCCAGATGTCAGTCACTCATACAGGAGCTCTCGACGGTATCTGTGTAAAACGTGCATTCCAGTCCCCAGCCTAGACCCCCAGAATCTGATACTGTACAGGCAGGTGTTTAGAACCATCTCTCCAGGTGGCTACTAAGCACACACATAAGAACTACTATTTAAGGTCAAGTTCCAATGGCACCTTGTCTACAAAGCCTCTGTTGATCCAACTAATGGGTCTATTTCTCATCCCAGCACTCCTCACCTCAGATGGCACATAGCCTACCACGCTTTAATCGCGCAGTCCAGTCCAATCATTCCCATCAGAAACCCTGATGGCTGGAGTCGTTAAATGCTCTGGTTGTACCCAAAAAGCTAGCGGTTCCAGTCCACCAAGTGCTCCTTGGAAACTCTATGGGTACAGTTCTACTCTGTCCTACAGGGTCGCTATGAATAGGAACTGACTAAACCCTGACGGCACAGAGGTTAAGAGTTACCTCCACTCACCAAAAAGGCTGGCAGTTCAAATCCACCAGGCCCTCAGTGGACACTCTACGGGGCAGTCCTATTCTGTCCCATGTGGTCTTTGTGAGTATCAATTCGATGGCAATCAAGGTAATCACAGCTACAACTCTGTCAGTTTTTACAGGGAGAAGCGTGGTCTCACTCATGTTTGTACCTTCTTTGCCTAACAGGGTGCCTTGCACACATAAAATTCTAAGTGTAAAAATGACGTGTCTACTGGTGTCTACACTGTCCATGCCACCTAACAGGACACCAGCTCACATCAGTAACACTCAGCAGTGTAACTGTGTACAGAGGTAGGGCATCCAAGAGAGGAACCCTAGAAATAGGTCCGCACTCCTACAGAAAACGAAGCCTTGGGTGTGTCCACTGGACATCCAACCAAGTTCCCTGCAAACGGGAACCTCACTTATCCTGTGACATACATTTTGGACACCTACATCCATCTCCGTCTGTCAGTCTGTCATACCAGAGTGGCCTGTGTGTGGTTGTGACACTGAAAGCTACACCACCAATATTTCAGTCTGTGGATCCACTCATTTGTTGATGGGCATGTGAGTTATTTCCAGTTCGGGGCTATTACAGACAGAGCTGCTGTGACTGTCTGTGGGCGAGTCCTCTGTGTGGACGTGTTTCTGTTTCTCTTGAGAAGAAAACCTAGAAGAGCAGAGCTTCCGGACTAAGACACACTAGAAAAAAAGGGCTGGCAATGTATTTTTTTTAGAAAACCATCCAACAAAGACACTGTGGATCACAACAGACCAACCACTAGAAGGGAACATCTGTTTGGAGAAGGGAAGGGCCAGGAAAACAGCCAGGGAGGCCCTCACTGAGAGGACAGACACACAAGCCACATGAGTGGACTCACACTGACAACCAGAGGGTGGCACAGGACTGGGCGGTGTCCATTCCGTTGGACACAAGGCTGCCATGAGCCAACACTAACTCAGTGACAACTAAGCACAGCCATGACAACAACACAACTCCAAGAATCTAGGCTGAATAGAACCAGGATGAGGCTTGGCAGGAGCGTCTCCAATCCCTCTGCCACCAGCCCGAGCCAAAGCCAGTCACTCTGCCCACTGTGCTTCTGTTAGGGATCTCTGTCACATGGCATGGTAAGCATTTATACCTCTAGGTCATGTGTGCTATGATATCCTTAAAGGCAAGGACAATATTCACTTTTCTCCAGCCTCAGGAGGCTGTCGCTAGATACCTGAACAATGATTGTCTAAAAGCGGAAATCATTCATGTACCTATTTACAAAGTTTTCCCAAAATCAGTTTTTAAATTGTAATGAAAGGATTACCGAGAGATCTTTCTTCTAAAACATTACCTTCCACAGCAGAGATTTTTCTCCTCCTGATCTGTGCACAGTTTTCTAAACATCACAGGGGCTCTGCGAATGGTCAATTCCTTCCCGGTACAATCACAGCCCAGGGCCACCTCGGGACATGGCACTAGAGGGTTATGTGCCACATACCACACGAAAAGACGTCAGCAGCCTGAGTCAGCCCAATGGGAAATGAATGCGTCTGACTTGGGGACGTGACTCAACACCCTTCTTAACACACTTCCGTGAGGGAAAAACACTCTGTCATCCAGGCTACCCATAACACAATGACTACATCTAAAGGGGTGGAAGCAAAGGTGGAAAAAAAGGTCACTTAAGGAAGAAGAAAGGATGTGAAGCCATATAAGCAGCCAGGAAGTCTTCATGCAATGCGTAAAAACATGTATGTGTCACAGTCAGCTGACAAAAGCCAGCTACTACTGAGTTGATCCCGATTCCTGCTGACCTCATGTGTCTCAGAGCAGGGCTGTGCTCCAGAGGGTTTTCAATGACGGATTTTTCAGAAGCAGATCACCAGGCCTTTCTTCTGAGTGCCTCTGCGTGGACTCAAACAGTCAACCTTTCAGTCGGCAGCCAAGCACACTAACTCTTGGTGCCAGCCAGGGTCTCTAGTCAACTGAAATGTGTACTAACACATTTTCACTGCTTGCTCAAATTTGTAGTCTAGTTTCCTGCTTTAATTACTGTTCTCTCCTGTGAGGGAACTGTCCTCTCCTGTGAGGGACAACACAGGCGGTGGCAGAGCCCTTCAGAAGCAACCAGTAACTACAGAACAAATGAAGTTCGTTAGTTTTGTTTTGTATCAGCTGTGCATTGTAGGTCAGGTAGGGCAATCATTCTACGTGGATTTTTAGCTGCTTCTAATTCATGCACTCACTGTTTGAGGAGCAGGCACAGGTGCTGCCTTGGGTGGCAGAAGCCTTGGTCAGTTCTCACTGCCATCTAGCTATTTGATTCCCATGAACTCTCTGATCTTTCAAACTGGGATTAACAATGGCCTTCACCTCCAGGCTAAATACAGTAACGCACCCAGTGAGTTGCCTGACACCCAGGAGCGACTCCGCCAACAGTCACAACTCCTCCCAGTTTCTTTAGTTTTCCATCTCTATCAGAAACTTCAAAGAAGTAGAATCTATGAGGTCTGACAATTAAGTCCCAGACCTGTTTTAAGTGCTACATACCTAACTGCTGAAGATCATTATGGTCACCTTCAAAGTATTCCCCTGGGGAAGCTGTGCACCGATGCCAGCGCCTAGTCCACCCTTTGAAGCAGTTTTGGAACTCTTCCTGGAGTGGCCATTGTGCACCATGGCACAGTGGCAAGTTCATGAACTTAATTATATAGTTGTCTGTGACGGAGTTTTTAGCCAGTAAATACGAACTGTATTAGAACACACTCTCTACTCATCTGATCTGGCCCCCAGTGACTTCTTTCTCTTCCCGAAGATAAAGAAAATACTGAAAGACATCCGGATGACATTCAGGACATCAAGGGTAATATGACAACAGCTCTGATGCTCATTCCAGAAAAGGAGTTCCAAAACTGCTTTGAAGGGTGGACTAGGCACTGGCATTGGTGCATAGCTTCCCAATAGGACTACTTTCAAGGTGACTACAGGGACATTCAGCACTAAGGTAGATAACAACTTTTCTAGGTTGAGTTCGCCAACTTAACAGGCAGTTCTCGTATATCAGTAAATTTTGTGACTGCTTGGAAGTTCATGAGTCGGATCCGACTCGACGGCACTTGGCTTGGCTTGGCTGGAAGTTCTGGTTAAAAAAAGAAAAAAACAAACAAAAAATCGGAACAGGACAAGACAGGAAAGAACTGAAAGGGGAAAAAAATGACAGCAATACAATGGAAAGAAGGGACAAACTGGACTAGAAGGGTAACGTGCTGCTCACAGCCAGTCTCTCTCTAAGCCTGGTTGTCAGCCACCATTTAGATGGCCCAACACATGGCAACCCCATGCACAACACAATGATACACTGCCTGGTCTTGTGCCATTCTCACGATCCATAGGGTTTCACTGACTCATTCTCAGGAGATCACCAGGCCTTTCCTCCTAGTCTTATTCTAGAAGTTTCACTGAAACCCGTTCAACATCACAGCCATGAAAAAGCCTCCACTGACTGATGGATGGTACTGTGTGAGGTGCACTACCCTGGGATCTCACACTTTAAAAAAAAATCGTTGCTTGTCAGGTTGGTCCCAAGTCATAGCCGCCCTACAGGACAGAGCAGAACCACCCCAGAGAGTCTCCAAGGAGCACCTGGTGGACTCAGACCACTGGCCTGTTGGTTAGCAGCTACAGCTCTTAATCGCTGTGCAACCAGAGTTTTCTCTCCTGGCCAGAAGGTCAGAATTCCACTAGCGAACCACCAATGCCCCCTCACACCACAGGAAGTCAGAAAACAGAGAGCTGGCCTTCTTGGCCAATAACGTTCCTGGCTAGTGACTGTCTAGCTTACAGTGTAAAGACTACAAGCACCAGACTACATTTAGGTAAGAGAATACTGCAGAGAACTTGGTCTTAATAACTTTCTACAGGGTCACTAGGAGTCAGATTTGACTCCATGGCAACAAGGCTGGGTTTTCGGTTCATACAGAATCTCTCTGATAAAGCTGTCTCTTCTGTTGCTCCAGTCTGCCTTACCTGCCAGGTATTTAACTTAAATTTTACGTGCACGACTTCCTACCGATGTGAAGCACCTCCTGTCATCACTGAGAAGCTTTCAAACACACTTGATCTTAGGAGGCTCTTTCCACTCTGCCATTCCCTTCCAGAACGCCTGACGTGACTGATATAATTGGTGAACAGCCGTCTTGTTAATGCACAGTAATGACTTGGAAGCTGGCTTCAGATAGCTATATTCAGCCAATTACTGGGTGAATAAACCTCATCAAAACCCATTAAGGATACTGGAAAGCGCGCCACAAAGCACAATTCCAGTGACAACTCATCTGTCAGCTGAACATTCCCTAATTTGCGCTCTGAGCTCTGAGCCCTGGCCCCTGACACCAGGCAAATCTTGTGTCTAAAAACCAAAACAAGGGTTGGAGAAGAAGGGACCTGTATGAGTTGGGAAGACAGTGAAAGTGAAGAGTGAGGAGGAGAAGCATGCTGTCACATGGTGGGGAGAGCAGATGGAGTCACACAGGCGGGCACGGAGAATTGACTTCGATTGCATGCTTTCACTAAATCATAATAAAAAGAACTAAAAATTAGGAATAAAAAACAAACCAAAAACATCCCAGAAGTATCTGTGGTTACCTCCTACTCAAGAAGTGAAAAAACTATACATTCTTTTGCTTCCAGGATTTTGTCTTTTTATGTAAATGCACGCACATACATCTATTAGAGTTTCCTTTTCTTTCTGCTTCTTAGACTTACCCTGCTCCACCCCCTAAAGTCAATCACACAACCTCAAATTGTGAAAACAGAGATGAGGAAAGACCACAGGAATTAATCCGGTCCCTCCATTGGGTTGGAAACAGTATCTGTGACTTCTAGGACTCAAATCAAACCAAACCTGTTGCCATTGAGTTGAAATGACTCATAGACACCCTGTAGGGCACAGGGAACAGCCCCACAGGGTTTCCACAGAACAGCTGGTGGATTCAAACTGCTGATTTTAACCACTATGCCACCAGGGCTCGAATGTCATGGGTAGCCCTGTTGAGACATTTCCCGGAAGAGGGACCTTGCTTTCTCTAAAGAGGATCTGCTGTGGATAAATGGCTATAACTATTAGAAAAATTTTAAGTACAAACATCAGCAATGTCTTTCAATCAGATGTTTCCTATATGCCAAATGCTGTGCTGAACACTCTGTACGTAACACCTCAGTTAATCGGCACAGTAACACTTCAGGGAGGTATCACGGCCATCTTAATTAAGAGAATACCCAGGGGCACAGGGGCAACTGTCCCCTGGCAGGTTTTCAGGCACCAAACCCAAGTCCCACAACGTCTGCTTTGACATCTGGGTTCCCTAGGCTATAGGACAGCCCCCGCAACGTCCAAAACCAGTCAGTGAAGAAGGAGGCAGCGTCCTGGGCTTTGCCCCAGGCTGCCCTCTGCAGAAAGGACAGGGATCTCTGAGAACCCTTCAGATGGATGTCTCCAGTCTCGCAGCCGCAGCAGTTCCGTCTCCAGCACGCACCGCGCCCCTCTTTTCAGACATGTCAGTTCCCAGTTTCCGGCTCACGACCTTACTCCACAGCTTCCCACATGACCCAGCTCCTGGGCTTCGGTCCCCGTGAGCAGCCCCCAGCACAGCCGCCCTCCACGGGCCCACACAGCCGACGGCCCTCCGGACACAGGTCACTCCCGCACGCTGCCCTGCAGTAGGGTGCGGCCAGCCGCCGCCGCTACCTCGCTCGACGCCGCCTCGGAACACACACATTTTACGGTGAAATCCAAATAGTGACTGTTTACAACCCACAGCTCTGAAGTCAAGTTTAGAAATAATCACTTTTCTTAAGCAAAGGTCTAACGAAAAGAGCTGGAAAAAACTTTGCCCACACGGAAGCTATACACCTAGCGCACTTTACAAACAAGCACGTTCCAAGCCGGTTCTGACGGGCACGTAGGCGCGACATGTGGCGGGATTGACGGGCACGTTCTCGCGGAGCCTTCTGGGATTTACAGGGGCGTACGCGCGGAGCCCTCTGGCATTTACAGGCACGTACGCACGGGGCGCTCTGGGCCGTACGGCACGTATGCGCGGAGCCCTCTGGGATTTACAGGCGCGTACGCACGGGGCGCTCTGGGCCGTACGGCACGTACGCGCGGAGCCTTCTGGGATTTACAGGGACGTACGCACGGGGCGCTCTGGGCTGTACGGCACGTACGCGCGGAGCCTTCTGGGATTTACAGGCGCGTACCCGCAGGGCATAGTGGGACTCACGGCACGCGCAGGCACGCCGTGGGGGGCTTCCCGGGCACAGACGCGCGGGGCAGGGCGGCCTGTGGAGACATGCACGCACGGGGCGTGGTGGGCTTTAGGGTCATGTATACGCGGAGCGTGCTGGGATTTACAAGCACGTGCCTGCATGGCGTGCGGTGGGTGCCTGCGGGCCAGGGTGGGACTTACAGGCACGTACGTGTCTGGCGTGAGGTGTGTACGCACGTGGTGGTGTGTTGGCACTTACTGGCCGGTGTGCGGGTGGCAGCGCTAACAAACACCAGGGGAACTTAATCAAAGACTCGTCTTTGCACTTTGCCCTGTCTGTGTACCCACTGACATTGCTGAGTGACCCACAAGGGAATATCACAGGTCTCCTCCATTCTTTTCAGGGGTTTTATTGTATGTGCAAGGCATCTGCTGAATTTGGGGCATTATACTACAGGCAAGAAGGAGCCCTGATGGCGCACTGGTTGAAGCACTCGCCTGCCACCGAAAGGTCAGCAGTTCAAACCCACCAGCCACTCCACAGGAGACTAATGTGGCAGTTTGCTTCCACGAAGATGTACAGCCTTGGAATCTATATGGGGACAGCCCTAGTCAGCCCTATAGGGTTTCCATGAGTCTGAATCAACTGAGTGGCAATGACTTTGTCTGTTTTTTTCTTTATACTAAATGCAGTCATGTGAAATGACACAAAGGTCACTGACATATAAAAAGGCAGCATGTCAACAAACACAAAGCCATAAAATAAACGCAACATGTGAGTACTGAACAAGATTCCCAAGAACAAGCCTTAAAAAAATTTTAGAAATCAGCTGTCTCGTGTAAACTCCAACTTTGAGATCCCATGTGTATCAAAGTAAAAACTGAAAATCACAAGGTTTCCAATGGCTGTTTCTTTTCAGAAATAGCTCATCAAGTCTTTCTTTTGAGGCACCTCTGGGCAGACCTGAACTTCTAACCTTCCCGTTCGCAGCTGTTTGCAACACCCAGGGACTCCCTTAAGGAATCAGAGGTGAGAATTACATTCTTCCAGAGTCAAGCACAGAATGCAAGTCAAGGGACGACTATGAGAAGAGAAAGATGCTGTGGACACCCCCATATGTAAATACATGAAAATGAGTACAGGAATGAGATAAAGTGAGCAGGCAGTGATTTATACAGAGCTGCCAGTGAAATTCTGGCCTCTCTACCTGAATTCAGCAGCTGCTGCTCCATCACCCCACAGCCGAGAACTTCTAGC